>CP136058.1:535560661-536810661 GCA_032464435.1 Aegilops umbellulata | reverse complement strand
TCCATTGTTGAGGAACACCATATCCTCATGGGTACGATGGTTGAAAGGGTTCAGTCTGTTAAGAGCAGACTGTGATGAAGCTATGTCCTTGGGGTAGGGTCATAGGCCTGACCTAAATACCCTCCCCAAGGACATCACCCTAAAGTCAGAAGCATTCGAAGGATACTACCATCCACTCGACCAGAAACATTCCACTCGGAAGATTGAATGTCACTCGACCGCAACAGAAACCACTCGACATACAGAAGGTCTAAAGCCACTCTGCGCAACAACGGTCGGGCATTTACTCTTAGACTTAATAGCCATTTATAGCATTTTATTACGGACATTACCTGTAATGCTCCTTCTTTATGTACATTGAACCCTTGGTAACGGAGGATGGCTGAGGTCCTGGAGCACTCTATATAAGCCACCTTCCTCCTCTGGCACAAGGGTTCGCACCCCCTGTAACACACACACACATAATCCAGTCGACCGCCTCCAGGCTCCGAGATGTAGGGCTGTTACTTCTTCTAAGAAGGGCATGAACTCGTAAAACTCATGTGTACAACTTCGCCATAGCTAGGGTCTTGCCTCCTCATACCTACCCCCCATTCTACTGTCAGTCTTAGATCCACGACAGTTGGCGCCCACCGTGGGGCGGGTGTCTTAGCGACTTGTTGGAGAAGTTGCGATTTTTCCGATTCCCATCATCATGGTTTCCGGCGGAGGATTGGCTGAGGGCTGCGAGATCCGTCTGGGTGCGCTTATGTTCGTCACTGACGTCTCAGCTTGGCTCCAAGAGGCTCCACTCGATGTCGAGGCACTCCCCGTCCGCGGGGCAATGCACTTTCGCGCGTGCGTCCGCGGCGTTCTTCTTCGGCAGCCGTCGACTCAGTATCGGTTGACTCCTATAGCGTCCTCAGCCCCCACTATTCGTTGGCTCAAGCGTTCTGGTAGGTTGCGGCTCTAGCGGTGGGTGAGGCATGCGGTGGCCCGCCAATCGGCCACCCCACAAATCGCGGAGATCGAGCCCGATGAAACCCTCTACGGCCTATTCGACCTGTCGGCTGGCTCCGTCGAGACTGTATCCGAGTGCGACAGTAGTGACCCCGTGTCAGAAGTCCTGATGGTCAACGGACCATGCAGTCCTCCTGGCTTCCCCCGTGACGACGGCGGCGATCCGTCGCGCGTCCACGAGGAGTACCGCCCTGAGCCCCTCTCTTCGCAGCAGAGGGAAGAGCTTCGCTGCCGCAACATGGATGCACTTCACACTCCTATAGTTGGAGAAACCCCGAGGCCCAGGCCTTGGAGGAGGCGCGCCTGGCCAACCTAGCTGAGCGCACTCAACTGGAGAATCTCTAGCACGCACTCAACGAACGTGCTCGGCAGCGGATTCCAGAGTCCAGTCGACGACAACTTTTTCCGCCTCCGGCTCAGGTATACCGGACTCCAATTCAAAACCTCACAGCTGCAGCCCGAATAGCAGAGTCGATTCAGCCTTCCCAGTCGGAGGCTGGCAGAGGGTTGATTCAGATCCGAGCTTTACTCTGGGCAGCGGGAGAGTAGAACACAGCAGTATCTCAGTCGCGGAATAGGTTTCACAACAGATCTGTGATGGCAGACACAGTTTAGTCGGCTCACAGCCCAAGATTGCCTCCGAGGCGTGAGGGACGGGGAGACCGGCGAGATCAGTACCGAAAATGTGAGCAATATGATCACCGACTCGACCACGATGACCGTCGCCGAGCACCTACACCTCCCCCGAGGAGTGGGTCACATGTGCCTCGGCAACACGATGACAGGCGCCCTCACAGTGGCGGACGAAGAATTCTAGTCGACCCCAAAGAGCTGGGCTTTGATGCGAGATCTATTCTCATTCAAGTTCTGGTTGACAGGACCAGGGCACATAGAGAGGGCCATGATAGAGATTATCCGACTGGCAGCTGAGTGCATGTTTCAGGTCCCGAGTGTTTCAGCAGAGCCATCAGAGCAGCAGTGATTCCTCCCAACTTCAGGTTGGCGACTGGAGTCAGCAAGTTCACTGGTGAGTCGAAGCCTGACACTAGGCTTGAGGACTACCGAGTGGGTGTGCAGATCGGTGGCGGCAATGATGAAGTGGCCATGAAACACCTTCCTCTGATGTTGGAGGGCTCGGCCAGAGCGTGGTTGAATCAGTTAGCACCTGGCAGCATACACTGCAAAAAAATACACTTCCATGATGATACGTGTTTGTCATAGTAGGTCGCGTTTTTTGTGATGCATGTACATCCATGACAAATTTATGACAGAATCAAGATAGTCATACCTGTGTTGTCGTAGAAGTGTTCCATGACATTACCAAAATTATCATCACGGAAGTGTCCACTTCCATGACGATAAATCGCGCGTCACAGAAGTGCTTTCGTCAAGGGTGACCGACACGTGGCATCCACCGTAACGGAACACCGTTAAGTTATCGGGTCGGGTTTTGGATCCAATAACCCGTTAACAGCCCCGACCAATGGGGATTTTCCACGTGTAAAATCATCATTGGCTAGAGGAAACACGTGTCGGCTCATCATTGGGATAGATGTCATACACTCATTGGACAGGAGGCGCCTATGATAGGTCGACATGTGGCACGGCCCAATAGTGGCCCATTTCGGTGAAAAAGGTCGGCCCAGTAAAAAATAGCAGGCCGGCCCATATAAGGCCTACTTGTGTCAGGTCCATTTAAGCCCACGACCCATACGAGATGTGCCAATTCAGCCCATTAAAGATTTGACACCATTGCAGCCCATCGTCAGTTTGAGCCCGTTAATAGCCCGCTATATACTTGGGCTCAATATCGGCCCGATGAGATTTCGTCCTGTTAACGACCCATTTAATGGATGGGCCAATTTTCAGGATGTACATCTTTCGGCCTTTTAGCGACCCATTTAAATGTTGGGCTAATTTCCGACCCATTGTGTCTTTCAGCCAGTTGACGGCCCATAAATCTGATGGGCCATTTGTAGTCGGACCTGAGTTTCAGCCTTTTAGCGGCCCATTTAAGTGTTGGGCCAATTTCTGGCCTGGTGTCACTTTCAGCCTATTGACGGCCCATAAATCAGTTGGGCCAATTGTAGTGGGACCTGAGTTTTGGCCTTTTAGCGACCCATTTAAGTGTTGGGCCAATTCCCGGCCCTGTGTGCCTTTCGGCCTGTTAACGAACCATAAATGAGTTGGGCCATTTGTAGTCGGACCTTAGTTTTGGCCTCCTAACGGCCCATGCCCTTCATGGTCCAATACTAGCCCGGTTTCTCTTTTGGCCTGCTAAAGGCCCACAACACAGTTGGGCCATTTAAAATATGACCTGACTTTCGGCCTCTTAGCGGCCCATGATCTTCATGGTCCAATACAAGCCCGTTGTCTCTTTCGGCCTGCTAAAGGCCTACAGTATAGTTGGGCCATATGTAGCCCAAACTTAGTAACAGCCTGTTAACGGCCCGTGAAATAAATTGGGGCCACCTGTTGCCGGCTTCGATGTCGGCCTGTTAACGACCCAGGAGGTAAGAGGGCCGACCATTAACTTTCAGCCTACTAACGGCCCATTAACTTCATGGGCCCACAAAAGTTCGTTCATGTCTTTAGGCCAAATTAGATAATTTGATCCCATTACGACGAGCAAAGGTACGACATACAGGGGATAACGTTGCACATCCAGAATATATTACAGGAAATTACATCCACTGGGCAATCAAAGATTGATGCCAGTGCAAATAAATGAGCAGAACCTAACCATCTACAACGTCACAATCTGCAACCTCAGCACAGATGACGCCCATAAGCATGTGGGTAAGTTCTTGCTGCTTTGCCACATTGTCTCTAAAAACATTGACCAGTTGTTGTGTCGCACGACTCTGCACCTCTGATTCATCCACCACTTCCATCATTGCTTCAGCCATTAATTGGTTCACAAACATACATTTATTCTGTTGCATTCGAGACAGAGGATACTGAACAGATTCAGATGGCGATTTTGGCAAGCTTGTATTATTGATAGTGGAGAGTGTCTTGACCACTGCATCATAACATAAATTAGGACGGGAACCAAATAGATTAATCATGAGTTATTGCCATATTACCTGGCCTAGATTTACTGGAAAGAAACAATGGGGTTGCCTTGCTGTTTTCAGAGTTTGTCTTCTTATCTTCAGCAGCATGCACAAAATTAACACACTAGCATTGCTATCATTGGCCAAGTCAGATAATAGGAAAGCAACATTGACACAACGAACATTTGGGCAACTAGCCTACACCAAATTAACACAATATGCCACAACTGTCATCAGCCAGGTAAGGTAATACGAAAGCAACATTGACACAATGAATGAATGGGCAACAAGAGAAGCACTACAATTCAGTAATGTGCGTGATATGAGATAGCACATTCATGCAGCTCAGTACGCAAAACTACCAGGCAGTTTTCCTTACAAAAATCAACATTGGCACCTTTACCATTTTTCTACAACTAATTTTAGATCAGATAAAGGTTAGATTCACGCCGATTAACAAAATACATGCTGATGTAAAAATATAGTGATATACAACAGGTACTTACATCAGCACTGGAGCACAGAGAATTCCCGCAAGATATTTTCCTCGAATACGATCCCAATGGAGGAAGTCTTGTATCGTTTAACCTTATTTTCTAAAAGAGAGACGGGTAAGAAACGTGTAGAAAATATGATCAGAATGCTATAAAATTTCATGATGCGAGGATACGCACACGCTTCTTAGAATGGAGTTGACATTCTTTTGCTGGACTGGAGCGGACTAGTTCTTTGGCCACTGGAATCTGCTTATTATCAGTGGGAGTTGGGTTTCTCTGTGCTGGAGCAGTATCTATGAAAAATGGAGTTGGTTTATTATCTCCTGGCGTTTGGATCTTTTGCAAAGACCTGGTTTGTAACCCTTCAGATTCTCACATAGCCGTCTTCCCCTTGCATGCCTTATATAGAAGAATCGTGATTCAGTTATAAAACATGCTACAGCAGAGATGGAATATGTACTGAAGAATAGAAAGGCATGACAAATTGACATGTATTCACTCCATCCGGAAATAAATGGATGGGTCTAGGCGTATTTCAGTTCTAGATACATCCAGTTTTATCCATTCCTGTGACATTTAATCCGGACGGAGGGAGTATCATGTAAGAGCTAGGGATACGACAGGACAACACAGTAAAAACTGAAAAACCCACTGCAGCACCAAAGTATTGAAACCCACTGATATGAGATAGTACACTCACGCAGCTCAGGATGCAAAACTACCAGGCAGTTTTCCTTGCAAAAATCAACACTGTGGCCTTTAATCATACATTTTGCTACAACTAAATTTAGATCAGATAAAGGTTGGATTCACGCCAATTAACAAAATACATGCTGATGTAAAAATATAGTGATATACAACAGGTACTTACATCTACATTGGAGCACAGAGAATTCCTGCAAGAATCTTTCCTCATAAACGATACCGTTGCAGAAAATCTTCTATCTGTTAAGCTTATTTTCTAAAAGAGAGATGGGTAAGAAACATGTAGAAAATATGATCAGCATGCTATAAAATTTCATGATGCAAGGATACGCACACGCTTCTTAGAATTGAGTTGACATATTTTTGCTGGACTGGAGCGGACTAGTTCTTTGGCCACTGGAACCTGCTTATTATCAGTAGGAGTTGGGTTACTCTGTGCTGGAGCAGTATCTATAAAACTGGAGTTGGTTTATTATCTCCTGGCGTTTGGATCTTTTGCAAAGGCCTTGTTTGTAACCCTTCAGATTCCAACATAGTCGTCTTCCCCTTGCATGCCTTGTAGAGAAGAATGATGCTTTAATTATAAAACATGCGACATATTGACATGTATTCCCTCCATCCAGAAAAAAATGGATGGGTCTAGGCGTATTTCAGTTCTAGATACATCCTTTTTTATCCATTTCGGCAACATGTAATCTGGACGGAGGGAGTATGGTGTAAGAGCTAAGGATACGACAGGACAACACAGCAAAAAAACACTAGTTGAATGTAAAACTGTATGCTAGCGGAGTACGTACAGAAATAACTAAGGCAACATATACGTGTATGATTGGGAAAATAAGATGGCATTGCAACAGAGCACTAGAACAGCACTTCAATGTAAAAAAACATGGTATGGTAGACAGATGAAGTACATACTGATGAATAACAATGCATAAGATATTCAGAAGCATGATGTCCAAATTAAGCAGATGGCATTGCGATAGAGTAGAATGACAGTACTTGAATTTGAAAACATGTTATCATGAATGGAATAGGTACTGAAAAGCAGGAAGGCATGACATATTTACATGCATGATCAGCATGCTAAGCACATGGCATTGCAATAGAGTAGATACACTCCAGGACATTATATGCATGTTGTACCCATATCACAGGCCAAGTTAGAGTAAGGACCTTGTGGGGTGAAGAGGATTCATCATCTTTCTGCAAGTCTTCGGAAGAACTGCCTTTACATGTTCCATCATATTGGATATCACTGACATCAAGTTTATTGGCCTTTACATTGCTCCGTGAGGTTCTTGTGGATATATCAGTGTGTGCAATTATATCTGACATGCATGGAAGACAACTAGTAGTTAGATTTATGTAATGAGTGCCTGTAGGAGACGACATAAATAGTAGGACTGGGGTTAACTAGCAGCAACAGGTCTCATAAACTAAAGGGAGAACACAGATGAAAGCTACAGAATATGTTTCGTTTGTACTCGAGATTAACTAGATGGCACACAAAAGTATCAAAGAACAGCATAGGAAATACTAGAAGTGGTATAATACTATAATCACCAGCCTGTGGGATAGCATTGGCTGATGGATGATAACTATGGAACAGTGTTACCTAAAGAACAAGTATCTTAGCTGAACTATGGAACAGTGTTAACTCCTGAACAAGACCCGTAAGAGATCAGCATGAATATACAGTGAAATGTGATGATCTATTTTCCATGCTTAGATGAATAACAAAGCCATAAATGTTGCACACAAGTAAGATGAGGGTACAACCTATTTGGCTGCCATCCATAGGAGTGAGCATCATGTGCTGACTTGTCGATGGCCCTGCAGTTGTTGTGGCTGTGCATGTCGGGCACGCGCATTCAATGCAGGGAACTGCTGAGTGGGGACTATAGCTCCCTTGTCGTGTATGCTTCCCTTGTTGGAGCAGCTGCGGTGAATCGGAAGACGGTGTGTCTGAAGATGCAGATAACGCATAATGTTAAGAACGACATATCTCTTTGATCTGAAGGAATACACTAAGAGATCAACAGCAAGGTACGAGAGTGGTCACACGTCTGTTGCCTGAAGACTAAATTGGGGTCACACGATTTTATTTTATTTTGTTACTGTCCGATCTACGCCGGATGGCTGGCCGTCTTGTGCCTCCCGGCTGACAGTGTTCGGAATCTTCCACGAAGAGCCAGCGACCAATAGCAGAGCAGCCTGCCTCCATCGTCCGTGGCCCCGGCCAAAACCCCACTCCCCGCCGCACCGCACTGCCGTGGTTGCGCCGCCCCCGGGCCAATCCATAAGGACTCCCCGTCATCCAGATCCGGCAGCGGCAGTACCTTCAACCCACGCAACTCTAAAAGATAGCCATCTAAGCGCTGCTTCCGCAGCAAACTTGTGGCCCCGCACCCTTACGTTAGACACCAGCCAACCGGCAGCCTAGGAGCTCCGCCGCCTCAAGGGGTGCTGCTTCCCATTGCAAATCAATTGGCCTAGAATAAAAATTCAGACAACTGACACCTAAATAAAGTGATTTGAGATGAGGGTGTGACCTATCTAGCGGCATGGTGAAGTAGGTAGGTCCAGCTGCCGAGTCGGCGCGGTTGCGATGGCGACCGGCGGCAGGGAAAGAGCGATGTCGCGACGGTCGATGACTATGCCGAAGCAGCGCCAGGACTCTGGACGGATCCGAAGTTGGACCCACTCCGGTGCCGTGAACAACGGCGGGGGTGAATCGGCTCCAGTACGGTTCATGCGGCCGTCGTCGAGGCAGAACCAGCAGCACGGAGTAAGAGGCACATGGCCCAGTGCACGACAGCAAATGGACAGCGTCTACGGCATTAGGGAGGAGGGCGGCTGTGAAATTGGTGCGGTGGGGGGCGCCATGGAGGTGTGGCTGAGGTTTCGCGGCTCGGGAGAAGGGAGCTTCCCGGGGAGAAGGTGATTTGGCGCCCACGAGGTATGAATGGGGGCGGGCGGGGGGGGGGGGGGGAATTGGGAGGGGAGTGGAACCATGTCTTACAGACACATTTGTCTGAAATGTGAGGGGGAGTTACAGTTCTACCCTTGCCTATAGGCTTCTCGGCTTGGGTCTGTGTACTGAGGGTCAGGGATAGTAGAGTAACTTTGCTTCTCTGGGCGGGAGCGATTTCGGGCGAGGAGGGCGTGTTTGGAACTACAGTGGGCGCGAGCGATTTTGGGCGAGGAGAGCGTATTTTGAAATAGTGGGCGCGAGCTATTTCGGGCGAGGAGAGCGTGTTTTGCCGACCATGGTTTATGAATTATTCAGCACATGTCATTTCGGCCGAGGAGAAGGCGCACTTGGATGAAGTTATGAACCTACCCTCTATGTACAACGGGCCAATTGATGCGTGTCCCACATAGGACGGTAATTTCGCGTCTCCCATTTATTTGCTCGGGCGAATTCCACCGAGCAGAGAGGATGTTTAACGGTACGTTCAAATTTTGGGAGAAAGAGCATCCACGTTTACCTTACCAAGTCGATTCGGATCAAATTTTGAAATATTAGCTTGCCACTTATTTTTTAGATGGAGAGATGATGCTTGGGAGTAATGTGTTTTTACATGATCGTTGCTAGCGATTTACTATATGACAAATAGTTGACCCACTCAAAAACACGAATCAAACCCAAAATGAAATATCTCGATTCAATGAAATAGCTTGTTCAGTAGGTCAAAATAGTGAACTAAATCCAAAATTGAACACCTCACTCGAGTAGCATGTTCTACAGTATTATAGTACTCCATGAACATGTTGAAAGTCAAATTAATGAACTTGTTTGATATACGCATATATCCGTTCATGTGTGTATTGCAGACAACATGTTCTCCAATTTAAATATTTGAATGCAAGTTTATATCGAAACATGGTTTATATCAGTCTTTGATGCATAAAACGCGACCTCCCCCTCTCCCGGACTCCTGTTCTCTCTCTCTTTCTCTCGCCGACAATCTTCAATTCTGTCGCATGCATCCGACACAAAAACCTTGTTGGTCCCTCTCCCTTTCTCTCCATCTCTCTCTCTCTCTCTCTCTCTCTCTCTCTCTGTGTGTGTGTGTGGGGGGGTCTTTCTAGTTCGCATTCATATATACACCATCTATAGGTCTCTCTCGCACACTATGTATGATACTCTAGCTAGTCCAAGCTAGATATCTTGGGTGCACTCATCGTACGCACACAGATTCCTTGGCTCTTTGCCTATAACTCTCTCATGCACCACTATGTCGTCTCGGAGCTCTTCCCCCCCCCCCTCTCTCAAACTCTCCATCCACCTGGGTCACACATACACATGCATATCTCACTCGCACTCGATAGGCCCAGCTAAAAATCTATCTCTCCCCCTCGTTCTCTCTCCATCTCAAACGCGCACACACACAATCTCATTCCCAGCTAGCCAAGTATGATGGTCTCTCACTCAATTGTAGGCACACGCAGTCCCCCCCCTATATGTATATGACTAGCTAATCTTAGTCTCCATCACAAACATGTGCATGGTCTATCTCGATTTCTCTCAGGGCATCTTTGTATCGCGCACGCACTCCCTCGATCTCCCACCCATATAGTCCCCTCACGATCTCGACGGGATCTCTCTATCACAAACACACCCTCTCTCCCTCCCCATGCGTCCATGTCATCCATGTGTCTCTCTCGACCTTTGTTCCTTGTTGGCCACACCTCTATTGGACATCTGCAACAGGGGTGTCTCTCTCCGTGGCAAACAATCACACACTAGCTATCTTCGTGTATCTCCTCGCCTCGCTTTTCCATCTCGGAGATGCATGCGTGATATGTTCGCATAAGAAACGAAAAAACACAATCTCTCTCTAATTTATCGTTTGTTGTCTCTTTCTCTTTCACACACATACTCTTTTTGCACACTTACTCATTCTCCTTCACACGCACTTGATCTATCTCGACTAAGGCACTCTCCTCGGTCCATAGCATATATATTTATTGAAAATTCAAACATCACAAAGTTTGACCATGTACGTGGAGAAAAAGAACTACATCTAGTACGACAAACATATACCATTAGATTCACCATGAGATGTAGTTTTGTATGATGTATCTTTGGTATTGTAGATATAAATAACATTTGCGTAAACATGATCAAAGTTTCCAAAGTTTGACTTCTAAAAAATTTACATGCACTGCATTCTTGAGCGGATGGAATATCTCTTTCCCCCTCTCAGCTATCTGACGCACCACTCAGCCTTATCGGGGCTCCTCAACCTCTCTCAAACTTTATTGGTCAGTTTGGTTCATGACCTGACCCTCATGCCTTGATGGCCGGTACTGCCTGGTGTGGACGTGAGATGTAAAATATTTCTGCCTGGCCAGGCTTGTGTGGTGCTGAAGCGTTTGGTTCATGCCTGGGCCAGGCAAAGCATCGACGTCCCATCAATCAATCCATGCATCAATTATTTAATGCTAATATCCATCCATGTTGCTGTTAGCCTCGTGGCCACACGACCAGGCACGGCCAGGCGTTCGAAATCGGTCGCCTGGGCCAGGCTACTTGCAGTGTCTCGAGTTCAGCCAGGCTAATTAAAGTGCAAGGGAACCCAGACCAGGCGGGCTTTATTTTTCACAGGGTAGCAACCAAACAAGCGTGCATGAAATCCAGCCATAACCCTAGGCCAGGCAAAAGATGCTCAGGACGCAAGCCAAACTGGCCTTATATCTCCCTGGTTCACACATACACATGTCTTGCTCGCGCTATACATATAGACCCATCCAACACTCTTCGCCCTTGTTCTCTCTCCATGTGACACGCACTCCCCTAAGAACCATAATCCCTCAATCCATCATAGGCGCAAGCACTCCCCCCTCCTAAGTATGATTATCTCTTACTAGCCATCAGGAACACACGTATTGTCTCCTTCCATCAATACGTCTATCTCGATATCTCTCGGGGCATCTTCTATCGCGCACACACCTTGTCACTCGATCTCCCACCCATGTAGTCCCATCACGATCTCCAGGGGATCTCTCTATGACAAACATACACTCTCTCCTCCCCATGTCTGCATTTTCTCTGTACGTCTCTCTCGACCTCTCTCCCTTGTTTGTCATACCCCTCTTGGCCACGTGCTAGGGGTCTTGCTCTCTCGGTTCCAAACAACCACACACTATCTCCTCACCTTGCCTCCGTTGTCGAAGATGCATGTGTGATATGTTTGCATAAGACACGCGCGCTTTTTCTCTACTTTTATCGTGTGTTGTCCATGTCTCTTCCACACACACACACACACACTTTTTTCACTCTCTCTTTCTCTCTCTCTCTCTTGTTAGGGACTCTGTCACGTCCATAAGCATATGGATGTTTTGAAAAGTCAAACCTCAGAAAAGTTTGACCAGTTATATGTGGAGAAAAACATTTACATCTGGAACGATCATTAGATTCATCACAACATGTACTTACTTCATACTATCATTTATCTTTGGTATTGTAGATCTAAGTAATTTCTTTATAAACTTGGTCAAATTTTCAAAAGTTTGACTTAAAAAACTGTTGGAACTACATTATCGAATGGAGGGAGTAGCTCTTTCTCTCTCTCTCTGCTATCTCTCACGGGCCTCCCCTCTCACTCGAACTCTCTATACCGACGGATTATACGCTCACTATGTCAGCGTATAGCTCCGTATATTGTTTAGTTGACCGGTCAACCAATCCACATGCTGCCTTGTCAGCTCGTGTTCTGTATCTTCGTGTGCTGGCCCATGTGGCAGTGGGTGAAAATAAGTAAACTAGAGGCCCATCTGACACGCAGTGAAGTAAACAAAGTTGAAACCACTCGGGGTAGCACCGTGCACGCTAGTAAATTGAGGGCACATTGAGGACAAACTTCTTGCATGCCAAGGACGCACTCGTGCACAATTCACCACTGTGCGGCGGCATGCACAGAAGGACGCACTCGCGCACACCCAGCACATAACACATACCAGCACACGTGTACACCAGCGTCACCGCCGGTTGAGATGGACGGCGAGGCAGCCAACAAGCGGAGGCAGCTCGAGCCAAAACCGCAGCTGGCGAGCCTGGACTTCATCAGCAGCCTCCCCGACGACACGCTGCTCGTCATCATCGGCGTCCTCCCCACCAAATCTGTCGTGCGGACCGCCCTACTCTCCCGACGGTGGCGCCCCCTCTGGCGATGTGTCCCCCTCACCTCACCGTCGACAGCTGCTTCTGTGATGGGGATTGCAAACGCATGGCTGCAGTCTCCAAGATCCTTTCATCGCACCCTGGGCCAGCCAAACTCCTTGACATCCGCATGTTCAGTACCAACTGCAAGGTCCAAACCAAGTTCGACGAGTGGTTCTTATCCCCCGCCCTAGATCAGCTCGAGGAGCTCAGCTTTGAAGCTGGACGATGTCACTCTCTGCCGCCGTCCGCACTCCGCCTCACGCCAACGCTGCACCGCGCCAGCTTCAGCTCCTGCTATCTTCCCCAGATTAATGCCGCGCCCGCTCTTCTTCTCCCTCAACTCAAGAAGCTCGACCTCTTCGACTTTGTCATCTCGAAGAAGGCTATGGAGCACCTGCTCCGCAGCTGTACTGCGCTCGAGTACCTTCGTCTTGAGAAGATCCACGGGTTCATTAGCCTCCACATCGCCTCGACGAATCTCCGATGGATTTATGTGTCTTGCTGGCCCGCAACAAGACATCAATTGGGAAGAGATCACTCTAGCTATTCCACGTTATGGTCATTGAGAATGCGCCTTTCCTTGAGAGATTGCTTGTATCGGATCTAGAAGGTCCAACAAAAATCAGGGTCATTGACGCGCCGAAATTGACAACGTTGGTGTACTCGTCTGCCAAATTCTCCGAACTCTTTATTGGATCCGTAATCGCTCAGGTACAGCACTCATCTTCTTCTCCGTCTTCTTCAAATTCACATTTTTAAATTTCTTCTTGATGTATTTACGACCGTCTTCTAGAAAATGATTCCCACAAGCTTGACCCAGTCCATGCGCACAGTGAAGATCTTAGCACTAAATTCTATCGGCCCCAATCTGGATCAAGTTGTTGGATTCCTAACATGCTTTCCGTGCATGGAGAAGCTACTCATCGAGGTGAAACTTCTTTCCTATAAGTAAACGGTAATCACAACGTAGCTCAATTTTTTTTGTAATTTTCCCAAATTACGATGACAAGTGTAGTGTTCAAAACTGCATCTACGCACTGCACCAAAAGAAATGTTTTTAGTATTTTTTTCTCACGTGATCACCTGCATCGTTTTTATGTTGTACTACTATAGTAGCCTAGGCTAGTCATAGTGGAAAGTAACTTAGACTACTCCAGTAACTCTATGGTTACCCTAAGAGCAAGTACTACCTCCGTCCTGGTTTACTCTTCCAATTTTGTAATATCAAAATTTGACCATAGATTTAACTGACAAAATGTTAATGCATGTCACTAAGAACTATATCGTTGGATTCGTATTTGAACATAATTTCAAATGGTGTAATTTTTAGTGACATGCATTGGCATTTTCTTAGGTAAATCTATGGTCAAAATTTTATACTAAATATGAGGTAGTATTCCCTCCGTCCCAAAATTATTGTCGTACATTTGTTTAGATACGGATGTATCTAACTCTAAAATGTAAGTAGATACATCCGTATTTAGACAAATTTAAGACAAGAATTTTGGGAAGGAGGGAGTACAAAAGTGGGCTATGTAGGCCAAAACATGTGCCAAATTCACTTGTGATGCATTTGGCATCGATGCCCCTCCATTGCTCACCTGGTGTCCCAATCTGGATCACCTACTTTGCTCCGGTGCCAAATTAACTCACGCAATGAAAAAACACTGCATGGGAGAGAGAGAGAGGACTAAGGCAATAAAAAACACTTCTTTGGGAGAGTGAGAGGCTGGTGTAGTTGGTTTGATTGATTTTTTTATACATGTGGGTCTGTGTGCACAGCGGTGCCAACTCTCTCACATCATGAGAGCGGTGCCAAAATCTTTTGATTTGACATCGATGCGTGTTATGTGGCATACTTTTGCGAAATATGGCATCGGCCATATAGTGGAAGGCAACAAATGCCCAAGCTCTTCACGTGCTCCTAGTTAAATGAGAGGAAACAGAAAGAGAGAGAGAGTGTGTGTAAGTGAAAAAATATCACTAGCCAGCCAACCCTATCGTATGAGCGAATGATATTAGTACCTCTTGATGACACGACAATCTTATGCAGCCAACTGCTCTAATATGTTCTCTTCTTTTGCAGATAAAAAAAGACACGAAACTAAAAAATGTACTGCACTATAACAATCTCATCGAATGCCTTGATCTCCATCTTACAGAAATTGATTTGATCGACTACCGAGGCAGCACATCTGAGATTAAATTGGCCAGGTTCTTTGTTCTGGAGGCAAGTGTGCTCAAGATAATGAGGTTTGGTGTTCTCTGGTGCAACAATGAATGGCGTGCTGATCACCGCAAGCGTCTAAGCCTAAATGACAAAGTCTCCGCAGAAGCTGAATTTGTTTTTGAAACATCAAGTGGCCAGAGACTCGAAAACTTATTTGCCCATTAGTGACTTGTGAGGGCGGTGGATTTTAGTTTGTACGATAATGCTGCATCCACCTAAAGTAATGAAAGTTCTTACGTAAACTTCCTAGTAATTCCCTCATCGTAGGTGCAACATTACTCCTAACATTTGTAATATCAGTTTGAAACTTGTTAATATTGCCGTGTCCTATTCCTACGTTTTCGAAATCCTGCGAATCAAACAGGTCCTGAGTTGGTGATGATGTTGTGCCTCCCATCTTTCACCAATAGCCGTCGGATCTAGATCTGACGCATACAAACCAAGCTTCTCCATTTTTGCAAAAAGATGCCCGCACTTGTTCCCTATTTACAAACAAATCCTTGTCTCTCACAATCAGCCTTATCTCCTCCCCACCACATCTAGGAGTAGAAGGCCGTGGAAAAATCTGGCGCGATGGCCGCTGTCGGAGCCGTCCACCCCCAATCTTGGTGTTCCGTGCAATGCACGGGCATCTACGCACGGGAAATTATGTCGAACAGGGCTAGTTGTAAGCAAGCTAGCTCTACAGCCATGATGATAGTGACTGCAGACGGTGAGGCTGACTATGGTATGCCGAACACGGCGCCTATACTCAGGTGTCATCTCTGGCGCAGGGTCTTGTCACTTCATTGTGAGGAGCAGCACATAATAATTTGACCAACGGGTAGTACAGTGCTAGTACTCCTACTACTACATTGGTAGTACTACTACTAGTACTAGTAGCACCACCGTCTGGATTTAGGAGTACTACCACGTCCATCTGGATTTTAGTATTTGACTAGCAATATCTAGTAATGCATGTCACCAAAAATGTACTACTCCCTCTCTAAATAAATACATGGTGTTTTATTCCTATCGGCGAGAGAACTTACTGTTTTTTTGCTAACTAGAGTACTAATAGGATTACATGCAATGAACTAAACATTGCATGTCATGTTTGGTAGTCTCAAGTCATTGAAAGCATGCACGGCCCACATCTCTCATTGGTTGATATGTCACGAAATAAGAAACAAGGAGGGAGTTAATGCACCGTGCCTAAGTATTTTGGGATTATTTGGTTTTCGTAAGATGACTTACACAACATTTTTGTTTACATGCATTAACATTTTATTAGTTAAATCAAAGGTCAAAACTTGGCACAAAATGCAAAGGGGACCAATAAACCAGAAAACATCAAACTTCTCTTGTTTGGCCCCAACTAGAGGTTCGGTGAGATGACTATACTGCACCAGCACGGAGGGGGACGCAGCTTCATTGACTTACGGCAACTGCCTTTGGGTGAATGACATGTGGCCCCAGGGGGTGGCTGGCCCACCTATCATACAACCAAAGGCAGGTGAAGTAGAGGACCGAGGAGTAGTACGAAATCCTACGCACCTACGCACGCTAACCAAGGGTTGAGTGATCACTCGAATCGCAAGATCAGTTGACTAGAAGCTACGCTAGACCGATGGAGGCGATGAGTGCGAGCATCAGCCGGCTGTGCCAGATGGTCCACGACGCTGGCCTGCGGCCCAACACCGAGGAACGTCTCCAGGTAGTATTGCTTGAGGCCGCCAGGGCGGGGGCCGCTTGGACGACAGCTTCGTCTCCTTGTTCGACGAGGTCCTCGTCGGTTTCCTCGACAAGTTCACCATCGTCAAGAAGCTTGCGGACGACTTTGACGTAAGCCTCCAGCCGACGTGCCCAGGCTCTGCGATGCCCGCCACCCTCAACGGCCACTATGGTAACAACCTCTTCTACGCACTGGTGGCCCTGCGACTACCCGCCGTCGCGCCGGAGAATGTCCACCTCGAGGTCGCGCTCTCCGCGCAGCGCCTGGGCAGCAAGACACCATCGGCATAATCACTCACGTCTACACGCAAATCGTCCAGAAGGACTACTACATGCAAGAGGAGGACGATAGGACGCTGGCCTTCTTGGAGCGCAGGGCAACCTTGGACGGCACTGTTCAGAAGCACGTTGAGCTCGCCGCCAACGCCGCTGCTCCTCACATGTCGGTTGGTGACCCGGTGCACTAGGGCGTGAGGATGTCATTGAACGTTGATGGATCCGTATGTATTTTTATCTTTCCTCAAATCCATGTAGTAGTATATAATACTACAGTAATTATCTTACCTTTCGCATCAACTTTATAATTTTCGTACATACTCCATGCATGAACGGCGCCAGAACCAAACTTCTCATTACTCTAGGCAAAATCATTATTTTCTATCTATCGGTCGCACCATGGAGTAGAACCAAATTTTACAAGTTACGAGTTCAAAAGGAAAAGCCTGCCGTGTTCGTGTCGCACCCCCACACGGTTGGTCCGGCACGCCGCTCAAGCGGGAATGCGTGCGGTGTTGCATTTTCACTTACAAGTGGGACCCCAGTTGAGCAAACCGACTATCGGCAAACCCCCACCCCGCCCACCGCGCGATGGCTGAGAAAACAGGAGGGAGAAGAGATGGCTGTAGCACGGACTCCGAGAAAATTCGTGTCGGATGGGACTCCTGTGGGTGGCGTGTGCCGTACTGCTAGACGTGAATGCTAGTTATCGCCCATGCCACCCACTATATCGAGCCTATATCGAGGTACATAGAAAAAATTTCCTGCAGTCCGTGCTCAGCCCTCCTCTATCTCTCTTCTCAGCCAGCCAGCGGACGCGCGGAGCCCATCGTCTGTTTGCTCACATGTGGCCCCACATGTCAGTGAAAACGCAGGAGGACCCACTGAACCTACACATCTTTCACCTCGACATGGTGGTGATGAAAAACAAATCCAATAAAGATCTTCGGTGGCTGCTTTTGGAGTTACTCAAGAGTAGTAAGATTCAATTTACAGTTTAACCCAAGATGCACATCTCGTGGCTTCAACTACCACTCTATTTTCTTTCATGACATGACCTGGATGCTGGATGTCCCACGTGTCGGCAAAAGGAGGAAGAACCCGACCAAATCTTCGGTTCTGCTCTCGGATTAGACTAGTTGTGCTAACTTAAAAATTTTATTGTGTACTCCCTCCGTTCCAAAATACTTGACTTCCATTTGTCCAAAAATGGATGTACCTATATACTAAGACATGTCTAGATACATATATATTTTGACAAATAGAAGGCATGTATTGTGCAACGGAGGGAGTAGAATGGATGCAAGTTTTTGTATTGGGAAGAAGAGTACATCCATATATTGATAGAGCGCAATTTAGTAGATGTTCTATCACTTTTAGCTAGCATAGACGCAAGATTGAGCCTCCGCGGATCAACAATGAATGCATCGAGAAGGCACTAATCCAACTTACAGGAGTAGTAAAATGTATTCTTGTGGTTCTTGTTTTCTTTGGTCTTGCTTTTCTAGTCAAAATTATCGTTGGAGTTCGTGCAAAACGGAGGTGCGTTTGGGGTCGTGCGTTGGAGTTGGCCTTACAAGTGGGACCGCAGTTAAGGAAACCGACTATCGCCAAACCCCCACCTCGCCCGCCGCGCGATGGCTGAAGTTAGAGAAACGATGAGGTTGAAGAGATTGCTCTAGCACGGGCTCCAAGAAATAATATGGTGTCAGATGGATGTCGTGGTGGTGGCGTGTGTCGTACTCCTGGACATGAATGCTTGTTCTGGCCCATGCCACCCTACTACTCCTACTACTTACTCCTACTATATAGTATACTAGTATCGAGGATTCGAGGTGCTGGTTACGTACAACGAACACATTAACATATGGCTACAGTAAAAACACCCGCCCGACGCGCGAAGCATGTGAAGCTAGTACAAATAGTGTACTACTATTGTTGATTGGCCTCATCCAATAACCTGTTGCAATGCACGTACAATTATAAATACTAAAGTTTTCACCACACAACAAATAACAAGCCATGAAATGAACTTCAACTCAACCATTCCGCGGCATTGGAAACGCTTGCTTTGAACCACAAGTGATTCTCTGGGACGGGCCATCCATTGTCGATCTCGAGACCAATGCAGGACTGATCATCCAGGATGAAGCGGCCTACTATATCAGTACCAGGGTAGGGAACCACCCAAATGTCCGAGGTATAGACACAATTGCTTCTCATAAATGTGTCAATAGCAGTAGGATCGCCGTTCACCAACATTGGATAGTTTTGTCCAAGGAAGAGCGAGTTTTCTCCAAGACTATCAATTCTGTGCTAGGGAGAAGGAGTTGGCGCTATCACACTAGTATCCATCCCGAATACCATGCAACGGATGTTGGAATATGTCCGGAGAGTGCGACCATGGGAGACACCTGCTTCCTTAGTAGTAACATCATTAGTGGGCTGTATACACACAAGAAGAGGTGATCCATCGGAATTAGTTGCCAGGTGCCACAAAGTATATGGGCGCTGCTCGTGATCATCACCATCGACATCTCCCCCTTGGTTATAAAAATTTTCAAGTATAGGTGGTGGGATGTTCACAGGACCTTGGAAACACAAGAAGAAGGTTAATTAGTAAAGGGAAACTTGCTAACCCGCATGCATGTGGATGAAACAATTATAATTACGGTGGAAGACAAACGTACCGAAACTACGAGGATACCATGCAAAAACAGTGCCACGAGTGGTGGCAGCAAACACAAGGCCCTCGTATTGAATTGCATCACAGTACTCATCCGTGTACAGAAACTGATTTTTGAGCAATATCCATCGAGTCAAACCACTAAGGACGGCAACAAGCTTGTCGAAGATAGCAACAACTTCAAAGTTGTCGTAATTCCAAGAGCGGATGGGAACTCGACAAATTGCTATCTTCCGTAGAAGACAGTCACCATGATCGTATTTGAACATGCGTACATTACCGGTGTCCTCAACCTCTGGGCAGTGTGCTGAGATTTTTGGAAGTGGAACCCGGTGACGAGTGTACACATTCACAAGTTCCCACCCGCAGTTGGACCCTATGTAAACAACCCAATCTCCATTTGCGCCCGCCCAAGCCTTGCCCTCAAGCGATGGCATCTTAACATCATACGTATCATTATCCAGCGGCATCAACTTGCACAGGGCGAGGCCTCCGTCGTGCCGGCGCCAGTCATCAGGGTCACGGCAAAGAAGATAGGGGAGATCAAACCGCTCCATGACTCTTGGGTTCCTTGCAATGATGTTATTAGTTGAGTCGAGAACGGGCTTGAACAAACCTGCCATGCTAGCCGAGGTGATGACGTCGCACCGATCAATGAGTTCCTCCACCACGTCATCTTTCAGATCAGGGCAAGAATAACGGGGTCGTTTCCGGCCTGTTCCCTCCATGGACAAGACGATCGAACAATGGCACAAGAAAGGGTGAAGGGCTGAAGGAAAATGGAGGAGGGAGAGGAAGAGCGTGCGGTAGCAGTTCCAAATCGAGAGGGAAAGGCGAAGAGTCGGTGGACGGTTGCGAGTTTGCCACGGTTCACGAAGAGGCGCCCCGGCCTACACGTCCTTTCAGAAATACTCCTACTACTCGCCGTCGTCTCACTGATATGTTGGAACGGGACCACATGTCAACAAAACATGGTGTGTAATTTCTCGTGCAAAATGCGATCTGGCCGCGTTGGCCCGAGGTGCCGCATTAGTTATCGACCTTTATTTTTTTAATGGCGTGCCGATCAGTTTTGAAGCATGACTAACTGGTACTGTACGCAGAGAAAATATAAACTACTCTACCACTACCCCACCTCCAGTACTAGTAGTATAAAAAAGATAGGGCCAATTCCATTTTTTCCCCTAACTTTGTCCCGACCTCATCTTTACCCCTAAATAAAAACAGTGCTCAACTTTGCCCCTCTTCCGTTAGGTTTGCTTATAGAAATGCCCTTCCGTACATTTTCCGTCCAGTCAAAGGCCTTTGACCGTTACATTTTTCTACACACGCACTTAACGGTCAAAGGCCTTTGACTGGACGGAAAATGTACGAAAGGGTATTTCTATAAGCGCACTTAATGGAAGAGGGGTAAAGTTGAGCACTGTTTTTATTTAGGGGTAAAGATGAGGTCGGGACAAAGTTGGGGGGAAAATGTAAATCTCCCAAAAAGATATATAGGCTGGAGCTTCAGCGCTTTCTTGCTAAGGGCTGCCCACTTGCTTCTCACACTACCACCCTCTCTCTCCAGATCTAAAAAAGACGGCCCATCTCTCCCTCCTCACTGGTGGTCACAGATCCGCCAGGGAAGAAAAGGACGTGCATCGTTGACGCACTCATCATCGACGAGCGAGGTCACACACTGACGACAAGGCCGTCCTCTCAGACCTAGCGCCCGCGCGGGATGGCCTCCGTCCCCAAGCTCGCTGCCATAGTGTGTGCGGAGGACGACGACCACGAGCGAAGCCACTTCGCGCCGACCTTCAGGTATGCTACCTCGTTTCGAGCCATAACCTTGTTCTATTGCCCCATATGCTATGTCGTTGCATGTGGATCTTTTTCCACTCCACCATCTTCCCAATTTGCTATCCTCTACTCTGCTGGCCACGCAGACGAAAACCATAATTTGCACTATTAAAGGAAACCCTACTTCATGCAGACTAATCCATGTCTGTGTTGAATAAGGAAAGGAAGGGAGACTGTACTGTCCAAGAGAGTAGGCATCGAACCCGCATCTAGGTTGAAAAGGGGAAAATCAGTAGCTAAGGAATGAGTCTCGTGTCTCTTGGTTGAAGAAGGGTAGAAAGGCATGACAACGCAATAGATAATGACCAGGTCGATCGGTTTGTTGTCCTTGCATAGGAAAAATGTGGCTAAAGAGAACAAAAATGGGACGTAATCCACATATGTTGCCTGGATATTTGTTGCTCTAGGCAACCATACCTCCCTCACCACTTTGCGTCCATGGAGGTACATCGTACTGGTGCGCCCACTATCCGAATGGGCCTCCCATGCTCTTATTGCCACTTTTTTTGCTGTTAGTATAACACCAGCAGTCAAGTCAAGCAATGCTACTGCTAAAGTGATGCCACATTTAACTAATGCCGCTCTCAGTCTAATGCCACCCATAAATTTAAGCAATGCCATTTAATGTCACTAGATTATTTAAGGTTAGCTGTTGATTGTGGATGTATTAAACATTTTTCAGCTAAGGCATTGTCAGTATCAAAACCGGCAGATCTCGGGTAGGGGGTCCCGAACTGTGCGTCAGTAACAGGAGACAAGGGACACGATGTTTTTACCCAGGTTCGGGCCCTCTCGATGGAGGTAAAACCCTACTCTTGCTTGATTGATATTGATGATATGGGTAGTACAAGAGTTGATCTACCACGAGATCAGAGACAGAGTCTTCAATCTTGTATCTTCATAGTCCAACAGTCCGGCCAAAGGTTATAGTCCGGCTGTCCGGATACCCCCTAATCCAGGACTCCCTCAGTAGCCCCTGAACCAGGCTTCAATGACGATGAGTCCGGCGCGCAGATTGTCTTCCGCATTGCAAGGCGGGTTCCCCCTCCGAACACTTCATAGAAGGTTTTGAACACGAGGATCGTGTCTGGCTCTGCAAAAGAAGTTCCACATACCACCGTAGAAAGAATAATATTTCCACAAATCTAATCTGCTGACGTATCCCGTAATGTGACATCACACCACAGCCAAGCCTTTATTCGAATCGTTTTTACAGCCAACCTCAGCGCGTATCGCGAGGTGGCTTCCTCGGCACGTCTTGTCGAAGCAGAGATCGTGTCCCCTTATTGTGGGATTCTCATCAATACGGACGTGGGTAAGCCAATCGCGCCCGTTGGTATGACCCCTCGATCGGAGGTAAGTCCCAAACGGTCACGAGGAGGGCTCTTGGTATTCAATCTCTTTATAAAGAACCAAGGCCCGTTCTTTTCTTTCGACCTCAATCGAACCCGCCTCCTGCCTCGAGTTCCAACACCCAAAGCTTAGGTTTAGGCGCTTCCGACCTTCGATCATGTCCGGATCCAACCTTCAAGGTCGGTGGATGCCTTCCTCCGTCACGGAGGAGGACGTAATAAAGCTAAGGGAGGCCAGATACCTGATCGGCGAAATCCTGCATAGGTTTCCTACTCGAGGGCAAGTTATTCCCACTCCCAAGCCCGGTGAGAGTGTCGTGTTCGTACCTCACTTCCTCCGAGGGTTAGGCTTCGCGCCGGATCCCTTCGTGAGGGGGATCATGTTCTATTATGGGTTGGACTTTCATGATTTAGCTCCGGAGTCTATCCTCCATATTTCATCGTTCATCGTTGTGTGCGAAGCTTTCCTCCGTATTATTCCTCATTTCGGATTATGGCTCAAGGCCTTCAAAGTGGAGCCGAAGATGATCGAGAGGCGGCACGCCGAGTACGGAGGCGCTGTAATAAGCAAAAATGCTGACGCCCCATGGCCCGAGGGCTCTTTCCAAGAGGAGTCCAGCTTATGGCAACGAGAGTGGTTTTATATCACAGCTCCCAGGGGCACCAAGTGGGTGGCTCCACCTGTTTTTCGCTCGGGTCCCCCATCACGACTAACATTATGGGTCAACAAGGGCCTAGACTGGGGGCCAGCAAAGGATGTGTCCATATTGCAGAGCCGCCTCCGAGATCTCCTGGAGAGAGATGTCAGTCTGGTCGTGGTGACACAAGTCATGTTAATTCGCCGAGTCCTGCCCTGGAAACATCGTCCCCTTCGCCTGTGGGAGTTCAATCCGGAGGGACCGCGAGCTCTTCAACACTTACTTGGCATGACGCCCGCGGAGATGTACAAATTGTTCTTCGGACCACAAATAATGTGTCCGGACTCTACTGAGGATGCAGGTCTGAGATGCAATCATCCGGATACCCAAGTAAGTAGCCCTGTGCCCGAACACACCATCTTATTTATCGCAACACCGCCCTCTAAAAAGGAGCCGCTCTTGAACCAGGAGTGTATAGCGAAGGCAAAGTTGATCAGGTGTCCGGTCCCCCTTCCTGAGACCTCGCCAGATCCTGTGTTAACCAGGATGCTGGAGATCGCGCCTTATCAAGCGCCCTCGGGAGAAGATGAAGGGGGGAACAAGGAAGCTACTGCCTCCGCGGAGAAGGTTGGCCGGAAGGGAGGATTTGAAAATTCCTCTCCTCAGGGGAAGAAGAGGACCGCCTCTGAAGACCCGGAGACAATGGTCTCAAAGGGGGGGAAGAAATCTTCACCAGAGGGTCCTGTAGCGGGGGATACCCCGGCCATACTATGCCCTCAAGGGGATCAGCCCTCCACCGAGCTATAAGTAAAAGGGTGTTTAATAATGAGAAAAAACCTTGCTTTACTTATGAGGAAAATAACCGAAGCATTTATCTTGCAGTTCGGATCTTAGCCCTTGTCAGCAGAGCTCGTCTTCGGGGGATCTTCTTCTAGAGATGATGGAGAGCGGAACGCCTCCCCCTGCCATACCGCCTCATGAGGCGGGCGACCCCGAGGTGTCGTCGCGGAGGGTTTCTCCTGATCCGGAAAGGCCAGAAGGTAGTCATATGGCCACCCAAAGCCCTTAGTATCCGGCTTTTATAAAAAGCAATCGAATGAGTCTGGCACCGTCTGGTGCGTGGTCGGAGGTACTGAGGGATCTGCTAGGGCGAGCGTCTATCTCAGAAGAGCACCGTACATTGATGGGTACGGTAATTGAAAGGATTTCGTCCGCGGAGAGCGGGTTGCATGAGGCTGTCATGAGTCTACTGACAGGTTTTGAGGTACGTGAAATGATGTACCTTTTTGACAGTACCGCATACTTTAAGATGCGCCATGTGTAGATAGTAGCCCCTGAGACTATGGGTGTTGTTGAAGACGACGGCGCGCAGAGGATCATAGTCCCAGGTATAATTTTGTCGCCTTAATATGCAGGTGGCGAAGTGTCCGGTGGCCAGCCGGACTGATGAATTTGCCGAGTTAAAGCGGCAGCTGGACGTGGCAGATGCCGACATCGTACTTGTCAACAAGCGGATTGACGAGGCGCAATGTATGTAATTTCTCCAGTGACACTTGATAAGAGGAGCATGATGCCAGTATGTATAACATATGTTTTAAATGCAGATGGAGCTGCGGCCGTGGAGAACCTTCGGGCGGAACTTGCCCGAGCCAAAGAACAAGCCAAAAGAAGTAATGCGGCTACCCTAAAGGCAATCGATGAGCTGAATGCCGAACAGGCTGCTCACTGCCAAAGCAAGGAGAAAATAGCCAAGATGGCAATGGAGTTGAAGAATGCCACTGACCGTTACAAGCTTCTTGAAAAGGAAGATCAAGCAAAGAGGTCGGACCTAGAGAAGGCCGTGGTGACAGCCAAAGACACCCGCTCTGCCATGAGAGCGATGAAGGAGGAGCTGCGTCAGGCCGGAGATATCACGACTGGGAAGCCCTTTATGCTGCGGATGAAGTTCGGCGATCCAAAATACGCCTCCTTAGACCGGCTATGGAGTTCGACAGATGCATACCTTGATCTGGCAGCGAGTGCTGCCGGTGCGGCCGAGTAATTCCGAGATCAAAAGGGTCGTGAAGTGGAGAAGTTGTTCTGGTCACAGTTTAATGATCCAGAGCGTTCGCTTCCATTGACTGATCGGTTGGCCGAATGGGCCGAGCTGAATAGATTGTCCGGACTTGCCATGAGGTCTGTTGTGGATCATCTGTGGTCGGAAAGGCCAAGACGAATAGTTACTTTAGTTTGGTGCAACAGTTCATTGGTGTTGTGCCGCATATCATCGCGATGAAGAGGTCGGCGTGCGTAGAGGGTGCGCGGATGGCCCTTGCCCGTGTCAAGACATACTAGGCAAAGATGGAGGCCACCGCCATTGCAGCTCAAGACTCGGACCGAAGCCGAGTACCTACCGAGCACTACTTCCAAGAAGTTCTTCAGGGTGCTCGTGTAATAGAAGCGCAGTGCTCGAAGAATATTATGTTCGAGTGACATGTATTCCCATTGAAAACAATGTTTCCTTAAATGTAAAGGCTTTTTTATACTTGTGCCTGCAAGAATTATAATACCTCATGTGCGGCCATTTATGTATATATGTATATAACCTGAAAGATGGCAGTCGTCGGCTTCAGCCCCCACGCATATAATGCGGGGGTGCTCGCAGAAGACGCATATTCACACTTGATCCAATGTCTTGGTCCATTACGGAGGTGATAGCGCAGCGAGCTAGGCAATCGGACTATAATGCTTTATCACTTTCACTTAGCCATAGGAGTTTGACAGTGGGGCTACTATATAGCCCCTGGTGGCTCCGCGCTCATTCGAATTCGGGGTGCGTGTGTGCCTGGCCGGGAAACGTCCCTTCGTTAAGGCGGAGGAATCCCGAAGATTCTGCTGGGTCATCGAGTGGTTGACCAGTCTCGCGCTATATCATGACAGTCAGTTTTCGGCTTTCTCTACTGAGGTGCTCGCTTGGCCGAACCAGGCCACAATCGCAGTAGTTCTCCTGGTGCCGCCTTAGCCGATAGAGCGGAACGTAAGGCAGCAAAACACAGGAGCTGAGCAAACCCAACATTTGACCAAAGACATGATTCGGAGCTGATGCATATAAGGCCAAACTCGCGACGCCGAACACTCCCTAAGGTATTCGGTCTTTATGATATAAACTCGGCAAAATGTCGCCCTTTGTAATAAGCCCCTGGTGTCCAGGTACGTGCAATAATCTGACGTGGCCACATGCTAATATGTCAGCATCCATCTCAGCTTTACTGGGAATCCGGGGGATGTTTATCAACAAGAGACAGTAAAAAAGGTTTACGCAGGGTCTTAATCTGAAGAGAATCCTTAGGGCGGGTCCCTGCTACACGTCTGCACCTCTGTCTCTGTTGTGCCGTATCCTGGATGGGTGTAGCACGATGGTCATCTGTAGAAGAGAGGAACTTAGTTGCAAAATTGTCGTGCAAAATGTATGTTATACTAAATAAATCAAGTATATTTCAAGATGGGTAGAATTGAGTCCTATTGTCACTTGTTTACACGCGTGGAGCCCCTTGTATTGTTACAGGGGTATAGCCATCAAACCTTTATCAATTATATTGCCAAGCCGGACTCGTCTAGCTGCGTCCGTGGTCTTAACAACCTGTAAGATGCTCTAGTTGGTGAGGTCGTCTAGTGTGCGACTGTCAAGGCAGCCACACGGTCTTCCGCGCGCTAGGAGCGCTCAATATTTCCCTTTAATGTAATGATGCCGCATGGACCGGTCATCTTAAGCACGAGAGACGCGTAAAGTGGTATTGCTTTAAAGCGAGCGAAAGCTTCACGTCCCAGTAGTGCTTGATAGCCACTTTGAAATGGAGCGATGTGGAAGGTTAGCTTTTCGCTGCGGAAGTTATCGGGGAAGCCGAATATAACCTCTAGTAGCAGGGAGCCTGTGCAATGGGCCCCTGGGCCTAGCGTTACTCCTTTAAAGGAAATATTGCTACGGCTAATTTTTGTTGGGCCTATCCCCATTTTGCGGACTGTGTCCTGATATATCAGGTTCAAACTACTGCCACCATCCATCAAGACTCGTGTGAAGTGGTATCCGTCAATTATCGGGTCTAACACCAAGGCAGCCCATCCTGCGTGTTGGATACTTGCGGGGTAATCCCGATGGTCGAAGGTGATCGGTTCAGCCGACCAGTGGCGGAATTCCACGGTGACAGGCCCTGGGGCATGTATTTCAGTGAGTGCCATGTTGTTTTCATTTATCACATGTAACATGTTTACTGTTTTGACTTATGGTGGGAATTTCTTCTGTTTCCCACTGCTTTGCTTGCGAGGCTCGTCCTCGTCTTCGCTGGGTGTATACAGCCCCTTATGTTCGGCGTTGAGCTTGCCGGACTGCTTGAAGACCCAACATTCTCTATGGGTATGATTTGCAGGTTTATCGGGGCTGCTGTGGATTTGACATAGTTTGTCCAGAATTTTGTTTAGGCTAGACAGTTCGTCTATGTTGCCTTCGGAGGGCAGCTTTTGCTGACCTGGCCGATAGCTTTTGAATCCGGCATTTACCGCCGTGCTCTTCGGGCTGTTTTCTTTATTCCGGCGCTTGTTTTTACTGCGTCATGGCTTCCTGTTCCTGTCCCTGACTTCGGATGTACTTGGGTCGCTGGTGCTGCATCTTGCCAACCAGCTGTCCTCGCCCGCGCAAAAGCGGGTCATGAGGCTTGTTAATGCAGCCATTGTTCTTGGCTTTTCTTGGCCGAGGTGTCTAGCGAGCCATTCGTCTCGGACGCTGTGTTCGAAAGTGGCTAAGGCTTCGGCGTCCGGACAGTCGAATATTTGGTTCTTTTTACTAAGAAATCTGTTCCAAAGCTTTCGGGCTGACTCTCTGGGCTGTTGAGTTATATGACTTAAATCGTCTGCATCCGGAGGTCGGACATAGGTCCCTTGAAAATTTGCCCGAAAAGCGTCCTCGAGCTCCTCCCAACTTCCAATGGTGTTTTCGGGGAGGCTTTTAAGCCAGTGCCTGGCTGGCCCTTTGAGCTTGAGGGGTAGGTACTTGATGGCATGGAGATCATCTCCTCAAGCCATGTGGATATGGAGGATGTAGTCCTCAATCCAGACCCCAGGGTCTGTCGTTCCGTTGTACGCCTCTATGTTTACGGGTTTGAATCCCTCTAGAAATTCATGGTCCAGCACCTCATCGATGGAACATAGGGGGTGTGCGGCACCCCTGTATTTGGGTGTACCGTGGTGTTCGGATTTTTGTTGTGTTGCATTGCTTGCTGGAGCGCGCTTTCTTGGCCCGTAGATAGATCTGGTTGGGTCGTCTTTTTTATGCGAATCCTCATGTGGATCGCGTGCTAGCTTGTGTGCGGCATCGTTTGCCGCTCTATGTTGGCCATGAGGTCGTCTATCCAACCGGATGGCCGCTTTGTTTTTTGTTTGCGGAGGCTCTAAGGCCTCCTCATCAAATTCAGGCAGTAGCTTTCGCTTCGGGTAGCTCTTTGTATGGAGACTGCCGCCATATTTGACTGCGGTGTTGAGTACTTTGCTCCATATGATTCTAAGTGTATCTTCCGCAGCCTTGAGTTTTTGCTTCTGCTTTTTCAGGCTCCGCGCGGTGGCGACAAGCCTTTTACGGAGGTTCTTCTGCTCCAGGAGCTTATCCGGCATGAGGTCCTCCGGATTATTATCTTCACGGGAGATGGGTTGTGCGGATTGGTTCTCCGTGTTGCCATGGTCGGATGGTTGTTTAATGCCATGTTCGTCGTCCGACGGCTCACCCTGCTCTATCGCTGGGTCTGTATGACCGCTGTTTCTGCCGAGGTGGGATTTGGAGCGGCGCTTACGCCGTCGCTTTGATTGCTTCTCGAGGGAACGATCCTTTGCTTCGTCCTTCCGCTCCTCGTCGTCATTTTCTTTTGGTATGTCCACCATGTATACATCATGGGATGAGGTGGATGTCCAGTGCTCTATGGGAAGTGGTTCCTGTTCGTCTCCTGCATCGTCGTCCATACCTTCGATGTCTTCGGAGTCGAAGTCTCACATGTCGGTTAAATCATCGACAGTGGCTACTAAGTGGGTGGTGGGTGGGCGGCGAATTTCTTCGTCATCTGCATCCAAATCGTGCCGGTCACAGTCCGGCCAGGACTCTCCTGACAAGGAGAGAGACCTCAGAGAGTTCAGTATATCGCCGAAGGGCGAGTGTTGAAAGATATCTGCGGAGGTGAACTCCATGATCGGCACCTAGTCGGATTCGATTGGCAAGGGCGCAGGCAGTTCGGAGCCCGTGGCCGGAGAAGAATCCGGCAACTTGGGGTCACGGCTTTCGTGAAGGGTAAGGTTGGTATTCGGCTCGATCGCCGCTGATACTGCGGCATCCGGTGCGGAGTCTAGCCACCCATCCACGGATGGCGCGGCTGGCTCCGAATTGAAGGAAGGAGCGGTTGCAGGTGCGATCTCCTGAACACTATCCGATGGCAGAGCTAAATCATGCTCATCGTGACGGTGCGGCGCACTCAGCGGGGTCTCAAATCCGTTGGAGATCAAGTCTCCGCGGAGATCGGCCATGTAGTTCAAGCTTCCAAACCTGACCTGGTGGCCAGGGGCATAGCTTTCGATCTGCTCCAGATGGCCAAGCGAATTGGCTCGCAATACGAAGCCGCCGAATACGAAGATCTGTCTGGGGAAAAAAGTCTCACCCTGGACTGCATCGCTACCGATGATTGGAGGGGCCATCAAGCCTAACAATGACGACAAAGAGGAACTCTCAATGAAAGCACCAATGTCGGTGTCAAAACCGGCGGATCTCGGGTAGGGGGTCCCGAACTGTGCGTCTAGGCGGATGGTAACAGGAGACAAGGGACACGATGTTTTTACCCAGGTTCAGGCCCTCTCGATGGAGATAAAACCCTACTCCTGCTTGATTGATATTGATGATATGGGTAGTACAAGAGTTGATCTACCATGAGATCAGAGAGGCTAAACCCTAGAAGCTAGCCTATGGTATGATTGTTGTTGTTTCGTCCTACGGACTAAACCCTCCGGTTTATATAGACACGGAGGGGGCTAGGGTTACACAGAGTCGGTTAGAAGGAAGGAGATCTACATATCTGTATTGCCAAGCTTGCCTTCCACGCCAAGGAGAGTCACATCCAGACACGGACGAAGTCTTCAATCTTGTATCTTCATAGTCCAACAGTCCGGCCAAAGGTTATAGTCCGGCTGTTCGGATACCCCCTAATCCAGGACTCCCTCAACATTCGAATGCTATTGCACAGCGAGTATACCAACGATGAAACTTGTTACTACCTTCAGATTTTTGCACTGTTAATGCTTACAGATTACATACCTCACTTTCATGAGATAAGTTAATTTTTTTGTATAGTGTCACCAAAATGCCAAGGCGCTGATGTCATTTTATTTTAGTTAAACTACACAGACAAGAGGAAAGGTCAAGAGTGGGCACCTCCTCCTCCGGCTGTTCTCTTGAGGAGGTCTATATGTTTGTCTCTAATGCCTGTCGACTACATACCTGACATCATGATGTAATGTTAAGTCATTTCCTTTTCTACGATGTCACTGAATTGTCAAGGAGGTGATGGCATTTTATTTTAGTAGAACTGCACAAAATTTGCTTAAAAGAAGAGGAAAGGTCAGGAATGGCTCACTTTTCCAGAAAAAACTATGTATGCCTTCCTGACATCAGTCGTTGTTGCTTTATTTATTCCTTCAAACAGGTGGTTAGAAACAGTCTTGCTACCTTTTCCCATTAAGAAATTGGAATGCTTATATTTGTTAGTCTGTGCTTCAACTAGTGACACTTTTAGAGTAATCACACTTTCAATATCTATGCAAACAGGGATGCTCGATTTTAGTGGAACTGCACAAAAAGTCCAACTGGTTCAACATTAGGAGCATGTTTTTTTCCAAACCTTTATATCCAATTGGTGGCACTATGAGCTGTTCATTACGAAGGTACATGGTTTGCTACTATCTTGCTACTCTTTTTGTACTGTCATTAGATAGTAATACCAGTGGTTTGCGTGTGAATTTATTGGGAGGGTGGACCTACATTGGAGGTGCAGGACAGGATTCAATGATTGGATGCTCAATTTCGGTTGTATTGATTTCACCTCTTCCATCACTGCGAACATGGATATCCTTGGTCTGATGAAGAATAGGCGCTATATTTCTGCTCCGAACTAGCAAATCAATTCAGTATGAAATTGTCCAGGGCAAAACATAACTGTATCAGGTTGTCCAGTGCAGAACATGACAGATGCTAAGCGGAAGAGACATGTTTAAACCGAAAATACAAGGTGTGGTATATGTTTACTAGCTGCTTGATATTTGTGCAGACAGAGATGTCTGCCCATTGCTATTTGGCAAACAAACAAAGTGCCCACAATTTTGGTTGAACTGCACAAGAGAATAGTATAGTCACTGCATGCAGTGCCATTTGAAAATAGACACAGAAAGATTGGATAGTCACTTCATGTACTGCAAAAAAGTAGTACTTTACTATTTATTGGCCAACACTAGGTGCTTCATTGCTTTGGTCTGATTATACAATGGGCATCATTTTGCCTAAGTTAAAGTTTGTATTCCGAAAATAGTCTCGCCGTGTGATCAAGAGAAGACCAAATCATATTGCAGTGGATGTTCCTCCATCATGTGTGGTTCATTCTCATGGTTCCACCTGTTGGTGAAACCACTTACGTTTGCAAGAGGAATTGTAGACTTCACAAACAAATTTGTCTTTTAGTCTGTACTGAATGTTGGCCAAGAGAAGCATCCATGTTAGTAGGAAGAACAGATGTTTTTTCTAGATCTTTGCTTTTGGAGCTACATATTTGTATATGATCTGCGAATCATTGAGATGCATTAACATGTTGATCTTATGTATGGGAATCATACTAGTTAGTTTTAGTTGTGACACAAGATCCGAAGTGGTTGATCTTTGCTTTTGGAGCTACATATTTGTATATGATCTGTGAATCATTGAGATGCATTAACAGTTACTTATTTCTGTTCGCTCAGTGTTTACAAGTTACTGATCGATCACTAGCTAGCCTACAAATGCGCTCCTGTCAGCTTTGTTTGCGATGCAAGATGTGAAGTGGCAGTTTTTTGAATAAAATGCCTACCTCTGAAGAAACTGACAAGCTACACTATCGATCCTACACGGATAAAAATGCTAAGTGGCTGCATGCTGCTTCGCGTACTGCCTGCGAGCGATTCTGAGTGCCTGCATGCAGCCGGCCGTAATTAAGGCAGCTAACTGATGCGAAAAAAGATACGCTTTAAATCCGTGGAATCATTATTAACAAGGAGGGAGATTATTCGAGTCCACTCGTTTGACCGCCATGCCGGTGTGCGACCCAGACGGGACGAGACGGCACAGTCATAATTTCAGTTTCTCTAGTTTTCCACGGCAAGCTGGCGTGCTAAGCCATTATGCATTGAATTCCGATGACCTTCGTGCTACCTTCCGCCTATAAGTACTGTTTCCCGGCCTTCTCAGGTGCCACCATGACCCAACTCGCCATATCCTCATAAGCCCCCACCGGCCCGACGTCGCTCGCCACGTTCGCCATGCCCCCGCCCGTCCGCGGTAGGCGACGCCGGAGGCGGTCACCGCCGGAACTAGTGTTCGGGTTTTCACCGGAAGGCAGACGGAGGGAGGAGGCATTCTATCTGTCTTTAGATGGCAATGCGGAGATCGAGGAGTTGTTGGAGCGTGACCGCATGGCGGAGGAGCAAGATTTGTTGGAGTGCGACCGCCTGGCGGAGGAGCAGCGTATCGCCGATTTGCGCCGCCAGCGGGACATGGAGCAGCAGCGCACCGACGATCTGAGTCGCGAGCAGAGCGCTCGCAACTGGGCCGACTACGTGTAGGCCGGCACCCGGCAAATAGCCCTGGAGGCTGTCGGGCACGCACGTGTTCGCGATGCTGATTTTTACTACCAACTCATCAAGTGGGTTTCCCGCTTGGAAGCCGAAGCTTCGGTGGACCACGCCGGCATGGAAAGGGCCAACGCGCGCGAGCAACGCGCCCTATCGCACCTCTGGCAAGTCCGAGGCAAGGCGGAGGACGCCGGTGCCGGCGTTTAGCATGGACAACAGATGGCGGCCGGCATCGTCTAGTTAGCTAAGAGTAAGTTAGTACTTGTACGCTACTAGAGTGTTAGTGGGTGTAGATAGTTAACTTGGCTATGATGGTTGTCAACGTGGAAGTTCAGTACTCTATATGTGGATCAGACCTGTTACTTTGCTCTGAATGTTGAACTTTACGTTTGAACATATGGAATGGGTTGTTATTTTTTTTAAAGGGTTGTATTTGTCCTCCACGGTTTAGAGGCTGACTTGTGGGCCTAGCAAGTTGACGCGTACACAATCAGGAGATGATTGTACATGGAGAGGATAACAGCAGTGACCCGCCAAGGTCATGGCAGTATGCAAGCAAGTGCCTCCTTATTTCAAGCCAATAAAAAATGGCTCCTCCTAGTGGATTTCTGACATCTGGGTCCCATGCCATTGTCAACGTAGTCAATAAATGAGAGAATTGCACAACGAGCGGCTGACACCAGGGACCCAGCAGCTCGCCCAGTTATTTTTGTTTTGGGTTAATTTGATAAATGCCACTCCAAATCTGGCGTATCCGAGAAATGCCACTGCAATTTCCAAACTTTGAAAAATGCCATTTCATGCCATTTCTAGTGGCATTTTTCGGAGTCTGGAGTGGCATTTTTCAAAATTTGCAAACTGCAGTGGCGTTTTTCAAAGTTTGCAAAAATTGCAGTGGCATTTTTCAAAGTTTGGAAATTGCAGTGGCATTTTTATGAATCGCCATAATTGGAGTGGCATTTATCTAATTTGTTTTTGAGACGGAAGCAGGGTGTCAACTGGGCTGTGCGGGACACTCTGGCCTGTCTAGAAAGCCTTTTCTTTTATGTTTACCACAGACCAACCCAGTAGTTTTTTTTTTCTTTCTGAAAATGGCTAGCCCAATTTTTTTGTGATTTGTTAAGTAAGTTGCTTTATCAGGCCTGTTGGGCTGTAAATCTTTCAAGACAAGGAGAGCTTCATTCGGCTGGCCGAGAAAATGGCCTATGAGTAATGAGAAATGGGATGTACATTTTTAAAACACATCAAGCCGGCAATTATTTTCAAATATGTTTTTTTCATTTCGAGATTTTAAATTGCATTGATTTTTATGCGTGGACAATTTATTGGATTTTATATTGATATACATTTATTTTTAAAATCAGTCTGAATGTGACTCAAAACTTTGGGATTAAAAACAGTTCAGACCGCACCGACATATGTAAAATTTTGTATAATTTTTTAACCATTGCCACAATATGGGCTATAATGCTAACATAAAGAATATGGGCTCCAAAAAAAACCCATAAGAATTAGCAAATGGGATGTAAATTATTTGAAATAATGGCAGATGGGTTGTATGCGGTTTTCCACAGATTTGAGGCTTTCCACAGATGGCATGTATACTGTTGGATGTCCATCCAACGGCCGTCATGCTTCTTCAATCTCTGCTCTTCCTGCTCCAGCCGCTCAAACAAGCACTGGCGGGACTGCCTGCTCCCTCCTCCCGGCGGCCGGCTATGCTGCCGTGCAAGCCTCACCGCCCAACCATACTCCCATCGCTGGCCTAGCCATCCCTCTACTCACCCACACCTGCTATTATTCACCGGCGACGGCAGACGAACCAGTAAACCCTCGTACAGTCATACTCCCCTCTGCGTGGGAAACAAAAACAACAGCCGAGTCTTCCCTGCCTCCGTGTCGTTCCCTTCCTAGGCCTCGTCGTCGTCCTCCGCCCTGGTGCTCTCGGCGTGGCGTGGTCAGCGTGGTCAACGACCGACATGCATCTGAAGTGGACTGTACGTGGAGAGGCTGACAGCTGGGTCCACGGCCACACGCAAGGAAATGCCTCCTTATTACGCGCAAAATAATGATTTCCTCCACCTGACATCTGGGACCCATCGAAACGGCCTCTGTATTTCGTGAAAAAATGTTAATGTCGCTGACAACTCGGACCCACCAGCTATATCTTCGCACGCAAGGAAGTGCCTCCTTATTACGCACAAAAAAATGAATACTCCCCCTGCTAGCTAGGACCCAGTATAGTGGGCCTACTAAGTTGATGGGGACGAAGGGCTTTGTCAACTTAGTCAATATGCACGATTCTAGCTCGACTGACCGTATGATGTCCATCCAACGGCCGTAGTGCTTCTTCAACCTCTGGTCTTCTTGCGCCAGCCGCCCAAAGCAGCATCGGTCGTGCCACCTGCTCCTGCCTCTCGTGGCCGGCTGTGCTGCCGCGGAGGCCTCACCGCCCCCATACTACTCCCACCGCTGGCCAGGCCATCCCTCCACACCTCCTGTTATTCTGCGGCGACGGCAGCGCAGCCGAACCAGTGAACCCTTGTACTCCTCTCCGTGTGGGCATCCACTGTCGCGTCTTCCTCGGCTTCGCGTCGTCCCCTTCCTAGGCCTCGCCGTCGTCCACCGCCGTGGTGCTGTCGGCGTGGCATGGTCAATGTGGTCAATGACCGAATTCCATCGGAAGAATACTATACGTGGAGAGGCTGATAGCTGGGTCCACGGCAGCCGCAAGGAAGTGCCTCCTTATTATGCAGAAAATAATTATTCCTCCACCTGACAGCAGGGACCCACCAGACGCCCACCAGTATATCATGAAAAAAATGTTTGCCCCTGACTGCTGGGACCCACCGACGGGCCACCGTATTTCGCGAAAAAAACGTTCCCCCTGCTGTCAGCTCGGATCCACCGGAAGTGCCTCCTTATTACGCAAAAAAAAATGAATACCCCCTGCTAGCTGGGACCCACCTTGGTGGGAGGCTGAATTGTGGGCCTACTAAGTTGATGGGGACGGAGGGCTTTGTTAACTTAGTCAATATGCATGATTCTAGCTCCAGTGACCGTACGATGTCCATCCAACGGCCGTAGTGCTTCTTCAACCTCTGGTCTTCTTGCTCCAGCCGCCAAAACCAGCGCCGGTCGTGCCTCGTGCTCCTGCCTCCCTTGGCCGGCTGTGATGTGCCGGAGGCCTCACCGCCCCCTACTACTCCCACCGCTGGCCAGGCCATCCCTCTACTCACCCGCACCCCCTGTTATTCTGCGGCGACGGTAGCCTCACACCGCAGCGAACCAGTGAACACTCGTACTCCTCTACGCGTGGGCATCCACTGCTGCGTCTTCCCCGGCTCCGCGTCGTCCCCTTCCTAGGCCTCGCCGTCGTCCATCGCCCTGGTGCGCTCAGCATGGCATGGTCAACGTGGTCAAGGAACGGGTTCCATCGGACGTGGACTGTACGTGGAGAGGCTGACAGCTGGGTCCACGGCCGCAGCAAGGAAGTGCCTCCTTATTACGTGCAAATTAATTATTCCTCCACCTAACAGCGGGGACCCACCGGACGGGCCACTGTATTTCACGAAAAAAAACTTTTGCCCCTGACTGCTGGGACCCACCAGCTACATCTTCGCACGCAAGGAAGTGCCTGACAGTCGGGACCCACCTGGTCGAAGCGTACGTAGCGTTGTCATTCTGGTCGCGAACGTGTACGTACATATATACTGGTCGATGTAGAGGCGCGCACGTGTCGTAGTAGAGGCGCGCACGTAGCATGTACACGTACGTACAGCGGCCAGGGTGCAAGAAAGAAAATACGGCCACGTATGTGTACATACGGGCGGGGTCTCGAAGGCCTACTCGCGCATACGTACGGCCAGGGCTCGTGTACATGGCTGGGTCGGAACGGAGAAACATCGTCGTCATCGTGCTCATGGGGAGGCAACGGAATGTGTCGTGTTCATGGGGAGGCAATGGAATGCGTCATGTTCATGGGGAGGCAACGGAATGCGTCGTGTTCATCGGGAGGGCTTGGACGGAATAGGCGATGGAAACGAGGCCTGGCGTACCGCAGAACAGAGGAAACGGCCTTGTGTTTGATCGGCAACATTCGAAACGGGATCCTGTTCATCGGGAGGGGTTTGGCGTACCGCAAAACGGAGGAAACAGACCTCCTATGGTCGAAACGAGGGTCCTGTTGATCGGGAGGGGTGTGGCGTACCGCAAAACGGACGAAACGGACTTGTGTTGGAGCGCTACGGTCAAAACGGGGGTCCTGTCCATTGGGAGGGGTGTGGCGTATCGCAAAATGGGACTCCATGAGATACTGTTCATCTCCACCATCGACCTCCTTCATCCTCCACGGGCTCTTGTTCATCCAGCCTCCACCGCGCGCTACTCCACCGGCTACTATTCAACTACCCCTCCACCGTCTATTGTTCATCCAGCCCTCCACACCACGGGGTCCTGTCCAACCACCCCTCCACGGGCACCCCTCCACCGTCTACTATTCATCCAGCCCTCCACACCATGGGGTCCTGTTCAACCACCCCTCCACGGGCACCCCTCCACCGTCTACTGTTCATCCAGCCCTCCACAGCACGGGGTCCTGTTCATCCACCCCTCCACGGGCACCCCTCCACCGTCTACTGTTCATCCAGCCCTCCACCACACCACGGGGTCCTGTTCATCCAGTGGCAACGCCACTGCTCACTGTTCATCCAACTCCCCCCCCCCCCCCCGCAACGCTCACTGTTCATCCAATCGATCGGCTTCAGTTAGCAGCAATAGCGAAGGAATCGCTCGATCGGGTTCACTTAACAGCCATCGATCGATCGCTCGGGTTCAGTAACGCGTAGCCTGCAGTGCGATCGCTCGGGTTCAGTTAGAGCCCAACACCTCGCTCGGGTTCAGTTAGAGCCAACGCCTCGCACACACGCGTGTACGTGTACGAGCGAAACGCGCATCGCTCGGCCCCCGACCTCCCACCGTAACCAGGAACTCCCCAAAATTTTCCTCGCCCTCGCTTCTAACATGGTTTTTTCCGTCATGGACGGCCCTAAGAATGTCATGCAGCTGCGTCTCCGGCCCGCCCAGGACGAAAAGCCCATTTTCTGTCATGATTTTTTGTCACGGAAGTAGGAGCCCACCACATCTATGATGATACCGGGTTTTGTCACAATTATCGTCATAGAAGTGTTATATGTATGCCAGAAAAAAGTTTCGTTCGGCCCAAAATGTCACGGATGTGTCTTTTTTTTGTAGTGATATATAGTTGGGAGGAACTTGCCCGAGTGTTTGTTAGAACCTTTGTAGGTACATGCAAACGACTGGTGGGGTTGACAGAGTTGCAGACCTGTGTGCAGAAACCGAATGAGACCTTGAGAGATTATATCCAGAGATGGATCACATTGCACCACACAGTAGAAAATGTGTCAGATCACCAAGCAGTGTGTGCCTTCAAGGAGGGTGTTAAGTACCGAGAGTTGAACCTGAAGTTCGGTCGGACGGGAGATATGTCCCTGAGTCGGATGATGGAGATCGCCACCAAGTATGCCAATGGTGAAGAGGAGGACCGACTCCGGAGTGGCAAGAACAAAACAGTCGCCCAGGAAACCAGAGGAGGGACTTCCAATCGGAAAAAGAAACGCAAGGCCGAACCAGCAGCTCCTGGTGAAGCTTTAGTTGTGGCTCAAGGGAAGTTCAAGGGGAATCCCAAAGGGCCATGGAACCCCAAGAAAGTTAAAGATCAAGACGGAAATGATGTGTTGGATTTACCCTGTCACATTCATATCAAGAAAGATGAGGAGGGTAATCTGATTTACCCTAAACACACCACTCGACAGTCTCGGCTCCTGATCCAACAGTTCCAAGAGAAACAACCCAAGGAGAAGGAAAAGGAGTCGGACAAGGGTGAGGATAAGGAAGAAGACGATGATGGTTTTCCCAACGTCAATTCCACTTTGATGATTTTTGCTGATGTTGAAAGCGAAAGTCGACTGAAAGTTATAAACAGAGAGGTGAACATGGTAGCTCCGGCAACACCAAGTTACTTGAAGTGGTTCCAGACTACCATCACATTCGACCAGTCTGACCATCCAGCTCGTATAGCCACCCCTGGGAGGCAAGCGCTGGTGGTCGACCCAGTTGTTGAAGGCACTCGACTGAATAAAGTGCTGATGGATGGTGGAAGTGGCCTGAATATCCTGTATGCTGAAACCTTGAAGGGAATGGGCATTCCGATGTCCAAGCTTAGTGAAAGCAACATGAGTTTTCATGGCGTCATACCCGGCAAGAAGGGTGAATCACTCGGCCAGATCGCCCATGATGTGGTTTTCGGCGATTCCAAGAATTACCGCAAAGAAAAGTTGACATTTGAAGTAGTGGATTTCCAGAGTGCTTATCATGCCATTCTGGGTAGGCCTTCTTATGCACGTTTCATGGATCGACCATGTTACGTGTATCTCAAGTTGAAAATGCCTGGTCCCAGAAGAGTGATCACTATCACTGGCAATCGGCAGAAGGCAGAAGAGTGCTTCCAGAAGGTCTCAAAAATCGCCGATGCACAAATGGCAGCAGTCAAAATGCAAGAATACCGGAAGAACGCAGATCCGAGCGATTTGTTGCGCTCCACGAAGCCTGCCACTGATTCTGCATTTCAGTCGTTCGGTGAAACTAAGCCGATTCATATTCACCCGACCGATCCCAGTGCTGCTCCTACTCATATTTCAACTTCACTCGACAGCAAATAGGAGGAAGCGCTCATCTAGTTCCTCCATGAGAACTGGGACATCTTCACATGGAAACCTTCTGACATGCCGGGTGTACCCAGGGGACTGGCTGAGCATCATTTGTGAGTCGACCCGAAAGTGAAGCCAGTCAAGGAACATCTTCGACGGTCCACCGTACAGAAGAGAAAAGCAATTGGCGAGGAAGTGGCTCGGCTTCTAGCAGCTGAGTTCATCCAAGAGATTTACCACTCCGAGTGGCTTGCCAATGTTGTCATGGTCCCCAAGAAGGACGATTCACTTCGCATGTGCATTGACTGAAAGCATATCAATCGAGCCTGCCCGAAAGATCATTTTCCTCTCCCCCGCATCGACCAAATCGTCGACTCGACTGCGGGGTGTGAGCGATTGTCTTTTCTGGACGCCTATTCCGGGTATCATCATATCCGACTGTATGGACCCGATGAGATAAAAACGGCTTTCATTACTCCATTTGGATGCTTCTGTTATGTCACCATGCCATTCGGCCTAAAGAACGCTAGAGCCACATTCATGAGGATGATTCAGAAGTGCCTGCTCACTCAAATCAGTCAGAATGTGGAAGCTTACGTGGATGACATTGTGGTCAAGTCATGTAAAGGTTCCGACCTACTGACTGACCTTGCTGAAACTTTTGCCAACCTTAGAAGGTATGATATCAAGATCAATCCATCAAAGTGCATGTTCGGAGTTCCTGGCGGAAAGTTACTCGATTTCCTCGTTTATGAACGAGGGATTGACGCTAACCTAGAGAAAGTTGGTGCTATACTCTGGATGAAACACCCTGTGCGTGTGCATGACGTCCAGAAGCTTACTGGTTGTTTGGCCGCCTTGAGTCGATTCATTTCTCGCCTCGGTGAAAAGGCCCTCTTTACCGATTGAAGAAGAAATCTGATAAGTTCGAGTGGACTCCTGAAGCTGATGCAGCATTTGCAGAGCTCAAAGCCCTGCTTTCCACCCGGCCGCTGCTTGCTGCCCCAATCAGCAAAGAGCCTTTACTACTTTATATCGCAGCCACTGGACAAGTTGTCAGTACAGTACTCACGGTCGAGCAGGAAGAAGAAGGAAAAGCCTATAAAGTTCAGCGCCCAGTATACTATGTTTCTGAAGTTCTGACTCCATCCAAGCACAGATATCCACATTATCAGAAGCTTGTTTATGGGATTTACATGACCACGAAGAAGGTTGCACATTATTTCTCTAATCACTCCATTATAGTCGTCAGCGATGCACCATTGTTAGAGATTCTGAACAACAGAGATGCAACTGGTCGAGGGGCAAAGTGGGCGATTGAACTCCTTCCCTTAGATATCAAGTTTAAGGCAAAGAAAGCTATCAAGTCCCAAGCAATAGCAGATTTCCTCGCCGAGTGGGTTGAACGGCATCTGCCGACTCAGATTCACTCGGAGTATTCGACCATGTTCTTCGATGGATCCAAGATGTTGAATGGTTCCGGTGCTGGGGTGGTATTGGTATCTCCCCGAGGTGACAAACTCAGTTATGTTCTCCAGATTCATTTTGACTCCTCCAACAACGAAGCTGAGTATGAAGCACTTCTCTACAGGTTGCGTATGGCCATTTCACTCGGCGTCCGTCGCCTCATGGTCTATGGCGACTCGGATTTAGTGGTCAATCAAGTGATGAAGGAGTGGGACGTCAGGAGTCTAGCTATGACTGGTTATTGTAATGCAGTGAGAAAGTTGGAGAAGAAGTTCGAGGCGTAAGAGCTCCATCACATACCCCGACTGAAAAATCAAGCAGCTGATGATTTGGCAAAGATAGGTTCCAAGAGGGAGGCCATTCCCAGCAATGTGTTCTTGGAACATATTCACACACGTTCAGTTCAAGAAGATCCTTTCACTGAAGAGCCCCCACAACCAAAGAGTGCCACTGATCCGACTGTCGAAGTCCCAGCTGTTGTCGACCTGATCATGGAGGTTTTGGTCATCACTCCCGACTAGACAGTGCCGTACATTTCATACATTCTCAGAAAGGAACTTCTAGAGGATGAAGAAGAGGCCCGACAAATCGTCCGTCGACCCAAAGCCTTTACTGTGATAGGAGGACAGTTGTTCAGAGAGAGTGTGACTGGAGTCTGTCAGAAATGCATAACACCAGAAGAAGGTCGAGTGATCCTCAATGACATCCACTCGGGGACCTGTGGTCACCATGCATCCTCTCGGACCATCGTGGCCAAAGCATACCGAGCAGGATTTTATTGGCCACGAGCAAATGAGATGGCAAAAGAAATAGTCGACAAATGTGAAGGTTGTCAGTTTTACTCCAACATGTCTCACAAGCCAGCATCAGCCCTGAAGACCATTCCACTCGTCTGGCCCTTTGCTGTTTGGGGTTTGGATATGGTTGGACCTCTGAGGACTGGTAGGAGTGGTTTCACTCACGTGCTCGTGGCAGTCAACAAGTTCACCAAATGGATCAAAGCCAAGCCTATCAAAAACCTTGAAGCCGGTACTGTTGTCAGCTTCATCAGAGAGTTAACATTCAGATATGGTGTTCCACACAGCATCATCACTGACAATGGGTCAAACTTCGATTATGATGAGTTCAGAGCCTTCTGTGCTTCCCAAGGTACTCGAGTCGACTATGCTTCAGTCGCTCACCCCCAGTCGAATGGACAAGCTGAAAGAGCAAAAAGATTGATTCTCAAAGGGTTGAAACCCCGACTGATGTGTGATCTCAAACACATAGCAGGAGCCTGGGTCGATGAACTTTCGTCCGTACTGTGGGGAGTGAGGACAACTCCCAATCGGTCGACTGGCCGAACTCCTTTTTTCTTGGTTTATGGAGCTGAGGCTGTACTTCTGAGCGACTTGCTCCACAATGCACCCCGAGTCGAGCTTTTCTCAGAAGATGAAGCAGAACGAGCACGGCAAGATGCAGTTGATCTCCTGGAAGAAGAAAGAGAGATGGCCCTGATTCGGTCGACCATCTATCAGCAAGACTTGCGTCGATTCCACGCCAGAAACGTGAGGGGTCGGGCATTTCAAGAGGGAGACTTGGTTCTCCGAGTAGATCAGCAGAAACCACACAAGCTTGCTCCTGCTTGGGAAGGTCCCTTCATTGTCACCAGAGTGCTCCACAACGGAGCGTACCACCTCTACAATGTCGAGCACAAGAAAGACGAGCCGCGTGCTTGGAATGCGGAGCTGCTCCGCCCCTTTTATACTTAAGCACTCATTCTGATGAGATGTAATAAGAAATACCTTTGTAGTTTGTTTATTAAAGACAAGAGCTTTACAGTCTTCTAAAACGATTGTTGTTGCTTTTGTTTGTGTCTGAAATCCCCCAGTGGGTGACTTAGCCGTGAATCCGTTTCGCCTAAGTTTATAAAATCCTACCGAGTGGTGAGCAAGCCTCTCACTCGGGGGCTTAGCCGCGAATCCGTTTTGCCTAAGTTTTAAAAAATCCTACCGAGTGGTGAGCAAGCCTCTCACTCGGGGGCTTAGCCGCGAATCCGTTTCGCCTAAGTTTTAAAAAAAATCCTACCGAGTGGTGAGCAAGCCTCTCACTCGGGGGCTTAGCTGCAGTCCAGTACGCGCCTAATTTTAAAAAATCCTACCGAGTGGTGAGCAAGCCTCTCACTCGGGGGTTTAGCTGCAGTCCAGTACTCGCCTAAGTTTAAAAAATCCTACCGAGTGGTGAGCAAGCCTCTCACTCGGGGGCTTAGCTGTAGTCGAGTACTCGCCTAAGTTTAAAAAATCCTACCGAGTGGTGAGCAACCCTCTCACTCGGGGGCTTAGTTGTGGTCGAGTACTCGCCTAATTTTGAAAAAATCCTACCGAGTGGTGAGCAAGCCTCTCACTCGGCGGCTTAGCTGCAGTCCAGTACTCGCCTAAGTTTTAAAAATCCTACCTAGTGGTGAGCAAGCCTCTCACTCGGGGGCTTAGCTGCAGTCTAGTACTCGCCTAAGTTTAAAAAATACTACCGAGTGGTGAGCAACCCTCTCACTCGGGGGCTTAGCTGTGGTCCAGTACTCGCCTAAGTTTGAAAAAATCCTACCGAGTGTTGAGAAAACCTCTAACTCGGGGGCTTAGCTGCAGTCCAGTACTCGCCTAAGTTTGAAAAAATCCTACTGAGTGGTGAGCAAGCCTCTCACTCGGGGGCTTAGCTACAGTCCAATACTAGCCTAAGTTTGAAAAAATCCTACCGAGTGGTGAGCAAGCCTCTCACTCAGGGGCTTAGCTGCAGTCCAATACTCGCCTAAGTTTGAAAAAATCCTACCGAGTGGTGAGCAAGCCTCTCATTCGGGGGCTTAGCTGCAGTCCAGTACTCGCCTAAGTTTGAAAAAATCCTACCGAGTGGTGAGCAAGCCTCTCACTCGGGGGCTTAGCTGCAGTTCAGTACTCGCCTAAGTTTGAAAAAATCCTACCGAGTGGTGAGCAACCCTCTCACTCGGGGACTTAGCTGCAGTCCAGTACTCGCCTATGTTTGAAAAAAAACCTACCAAGTGGTGAGCAAGCCTCCCACTTGGGGGCTTAGCTGCAGTCCAGTACTCGCCTAAGGTTGAAAAATCCTACCGAGTGGTGAGCAACCCTCCCACTCGGGGGCTTAGCTGCAATCCAGTACTCGCCTAAGTTTGAAAAATCCTACCGAGTGGTGAGCAACCCTCCCACTCGGGGGCTTAGCTGCAGTCCAGTACTCGCTTAAGTTTGAAAAATCCTACCGAGTGGTGAGGAACCCTCCCACTCGAGGGCTTAGTTGCAGTCCAGTACTCGCCTAAGTTTGATACACATCCCTTTCCACAAGGACGACGAGGTTCAGGTCGACTGCAACCTTCTCCTTGGCTACGCCACAAGTACAACGTACGCTCCATCCCTATCCGCAAGGACGACGAGGTGCAGGTCGAATGCAACCTTCTCCTTCGGAGCTGCATCACAAGTACAACATGCGCTCCATCCCTATCCGCAAGGATGACGAGGTGCAGGTCGACTGCAACCTTCTCCTTCGGGGCTGCACCACAATACAATGTACGCTCCATCCCTATCCGCAAGGACGACGAGGCGCAAGTCGACTGGAACCTTCTCCTTCGGAGCTGCACCACAAGTACAACATGCGCTTCGTACCTATCCGCAAGGGCGACGAGGTGCGGGTCGACTGGAACCTCCTCCTCAGGGCTGCATCTCAAGTACAAAGTTTATTCTGAGTGAAGAACAAGCTCCGCTCGAAGGCAAACACAAGCATATTCAAAGATAAACCAAGTTCAGATAAATCCTAAAGTTCAAGACCATGGATCAAAGTACTCAGGCATTCAGCCCAAAGGAGTTTAACGATTACAAAATCACTCGGCATTCCGAGGCAAATTTAAGGTGGGGCGTAAAGTTTGTTCACTCGGCAGGAGGAGGGCTAGCAGTCTCGACGAACTCGTCCAGGTCAATTCCGTCAGCGATTCGAGTGGCAGCAGCGATGAATGTTTCCATGAAAGACTTGAAGTCGTGCTTCTTGGTATTGGCAACCCTGATCGCCGCCAGCTTCTCCTCTCGCGCTTCCTTACAGTGGACACGAACCAAGGACAGAGCCACGTCAGCACCACTCTCGGCCGAAGACTTCTTCCATTTTTGCACTCGACCAGGGATCTCGTTAAGTCGAGTCATCAGAGACTCAAGGTCATTCTGGAGCGTTGCCCTTGGCCAGAGTGCTGTGTCGATCCATGAAATTGCAACTTTCAGTCGAGCAAGATAGTTGACAACGCCAGCAACACGAGATTCCAGTCGGAGTATGTTCATAGCAGCTTCGTCCTTCACTGGAGACAGGATGGGGTCCAGGCTTGTCTCAACTCGCCCAGTCTCCTCCTCGAAGTTTTGACAAAATTCTGCACGCATAATCCAAAAAGAGTCAGTAGTGGTATGATGAGTCGACAGTGACAAGTCAGTCGAGTAAAAGGAAGCACCTTCTAGTATGGTGAACAACTTCTTGGCAAGGCCTCCCAGAAAGTCCTCCAGTTCGTTCCGCTTGCGCAAAATGCCTTCCATCTTTTCGGTCAGGTTATTCTTGTCCTTCTTCAGACGGGTCGCCTCCTTGTTAGCCTCATCAAGAGCAGTTTTCAGCTTAGCATTCTCTTCCTCCAGCTTGCCGACTGAAGCCAGCTTCTGTTCAGCAAGGGCAGTTTTCTCTTTAGCTATCTTTTGTGCGGCTGCAAGTTCTTGATCTTTCTTGGCCAGAGCTTGGTTCAGAGTTTCTAACATACAGATTCAGAAAGGGCGAAAAACATCAAGATTCGGAAAGGGCAAACAACATTCGGATTAACAAGCAAATCAGTCGACAAATTCTACTTACCAGTGGCTTCATCCTTGGCCTTCTGCAGATTTGTCTTGGCTAGCTCTAGATCAAGGTTGAGCTGAATCTGTTTCTTCTCCAGTTCAGCGAAGCGAGCCCCAAGTTCACAAGATAGCTGTAATCAAAGGACGGTCAATCGACGGATGGAGGAGTTGGTTACTCTAGAACAGTAATCTGATAAATTCAGAAAATCTAAGACTACTGTCGAATCAAACATCCAACAGTAGTCTCGGGGACTACACCCAGTGGGTGCACTTAGCGTGCCCCCACTGGTCCAGTTTACACTCGACATGGTCTGTCTAGCACGAGTGCAAAAAAAAGAGTTTTCAGACCATAGTCGACTGCCCGCAGTCGACCACGGTCTCAGGGACTACACCCAGTGGGTGCACTTAGCGTGCCCCCAGTTGTTCAAGTTCCACTCGACATGGTCCGACCAGACCGAGTGAGGAAATTCAGATTCTAAGACTACAATTGACTGCTTGTAGTCAACTATAGTCTCGGGGACAACACCCAGTGGGTGCACTCAGCGTGCCCCCACTGGTTCAAAGATCCAATCGACGTGACCTAGTTGACTCAAGATACAAATTTGTTCAGTGGCAAGTTAAAACACCCAGTGGGTGTACGAATGCGAAAGCAGCAAGATACATGATGGTGTTGGGGGAAAAGTGGTGAAGTTGTGCTCCAAAGAAGTTCAAGAAAGCTCGGAAAAAAGGATGCGGAGGTAAAGAAAACCCGCGGTTGATGTGAGTGGTGAGGAGGACGCACTCACCCTCCTGTGGTCGAGAGTCTCATCCTCCGGGAGCCGCGCGGATCCGCGGGGAATTAGCCCCTCCTCTGCTAGATCGTCAATGTCGTCCTGGCGGATCGTCGACCAGATCCAATCGCCCTGGATCGAGCTGCGCGGCAGACCAGACCTCGACAAGGATCCGCCCAGGCTGGACTTTTTCCCCTTCGCCTTCGTCGTCGCCTTCTACGCGGGCTCCAAAGCCACCGTCTTCTCCTTCCCCATCACGGCAAGCAGAACCCGAAGGTGGCGGCAGCGCAGGGGCAGGAGCGGATGCAGTGGGGAAAACAGGGAGGAAAGAAGAAGAATGGGGACGCACTGTTCAAAAACCCAAGTCCAGCGCCTTATATGAGGTTGCTTCCCAGTGACTGACATGTAGGCTCGGGCAGTCTTATCAAATCCCGCAATAGTCGCGCGCGCGATACGTGGCGAAAAAGGTGGCGCAGAAATCGAGGCGAACCTGCCTTATCCAGCCCGATTACTACGGCCTCCTCCGCGTCGCGCGCTTCCCAAAATTCGAATCCCGCGAGATCCGCGGACAGCAGAACAACCTGTCAGACGGAAGATCTACTCCATACTAACACTCGAAGCTTTTCAGTAAAAATTCACTCGACAAAACCAATAATGGACCAAGGCGACTGAAAAAGAAGTTGGTGTCACCACATTGGTTCATCGATCCGGACAAGACACATTCTAGGCGCGAAAATTGAGTCGGAAGTATTTTCAACTCCTTCTCCACTCAAACCCTGATCCATTCGGGGGCTAATAATGAAGCTATGTCCTTGGGGTAGGGTCATAGGCCTGACCTAAATACCCTCCCCAAGGACATTACCCTAAAGTCAGAAGCATTCGAAGGATACTACCATCCACTCGACTAGAAACATTCCACTCGGAAGATTGAATGTCACCCGACCGCAACAGAAACCACTCGACATACAGAAGGTCTAAAGCCACTCCACGCAGCAACGGTCAGGCATTTACTCTTAGACTTAATAGCCATTTATAGCATTTTATTACGGATGTTACATGTAATGGAGGATGGCTGAGGTCCTGGCGCACTCTATATAAGCCACCTTCCTCCTCTGGCACAAGGGTTCGCACCCCCTGTAACACACACACACACACACACACACACACACACATAAGCCAGTCGACCGCCTCCGGGCTCCGAGACGTAGGGTTGTTACTTCTTCTGAGAAGGTCCTGAACTCGTAAAACTCGTGTGTACAACTTCGCCATAGCTAGGATCTTGCATGCTCATACCTACACCCCATTCTACTGTCAGTCTTAGATCCACGACAGACTGACCGAAGCCTGCACCAGCCTTCTAACAGGCTTTGAGGTATGCGGCGTATTTATGCAAAATGAATGTTATAGTATAGATAGTAGCCCCTGAGACTCTGCCCGTTGTTCAAAAAGAAAATCCGGACAGAGGATCAAATAATTTTCGCAGAAGACTAACCATACATGGCTATGTGAATAAGCAGGCGTCGATGCTAGCTGCGACCTCCCATTCTGCCAAAGTCTCCAAACTGAAGCAGAGTCTGGAGCGGGCCGAGGAAGAGCTCGTCCGCGTGAAAAAACAACTAGAGGACCGGCAAGGTATGCAATGGCCTATACAGATCTAGAAAGATATGAATTGTTTGTTTTGATCATGTTATCATGATATTTCATAGGAACGGCATCCGAGGTAGAGACTCTCGAGAGTGTGCTGGCCGAGGCCCAAAAGAGAGCGGCAAAGGAACAAGCCGCCCGTGAAAAACACGAGGCAAGGGTCGGGGAGGTCCAGCAAAAGCTCCAGGACGCCGGAAAGAAATGTGAGTTCTTGGAGCGCAAGAGTGCGGACCAAGAGTCCGAACTTGCCAAGTCCCGCCAAAGCGCACAAGAGGCCCGGGTTGAAGCCTAGGGCGCCCTCCAGGGGATCCAAGAGGCCAGGAAAATCACGGGGGTAAGGCCTTTATTATGCAGAGAAAATATGTGAAGAAAAGGTACCTCTTACTGACCCGGATTTGGAGTTCTCCAGAAGCATTTGCAGATCTGCCGCGCAGTGTTGCTGATGCTGCGGAGTTCTTCTGATCAGAAGAGGGGAGCTCAACGGAGAAGCTATGTTGGTCGCAATATCTTGCGCCAGAGCATCCGGTGCCCTTTAGCGATCAGCTGAAACACCTGAGCGAACTACATAGGGTGGCCGAATTGGCCATGAAGGATTTGATAATCCGTCTATGGCCTGCCGAAGCCATACCCAGCAGCTACTTCGGGCTCGTGAAGCAGTTAGTCGATGCCTGCCCTCGGCTTGCTGCCATCAAGTGGTCGGTCTGCATCAAAGGTGCGCGGATGGCCTTCGCCCGTGTCAAGGTGCAGTGGGCGAAGATGGATGTCGTCAAGCTCGCGACCGAGGGACCGCCCGCGGGCAAGGAGCACCGCACGCCCGAGTGGTATTTTGATGATGTCCTGAAGGGATCCCGCATTGTAGAGGGCCAGTGTGCAAAAGACATTATCTTTGAATGAAGACATTCATGTTATCCCGTCTTGTATTATGAAACAAAGCCGATGTGTAATATAATGCTTGTTGTTTATTTAAAATTTTGCCTCCTGTGCAGCCGTTTTTATTAAATCTGAGAGTTGGCCAGTCGTCGGCTTCAGCCCCCACGTAGGTAGTACGGGGGTGTTCGGGTTGAAACCTAAACACTCTTGATCCAAGAGTTTGGTCCTTGAAGAGGTGTTTAGCGCAGCGAACCAGGAAATCGGACTATGTGGCTTTATCACCCTCACTGAGCCATAGGAGTGTGACAATAGAAATGTAGGCGCAGCCGCTAGTTAGTATTTGTTAATCCGCACTAGGGTGTTGTAAACACATGATCGGGTGGAAGCCGATACGTCGCATAATGCGGGAAAAAATCACAAGAGATTTTAACCTCCGAACAGCTGACCAGCTCTCGCCGCGTCATGACAGTCAATTTTCGGCTTTCTCTACTTACGTGTTTGCTCAGATAAACCAGAGACACAATCATAGTAGTTCTCCCTTTACTACCCTAGGCGATAGGACGGAACATAAGGTAGCAAGCATAGGAGCCGGGCAACCCAACTATTGACCAAAGACATGATTCGGAGCTGATGCATATAATGCTAAATTCGGGGTGCCAAACTATACTGCAAGAAGTGTTTGGATTTTGTTGTCGTAGTATGGAGCGCAATGAAGCCCATGGCGAATTAAAGTGTACCAAAGTGTACGGGTGCAATCGATAAGAGTAGCAAAATAAAATGAAGTAGTAAGCTAGTGCCACATAAGTTGGGTCGCAAACTGTTTCCATTATAATTTGATTAATACGTCAAAGCATATTTACACAAATAGTGGCGATAAGCAAAGAGGGCTATGTTACATGCCAACACCAAGGGGGAGCTGCATGTGGGTCCCGAAAACAGGCAGAGTTATTGTTAAGAAGACCACCTAGATATTCCCTCGCATGTCTATGCTACTTGCGGCCTTGGTATATCCATCCTTCGAAAGGATCGATGATCAGGCCATCGTGAGGGGCCTGTGGAAAAGAAACCTGAAAAGGATAAAAAGAAAAGAGAAATTATGTGTGTCCAGGGGAGATCGAGCCGTATTATGGACCACAATTGGGTTACGCCTCCATCTTTGCCCATGGTATTTTAAGTGCGTAGTTATGTATGCGCGGTACATATGCCGCCATTCGGCCAGGACTGAAACGGAGGCCGAATTGCTAGTCGAACTCCTGACGAGCCGGACTGTCATGCTGCGAAGTAGTCCGAGCTCGCTTGACAGTGTCCGGGAGCTTGGCTGCTGAATTAAGATTCTGCTTGATAAGGCTGCTCTGTACTTCTGCTGCCAGGGCCGCGGTGTGCTCCTCGGTACGGAGGGAGCGTTCCGTGTTTCTATTGACTGTTATGACACCGCGTGCTCTGGGCATTTGAGTTTGAGATAAGCATAGTGTGGCACTGCATTGAATCGAGCACATGCAGTTCGTCTGAGCAGTGCATGATAGCCGCTGCGGAAAGGGACGATATCGAAGATCAAGTCTTCGCTTCGGAAGTTGTCCGGGGATCCGAAAACGACTTCCAATGTGATTGAGCCCGTGCAGCGGGCCTCTACACCTGGTATTACTCCATTAAAGGTAGTTTTTGTGGGCTTGATCCTTGATGGATCGATGCCCATCTTGCGGACTATGTCCTGATAGAGCAGGTTGAGGCTGCTGCCACCGTCCATAAGGACGCGCGTGAGGTGGAATCCATCAATGATTGGGTCGAGGACCAGTGCGGCTGAACCGCCATGACGGATACTGGTCGGATGATCCCTGCGATCAAAGGAGATTGGGCAGGACGACCATGGGTTGAATTTTGGGGCGACTGGCTCTATCGCATAGACGTCCCTGAGCGTGCGTTTGCACTCCCTCTTGGGGATATGGGTAATGTATATCATGTTCACCGTTTTAACCTGGGGGGTAACTTCTTCTGTCCCACTGTGTTCGGCGGACGGGGCTCCTCGTCATCGTCCTCACTTTGTGACCCCTTCTCCTTGTTCTAGGTATTTAACTTGCCGGCCTGTTTAAAGACCCAACAGCTTCTGTTGGTATGATTGGCTGGTTTATCTAGGGTGTCGTGGATCTGACATGGACGATCAAGTAGGCGGTCCAAGCTGGATGAGCCCGGATTGTTCCATTTATATGGCTGCTTCCGCTGGCCGGACTTGGAGCCACTGAATCCGGCGTTGACCATTGTGTCATCGGTATTCTCATCGTTGCTTCGATGCTTGTGCCTGTTGCGTCGGGGCTTGCTGCTGCTATTTCTGGCTTCAGAGGTGCCAGGTTCGCTTGCATTATTTTTGCTACGGGCTAGCCAGCTATCTTCGCCCGCACAAAAACGGGTCATAAGTGTCGTGAGGGCCGCCATGGACTTTGGCTTTTCTTGGCCGAGGTGTCGGGCGAGCCATTCGTCATGGATCCTATGCTTAAAGGCCGCTAGGGCTTCGGCATCCGGACAGTCAATGATCTGGTTCTTTTTAGTTAAGAACCTAGTCTGGAATTTCCTGGCTGACTCTCCGGGCTGTTGAACTATGTGACTTAAGTCATCGGCATCCGGAAGTCGGACGTATGTGCCTTGGAAGTTGTTGCGAAAGGCGTCTTCCAAGTCCTCCCAGCTGCCAATAGAGTTTTCAGGCAGGCTGTTTAACCCATGCCGAGCTGGTCCCTTGAGTTTTAGCAAGAGGTATTTGATGGCATGAAGATCATCATGGTGGGCCATATGAATATGGAGAAGGAAGTCCTCAATCCATACCGCGGGATCTATTGTTCCATCATATGATTCGATATTCACGGGTTAAAACCCTTCTCGGAATTCGTGCTCCATTACTTCATCAGTGAAGCAGAGGGGGTGTGCGGTGCCTCTATATCGGGCCAAAATGCGATGTAGCTCGGATGGAGTCCGTCTGCGGTTTTCGGCCTGGACATGGTTATACTTTTCACGTCCGGCTAGATAGCCATCGTCGCGCGCCCGGGTACGCCCCCGCGATTCATAGATCGGTCTGGTCTGACTTGCTCTATTTTCCAGGTCTTGCCGCATGTCATATGTATATCCCTGAGTTGTTGTGTATCTACCTTTACGGCGAGGTAGTATGGGCTGGTGTCCGACTTGAGTTGCCTTTTTGTCCCGGCCACGTGGTGTTCAGTCCGCCGCATTACGTGCTGATGGTGCGGGTCAAGTGCCTCATCGTCGAATTGAGGTAGCAATTTATGCTGCGGGTAACTTTTGGTTTGGCGCTCGAGGTCGTATTCCTTGGCTGCCAGGACATTAGTCCACCTGTCGTTGAGTAGATCTTGATCAGCTTGAAGCTACTGCTGCTTCTTTTTCAGGCTCCTTGCAGTGGCTATTAGCCGGCGCTTAAAGCGCTCCTCCTCGAGAGGTTCCTCAGGCACGATAAAGTCTTCGTTGCCGAGGCTCACCTCATCCTCGGAGAGCGGAAGATAATTGTTGTCCTCCGAGTCTTCATTTACGGCCTGTTCATTAGGGCTAACTTGCCCATCTTCCCGATCATCCTGTTCGGAGGTTGGCTCGACGGGTTCTTCTTCATCTTCGGCATCGTCTGGAGTATTGTTGTCTCTTGTGCTGGTACTGTTGTCTTTTCCACGGCGCGTTTTAGAGCGGCGCCGCTTACGTCTGCATTTTGGTTGTATCTTAGGAGGTTTATCCTCGACTATATTCTTCTCGTTATCGTCGTTACCCTCTTTGGGTGTATCCACCATGTACAGGTCATATGAAGACGTGGCCGTCCAACGTCCCGTAAACAGCGGGTTTTGGGCCTGCTCCTCTTCGGCATCATCGTCCATACCGTCGATGTCTTCTGAGCCGTAATCGAGCATGTCAGTTAAGTCCTCGACAGTGGCTATGAATTGGGTGGTGGGTGGGACATAAAATTCCCCGCTCTCAGCCCCTAGTCCGGGCTAGGCGTATTTCGGACATTGCTCCTCTGTAATGATGATGGATCGCATCAAGTCCATAGCCTCACTTAAAGGCAAGGTTTGGCCAGGAAGAAGAGAGTCCATGGAGTACGGCAGGAAGGAGACTCCTTCACCGAGCTCACACGATGATGACTCCGAGGGTTCGGAGTCAGTGTACGAAGGAGAGTCCGGCTTCATGATGGTTTCCAGCGACACTACTTCCTCTGGATCTCCTGTACTAGGCTTAGCGGCCGCAAATAGTCTGGCGGGCTCAGGAATCCCGTCTTCGGACCTGGCGACATGCTCCATATCTAAGGCCAGAGTGGAGGTTGGGGTCGTGAACCCTTGGAAGATCAAGTCTCCTCGGATATCAGCAACATAGACTAGATTTCCAAAACAAATCTGGTGACCTGGGGCGTAGCTATCGACCTGCTCTAGATGGCCAAGCGAGTTGGCCCGCAGTGTGAAGCCGCCGAATACGAAGATCTGGCCAGGAAGAAACCTCCCTCAGTGTGCCATTGTTGTAGATGATTGATGGAGCCATCGAACCTTCTAATGATGTCATAGCGGAACTCTCAATGAAAGCACCAATGTCGGTGTCAAAACCGGCGGATCTCGGGTAAGGGGTCCCGAACTGTGCGTCTAAGGTCGATGGTAACAGGAGACGGGGGACACAATGTTTACCCAGGTTTGGGCCCTCTTGATGGAGGTAATACCCTACTTCCTACTAGATTGATCTTGATGAATATGAGAATTACAAGAGTTAATCTACCACGAGATCGTAATGGCTAAACCCTAGATGTCTAGCCTGTATGATTGTGATTGCCTCTACGGACTAAACCCTCCGGTTTATAGAAACATCGGAAGGGCCTAGGGTTGTACAGAGTCGGTTTACAGAGGAAGGAATCTTCATATCTGAACGCCAAGCTTGCCTTCCACGCAAAGGAGAGTCCCATCCGGACACGGGAGGAAGTCTTCTATCTTGTATCTTCATGGCCCATCAGTCCGGCCCACATCACACAGGTCGGACGTCCGAGGACCCCTTAATCCAGGACTCCCTAAGGGGGCGCGCAGCCTGCCCTGGCAGCCCCTCCGAGGGAGTCCTGGATTAGGGGGTGTTCGGATAGCCGGACTATACCTTCGGCCGGACTCCTGGACTATGAAGATACAAGATTGAAGACTTCGTCCCGTGTCCTGAAGGGACTTTCCTTGGCGTGGAAGGCAAGCTTGGCGATACGGATATGTAGATCTCCTACCAATGTAACCGACTCTGCGTAACCCTAGCCCTCTCCCGTGTCTATATAAACCGGAGGGTTTTACTCCGTAGGACAGCAACAAGAACAACAATCATACCATAGGCTAGCTTCTAGGGTTTAGCCTCCTAGATCTCGTGGTAGATCTACTCTTATACTACCCATATCATCAATATTAATCAAGCAGGAGTAGAGTTTTACCTCCATCGAGAGGGCCCAAACCTGGGTAAAAACATTGTGTCCCTTGTCTCCTGTTACCATCCGCCTAGACGCACAGTTCGGGACCCCCTACCCGAGATCCGCCGGTTTTGATACCGACATTGGTGCTTTCATTGAGAGTTCCTCTGTGTCGTCACTTTTAGGCCCGATGGCTCCTCCGATCATCAGCAGCGATGCGGTCCAGGGTGAGACTTTTTTCCCCGGATAGATCTTCGTATTCGGCGGCTTTGCACTGCGGGCCAATTCGCTTGGCCATCTGGAGCAGATTGAAAGCTACGCCCCTGGCCATCAGGTCAGATTCGGAAGTCTAAACTACACGGCTGACATCCGCGGGGACTTGATCTTTGAAGGATTCGAGCCACAGCCGAGCGCGCCGCACTGTCACGAAGGGCATGATTTAGCTCTGCCGCCGAACAGTGTCCTAGAGGTCGCGCCCGCATCAGCTCCGACCCTTAGTTCGGAGCCGATTGCGCCGATCGAGGACGGGTGGTTGGACGCCACCTCGGAGGCTGAAATCTCTACGGCGATCGAGCCGAACACCAGCTTTGTCCCTTGCGAAGCCCGTGACTCCAAGGTGCCGGACTCCTCTCCGGACTACGAGCCCCCCACGCCCCTGTCGATCGAATCCGATTGGGCGCCGATTATGGAGTTCACCGCCACGGACATCTTTCAGCGCTCGCCCTTTGCGATATTCTGAATGCACTAAAGTCTCTCTCTTTATCAGGAGATCCCTGGCCGGACTATGGTCAGCAAGGTTGGGATGCGGATGATGAAGAAATTCAAAACCCACCCACCACCCACTTTGTAGCCACTGTCGATGATTTAACCGACATGCTCGACTACGACTCCGAAGACATCGACGGTATGGATGCCGATGCAGGAGACGATCAGGAACCAGCGCCTATAGGGCACTGGAAAGCCACCTCGTCATATGACATATACATGGTGGACACCCCAAAAGAAGGCGATGGCGATGGAACAGCGGAGGATGGCCCCTCCAAGAAACAGCCTAAGCGTCGACGTCAGCGGCGCCGCTCTAAATCCCGCCAAAGCAAAAATGGTGAATCCGACACGGGAGATAATAACACTCCGAACAGTGCCGAAGAAAACCCCCTCCAGCAAAACTCAGCACAGGAGGATGGAGAAGCCAGCCCTCATGAGAGAGCGGCAGATAGAGAGGTCGAGGACGATAATTACATGCCTCCCTCCGAAGACGAGGCAAGCCTCGACGACGACGAATTTGTCGTGCCTGAGGATCCCGTCGAACAAGAGCTCTTCAAACACAGGCTTATGGCCACGGCAAGCAGCCTCAAGAAAAAACAACAGCAACTTAGAGCTGATCAAGACTTGCTAGCTGACAAATGGACGAAAGTCCTTGCGGCCGAAGAGTATGAACTCGAACGCCCCTCCAAAAGCTACCCAAAGCGCAGGTTGCTACCCGGATTAGAGGAGGAAGCACCCACATCACCAGCGCATGATGCGGCCGACCGGCCACCTCGTGGCCGCGACAGAGAGGCCTCTCGGCCCTCCACTCAAGCCGCACCCCAGCGTCGCTTTAAAAATACCAAGGCTTGGGGAAATGCACCAGACCTGCGAGATATATTGGAGGACAAGGCAAAGCAAACAAGGTCGATCTACGGATCGCGTGGGAACCCCACGGCACGAGACGGTAATCGTCACGCCGAATACAGTAAATCCGGCCAGGCCGAACACAGTAGACAAAGCTCGTTTGAGCTACGTCGTGATATAGCTCAATACAAAGGTGCCGCACACCCACTATGCTTCACAGATGAAGTAATGGATCATCAAATCCCTGAGGGTTTCAAACCCGTGAACATCGAATCATACGATGGCACAACAGATCCCGCGGTATGGATCGAGGACTATCTCCTTCATATCCACATGGCCCGCGGTGATGACCTACACGCCATCAAATACCTCCCACTCAAGCGTAAAGGACCAGCTCGGCATTGGCTTAACAGCTTGCCAGCAGAATCAATTGGTTGTTGAGAGGACCTAGAAGCCGCATTCCTCGACAATTTCCAGGGCACTTATGTGCGACCACCAGACGCCGATGACCTAAGCCACATAATTCAGCAGCCAGAGGAATCGGCCAGTCAATTCTGGACACGGTTCCTAACCAAGAAAAATCAAATTGTCGACTATCCGGACGCAGAGGCCCTAGCGGCCTTCAAGCATAATATCCGCGACGAGTGGCTTGCCCGGCACCTTGGACAGGAAAAGCTGAAATCTATGGCAGCCCTCACGACACTCATGACCCGCTTTTGCGCGGGAGAAGACAGCTGGCTGGCTCATGGCAATAACATAACCAAGAGCCCTGGTAATTCGGATACCAAGGACAACAGTGCCAGGTCGCGTCGCAACAAGCACAAGCGCCGCATTAACGGCGACAATGCTGAGGATACGGCAGTTAATGCCGGATTCAGAGGCTCTAAACCCGTTCAGCAGAAAAAGCCATTCAAGAGAAATAGTCCGGGCCCGTCCAGTTTGGACCGAATACTCGACCGCTCGTGCCAGATACATGGCACCCCCGAAAAGCCAGCCAATCACACCAATAGGGATTGTTGGGTGTTCAAGCAGGCCGGCAAATTAAATGCCAAAAACAGAGACCAGGGGCAACATAGCGACGATGAGGAGGAGCCCCGGCCGCCGAACAGTAGTGGACAGAAGGGATTCCCCCCACAAGTGCGGACGATGAACATGATATACGCAACCCACATCCCCAAGAGGGAGCGGAAGCGTGCGTTAAGGGACCACCCACATCCCCACATCCCCAAAGTTCAACCCATGGTCCTCCTGCCCGATCACTTTTGATCGGAGGGACCACCCCACTAGCATCCGTCACGGCGGATTCGCAGCATTGGTTCTAGACCCAATTGTTGACGGATTTCACCTCACTAGAGTCCTTATGGACGGCGGCAGCAGCCTGAACCTGCTTTATCAGGACACGGTGCGGAAAATGGGCATCGATCCTTCGAGGATTAAACCCACTAAAACGACCTTTAAAGGCGTCATACCAGGTGTAGAGGCCAACTGTACAGGCTCAGTCACACTTGAAGTGGTCTTTGGATCTCTGGGTAATTTCCGAAGCGAGGAGTTAATCTTCGACATAGTCATGTTCCGCAGTGGCTATCACGCACTGCTCGGGCGAACCGCATTTACCAAGTTCAATGCCGTACCGCATTACGCATACCTCAAGCTCAAGATGTCAGGCCCTCGAGGAGTCATTACGGTCAATGGAAACACCGAACGCTCTCTCCGTACGGAGGAGCATACGGTGGCTCTCGAAGCGGAAGTACAAAGCAGGCTCTCAAGGCAATTCTCCAGTCCGGCCATTAAACGTCCGAACACCGTCAAGCGCGCCCGGAGTAACCTACAGCGAGACCGCCTGGCATGTTCCGAGCAGGCGTAGAAATGCGGCCCCAACCCCAGCCCTCGCGAAATTGCGAAACCAGTGTTGCGCGTACATAACTACGCTCTGGAAATACCATGGGCACAGGGAGAGGGACACCATCACAGCACACCCAAAACACGGCTTAAACCGCACTAGGGGCTGCCGATTTCTTACTTTTATCTTACTTTCAGGACTCCATTCTTCGGAAGGCCTAACCGGCAGTACAATTGCCGCACAAACAATGCAAGAACCAGGGAAGCAGGAAGCCACGCCGCACTATGAAACTCTTAGGTGGTCTCTATAACGAGCAGTATGCCTGTTTCGCATACCATTCCGCAGTCCGCCCCTGGAAAGGACATGTCAAATAGTCCCACCTTTCGCTTATCGCACTATTTGTATCGTTCTGCTCTGATCGTAGCTTTTTCAATAAAACAATGCATAGCTTTTGTCTATTATTGTATTACCCTTTTTCAAGAATATATGTTCATTAATGACATGTTGCACCCATACACTTTGGTACGGCCAATACGCCAGGGGCTTAAGTACCCCACAACACGGTGTGAGAAGTCCGAACACTTCCACAAGTGCGGCACCCCGAACTTATAGCATTATATGCATCGGCTCTGAATCATGTCTTGGGTCAATAGTTGGGTTTGCCCGGCTCCTATGTTTTGGTACCTTACATTCCGTTATATCGACTAAGGTAGCACTAGGAGAACTACTGCGACTGTGCCCCAGTTGAGCTGGGCTAAGCACCTCAGTAGAGAAAGCTAAAACTGACCGTCATGATGAGGCGAGAGCTGGTCGCTGTTCGAGAGGTTTTCGAGTCCCTAAAGACTTATGTCGCTTAGAGCGAGGAGTCGGCTTTGTCCGGCCTAGGCGTGGATAGCGCCCCGAACTCGGTCTTCCGAACACTAGGGGCTTCGCCGAAATTTAAAATTATAGAATTCAATGGCTAAGTGAGAGTGTTCAAGCATTATAGTCTGATTGCCTTGTTCGTTGTGTTGAGCGCCTCCCTCGATGGACCCAAGAATGCGAAAAAGAGCGCTCAAGTTTATCCCGAACACCCCAGCACTCGTGGCATGGGGGCAGAAGCCGATGACTCGCCATCTCTCAAATTTGATAAACGGCCGCACAGAAGGTAATATTTTAAATTCAAAAGGCATTGCTTAGCGCACATGACCAAGTTTTCAGCGCACAGGACAAAACGAGCGAGTTTACTCAAAAATTACATCCCTGGAACATTCATCCTCCATAAGGCGGGCACCCTTCAGAACACCCTCATAGTACATCTCGGGGTGGCGATGCTCCTTGCCCGGCGGCGGCCCGTCCTTCACAACCTTCTCTGCATCCAGCTTGCCCCAATGCACCTTAGCACGGGCAAGCGCCCTACGGGCACCTTTGATGCAGACGGAGCGCTTGATGACTTCGAGTCTTGGACAGGCCTCCACCAGCCGCCTCACCAGCCCGAAGTAGCTCCCAGGCAAAGCCTCTCCAGCCACAGCCAAACTATGAGGCCCTTCATGGCCTGTTCGGCCACCTTATGGAGCTCGACCAGTTGCTTCAGCTGGTCACTCAAGGGCATAGGGAGTCCGGCCTCAGCATACTGAGACCAGAACACCTTCTCTGTCGAGCTGCCCTCCTCGACTTGGTAGAATGTGGCAGCATTAGACACGCTGCGGGGCAAATCTGCGAATGCTCCTGGAGAGCTCTGGATTCGGGTAAGTAACAAGTAATTCACTTTCACATGCTTGCTTCGCATAAAGAAAGCATTACCCGCCGCTATATTTTTCATCGCCTCAACCTCCTGGAGGGCCTTCTGGGCTTCGGCCTTGGCAGACTTGGCATTCTCAATGGCCGCCGCGAGCTCGGACTCTCGCGTCTTTGAGTCAAGCTCCCAACTCTCATGTTTTTTCATGAGAACCTGGAGCTCTTGCCGCACCTCGCCAACCTGCGCCTCATACTTCTCCCACTCGGTGCGCTCCGTGGCCGCCCTCTTCTCGGCCTCGGACAGCGCCTACTTAAGGGTCGCCACCTCCGTTGTGGCCCCTACAATAGCCACGTTAATCCTGTCACTTTTTGCAATTGCACCTTTTATATATTTAAATGAGGTATTTCTTACCTTCCTTATCCTCGAGCTGCTTCTTGGAAAGCCCGAGCTCCTGCTCGGACTGCTCGAGGTTCTACTTTAGCGCGTCCACCTCTACAGTCAGTGCGGCGGACGCCAGCAGCGAAGCCTACATACGCATATTGACTTACTTTTGTTAGACTCCTGCGAATGTTATTAGATCCTCTATTCGGCTTTTCTTTCCGAATGCCAAACAGAGCATCAGGGGCTACTGTCTATGCGGTAATATTTTTACATATCCTTTACTTACCTCAAAGCCTGTTAGAAGGTTGGCACAGGCTTCAGTCAGTCCGCTCTTGGCGGACTGAACCTTCTGGATCACCGTACTCATCACAGTACGGTGCTCCTCGTTGATGGAGGCGCCGTTAAGCACCTCCAGCAGATTGTCCGGCGCCTCCGGTTGGACGGGGGCCACCGGCTCAGTAGGCTTGCTCCTCTTGGAAGGAGGTCGCCTGCCGCAGTCCGGAACCATTGAAGATTCCGGCGCGGTGTCCGGCTCAAGGCCGGACTTGGAGCCCTTGGGGGTTCTATCCCCTTTTCGCCTGGAGTCCGGGAGGTCGCCTTGCGGCGCCCCCAGGCCCCAGGACCACCTTCTCCTGGCTTGGAACCTGTTGGGACGCCACCTCGGCGTCGTCCGTAGGGCCGGGGGAGGTAGCCGTCGGAAGCGAATTCACATCCGACGAGTCCAGGGAACCACTCGACGACACATCGATCCGGTCTTTGGGTGGATTGCATAATCATATTCGACATAAGGAAAAGCTGTGCAATGAAGGAATACTATGAATCACTCTGGTATTCGGATACTTATGATTTCGCCAGGGGCTTGGCCCTGACCGGTCACTCCTCTTCGTCGGCGGTGGCGTTGGTGGAGTAGTCCGGAGGAAGGGTTTTCCCCTTCTTGGACCCTTCGGCCTCCCCAGTTGGGGCGGCCTTCCTTTTCTTTCCTCCCCCCACTGGAGGGGGAGAGGCTTCTTCTTCCTCCTCCTCGTCTTCACGGGAGGAGTGCGTCTCAGAGTCGTCGGACGATGAATCCGACGCCACCACACGACGGACACTCTTTCAAGTCCGCGTGGCCTTCTTCTTGGCCTTCTTCTCAGGAGACCACATAGGGTGTCGGAACCAGCAGCCCTGTCAAACGGGCGTCCGCTGGGTCTTCAGGCAAAGGAGCCGGACAGCTGATCTGTTCGGACATCTCCTGCCAATCATGTCAAAGGTAAGGGAGTTTAGATCCCGCATAGAGTCAAACTACAAAAAACTAATACCCTGTAAAAGGTAAAAACAGCTTACCGCACTAGCGTGACGCTGCGTGCTGAATCCGTGATCCTCGGTAGTGGATGCGGGAGCCTCGGCGCCCTTGAATAGCACCTTCCAGGCATCTTCGTACGTCGTGTCGAAGAGCCTGCTCAGAGTTCGGTGTTGCGCCGGGTCGAACTCCCACAGGTTGAAGGCCTGTTGTTGACACGGGAGGATCCGGCGGATGAGCATAACCTGGACTATGTTGACAAGTTTGAGCTTCTTGTCCACCAGGGTTTGGACACATGTTTGGAGTCTGGTCAGCTCTTCTTTTTTACCCCACGACAGGCCCGTCTCTTTCCAGGAGGTGAGCCACGTAGGGGGTCCAGATCGGAACCCGGGGGCTGTGACCCATTCAGGGTCACGCGGCTCGGTGATGTAGAACCACCCCGACTGCAACCCCTTCAGGGTCTCCACGAAGGAGCCCTCGAGCCATAGGACGTTGGGCATCTTGCCCACCATGGCGTCTCCGCACTCCGCCTGGTTGCCGCGCACCACCTTTGGCTTGACATTGAAAGTCTTGAGCCATAGGCCGAAATGGGGGCGGATGCAGACGAAAGCCTCGCACACAACGATAAACACCGAGATGTTGAGGACGAAGTTCAGGGCCAGATCGTGGAAATCTAGGCCATAGTAGAACATGAGCCCCCGGACAAATGGGTGGAGAGGGAAGCCCAGTCCGCGGAGGAAATGGGGGAGGAACACCACCCTCTCATGGGGCCTAGGGTTGGGGACGAAATGCCCCTCTTCGGGAAGCCGGTGCGTGATGTCGTTAGACAAGTATCCGGCCTTCCTCAAATTTTTGATGTGCCCCTTCGTAACGGAGGAGACCATCCACTTGCCTCCTGCTCCGGACATGGCTGGAGAAGGTTGAGGTGGGGAGTGCAGACTTGGGCGCTGGAGCTCGAGTGCGTGGAAATGGATAGGCAAAGGAGGAAGAAGGCGTAGGTGAAAGGGTGGATCCTTATCCCCTTATATGGGCGGACGAAAACTACACGTCCCCACCCGCCTGGTAAAACTCGCTTATCTCCCAAGCGTCGTAATCAATGGCCGGTTGGGTTACCCACGTCCGTATTAATGAGAATCCCGGAATAAGGGGACACGATCTCTGCTTTGACAAGATGTGCCAAGGAAACCGCCTCGCATAACACGCTGAGGTGGAGCAGTAAAGACGATTCGAATAAAGGCTTGGCCGTGGTGTGATGACACGCTACAGAATACGTCAGCAGATTAGATTTGTGTAAATATTATTCTCTCTACAGCAATATGTGGAAACTTATTTTGCAGAGCCGGACACTATCCTTGTGTTCAAAATCTTCTATGAAGTACGTGGAGGAGGGACCCGCCTTGCAATGCCGAAGACAATCTGCACGCCGGACTCGTCGTCATTGAAGCATGGTTCAGGGCTACTGAGGGAGTCCTGGATTAGGGGGTGTTTGGATAGCCGGACTATACCTTCGGCCGGACTCCTGGACTATGAAGATACAAGATTGAAGACTTTGTCCCGTGTCCGGAAGGGACTTTCCTTGGCGTGGAAGGCAAGCTTGGCGATACGGATATGTAGATCTCCTACCATTGTAACCGACTCTGCGTAACCCTAGCCCTCTCCGGTGTCTATATAAACCGGAGGGTTTTAGTCCGTAGGACAGCAACAAGAACAACAATCATACCATAGGCTAGCTTCTAGGGTTTAGCCTCCTTGATCTCGTGGTAGATCTACTCTTGTACTACCCATATTATCAATATTAATCAAGCAGGAGTAGGGTTTTACCTCCATCGAGAGGGCCCGAACCTGGGTAAAAACATCATGTCCCTTGTCTCCTATTACCATCTGCCTAGACGCACAGTTCGGGACCCCCTACCCGAGATCTGCCGATTTTGACACCGACACCCTCTCTCTCCACTAAGGCCCATCTAGGCCCACTAGTTCCCCTGGGGGGTTCCGGTAACCCTCCGGCACTCCGGTTTTCTCCGAAATCACCCGAAACACTTCCGGTGTCCGAATATAGCCGTCCAATATATCAATCTTTATGTCTCGACCATTTCGAGACTCCTCGTCATGTCCGTGATCATATCCGGGACTCCGAACTATCTTCAGGACATCAAAACACATAAACTCATAATACCGATCGTCACCGAACGTTAAGCGTGCGAACCCTACAGGTTCGAGAACTATGTAGACATGACCGAGACATGTCTCCGGTCAATAACCAATAGCGGAATCTGGATGCTCATATTGGCTCCCACATATTCTACGAAGATCCTTATCGGTCAAACCGCATAACAACATACATTGTTCCCTTTTCATCGGTATGTTACTTGCCCGAGATTCGATCGTCTGTATCTCAATACCTAGTTCAATCTCGTTACCGGCAAGTATCTTTACTCGTTCTATAAGGAATCATCCCGAAACTAACTCATTAGTCACAATGCTTGCAAGGCTTATAGTGATGTGCATTACCGAGAGGGCCCAGAGATACCTCTCCGATACTCGGAGTGACAAATCCTAATCTCGATCTATGCCAACTCAACAAACACCATCGTAGACACCTATACAACATCTTTATAATCACCCAGTTACGTTGTGATGTTTGATAGCACACTAAGTGTTCCTCCGTTATTCGGGAGTTGCATAATCTCATAGTCATAGGAACATGTATAAGTTATGAAGAAAGCAATAGCAACAAACTAAATGATCATCGTGCTAAGCTAACGGATGGGCCAAGTCAATCACATCATTCTCTAATGATGTGATCCCGTTTATCAAATGACAACTCTTTGTCCATGGCTAGGAAACTTAACCATCTTTGATTAACGAGCTAGTCAAGTAGAGGCATACTAGTGACACTCTGTTTGTCTATGTATTCACACATGTACTAAGTTTCCAGTTAATACAATTCTAGCATGAATAATAAACATTTATCATGATATAAGGAAATATAAATAACAACTTTATTATTGCCTCTAGGGCATATTTCCTTCAAAACACACCGCAAAAGAGTATTACATCGGATAGATCTCCAAGAACATCGAGGAGAACTTTGTATTGAGAACCAAAGAGAGAGAAGAAGCCATCTAGCTAATAACTATGGACCCAAAGGTCTGTGGTAAACTACTCACACATCATCGGAGAGGCTATGGTGTTGATGTAGAAGACCTCCATGATCGAATCCCCCTCCGGCACACTGCCGGAAAAGGCCCCAAGATGGGATCTCACGGGTACAGAAGGTTGCGGCGGTGGAGAAGTGGTTTCGTGGCTCCCCTGGATGCTTTCAGGGTATAAGAGTATATATAGGCGAAAGAAGTAGGTCGGTGGAGCTACGAGGGGCCCATGAGGGTGGGGGCTCTCCTACCCCCTGGGCACGCCCTCCTGCCTCATGGCCACCATGTTGCGTCTCTGACTTCCACTCCAAGTCTCCTGGATTGCGTTTGTTCCAAGAAAGATCCTCACGAAGGTTTCGCTCCATTGGGATTCCGTTTGATATTCCTTTTCTGCCGAACACTGAAATAGGCAAAACAACAACAATTTGCACTGGGCCTTCAGTTAATAGGTTAGTCCCAAAAAATAATATAAAAGAGTATATTAAAGCCCAATAAACATCCAAAACGGATAATATAATAGCATGGAACAATCAAAAACTATAGATATGTTGGAGACGTATCAGGGGCCGTCCCCCAACCCCAGTCCAATTAGGTTTGGGCTAGGGGGCGCGTGCCACTCCTTGGCATGCCTCCTCTCTTCCACCTCTAGGCCCATGAGGCCCAATAACTTCCCGGGGGGGTTCCGATAACCCCCGGTACTCCGAAACTTATCCGAAACTACCTGAACCATTCCGATGTACGAATGTAGCCTTCCAATATATGAATCTTTATGTCTCGACCATTTCGAGACTCCTCATTACGTCTGTGATCTCATCCGGGACTCCGAACAACCTTCGGTCATCAAATCACATAAACTCATAATACAAATTGTCATCAAATGTTAAGCGTGCGGACCCTACGGGTTCGAGAACTATGTAGACATGACCGAGACACATCTCCGGTCAATAACCAATAGCGGAACTTGGATGCTCATATTGGCTCCTACATATTCTACGAAGATCTTTATTGGTCAAACCGCATAACAACATACGTTGTTCCCTTTATCATCGGTATGTTACTTGCCCGAGATTCGATCATCGGTATCATCATACCTAGTTCAATCTCGTTACTGGCAAGTCTCTTTACTCGTTCTGTAATGCATCATCTCGCAACTAACTCATTAGTCACATTGCTTGCAAGGCTTAGTGATGATCATTACCGAGAGGGCCCAGAGATACCTCTCCGACAATCGGAGTGACAAATCCTAATCTCGATCTATGCTAACTCAACAAACACCATCACAAACACCTGTAGAGCATCTTTATAATCCCAGTTACATTGTGACGTTTGATAGCACACTAAGTGTTCCTCTGGTATTCGGGAATTGCATAATCTCATAGTCATAGGAACATGTATAAGTCATGAAGAAAGCAATAGCAATAAACTAAACGATCATAGTGCTAAGCTAATGGATGGGTCCTGTCCATCACATCATTCTCTAATGATGTGATCCCGTTCATCAAATGACAACACATTTCTATGTCTAGGAAACTTAACCATCTTTGATTAACGAGCTAGTCTAGTAGAGGCATACTAGGGACACTGTGTTTGTCTATGTATTCACACATGTACTAAATTTCTGGTTAATACAATTCTAGCATGAATAATAAACATTTATCATGATATAAGGAAATATAAATAACAACTTCATTATTGCCTCTAGGGCATATTTCCTTCAACTCCACAGGTCCTGCCTTCTTCAAAATTTTGAAGAACAGCAAGGCGCGCTCGGCAGACTTGGAAATGAACCTGCTAAGAACGGCAACACATCCAGTCAAACGCCTTACGTCCTTAACTGTCTCGTGTGCTTGAATCTGCTCGATAGCCTTGATCTTGACTGGGTTGGCCTCTATCCCTCAGTGGGACACAAAGAAGCCAAGTAGCTTGCCGGAAGGCACACAAAACACACACTTCTCCAGGTTCAACTTTGAGTTGATCTTGCGCAGTTTAGCAAAGGTATCTTATAAATCTTGGATGAGGGTTGATCTGTCCTTGGTCTTGACCACAATATCATCCATGTAAGCTTCAATGTTCCTATGCAGCTGGGATTCAAAATCAATTTGGACTGCCCTTGCAAAAGTGGACCCGACGCTCTTCAACCTGAAGGGCATCCGTATGAAGCAGTACGTGCCACATGGGGTTATGAGCGCGGTCTTCTCTTCGTCTTCCCAGGACATGAAGATCTGGTGGTACCCAGAGTATGCATCCAGGAAAGAACGCAAGTCACACCTGGAGGTGGAATCCACAATCTGGTCGATGCGTGGCAAGGGAAATGGGTCTTTCGGGCATGTCTTGTTAAGATGCATTAAATCTATGCAAAGCCTCCATTTCCCATTAGCCTTGCATACCACCACAGGATTTGCTAACCATCTTGGATGCAATACTCCTATGACCAGACCAGCTGCCTCAAGTTTCTTGATCTCCTCGGCAATGAACTGCTGCCACTCCAAAGCTTGCTTCCGGACCTTCTGCTTGACGGGTCGGGCATGTGGGCAGACAGCAAGGTGGTGCTCGATTACCTCCCTGGGAACACCGGGGAGATCAGCTGGTTGCCAGGCAAACACATCGATATTTGCCCGCAGGAAGGCAATGAGCGTGCTTTCCTATTTTTCATCGAGGGTGGCGTTGATAGTGAAGGTACCACCAGCGCCAGCCAGCCCTGTTGGGACCTTTTTCACAGCGGGTGCAGCACCCTTGGGTCTCTTGCTATTGGAACTCTCCGGCAAGTCATCAACGGGCGCAGCGTACTCCGAAGAGGTACGCTTCCCGCATTCCTTGCTGGCATCCTTGCTATTTTTCCCCTTCTTCTTATTTTCCTTGGCGGGAACACTAGCTTCTGCTGCCTCTGTCGCGCCTGAGTTCCCGGTACATCTTGTCCACACAAATGACTGCATCCTTCTCGTTTGATGGAATGGAAATGACGCCTATCGGCCCTAGCATCTTCAAGGTGTTGTAGGCATAGTGGGATGCCGCCATGAACTTGGCCAGGGCAGGGCGACCAACGATTCCATTGTACGGCAGGGGGAGGTCAACCACATCAAATACGATCTTCTCAGTCCGGTAGTTTAGCTCCCCCTCCCCCAAACGTCACCGGCAGCGTGATCTTCCCCTTAGGACGGATCCTGTCGGGGTTGATCACTTGAAATGAGCCAGTAACCTTAAGATCTTTCTCTGCAATCTGAAGTTTGCTGATGACCTTTGGAGATATTAGATTCAACCCAGCTTCGCCGTCAACCAACATCTTTGTGACTTTGAGGTTGCGGACTGTTGGTGAGACCAACAACGGCAAGCACCCTACCGGTGTGGTGCGGTCAGGGTGATCCTCTTCGTCAAAGATGATGGGCGTGCAGGACCACTTGAGCAGCTTCCGAGAATCTACCACTGGCTCCACGACATTGACTTCACGTGCCCACTGTTTAAGTTGGCGGTGAGAGGATTGCAGAGATGCGCCCCCATCAATGCACAGGGCGTCAGCGGCTTTCTGGAACTCCTGCTCGCTGGTTTCATCTTCCTCTCCTCCATCACTCTCATCATTGCAGTCCTCCTTCTTATGACCTCTGCGGGTTTCCCTTGATTCTAAGAAGCCTTGTCGGGGCGGCTTGCTCTGCCGCCTCGGCCCTTCCCGCCAGCGCCATCTTGACCTTTCTCCTTATCACGCCTCCCGTATTCAGCCCTCTGCTTCTTGACGAGCCGCTCGACCTGATGACACTCTTGGAGATCGTGGCACTTAGCCTGATGGATCTTGCAGTATGGCCCATCACCTTTCCTAGCCTTCTCGGCAACCGCAGCTTCCCGGTAATCAGTGCACGTGGCAACTTCCTTGCCGAGAACTTCGGTCTTGGCCTTCTTACTGATACTAGGTGCGCCCAATCCCTCAATGGTCATCACTGCCTTATCCTTGCGCCTTTTGTTGCGCTTCTTGTTCGTCTTGTTTTGACTGGTGGCCTCGTCGTCATCCCCTGAGTCGATGTCGACGCCATCCTCTTAATCGGGGAGCCGCCTCCCCTCCTCTACCCGAGCACACTTATCCACAAGAGTGTAAAGATCCTCCACAGTCTTGGGAAACCAAACGTTCATCTTGGAACATATCCGATGATTGTGCATGTTGGACTAGAACGTAGCTATCACAGCTGTCGGGTGGATGTCTGGAATGTTCCTGTGTACTCGGCTGAACCTCTGCATGTACTTCCGCAGAGTCTCTCCTTCCTTCTGCGGGAGGAGCTACAAGTCGCTGGGCCACCCTGGTTCTTGATGGCCGCCCGTGAAGGCGCCAACAAACTCATGGCACAGGTCAGCCCAAGTCGAAATGGAGCTCTCCGGCAGGTGCATTAGCAAAGACCTCACATTTGGCTTGAGTGCCAAAGGGAAGTAGTTGGCGAACACCTTCTCGTCTCTTCCCCCGATAGCTTGAACAATGATGGTGTAGATGCTCAAGAACTCTGCCAGGTTTAGTTTCCCATCGTACTTCTCTGGTATTTTTGGCTTGAACGTGCGGGTAGATGGCCAACGGACTTGCCACAACTCATGAGTGAAAGCGGGGCAGCCAACCTCGAAGGGTAGGCACCCACCTTCATCGAGAGTGGGCTCATCGACGTCAGGGCCATTGCACCTATCGGACTGGCGGTGGGTGTCACGTCATCCCTTGATGGTGACGTGCACGCCTTCCCTTTGCCTGTCCTCCAGGACTCTCCATTGGCCTTGATGAGCTCGAGGGTCGGACGAAGCCATCGGGATGTCACCTGGTTCTTGATCATGTGGCTCCGGCTGTGGCCCCTGTGCAGGCTACCGCAGAGGGGTCTGCACTGTGGGGGTGGCCCCTTCGGCACGGCCAGTAATGCGGGCCGTTGTCGTCACCCATGGAGGTTGTGGCGGGCCAACTCCTTGTGATCCTCCCGCCTTGGCGAAACCAATCAGGCTTTGAATGGTGGCTCTCCACTCATCCATCTGATCGGCTGCCGGCAGAAATCTCAACAGCAACTGGGCCCGCGCCATGGCCTCCCAAGCGGTGCTTGGCATGGATGACGACGTAGACCGTAACATCGCCTGGCTCCTGATGTTGCTGGTAGTAGCTGCGCCGTGTTCTCGTCGTTGTGAGCCCGTCGCCAGGGTGACGGGGTGAGCAGGTGGAGGCGCTTGAGGGCCAGCGGCTCCGTTTGGCGCATCGGCTGGGTCAGCTCGTTCCGAGGGTGGCACATGCCCTGCGGCCACACCCGCATCAGGACCGGCTGGAGAGTTGTGATTCGGCCCAGAGCGAGTGCCACCACTGTGGTGTGCCCTTTGGCCGAGTGGAGAGGTATAGATGGAATGATCTCTCCACCCATACCTCGTGGAGCGTGGCCACTGGGATGCTGTTGGTGTTGTCCTTCTCTGGTGCCTTCTACCCTCGTTTCAGCCGTAGGGGGGGTGGTGGTGACGCCGCCTGCGCTGGTCACGTCCCCTGCAGCGTCCATATCTCCATGCGTCTCCATAGCCCCCACGGCATCTGCGGCCGCGTGCGATGGGGCCTTCGAAGTGGACGGATGGGCTGTGGCACCGGGCTTCTTCTTGGGCACCATGGATGATGGAGCCGTCGATGAAGATGATGATGGAGATGACGCGTTGCGTATGCTTCTTGGGTTCACGCAAGTGCTTCCCCCTACCTGGCGCGCCAAAGATGTCATGGGAAACCACAGCCACCTATGGGGACATCAGCCCCTTTTGGTTTGGCAGGGGGATGAGCACACTGCACAATGAGGGAGAACGTAACACAGCACGACAGAGATCGCACGGGCAGTTTTACCCAGGTTCAGGCTGCCACGTAAAACCTACTCCTGCTTTGGTGGATTGATTAGAGGACCGTGGTGGAGATGCAGCGCTCTAGCCCGGCAGGGTTGCCTCGGGGCGAGGGCAGCTACGCGCGTATGAGTGTACAAGGGTCCGAATCCTTTCTATGGTTGCCATGGCCCTCCTTTTATAGATCAAGGGGTCACCACAGTGGCAAATCAGTCATTGTGCACTGATTAGATAGCAAACAGTGCTATCATACCCAACTCTGCAGACAGGGCAGAGTGCATTAAATGCGCCGCTTAGTGTCACATCGTGGCGTGCCCGGCAACGGCCACCTTCTCGTCTGTCTGCTTGACACGTCTCTGGACGAGTGTCATTTGGAGGTGATTTCCATAGGAAATGGCTGCCACGTGCCAAATAACAGCCACTTAGTCACTTGGGGGCTTGATACCGCACCGATCGATGACTTGTGTCGCTGTAAGGTGGAGCAGTGGAGCCTTTGGCGGGGTGGTCCGCCCTTGGCATCCAAATCTTGAGACCTGTCTTCGGAGTAACCTCGACCTCGCCAGGCTCGCCTGCCCGGCAAGGGAGGCTTTCCCTTAGTGGTTTCTTGCTCTCTTTTGGCTTGACTTGGTCTTCTTGATCCGCCCTCTGATTTCTCAGAGCTATCTCTTCAACTTGCTCTCATCTTGGACGTTGCAATCTTGCGCTTTTAGGCCTGTGCATGGTCTGGGCAATAGACCCAGGGTTTGTTGCACTGACAATTTACCCTAGAAAAAAATAAGGAGAGGACTTTTGGGACTGAGCGCGGTCGTCTTGAGGCGGAACTTGGGCAGGAACACTTTTGCTCTCCGACGAAGCGATTCTGTCAGGGATACTTCCCTCCAGGAGGGGGAAATAGAAGCCATCGTCATCACCAACAACCCTCTCATCGTGGGAGGACCAATATTCATCAACATCTTCAGCAGCACCATCTCATCTCAAACCCTAGTTCATCTCTTGTATTCAATCTTTGTATCAAAACCTCAGATTGGTACCTATGGGTTGATACTAGTGTTGATTACATCTTGTAGTTGAAGCTATTTGGTTTATTGGGTGGAAGATTATATATTCAGATCCATTATGCTATTCAATACCCCTCGATCTTGGACATGAATACGATTTGTGAGTAGTTACTTTTGTTCTTGAGGGCATGGCAGAAGGCTTGTCATAAGTAATCATGTGAATTTGGTAATCGCTCGATGTTTTGATGATATGTATGTTGTTGATTCTCTTAGTGGTGTCATGTGAATGTTGACTACATGACACTTCACCATCTTTGGGCCTAAGGGAATGCATTGTGGAGTGTTTATTAGATGATGGGTTGCTAGAGTGACAGAAGCTTAAACCCTAGTCTATGCGCTATTCCGTAAGGGGCTGATTTGGATCCATATGTTTAAAGCTATGGTTAGATTTATCTTAATTCTTCATCTGTAGTTGCGGATGCTTGCGAGAGGGGTTAATCATAAGTGGGAGACTTGTTCAAGTAAGAACAGCACCCAAGCACCGGTCCACCCACATATCAAATAATCAAAGTAGCTAACGCGAATCAAACGAACATGATGAAAGTGACTAGATGAAATTCCCGTGTGTCCTCAGGAACGCTTTTCTTGTTATAACAGTTGTTCTGGCCTGTCCTTTGCTACAAAAAGTATTGGGTTACCTTGCTGCACTTTAGTTACTATTGCTACTTGTCACTTGTTACAAATTATCTTGCTATCAAACTACCTGTTACCAATAATTTTAGTGCTTGCAGAAAATACCTTGCTGAAAACCGCTTGTCATTTCCTTTTGCTCCTCGTTGGGTTTGACACTCTTACTTATCTAAAAGACTACGATTGATCCCCTATACTTGCGGGTCATCATTCTCCAGGTGTGGCTGAATTGACAACTCAACTGCTAATACTTGTAAATATTCTTTGGCTCCCCTTGTGTCAAATCAATAAATTTGGGTTGAATACTCTACCCTCAAAAACTGTTGCGATCCCCTATACTTGTGGGTTATCACATCCACTTATGGTGCAGTACCCTATCTTGTACAAGATTGTCAGACATAAATTTGTCATGATCAAACAAGTTTTGGGACAAGAAAACCCTGATATTTCTTTTCGTAGGGATATCTTTGTGTTGGGAAACATTGCATGGGAAACAAAAAATTTCCTACCCTCACCAAGACCAATCTAGGAGATGAACATCTACGAGAGGAGAAATTGGATCTACATACCCTTATATATCGCTAAGCGGAAGCGTTAAGAAACGCAATTGATGTAGTCGAACGTGTTCGCCATCCAATCACGATCCATCCCACGAACTCCCGATCAAGTGCCGAATGGATGGCACCTCCGCGTTCAGCACACGTGCGGCTTGATGACGTCTCCTCCTTCTTGATACAACAATAGAGGGAGAAGAAGTAAATGGGATCTCAACCAGCACGATGGAGTGGTGAAGATGGTGGTGGAGCAATCCCAGCAGGGCTTCGCCAAGTGCTACCGTAGATGCGATCTGAGGAGAAAACGGAGTAATGGGAGAGGTAGGGCTGCCTCCAGGGCATGGGAATTGGTGTGTCCAGCCCCCACGCCCTCCCCACTATATATAGGGGTGTGGGAGGCCTAGGGACGCGGCCCTAACCCCTCCTCCAAGGAGGGGAGGCGTCCAAGGGGGAGGAGTGCCCTCCAAGTCAAGTGGAGGGCCCTCCCCCTTAGGTTTCCCTTCTCCTAGGCGCATGGGCCTCTTTGGGGCTGGTGCCCCTAGCCTAATAAGTCTAGGACACCCCCTACAGCCCATGCACACCCTAGGTGCTAGAGGGACCCTCCCGGACACCTCTGGAACCCTTCGGAAGCTTCTCGGTACAATACTGGTAAAACCCGAAATTTTTCCAGTAGCCAAAATATGACTTCCCATATATAAATCTATACCTTCATACCATTCCGGAGCTCCTTGTGACATCAGGGATCTCATCCGGGACTCTGAACAACATTTGGTCACCAACGTGAATATCCCAATACTACTCTAGCGTCAGCGAACGTTAAGCGTGCAGACCCTACGGGTTCGAGAATCATGTGGACATGATCGAGACACCTCCCTGGTCAATAACCAATAGCGGGACCTGGATGCCCATATTGGTTCCCACATATTCCACAAAGATCTTTATCGGTCGAACCACGATGCCAAGGATTCAATCAATCCCGTATGCAGTTCCCTTTGTCTAGAGGTATGTTACTTGTCCGAGATTCGATCGTCGGTATCTTCATACCTAGTTCAATCTCGTTACGACAAGTCTCTTTACTACTTCCATAATAAAAGATCCCGTGACTAACTCCTTGGTCACATTGCTTGCAAGCCTGTTGTGATGTTGTATTACCGAGTGGGCCCAGAGATACATCTCCATCATACGGAGTGACAAATCCCAGTCTTGATCCATGCCAACTCAAGAGACACCCTCGGAGATACCTGTAGAGCACATTTATAGTCACCCGGTTACGTTGCGACGTTTGGTACACACAAGGTATTCCTCCGGTGTCAGTGAGTTGCATGATCTCATGGTCATAGGAACATATACTTGACATGCAGAAAACGATAGCAATAAACTTGATACGATCATATACTATGTTCATAGTTTTGGTCTAGTCCATCACATCATTCTCCTAATGATGTGATCCCATTATCAAATGACAACTCATGTCTATGGTTAGGAAACCTTAACCATCTTTGATCAACGAGCTAGTCTAGTAGAGGGTCACTAGGGACACGTTGATGTCTATGTATCCACACATGTATCTGAGTTTCCGATCAATACAATTCTAGCATGGATAATAAACGATTATCATGAACAGGGAAATATGATAACGACCGATTTATTATTTCCTTTAGGGCATATTTCCAACAGTCTCCCACTTGCACTAGAGTCAATAATCTAGTTCACATCACCATGTTATTAACACCCAATGAGTTCTGGGGTTAGATCATGTTATGCTTGTGAGAAAGGTTTTAGTCAATGGGACTGTAACATTCAGATCCACGTGTACTTCACAAATCTCTATGTCATATTGTAGATGCTGCTACCATGCTCCACTTGGAGATATTCCAAATGGTTGCTCCACTATATGTATCCGGTTCACTACTCATAGTCATCCGGATTGGTGTTAAAGCTTGCATCGACATGAACCTTTACGCCGAACTCTTTATCACCTCCATAACCAAGAAACATTTCCTTATTCCTCTAAGTATAATTTTAACCATTGTCCAGTGATCCACTCCTGGATCACTCTTGTACCCCCTTGACAGACACGTGGCAATTGATACGTCTCCAACGTATCTATAATTTTTGATTGCTCCATGCTATATTATCTACTGTTTTAGGCAATACTGGGCTTTATTATCCACTTTTATATTATTTTTGGGACTAACCTATTAACTGGAGGCCCGGCCCAGATTTGTTGTTTTATGCCTATTTCAGTGTTTTGAAGAAAAGGAATATCAGATGGAGTCGAAACGGAACGAAATCAACTGGAGAAGTTATTTTTGGAAGGAAACCTACCGTATGGGCTTGGAGTGCACGTCAGGGAAGAAGGGAGGTGCCCATGAGGGTGGGGGCGCGCCCACCCCCCTAGGGCGTGCCCCTGCCTCGTGGCCCCCCCTTCGGTCCACCGATGTATCCCTTTCACCCATATATACCTACGTATCGCAAAACTTCTAGAACAGAGATTAGATTGGGAGTTCTGCCGCCGCAAGCCTCTGTAGCCACCAAAAACCAATCGGGACCCTGTTCTGGCACCCTGCCGGAGGGGGGAACCCTCACCGGTGGCCATCTTCATCATCCCGACGCTCTCCATGACGAGGAGGGAGTAGTTTTCCCTCGGGGCTGAGGGTATGTACCAGTAGCTATGTGTTTGATCTCTCTCTCTCGTGTTCTTGATTTGGCACGATCTTGATGTATCGCGAGCTTTGCTATTATAGTTGGATCCTATGTTTCTTCTCCCCCTCTTCTCTCTTGTAATGGATTGAGTTTTCTCCTTGAAGTATCTTATCGGATTGAGTCTTTAAAGATTTGAGAACACTTGATGTATGTCTTGCCGTGTGTATCTGTGGTGACAATGGGATATCATGTGCCACTTGATGTATGTTTTGGTGACCAACTTGCGGGTTCCGCCCATGAACCTATGCATAGGGGTTGGCACACGTTTTCGTCGTGATTCTCCGGTAGAAACTTTGGGCACTCTTTGAGGTTCTATGTGTTGGTTGAGTAGATGAATTGAGATTGTGTGATGCATATCGTATAATCATGCCCACGGATACTTGAAGTGACATTGGAGTATCTAGGTGACATTAGGGTTTTGGTTGATTTGCGTCTTAAGGTGTTATTCTAGTACGAACTCTAGGGCTGTTTGTGACACTTATAGGAATAGCCCAACGGATTGATTGGAAAGAATAACTTTGAGGTGGTTTCGTACTCTACCATAATCTCTTCGTTTGTTCTCCGCTATTAGTGACTTCGGAGTGACTCTTTGTTGCATGTTGAGGGATAGTTATATGATCCAATTATGTTATTATTGTTGAGAGGACTTACAGTAGTGAAAGTATGAACCCTAGGCCTTGTTTCCTATCATTGCAATACCGTTTGTGCTCACTTTTACCGTTCGCTACCATGCTGTTTTTATATTTTCAGTTTACAAAAACCTATATCTACCATCCATATTGCACCTGTATCACCATCTCTTCGCCGAACTAGTGCACCTGTACAATTTACCATTGTATTGGGTGTGTTGTGGACACAAGAGACTCTTTGTTATTTGGTTGCAGGGTTGCTTGAGAGAGACCATCTTCATCCTACGCCTCCCACGGATTGATAAACCTTAGGCATCCACTTGAGGGAAATTTGCTACTGTCCTACAAACCTCTGCACTTGGAGGCCCAACAATGTCTACAAGAAGAAGGTTGTGTAGTAGACATCAAGCTCTTTTCTGGCGCTGTTGCCGGGGAGGCTAGGTAAGTGAAGGTATATCTTTAGATCTTGCAATCGAATCTTTTTGTTTCTTGTTTTAGCACTAGTCTAGTTTATAAAAGAAAACTAAAAAATGGAATTGAGTTTGTCTCATATGATTCATCTCTTTAATATCTTTCATGTGTATGATGGAAAGGAAAATTGTGCCAAAGTGTTAGAAGAAGAATTACATAGAATGATTGGCATAAAATATGTGAATGATGAGCATGATTGCAATGTTGCTAGTATGAATTCTTTGAATATCCATGATGCTAATGATATGCAAAGCCACAAGCTTGGGGAAGCTATGTTTGATGAAGATGATATTTTTTGTCCCCCAAGCTTCGATTAGAAAATTTACTATGATGAAAGCATGCCTACTATCTATGATGATTATTGTGATGACACATATGCTATAAAGAATAATGATAACCATGAAACTTGTCATCTTGGTCTTAATTTTCAATCACATGATAGTTATTTTGTTGAGTTTGCTCCCACTATTATTCATGAGAAGAAACTTGCTTATGTGGAGAGTAATAAAATTTCTATGCTAGTAGATCATGAAAAGAATGCTTTAGGTGCTGGTTATATTGTTGAATTCATTCATGATGCTACTGAAAATTATTATGAGGTAGGAATATATGCTTGTAGGAATTGCAATAATATCAAGTTTCCTCTCTATGTGCTTAAAGTTTTGAAGTTATGCTTGTTTTACCTTCCTATGCAAGTTGATTATTGTTCCCATAAGTTGTTTGATCACAAAATCCCTATGCATAGGAAGTGGGTTAGACTTAAATGTGCTAGTCATATTCTTCATGATGCTCTCTTTATGTTTCAATTTCTATTTTTTATGTGAGCATCATTGAAATCATCATGCCTAGCTAGGGGCATTAAACGATAGCGCTTGTTGGGACGCAACCCAATTTTATTTTAGTTTCTTGATTTTTGGTTCTGTTTAGGAATAAATAATCCATCTAGCTTATGTTTAGATGTGGTTTTGTGTTTTAATTAGTGTTTGTGCCAAGTCGAACCTTTGGGAAGACTTGGGTGAAGTCTTTATGATCATGCTATAAAAAACAGAAACTTTAGCGCTCACGAGATTAGCTAGAAAGTTTTACTAGATAGTGCTATTTAGTTGATTCTTTTTGCAGATTATTACTAGACAAATTACTCAGGTCCACCAATTTATTTTAGAATTTTTGGAGTTCCAGAAGTTTGCGTTAGTTACATATTACTACAGACTGTTCTGTTTTTGACAGATTCTGTTTTTTGTGTGTTGTTTGCTTATTTTGATGACTCTATGGCTAGTAAAAGAGTTTATAAACCATAGAGAAGTTGGAATACAGTAGGTTTAACACCAATATAAATAAATAATGAGTTCATTACAGTACCTTGAAGTGGTGTTTTGTTTTCTTTCGCTAACGGAGCTCACGAGTTTTCTGTTAAGTTTTGTGTTGTGAAGTTTTCAAGTTTTGGGTAAAGATTCGATGGACTATGGAATAAGTAGTCGCAAGAGCCTAAGCTTGGGGATGCCCAAGGCACCCCGAGGTAATATTCAAGGACAACCAAGCGTCTAAGCTTGGGGATGCCCCGGAAGGCATCCCCTCTTTCGTCTTCATTCATCGGTAACTTTACTTGGAGCTATATTTTTATTCACCACATGATATGTGTTTTGCTTGGAGCATCATTTCATTTTATTTAGTTTTGCTTGCTGTTTTAATAAAGTTTCAAGATCTGAAATTCTTAAATGGGAGAGTCTTCACATAGTTGCATAATTATTTAACTACTCATTGATCTTCACTTATATCTTTCGGAGTAGTTTGTCGTTTGCTCTAGTGCTTCACTTATATCTTTTAGAGCACGGTGGTGGTTTTATTTTTAAGAAATAGATGAACTCTCATGCTTCACTTAGATTATTTTTAGAGTCTTAAATACCATGGTAATGTGCTTAATTCTAATATGCTAGGCATACAAGACTAATAAAAGAAAAATTCTTATGAGTGTGTTGAATACTAAGAAAAGATTGAAGCATGATAATTGTTTTGAGATATGAAGGTGATAATATTAGAGCCATGCTAGTTGAGTAGTTGTGAATTTAAAGAATACTTGTGTTGAAGTTTGTGATTCCCGTAGCATGCACGTATGGTGAACCGTTATGTAACGAAGTCGGAGCATGATGTGTTTATTGATTTTCTTCCTTATGAGTGGCGGTCGGGGACGAGCGATGGTCTTTTCCTACCAATCTATCCCCCTAGGAGCATGCGCGTAATACTTTGCTTTGATAACTTTAAGATTTTTGCAATAAGTATATGAGTTCTTTATGACTAATGTTGAGTCCATGGATTATATGCACTTTTCCCATCCTTCCACCATTGCTAGCCTCTCTAATACCGCGCACTTTTCGCCGGTATCGTACATCCACCATATATCTTCCTCAAAACAGCCACCATACCTACCTATTATGGCATTTCCATAGCCATTCCGAGATATATTGCCATGCAACTTCCATCATCATATACATGACACATTTATCATTGTCATATTCCTTAGCATGATCATGTAGTTGACATTGTATTCGTGGCAAAGCCACCGTTCATAATTCTTTCATACATGTCACTCTTGATTCATTGCATATCCCGGTACACCGCCGGAGGCATCCATATAGAGTCATATCTTGTTTTAAGTATCGAGTTGTAATAGTTGAGTTGTAAGAAAAATAAAAGTGTGATGATCATCATTTTTAGAGCATTGTCCCAAGTGAGGAAAGGATGATGGAGACTATGATTCCCCCACAAGTCGGGATGAGACTCCGGACGAAAAATAAAAAAAGAAAAAAAGAGGCCATAAAAAAAAGGAGAAAGGCCCAAATAAAAAAATATAAAAAAATGAGAGAAAAAGAGAGAAGGGACAATGTTACTATCCTTTTACCACACTTGTGCTTCAAAGTAGCACCATGATATTCATGATAGAAAGTCTCTCATTATGTCACTTTCATATACTAGTGGGGATTTTTCATTATTGAACTTGGCTTGTATATTCCAATGATGGGCTTCCTCAAAATGCCCTAGGTCTACGTGAGCAAGCGAGTTGGATGCACACCCACTTAGTTTTTTTTGTTGAGATTTCATATACTTATAGCTCTAGTGCATCTGTTGCATGGCAATCCCTACTCACTCACATTGATATCTATTAATGGGCATCTCCATAGCCCGTTGGTACGCCTAGTTGATGTGAGACTATCTTCCCCTCTTTTTGTCTTCTCCACAACCATCATTCTATTCCACATATAGTGCTATGTCCATGGCTCACGCTCATGTATTGCGTGAAGATTGAATTTTTTTTGAAAATGTTAAAGTAGGAAACAATTGCTTGACTTGTCATCGGGGTTGTGCATGATTTAAATACTTTGTGTGGTGAAGATGGAGCATAGCCAGACTATATGATTTTATAGGGATAACTTTCTTTGGCCATGTTATTTTGATAAGACATAATTGCTTTATTAGTATGCTTGAAGTATTATTATTTTTATGTCAATATGAACTTTTGTCTTGAATCTTTTGAATCTGAATATTCATACCACAATTAAGAAGATTTGCATTGAAATTATGCTAACTAGCATTCCACATCAAAAATTATCTTTTTTATCATTTACCTACTCGAGGACGAGCAAGAATTAAGCTTGGGGATGCTTGATACGTCTCCAACGTATCCCTTTCACCCATATATACCTACATATCGCAAAACTTCCAGAACAGAGATTAGATCAGGAGTTCCGCCGCCGCAAGCCTTTGTAGCCACCAAAAACCAATCGGGACCCTGTTCCGGCACCCTGCCGGAGGGGGGGAACCCTCACCGGTGGCCATCTTCATCATCCCAACGCTCTCCATGACGAGGAGGGAGTAGTTTTCCCTCGGGGCTGAGGGTATGTACCAGTAGCTATGTGTTTGATCTCTCTCTCTCTCTCTCGTGTTCGTGATTTGGCACGATCTTGATGTATCGCGAGCTTTGCTATTATAGTTGGATCCTATGTTTCTTCTCCCCCTCTTCTCTCTCGTAATGGATTGAGTTTTCCCCTTGAAGTATCTTATCGGATTGAGTCTTTAAAGATTTGAGAACACTTGATGTATGTCTTGCCGTGCGTATATGTGGTGACAATGAGATATCACGTGCCACTTGATGTATGTTTTGGTGACCAACTTGCGGGTTCCGCCCATGAACCTATGCATAGGGGTTGGCACACGTTTTCGTCGTGATTCTTCGGTAGAAACTTTGGGCACTCTTTGAGGTTCTATGTGTTGGTTGAGTAGATGAATTGAGATTGTGTGATGCATGTCGTATAATCATGCCCACGGATACTTGAAGTGACATTGGAGTATCTAGGTGACATTAGGGTTTTGGTTGATTTGTGTCTTAAGGTGTTATTCTAGTACGAACTCTAGGGTTATTTGTGATACTTATATGAATAGCCCAACGGATTGGTTGGAAAGAATAACTTTGAGGTGGTTTCGTACTCTACCATAATCTCTTCGTTTGTTCTCCGCTATTAGTGACTTCAGAGTGACTCTTTGTTGCATGTTGAGGGATAGTTATATGATCTAATTATGTTATTATTGTTGAGAGGACTTACACTAGTGAAAGTATGAACCCTAGGCCTTGTTTCCTATCATTGCAATACCGTTTGTGCTCACTTTTACCGTTCGCTACCTTGCTGTTTTTATATTTTTCAGTTTACAAAAACCTATATCTACATCCATATTGCACTTGTATCACCATCTCTTCGCCGAACTAGTGCACCTATACAATTTACCATTGTATTGGGTGTGTTGGGGACACAAGAGACTCTTTGTTATTTGGTTGCAGGGTTGCTTGAGAGAGACCATCTTCGTCCTACGCCTCCCACGGATTGATAAACCTTAGGTCATCCACTTGAGGGAAATTTGCTACTGTCCTACAAACCTCTGCACTTGGTGAAGGAAATATGCCCTAGAGGCAATAATAAAGTGATTATTTATTTCCTTACATATCATGATAAAAGTTTATTATTCATGCTAGAATTGTATTAACCGGAAACATAATACATGTGTGAATACATAGACAAACAGAGTGTCACTAGTATGCCTCTACTTGACTAGCTCATTAATCAAAGATGGTTATGTTTCCTAACCATGAACAAAGAGTTGTTATTTGATTAACGAGATCACATCATTAGTTGAATGATCTGATTGACATGACCCATTCCATTAGCATAGCACCCGATCGTTTAGTATGTTGCTATTGCTTTTATCCATGACTTATACATGTTCCTTTAACTATGAGATTATGCAACTCCCGTTTACCGTAGGAACACTTTGTGTGCTACCAAACGTCACAACGTAACTGAGTGATTATAAAGGTGCTCTACAGGTGTCTCCGAAAGTATTTGTTGGGTTGGCATATTTCGAGATTAGGATTTGTCACTCCGAATGTCGGAGAGGTATCTCAGGGCCTTCTCGGTAATGCACATCACATAAGCCTTGCAAGCATTGCAACCAATGAGTTAGTTGCGAGATGATGTATTACGGAACGAGTAAAGAGACTTGCCGGTAACGAGATTGAACTAGGTATTGGATACCGACGATCGAATCTCGGGCAAGTAACATACCGATGACAAAGGGAACAACGTATGTTGTTATGCGGTCTGACCGATAAAGATCTTCGTAGAATATGTAGGAGCCAATATGGGCATCCAGGTCCCGCTATTGGTTATTGACCGGAGACGTGTCTCGGTCATGTCTACATTGTTCTCGAACCGTAGGGTCCGCACGCTTAAGGTTTCGATGACAGTTATATTATGAGTTTATGAGTTTTGATGTACCGAAGGAGTTCGGAGTCCTGGATGAGATTGGGGACATGACGAGGAGTCTCGAAATGGTCGAGACGTAAAGATCGATATATTGGACGACTATATTCGGACATCGGAAAGGTTCTGAGTGATCCGGGTATTTTCGGGAGTATCGGGGAGTTACGGGATTACGGGAGAAGTAATGGGCCTTGATGGGCTTTAGTGGGAAGAGGAAAAAGGCTGCTGCGCCCCCCCCTTCCCTCTGGTCCGAATTGGACTAGGGAAAAGGGGGCCGGCCACCTTTCCTTCTCCTCCTATTCCTTCTCCCTTCCTCCCCTCTTGGTGGACTCCTACTAGGACTTGGAAACCTAGTAGGACTCCACACCCTGGCGCGCCAAACCCTAGGCCGGCCACCCCCTCCCTTGCTCCTTTATATACGGGGGCAGGGGGCACCCCATAGACACACAAGTTGATCTACGGATCGTTCCTTAGCCGTGTGCGGTGCCCCCTTCCACCAAATTCCACCTCGGTCATATCGTTGCAGTGCTTAGACGAAGCCCTGCGCCGGTAACACATCAAGATCGTCACCACGCCGTCGTGCTGACAGAGCTCTTCCCCGACGCTTTGCTGGATCGGAGCCCGGGGATCGTCATCGAGCTGAACGTGTGCCAAGAACTCGGAGGTGCCGGAGTAACGGTACTTGGATCGGTCGGATCGCGAGGAGAACGTACGACTACTTCCTCTACGTTGAGTCAACGCTTCCGCTTCGGTCTACGAGGGTACGTAGACAACACTCTCCCCTCTCGTTGCTATGCATCACCATGGTCTTGCGTGTGCGTAGGAATTTTTTTGAAATTACTATGTTCCCCAACAGTGGCATCCGAGCCTAGGTTTTTTATGGTTTGATGTTATTTGCACGAGTAGAACACAAGTGAGTTGTGGACGATACAAGTCATACTGCCTACCAGCATGTCATACTTTGGTTCAGCGGTATTGTTGGACGAGATGATCCGGACCAACCTTACGCGTACTCTTACGCGAGACCGGTTCCCTCGACGTGCTTTGCACATAGATGGCTTGTGGAAGACTGTCTCTCCAACTTTAGTTGAACCGAGTGTGGCTACGCCCGGTCCTTGAGAAGGTTAAAACGGAGTCTATTTCACAAACTATCGTTGTGGTTTTGATGCGTAGGTAAGATGAGTTCTTACTTGAGCCCGTAGCAGCCACGTAAAACTTGCAACAACAAAGTAGAGGACGTCTAACTTGTTTTTGCAGGGCATGTTGTGATGTGATATGGTCAAGACATGATGCTAAATTTTATTGTATGAGATGATCATGTTTTGTAACCGAGTTATCGGCAACTGGCAGGAGCCATATGGTTGTCGCTTTATTGTATGCAATGCAATCGCGATGTAATGCTTTACTTTATTACTAAGCGGTAGTGATAGTCGTAGAAGCATAAGATTGGCGAGACGACAACGATGCTATGATGGAGATCAAGGTGTCGCGCCGGTGATCATGATGGTGCTTCGAAGATGGAGATCACAAGCACGAGATGATGATGGCCATATCATATCACTTATATTGATTGCATGTGATGTTTATCTTTTATGCATCTTATCTTGCTTTGATTGACGGTAGCATTATAAGATGATCTCTCACTAATTATCAAGAAGTGTTCTCCCTGAGTATGCACCGTTGCGAAAGTTCTTCGTGCTGAGACACCACGTGATGATCGGGTGTGATAGGCTCTACGTTCAAATACAACGGGTGCAAAACAGTTGCACACGCGGAATACTCAGGTTATACTTGACGAGCCTAGCATATAACAGATATGGCCTCGGAACACGGAGACCGAAAGGTCGAGCGTGAATCATATAGTAGATATGATCAACATAGTGATGTTCACCATTGAAACTACCCCATCTCACGTGATGATCGGACATGGTTTAGTTGATTTGGATCACGTGATCACTTAGAGGATTAGAGGGATGTCTATCTAAGTGGGAGTTCTTAAGTAATATGATTAATTGAACTTTAATTTATCATGAACTTAGTCCTGGTAGTATTAGCATATCTATGTTGTAGATCAATAGCTCGCGTTGTTACTTCCCTATGTTTATTTTGATATGTTCCTAGAGAAAATTGTGTTGAAAAATGTTAGTAGCAATGATGCGGATTGGATCCGTGATCTGAGGTTTATCCTCATTGCTGCACAGAAGAATTATGTCCTTGATGCACCGCTAGGTGACGGACCTATTGCAGGAGCAGATGCAGACATTATGAACGTTTTGCTAGCTCAATATGATGAATACCTAATAGTTTAGTGCACCATGCTTAACTGCTTAGAATCGGGACTTCAAAGACGTTTTGAACGTCATGGAGCATATGAGATGTTCTAGGAGTTGAAGTTAATATTTCAAGCAAATACCCGAGTTGAGAGATATGAAGTCTCCAACAAGTTCTATAGCTAAAAGATGGAGGAGAATCGCTCAACTAGTGAGCATGTGCTCAGATTGTCTGGGTACTACAATCGCTTGAATCAAGTGGGAGTTAATCTTCCAGATAAGATAGTGATTGACAGAATTCTCTAGTCACCATCACCAAGTTAGTAGAACTTCGTGATGAACTATAATATGCAAGGGATAACGGAAAATATTCCCAAGCTCTTCGCGATGCTAAAATCAGCGAAGGTAGAAATCAAAGAAAAACATCAAGTGTTGATGGTTGACAAGATCACTAGTTTCAAGAAAAGGGCAAAAGGAAAGAAGGGGAACTTCAAGAAGAACGGCAAGCAAGTTGCTGCTCAAGTGAAAAAGCCCAAGTATGGTCCTAAGCCTGAGACTAAGTGCTTCTACTGCAAAGGGACTGGTCACTGGAAGCGGAACTACCCCAAGTGATTGGCGGATAAGAAGGATGGCAAAGTGAACATAAGTATATTTGATATACATGTTATTGATGTGTACTTTACTAGTGTTCATAGCAACCCCTTAGTATTTGGTACTAGTTCAGTTGCTAAAATTTAGTAACTCGAAACGGGAATTGCAGAATGAACAAAGACTAGTTAAAGGGCAAGGTGACGATGTGTGTTGGAAGTGGTTCCAAGATTGATATGATCATCATCACACACTCCCTATACTTTCGGGATTAGTGTTGAAACTAAATAAGTGTTATTTGGTGTTTGCGTTGAGCATGAATATGATTTGATCATGTTAATTGCAATACAGTTATTCATTTAAGTTAGAGAACAATTGTTGTTCTGTTTACATGAATAAAACCTTCTATGGTCATACACACCAATGAAAATAGTTCATTGGATCTCGATCGCAGTGATACACATATTCATGATATTGAAACCAAAAGGATGCGAAGTTAATAATGATAGTGCAACCTATTTGTGGCACTACCGTTTAGGTCATATTGGTGTAAAGCGCATGAAGAAACTCCATGCTGATGGGATTTTGGAATCACTTGATTATGAATCACTTGATGCTTGCGAACCATGCCTCTTGGGCAAGATGACTAAAAACGCCGTTCTCCGGAACAATGGAGCAAGCAACAGATTTGTTGGAAATCATACATACTGATGTATATGGTCCGATGAATATTAAGGCTCGCGACAAGTATCATTATTTTCTGACCTTCACAGATGATTTGAGCAGATATGGGTATATCTACTTGATGAAACATAAGTCTGAAACATTTGAAAAGTTCAAAGAATTTTAGAGTGAAGTGAAAATCATCGTGACAAGAAAATAAGGTTTCTACGATCTGATCGCGGAGACAAATATTTGAGTTACGAGTTTGGTCTTCAATTAAAACAATGTGGAATAGTTTCACAAATTCATGCCACCTGGAACACCACAGCATAATGGTGTGTCCAAACGTCATAACCGTACTTTATTGGATATAGTACAATCTATGATGTTTCTTACCGATTTACCAATATCATTTTGGGATCATGCATTAGAGACAGCTGCATTCACGTTAAAAGGGGCACAATCTAAAGTCCGTTGAGACGACACAAAATAAACTATGGTTTGGCAAGAAACCAAAGTTGTCGTTTCTTAAAGTTTGGGGTTACGATGCTTATGTGAAAAAGTTTCATCCTGATAAGCTCAAACCCAAATCGGAGAAATGTGTCTTCGTAGGTACCCAAAGGAGACTGTTGGGTACACCTTCTATCATAGATCCGAAGGCAAGATATTCGTTGCTGAGAATGGATCCTTTCTAGAGAAGGAGATTCTCTCGAAAGAAGTGAGTGGGAGGAAAGTAGAAAACTTGATAAGGTAATTGTACCTTCTCCCTTGTTGGAAAGTAGTTCATCACAGAAATCTGTTCTTGTGACTACTACACCAATTAGTAAGGAAGCTAATGATGATGATCATGTAACTTCAAGATCAAGTTACTACCGAATCTCGTAAGTAAACTAGAGTGAGATCCGCACCAGAGTGGTACGGTAATCCTGTTCTGGAAGTCATGTTACTAGACCATGACGAACTTGCGAACTATGAGGAAGCGATGATGAGCCCAGATTCCGCGAAATGGTTAGAGGCCATGAAATCTGAGATATGATCCATGTATGAGAACAAAGTATGGACTTTGATGGATTTGCCCGATGATCGGCAAGCCAAAGAAAATAAATGGATCTTGAAGAGGAAGACGGACACTGATAGTAGTGTTACTATCTACAAAGCTAGAATTGTCGCAAAAGGTTTTCGACAAGTTCAAGGTGTTGACTACGATGAGAGTTTCTCACTCGTATCTATGCTTAAGTCTGTCCGAATCATGTTAGCAATTGCCGCATTTTATGAAATCCAGCAAATGGATAAACAAAACTACATTCCTTAATGGATTTATTAAAGAAGAGTTGTATACGATGCAACTAGAAAGTTTTGTCGATCCTGAAGGTGTTAACAAAATATGCAAGCTCCAGCGATCCATCTATGGACTGGTGCAAGCATCTCGGAGTTGGAATATACGCTTTGATAAGTTGATCAAAGCATATAGTTTTATACAGACTTGCGGTGAAGCCTGTATTTACAAGAAAGTGAGTGGAAGCACTACAACATTTCTGATAAGTATATGTAAATGACATATTATTGATCGGAAATAATGTAGAATTATTCTGTAAAGCATAAAGGAGTATTTGAAAGGAGTTTTTCGAAGAAGGACCTCGGTGAAGCTGCTTACATATTGAGCATCAAGATCTATAGAGATAGATCAAGACGCTTGATAAGTTTTTCAATATGTACATACCTTGAAAAGATTTTGAAGTAGTTCAAAATGGAACAGTCAAAGAAAGAGTTCTTTCCTGTATTACAAGGTGTGAAATTGAGTAAGACTCAAAGCCCGACCACGGCAGAAGATAGAAAGAGAATGAAAGTCATTCCCTGTGCCTCAGCCATAGGTTCTATAAAGTATGTCATGCTGTGTACCAGATCTATTGCATACCCTACCACTGAGTTTGGCAAGGGAGTACAATAGTGATCTAGGAGTAGATCACTGGACAAGCGGTCAAAATTATCCTTAGTGGAATAAGGATATGTTTCTCGATTATGGATGTGACAAAAAGGTTCGTCGTAAAAGGTTACGTCGATGCAAGTTTTGACACTAATCTAGATGACTCTAAGTCTCAATCTCGATACATATTGAAAGTGGGAGCAATTAGCTAAAGTAGCTCCGTGCAGAGCATTGTAGACATAGAAAATTGCAAAATACATAACGGATCTGAATGTGGCAGACCCGTTGACTAAACTTCTCTCACAAGCAAAACATGATCACACCGTAGTACTCTTTGGGTGTTAATCACATAGCGATGTGAACTAGATTACTGAATCTAGTAAACCCTTTGGGTGGTGGTCACATATCGATGTGAACTATTGCTGATAAATCACATGGCGATGTGAACTAGATTATTGACTCTAGTGCAAGTGGGAGACTGAAGGAAATATGCCCTAGAGGCAATAATAAAGTGATTATTTATTTCCTTACATATCATGATAAAAGTTTATTATTCATGCTAGAATTGTATTAACCGGAAACATAATACATGTGTGAATACATAGACAAACAGAGTGTCACTAGTATGCCTCTACTTGACTAGCTCATTAATCAAAGATGGTTATGTTTCCTAACCATGAACAAAGAGTTGTTATTTGATTAACGAGATCACATCATTAGTTGAATGATCTGATTGACATGACCCATTCCATTAGCATAGCACCCGATCGTTTAGTATGTTGCTATTGCTTTTATCCATGACTTATACATGTTCCTTTAACTATGAGATTATGCAACTCCCGTTTACCGTAGGAACACTTTGTGTGCTACCAAACGTCACAACGTAACTGAGTGATTATAAAGGTGCTCTACAGGTGTCTCCGAAAGTATTTGTTGGGTTGGCATATTTCGAGATTAGGATTTGTCACTCCGAATGTCGGAGAGGTATCTCAGGGCCTTCTCGGTAATGCACATCACATAAGCCTTGCAAGCATTGCAACCAATGAGTTAGTTGCGAGATGATGTATTACGGAACGAGTAAAGAGACTTGCCGGTAACGAGATTGAACTAGGTATTGGATACCGACGATCGAATCTCGGGCAAGTAACATACCGATGACAAAGGGAACAACGTATGTTGTTATGCGGTCTGACCGATAAAGATCTTCGTAGAATATGTAGGAGCCAATATGGGCATCCAGGTCCCGCTATTGGTTATTGACCGGAGACGTGTCTCGGTCATGTCTACATTGTTCTCGAACCGTAGGGTCCGCACGCTTAAGGTTTCGATGACAGTTATATTATGAGTTTATGAGTTTTGATGTACCGAAGGAGTTCGGAGTCCTGGATGAGATTGGGGACATGACGAGGAGTCTCGAAATGGTCGAGACGTAAAGATCGATATATTGGACGACTATATTCGGACATCGGAAAGGTTCTGAGTGATCCGGGTATTTTCGGGAGTATCGGGGAGTTACGGGATTACGGGAGAAGTAATGGGCCTTGATGGGCTTTAGTGGGAAGAGGAAAAAGGCTGCTGCGCCCCCCCTTCCCTCTGGTCCGAATTGGACTAGGGAAAAGGGGGCCGGCCACCTTTCCTTCTCCTCCTATTCCTTCTCCCTTCCTCCCCTCTTGGTGGACTCCTACTAGGACTTGGAAACCTAGTAGGACTCCACACCCTGGCGCGCCAAACCCTAGGCCGGCCACCCCCTCCCTTGCTCCTTTATATACGGGGGCAGGGGGCACCCCATAGACACACAAGTTGATCTACGGATCGTTCCTTAGCCGTGTGCGATGCCCCCTTCCACCAAATTCCACCTCGGTCATATCGTTGCAGTGCTTAGGCGAAGCCCTGCGCCGGTAACACATCAAGATCGTCACCACGCCGTCGTGCTGACAGAGCTCTTCCCCGACGCTTTGATGGATCGGAGCCCGGGGATCGTCATCGAGCTGAACGTGTGCCAAGAACTCGGAGGTGCCGGAGTAACGGTACTTGGATCGGTCGGATCGCGAGGAGAACGTACGACTACTTCCTCTACGTTGAGTCAACGCTTCCGCTTCGGTCTACGAGGGTACGTAGACAACACTCTCCCCTCTCGTTGCTATGCATCACCATGGTCTTGCGTGTGCGTAGGAATTTTTTTGAAATTACTACGTTCCCCAACACTTGGAGACCCAACAACGTCTACAAGAAGAAGGTTGTGTAGTAGACATCAGCAATACACACATCAGGTGCGGTACACAACATGGCATACCGTATAGAACCTATGGCTAAGGCATGGGGACGACCTTCGTCCTTTTTTCTTTCTTCTGCTATGGTCGAGCTTTGAGTCTTACTCAACTTCACACCTTACAACTCAGGCAAGAACTCCTTCTTTGGCTGATCCATTTTGAACTCCATCAAAATCATGTCAAGGCATGTGCTCTGTGAAAGTCTTATCAGGCGTCTTGATCTGCCTCAATATATCTTGTTGCCCAATATGTAAGCAGCTTTACCCATGTCTTTCTTTGAAAAACTCCTTTCAAACAACCCTTTTATGCTTTTCAGAAATTCTACATCACTTATGATCAACAATATGTCATACACATATACTTATCAGAAATGTTGTGGTGCCAAGTATATGTTCACTCGACGTAACTGGCAAGGTAGTAAGACATGTGTCTTTTGCCAACATAACGAGTCTATTAAACATTTATTTTTTGAGTGTAAGTTCACTCATGCAGTATGGGCCATAGTTCAAGTAGCTTCGAATCTATACCTCCCACGTAGTGCATGTAACATGTTTGGCAATTGGTTGCGGGGTATTGATAAATAATTTTTTGCACATATTCTTGTGAGGGCGGCTGCCTTATGCCGGACATTGTGGCTTATCAGGAATGACGTGGTTTTAATAATATATGTGGTTCTTCTCCTGTGCAACTTATTCATGCATGTACGCAATGGCTCTGTATTTGGTCTATTCCGCAGAAGTCGGGGGGACAAAAACCTTTTTATGATGGCGTCTACATGGCTGGACCGTACGGCTAGGGAGGTTTCCTCCCTCCATGGATGCCGGTGTAATCTCCGTATAGGATTTGCCCCATCCTAGGATGGATTGATTTATTTTTGCTGCAAAATAATGTTTATATTTTGGTTGTTTGGACTTATTAGTTGTGTGCATCATGTTATGCAGAGGCTGAATATTATTTAGATACAGTTATATCATCTTGATAAATTAATTCAATGAAATGTCCTTTATCAAAAAAGTAATGTGTTGTGTGAGACGGACTGAGGGCATGTTTATGTTTGGTTGACGTTCTGGAGCTGATGCCTGAAAAAGTTGAGTGCGTGATTAGGCTTCAGATGTTTTTCTGCCTGGCCAGGAGAGGGTCATTTGGTTCCTGTCCAGACCTGGGATGTTGCATATATTATTAAATCAGGCCACTGTTCACTTGTACTTTCTGCCATTTAAAATTGAACAAGAGGATTAGCATCCTAGGCTCGTCTCAGGGACGTCTGGTTCGGGTCGCCTGGACCGGTCTAACAACGCGCTTTTAACGGCTAGGCTAGTGACGCTCTCTATTTTTTCTGGCCAGGCTACTATGGATCTCTAGGACACGAACATGTAATAAGCTGTCCTCTACCCAGTTTATTTTAACAACCTAATCAATTTGTCTTTTTCAAAATCTGACAACTAAAACTTGACTAGTTGACTTTTAAAAAAAATTAGTTGACTTCTAGAACATACTAGGTAGGGGGCAGTTGAATTGGCCCAAACTGGCCCACGCTTGAGAATCAATGGGTTAGATCGATGCGAACAGAGGCCTGTGTTGCAGGACTTTTGATTCAACGGTCATGTTACGCGAAATCACTAATTAAAGTGTACTCTTTGCGAAGAACACTTCACCTTCTCAGGTCACGACAAGTGGCGCACATGCAGCGCGTCATTTGTCGCAACCTGGGAGTCTTCCTTTTTTTTCATAGATCCATTTATTCAAAACGTTTTATCTCTTAAACTGTGCGTCTAAATCTCAAACCGTTTTCATCATTGGATTCCTCGCGTCGAGATCTTCAAAACTAGATCTCATGTTGATATGTTTTGATGAACTTTTTTTTATGAGAAAAACCGGACGAAAAAGCCGGACGGAAAAACCAAACCGGGAGCATGTTTTTTTTTCTTTCTGAAAGAGGCATGCCCGTGTCTCTCGCGAAATCACAACTGTGCCTCTCGTGGAAGCAAAGCCGTGACTCTCGTGAAAAAAAATAGAAAACGCGTTTTTCCCTTTCCGAAAGAGGCACGCCTGTGACTAAAGACGAAAGCACAACCGTGCCTCTGGCGAAAGCAAAACAGTGACTCTCTTAAAAAAAATAGAAAACGCGTATTTTTTTTCCGAGAGGCACGGGCGTGACTCTCGCAAAAGCACAATCGCGCCTCTCGCGAAAGCAAAACCGTGACTCTCGCGAAAGAAAAAAAAATAGAAAACGCGTTTTGTTTTTTCCTTTTCGAGAGGCACAACCGTAACTCTTGCGAAAGCACAACCGTGCCTCTCGCGGAAATAAACCGTGACTCTCACGAAAGAAAAAAAACAGAAAAACACGTTTTTTTGTTTCCGAAAGGCACGGCCGTGACTCTCGCTGAAGAAAAACCGTGACTTTTCACGAAAGAAAAAAAACGTGTTTTTTCGCGTAAATTTCTTTTTCAAATTTTTTTTGTTCGAAAAGGTAAGGAAGACCGGGGAAAAACCAAAACATCGAAAAACAATAAAAAAACCGTTTAAAAAGCCGAAAACGCGTGCGGAAAAATAAAAAAAAATCTGAAGGGATAGCGTGACACGTGGTGATTGTTGCAAGGCTCCCGAAGGAGCGCTCGTTAACTAGTTGCTCTCCATGTTACGGCTTGGCACGGCACCGAATCTCTGTCCGTGTAAGGATCAATTATTGAAGGTGTAGGTAAGGTAAAAAATAGCGGACCAAACTTATCAACATACTCGTCCTATTTAAGTCATTTGTAAGGACTCCTAGCCTAATAAGTACGTCTCACTTGTTGTAAAAAAAAAGTACGTCTCACTTAACAACACCAACCAAAGACAGTAGAGCTTAAGGCACATTCAGTGGGCCCGAGTGTCGAGTCCGAGGAGACGCGTTCGACTCTGATTGATGTTGAGGGAAGGAATTGAGAGAAGATGACGAGTAAAAACAAAAAAATCTGAACATTTTTGGCATCAAAGCTGCTCCTGCCACATTCGAGCATCTTTGATGCCAATTTTTTTTCTGAAGTTTTCTCTATATTTTACTGTTCATGCCTTCACTCTGTTACGTGGATCTTGTTCATGTGCGGACCTTCACTGGCAGGAACAAATCCGTAACTCTTTTTCCGATGAATCATTAAGAAAACCATCAGGTCTCTACACAGCCAAAACACACCTCGAGCAACAGAGCTCGCCCTGGGGTCAGGCGGACAGGTCCATAACGAAAAACCTCTGAGGCTGTGACCCTCAAATCCGCTCTAAAGCATAAACCAAGCTACCAAACACCTAGGGACTGTTCGGAGTCCCTCTACTCCACGTTGCCGCTCCGGGAGCTGACGGAGTTTTAGTTCAAAAATGCGGAATGAGTGAATCGGTACTCCCCAGATTTCTAAAATCCAGGGAGCTTGTGGACTGCGGAACAGGCCCCTATTCTCCGAAACAAAATAACTACCAAGCACCCATGATAAAGGTCTACCACGTACTCCAAATTCATTACAAATCCGTAACTATGTTTGTTTCTCTGCATTGTCGCAGAGAATGAAATCTCAACACTTGAACAGCGAGATTCATCAACGAGCCTGCTGGCACCAAGCCATTCCATTCTCGATCTACCCTAGCAGCCTAGCAGGAACAAAAAATCCGCTTCCCTACGCACACCGCACACCTCGCACGGACAGCTCCGCAAGGACGGCATCGGAGACAGTACTAGCATTTTAATAGTCTATCCAGAATTTTCTATTCGTTGTGGCTCGAGCCGCTAGTGACTAGTACTACTAGTACTAGACGCCCTCCTAGAAGATGGAAAGAACGCCGGGGCGCTGTGCTGGAGTAGGTTGCTGCGAGTTCAGAGTCAAGGAGGGCTTGTTTTTTGGATCTGGGCGCATCTGCTGGTTCGTCGGGGCGGGGGGCATCCCCCTTTGCTCCAACCATCCAAATCCATCTTGCAGCACCAAGATCATCCTAGAAGCACAAGCCAGAAGCACATTTTTATCCTTGGATCCCAGGTAAACTGTCTCGATCTATCGCTTTCTCTAATTCCCTGCACCGGCTCATTTTCTGCGTGAGATTTTACTACCATTTGTTTCGAGAACCGAATGATTAGACTGGACTTGGTTCCTGCATAACATTGGGATTCTAGATCCACCTTTATCTGAGGAAGGGCTAAGATCCAGATTAGAGCTTACTCGGAGCACTTTGCTTGATGAGAATGCATAGTATATTTCCGTGTTCGCTGTACTGCTCAATACCAGCCAAGATGACATTTGTTTCGCTATTGGTTTGCCACACCGCAGGTTACTGAAGCTGTAGCAATGGGGATGGTCCTTGAGGCTCTTGTATCCAACCTGATAAATATGCTGGTGGAGATGGCACAAGAAGAGGTGGGGATGCTGCTCGGTGTCTCCAGCGAGCTCGATAGCATGGGGGTTAAGCTAAGGGACCTTAAGAACTTCCTTGCCGATGCCGATCAGCGGAACCTCACAGATGAATCCGTTCGGGACTGGGTTGCACAACTCAAGCGCGCCATGTACGGGGCAACTGACATCATTGATCTCTGCCAGCTCAAGGCCATGGAAAGAGGTACATCAGCAGCCGATTTCATGCGGCGTTTCACTCCTTTGCTCTTGTGCATAAGGAATCCTTCGCATGCGCCCGACATTGGCAGCCGCATCAAGGGGCTCAACCAGAGGTTTGACGAAATCTGCAAGCATAGCTCTGCATTCAGCTTCAGAAACCTTGGTTCCTATGAGGACTGTGTAGGCAGGGTGCACGCTTCTCATCCCTGCAGCCGCAAGACGTCAGGTCAGCTCGACCAGTCTGGTGTCGTCGGCGAGAAGATCGAAGAAGACACAGAGGCATTAGTGGCTAAGATCATGAAAACAAGAAACGAGTTCAACAATGACATCGCCGTGTTCGCCATCGTAGGCGTCTGTGGGATTGGCAAGACCACCCTTGCGCAGAAGGTCTTCAATCACGAGGCCATCCAAGGTGAGTTCGACAAGAAGATATGGCTGAGCGTCAACAATGCATTCAGTGAGGTTGAGCTTCTGAGAACCGCAATCATCGAAGGCGGAGGTGCCTTACATGATGAGAAGTCTTTGGTCCACCTCCTTGACTGTGTCTTGAAAGGGAAGAAGGTCTTGCTGGTGATGGATGATGTTTGGGATCCTGAAGCATGGTGGGATGTGTTCGAAAGCCAGTTTGTTAATGCTGCCGCGCAAGGTAGTCGAGTGCTCGTCACCACGAGAGTTGAAAGAGTTGCTCGAGGGATGAAGGCCCAGCATCCCTACCACCGTGTCGATAAATTAGATCCGGAAGATGCCTGGTCATTGATGAAGAGACAGGTCCGTGATAGATCCAAATTGCCATTTTTGTTTTAGTCAATTCATACATCTCACTTAGAATTCATGTTTGAACTCATCACTAGTGGCAAATCAGCATGCCCCACTTAGTACTTAGTCAACCAGTAACCTCTGAATAAAAGAATCCAATAGAAAATCGCACTAGCTAGCAGCTCCGATGTGTTCCTGATTGACTCATTTGGCTTGCACTGCTTGCAGGTAATCAGCAGGGAGACAGATGAACGTGAAATTGACAAGCTACAGGATATTGGATTGAAAATTATAGCAAATTGTGGTGGTTTGCCACTTGCTGTTAAAGTGATGGGGGGATTGTTGCTTCAGAAGGAAAGGCAAAGGCGTGGCTGGGAGATGCTTCTGAATGAGACTAGTCCAGGGTATGAAATGCCTAAGGAGATAAGCTACTCAATGTTTTTAAGCTATGAAGATATGACTTGTATTCTGAGACAGTGCTTTCTGCACTATGCACTTCTCCCTACAAATATAGTGTTCTATGAGAATGACATTGTTGGCATGTGGATTAGCGAAGGATTTGTTGAGGGAAACTCAGATGATTTGGAAGAATTAGGAAGCAGGTACTATAGTGAATTAATACTGCGTAACCTTATAGAGATAGATGCAAGGTACAGTAGTCAACGGCATGGTCAACGCGCTTGCACCATGAATGATGCTGTTCGCTCATTTGCTCAATTCATTTGTAGAGATGAAGCACGAGTATTTCACATTGGAGAAGCATATGACACTAGTTATCTTAGTTGCCAAAATTTTATTCGGCTGTCTCTGCAAAGCAATGGATCAGAATCAGATATGTTGGTATGGAGTCTTCTGCAAGGACAGAAATCATTGAGAACACTAATATCAATTGGCCAGATAAAGCATCAACTTGGTGATTCGTTGATTAGCTTTCCAAGTCTACGGGCCCTACATATGGAATCCGCAAATGCTGCTGTATTGGTTGAGTCTTTGTGTCAACTTAAGCACCTGAGGTATTTGTCTGTAGCACACACTGATGTATCTAGTCTTCCAGAAAACATCAACATGATGAAATTCTTGCAGCATATTAACCTTGATGGCTGTGAAAAATTGGAGAAACTACCTGACAGCATTATAAAGCTAGGGCAGCTGAGATATCTAAACCTTAATGACACAGGTATAAATGTTGTACCTCGGGGTTTTCGTGGTCTAACAAATTTGAGTAAACTATATGGGTTTCCAGCCCATATGGATGGCGACTGGTGTAGTCTGGAAGAGTTGTGGCCTCTTTCCCAGTTAAAAGAAATTGAATTGAAGGGTTTGGACAATGTAGCTGCTGCTTCGTTTGCTGCAAGGGCCAGGCTTGGTGAGAAGGTGCGTCTTAACTACTTGAAGTTAGAGTGCAGCACCAGAGTGGGAGGTGGTGGGTTGGTTATAGAAGGAAGAAGTGTCTTTCGGGATGAAGAAAACCAACGAATCGAGGCGGTGTTTGATGAGCTCCACCCACCACAGGGCCTAAGTACTCTTGTCATCCAAGGATACTTTGGTCTGCAGCTCCCAGTTTGGATGAGAACAGAGGACCGTCTTAAGAACCTGGTTGTTCTGACGATGGAAGATTTGGCTTGCTGCACCCAGCTTCCATGTTGCTTGAGTCAGCTTCCCTGGTTAAAGGTCCTTAAGATTCAACGAGCCCCAGCCATCAGCAGTGTGGGGCCTGAATTCTTCGGAGTTCCCGAACATCATAACCAGACGGTGACTATGTTTCCTCGTTTGCATGAACTGGTATTCTCTGGAATGGTGAAGTGGGAGGAGTGGGTGTGGGAGAAACAAGTAAATGCAATGCCTGCCCTGGAGGAGCTTCTGCTCGATAGCTGCAAACTCAGGAGTCTTCCTCCTGGCCTTGTCTTCCATGCAAGGGCTTTGAGACGATTGGTCGTTACTGCGGCTCTAAACCTGAACTCTCTTGATTGTTTTGCTTCTGTTGTTGAGCTTGATGTGTATTTCAGTCCAAAGCTGACAAGTATAGCTAATCTCCATCAACTGCAAAAGCTTACAATCATTTTCTGCCCAAAGCTGGAGACATTGATTGGTGTTCCTGCAATCCGAAGACTTGTGCTGGAGGATTATGACATGGAAACACTCCCGAGATACCTTCAAGATGTAGGGAACCTGAGCCTTTTGCAGCTAGACTGCAGCCTAGAGCTTCTCACGTCCATAGCCATGGGGCAAGCTGGACCAGAGTGGAAAAAGTACAGCCATGTCAAGCATGTCAAGGCATATGCGCATGATGGAGACAATCAAAGGGAATGGTATGTGTTATACACAAAAGATCCCTACAAGTTCGAGACGAACATCAGCCAACGCTCTTCCAAACTGGCAGGTGACTAATATGCATCACCGATTGCTCATTTGTTTTACTATTCTTTTGAAATTCCTTTTTTTTAAGAAAAGGGGGATGACCCCCGGCCTCTGCATCGGAGAGATGCATGCGGCCACTTTACTGATTATTCTTGAGGACCTTACAAAGTATTACAACAATATGCCCGAATCCACCATCTTGGCTACATATGCCACTACTCCTATCCATATGATGAAGGGGTGCTAGTTGGGCCAAATATCCAGACCACCCACCAAAGCCTATCATCAAAAGCCAGAAGCCTCAGCCGAGCCACATACCGGGTCTGGGGCATAAACTGGTCTGACGCACTCGCAAGTGTCGCCGCCGCCATCCTCCACAGGTCCGTCTTCAGAGCAGATATTGAGGCTTCTACCTTGTCAGGCCACTCTGTCATCGACGCCACCATGACGCCAGACAACTACCTCCTCCAACGCGTCACCATCATCCGATCTACTGATCTAGGGTTTCCCCCGGAGGTAGCAGATAGAGGTCTGGAGCTTCTCCGCGGCGAGGCCTTCAAGAAGGTAATGACACAAAAGAGTGCCGCCAACGCCGGTCTTGGCATCAATCCGAGAACAAGGTTTTCACCTGGATCCGCTCGAAGAACCTCCATCAAACATCGTGTGCACGGGTCGCCGCCGATCTGAGCCGCCGCACATGGAGCAAGCCGCACCGGGCAGATCAGATCTGTCCAGAGGGCAAACCACGCATGGCGCCGACCCAACCACCAGGCCCTCCATGCCGCCACCGCCGATCCGAGGTCAGATGGTCCGTCGCTGCAGATCCGGCCGCCGCCGCCGAACGCAGCCAAGGCCGCTGCCCGACGCAGGGCCGGCCGCCGCACCCGCCACCACCACCGCCCTAGGACGAGGCCGCCGCCGCGCCGCCGCCGGTCAAGGCAGGCCCGCCACGCCACGAAAGCCAGATCGGCCGTGCCACCACACGCCGCGGGGCTCCGCATCGCCCCCATGGCGCGGGAGAGAGGGAAGGTCCCGCCACCGCCGTCAGCCCCCGGGCTATAGGCCGGCGGCGTCCTTCGACGGCGGCGGAGGGAGGGATGGAAGGACGGGGAAGCCCCTGGCGGCTAGGGTTGGGATCCCGCCCGAGTCGCCCGAGCGGGGGCGACGCGAGGGGGCCCGGGGGCTGAAATTGCTTGTAATAGCCTACTTAAAGTTATCTTCTGTTGTTTAAATTTTCCTTCACTGACTCAAAAATAGCTGTTGGCAAAGGAGAAGACAAGGTTATTGGCAAGGATGAAGAATACATTTTTGGCACAGACAGCTCGAGTGGCTCAGCAGGTAGTTCATTATCCATTTTGTCTATCTAGCTATCGTATCTCTGTGAAACAATGTTTTGTATTGAGAATGCCACAATCTCTCGGTGGCTGTTCTCACAGACAGCAAAGAGCCTCTCTTTTTTGCGAATGAGCAGATAGCCTATTGGCGCTCATGAAACCAGCGAGTCGGCACGTTGTTAATTAAACTAGTCAGTGAACAGCCCAGTTGTTTATTTATGCGACATTTTTTGGTACGCACGCACTAATATGAACCTTAATTTAATCATCTGTTATCCAATGGCTAGGCTATCAATAACTATAAAATGTTAGTGATTCATCAATTCATTTGCTTAAAGTTTTTGTAAATTTCAGTCACCTACCCAAGTCTTTGGATCGGCATCTAACCATGCTCATAACCTCATACACATCTCATCCTATATAGTCTGCAGACTAAAACTGCAGTTACATCTTAGTAAAATTGCACTATCTCAATATTGCAATTTTTTTGAAATGTTGTGCAATTTTAGGAAAAATCAGGCAACTGGAACTTAAGAAAATTAAAGTTAACATATACTAGTAAATGCATACATGCGATGCACGTTGATATTAGGGAGGAAATTAATTGCACGTTGACATTAGGTAGGATGTCAATCATGCATTAATTATGTGATTAGGACAAACATCAATATTTGGTATGATATTATTGCACGCTAAACATGTTGAACACTCCCATCGGAGGAATCTAAGTCGTTGGATTGACATGATTTGATGGCTGAGATTAATTGAATCTGCTACTTCGGGTCTTTTTATATATAATATATAATACAATATAATGGAGTAGGATTTTCTATCATAGCTTACCACGAAACTAGTTAAGGTTTTCGACGGTGTAAAAAATCGTAAAAATCCTGAAAAAATACTAAAACAACACCTATAATATAACATGATCTAATGAAGCGATTGAAAAAATACAACTGTATGTGTCTTGTACAAAAAAAACGAATACTTAAGTATATATTTATGTCGTAGTGAGTTAAAATTCTTGTCTTTTTGGCCGAGGACACATAAATGCATATTTTCACAATTGCTCCATTGGATCATCTTATTATATTGGAGTGATGCTCCACTATTTATTTCATTTTTTTTTGATAACTTTTAAACAGTTAAAAGCTTAGTGAGTCTTAATAAGTTCTGTGGTAGGCTATAATAGACACAATTCTATCTTATGTCGTAGTGATGTTTCCTACAAGCAGTGGTAGTTACCACCACTTGCGTTTTGTATGTTGTATGTAGTATCTATCGAAACCGAGAATATGTACGTTTTGTATGTTGTATGTAGTATCTATCGAAACCGAGAATATGTACGTGTAGTATGTAGTATATAACAGTGATTAGGTAGTATATATACTAATTTTTAGGTAGTATGTACCATATTTTGAGTATGCTCATTTTACGTACAAATATATACGTATTTCACAAATATAACAAAAACTATGGGCTCATATGCAATTTTTTCATGTAACTTGCTTTAAAATATCTTAAATATATCATATGAACATATTTAAAATAATAAAATAGTATATATAGTACCACATATATATATATACTTTACATGTCGCACAAATAAGGAAGTATGTAAAAGTATCATTAAAGAACCAACAAATGTGGAAGGTACTTATTAGGCGAATTAATGAATTTCAATTTTCATCCTCCTTTTGCCACACTCAAGTTCCTCCTTTATGCCACGCGTGACACGAAGCCGCAGAACTTAAGCAACATTTTTTGGTTCGGTAGTAATTGCTGGCCCACACAATGCATTGTCCACTCCATCTCTTTCTCTATGCACTTTGTTCACATGGACCTTTAAGTTTCTTTTCTTTTTCGCCATAGCCGGTTGAGATGTAGGTGCATACTTCCTCCGTTCCGAATTACTTGTCGCAAGTATGAATGTATCTAGATGTATTTTAATTCTAGATACATCTATTTCTGCGACGAGTAATTTGGAAGGGAGTATGTGTTTGTTGATGACGTGCATGTATCAGTCAGTTTTTCTAAGGACTTCGGTTCGGATCTAGTTGCATCTACGTCCTTCAGTTGCTTTTTCTGAGGACTTCATACAGACTAGTAGAATTTTTCGGAGGAAATCTGATAGAATTTACTTGCAATACTCACATTCATCAATCCCAAGAAATGTCTAATGTCATTATCAACAAACACTAATATATCCACCGGCAAAAAAAGACACTAATATATTTCAAGCATGAATTCTGATGGATTGACGTTCCTCGTCATTGGTGGCACATAGGCTGATAATACATATAAGTTTCAAGGAAAGGAAAGGGACTATTTTTCTTAACAATTGTGCTAGAAAAGGTAAAAGAAGTCCTTGTTAACCTGTTGCAAAAGAATAAATAAATAAAATTCTTTTGTGACACAATGACACAAGAGAACCAATTGCTTACTATAAGTAGAGAGCTCTAGTCTTGCTTTCTTTCCTTGTCTACATGCAATCATCAGTCTGAACTTATCTTTGACTATTTTCTTTCTTTACTACCACAGTCAATGAAGATAACCGAGAATTTGTTGGAATTGATTATCCATGCGAGTATCTAATCAAATTGCTGATGCATGGCGATGAGGAAGAACTAAAAATGGTCTCCATTTGTGGAACAGGGGGTTTGGGTAAAACGACTATTGCCCGTGCAGTTTATAGGAAGATTGCAGATGAATTTATCTATAGAGCTTTTGTTGACGTGCCCCGTGATCCTGACATAAAAGTGATCATTGGAACCATATGTACTGAAGTTGGTTGTCCTCTTCCAAAGTTTGAAGAATGTTGTGTTCAGCAACTAATCGACCGACTCAAAATATTCTTTGAAGAGAAAAGCTGTGTTCTCTATCTTCTATACTAGTATCCATGGTTTTACTTTATGAGCAACCAAAGTGTTGATATTTGTAGCAGTAGCAAACCAACATTAAAAACCTTTAGTAGAAGGCAACTCCTATCTGGGAACGTAAAAAATAGAGTAAGTTACCGAAAAAGGCTTTCGCCCAGCTTTGTATATAAAGTACCAAACCACAAGCATCCAGTACAACCACACGCCACGCCAACGCAACACACACACACACCCAGGACGGGATACATAGGCGCTGAGCGCAGCAACACCACTCCTAGCACTACCGCCCCGAAGAGATGAAGCTACATATGACGAACCATGCGCTCCAAGGCGGCGCCTTCAGGAAGGATACGACGCCGGAGCGCCGCCACCACTCGATCCAAGGATCAGAGTTTCCTCCGGAGCCGCATGATGGGCAATGAGGGCCGCGACGACGCCTTCAAGAAAGGAACGATCTTCTCCGCCGCCGGTCCGTCCGAAGATAGAGCAGGTTTTCGCCTCGGCCAACATTCACCGCCACTGAATGCCACACCCCGGCAACCACGCCGCCCACACGACCATGATGACCGGGCAGCACCAAGGCACGGGCTCTGCCCAAGAGCACCGCGCAACCACCACCAGGGCCGCCACCCCGGCATCCAAGACCTCGACACCACCTCACGCGAGACCCGCCGCACCCCAACGAAAGAGACGAGTGGAAAGGTCCCACCTTTCGCGCCCTTGGGCAACCCCAGCGTCGAGACCCAATAGGTCGGCCAGAACTGGCATCCACCGATCCATCCTGCTGCCCCAAGCGCGAGACGAGCTCGGACCTGCAGCAACGAGAGGGGGGCGAGGTCAGTCCTGCTGCACCGTGCGCGAGACGAGCTCGGTCCTGCTGCATCGTGCGCGAGACGAGCTCGGTCCTGCGGCATCAGGCGCGAGGTGAGCGGGGACCGCAGCTGGGAGAGGACCAGCCCTTTGACGGGAGTAGCGCCCGGGCGACGAGGAGATGGGGTGAAGGTCAAGACGACCCGAACACAGACAAACCGATGCCGGTAGGCCACCATCGAGACCTACCCAAGCTGCCGCCCACGGCCGGAGCAGCAGCCACGCCCAGCCGCTGCCCTACCCGCGTCGTCCGGCGAGCTACAAGCGCCGGAGCCGCCGGGAATGCACCACCAGAGCCAGGCGCCGCCGGCCGGCCCCCAAAGCCAGATCCGGCCGGATTCGGCAAGAGACCGGTCGCGCGCCACCTCCCGAGACGGGAGCACCGCAGCCGCCCCGTCGCCCGCAGAGCGAGGGTCGCCGGAGCGCCGCCACCAGCAGGCCACCCTCGCCGCCCCGCGAGACCGCCGTCGCGCCGCTGGACCCGCGGACGTCCAGCGCCGTCGCTCGAAGGGGCCGCCCCGCGCCGGCGCCCACATGCGGACGGGGAAGGAGGGCCCCGCCGCCGCCGAGCCCCCCGGGCTTTGCCCGACGGAGCTCGCCGACGACGGCGGGGGGAGGGGAGGAAGGCGGGGCCACGGCCACATGGGCCCCCCGGGCGCGCGCGGGCTCGCCGCGGGAGGGGAGGGGGGAGGGGGGGAGGGGAGCGGGGCGGGCCAGGAGGCGCGCGCCCGGCGGCCGGCGGCGGCGGGGAAGCTAGGTCGCCGGCAGCGGCGGGGGTGGGAACCCTAGCGAAGCGGGGGAGCGGGGGTCGCGGAGGATGTTGCCTTTAGAATCCTCTTTCACCTTGGCTCGACAGGCAGGCAATGTCACCAAAAATAGTCCCTTCCTAACAAAGAAGAGTAAATTAGTGTCATGCCTGTGTGCTACTGTGTAGAATGTTAACATAGTATGATCAATTTAGGGAGCAAGATAACAACGAATATGATTGATTTTCATAGCTACGTGTTTATGACTTTGCATAAGTTGAGTCATTACTTGTTATGATAGAGAAAATGGCCTACATGGCATGACACCACAACCATATTTGGCTGTTGTATCGCCCACTCCTAGCCAAACTTGGATGTATTGCTATAGTACAAGTGAGCTTAGAGTCCACTATGGTGTGTTGGTTGAGGGTATCTCCATCCACCTGGTTAGGGATAGTCACTTTTTGTGTGTGACTGGATAGATTGGTTGAGCCAAGTTTTGTTTGGTTGGAAGGATGAGAGGTGGATGGGTTGTGCTGGTGAATTCAAAAAGATTAATATTAGTCTCTGGCCGACTGAAACAACCAGCCAGAGCCTTGGGGGCTACACTCACTGGGTGCATTGATCGTGCTCCCAATGTCAGAATAAAAGAAGAAAAAAATCATGCGTTATGGCTGGACTTATGACATCACTTACTTCAACAACGGTTCAAACCGCGTCAGAGGTCTTTGTCAGGTGGTCAGTGATGGTCGTGTTGCTTTTCTGTTGCTTGTCGAGGGAGTCAGTGCGAGCCAGTGCCTTGCGGATGACTTCTCTCCTTTGCTTCAATGCCCGTCAGAGGGTATGTCGAGGCATTCTTGGTGTCACTTCAATGCCTGTCAGAGGGTATGTCGACAAAGGCCATCTTCACCAAGCTGAGGCTAGCTTGTCCTTGGAGGAGTGGATACCGACTCAACCTGGTTAGCTTCACCAACCTGAAGCTTGACATTCTTGGCGACGTAGGCCTTCATCTCCTTGAGGCAGTCGACATGAAGCACCAGCTCCACAGTCAGCCCGTGGGCCGAGGCGTGCTTTGCGGCAGTTGTTTTTTCACCTTGTGCCTCAGAGGCGAGTGGAGGCATAGCGGGTGTCTTGATGGGGGGCCGACTTGTTGCCATTGTCGGGGAACATCTTCCATTGAGAACTGCATGACATAGCAAAACCATTCACGACACCTTGATCAACATCGACAAATAAAAAATAACAGAGTAGTTGTGCAGCACAAGATAGTGTTGCACCAAGACAGAGCGTCAAAGCACGTATATAGCACATCACCCTCAAAACTCCTCTTGGGCCATCACACCACTTGCATCTGTGAAGTCATCCTAAAACGAGCCTACAAGACCAATAGGTGGATCCATAGAATGTTGAATTTAGGAGAAGGCTGGAAGGGGTTTGGGTTGGATGATATACTCACCCGATTGGTCACCCTTACCAAGCCCAGCCTTTCCATCCAGCGATGCTTCCATCACCCTAGGGTGTGGAGCAGGTTATAGGCTGTGAAGTGCTCTCCAACGGAGAATATGCAGACCGTGGCTAAAGAGCAGTGGGCTAGCGAGATCCTGGAGGGGTATGCAGCCATAACAAAAGTGAGAAGACAGACCAGTAAACAACATCATAACTGAAATTCTTTAATTTCTAACTAGAAATGTATAAAAGGAGGGTGAACCCGCCTTGTGAGGAACACTGCTTGAGATGTGATCAACGCCTAGTTGGGAGGGCCACCCGTCGGAGTGCCTTGGCTCCTCACCGCCTGCTTGCAGCTGCCCAAAGCAGCATGTGATGAATTCTTGGGGCGCCAGTGGAAGTTGCCTCACCATTCACCAACACATGACGCGGGGTTGTCCGCTGGTAGTACCTGGCAGCGGCAGTTTACGCTCCCTTGTTGAAGGTACTGTACTATCCCGAGTTTACTCAGACTCTCTCTTCTAGGTGAAAATCCTCAATCTGGCATATGTGGGTGGATCCGGCGTTGACGGAGTCCATGCACCATTTTCTTGTTGAAGGCATCGCTGTTGGGGAACCTTCTCATCATCCGGGTGTTGTCAACGGCAGTGGTAGTAGTTGATGATTTGCTGCACTGGCTCGTTAGCCTCGCTTTGACCCCTATGCGTCCTTTTTTTTTTTCCTTTTGCTTGTTGGCCACGTGTGTACTTGTTGTGTTCTGTATCGTCTTGATGTGACATTATGAGTCAATAAAGAGCTCCTTTATGGAAAAAAATAATCTCTAGCGAGGAAAGACACCTCTAGAAATCCAAGTGCTCACTGCACAAGATCTCCCGGTTTCTCTCCTTCAAACATTATAATCACTTGTAGGAGCATCCCGCCAAACATTATTTACTCTCACATAATATATTCACAGAGATGCCTATATCCGAAGTTTAGGAGTTTAGGAAGTTTGACTACATATATTGTAAGACGTAGCTTTTCTTTCTTTTGATTCGAGAGATAGTGATCCTATGGTAAGAAATAAGTCATGATGGAGTTCTTTTGTACCATCATAGGTCCTTCTGTGCTTGTTAGTTGATAATATATATAAATATATTTGCAATATCATGCCTGTGACATGCCATATCAACAGGTACTTGATCGTTTTTGATGGCTTGTGGGCCACATCAGTATGGGATCAGATTATGCCTGCACTGAAGGAGAATAAACATGGAAGTAGAATAATAATTACAACCTGGAAAGTTAGTATTGCTGAACATGTTGGTGGCCTTTATCATCTGCCACTTCTTTCTTACGATGACTCGAATATGTTATTCTTCCGAAGAACCTTGTTTGGCAGTGAAGATCATTGTCATTTTGAATTTAGAGAATTATCCAAGAAAATGTTAAGCAGATGTGGACAGTTACCGTTAGCCATCACTGCCATAACTGATTTGCTGCCTAAAGTTATGGTGTTGGAGGAATGGCAAAAGGTGTGCGATTCTATTGAAAGGGGTGATGGTATGAAGAATATCAGAAGAGTTCTACAACACAGTTATGATGATCTACCTCGAGATGTCCAGAGATGCTTACTGTATCTGAGTATTTTCCCAGAGGGGTATGAGATTAGAAAAGATAGTTTGGTGCAGAGATGGATATCTGAAGATTTAATATGTGGGGAGCATGGACAGAACTTACAGGAACTGGGTGAGAGTTATTTTTCTGAACTCGTAAACTCTAACCTGATCCAACCAATAAAATTTGACAGTTTAGGAAGGGATCTGACTTACCATGTACCTGTAACAACTCTTGATTTCATTGTTGATTTGTCAATTCACGAGAACTTTGTTGCTATATTACCTAGCCTACAACAAACAGCTCCCTCAAGCAGGGTACAGCGATTATCTCTCCAACAGAGCAATGAGCAACATGATGTACGAAAAGCAACCAAGACCATTGGCGAAGTGAGTTCACTCTCTCTCTTTCATGGTGCTGATTTGATGCAGCCTATTTCAAAGTTTCAAGGACTTCACGTGTTAGATTTAGAGAAATGTGATTGTTTGAAGAATGAACATCTTAACGGTCTTGGGAGTTTGGACAAGCTAAGGTATCTGGTTCTAGGTAGCAGTCATATTACTGAGATCCCCAAAATGATCGGGAAACTACGCCATCTGCAGACACTGGATTTGACGGCAACTGGTGTACAAGAGCTGCCATCCAGCATTGTTAAGCTTGCAAAATTGCGCCGTCTGCTTATTAACAGATCCACAGAAGTGCCAGATAAGATTATTGGGAAACTACAAGCTCTAGAAGAACTGGTGGACATTGATATCTCCAAGTCTCCAAATATTCTGCAAGAGATTAGTACCATGCCAGAACTGAGGGTGCTCAGCATTGCTTTGTGGTCATGGGATGAGCGTCATAGCACACTTCTCTCTGAGACTCTCTCCAAATTGTGTATGCAGAAACTCAAACATCTATCTATCTTCTCTTGCTGTTCACTAGATTTGAAGTCAGATTTACAGCCGGTCCTCCAACTTGAAAAGCTTGAGATACAGGGAAGCATATTCGACAAATTACCAACGTGGATTAACAGACTCACCCATCTCCGCTCCTTGTCCATCGAGATCTACTCATTGGAAAAGAATGCTCTTGAAATACTTGGGAAATTAACTCATCTTATTTTCCTATCACTTGTTGAAAAGAGGACTGCAGGAGAAAAGTTGGTGGTTGTTAAAGATACATTCTGTACCCTGAAATTTTTCCTTCTGTTCAGTCGTGCCATGACGATCAAGTTCGAACAAGGAGCTATGGAGAAACTTCAAAGGCTTAAGTTAACGCTGCAGGCGTCACTGACAGAGACGGATCATCTTGGTCTGGATACTCTCTCTTCACTTGAGCACGTCCAAGTTGAAATTATCTGCTTCAGTGCCACGGATGGGGATGTGAAGGTCGCTGAGGCTGCAATCGGGAGCATGATTGGAAATAACCCCCGTAAACCTAGACTTGAAATGAAAAGAGTCATGGAGGGATATATGGAAGAAGATAAAAAGAAAGAGGCAGGATGTGAAATCGAGGTAGAAGATGAAGATCAAGAAGCACTCCGTGTGACAAAGCCGGAAGAACAGACCGTTACAGCAAAGAAGAAGAAGAGCAGGAGGGCAAGGAAGAAGAACAAGAGGCATCACTAGTGAGGACTTCATTTCCCCATGCAAATCTGATTCCTGAAATCCAACCTGTTTTTTTGTCCTCATCATATACGTTTAACACACCATTTTCTTGTTTGCTTGTCAGGAAACAATGAAGATCGGTGCCTTCACCCACCTCTACCTGGGTGGACTTCCATTTTATTTTTTGTTTGTGTTACGTTTTTGCTTCCGTTTGCACGCGAGTTCATGTACTATGACCAGCAGGGTGCCTCGTGCATAGCATCACAACTTTATAATCTGTAATAGGACAAGTCGTCTCGGTACTTAAAAACCGCTGCATCGTGGTGCTGCCAGTTTTTTTGCCCCATAGCCCAAATCCGGGTGGTGGGTTTTTCTGGTGGTACGCTGCTTACAACTCTCTGTCTAATTTCTTCTAGTTCATTTATTGCCGTTGTGAACCGTTGTGAAATCAAGAATGAGGGAAACCTTGTTCGAGAATTTATCTTTATTCTATGGTGCTTCCTGCTAGCTAGCAGAGTGATGGATGAAAGCTTTTTTTTTTTTGAAAGACCCAGCAATCGCTGGCTTCATTGATTTAGCAGATAGGAGAGTACAAAGGTGTGATCGAAAACGATCAGAGAAAATAAAAAATGGGGAGGGATGACCATGCAGACAGCAATCCCTCCGAAGCTAAAAGGCTAAATCTCTCCCAACAGATCCCCGAAAGGGGACTCTAATTTCTTGGCTCCTGCTAGCCTCCATTGCTCCAAATTGCTGCTGATTCTTGCACATACTCGCTGAAAACAAGGCAGCATGCCGCGGAAGGTGCAGTCATTCCTCTCCTTCCATATTTCCCACAGAATCATAATGATTATCGATCGAATTGCTCCTCTGCTTTGTGGAGTTGCCCGGTTGATGATTTCCTGAATCATTTGCACATGAATACTGTATATTTGGATGAAAGCTTCAGTTCACTGCTTTTTAACTCTGGCTAGCGCATGAATACTGTATATTTTTTCATCCTGATTTCCCAGAATGGAGCTTTGTGGTGTGCTGCTTGTTGCCAGACTGCTCTTAGTTGAGCTGATTTGTTTGCATATCCGGCTAGATGCTCGTAGGTGTGGTTTTGGATTTCACCCCTTCTCACCATTTTTTTTTTCAGAACACACAAAACTTTTGCGCGTGATTGCATCAAGGAGAAAACGGGCATGGTACAAGATAGTTTTTGCTTATGTTACAAGGGCCACGCATAGAACTGGCCTGGAGGTGAGCATCAGAGGACCAGAGAAGCGCTGCCCCTGGGAATTCAGTTTGGCCCAGGAACTGAGCATTGCAAGCCGAACGCGACGAGCATCGGCCATTTTTCCTGGAGCTTCGAGGTGAATGAATACTCAGCGTCAGGGTCGAGCTGGACGTTCGAGGCGAATTTGCAAAGCTGACAGAATTGCGCGATGGCGGGGGCAGAGACTTGGCCTCTGATGTCTTTGGATCCTTGAACTTTGCTCGAGGGCTTCAGCCACCGTTTTTCTGAAACTGAGCTTCCCGACGGAGGGCAGCGAATCGGGCGCAATTGTGTCTGATAGCGAAACCATTGAGGCATTGATCCATCCAGCATTCCAAAAGTAGACCCGAGTACCGCTACCAAGGTTAATACGCGTGTCAGCACAGGTACTATACGTAATCAGATATTGAGGCCATGACATGGTTTGTGATATGTTTACAACTCGTGGGCTTTATTAATGTTAAACCCAAACGCTACAACGGAAGCATGTTAAAAGCCGGGCATTTTTCTGCTTTCCGTCTAATAGAAAACGTCAGAAACAGAGGAAGCGCATGAAGGAAACACGATGAATGGAGGCTGCAGCATATCCTTTGCTTGTACAGCTGCACTTCCCATACGTAATCAGATATCACTAATTATGTCACATCTAGACTCTAGACGGACGAGTGGTGCGTTTTGGTCACCGAGCTCCATGGAGTCCTTTTTTTTCGAAAAATACAAAATTCAAACTTTTCGGTTTAAAAAAAATGCAAGCATACAAAGTTGAAATGTATATGTGTGTAAAAATTCAGAATGAAATGCAACCAGTACAAAAAAACAAGTTCATGGACTTCCAGGCAGTATCATGTGCTGAAAAGCCCCAGCATTTTTTTTTCACAACCCTCATTTCAACGTATTTCGTTCTGAAAATTTACACGCATGTACATTATGCCTCCATGTATATCTGTGTTTTGTTTCAGAATTTTTTGAAACATAAAAAAAATATGATTTTTGAATTTTGCAAATTTAGACCTCCATGGAGCTCGGCCTCTAAAAGCAATTTTCGTAGACGAACCCTATATATAAGTGGAGAATACCTTGATCCTTCCATAATGACGTGAGTAACTCGTGACATACACATTCTAGCACGCCAGAAGCAAAACAAACTGGCTAAGAACAAATACCACCCCGCACCATATGATTCAAGAAAGTTGCCTAATCCTACAAACGGGTCACATCACCTAGGGGAGACGATGCTTTCCTCATACACTGCAGCGTCCGTCGTGCTTGTGATGGAGTCATAGACCATGTCGCTTCCACTGAACATGTCCTCAACATCACCTGTCATTGGGTCGTATGCACACATCCGGGAGTAGTTGTTCTCGTGAGCCATTGAGCGGGGTCGTACGAGGAGGATGCGACTACCATTGTTGATGGTGACGAGTGGGTTTGGCCATTTCACGAACCGGTTGGTCATATCTGGTGACACCTTGCTCATGCCGAGTCGACAATGCAAATTCCAGACACGTGCTCCATGTTCGGGTAGCAGCCATATGTCGTAAAATGAGTTCGAAACATTATGGGAAACGAAGCATAAGTGCTCATCGACCTTGGTCAAATGGTGTTTGGGCAAACTATGTATATCCTTGTCCATACCAAGTGGTGGTGGCAGAGTTCCGAATGTATGATTAGTGAGAGAGAATGATACAATGACCATCTCAGCAGGTTTGATGTTGATTTTCCAGTCGGCTAACCAATACACCTGTCCTTGTGCAAAGACGCTCGCCCTGTTAGGTCTTACCCAAGCGGGCGGCTTCCCTTGAATCGGCCGCCAGCGGCCGTTTGAATTGACAACATATAGGTCACATCCCGCGAACCTTGGGAGTCCCTCGTTGTCACATCTGGGCCCCCCATAGTAGAGACACACAACTTTATGTTTCTTTGTATGTGTATCATAGCCGAGCCCTAGACTCACATAATGTCGACCCAAAACACCATCCTGGTGCCCCCTCATCTTGTCGTGCTCTGGGAGTACCGCCATCTGGCCAGTTGACGGGTTGCATAGATAGTTGATTTCTGTACAGGGTGTTTGAAAGATGGCAAGGCCACGACACACAAGTGTGGCGATGCGTAAGGCCCTTTTGGCATTGGCAGCCTTTGGAATATACAGGGTCGATGGTGCACCATTAGGATTGTCCTGTTGCGACCAGACGTGCATCAATGGTCCATCGCGGGACGAGTGATGCAAGAAGAAGACCCTAGGGCTGTGGCGGTGGTTGGCGAGGCGACGGTGGTGTCGGCGCCGCCGCCTTGCAGCGCCGGTCTTCTTGTTCTACCTCTGAACACTCTCTTCTCTCTTTGTTTCTCTCAAGAGCACAAGTACACACACACACACGAGCACACACACACACACACACACACACACACAAGCACCAAGGAAGAAGAACACATGGCTTTGCCAGTAGACACCTCCCTGATGCACAACGTGGCTACATGGTTGCCTCAGCCCTCACGGCCTCACGCTTCTCATTAACTCAATGCAACACTTATATATACAAGAGATTGGCTGACTTGCCAAGCCAGCCGCCACACCCGACCACACTAACCACTAACCCATGTACTCATGCACTAACTTGACCGGCACACTCGGCCACTAACCAACTCACCCATGATCCAAATGACCCGGCCAGCATGCACATGCACATGGCTAGCTAACAAACTCCATGCGCGACTACATCAACTAACTAATCTGACCCACTACTGGCTTGCATGCACACACATGATCTCATCTTTATGTGAGTAAACTGCCGCAGCCTAGTATATGGACACGACTAAATGCATGACAAAAAAACAAGAAATAATCTAAACTAGCGCTAATAACAAGATTAGTTCTAACAGGTGGCGATCGGCAAAGTCCTCCGAAGAGAGCATGTCGGCCCAGGCGCGGGAGAGATAGCGGCACCGGCCCACAAACTTGGCCGGCAGCCGCGCAAAAATGTCCATGATGACATCGTCGGGGAGGGAGGGGCACGGCAACGCCACCGTGTTTCCCAGGTCGGTCGGCGAAGTTGCCATCTGATCTCGAGTGTGGAGTATCGCGGACTGTGTATGGGGTAGCGGCGGCGGCGCGTGCGTCGATCTCTTGCCTGCCTAAAATCCATCGTTGGGTCTATTTAAGGATGGCGATATGACAAGTCCGAGCCGGATCCCAGCAGATATGCTTTCCTGTTCGAAATAAATTAGCCCTCAAACAGACAAGGGCCAGAAAGCATCGGATATTCGGATCTAATCTAACACGGCGAAGAGGAGAAGCACCAGGGACGATCGATGTCGTCGAAGCGCCACTCCGACGTGCTGGGCGGTGACCGGAAGGCCAAGCGCCAGCGCCGCCACCTTTACTTCGTGGTGGACGACGGGGACGGGTACGCCATCCGCAAGATGGACCTGTCGCCGGACTACGACTCGGACGACGACGCGGCGCGGCACGAGGACGGGGAGGTCGAGACGGTGGGCGCCGCGTGGTCGCCCCTGCCGGAGGCCCTCATCCGCCTGCCTGCCCAGACGGGCGAGTTCTTCGTCGCCAGCGGCACCAAGATCCTGATCACGGACTGCGGCTGGCCGGAGCACGCCGTCCCCGTCTTCGACGTGCACTCGCGGAGCCTCACCCTCGGCCCTCGCCCCCACAGCCGGACGTGCCCGCACGCCCCGATCTACATGCCGGTCGGCCGCAACGTGGTCTCCGTGGACGCCGGGTCCTCGACCAAGCTCCTCTACCCTCCCCCGCCGGAGCGCAGCAGCTTCGCGTGGTCGTGGGACAAGCTGGCCGACAAGCCGCCGTTCAGGCGCGTCGACGTCACCTGCCACGCGGCGCACCCCGATGGCCGGACGCTCTTCGTCAGCACCGTGAGCAAAGGCGCCCCCGCGACCTTCACCCTCGACACCACCGGCGCCGAGGACGGCGTCGGCGTGTGGAAGCAGCACGGCAGGTGGAAGCTGCCGTTCAGAGGCCAGGCCCTCTTCGACCCCGCGCTCGATGCCTGGGTCGGCCTCTCCGGGGACGACGACACCCTCGGCCACCTCTGCTCCTCCGACGTGCCGTCCGTCGAAGCGGACGATGCCGGCAGCGAGACGGCCCCTCTGTGGCGGCTCAGCAAGGAGAAGCTGTTCTGCGGGGACCCCGGCGAGGAGCACCTTGGTGCAGAGCTTGTCTACATGGGAGGGAGAAGCAAGTTCTGCATTCTGCAGTGCTTCTCTATTGTTTACGATGAAAAGGACGACGACGACGACGAGGGCGACCCTTACCAGGAAGATGACGACGACGAGAGCGACCCTTACAAGGAGGAGGTGAATGAGGAGAACCTGCCTCGTCGCCATCTGCTCCAGCTTATAACATTCACCCTCAAGTATGACAAGAAGGGAGAACTGACTACTGCCAAGCGCCGCCGGGTTCGATGCTTCGAGCTGCTGCGTCATGCTGATCCGCTCTTTGATGATGTCCGAGCCTTCTGGATATAAAACTAGCCATGGCCATGATATGCAAAAATACTACTCCCTCCGTTCCTAAATAATTGTCTTTCTAAAGATTTCAACAAGTGACTACATACGGAGCAAAATGAGTGAATCTACACTCTAAAACATGTCTACATACATCCGTATGTTGTATTTCATTTGAGATGGCTAAAAAGACAATTATTTGGGAACGGAGGGAGTATTATGGATATGTGAGTTCTTGATACAAGTTAGTACGATCTTATCATTATGTATGAACCAGGGGCGGAGCCAGGATTTGACGATAGGGGGGGCGAAGAAGACGCCGAACTTTTTGTTTTCTAACAATGACCATACATAGAGGAACACAAGATAATATGTATTTTTCAATTAGAAAATTGTAATTTTGTTTGTTAGTTTGAATGTGGCTTTTACACCCATAACACATAACAAAGTCAATAACCCTACATGGCGATTCTAGCTTGTTGTAAATTTTATTCATGCTAGAATATTTGATCGGTACTTTGTGTATCAGCTAATTTGATATTGAAGTCATCATGCATACAAACTCGTAGATTTCTAATGGTCCCAAAAATACAAACTAGCATCTAACAGTTTGTGCATACCTAATAATAATAGTAACTTGCAATAGCCTAGACATGAGCCAATGATATACCTTAGATCCGACGAGAGTCCTGCTGTGTTGTCCTAAGGGTGAAATTTAAAACTCAGATGATAAAATCAGCGCAAACCTAACTTACAGTACCTATTATTTGAGAATAAAACAAGAAATTGCGACCCCTAATTTTTTTTTGAGAAATTACCCCTAATTAATTTCATCTAAAGCAAAAAAGTTTATGGTCTATTGGAGCCAGATGCGGATCAGTTCATCAGTTGAATTCCACAGTATAAATCAACAAAGGAATCAAAGGAGACTCACCGCAGGAATATTGTTCCATCGGCACTGTTGTGGATCAGTTGTACAGATGCCATCGTCAAACTTCCAGGCGGAGCAAGCGCGTGTGCCTGCTTCGTCGGCGCCGAAACGAACGATAGGGAATGTCCTCGATCGTGGCCTCGTCAGATTCTGGAACTACCCCTGGGTGTTTGTTTTCCCTAGCGTGGGCTGAGCAACAAGCACGTATGGGCTTCAACTAGGAAAGCGCCCTAGCGTGGGCTGACCAACAAGTACATATGGGCTTTAACTAGGAAAGCTCCTGGGCTTTAATACTTGAGCGCACTGTTAGGGGGGCTAATTATCGCTAAAGCTGTTTGACGTAGCCTAATTAACTTGGCGTAGATCACGGTGCTTTGGGTACGACGCGGCCCTTGGGGGGGCGTGGCCCCCGCTCGTCCCCCCTTAGCTCCGCCCCTGGTATGAACTACGTACATAGTACCTGCGTGTCCTGGGTGTGCTTTCTTTGAATCTTTGTTTATGGTCCATGGTTTCTGTAGATGGAATAAGTTTCTCCCTGCCTAGCCCCCGGTGTTTCTTGCATCGTCGAAGGGTGTGTTTGTTGAAAATATGCCCTAGAGGCAATAATAAAAGCATTATTATTATATTTCCTTATTCATGATACTTCCTCCATCACAGTTTATAAGGCATGCGCGTCGTTCTAGGTTGGTAATTTAACTAGCTATATATGTATTATATGTGATGAAAAATATATATTTAGAAACTACATCATCTTACGAATCCAATGATATATTTTTGATGACATATAACTCATATTTAGTTAGTCAAATCGATGACCTAGAACTACGCGCACGCCCTGTAAACTGAGACGGAGGGAGTAATTGTCTTTATTCGTGCTATAATTGTGTTATCCGGAAATCGTAATACATGTGTGAATAACAGACAACAACGTGTCCCTAGTAAGCCTCTAGTTGACTAGCTCGTTGATCAATAGATAGTCATGGTTTCCTGACTATGGGCATTGGATGTCAATGATAACGAGATCACATCATTAGGAGAATGATGTGATGGACAAGACCCAATCCTAAACATAGCATAAGATCGCATAGTTCGTTTGCTAGAGTTTTCCAATGTCAAGTATCCTTTCCTTAGACCATGAGATCGTGTAACTCCCGGATACCGTAGGAGTGCTTTGGGTGTGCCAAACGTCACAACGTAACTGGGTGACTATAAAGGGATACTACGGGTATCTCTGAAAGTGTCTCTTGGGTTGACACGGATCGAGACTGGGATTTGTCACTCCGCTTGACGGAGAGGTATCACCGGGCCCTCTCGGTAATGCATCATCATAATGAGCTCAATGTGATCAAAGTGTTTGATCACGGGATCATGCATTATGGTACGAGAAAAGTGACTTGCCGGTAACGAGATTGAACGAGGTATTGGGATACCGACGATCGAATCTCGGGCAAGTAAAATACCGATTGACAAAGGGAATCGTATACGGGATTAATTGAATCCTCGACATCGTGGTTCATCCGATGAGATCATCGTGGAGCATGTGGGAGCCAACATGGGTATCCAGATCCCGCTGTTGGTTATTGCCCGAGAGCCGTCTCGGTCATGTCTGCATGTCTCCCGAACCCGTAGGGTCTACACACTTAAGGTTCGGTGACGCTAGGGTTGTGAAGATATGTATATGCAGTAACCCGAATGTTGTTCGGAGTCCCGGATGAGATCCCGGACGTCACGAGAAGTTTCGAAATGGTCCGGAGGTAAAAAATTCTATTTTGGCCATCGGGACAAGTTTCGGGGTTATCGGTATTGTACCGGGACCACCGGAGGGTCCCGGGGGGTCCACCGGGTGGGGCCACCTGCCTCAGGGGGGCACATGGGCTCTAGGGGTGCGCCTTGGCCTACATGGGCCAAGGGGAACCAACCCCTAGAGGCCCATGCGCCTAGGGGGGGGGGAAACCCTAAAAGGGGGGCGCCCCCCTTGCTTGGGGGGCAAGTCCCACCCCTTGGCCGCCGCCCCCCTAGGAGATTGCATCTCCTAGGGCCGGCGGCCCCCCCTAGGGGGCTATATAAAGGGGGGAAGGGAGGGGGCAGCCGCACCCTTGCTCCTGGCGCCTCCCTCTCCCTCTCCAGCATCTCCTCCTCCTCCGTAGAGCTCGGCGAAGCCCTGCCGGAGTACTGCAGCTCCACCATCACCACGCCGTCGTGCTGCTGCTGGAGCCATCTTCCCCAACCTCTCCTTTGCCTTGCTGGATCAAGAAGAAGGAGACGTTACGCTGACCATACGTGTGTTGAACGCGGAGGTGTCGTCCTTTCGGTGCTAGGATCTCCGGTGATTTGGATCACGTCGTGTACAACTACCTCATCCCCGTTCGTTGAACGCTTCCGCTCGCGATCTACAAAGTGGTATGTAGATGCAATCTCTCTCCCATGACTCGTTGCTAGATGAACTCATAGATGGATCTTGGTGAAACCGTAGGAATTTTTTTGTTTTCTGCAACGTTCCCCAACAGTGGCATCATGAGCTAGGTCTATGCGTAGTTCTTCTTGCGCGAGTAGAACACAATTTGTTGTGGGCGTAGATTTGTCAACTTTTCTTGCCGCTACTAGTCTTATCTTGCTTCAGCGGTATTGTGGGATGAAGCGGCCTGGACCAACCTTACACGTACTCTTACGTGAGACCGGTTCCACCGACTAACATGCACTAGTTGCATAAGGTGGCTGGTGGGTGTCTGTATCTCCCACTTTAGTTGGAGCGGATTCGATGAAAAGGGTCCTTATGAAGGGTAAATAGAAGTTGACAAATCACGTTGTGGCTTTCACGTAGGTAAGAAAACGTTCTTGCTAGAACCCTAATTCAGCCACGTAAAACTTGCAACAACAATTAGAGGACGTCTAACTTGTTTTTGCAGCAAGTGCTTTGTGATATGATATGGCCAAAGTTGTGACGAATGATGAATGATCTATATGTGATGTATGAGATGTTCATGCTATTGTAATAGGAATCACGACTTGCATGTCGATGAGTATGACAACCGGCAGGAGCCATAGGAGTTGTCTTTATTTTTTGTATGACCTGCGTGTCATTGAGAAACGCCATGTAAATTACTTTACTTTATTGCTAAACGCGTTAGCTATAGTAGTAGAAGTAATAGTTGGCGAGCAACTTCATGGAGACACGATGATGGAGATCATGATGTCAAGCCGGTGACAAGATGATCATGGAGCCCCCAAGATGGAGATCAAAGGAGCTATGTGATATTGGCCATATCATGTCACGTTTATTATTTGATTGCATGTGATGTTTATCATGTTTTGCATCTTGTTTACTTAGAACGACGGTAGTAAATAAGACGACCCCTCATAATAATTTCAAGAAGTGTTCCCCCTAACTGTGCACCGTTGCGACAGTTCGTTGTTTCGAAGCACCACGTAATGATCGGGTGTGATAGATTCTAACGTTCACATACAACGGGTGTAAGACAGATTTACACATGCAAACACTTAGGTTGACTTGACGAGCCTAGCATGTACAGACATGGCCTCGGAACACAGAAGACCGAAAGGTCGAGCATGAGTCGTATAGAAGATACGATCAACATGTAGATGTTCACCAATGTTGACTAGTCCGTCTCACGTGATGATTGGACACGGCCTAGTTGACTTGGATCATGTAATACTTAGATGACTAGAAGAGGGACGTCTATCTAAGTGGGAGTTCATTAAATAATTTGATTAAATGAACTTTATTATCATGAACTTAGTCTAAAATATTTACAATATGTCTTGTAGATCAAATGGCCAATGTAGTCCTCAACTTCAACGCGTTCCTAGAGAAAACCAAGCTGAAAGACGATGGCAGCAACTATACGGACTGGGTCCGGAACCTGAGGATCATCCTCATAGCTGCCAAGAAAGATTATGTCCTACGAGCACCGCTGGGTGACGCACCTGTTCTCCCTGCAGAACAAGACGTTATGAACGCTTGGCAGTCACGTTCCAATGATTACTCCCTCGTTCAGTGCGGCATGCTTTACAGCTTAGAGCCGGGGCTCCAAAAGCGTTTTGAGAGACATGGAGCATATGAGATGTTCGAAGAGCTGAAAATGGTTTTCCAAGCTCATGCCCGGGTCGAGAGATATGAAGTCTCCGACAAATTCTTTAGCTGTAAGATGGAGGAAAATAGCTCTGTCAGTGAACACATACTCAAGATGTCTGGGTTGCACAACCGCTTGACTCAACTGGAAGTTAATCTCCCGGATGAAGCGGTCATTGACAGAATCCTCCAAACGCTTCCACCTAGCTACAAGAGCTTTGTGATGAACTACAATATGCAGGGGATGGTAAAGACCATTCCTGAGGTATATGCTATGCTGAAATCAGCAGAGGTAGAAATCAAGAAGGAGCATCAAGTGTTGATGGTGAATAAAACCACTAAGTTCAAGAAGGGCAAGGGTAAAAAGAACTTCAAGAAGGACGGCAAGGAAGTTGCCGCGCCCGATAAGCAAGTTGCCGGGAAGAAGCCAAAGAATGGACCCAAGCCCGAGACTGAGTGTTTTTATTGCAAGGGAAGTGGTCACTGGAAGCGGAACTGCCCCAAATACTTAGCGGACAAGAAGGCCGGCAAAACAAAAGGTATATGTGATATACATGTAATTGATGTGTACCTTACCAGTACTCGTAGTAGCTCTTGGGTATTTGATACCGGTGCAGTTGCTCACATTTGTAACTCAAAGCAGGAGCTGCGGAATAAACGGAGACTGGCGAAGGACGAGGTGACGATGCGCGTCGGGAATGGTTCCAAGGTCGATGTGATCGCCGTCGGCACGCTACCTCTACATTTACCTACGGGATTAGTTTTAAATCTCAATAATTGTTATTTAGTGCCAAGTTTGAGCATGAACATTGTGTCTGGATCTCGTTTAGTTCGAGATGGCTACTCATTTAAATCCGAGAATAATGGTTGTTCTATTTATATGAGAGATATGTTTTATGGTCATGCTCCAAGGTTAATGGTTTATTCTTAATGAATCTCGTGCGTGATGATACACATATTCATAGTGTGAATACCAAAAGAGTTAAAGTTGATAACAATAGTCCCACATATTTGTGGCACTGCCGCCTTGGTCACATAGGTGTCAAACGCATGAAGAAGCTCCATGCAGATGGACTTTTAGAGTCTCTTGATTATGAATCATTTGACACGTGCGAACCATGCCTCATGGGTAAAATGACCAAGACTCCGTTCTCAGGAACAATGGAGCAAGCAACCAACTTATTGGAAATCATACATACCGATGTGTGCGGTCCAATGAGTGTTGAGGCTCGCGGTGGCTATCGTTATGTTCTCACCCTCACTGATGACTTGAGTAGATATGGGTATATCTACTTAATGAAACACAAGTCTGAGACCTTTGAAAAGTTTAAAGAATTTCAGAGTGAGGTTGAAAATCAACGTGATAGAAAGATCAAGTTTCTACGATCAGATCGTGGAGGAGAATACTTGAGTCACGATTTTGGCACACACTTAAGAAAATGTGGAATAGTTTCACAACTCACGCCGCCTGGAACACCTCAGCTTAATGGTGTGTCCGAACGTCGTAATCGCACTCTATTAGATATGGTGCGATCTATGATGTCTCTTACCGATTTACCGCTATCTTTTTGGGGCTATGCTTTAGAGACTGCCGCATTCACTTTAAATAGGGCTCCGTCGAAATCCGTTGAGACGACACCGTATGAATTATGGTTTGGGAAGAAACCTAAGCTGTCGTTTCTAAAAGTTTGGGGATGCGATGCTTATGTCAAGAAACTTCAACCTGAAAAGCTCGAACCCAAGTCGGAAAAATGCGTCTTCATAGGATACCCTAAAGAAACTGTTGGGTATACCTTCTACCTCAGATCCGAAGGCAAGATCTTTGTTGCCAAGAATGGATCCTTTCTAGAGAAAGAGTTTCTCTCGAAAGAAGTAAGTGGGAGGAAAGTAGAACTTGATGAAGTGTTACCTCTTGAACCGGAAAATGGCGAAACTCAAGAAAACGTTCCTGAGGTGCCTGCACCGACTAGAGAGGAAATTAATGATGATTATCAAGATACTTCTAATCAAGCTCCTACTGAAATTCGAAGGTCCACAAGGACACGTTCCGCACCAGAGTGGTACGGCAACCCTGTCTTGGAAATCATGTTGTTAGACAACGGTGAACCTTCGAACTATGAGGAAGCAATGGCGGGCCCGGATTCCGACAAATGGCTAGAAGCCATGAAATCCGAGATAGGATCCATGTATGAAAACGAAGTATGGACTTTGATTGACTTGCCCGTTGAGCGGCGAGCCATAGAAAATAAATGGATCTTTAAGAAGAAGACATACGCGGATGGTAATGTGACCATCTATAAAGCTCGGCTTGTCGCTAAGGGTTATCGACAAGTTCAAGGAATTGACTACGATGAGACTTTCTCACCGGTAGCGAAGCTGAAGTCCGTCCGAATCATGCTAGCAATTGCCGCATTCTACAATTATGAAATATGGCAAATGGACGTCAAAACGGCATTCCTTAATGGTTTCCTTAAGGAAGAATTGTATATGATGCAGCCGGAAGGTTTTGTCGATCCTAAGAATGCTGGCAAGGTGTGCAAGCTCCAACGCTCGATTTATGGGCTGTTGCAAGCATCTCGGAGTTGAAACATTCGCTTTGATGAGATGATCAAAGCGTTTGGGTTTACACAGACTTATGGAGAAGCCTGCGTTTACAAGAAAGTGAGTGGGAGCTCTGTAGCATTTCTCGTATTATATGTAGACGACATACTTTTGATGGGAAATGATATAGAACTCTTGGACAACATTAAGGCCTACTTGAATAAAAGTTTTTCAATGAAGGACCTTGGAGAAGCTGCTTATATATTATGCATCAAGATCTATAGAGATAGATCGAGACGCCTCATGGGTCTTTCACAAAGCACATACCTTGATAAGATATTGAAGAAGTTCAATATGGATCAATCTAAGAAGGGGTTCTTACCTCTGTTACAAGGTGTGAAATTGAGCTCAGCTCAATGTCCGACCACGGCAGAAGATATAAAAGAGATGAGTGTCATCCCCTATGCCTCAGCTATAGGTTCTATTATGTATGCCATGCTGTGTACCAGACCTGATGTAAACCTTGCCGTAAGTTTGGTAGGTAGGTACCAAAGTAATCCCGACAAGGAACACTGGACAGCGGTCAAGAATATCCTGAAGTACCTGAAAAGGACTAAGGAAATGTTTCTCGTTTATGGAGGTGACGAAGAGCTCGTCGTAAAGGGTTACGTCGACGCTAGCTTCGACACAGATCTGGATGACTCTAAGTCACAAACCGGATACGTGTATATTTTGAATGGTGGGGCAGTAAGCTGGTGCAGTTGCAAGCAGAGCGTTGTGGCGGGATCTACATGTGAAGCGGAGTACATGGCAGCCTCGGAGGCAGCACATGAAGCAATTTGGGTGAAGGAGTTCATCACCGACCTCGGAGTCATACCCAATGCGTCGGGGCCAATCAAACTCTTCTGTGACAATACTGGAGCTATTGCACTTGCCAAGGAGCCCAGGTTTCACAAGAAGACCAGGCACATCAAGCGTCGCTTCAACTCCATTCGTGAAAATGTTCAAGATGGAGACATAGAAATTTGTAAAGTGCACACGGATCTGAATGTCGCAGATCCGTTGACTAAACCTCTCCCTAAGGCAAAACATGATCAGCACCAGAACTCTATGGGTGTTCGATTCATTAAAATGTAACTAGATTATTGACTCTAGTGCAAGTGGGAGACTGTTGGAAATATGCCCTAGAGGCAATAATAAAAGCATTATTATTATATTTCCTTATTCATGATAATTGTCTTTATTCGTGCTATAATTGTGTTATCCGGAAATTGTAATACATGTGTGAATAACAGACAACAACGTGTCCCTAGTAAGCCTCTAGTTGACTAGCTCGTTGATCAATAGATAGTCATGGTTTCCTGACTATGGGCATTGGATGTCAATGATAACGAGATCACATCATTAGGAGAATGATGTGATGGACAAGACCCAATCCTAAACATAGCATAAGATCGCATAGTTCGTTTGCTAGAGTTTTCCAATGTCAAGTATCCTTTCCTTAGACCATGAGATCGTGTAACTCCCGGATACCGTAGGAGTGCTTTGGGTGTGCCAAACGTCACAACGTAACTGGGTGGCTATAAAGGTATACTACGGGTATCTCTGAAAGTGTCTGTTGGGTTGACACGGATCGAGACTGGGATTTGTCACTCCGCTTGACGGAGAGGTATCACCGGGCCCTCTCGGTAATGCATCATCATAATGAGCTCAATGTGATCAAAGTGTTTGATCACGGGATCATGCATTACGGTACGAGAAAAGTGACTTGCCGGTAACGAGATTGAACGAGGTATTGGGATACCGACGATCGAATCTCGGGCAAGTAAAATACCGATTGACAAAGGGAATCGTATACGGAATTAATTGAATCCTCGACATCGTGGTTCATCCGATGAGATCATCGTGGAGCATGTAGGAGCCAACATGGGTATCCAGATCCCGCTGTTGGTTATTGCCCGAGAGCCGTCTCGGTCATGTCTGCATGTCTCCCGAACCCGTAGGGTCTACACACTTAAGGTTCGGTGACGCTAGGGTTGTGAAGATATGTATATGCAGTAACCCGAATGTTGTTCGGAGTCCCGGATGAGATCCCGGACGTCACGAGGAGTTTTGGAATGGTCCATAGGTAAAGAATTCTGTTTTGGCCATCGGGACAAGTTTCGGGGTTATCGGTATTGTACCGGGACCACCGGAGGGTCCCGGGGTGTCCACCGGGTGGGGCCACCTGCCTCGGGGGGCCACATGGGCTCCAGGGGTGCGCCTTGGCCTACATGGGCCAAGGGGAACCAGCCCCTAGAGGCCCATGCGCCTAGGGTGGGGGAAACCCTAAAAGGGGGGCACCCCCCTTGCTTGGGGGGCAAGCCCCACCCCTTGGCCGCCGCCCCCTAGGAGATTGCATCTCCTAGGGCCGGTGCCCCCCCTAGGGGGCTATATAAAGGGGGGAGGGGAGGGGGCAGCCGCACCCTTGCTCCTGGCGCCTCCCTCTCCCTCTCCAACATCTCCTCCTCCTCCGTAGAGCTCGGCGAAGCCCTGCCGGAGTACTGCAGCTCCACCATCACCACGCCGTCGTGCTGCTGCTGGAGCCATCTTCCCCAACCTCTCCTTTGCCTTGCTGGATCAAGAAGAAGGAGACGTTACGCTGACCGTACGTGTGTTGAACGCGGAGGTGCCGTCCTTTCGGTGCTAGGATCTCCGGTGATTTGGATCACGTCGTGTACAACTACCTCATCCCCGTTCGTTGAACGCTTCCGCTCGCGATCTACAAAGTGGTATGTAGATGCAATCTCTCTCCCATGACTCGTTGCTAGATGAACTCATAGATGGATCTTGGTGAAACCGTAGGAAATTTTTTGTTTTCTGCAACGTTCCCCAACAGTGTTGAGGTCTGTCTTCGATGGATCTCGTGGGATTCTCCGTTTGTCTACGGTGGATCCGTGTGGACACGGATCCGGTCTTCGTTTGTCAGCGGTCATGTGTCTACAGGTTAGATCCTTCCGATATACGCTTCTTCATCGGCGGCGGTTCCTGTTATGGTGCACTGGTCCTGTAAGGGCTATAGCATGGCGACTTTCCGAGTGTCTAGTACAACAAAGTTTGCCCGGCTCTGGTGAGGGAGGGGAGATGATGGCGGGATGTCTACGACTTGTTCTAGTGTTTGTAGTCATTGCTAGGTGGTCCTTCCGCCAAAAAATCCTCTAATATTTTGTTTCTTCACTTTGTACTTTTGACCCTTTTTTCCTGTCATTTTGAAATTAGTGGCCCTCATTCTCTAATACCTGTGAAATTAGTTATTACTTTCACATCATTTGTGCACAACGACTACATGTTTTTTGCGTGTGTGGCACAGGAACATCCCTTTGGATTGATGTAAGCATCTTTTTTGTGGTTGGTTGCAAATATAGTGTAGGTGTCATGGAAAAGGATGTCTTGGTTAAGTCTAAGTCGGCTAAGATTTAGCAATCCCGCATGGAAAAATAGGGATCTCGCATGGAAAAATAGATTTAACAGATCAAATGTACTAGTGGCTTCCACTATGGTTATCTTCCGTTAACACAATGAATTTAGTTGTGGGGTAATTTTTCTTATGTACTATACATCAAATCCTTCTTTTGGTCTGTAAACGGCCCGTGTTTTGTTTCCAAGAAAGCACTTATTATGTGGTGTCGTCTCATAGAATAATTTACCTAAAATAGAATGAAGAATTTATATTAAGAGCCTGTCCGGAACCTCTCCAATCTCAAACTCCGCTCCGCGCTGTAGAGGAAAAGAGGAGCTCGGTTTGAGCCACTCTGTCAAATTGTGCTGCCGCTCCCTCCGCTCCGGGAGCTGCAGTTGTGGTGCGGAGAGGATCCGAACAGGTCCTAAATCACATCCATGCAAGTTATCAAAATTGAAGACAGCTCCGTGCGTGACAAGGATCGAGATGTCAGTTTCTTTTTTTTTTTTGATTTTTTTTTTGAATTTTAGATGTCAGTTTCTTACACATAACATGTACTGGTGGCCAAACCAGTGTAGTAGTATTACTCTATATGAGTTGAGGCTTGAGGGCAATGCTACACCCAACAGATTGAATCACTTGCTTTTGGATCATGTAGCTTATGCTAGTGGTTGCCACTATGGTTATTTTTGTAAGTCGACATTGAAACCCTGCAAAAGGAGCCTGGAAACGTTTCCATCTTTCAATCTGTTGCATCACTACATCATGAACTCACCACACCTTGGGCCTTGCATGCAGGCACGCAGCGGAGACCACCATTATCGGGACGATGTCCAACTCCAAGTCAGCTGGCCCGAGGGCATCTCCCTTAAGAGTCTCCGTTTCATCACCGTGGGCGGTTTCACCGCGCAGGCCCCGCTGGTCGAGCTCTTGGTGTGCATGGTGCACGCGAGCACCGGTTCGGAGAGGACATATCTCCAGATCGACCCGCACCACCATCTCTGCAAAGGGCTGGGCAGGTGGGTCAGGGAGGACGTCGGCGAAGAGCCGGCGAGGGACCGCGCGAGGAAGGCCGCCAAGGAGATCTTCCGCTCTCGGCTCCCGCCGTCCGTGAAGCTCGTCATGAGATGATTCGCTTGGGATCTTCTTGTAGCTGGGAGAAGGGCTTCGTTCAGGATGATGATTTTTCGTGTTCTTTTTCATTCTGTTGGCCTGGCTAGTGTCATGTGCCGGCAACAGTTGGATTCAGATGGTTTGGAAAGCTCAGGACTGACGAATTGTGTGAAAACATGGGAAATGCACGTTCTTGCAGTAACAAGACCCTCCTCTTGTCTCTATATATAGTTTATATAGACTGCTGAGACCCTCCTCCTCTTGTCTCTTTTCTTTTTATCTCTAGAAGAAGAAATATCAGGGCCTGTGTATCTGAACCTTAAGCTATCGGGGACAAGTTTCCATCTTGTTTTTACCCCTCCACTCAACCGTGTGCAGGTGCGCGTCCGTCTATGAAGTTGCGAGATTAAAGGTGTACTTGCTCTATCCGGATACCTAATATTTATTTAGAGATTTACATTGACCATCGAGATAAATATTGTATGAGATGTATGACAAAAAAGTATACCATCGAATTCATATTTGAAAGAAAATTTCATTGGTCTAATATTTATATCATACATGTCATATGTTATTTATCTTATCAATGGTCAAACAAAGGGAGTACGAAAGGTAGAAGCTGAGCCTGAAAGATGTCCACCCGTAGTCTTTGCTCAGCTTTGTGGTTTCTTGCATGTCGTCTTCCATCATGACCAGTTCCTTCAGGTATCTTTTTATGAAATTCTCCCATGTTTTGTTTGATGTAAACCGATTTCTTTTGACATTATGTGCGGACTTTATTCTTCCGCTATGCACCAACGCTTCCGGAGTCTATGTTGTATATGCTCAAACCATCTCCGACGCTAGTTGGCGCACATTCCTTGCCATACAACATCGCAGGTCGATCGTCGTCCTATAGAACTTACATTTTGGTTTTTATGGCACCAGAAGCTCGGCACCACTTCACACATCCGGCTTTGATTCGATGACTCAAATCTTCGTCGATATTACAACATTATAAAATGCATTCATATTATTTTAGTTGGTTGGGAATTAACTAATTCTTGATTGATTTTACATCTATTCATATACATATCTAAAATAATGTTTGCCGTAACGCAATAACTCGCTCACCTAGTGAGTTCTTTAGTTCTCCTTACGTCAAGAAGGAAGCTATTAACGTAGAAGGCTGCATGGTCCAAGAAGAATCAAGTTACCACCAGTTCCCACCACCGATCAGTGTGCCTCGTCATCATCCCACCCTTCATTCGTCATGATGCCTAAAGAGATTGTTCACGAATGAGCTTGATGTGGGCTGCAAGCTTTGCTTTGTCGACAAAGGCTATCGTTGACTTTGGTGCAAGCACAATCATTTTTCTTTTCTTGCGAAAATGGTGCAATCAATTTCCCCCGGGGCGGGGGGGGGGGGGGGGGAGGGGGTGGCAAACATACAAAATTTCACAATCTAAGCTCTCTCCAATCCTGGGGGGTGGCAAACATACAAAATTTCACAATCTAAGCTATCTCCAATCCGGGGGGGGGGGGCAACAGCCCGAGCAATGCACTAAGCTCCGCCATTGGTCATGAGTAAACCAATTTCCCTCCAGCCCAAGTTAATACAGCGACAAACTCTCATCCTCTCATGCTTGTCTCTCCCTTCCCCAAATCGATTGAAACTGCATCTCTTTTTCCGTGACTTGCCTCCATGCCACCTGCTTGCTCCCGCATCCAGCAATGGCTACTTCTGCATGTCACAAATGTTGATGCCATTCCCGTCATCTCATGTTGCTATTGTGTTGTGATCAGTGGCGGCTTGCTACTGCATCCATATGTCACCGCTACTGCTGCCCTCCTCGTGTTGTTGCATCTGCACCCCCAATACGATGACAGTCGATGAGCTGAACAATAAAGTGATGCCGAAGAATTAAAGATGCAAAGCAATATATGCTTCAAATTCAGTTATGAAAATGGATTCAGAGATGTTCAGATGGTCAGAAGGTTTGTAAATTTTGATTGCCATGTAAACTTGGTGCACAAGGTTAACACATTAAGTCATGTTTTGATTGTACACACGGACGTAACTAGCTGGATGCCCATGAAAACATATCATATGCAATAAACGAAGGCAGGAAGCTTGGCTAGCTAGAAGCAATAACGAGCGTGTTTGGTTGGCCGCATCGATTTTGCATGCATCGCATACTTGTCTCGGTTGGGCGTGGTTGAGAAAAAACAGGCTAAAACCCAACATTTGCATATTGTTTGGTTATCTGCATTGCATCAGTGGCCATGTTAGGGTTTGCTGTTTGGTTAGAATAGATGGGAACCATAACTGTTTGGTTGCATGCACGTACCTATTCTGCTCACCCCTATCAAATGTGGTGGCCTTACCACCCAAATACAGCAGAAGAATATAATGCATCACAATCACATAAGAACATACTACACAATTAACTGCACAAGACACAAGAACAACATGCATCACATAAGAACATACTACACAATTAACAACACACGACACAAGAACAACAGCTAAACAGTGCATAATACCTTAAGACGGAGCATAAGTTTAAGACAGCATGGGCATGGGATGCCCCTGTGCGACACTAGGTGCTGATCTCTGGGTAAAATATTCAGTTCAACGCAAGTTTGGACGACTACATCAAACTGACTAAACCCAGAGGGCACGCCGGATGTCGCCCTGGCAACAGTGCCTCTGGCCCCTCACCCTGCACATGATAGAGTTGTTGTTATTGTAGATCTGGACCTTGATCGAAGTCGAGGCCGGAGAGGTGCGGGACGAGGAGGTCGCTGGGGACGATCATGTGACGACAACAAAAGTACTGCCAGCCCCTCCCGAGGACCATCTGCCCAAGTGTTAGATCATAGCACTGCTCAAGTGCAATTGCTACTTATCAGCGGCGGTCGCAAATTATTAGTGCTATGATCTGATCATAGCACTGTCCAAGTGCAACTGCCACTGATCGGTGATGCCCAAAATGATTCAAATTTGGCCTACTCCTATTTGTAGCATGCACATTTATCCTACTAGTATTTTGAGCATGCACATGCATTGTCTTTTTCTTCTGATCATGCAAGCACGTACTACAACCATGCACACATCCTAACTATCAACAACATCAATCTACCACCATCAATAAACCAAGAACAAGATGAACACCACCAATCTAGCATCAACACCCAAAACAGTAACAATCTTGCATCAACACCACCAATCTAGCATCAAGTCCATCAATCTAGCAATCTACCATTATCACTGTAGCAAGAACAACACTAACATCAATATTCTTGCATTAACACCCTAAGAACAACATCATCCGTAATTGATTGGATTCGAATCGATTGGATTTGAATTCATTAGATCCAAATCGAATCGAATCGGATCCAATCCAAACCTACCTAGTCGGCAGTAAGAAAAAGCCCCAACTCCAACTACGAGCATGGGGAACAAACCACACGTACCGGAGCGGTTGCCGTTGGAGCGTAGGCCGGCTACGGAGCAAACCTTGGCGGGAGCAGGGGCTGGCTGAAGAGGATGAGCCATCCAATCTGAGGGTCGTCACCACTGGGCATGTGGTCCTCATCATGCGCGGGGTGGACGGAGTGGTCACCCCCTTCTTTGCGTCTGTCGCGCTACCCTCGCCTTGCACTGGAGAAAACCCTCGAATGGGGGTAAAAAGAACATTCCGTCCACGGATGCCGTCGTCGCAGCCGATGGGGTCCTCGGCGCCGCCGTAGTCGAACCCAGCATGGCTAGGTCCGGAATCGGAGGCGGAGGCGGGGTGACCGGTTGGGCATTGACCGGTGCCCGCGACCTGATGCAGAAGGGGGACGGCGCCTGGATGGTCGCTACGAGGTCAATGCCGCTAGAGGAGTGGCCGGTCACCCAACGGTCTTGGATTGAGTTGTTGCCAGCGAGGACGAGGGTGAGGGGCGGAATGTCTGCGAGTGCCATCGGAGAGCACGAAGGGGCCGTGAGGGTGAGAGAGAGAGAGAGAGAGAGAGAGAGAGTGGTGTGAATGGGCGTGGAAGCTGACTGTAGAGAGGAGGGAGTTATAAGTCGTCTCCCCGTGCTTCCAAACGCGTGCAGGCGACCACGCGTGGCTTGAGCGAGTCTGGCTCACCAACACCGGCCGATTTGATCATTCCCCGCATGCAGGCTCAAAGATGTTTTATGTTCCGTGCAGCCCAAGAAGCAGATGCAGACCGGTTAGGCGGTAACCAAACAAATAGCAACATTGATCCTGAAAAAAAAATCCGCGCGAGGCTGATTATAATTGGCCTATATACACGGGCAAGCAAACGCGCCTGTACCAACGTGACGGCCATCGGATTGTACGCACACACAACTAGCTCATCGGGTGGCCTACCTAACCACTATGCCGTCAACGTTGACGGCGGAGATGATCTCGGGGCCGAGCAGGCACCGTCGCGTCGGTTTCGGTTCGTGCTTCCCACGGAAACTGCAGCTTGGCTTACTCGCAGTTACGCCTAATTTCAGGAGCTGATATGTACTCTACAGAAAGTGTTTGGGCCGTTGGATGGGGAGCCGGGGCCGAGATCGACGGCGCAGAGGCACACCGAGCGCGACACAGAATCGGACCGCATGACTGATGAGTTGAGTACAACTTGCCTTCCCCCATATATCCCCCGCCCCCGACCTCGGCCAACGAACTCGACGGAAAATCTATTGCCATTGCCAATCCCCTCCCCTGCCCAGTGCGATCTCCGGCCGGTGTCGGTGTCGGTGTGTGTGCCGCCTTGTTTCCGCCCCGTCTCCCCTGCGTTTGTATCGTGGTCTCTCCGGAGTCCAAACCCTCCTCCCCCTCCCCCTCGGAACCGCCGCTCCCTGGTGGGTGGGTCGACCCTCGCCGGCCGGCGGCATGAGCCGCGCATCACCGTGGACGCCGGCAAACCTCCAACCAGGTCTCCCTCTCCCTCTCCCTCTCCCTCTCGATCGGCCGATCAGTGCCCTCGACTCGACCGTAGGATTAGTAATTGCCACCTCCTTACCCCAGGGATCTATCGAGTGACTTGTTAATCGATCCAATAGCCACCCAAACACGATTTGCTTGCCCTAGTTGGGCCTAGGGTTGTCCGCCGGTGTGGGATGAAGTCCTCCATCGAATAGATGGTTGAGGCAATTTCGTGCATGTCGGTCTCGTGGGTTACGGTCACTGGAAAAAAAATTAGGACGCTATAGCACCGCTAATAGCATGCCATAGCATGTGGAGAATTGTCTCGTTAATATATGGCACGCTAATAGGGACGGCGTTATTTTGCATAGCGTGCTATTTTTTTTCCTTGGTTGTCACTTGTCAGTATAATATAGCACAACAACGCTTCGAAGATGTAACTATCAGTTGAATTTGGTGCAAGCCTGAACTGATATCACATTCATGGTTCTGTACTGAACCAATGCGGATTAATTGCTCTGATTTCCAGCAGATTGTCGCGAGGATAAGAAGAGGAGATTACCCCAGGGACACACCGGAGAGGTAATAAGCAGCAGATCGGCACATGAAGATCTCGACGACATGTTTGCGTCGCTGTCCATCGACAGCGTCCTCGCTCAAGAAAATTCAGGTTTCGCTGCTACTTCCATTTGGCCGTGATCCCATTTATATATATAGCGGTTTAGTATCAAATGAACTGTTTCTTAAAAAGTAAATAATCGTATATCTTGTGCCATCATAATATGGTGTTCAAAGGTTGTCTCTGCTGGTCAAATTTTCCATATCTAGGCTTCTGCCCAATTGATGCTTCATGCAGGAAATCCAACTTTTGTACCTCTCTTATTTGATGTCACAAATATGCTACTCGATCGTATTATATTATTATTATTATTAGGTTGTCTATTCCTTTGATGTTAGTAACGATAAATAGATTATTTTATATTTCTTTCAGGAGACCGTCCCAAGGACAGGAAGAGAAAATCATGCCAAGAAAGTGCTGGAAATTTGACTAACGCTTTACCGGATGATGTTTTGGAAAACATGTTTGCGGCGCTTTCGATCGATTCTAAAGTGACAAGTACTGCTTCCACGAGATCCGGGAAAGGATCTTTTATTATTCTTGATGACAATATTCTTGCTGGAGGTAATTCAGATTGCACCACTTCCACCGACTCTAGGAGGCCAAGGTCAGAGGTATTCATTGAAAGGGTAAATGACCTGTTGCTGCGCCATGTTGGAACTGGTGTTCGAGTGTTCGAGGTTCGTTTTGATTTGAACTCCACTCATGCTGCCCACCTTGACAAATGGGTCCAGTTTGCGTCAGAGGCGGGTGCACAAGGTGTGAAACTTAGCTTGTGTAAAAACATGACTTCTTGTCCGGAGCATTTGGTGACTGCAAATCGTTATAACTTCCCTTTGCATTGCTTTGGCGATGGGCGACAAAGATCCTCGATGCGGAAGCTAGACCTGACAAATTGCATATTCACGCCACCGCTGGATTCCAGTGCCTTTTCCTCCCTTGTGTGCCTTTATCTAGTACGTGTCACAATAACCGACTCCGGCATCCAGAACATTTGCTCTTGCTGCCCTATTCTCCGCCATTTGAGACTGGCACGATGCGACGATCTGGTTAATGTAAGGATTTCCCATGAAGTGCTGATATGTTTGGATATATTTCATTGCAAAAAGCTGGTGAGTGTTGAGATTCACGCCATCTGCCTACTCATCTTCGAGTATGATGGACATGAGGTACACATCAATTATGCTAGGGCCCCCAGCATGAGGTTTTTGGTAAATAAGTTCGGGAATCAAAATGGTTATCTTTCGGACGGTGTAGAAGCCATGAAAAGGATCAGAAAAATCACCTTGACATTTCTTTGGCCATCGGAGGTTTGTTCACTCAGTTAGCAGTTTCTAACTGTTGTAGTAATAATGAATTTTCTTAACTGCTTCATTTGCTCTTCTGCAGAAGCCCAGTTATACACTTTACGCGATCAAATTCACAGCAATACAGTTCCTCAACCTATTTATTGTGCCATCTTGGAATAATGTTCGTGGAGTAGCTTATCTCGTCAAGGCAACTCCTTGTCTTAAAAGACTCCGGCTGGAAGTATGTCCTAAATGCTCTCCTTGTTGTTCTTCTTCGGATAAAAGAATTATTACGTCATTTTCCTTTTTACAGATAAAACTAAAAGAATGAATTATCTTAGTCCTCTCTTTGTTACACTACTTGCCTGCTAGGATGCGATAATAGAAACTACTTCATGCAACATACTTGGGCCGACGGATCAAATACTAGCATTTATCATCAGTTTTACATTCTCCATGTTGACACAAAAAATTTAGTGGTGGGGTAATTTCTCTTATGTACATCAGATCCTTCTTTAGGTCTGTCTAAACAACCCTTGTTCTGTTTCCATGTCCTGAAATGAAGTCGTCTAGAATTATAAAACCATGGCATATAATTTACTTAAGATGGTATCAAGCATTTGATTCGAAGCCATGTAATTCGTCAAATTTGAAGTGAGCTTCATACTAGCCTGTGCCTCACAATTTCCTACACATCTATAATCTACTGATGCCAAACCAGTGCAGTATTGGTTTATGAGTGCCAGAAGAGCCTTCATATTTGGATCTTTGAACAATCTCACATCAGTACATCATGGACTCACTGTACTTGGGCCTTCCTTGCACGCAGGCAGGCAGCGGAGACCACCATTACCGGGACGACGTCCAGGTCAGCTGGCCCGAGGGCATCTCTCTCAAGAGGCTCCGTTTCATCACCGTGGGCGGTTTCGCCGCCCAGGCCCCGCTGGTGGAGCTCTTGGTGTGCATGGTGCACGCGGGCGGCCGGTCGAGGAGGACGTATCTCCAGGTCGACCCGCACCACCATCTCTGCAAAGGGCTGGGCAGGTGGGTCAGGGAGGACGTCGGCGACAAGCCTGCGAGGGACCGCGCGAGGGAGGCCGCTAGGGAGACCCTCCACTCCAGGCTCCCGCCGTCCGTGAAGCTCGTCATCAAATGATTCGCGTGTGATCTGTATGGTTTATATATAGACTGCAGATACTGGATTGAGCTGTGAAATCCGAGGCGGGTGACGGTGCGAACCGCACGTCTCTTTTTTCTTTCGTCTCTATAGAATGTCAGGGCGTGCATATCTGAACCTGAAGCTAGCGGATACAAGTTCTCGTCTTGCTCTCACTCGAGCTCAGAGGAAGCTCCATAATACGCAGCTCTGCAAGACTGTCGAGATATGAAGAAATTAGTCTGGAACAGAGTAGCTTCTGCCCCTCTATTGAACCGTGTGCAGGTGCGCGCCCGTCTGCCTGTCGAGTTGCAAGATGAAATGGGCACTTCCTCTGTCCGGATATATAGGCATAATATGCACTCCCTCGGTCCCATAACATAAGATGTTACTACGACCAATTTATGAGCATATCAATTGAAAGAACATCTTATATTATGGGGCAGAGGGAGTATTCTGTAACCCAAGATATATCCTTGACAAGAGCCCGGAGTTCCTTGTGGACAGCCTAGTGGCTGATTGACTGTAATCGTCTGTTAACTTTGCAATAAAGCTCCACAAAGTTTCGATGCAAAAGAAAAAATAAATGGAAGATGCCCACCTTCTCCTATCCGAAATTTGCGCCAATTTACCGAACCTGTAGCTCTGTCGACCCTTTCTTTCATGATTCTCGTACAAATATAATAGCTGATGATCGAAGCATGTCAGTTAAGGTTTCGTGGTGTAGTTGGTTATCACGTCAGTCTAACACACTGAAGGTCTCCGGTTCGAACCCGGGCGAAGCCAATCTAATGTTTATTTTACCTCCTTTTTTTTGCAAAATCTATTTTTGCTGCTTGTTCATCCACCACATAGCCACACTTCCAGACGCAGGGAAATGCTCGTCCTACCACGACGCATGCAAGTGACAAACTGTACAAAATTCAGGAAAACAACGGCACAGCACAGCAAAAGGAGAGAAATTATTTCGCTCAAACACTCGTTGAAACGCGTCATTTTCATCCAGAAGAAAACGCGGAGATAGCAACAGGTGAGCAGCAAGTTCCGGGGAATCCAGCATTTTACCAGTTGCGGTAGACAGGAGAGCTCAGGGGATACGATCCCACGGTTGCCAGGAGGACCATGTAACAACAGCAGCGTGCACTTGGCTGGGCCGGGTGCCGTAGACATCAAGGCAAAAGCAGGAGAGAAACCGCAACCCTTGCATCACCACAGAACCCTCTCCCAGAATGTGAGCCACAGGAGCGAGGATACCGAGAGAAACTTTGTCGATAAGCATAACGCCGGAGTGACTGTGCGCACACGCAGGCGGGCACGGCGAAGCGGACAGCTCCGTGCCGGCCCGGCAAGTTCTTCCTCCCCCTGCAGACCAAACCTTGCCACAAAAAGGAAGTGATGGTGTTAAAGAGTGATGCAACATAGGTAAGAGACCAGTGGTAGGCAACCTTGATTGATATATGTAGTACCTTGGCTTTAAAGAAGAGCAAGGTTTGATAGGCAATCAGCTTCTGTGGGACATAATTGTTTTGACCCCTTCTGTTCCTCCCCCCCTGGATCTGGTTGGTTGGATGTTGGCCATTTGACAACAAGCATTGAGATCCTTTTCCTTTCCATCCTCTTGAATAAAGCAGACGTTTCGAAGACAATAGTACGAATAAAAGGAAAATGAAAGGTAAAGCTTGCCATAGGACTATATTTTCAAATGGCCGCAAACCTAATGCTATTATAATTACATTTTTCTGTAGAAAGTTATGATTAGTATGTACAGAGGGGATTTGAGTTGGACGCGTACTGATATACTTTTCTGACATAAATGGGAGAGAACAGTGTTATCAGCATTTACTAATAATTCTAGCGCATATTGATCGAGACGTATAACAGCAATATGGGTACTATCTGCTGCTCATCATGTTGGTATTTTCAGAAAATTCCAGAAAGATGGCCCATGTGCAGGTTGTCGACACAGTCCATACCCTGTGAATGTCAAGAAAGGGATGGTTAAACCAAGTGGTTCTGAGTTCTCAAGTTATCCACACCTTCACTGATGATGAAATGGACGCGCAACTGTAAAACTTTATGGACAGTGTTCAAAGATGTCAAAACTAGAAAGATTGGCACCAACGCATAGTCTATTAGTATATCACAGATCAGATGAAAACAACTGGTCAGCTTTCATGAGAAAGGTTAAGCTAAAAGAGGATTGCTTTGCATACTACTCATCCAGAGCCTTCTTTTTTTAATAAAATGTGAAACGTTATACAGCTCTGGTTCCATATACAAGATGAATAATGATACGCATAAATCGGTGAGTTTTTGTTTTATGTAGGTTGGCTACCGCAAGAGCTTAATAAGCAGTCAAAGAACGATCAGTGCCGATGTGCTGATATGCAGCTCGAGTTATCTAGACATCACAAATGCCATTGAATAAGAAACATGTGTGGATTAGTACAACTTCTTACTAGTTCAAGGTCACTCTAAATTCCATCAGGTGCAGGTGGTTGTCCAGGCCCAGAAATTGGCGCAACAGTACAATCCGGCACTTCCGGTATCTGGCTTTTTGGTGCCACTTGTGGTGTATAAGCATATGGTCCTGCTACCTGCAAAGAATTGAAACCTAAGCTAGGTGAACAAATGAAAGAGGGCTGAGAAGTCCCTTGCACCAAAATTAAGAACACAGGAGAAGTGGTCAGTTTATACCTGAGGTGCCGTTGCTTGCCCGCCATCTAGGTGAAGGAAATGGTTGCTTGCTTCTCTCAGCTGAATGTTTTGCATCTGGTTTGCAATGTACATAGGGTTCATTGCTGGAGATGGGTTCATAGGGATGTGGTTTGACAAGGAATGGTTCATGTATGGCACTCTTGCCATCTGATTTAGACCCTGTGCCGCAGGCATGCATGCCGAGTTCATGCCCACGGCCATCGGCGGCATGAACTGGTGAGAACCAGGAAACATCATTGGCGCCATCCCGGTGGTCATCCACATAATCTGAGGTAGATTTTAGTCTCAATTAGGTACCAATAATTGATGCCATATTTCTCTCCAAACAAAAAATTGATGTCATATGGGGTTATGTCTGTGTATTCAGGTAGAGGAAACGGTAAACTCCTAACCTGAACTTGCATTTGGAGGGACTTCAAGTACTCGATCGCCTCGTCTAATATTGATGCTTTGTCGGCCTGAAAGTGAAGAGCAAAGATTGGAAAGGAAAGAAACATGTGTAAATGATAAATGAGATATGTCACCATTAACCAACAGAAATGAATCAATTCAGAGACTTGCACATGATCAGAAAAGATGCATAATACTACTACTCATTTCTTACCTTGTTGCAGTGGGGTATGAGTTCTTGCAGTGACCGCATCTTTTCGTTGATCCGGTCCCTTCGTCTCTGCATCATCAGCACAAATTACATACACCATAAGAAACAATCCAACAAACCACAAGCCACCTTGCTCAATTGTAAGATTGCAACACAAGTAGCATCTGATTCTGATCTCACCCTCTCTGACTGGTTATGAACTTCAGCTGCCCTGCTCCTCCGTTTCGACCCGTGCCGCCTCGACGATTTTGTTTCTTCAGTGGCCTCACACTCCACATCCTGCAATTTCCTCTTGAATTCCACTCAGTTTCAGCTCAAGCAAATTTTGTACAGGTAGAAAATTGCAACTGAACGATACAGGGACAAACCGGAGCAAGAAACCCACCTCACTGCGGCTATCAGAGTCGTCTTTGCCCCTCCCCTTCCTCTTGTGGGCATGGCCGCCGCTCTCGCTCGGCAGGCCGGAGGCACCGAAGTTGCTCCCGGACCCGCCGGACGACGAGGTGCCGGCGCCGCCGTCGCGCGTGCTGGCCCCGCGCGTCCCCTCGGACGGCGGCGCGGCGCTGGCTTCCTCCCTGCCCCCTGCCGGCACCTCCGGGACCAGGTTGCTGCCGCAGAAGGTGGAGCCGATGTCGCCGCCGGTCCAGCTGGAGGAGATGCCGCTCCGCATCGGCGGCGGCGGCGGCGGCGGCGGGGCAGGGTGGGAGCTGGGCCCCGGGAGCGCCGCGCACGCGACCTCCGGGGCGGCGCCCACCGCAATGCTGTTCCAGAGCTGCGCGTAGACGTCGTTCCCCAGCGCGTCGACGTCGTCCTGGAACCAGGCGGCCGTCTCCCCGCCAGCGCCGGCGAGGCCGCTGGGCGCCGGCCTCGGGTGCGTCTGCGGCTGCGCGACGACCGCCCCGTTGTGCCACAGCAGCTCCACCAGGTCGTTGTCCGCGCTGCGGATGCCATGGCCCATGGGGGGAATCAATCGATAGATGCTCGAAACAAAGGGGGGAAAAGGAGGGAAATTTCCATCAGGAAGAAAAGCAAAGAGCTCCTTACACGAGAGGCTTCTTGTGGCTCGCCGCCGATCTCCCATTGCCGTCCATGCCGGCACGGCCGCCGGGACTGCAAGGAAGATCAACACTCCATTATCCGTTCATCCAGGAAAGCCATCGATCCCCAACACGAAACAAAAGCTATCCATGGAAAACAAACCTGGAAGATGAGCGGCAAAGCGGACCTGGAAGGAAGGAAGCAGAAAGGGGAACGAGCAAGCCAGGCTACCCCGCTCCTTCTTCTAGCTCCAGCCTCCGGGCAGACAGACCCACGGAGAGGAGGATCACTTCACTTCCAAAAGAGAGGGGGAGATAATCAGTCTACTGCTCCGAGCTCCTGACCACTGGGCTGACCTCTCGGCTGAGCACCACCACCGCCGCCGCCACTGTTCTCCACTCGATCAGGAGGAGCAAACCCAGCGTGCCGAGACAGTGAGAAGTGACAAGACAAGTCTCCTCCCCTTCACCTTTTCTTGGCGGACCGAGGCACGGAGGCAGAGCAGCTTTAGGCAGTGAGCCGAGGTATATGTATGGAGTACGTAGTACTTGGCTGGCTCCTCTCTCAGCCGGAAAGGGAGGAGGAGGAAGAAGAGGAGCAGAGCAGCACTGCGGCGGTGGCAGGAGGAAACCCGTGGGCGACTTGGCTTGGATTTTTCTCGCCGAGGAACCGAGATTTTTTCGCGGGGTTGGATGGCGGAGCGGCAGCGGCGCTCGGCGTCCTTGTCGGGTCTCCTTGGCGCCGGGGGCCAGTGCCGGTCCTCGGAATCGGCGGCTTTGGACTCGAACTGGACCAGAAACCAGCCCCGATGGATGCACCGCCGGATTCGCTCGATCTTTTCCTTCCTTCTTTATGCGAACTTCATTCATGCGTTTGGGGTATACTTCTGCCACTACACGGGCAAGTAGGTGATGTCGCATGTGCCCGGGATTAGTCTTTGTTAATCCACTGGACTACTAGATAGTAGTTCAGTTAGAAAAAAAAAATATTAAAGCAACTTCAACGGACCGACCTAAATGGATGGTGTTTTTGTCCGTTTTTTGACCGTTTGGGTCGGTCGTCCGCCCTCTTTTAGATTTGTGTCGGCAGTGCGCCCAACGCGCCGACCCATTTCATAACCACACGCATAGATCATGCCAGCGGCCATGTCATCGCCTTGGTTTTGGCGCTCCAGCGCGCGGAAAGGTTTGCGCGTGCGGGGAAAAATCGGCCTAGCGCGCGCTGGTTTTGGCGCGCCGCGGCCGGCGCTCCCTCCACACTCTGTCCGGCGCCCACTCGTCTCGCCCCGTCTCACTAGCCTCGCCGCCTCTGCACCACCATGTCGATGCGCCGCCCGGGCGCTTCGGATTTTCGCGGAGTTCGTGAGCGCCGCTCCGACGCCTTCCCCTCCGAGATCTGGTTTGGCGAGAAATGCCTCATTCTCGGCACCTTCAACACCGCGGAGGAGGCGGCCTGCGCATACGACGCTGCGGCGTGGCGCCTCCTACGGCCTCGTCGGGAGATGAATTTTCCCGACGTGTCGACGAGCCAGGGGCGAAGGATCTCGCGCCTCTCCCGCGGCTTTTCACCGACGAGGATCGTCGTGATCACCGGAGGCGGCAGCGTCGCCTCGCCATCGCCGAGATGGACGTGGAAGCCATGCGGTGTGGTGCGAACGCTTCCCGCAGGACATCGTCGACGAGCGCCAGTTCTACAAGCAAAGGAGGACGGTGAGGGAGGCGAGGAGAACGGAGCGAGCCGCCTATCGGGAGGACAAGCGTGCGCGGAAGCAGGCCGCTCAATTGAACATGAAGCTAGGAGAAGCGTCGTCCTGGGACTCCGAGGACGAGCGGTATGCTACGCTTACATTCAGACGTCAGAGGAGGACATTTCCGAGTCGGAGTCGGAAAACGACGAATAGTTGATCTTTTCTTTTAGCTGTCTTTGCTAGAACTATCTATGTATCCTTTTTCTATCGGAAAAAATGACCGGCGGAGTCGGCGACAAAGCAGGTGGGCGAGGGTGTGCTGTTGGATGGGGAAAGGCCAATGTGCCATCGACCAGCGGGCCCGAGGAGGAGAGAGGGCGAGCGCACGCGTCCGTCTTGTGTCCACGCCGATGCAAATCCCGCTTAAAAATGGGTCGGGAATGGATCGGCGGGCGGACGAAAAGCGGACGCGCGTCCATTTGGGTCGGCGCGTTGGACCGACTTTTTTTTCTGCGCCGACCCAAACGGACGGCGACGGACGAAATGGGTCGCCCCATTGGAGTTGCTCTTAGATACTTCCTCCATCCCATAATATAAGAACGTTTTTGACACTAGGGAGTAAAAAACATCTACAACTACACTCCTCAAACATCACTTTATGTTGATTCCTGTATGTTCGGGTGGATGATCTGATCAGTGACCGGTCAAGAAATCACGAATCAGCCGCATCCCTTGTATTGGCCCTTCCGAGCTGACCAACATCCTTCATGCCCATACCATATTTGGGGCAGATTGGAGAGGCACAGACGTGTCTGAGCGCATCCGCCGCGTCATATCCGACACACATGAGGCCACCCTGACCCACATATAACCGTCACATCCGCATCCACAATCAAACCCTAGCGACCCCACTCCGTTCCCAAGCTCTTGGTCAGCCTTCTCTGACATGACAGGTAGCGGACCCGACTCTGATATCTCTTGATCTGTCGTCGAATGGGACCTCATCCCATGCGAGGACAAGGACGAGTTGGCCATCCAGAAGGGACTCCGCCGGTCTCAGGAGAAAATCCCATCTCCGTGGTCGGACTTGCTCCGGTGTAAATCCATTGCGTCCGCAAATGCTGCTTGGACTACCCCCCAAAGAGGAGGAGGAAGTGAGTGACGGATCACTTGACAGTGAGCAGATTCGGCTCAATCCATTTTGCATCTTCGACCGCTACTTCCGCAACGAAGACGGCAACAACAGGGGCAAGAGCAGCCTTGGCTGAACTTTCTCATAGCTCTAGTTTAGAACATGCCAATCTTTGGTAGTCTGATAGCATGTATGATGAAGTAGTTGCATGCTATGTTTGTGATCGCTATGTAGTATGTGAGTTTAGTTTACGTTGCATTATATTGTACGGATTTAAGGATAACTAATGAGGTATCCGGTTGTGGACATGGACATTTGAGGGGTGACCGGTCACTGCCCACGAATGCGTTCCGTGAACGTCTAGGAGGCCAGATTTTCCAGGTCTGGCTATAACGCCCGTAAAGATCCGGACCATGTGGTTTGGACACTTTTTATCTTCATACAAGGGACCCCAAATGTCCACAGAGCAGTGTGCATGTTCAAATTTTACTAAATTGGGAGTAAATTTGGGAAGCTTTGCGGGAGTTCGGACACCATGCAAGTGTTAGGGATTCCCCTTGATCCACTGCTAGTCGAACCATATGTCCCCATGATCCATGTGCTTTATCCTCTAGATTCGCTTGGCCATCCCTGCTATCCGGATTTGATGCACATGGTTGGATGATCGGTTTTTTAATTTGTATCTCCGGACACATCCAGACATGTCTGTGGATGACTGGATGTATGGTGAGTCCGATTTAAAGGGCGCCGTGTTGGAGATGCCCTTAGTACATTGGACAGTCATATCATCGTTGGATAACATTTTGTGAGAAGATATCGTTAGCCGGTGATCTGGGGCGTCCCTATCCTTGTCCCGCAGGCCTTTGGAACAGTCCGAGGGGAAGGGAATAGTGTGGCTTTTCTCTTTCTTTCTTTCTTCTTCCTTCTTTTAGAAGGGAACGCATTTTTTGAGATGGAATGGAAGCGGGATGCATTTGGGGTAGCATGAGAATGACGGCATTTGGTGCCTGATGGGCGCCATGCCGAGCGCTGCGCACCACACAGCACCGCCGCGGCGGCCACGCACCAACTAGCGGACCGAAAAATTCGCGCATATGATTCTTACTTGTGCAGCTCGGACTGTTCAACTGCAGTGTAACTGTGTAAGTATTACACATGGTTGGTAATCATAACCACTGGTCGAGTTAGACAACACTAGGTGACAACATTCATCAAGGACTCCGTGGCCCAATGGATAAGGCGCTGGTCTACGAAACCAGAGATTCTGGGTTCGATCCCCAGCGGAGTCGTATTTTTTTTTGTGTGTGTGTTTACGTGATCGAAGGAATTGCTATTCGACCGTGTTTTTCTTTTCGTTGTGCAAAACTGTCGTGGCCGTTTTTTACTTCGAATAAATGTTTCTCCCTCCAATTCAAATTGATTTCTATTTTTCTATTACAGCAAAATTTGACTTGTCACGATCCATGTTTTCAAAGTAAAGAAAAACGTCTAAAAGTTTCATCATATTTTTTGTGTTTACGTGATCGAAGGAATTACTAATTCGAACCTGCTTTTCTTTTCGTTGTGCAAAATTGTCGTCGCCGTTTTTCACTTCCAATAAATGTTTCTGCCCCCGATTTAAATTGATCTCTATTTTTGTTTTACAGCAGAATTTGACTAGCCACGATCCATGTGAAGGAATTACTATTCGATCGTGTTTCCAAAGTAAAGAAAAACGTCTAAGAGTGTCATCATTGTAGGCATCGTCCTCCGTCTTCGCCCAGAGCCCTATGCCTTCCTACCTATCTGGAGGAATGTTTTGGTTTTGTTAAGTTGCATTTGTATTAGAGAGAAAACTGTCCTCTCTCTCTCTCTCTCTCTCTCTCTCTCTCTCTCGTCTCGTCTCTCTCTCTCTCTCTCTCTCTCTCTCTCTCTCTCTCTCTTCGAGAAAGTCCTCTGGCACCCTTTATTGCATAGTACCTTCACTGTCAAGGAAACGGACTAATGCGCTGATTTCTCTCTAGAGATGAGTACTTTAGAGAAGATGTCAGTTATCGTTTTCTGTTGAGTTGGAATACATAGATGAAAGATTATCTTTGTTAGGTACAAAAATATCTCCTCGCAATTTTTCTATGTGTCTATCCCTTCACACATAAGAGGTTATTTGTCTTCCATTCTAGATAGGGGCGGATGCAAAATAGGCCCAAGCCCCCAGGGAGGATATATTTCTTGTAAATTTATTTGTTTGCATTAAATCATGTGGTCCTTTGATCCCAAGCCCATGGTTATGGTAGGCTTTGGTGTACATCTGAATATGTAAAATAAATGTCATCTCTTCATCATATATTTTTTTGTTTAATGCGAGTAATTAGTGTGAAGCAAATCCCTCAATAATCCATAATGTCAAACTTTTGCATTTTCTTCTATATCGGACATAAGAGACATACCACTAGACTTTCCTATAACTCTACCCTAAATTATAGCATTTTATAGCTTAGGCGACTGCTTTCCGTAGCCTCTTCACTCTCAAGGAAATGGAGTAATGGCGTGATTTCTCTCTATAGACGAGTACTTCACAGAAGATGCCACACATCCTTTTCTGTTGATTTGGAAAACAAATAGATGGAAGATTATCTTTGCCTGGTGAAAGAATATCTCCTCACTCTTTTCTTAAGTGTCTATATTCCTTCACACATGAGAAGCTACTTGTCTTCCATTCTAGACAAGGCGGATCCGTAATAGGCCCAAGCCCAAGGAGGACATATTTCTCATAAATGTATTTGCTTTCATCAAATCATGTGGTCGTTTGATCCCAAGCCCATGGTTATGGTCCTGTTAAACCTAGACTTTGGTTTGCATCTGGTTATGTAACGAAAAAATGGCATCTCTTCATCATATGTTTTGTAATTTAAATTAATTGTTGTTATTTTGTTTCATGTGAGAAATTAGTGCCAAATAAAAAGCTACAAAATCCATTATGCAACAGTTTTCACTAGGTTCTATATGTGACATGAGGGACATACCAAAAAACTATCCTATAATCTTATCCTAAATAATATAGCATTATCTATGGCGAAGGTGGCTGCCTTTCTTTTCAGTAAAGCCGTGCCAACTTAAACCTCGCATGTCCGCCAACTAGTACGAGGTGGATGCGCCAAGGCGGTAACGAAGAAGATCTCGCATGAGTAACTGAGGTAGCGGGCGAAGCCGCCGGCGATGTGCAGCGGAGCCTTCGACAACCATCGGACATGATGAGCTGGAGGTGGTGAAGACATGATTGCGGGCCATCAATGGAGGCAAGGCTGGATTGAGAGAACAACATGATTGATGTAGAAAAAGAAAGATGTATCCAGCAGCCCACATGATTGATTTTGATTTAGGAAAAACAAGTAAGCGTCCGTGTCAAAGGAGGTCTAAAACAATAAGCATTTTTGGTTGCTTTGGTTCGACCTTTTCGCGTTTATATGTATTTTTATCAAAATAATTTGGGTGGGCGCATTGTAAGTGTTCCGATAGGTCCTCGCCATTGTGTTGCCACAGGAGCCATATATAATAAAATCATGACAAGAATTATGGAACGAGGGAGTAATATATTTATCCTTTTGTTGTTTATTATAAAAAGAAAGAAAGAAAGGCTGAATAGTTTCGATGAAAGACGTGCTATGCTTGTGGCCCGACCGAGATATTTCAGCTTTGATTGATGAAATGAAAGGGAAACGTGCCCAATTATCCGATCGGAGCAGCCGAAGCGAAAGCAACCGGCGGATGTGAGCTATGATGGGTAACTCCCTTCTTCCCTCCCTAGACTGGAGAAAACCCAGCTTCTTCTCGATCGTTCTGTTCTGGCGTCTTCCCCTGCTCTGTTCCCATCCGTATGTTTGTCCAGCTCGATGCGGGAAAACGTCTGTGCGCGCGACACGCCGTACGCTGTGATCTTGAGCCAGGTGGGTTTGCACCAATGGGGGCGCAGATGCAGATTACCACGCCAGCGCCTTCTCATCCACGAGGTCAGGACGCGCTCGCTTCGCTTGGATAGTTGGATTGGACTCTGCCGACGGCGACACCGCATCTTTGTTTGGTGGTTGGTCGCTCGAATTTTACCCATCTTCTCATCCACTTAGAGCAACTCTAGCAAACCCCGCATCCTCTTGACCCACAAAACGTTTATGCAGGTTGCGGAAAAACGCCTTTGCGGGCCGGTGCGGACGGCCGCATATGCAGACACCGTATAATGAACCCGTAAAAACGGATATTCCTGGAATATGCTTTTTATGGGTTGGGGTTGCGGCGTCTGATTGGACGCAGCTCCTCCGGACCCGCAAAACTTAAATTTGCAACTTAATTTGATCTTGCATATTGCATTGCTTCTCTTATTTAACAACATTGGATACAAAAGATATCACCAAATCTTTGCTAGAATAGCAAGACCAAAGAAAACAAGAACTACAAGTATGCATTTTAGGAGATTTCCAACTTGCATAACTGCTCCCACTAGTTGGACTAATATCTTCTCCATGCATTCGTTGTTGATCTGTGGATTCTTGATTTTGCATTTTTCTTTCTTCATCTTTTGTTCGGAAGAAGTAGATGTTGCTTCCCCTCTAGTTGCACATGCAGCCGCATCATTGCCTTCGATTGTACTAAGGAGTGCACTAACATTTATGAAGTTTCTTTCTATCAACAAACCAATGTATTGACCTTCCCAAAACCAAAATGAGCATCCATCGTCCTACACAAAAGAATGAGCAAGCTCGAAGTGAGCTACCGCAGTTGAACTAGAGAATGAACTATGAAACGAGCTACCGCAAGTGCACGTACCCCGTTGTTTTCGCGTTTGAAGAACACCCATCCGGGGCGCTTCGGCGTGCTCGAAGTGAGCCGCAGCACTTTCCTCGTGCAGTCGTCGCACTCTATGAGCGGCATCGGCAAGCCACAAAGGCGTTGCGCGAGCGCCAAGCCCGGTGGACGGTCGGTCGAGTCCATGCCCGCAAACCTTCGGCGGCGGCGGGCGAACGAACCCGTACCTGCATTCTGCGATGCGCCCTTGCCTGGGCTGCGGGAGAGGCTCCCCGACCACTCCATCGCATGAGGCCGCAACCGGCGGCCGGAAAAGGCCAAATCTGGCGGCCCGGGATGAGTGCAGCTGATCTGCAAATCCGGCGGCCCGCCGACTAAGGGGGGGGGGAGGGAGGGGAGGCCTCGTGCGCGTGGCGGCCCGGGATGAGTGCGGCTGATCTGCAAATCCGGCGGCCCGCCGACTAAGGGGGGGGGAGGGAGGGGAGGCCTCGTGCGCGTGGCGGCCTTCCGGCTACGTTCACCTGAATCTTGGGCGGCGGCCGGCGGCGGCGCGAGAGGGGAGAGAAGAGGTGGTTGGTGGGAGAAAGCGCGGGATGAAATGTCCTCCCACCAACTGCTTCCGCTTATATGCAGGGCACCGCAACGGCGGGGGCGAAACTCGCGATTTCCCGGGTTGGGGTCAGGATTTTGCCGTGCCCCCTAAAACATTTTGCGGGCCGGGGCGGGATGCGGTGTCTGATCCGGCTGGTTTTTTCGCCCTGACCCGCATTTTGGCGGTTATTTTACGGGTCAGGGCGGAATGCGGGGTCTACTAGAGTTGCTCTTACCATCAGGTAGCAAACTCAACCTCACGTCTCTCTGCAAGGCCTTGTATAATGCTAGGTGCTTTGAAAAATAAACCGGATTTTTTTGAAGCACCGGTGCCTATTTCTACAGAAGAGACGCCTAATTAAGCGTCTATCCTGTATAAATAAGTGCCGGTGCTTATGAAAAACTTGATTTATTTATCTAAGCACCTTTTCTAAGCACTTTGCATTGTACAAGGTCTAAAGTGTTGTAAACATGAAAAACTTCGCTCGTGCATATGGTCAGGACAACTCTAACCGATCCCTTATAAAATAGAGTAGAATCCGGCCGAGTAAATTTAGTGGGATATATTTACTGCATTAACTTTTGGCCGGACCTAACAGATCCCCTAAATATAGCGAGTATGATTTTATTTTTTTCTAACTTATGCAATTCTAGTTTACGCTGCAACTACATATTAGCACACATATAAAAACTAAACATAAATATGAATATTCAAGTAAATCACGAATATAGTTTACAAACTAAATTCAAAGTTTACGAATTAAACTATTCAAATCTAAACACACCGAATGATCCAAATGTAGCAAATAACATGTGAAAGAATAACTAGGAAGTGCTATGAAGTTGCAAGTGATGCTCAATAAGATCATCTTGGAGTTGAGTATATACTTGTCGGTTCTCGATCCTGTGATGCTCTTCAAGAAATGTCAGGATCCTATTTGGATCATACTCTGGCTCAACCGGAGTCCCGTTGACGATGTACCGAAAGTACTCAGACATATCCTTCTCATCTTCAGTGTGCATGTACTTCTCATCCACTTGCCATCAAGTAGCAGACTGAACCTCACGTCTCTCCCTAAAGTGCCGTAAACATGAGAAACTGCGCACGTTCATATAGTTAGGGCATTTAAAACGTGGGGGGCAAGCACTTAGCTCCAACAGTGTAGGGTGAGACCGTGAGACTCTAAACAGACTCTTACATATAAAATTTCCATTTTTGTTTTTCTGAAGCGTCTAAGCAGACGCACTGTGTTGGACATGGCCTCACACATCAAGGAATAGCATGATGACAATACGTTTCTCCTTTAAAAAAACTCCAACCATAAATTAATTAATTAACAAGATTCTTACAACCATTGATTACATAGTTTGTCACGTACGGCGAAACACTATTACAGAACACCCCCTCAGACCTGCTATCAAAACTAAATTTCACAATCTCATGCGCCATCCTATTAGCCTGCCTATCAATCTTCCTGATCTTGAAATCCTCAATAAACTTTGAGACGCTCAACGACTGCTTTTTCAAATACACAAGAGGAGACATGTCAATTGATTCTTTTGCCAGAAAAGATGCAACAAATGAGCAGTCAACTTCTAAAATAATTGGTTTGTGAAGTGCAATACCAATGTATAATCCGGCATGGCACACACGGAGTTCCGCTTCATCCACACAGGTATACGAACGGATAAAATCCCATGAACAAACCAAGACTTCACCTAGATGATTTCTAGCAACAACCCCAACAGTATCTCATGTTGTCCACAAAACTAGCATCAATGTTTATCATAATATACTCAGGATGCGGAGGCTTCCAAAGAGCATGACCATCCGCGGGCGGAATAACGTACCTCCAATTATCTATCACCCGCTTGCCTTTGTTGCTTAAGTCGACCTGCACATAGGTGTTAGCCGACGAGAAGGTTTTTCAATAATTTTCCACAAAAAAAATAACAGAGATGGACAAAGATTCTTTCCCCCTTCCAAAAATCAAATCATTTCTCATATGCCAAGCTCTCCAGAACATGAATAAAAATTTCTCGCGTATCGGTGTCCCCAGATGGTCAAGCAGAATAAGAAGCCAGTCCGGCACCGTAAATCTGAAAAACTCCTCGCCTGGGATATTCCACACTTCCCCCGTGGCGAAACAAAAAGCACGCCACTTAGGACAAGTCACAAGGGCATGAAAAATACGTTCATCCTCAACACCACATATAGAGCACAAACCTGACACCGTTTGGTGATGAGATACTCTATTTACTTGGACCGCCAAACTGTTGGACATAGCTCGCGAGGCAAAAATTCTTATTCTTTGTCAAACATTGGCCTTCCAAATAACATCTCACAACCTTCTTTCCTCATTAACAGCACTACTGGACATTCCTGTCTCGCCCTTGCAATCTTTTAGGTTTAAGGCCAGTTTGTACGCACTTTTAACAGAGAACATATCATTTTTCTCAAAGTGGCAAGCAATTAGACCCCCCTCTCCCACAGACTAAATACGTAACTTTAGGGTCTCCTCAGCATCATGGTGATAGAACAAGTGCCCAATCAAATTTTTATCCCATCATCTTGTCCCGCTCAAGAATAATTCAGAGACCCATTTTAGTCTAGTTCAATTCTTTTTGGCTATAACTTTTAGGCCTAGATTTCTAGGTAGCCAGTTATCTCTCCAGATATTAACATTTTTGCCATTGAACACTCTCCAGATGACCCCCTTCTTTTAGCAGATCCAGGCCATGCATAATACCTTGCCAACTCACCGACGTAGCTTCACGACTTTAGACGGTCAAGCTTGATGTCTGATCCGTCGGGGTAATGCTCGACTTTGGGCTCGAAGCTAGATACGAGGTGTAATTCGCGTCGTGGTCTTGATCCGAGGTTGAATCTGAGATCGGTATGGAGGCGTTAGAGTGGTCTTCAGCCTGGTCTGACCCCAGCCCGAAAACGCAAGCTCGCCGCGGGAATCTGCAACATACTCCTGGTTTTCAAACCTGATGGTCTGCCTTGGAGCAAAGTTTTTGATTTGGCCGAGGTGGCCAGTCCAATAGGCGTAAAGCGTGACCATACCAAAGAGAAAAAGTTGTCTGATACGCCTCCAATGTATCTATAATTTTTGATTGCTCCATGCTATATTATCTACTGTTTTAGACGATATTGGGCTTTATTATCCACTTTTATATTATTTCTGGGACTAACCCAACCCAGAATTCCTGTTTTTTTTTTGCCTATTTCAGTGTTTCAAAGAAAAGAAATATCAAACGGAGTCGAAACGGAACGAAATCAACTGGAGAAGTTATTTTTTGGAAGGAAAGCTACCGGAAAAACTTGGAGTGCACGTCAGGAAAGGAGGGAGGTGGCAACGAGGGTGGAGGGCGCCCCCCTAGGGCGCGCCCCTGCCTCGTAGGCCCCCCTTCGGTCCACCGACGTACTTCTTTCACCCATATATACCTACATACCCTAAAACTTCCAGAATAGAGAATAGATCAAGAGTTCCGCCGCCGCAGGCCTCTGTAGCCACCAAAAACCAATCAGGACCCTGTTCCGGCACCTTGCCGGAGGGGGGAACCTCACCGGTGGCCATCTTCATCATCCCGGCGCTCTTCATGACGAGGAGGGAGTAGTTCACCCTCGGGGCTGAGGGTATGTACCAGTAGCTTGTGTTTGATCTCTCTCTCTCTCTCTCTCTCTCTCTCTCTCTCTCGTGTTCTTGATTTGGCACGATCTTGATGTATCGCGAGCTTTGCTATTATAGTTGGATCTTATGTTGCTTCTCCCCCTCTACTCTCTTGTAATGAATTGAGTTTTCCCTTTGAAGTAATCTTATCGGATTGAGTCTTTAATGACTTGATAACACTTGATGTATGTCTTGCCGTGCGTATCTGTGGTGACAATGGGATATCACGTGATTCACTTGATGTATGTCTTGGTGATCAACTAGCGGGTTCCACCCATGAACCTATGCATAGGGGTTGGCACACGTTTTCGTCTTGATTCTCCGGTAGAAACTTTTGGGCACTCTTAGAAGTACTTTGTGTTGGATTGAATAGATGAATCTAAGATTGTGTGATGCATATCGTATAATCATACCCACAGATACTTGAGGTGACATTGGAGTATCTAGGTGACATTAGGGTTTTGGTTGATTTGTGTCTTAAGGTGTTATTCTAGTATGAACTCTAGGGCTGTTTGTGACTCTTATAGGAATAGCCCAACGGATTGATTGGAAAGAATAACTTTGAGATGGTTTCGTACCCTACAATAATCTCTTCGTTTGTTCTCCGCTATTAGTGACTTTGGAGTGACTCTTTGTTGCATGTTGAGGGATAGTTATATGATCCAGTTATGTTATTATTGTTGAGAGAACTTGCACTAGTGAAAGTATGAACCCTAGGCCCTGTTTCCTATCATTGCAATACCGTTTACGCTCACTTTTACCACTTGCTACCTTGCTGTTTTTATATTTTTCAGTTTACAAAAACATATATCTACCATCCATATTGCACTTGTATCACCATCTCTTCGCCGAACTAGTGCACCTATACAATTTACCATTATATTGGGTGTGTTGGGGACACAAGAGACTCTTTGTTATTTGGTTGTAGGATTGTTTGAGAGAGACCATCTTCATCCGACGCCTCCCACGGATTGATAAACCTTAGGTCATCCACTTGAGGGAAATTTTACTGTCCTACAAACCTCTGCACTTGGAGGCCCAACAACGTCTACAAGAAGAAGGTTGTGTAGTAGACATCATTGTCCGGGGAAGAAATTCCTCCCACAATCAATCCTGCCGTCGATCCGAAGGTGAGCCATCGTGCCATGTTGACCACATAGAGGGACCTGCATGGGCCAGCAATGACAGAGCTAAATCCGGCAAATCTCGGGTAGGGGTTCCCGAGCTGGTGATCTTAGCCAGATGGTAACAGACAAAGAAGATGTTGGAAATATGCACTAGGGGCAATAATATTGTACTATTATATTTTCATGTTCAAAATTAAGAGTATATATATTCTATGTTATAATTGTTATGATCCTAGAGTATGTGATTTACTGGAAAACTCATATGCACATGTGGAATTATAAACAACAAAATAAGATTCCTAGTCTTGCCTCTAAGACTAGCTCAAGTGTTGTTTGTGGTCATGTTTTTTGGATCTTAGGAAATCGTTAGGTGTAACGATAGTCCTAAAACAACTTTGAGAGTATGACATTGGAAGAATGATCATATTGAATCGACCAAAGTTGTTTGTTATAATTTGAGATAATATCGCTTGAAAATCAATTGTATAACACAGAGTGTTAAAATGTGTTTTAGTTCCTTAGACCATGAGAGTGTCGTATTCACTTCTTACCATACGGTGGACTTTGTGCTTGCTCAAACATCATCTGTACAATGGTGATCATAACGACAACTTACACTTTCCTCGGAAAGTTTGACAAGAGACCAGGTAGCTTAATAGTGGAATTTGCTCCTCTGACAATGAAGAGATATTCTTAGGGCCCTCTCGGTGTGATAGCATCCATCATCGTTTGGCCAGACACAAGTGACTATGTCACAAGGATGCCGGAACACTTCAACGAGAAAGAAGAACAAAACCGGTAACGAGGATAAAGGTATAGTGCGTATGTGGATGACTCGAGAGGATACCGACACTCCTCAGGTTCTGTAAAGTATCATGAATCAAAGGTAACATCACATGATAACCAAAGGTTCAATCGAATGTCATTCATGTAATCATAGGGATCGATATGGACGTCTATGGTTCCGCTATCGGTCATTGAACGAAGGGGTTTCGTTTACGTCTATGTTTTACCGAACCTACAGGGTCACAAGCTTAAGGTAATCATGATTTGCTGAGTGCTACTAGGACGGGAGTATCGAGTATTTATCTGTGAAATAGTTTCGAGAGGAACCGGAGCGTTTCGGGGTCACATGAAGTGTTTTGGAGTTTATCGGGTAATACCGGGTATCACCGATGAATAATATATATGTGGAAAATGTTTTCAGAGATGTTAAATTAATACTAAAAGGCTCTACTAATAGTTAGGAGGCTTTGATATTTAATTCATTGATCTTAAAAGACCAGGTGGTGGGACACTACTTGGGCCACTTGGGCCCAAGTGGAGGTGACACCCTCCTTTCCACTTGGGAAGGGAGGCGAGGCCGAATTGGAGGGGGAACTCCCCTCCTCTTGGCCAGCCAAGGAGGGGAGTCCTATCCCTCCTTGTGGCGCCCCTCCATCTCCCATCCAACCTATATTTAACACAGGCTTTTGGCACTTTTAGACACAACTTTTGGAACTTCCTCTAGTTCTCTAGTTCTAGTTGATCCTACTTGATCAATTAGAGCTTGATCTTGATTATCTAATCCTCATAATACGAAGCCCAGGGTGGTTCTAATCTCCTTCCTCTAATTCTCCGGCGGCGATTAGCTCTGGACGGCGAAGCGCTGCCGGATGGTGAAGACCGTACGCTTGCAACTCATAGAGAGGTCGTGCTTTCGGTCTTACGTTCGAGGGACTATTCGTGGGCGGTTCGCGGGATCGTTCATCTACGGTTCGAGGGACTCCAAGTACAATCTATGCGGACTCGTCTACTTCTGCTACAACTCGGAGTCGGTAACGATCTGATCCTAACCGTTCATCGTATATTCATAGTGTTCCTGGTTGATCGTAGGGCGATTTTTTTTGTTTTCTACTACGTTTCCCAACAGAAGAGGCAATATTTATCAAGGTTCGGACCCTCTCGAAGAGATAAAATCCTACGTCCTGTTTTTATTGTATTGATTGTGGATGGGGTACAAAGTACATGTTGATCTACCTCGAGATCACATGTGTGAATGAAGCTACCTCTATGGTCTAAACCACTGGGCAAATATACACCAGGGGTACCTAGGGTTATGCCTAGGTCGGTTACATCGGAGGATAAACATGTCGATGATTACATCTTGTCTTGGAGCATGCATCAAGTCTTCTATTACATCTTCAGTACGCCATGGAGCCTAGCAGGTATGGCCCACTTGGTCGATAGTTTGGGGGTCCTCGGCCCAACCCATGCTTGGGGGCTGTCGTGATTACCACCCCCCTATGTAGTACACCATAATCGACCCATTCTTCCCACGGGTTGTTTTCCTTTTTCCTCTTTGATTTTTTAGTCTCTTTTTGAAAAGAAAGCATCTTGTTATTTTCTAGGAGTTAGATATTCAAATCCCTATTAAAAATAGAAACATATATTTTATGAAAAATTCAACATGTATTTATAAAAAAGTTCAGTGTATATACCGTGTAGTAAAAAACTGTTCAATTTGTATTAAAAAATGTTTGATGTATACTATTAAAATGTTCATCATATATTAATTTTTTAGATGCATACAACAGAGATGTTCATTGTACATAATAAACAAAGTTTAGTGTATACTAAAAAATAGTTCACTGTGTATTACAAACTATTCAATTTTCATTAAAAAAAGCTCAATGTATACAACAAAAACTTCATCGTATATCATAAAAAAGTCCAGTCTGTTTATGTGAAATGTTCACCATAGACTAAATAAGTTCATTGTATGGTTAAAAAACATTCACCATACATTACAAAAGGTATAGAAATGGAAAAGTGAAAAAATCCAAAAGGAAAAAAAGAAATGAAATGAAAAATAGAAGCTGAAAAGGAGAAAAATAGAAAGAAAAGCCGGATCAGAAGGAAAAATAGAAAACCGAAAACAGAAAAAAAAAAATGAAAACAGCAGCGAAGGAAGGACACTTGGGCCAGCCTATTCGTGGCTGAGCTTAAGCGAAGGCCGACAAATAGCATCTGCTCAGCACCGCATGGGGTTGGCATTTCCTATTTAGTGTTTCAGGCGCCGACCCATGCCCTCTTTTTTTCTGGATTAATACGTGGGAGAGATTCGACCTCGCGACCTTCATCTTAACGAAATCACTAATTAAGAATTACTCGTTGCAAAGTACACTCCACTTTCCCAGGTCGCAACATGGGAGTTTTCTCTTTTTTCGTAGATCCGTTTATTCAAAACATTTTATCTCTTAAACCGTGCGTCGAAATCTCGAACTATTTTCACCATTGGATTCCTCGCGTCGAGATCTTCAAAAGTAGATCCCATGTTGATATGTTTTGATGAGCTTTTTTTAAAAAAAAACCGGACGAAAAAAACCGGGCGAAAAAACCGAACCGGGAGCACGGTTTTTTTCCCTTTCCGAAAGAGGCACGCCCGTGCCTCTCGCGAAATCACAGCCTTGCCTCTCGTGGAAGCAAAACCGTGACTCTCGTGAAAGGAGAAAAATAGAAAACACGTTTTTTTTTCGTTTCCGAGAGGCATGGCCGTGACTCCCGTGAAAGCACAACCGTGCCTCTCGCAAAAGCAAAACCGTGTGTCAGTGTCAAAACCGGCGGATCTCGGGTAGGGGGTCCCGAACTGTGCGTCTAGTCCGAATGGTAACAGAAGACAAGGGACACGAAGTTTACCCAGGTTCGGGCACTCTCGATGGAGGTAAAACCCTACTCCTGCTTGATTAATATTGATGATATAGGTAGTACAAGAGTAGATCTACCACGAGATCAAGGAGGCTAAACCCTAGAAGCTAGCCTATGGTATGATTGTTGTATGATGAAGTTGTCCTACGGACTAGAACCCTCCGGTTTATATAGACACCGGATAGGGTTATGGTTACACAAAGTCGGTTACAATGGTAGGAGATCTTGAATATCCGCATCGCCAAGCTTGCCTTCCACACCAAGGAAAGTCCCTTTCGGACACGGGACGAAGTCTTCAATCTTGTATCTTCATAGTCCAGGAGTCCGGCTGAAGGTATAGTCCGGCTATCCGAACACCCCCTAATCCAGGACTCCCTCAGTAGCCCCTGAACCAGGATTCAATGACGAAGAGTCCGACGCGCAAATTGTCTTCGGCATTGCAAGGCGGGTTCCTCCTCCAAGTTCTTCATAAAAGATTCGTAAACACCAAGAGTAGTGTCCGGCTCTGCAAAATAAGTTTCCACATTCTGCCATAGAGAAAATAATATTAACATAAATCTAATCTGCTGACGTATTCCGCAGCGTGACATCACACTACGGCCAAGTCCTTTTCTCGAATCGTTTTTACTCTTCCACCTCAGCGTGTTTTGCGAGGCGGTTTCCTTGGCATGTCTTGTCAAAGCAGAGATCGTGTCCCCCATTTACGGGATTCTCATCAATACGGACGTGGGTAACCCAACCGTGCCATTTATCACGGCGCTTGGAAGGCAAGCGAGTTTTACTAGGCTGGTGGGGACGCATAGCCGCATCCGCCCATATAAGGGGATAAGGATCCACCTTTTTACCTACGCCTTCTTCCTCCTTTGCCTATCCATCTTCTGCGCACCCGAGCTCCAGCGCCCAAGCCTGCACTACCCACCTCAACCTTCTCCAGCAATGTCCGGACCGGGAGGCAAGTGGATGGTCTCCTCCGCCACGGAGGGCCATGTCAAGAAGCTAAGGAAGGCCGGATACTTGTCCAAGGACATCGCGCACCGGCTTCCCGAGGAGGGGCAGCTTCTCCCCACCCCAAGGCCCCATGAGCGGGTAGTTTTCCTTCCCCACTTCCTCCGCGGACTGGGTTTTCCACTCCACCCATTCGTCCGGGGGCTCATGTTCTACTACGACCTGGATTTCCACGATCTGGCTCCGAACTTCGTCCTCAACATCTCAGCATTTATCATCGTGTGCGAGGCTTTCCTCCGCGTCCGGCCCCATTTCGGCCTCTGGCTCAAGACCTTCAACGTCAAGCCCAAGGTGGTGCGCGGCAGCCAGGCGGAGTGCGGAGGCGCCATGGCAGGCAAGATAGCCAACGTCCTATGGCTCGAGGGCTCCTTCGTGGAGACCCTAAAGGGGTGGCAATCCGGGTGGTTTTACATCACCGAGCCACGCGATCCAAAATGGATCGCATCCCCTGAGTTTCGATCCGGACCCCCCACGCGGCTTATGTCCTGGAAAGAGACGGGCCTGTCGTGGGGTGACGAAAAAGAGGTGACCGAACTGCAAACATGCATTCAGTCCCTGGTGAACAAGCCGATCAAGCTTGTCAATGTGGTCCAGCTTATGCTCGTCCGCCGGATCCTCCCGTGTCAACAACGGGATTTTACTCTGGGAGTTCAAACCGGCGCAGCACCAAACCCTCAACAGGCTCTTCGACACGACGTATGAAGACGTCTGAAAGGTGCTAACCAAAGGCGCCGAGGCTCCCACATCCGCCTCTGAGGACCGCGGATACAGCTCGCAGCGTCACGCTAGCGAGGTAAGCTATTTTCACCTTTCATAGGATGCTTAAGTTTTTTCATAATTTGACTCCATGCGGGATCTAAATTCCCTCACCTTTGACAGGCTTGGCAGGCGATATCCGGACCGAATAACTGTCCGGCTCCCTTGCCCGAAGACCCAGCCCCTGCTCTCCTAGTGAAGCTGCTGGCTCCGACGCCTTATGTGGTGCCGGAGAAGAAGGCCAAGAAGAAGAAGGCCACGGGGACTCGAAAGAGTGCCCGTAACATGGTGGTGTCGGACTCGTCATCTGACGAGTCCGAGACGCTCTCCTCCCGTGAAAACAAGGAGGAAGAAGAAACCTCTCCCCCTCCGGTGGGGGAGGAAAGAAAAGGAAGGCCGCCCCAATGGGGGAGGCCGAAGGGTCCAGGAAGAGGAAGACCCCTCCGCCGTATTGCTCCCCCAACGCCAACGAGGACGACGAGGAGTGGCCGGACAGGGCCAAGCGCCTGGCGAAATCGTAAGTATTCGGATACCAGAGTAACTCATGATATTCCTTTGTCGCTCAGCTTTCCCTAACGCCGAACATAATTGTGCAGCCCGCCCCGGGCCGAACTCGACGAGTCATCGAGCGGCTCCCTGGATTCGTCGGACGTGAACTTAGTTCCGCCCGCTGTCTCCCCCCGCACTGCAGACGACGCCGAAGTGGCGTCGCAACGAGCTCTGGGGCAGGAGGAGGTGGTCCTGGAGGAGCCGCAAGGCGACCTCCCGGACTCCAGGAGTAAAGGGGACAAAACCCCCCAGGGCTCCAAGTCCGGCTTTGAGCCGGACACCGCGCCGGAATCTTCAACGGTTCCGGACCGCGGCAGGCGAACTCCTGTCAAGAGGAGCAAGCCTTCTGAGCCGGCGGCCTCCGTCCAATCGGAGGTGCCGGACAGTCTGCTGGAGGTGCTTGACGGCGCCTCCATCGACGAGGAGCACCGTACTATTATGAGTATAGTGATCCGAAAGGTTCAGTCTGCCAAGAGCGGACTGAACGAAGCTTGCGCTAGCCTTCTAACAGGCTTCGAGGTAAATAAAAAATATGTAAGAATATAACCGCATAGACAGTAGCCCCTGATGCTCTGTTTGGCGTTCGGAAAGAAAAGCCGAATCCGGATCTCTCCAGGGGCATTCGCAGATCTTCCCCGCAGCGTATCCGACGCCGCCGCATTCTACCGAGCTGAAGAGGGCAGCTCGACGGAGAAGGTGTTCTGGTCTCAGTATGCTGAGGCCGGACAACCTGTGCCCTTGAGCGACCAGCTGAAACAGCTGGTCGAGCTCCACAAGGCGGCCGAACAGGCCATGAAGGGCTTCATAGTTCGGCTGTGGCCCGGAAAGGCCCTGCCTGGGAGCTACTTCGGGCTGGTGCGGCAGCTGGTGGAGGCCTGTCCAAGGCTCGATGTCATCAAGCGCTCCGTCTGCATCGAAGGTGCCCGTAGGGCCCTTGCCCGTGCAAAGGTGCACTGGGGTAAGCTAGACGGTGAGAAGCTTGTGAGGGACGGGCCGCCGCCGGGGAAGGAGCATTGCAAGCCCGAGAACTACTATAAGGATGTTCTTGCGGGTGCCCGCCTTGTGGCGGATGAATGTACCAAAGATGTAATTTTTGAATGAACTCGCTCGTGTTTATCCTGTGCGCTGAAAAATTGTTCATATGCGCTAAGCAATGCTTGTTGAATTTAAAATATTATTTTCTATGTGGCCGTTTATCAAAAAAAAATTGAGAGATGGCGAGTCGTCGGCTTCCGCCCCCATGCCGCTAGTGGTGGGGTGTTCGGGATAAACCTGAGCGCTCTTTTTCCCATATTTGGGTCCTTCGAGGGGGGCGCTCAGCACAACGAACCAGGCAATCGGACTATAATGCTTGAACACTCTCACTTAGCCATAAAACTTTATAATTTTAAATTTTGGCGAAGCCCCTAGTTCGGAAGACCGAGTTCGGGGCGCTATCCACGCCTTGGACGGACAAAGCCGGCTCCTCGCTCGAAGCGGCATAAGTCTTTAGGGACTCGAAAAACCTCTCGAACAGCGACCGGTCTCTCGCCTCATCATGACAGTCAGTTTTAGCTTTCTCCACTGAGGTGCTTAACCCAGCTCAACCGGGGCACAATCGCAGTGGTTCTCCTAGTGCTACCTTAGCCTATATAGAGGAACGTAAGGCACCAAAACATAGGAGCCGGGCAAACCCAACTATTGACCCAAATCATGATTCGGAGCCGATGCATATGGTGCTATAAGTTCGGGGTGCCGCACTTATGAAGTGTTCGGACTTCTTACACCATATTAAGGGGTACTGAAGCCCCTGGCGTATTTGCCATACCATAGTGTACGGGTGCCACATGTCATTAATGAACGTATATATAAAAAGGGGATAATGCAAAAAACAGACAAAAAGCTATGCATTGTTTATAAAGAGGCTGCTATCAAAGCAGAACGACACAAATAGTGCGATAAGCAAAAGATATTGGACTATTTAACATGTCCTTGCCAGGGGCAAGCCGCGGAATTGTATTCAAAAACGGGTATACTGCTCGTAACAGAGACCACCTTGGGGTTCCATAGTGCGGCATGGCTTGTCTGCTTCCCTGGGTCTTGCGTCGTTTGTGCGGCAGTTGAATTGCCGAACAGGTCGTCCGAAGTATGGAGTCCTGAAAGTAAGAGAAAAGAAAAAAGAAAAAATTCGGCAGCCCCTAGTACGTTCTAGGCCGTATTTTGGGTTTGCCATTATTGTGCCCCTTCCCCTGCGCCCATGGTATTTCAAGAGCGTAGTTATGTACGCGAAGCACTGGTTTCGCTATGTCGCGAGGGCTGGGGTTGGGGTCGCACTGCTATTCCTGCTCAGAGCGTGCCAGGCGGCCTTGTTGTAGGTTATTCCGGGCGCGCTTGCCGGTGTCTGGCTTTTTAACGGCCGGACTTGAGAATTGCCTAAGAAGGCTGCTTTGTACTTCTGCTGCGAGGGCCGCCGTGTATTCCTCCGTTTGGAGGGAGCGCTCGGTGTTTCCATTGACTGTAATTACTCCTCGAGGGCCTGGCATCTTGAGATTGAGATATGCGTAGTGCGGCACCGCATTGAACTTTGCAAATGCGGTTCGGCCGAGCAGGGCGTGATAGCCACTGCGAAACGGGACTATATCGAAGATTAACTCTTCGCTTCGGAAATTGTCCGGAGATCCCAAGACCACTTCAAGTGTTACTGAGCCTGTGCAGCTGGCCTCTACACCTGGTATAACGCATTTAAACATCGTTTTTGTGGGCTTGATCCTCGAGGGATCGATGCCCATTTTCCGCACTGTATCCTGGTAAAGCAGGTTCAGGCTGCTGCCGCCGTCCATGAGGACTCTTGTAAGATGAAATCCGTCTATAATTAGGTCAAGAACCAATGCGGCAAACCCGCCGTGACGGATGCTAGTGGGATGGTCCCTTCGATCAAAGGTGATCGGGCAGGAGGACCATGGGTTGAACTCTGGAGCGACTGGCTCCAGCGCGTATACGTCTCGTAGCGCACGCTTCCGCTCCCTCTTGGGAATGTGGGTTGCGTATATCATGTACACCGTCCACACTTGTGGGGGAAAACCCTTCTGTCCACTGTTGTTCGGCGGCCTGGGCTCCTCCTCGTCATCGCTGTGCAGCCCCTTGTCTTTGTTTTCGGCTCTTAACTTGCCTGCCTGCTTGAACACCCAACAATCCCTGTTGGTGTGATTTGCTGGCCTTTCGGGGGTGCCATGTATCTGGCACAAGTGGTCGAGTATTCGGTCCAGACTGGACGGGCCCTGGGTATTATTTTGAATGGCTTTTTCCGCTGACCGGATTTATAGCCTCTGAATCCGGCATTTACTGCCGTATCCTCGTTGCTGTCGCTGTTAACGCGGCGCTTTTGCTTGTTCCGGCGTGTCCTGCCACTTTTGTCCTTGGTATCCGAATTACCAGGGTTCTTTGCTAAGTTGTTACTGCGAGCTAGCCAGCTGTCTTCTCCCGCGCAAAAGCGGGTCATGAGTGTCGTGAGGGCTGCCATAGATTTCGGCTTTTCCTGTCCCAGGTGCCGGGCAAGCCACTCGTCGCGGATATTATACTTGAAGGCTGCTAGGGCCTCGGCGTCCGGACAGTCGACTATCTGGTTTTTCTTTGTTAGGAACCGTGTCCAGAATTGCCTGACCGATTCCTCTGGCTGCTGGATTATGTGGCTTAGGTCATCGGCATCCGGTGGTCGCACATAAGTGCCCTGGAAGTTGTCGAGGAATGCGGCTTCCAGGTCCTCCCAAGAACCGATTGAGTCTGCTGGCAGGCTGTTGAGCCAATGCCGGGCCGGTCCCTTGAGTTTGAGTGGGAGGTATTTGATAGCGTGTAGATCATCACCACGGGCCATGTGGATATGAAGGAGATAATCCTCGATCCAGACCGCTGGATCTGTTGTGCCATCGTATGATTCGATGTTTACGGGTTTAAAGCCCTCAGGGATTTTATGATCCATTACTTCATCTGTGAAGCATAGTGGGTGTCCGGCGCCTCTATACTGGGCTATATCACGGCATAGCTCGGAGGAGCTTTGTCCATTGTGTTTGGCCCGGCTGGATTTATTGTATCCGGAGTGACGATCACCGTCACGTGTCGTGGGGCGCCCGCGCGATCCGTAGATCGACCTTGTTTGCCTTGCCTTGTCCTCTAGTATATCTCGTAGGTCCGGCGCGTTTTCCTGTGGCTTAGCATGTTTTAAGCGGCGTCGGGGCATGGCTTGAGTGGATGGCTTAGAGGCCTCTCTGTCGCGGCCACGAGGTGGCCGGTCGGCCATGTCATGCGCTGGTGATGTAGGTGCCTCCTCCTCTAATCGGGGTAGCAGCCTACGCTTTGGGTAACGCTTGGAGGGGCGTTCGAGTTCATACTCTTCGGCCGCAAGGACTTCAGTCCATCTGTCAGCTAGCAGATCTTGATCAGCTCTAAGCTGTTGTTGCTTTTTCTTGAGGCTGCTTGTCGTGGCTAAAAGCCTGCGCTTGAAACGCTCTTGTTCGGCGGGGTCTGATGGTACGACGAATTCGTCGTCGTCGAGGCTTGCCTCGTCTTTGGAGGGAGGCATGTAGTTATCGTCCTCAACCTCTCGGTCTGCTGCCCTCTCATGAGGGTTGGCTTCTCCAGCTTCCTGTGCCGAATTTTGCTGGAGGGGGTGTTCTTCGGCGCTATCCGGGGTAGTATTATCTCCCGTGCCGGAATCACCGTTTTTGCTTTGGCGGGATTTAGAGCGGCACCGCTGACGCCGGTGCTTTGGCTGTTTCTTGGAGGTATCATCCTCCACTGTTCCATCTTCATCTCCATCTTTTGGAGTATCCACCATATATATATCATATGATGAGGTGGCCTTCCAGCGCCCTACAGGTGCTGGTTCCTGTTCGTCTCCTGCATCGTCGTCCATACCGTCGATGTCTTCGGAGTCGAAGTCGAGCATGTCGGTTAAATCGTCGGCAGCGGCTACAAAGTGGGTGGTGGGTGGGTTTTGAATTTCTTCCTCGTCCGTATCCCATCCTTGTTGGCCATAGTCCAGCCAGGGCTCTCCCGATAAAGAGAGAGACTTTAGTGAGTTCAGGATGTCGCCAAAGGGCGAGTGCTGAAAGATGTCCACGGCGGTGAACTCCATGACCGGCGCCCAATCGGATTCGATTGGCAGGGGTGCGGGTGGTTCAGAGTCCGAAGGGGAATCCGGATCCTCGGAGTCACGGGTTATGCAGAGTGCGGGGCTAGTGTTTGGCTCGATCGCTTTTGAGATCGCAGCCCCTGGGGTGACGTCCAACCGCTCACCCTCGATCGGCGCCGCAGGTTCCGAATTAGGGGTCGGAACCGACGCGCGTGCGGGCTTCGGGGTATTGTTCGGCGGCAGAGCTAGATCATGCCTATCGAGACAGTGCGGCGTGCTTGGTTGTGGCTCGAATCCGTCGAAGATCAAGTCCCCGCGGATGTCAGCCGTGTAGTTCAAACTTCCAAACCTGACCTGATGGCCAGGGGCGTAGCTTTCGATCTGCTCCAGGCGGCCAAACGAATTGGCTCGCAGTGCGAAGCCGCCGAAGACGAAGATCTGTCCGGGGAGAAAAGTCTCACCCTGGACTGCATCGTCGTTGATGATCAAAGGAGCCATCGGGCCTAAAAGCGACGACACAGAGGAACTCTCAATGAAAGCACCAATGTCGGTGCCAAAATCGGCGGATCTCGGGTAGGGGTCCCGAACTGTGCGTCTAGGCCGGATGGTAACAGGAGACAAGGGACACGAAGTTTACCCAGGTTCGGGCCCTCTCGATGGAGGTAAAACCCTGCTCCTGCTTGATTAATATTGATGATATAGGTAGTACAAGAGTAGATCTACCACGAGATCAAGGAGGCTAAATCCTAGAAGCTAGCCTATGGTATGATTGTTGTATGATGAAGTTGTCCTACGGACTAGAACCCTCCGGTTTATATAGACACCGGATAGGGTTAGGGTTACACAAAGTCGGTTACAATGGTAGGAGATCTTGAATATCCGCATCGTCAAGCTTGCCTTCCACGCCAAGGAAAGTCCCTTCCGGACACGGGACGAAGTCTTTAATCTTGTATCTTCATAGTCCAGGAGTCCGGCTGAAGATATAGTCCGGCTATCCGAACACCCCTAATCCATGACTCCCTCACCGTGACTCGCAAAAGAAAAAAAGAAGCGTATTTTTCCCTTTCCTAGAGGCACGGCCGTGACTTTCGCGAAAGCACAATTGTGCCTCTCGGGTAAGCAAAACCGTGACTCTCACGAAAGAAAAAAAAACAGAAAACGCGTTTTGTTTTTCCCTTTCCGAGAGGTACGGCCGTGACTCTCGCGAAAGCACAACCGTGTCTCCCGCGGAAGCAAAACCGTGACTCTCGCGAAAGGAAAAAAAACAGAAAACACGTTTTTCCCCTTTCCGAGAGGGACGACCGTGACTCTCGCGAAAGCACAACCGTGCCTCTCGCAGAAAAAAAAACCGTGACTTCCGCGGAAGGAAAAAAAAGAAAACGCGTTTTTTTTGCGCAAAAAGTTTTTTTTTGAAATTTTTTTTGATGAAAAAGCTAAGAAAGACCGGGGGAAAACCAAAACGTCGAAAAAAATAAAAAAAAACCATTTAAAAAGTCGAAAAGGCGTGCGGAAAAATAAAAAAACAAAATCCGAAGGAAACATCCAGAACGCGACACGTGGCAAATGGCTGAGAGCGCGCCAAGTGGCGCTGATCGTTGCGAGGCTTCCGAAGGAGCGCTCGTTAACTAGTTGCTCCCCATCTTAATTCTAACTCGCACTAACCAATCAGACAGAAACCAACCACACAGACCACATATTGTGACAATGTATTTCTGGACCGATTTTCGTGGTGGACTTTTTCTGGACCGGTTTTTGTTTTGGTTTTCTCACTCTTTCTCTGTTTTCTTTTCTTTCATCTTTCTTCATTTTTATTATTTATTTTAGTTTTTTCAAATTTCACAAAAATGTTACAAATTTGATTAATTTTTCAAGTTGTTGCACTTTTTTTTTAAATTTTGATGCACTTATTTTCCAAATTCATTGAAATTTTCTTTCCAAATCGATGGACTTTTTTCCAAACCTGATGAACTTTTTCAAATTTGATGAAGTTTCTCAAAATCGATGTTTTTTTGCAAAATCAATAAACTTTTTTCAGAGTTGATGAACTCTTTTGAAATTTGATGATTTTTTTTCAAATACAATGAAACTTTTTTCAAAATCAATGAATGTTTTTCAAAAGCGATGAACTTTTTCTTTTAAATTGGTGAAACTTTTAAAATTTCTGTACATTTTTTTGAACTTTTGGAATTTTATGAACTTTTTTCATGAACTTTTGTGAAATTTTATGTATAAGTCAACAATTTGGCCAGTGGTCCACTTGAGCTGAAGCAAACACCTGGATAAGTTTCCTTATCTCATGAATGATAGCAGCAGAAGATCCCAAATAAGCCTCCTTAATGTGCTTTACATCGACTACATTACCTCGGTGGCGGCATGTGTGGCTCATTGATAGACCGGAAATGATTTGTATTCCTCAAAACATTTCCAGCTAATAAAGGTCTATCAATCCTAAAAAAACTTGGCCAGTGGTCCATGCTCGTTGTCAAGGTCAACCAACAACTTTTTCAGACAAGTCAACCAGCGATCCGGGGGATGAAGCGCCAAGTGACCTACTACATTGAAGGGGCGTATATGGGCATTGTTTCCCTTTACAGGCGCAGAAATGCGGAATAGGAGCTCCGAACGGCGTTCACGATGGTCGTGTTGGGAAATCCCTGTTTGCCGATCGTTGAGGCAAGTTGTCGAGGCAACGCACAGGAAGATTGAAGATCGTTCGGGATGTGCCGGAGGTTTCAGCGATTACGGTTTTGGGAACCTTCTACGTGGTTCGTAGTTGGGTTTTTCTAGTGCGGAACTTTCGAGAAGGTTTCCAAGCCGTTTCCCCCCTTGTTTTTCCTCTATCTTTTTCGTTTTCTTCTTTCCTTTTTCTTTTCCTTCCTTTCTCTCCTCTTTTATTTTTTTATTTTTCTGATTTCTTTCTTTCCTTTTTTTATTTCCGTTCATTTCTCTTTTTTATTTTTGAGTTTATTCTTGCTTTTTCAAGAAATTTTCATAAATTAAAAAAAATCATTTTTCCATAAAGAAATGTTTCTGTTTTCATATTTTGGTCAGCAATTTCAAAAACGTTTAGCATTCCCGAATTTGTTCACTTATTTTTAAAAATGTTCAAAGAATAATAAATATTCCAGAAAAATTAAAGTGTGAATTTTGGTTCACAAATTAAAAAAAATGTACCTGTTTTTAAAAATTGTTCATAAATTCAAAAATGTTTATTTTTTTAAAATGTATTTGGAAATGAAAAATTGTTTGCACAATTACATCAAATGTTTGTGTTTTTCAAAAAATGTTCATGTTTTCAAAATTTGTTCTCAAATTAAAAAAATGCTCATGTTTTCATATTTTTTCACAAATTAAAGAAATGTTTTGGGAATTTCATAAAATGTTTGGGTTTCCCTTTTTTCAAAAAATTATTCATAGTTTCGAAAAATGTACTTTTTTCAATTTTTTCCTTCTTTTTCAATTTTTTTCGAGATTCCTAAAAATGTTTGAGTCTTTACCAATTTTGTTCGATTTTCTAAAAGCATTGACTTTTGTGTAAAAGAAAAATTCTTTTCGAAATTAAAAAAAATCTTTCCCTGCCTATAGTTTGTGTAAACTGAGCTTCCAGATTTAGACAACAAAATTTAGATATTGCGCTGGGTAGGGACGTGGTTCACTCACTTTAGATCGTGTGTTTGATCGTACTCCAGCATCCTGACGCAGAACGCGTCACATAGGACCTCCCGTCATGTTGTGTCAGTGCCGCCGTAGCTGCTCCCTCACCCTGACCCTGCACATACTGGTACCCTGGCTGGGCCGCTGGCCCATTAGCATGGGGCTGTAGAGGTTCTCTAGCGAGGGCTAACAATAGCGGTGTTTTTTAAAACGCAAACTGTTTTGAAAAAAATAAACATTTTGAGACACGGATTTAAAAAATTTGGAAACATTGAAAATACGAACATATTTGCTACAGGAGGCGGTTGTGGTATGGCCCAGTAGCTATTCGTCAGGCCGATGCCACGACGATCACACATGTCTTTTTTCCGTTTCTATTTTGTCTATATCTCTAAAAATAGTAAATACATATATTTCAAAAAAAACTTAATTAATTCTTTTTTTTGAGAATCATGAGCTATATTAATCAATCGACAGGATTACACTCCTTCCGCACACAAGCCGCGAGAAAGGTAGGAATATAATTAATCCATAAGCATCGCCTCCTAGAAGCACTACATTGTTTAGCGCAAAGATGCGCTAGCTCATTCGCTTCTCTGGCCGTATAGATCAAACGGAATTCCTCAAAATTCCCACTAAGCTCTCGAATTTCATTTATCGTAGTAGATATCTCCGAGCGGTCAACCCTTGGAGTCTTCCATTGATCTACCACTAGTTTAGCATCAGTTTCAATGATAACTTTTCTATAACCCAACTCATAAGCTAGTTGGACCCCATCTCTCACTGCATAAGCCTCCATCACCATTGCTGATAATCCAGACTCATACCATAGAGCATGAGCGCGAATCAGAGTACCCTCATGGTTCCGTACTCCTAGCCCAGTACCTCCTTGATGAGTCTCCTCCAGAAAATGTTCATTGCACATTTAAAAAATGTTCATGCAGTGCAAAATAATGTTTGGTCAACTTACAGAAAATGTTTGCACCATCCCAGGCCTTGAGCTCGTCCTGGATGAGCTGGATAGGAACCTCATCAGAGAGCACCCTCATGACAGCAACATTCAGAGGAGCGACATGAGGACCAAGGTCATCGACCACCCGGCCATGCCAAAGAAGTCACACCCAGGGAGGGCATACCCGAACATCTTGAAGGAGGGGGGAGCAACGCGGTTAGGGAACTCAACAGTAAGATGGCCTTCAGAACGACAAACCAGGCAGAAGGGGGGAAATTTGCACCCTTTCTGGAAGTGGCCGGGGCGGTGACAGGTGAAACACGTTATCCCCAATGACGCTGAAGGCGGGTCAAAGCCTGACATTGATTTGGAAGCAGGGAGGGAAGGATCAAAAGCCCCCGAGCTCTGTCCCCTATCGCGTGGAAGATCACAAGGACGAGATTTATGCGACTTAGGAACCAGACTGATTGCCGAAGCCGCCATCGTTGTTGTAGGCGCGGGTGGGACCACCAGATCTAGCAGCACCACCATAGCCCCGTACGAATTTGAGCCCGGAGGAGTGAAGCGGTGGTTGTCGTTGGGACCTTGAAAATAAGCAGCAGGGAAGGTAGGGATGGCCGGCCCCGGAGGCGTGGGAAGCAGAGGCGGAGGACTGAAGGTGAAGGCGTTGGCATTGGGGTAGCCAGGCGGGTGGTCATCGAAGCCAGGGCCCGACGAGGCCACACAAGATCCGCCCGCACCAGGGGCCGCGCCAGGTGTCTGGGAACCCTAGCCGCCCTCCCAGCCAGCGCCAGCTTGCGGGGATGGCGTGGCCATCACAGCCTTGCGGCGCTCCTCCTCGAAGAACCACGACGGCGACGGCCCCCAGCGCTAGCTCATGCTCCCGCGCCTCCAAATCACGCTGAAGTTTGGCCTGGAGCTTAGCCTCGTAGCGCATCTCGGCCTCTGAGGCTGACCCCTGCTCCATTGGCCGCTTGCCATTGGCGTTGTGGTCCACCGACGGCTCACGAGACATGACAGCCGCAGCGAAGGAGAGGGAGAGGGGGGAGGAGGAAGGGAGGGAGACACGGCTCTGGCGAGGTGGGCGAAGCGACGGATATGGGAAGGAGAGGCCGGAAACCCTAGGGTAGGGATGAAAACGGAGCGGAAACGGACGAAACTGAGTGTTGTCATATTTGTTTTCACATTTTTTTGCAAAAGCGGAAACGAATACAAAAACACCAGAAATGAATACGGAAACAGATACTATTGAAAACGGACACGGAGCGAATACAAAGCGGATACGGAAACAAAAATAGGCATTAATCGGAACTCAAAAACCCCTTGAATCATAGAGAAATACACACAAAAACAAACAAATTTAATGAGTTGTTAACATGGCCAAAAAATAATATCATTATGTTAGCAACTTAGTGTAGTATTGTAGTAGTACCGGACAACTGTGTATAGGGTCAAGCTGAGTACATGTGTGGTAGTAGAAGTTGGGCCTGAGATTAATTCTACTAATTGTGTTATTGTGTTCTCTTTGGTGGTTGGGCTACAAACCAGCTATAGGTCTATAGTAAAACGGAAATTCCATATCTACGGAAACGGAAAGTTCCATTTCCATGCATGTTTCACCGGAAAACACCGTTCCGTTTTTTTCCGTTTCTGCATAAAAATTTCCATTTCCACTTCCGTTTTGCAAATTTCCATTTTCGTTTTCATATTTCCTCTCTGTTTCCATTTTTCCTCCGGAAAAACGGAAAGTTTCCACTCCATTTTCATCCCTACCCTAGGGTTAGTTCACGGGCACCCCGCGGCACCCATATATATCCACGCGGGGTAGGCCGTGGCCCAGGGCGAGGCGGAGGGGGTGGGCCGGGCTGTGCCAGGCCCAAGGAAGGGGGGTAGGGGAAAGCGTCAGACGGAGGGGCCTGCGGCTGGGCTTGGTGGGCCGGGCGCGGCCCAGCGGGCGGAGATGGCCCACAGATCAGCCCAAACCCCCGTGCAGCCGCGTCCACCCACGCGGCTAGGGTTCCATCCGCCCGAGGAGGCCCTGCCGTTGGCGACCCAGCCGCCGCAGGAGGAGAGAGGGGCGGCGTGCTAGACGAGCAGGACCCGATGACGAGAGGCAGGAGGTGACCAAAAGAAGCCACCGGCCCGAAGAGCCAAAGCAGAGGTGACACGGCGTTGCGGCGGCGTCGCCGCCCCACCTGCACCCATGACCGATCTCCTGGGATCTGAGGTGCAGACATACCGAAACCCACCTAGGGATCACGAGAGCAAGGGCGAAGAGAGGGAGGGGATCTAGACAGCCGCAGCGCAACAGCCCTCCCCGCGGATCCCCCAAGATTCAAAGGAGGCGGAGGCTCATCATCGTCGGACGAGTCCTCGTCGGGCGAAGACACCAGAGACCAGAAGCAATTAGAGACCGCAGGGCTAGGGAGACGGCACGGGGTAGCACCCGTGAGGTGAACCGCGGCGACCCAGAGGGAACAGCCAGGGGGCGAAGGAGGGGACAGAAATGAGAGCATGCGGGAGAGAGGCGCGACCACCCGAGATCCAACGGACCCGCCCACCTGGCTCGGCGCGGAAGAAGTAGAGGATTGCGTCAGGGGCAAGAGCCGCGAGGCGGAGGAGGAGGTCACCGGCACCGGGCGGGGCAGGGGTGAGGGGGGAGGGAGCTAGGGAGGAGAGGGGCGCCGCCACCTCGGCGCCAGCAGGGTCGCCCCCGTAGGGGAGTGTGGAGGGGAAGGGGGAAGGGGAAGAGAGAGCCATCCTCGTAATGGTAAAGCATTACCTGTGTCCTTGTGGGTAATTGCTCTATCAGGTGACGGGATGTGCTAACTTTAATGCCCACGGGGAAGTTGGTGGGTCAAACATCTTATCCAGCGCACAAGAAAGGGATGAGGATGTGATAGCATTACCAGTGCCTGGTACCCGTCTTACCAGTGAAGGCCTTACACATGGGTTCTAAAGTTAGTGGATCCTAGATAATAATTCTCATCCATACCCTCCCAACTTACATGCATCACGTCTCTTTGGCCCAAAAAGCCCAAAGAAATCCCTAACCTAGTGACAACATATTATTTATTGTGCTTAAATGTTGCTTTTCTTTTACTAAAATGCTAACGAAGGTAATCAGCTTGAATTTTTCTAGATGAGCAATAAGAACAGAATACACGACGACACACTTAATCACAATGGGAGAAAATGTAAAAAAATCACGTACTTTACTTGATATATGCGGTACATACATGTGGAGCAAACTCTTATGTGTCTAATGACTCTAGTTTAGACTAAAAACACTTGGAAATTATTTGTTCATACAAATTCCAAACTAACAAGTCTTCCTTTCCGTGCGAACCACCGCACACACCATGTGAACCAAGAAAGGAGGCTTCAGTGAGTTAATAGATTTGTTCTCTGTGGCCACGCCACCACCTTGACCTGATTCATACACACATAGATTTGTCATGGATAAGTGAGCAAATCAATCAATGTATACCATGCAAATGGTGAGTAAATTGACATGAACGAAGTAGCTAGGGCGAGGAGGACGGACCAGAAGTAATCCCATCGCGGGTGGATCTTGGACATGCGTCCGCCGTAGGCGTACTCGGCGCGTCGGGCGTTGCGGAAGGCGCAGCAGCCGCAGGAGCAGACGGCGATGAGCAGCAGCAGCAGCACGGCGTTGACGATGGTGACGTTGTGCCAGTGGCGGCGCAGCTGCTCCATCACACCGGCCCTGCACGAGTCGCAGCCGTAGCAGAGCACCGCCGGGTCGTTCTGCCACCGGAAGCAGTCCTCGTCCTGCACGGCCACCACCGCCGGGCCCTGGCCCGTCAGCCCGTCGCCGCCGTAGACGCAGGACGTGGGCGGCTTGCAGCAGCCGGACTGGACGGGCGTGAGGTCGCGGCGCATGTAGTCGTCGGGCGTCCATCCGGCCACCTTGGGGCAGGCCCTGGAGCTGGCCACGCACGCCAGCGCCGTGCGCCAGTACCGGTCGGCGGACACGTGGCCGCGCAGCCACGGCGAGTAGTCCCGCATCCGGTACTCGCGGTACGGCCTCCCGGGCACCGTCCGCCCGCCGCCGCCCGCCGTGACGGCGAGGCCGAACACGGTGGCACCGAGGAGGAAGAGCACGAGGAGGAGGACGGCGAGCAGGTAGAGCCAGAGCGCCCAGGAGACGTGGTAGCGCGCGCCGACGAAGCCCGGGAGCGAGACGAGGAAGGCCACGAAGCCGACGGCGAGGAGCGGGGCCTGCAGCGCGGACTGGCACGTCGGGCCCGGGGCGGCCGAGGCCGCGTGCGCCAGCCAGAGGCCCGCGCCGATGATGGGGATGGAGGCGAGTAGCGTGAGCAGGTTGAGGTAGCCGATCACCGTGTTGCTCAGGTGGTACGGCTGCTGCTGCCCATGGTTCATCCTGAATTCTTGATGGAGTGCAATGCAGGGCAGATAGATTCAGTCCGCTCGGCCTGCTGCTGCCGCTTGCTACCTCTGTATATCATCACTCCTCCTCACTTAACGGCCTCTTGCTAGGCTCCGAGCAGCTACCAACTTGCTTCTCTTTTTTCCTTTTTTCTGTTTTGACTGCTTTTAGCTTGTGTGGATCCGTGTGTGTATGATCTGGCAATGTATCTTTTTTGTGTTTCTCAAACTTTCACCTTTTTCCGAATTATTCATCGCATTCATATTTGTCCGCACTTCCTTTTCTACCTTTTATCCCGCAAAGTAATTTAAAATCGCAAAGTATTGCATTTCATGTTTTATTTTCCCACAGCCATTTTGGCACCTTTTTACATGGATTTTATATGGTTCAACTGTCAAGAGCACTCCCACTGAATCACATTTCAGTTGCAACGCCAAATCTTCGTATCATACTGTTATGTTACTTATATCATCACAAACTCTGAAGGTGTTATGTTAATTATATCATCACCAACTCTGAAAACCTGCAATGCCGTTTCCTGAACACAATATTGACATATGGTTTTGAGAACGAATGCCAGGCCTCAGAATGTCAATTCTTTTCACCACCCCACAGTTGCAGCAATGTCATGGAGCCTTAGCCCTTAGGCTTGTACATGGTAGTGCTTAATGATTAAGCTAATGTAGAGCTGGATCTGACGGGCTTATAAGAATAGAGGGGCCGACAAAAGCACCCCAAGCAAGCATGCAGCCACATTTGTTTAACAGAATCGGGCGCCGGTAAAGGAGATGGATTTGGTCCATGCCACGCCCTGTTGCTTGCTTTACCTCCTGCTGCTTTAGTTACCCACTCGCTTTCGGCTTTCCTGCAGCAGTAAACACAAAAGTGCTAGCGGCATATATGGGATGTGGCCTCCCTGTAATCAGGCCCTTCTTGATGCGTTCAAATGCCGCCTTTTACACGCGAGCAGTGTTATGTGGACGACATAGTTTGGACGACTCATGCACGACGATTAAATCCAGCCGAAGAATCTCGTGCACAGAGGAGCAGGCGGCTGCTGGATTCTTGGTCGTGCAACTGTCGTCCACACTTTTGTCGTGTGTGGAGCAGTTTCGTTTACACGCCATTCTTTCTTTTGTGCGTGTGTATGCATGATGGATCGGATCGGATCGGCTTACGTCCGTAGCATACATCGTTCATTCCAAGTGCTTTCCATTGACAAGGACTCGGCACCTTGTTACGAGAAAATTGCATTCCACCATATCTGTATATCCGCCTTTTCGTCGGATCCTGCAACGATATTGCGTGGCAGTGATGATGCGACTGACCATGACAGCTCCAGCTGAGGAATTTGGCATTATGGTCATAGGTTAAAGTTGATGGAACTTGTCTAACAACTTGGTAGTAGCCGGGTTCATCCCTTATCCAACTGTGAGCTGTTGGATTTTATATCAACGGTCCGGATGTTGTTACACTTATACAATTTCACTTCTAGTCTTACTCCTTTTTAGTAGTGATAGTGGCATATATATTCCACTTCTAAAATTTTAACATGTTTTAATAAATATGTAACATGTGAAATTAGATAGCAGAATGCGTGAATTTGGTCGTTAGAGCTCGTGGTATGTTCGTAGATACCTCGTGGATCTTCATCATCCCCATTCCTCTCTTTACATGCCACTCCACCCCCTCGCCATTGTTCGTACAAATATCTCTCCCTTTCCACGTTGATTTTATATAGAAATGCTTTCCTTGAACCATTATTAAGAGTTACTCCCTTCGACGTATAATATAAGTGCTTTCCATTGACAAGGACTCGGCACCTTGTTACAATGAAATCGCATTCCACTAAATCTATATATCCACCTTTTCGTCGGATCCTGCAACGGTATTGTGTAGCGATGGTGATGCCACCGACTCATGACAGCTCCAGCTGAGGAATTTGGCACTATGGTCATAGGTTGAAAGCTGATGGAAATCGTCCAACAACTTGGTACTAGTAGGTGGGGTTTATCCATAATCCAACTATGAGTCGCTGGAACTTATATCAACGGTCCTGATGTTGTTACACTTGTACAGTTTCACTTCTAGTCTTGTTCACTTTCAGTAGTGATAGTGGCATGTATATATTTCGCTTCTACAATTTTTAACACGTTTTGATAAATATGAAACATGTGAAATTAGATAGCAGAATATGTGAATTTGGTCATTAGAGCTCGTCGTATGTTCGTAGATACCTTGTGGATCTTCAACCTAATTCCTCTCCTTCAACGGTTTCTCTAGCGACGGTTGGTAATCGATAATTCTAGATTGCACCTACATTTGAATGGATCGAATTTTCTGCGTTTTGGTGCTGCTGCTTCTGCTCTTTTTTTGTTTGGGCATTAGCTTACATAGATTTCACTTACATAGTACTCAGTCTGAAATTTTTGCAGGAAGATTACACCCATTGCTACGAAACCTAAAAGAGCCACAATTCTTACCACTACGATGTTCCTAAGTATGCTTTTGCAATCTAGTACTCCCTCTGTAAAAAAATATAAGAGCATTTAGATCACTACTAGTGCTTAGGGAGAGACCGCAAAGCCCTTAAATATTTTACATCAGAGTTCAGTTCGCCCAGCAGAATAAGCATAACAACCAAAATACACACATAGCAACCAAGAAGATACAATATCACTCTCTTCACTCAAAGAACGGACCCCAACGATAATTAGGTGTCCTGTAGCCTTTTGGAAGGAGAGCCAGCCTTGTTATGAATTCATCATCAAACCGCGCAAGAGGGATGGCACTCCACTTAACCTCTACTTCCAGTTTGTGGGAAAGGTTCTCCCACACGGCCTTACTCATCAGAGGGTATTTGAGAGTGACAATATTGTTATGGTCTTCCTCTTCATCGCATTCTTCTTGGCCTTCTTGTCCGTTGGGCCCACCAATGTCATCATCATCATCCACATCCTCTTCGTCGGCACTAATATAATCCTCTTCCTCCGGACTAGTATAGTCCTCATCCTCAATCTGGGAACCCGCGTCAAGGAAACAAACATAGAGTGTCATCTGTTCATCTTCCTCGAATGCGGTGTCATACACAGGCCCCTGGACAGACACCAGATTACGGTTCAACACAAGAGAGCCATTATCTCTCACTAACGCCGCCCCTCTAGGGCTAGGCAGACTGCTATCATAAACAACCATGTGCTGTCTGTAATTTCTGCTAGTCCCAAATTGTTATTTTCCCATCAAAGTGAACAAGAGCATCACCAGGCTGTTTTTTCACAACATTGACTTCGACGCTAGCTGCGACCGGAGACGCCACATGTTGCAATACCAATTTCACCGTGCTCTCGAAACTAGGTAGCTGCTCGATGATGCGCTTGTTATACGGGTTATGGTAGTACGCTATTACGCCTTTGCTAAACTGTGCATCCTCATTTGGCTCACCCTTGCCCTTGATCTTCAAATCAAACTCAAAAGACAACAAGCCCATAGTGACCAATGCTCGGCGCGGACCTGTCAGAGCTAGCATATCCTGCTCAGAGTTGATGAGCTGTGCATCGTCCCTTTCACGATCAAACAGAGAGACGCACTTGTAGTCGAGCTCGTCCCTCGCAATGATTTTGCCGTAAACCTCGACCGGGAAACCGGGACCGGCTTTAACAACCCTCACGGAGATGACATTGATGGATGAAGCGGCCATCTTACATGCATCAGATTCTTCATATGGCGGCCCAAGAAGCGGGACTTTCGACATCTCGTCGAGGTCGAAGTTGGCAAGGTGGAAGCTACAAAAGCGGCTCGGGACTTCGTCTTTCCTCTTGGGGTCGTAAACCATGAGCGCCTTCACTTTCTCCGCGTGCATGTCGGCCAAGTTCAACATATCCATGCGATCCACCAGTTGAAAGAACGTGAGCTGCTCGTCAACGTGGGGGGTCGGACTGGCATGGCTAGCCAGCACTACCATAGGGCTCTGCTCATCCTCCTTGACAAACGAATCGCCGGCCGAACGAGCAACGGGATCCACTATGCCTTCAGCAGTCAGTTCATATTTATTCATGCTGATAGGCAGTGCAGACTTGACGTTGCGGGTCGGGTCCTCGCATTTGTCGGAGATGCGCCTCTTCGTCCCCTTGGATGATATTGATAACCCCTGGGAAATCTCATGATCCATCTCCTGCTTGTTTGAATGGAGATTCTTCTCCGGCTCCTTGTCCACGCCCGACATCTTGCCGACGAAGAAGAAAAGTATACCGTGCTGAGGATCCAATTGCCGCCGACGTCGCAGAGAAGGATAGGAACTTTGCCGAGGATCCGATTGCTCGCCGACGCCTCGGAGGGGGATATGAACCTTGCCGAGGATCCGATTGCCACCGGCGCCGACGCCGCGAGAGCAGAGGTTAGGGTTTCAGTTGGAGAACGATTTGGGCTGTATTCGATCTTTTTTAGGGTTGGTTTCCCTTCCGTGAAAAAACGATTCCGCAAACTGCATCGCGTCTTTTGCTAATTTGTGTTACATCGAAAAGGTGTTCTGGTCGACCACGGCGTACGGCACTATGTTAGTTCGGTGCCACTGTATTTGGGCTCCGTCAGACCGTCAGTCTCTCTGTTCTCCGTGGCAACCAGCGACCCAGAGTCGTTCAGGCTTCTTAACTAACTTTTATTTTACGCGAAATTTGTCAATCTATTCATCAACTGTCAAAGTAGTACAAAGAACACCGAAAGTAAAAAAATACATTCAGGTTTTTAGATCACCTAGCGACGACTAAAGCACGGGAACAAGCCGAAGGCGCGCTATCTTCATCGCCCCTCCATCATTAGAGGACCTGTTAACTAACTTTGACTCATATAAAAACCTGATCTCCTTTCATAGTTTCAAAAAAAAAACTTAACTTATACAGTAGCAAGAAAAAACGTGGCTTGGTCTAAATTTCAGATAAATTGGCGTAACTGTAACATATGAATATCACGTCAACGGGCAGCCTCAACAATCAAAACACACTAGTAATATATGCGCTGACGTAAAAGAGAATATCAACAACAGAGATTGACACGTAACATGTAGTACACCGCGGAAACAAATACTCTGCCCGTGGCAACCGAGTGATCTAGCGTCACTGCAACATGAAGAGCGTCCAACCGTCGACACGGATAACGCACCACCACCGTAGGCGTGGAGATGTGCCTATGCGGAGGGGGGCGGCGCCAAGAACGGCGTAGGTACGTTGATGCTCGGGATGGCAGGTATCTGCGGCATCGTCACCTTGGGAACAACAATGGCGGGCATCGGTGGCATCGTCACCTTGGGTACGGCGATCGTGGGCATCGGCGCCATGGTCACCTTGGGCACCACGATGGCGGGCATCGGTGGCATCGTCACCTTGGGCACAGAAGGAACAACAGGCATAGGCGGCAGTGTCACCTGCGGCGCGGTGGGCATGGTGACCACGGGCACGGTCGGCATGGGTGGCACGGTCACGGCCGGCATCGGTGGCACTGCCGGGAGGCCAGGGACAGGAGCAGAGGTAGGGGCAGCCGGCGGGGTCGTGTCCGCCAAGTTGCGTGCGCCGTGGCACGTGGTGCTGGAGAGGAGCGCGCACGCCAAGATCACGGCCAACAAGCTCGCGGTGGAGGCCATAGCTAGCTAGCTCCTGGAGTTTCTCTGAGATGGCTTACTCACTGTCGTGTATGTAAACTGGAAGCAGCAGCAAGATGCTTTTTCTCTCTGTTGCGATAGAAGAACACGAGTCAACAACAGGTAATATATAGCCCCAGACCATGTGATTAGATTGGTTGTTGGCCAGACTCGCTCGTCATGCATGCATGGTGGCCAACACAGGTTTCTCTAAGGTGTGGATGGATGCACCTGCATTTGAATGGCTCAAATTTTCTGGGTCTAGGTGTGGAGCTGGCGCTGCTGCTCCTCTGTTCTGTTCCTTCCTTCGTTGCTGACGCTGAGCTTATCGTTTACCCGTGACTCCATGAAGCCCAAAATTTGAAAATTCCCCAAAAAAAAAGTTAAAAAAATCTGAAAAACATTACACATGTACATAGGGATATACTACATGTCTGTTTCAAGATGAAATACATTGTGGTGTGAGCACCACTAGCACATGTACTGTCCACTACAAAAGTTCATTTTTTTATTTGTGTAGCTCACACAAATACATATTTCATCATGAAATTTACAGACATGAATTATACATCCCTATGTACATGCACATTTGTTTTAAAAAATGTACACAACTTAAAAAGTTGGTTTTTGATTTCTGCAGGAGCCTAGGAGCCAAAAATCCTCGCTCCACCAAAAAAATAGTTAAAATGAACTCAAATGATAAGTGCCACACGTGTGGCACAAAGCAATCCGCCCATGACAATTTTTACAAATAAAGTTGCCGTCCGAGAAAAATAAAAAAAATGAAACTTGCCATCCGAAAAAAAGTTGTCATGCTTGACAACTAAAGTTGCCATCCTTGCGTCATTAAACTTGCCATGAAAAACGTTCGGACTGGTCATGTGTTTGTGTGGCACATGTGACACTTACCAGGATACAATATATACACTCTCTTCGTATAAGGATATAAAGGTCTGTAATTGTGCATGTAGTCAACTTTTAGGAATTTTGACCACGAGTAAGTATGTAAACATATGGATTCGGCATCTACGAATAATGTTGATTTTTTTTTGTTTTAAGAATAATATTGTTGTGTTTGTTTTGAAAAGCTTTATGTTATACACTGCATACATCCCTAAATTTATGTTCTATTTGAATGGCTTTTAAGTCAAACTTTCTTAACTTTGACTAAATTTATAGAAAATATACCAGCAACTGAAATACCAATAGATACATCATGAACCAGGGACGAAGCTAGAAAAAATGTTTGATGGGGTCGTGTCTATGACAGTGGGGTCATCTTCTGCAAAAAGATAGTGATTAATACTAGGTTAGTGAAGAATTTCTTAATTTCATTGGGGTCAATTGACCCCAATGCTTACAAGGGAGCTACATCCCTGTCATGAACTATATTTTCAAAGTAAACTTACTTAATATTGTAGATATTAGTATTCTTTATGAACTTAGTCAAACTTTTCATATAAACTTAGTGATGTGACCTAAAGGAAATCCAAATAGAACCTACAATTGGGAACGGAGGGGATATCATTTTTACTATTATAGGCATATTACAAGCAAGTAGTATAGTCAAAGTCCTGCACTGGAAAATGTGAATAGTCAAGTGCGTCTTATATTTTTAGAAGTATGGCCAAATTTGCTATTTTCTAAGGTGACTAAAGAATTGAAGGTTTTTTTGCAGGAAAACTTTTGATCTATTCATCTTCAATCATGGCATTACAACAAACACCAGAAATAATAAACATTACAACTAGATCCGTAGACCACCTAGCGACGATTACAAGCACTGAAGTGAGCCGAAGGCGCCCCACCGTCATTGCTCTCCCTCGTCGGAGCTGGGCAAAACATGTTGTAGTAGACAGTCAAGAATTCATCGTGCTAAGGCCCTATAGGGCCATCGCACCAGAACAGCAACCGCCGCTGTTGAAGAGTAGTGTAGAACGGAGGGATCCAACCTGAAGACAGACGAGTATAGACGAACTACGAGCTAATCCGAGCAAACCCATCAAGGACATATCTGCTGCAGACAGACCTCCACACGCTCATCGACGATGCTAGATGCACCACCGGGACGAGGGCTAGATGGGGAGAACCTTATTTCATCTTCTCGGAGCCGCCGCCATCTCGACTTCCTGTGTAGGACACAAACCCTAAAAAAACATCGAAAAAGGGAGACGAGGCGGACCGACGGCAGCGCCAGCAGGAGGCAAAAGAACCCTTGGCCTTTTTTGAAGGAGGCGGCTGAGATGTTTATTGGTCAACCAAATTACACACTGTAAAACCTAGAGTTCCAGGCAACTTTAGATACCTACAATGGGACAACCTCAACCCATAATTAAGAAAATTTCATATTGTAAACTGAAAGGAAAGAGTCAAACATTTCGGACGGAAAAAGTAAACACGACATGGAGATGGATGGTTAGGACACCACCTGGCAATCAGATTAATCGCACAATTGTTGGAGTTTGATTAAAAATATATTTGTTTATTTTCCAAGCGTTTATTTTTTCCTTAAGATTTTGTATGCTGGCCTTTATTGGCCCGAAAGAAAAGAAACATTGTACCGTTCCTCGTCATTAACTTTGATGTACGATAGTAAAAATACTAAAGATAAATGTGATGAGATTGAGATGTAAATGTAACATATACACGTAGAAATATTGCATGCCTACAATGGGACAACCTCAACAACCAATGCACGCTAACAATACACATGTCGACGTGAATACAGAATAAAAAAACCTAAGGCTTAAAATGTAAGACATACACTTGAAAAGGACAAATACTCTGTGGTAAAAACCACAGTGATGTAGCCATTGCAACATGAAGTGCGCCAAGTATCGACACGGCAAAAGAACCATCATGTGTGTTGAGAGGCGCCTATGCAGACGGAGGCGGCGCCACAAACGGCATAGGCACATTGATGCTCGGGATGGCTGGTATCTGCGGCATTGTCACCTTCGGCACAACAATTGCAGGCATCGGTGGCATGGTCAACTTTGGCACGACAATGGATGGCATCGGGGGCATCGTCATCTTGGGCATGGAAGGAACAACTGGCATAAGCGGCAGCGTCACCTGCGGCACGGTGGGCATGGTCGGCATAGGTGGCACGGTCATGGCCGGCACCGTGGGAACAGGCATAGCCGGCATAGGCGGCAGTGCCATCTGCGGCACCGTGGGCACGGTCATGGCCGGCACTGTGGGCACAGCCGGCATCGGTGGTACTGCCGGCAAGGTCGGCACCGCTGGGATGCCAGGGACAGGAGCAGCGGTAGGGGAAGCCGGAGGAGTAGTGTCGGCCAAGTTGCGTGCGCCATGGCACGTGTTGCTGGAGAGGAGCGCGCACGCCATGATCGTGGCCAAGAAGCTCGCCGTGGAAGCCATAGCTAGCTAGCAAGCTCCTAGCTGGAGTTTATCTGAGATGGCTTAATGTCGTCTATGCAAACTGGGAAGCAACTGCAAGATGTTTTTCCTCTGTTGCGATGGAAAAACCTATGTCAATGCATGGCAGTTTATAGCCCAGGAAATGGTTTGCTTAGATTGGTCGTTGGCCAGACCCATCTTGGCAGGCAGCACAACTTCTATGGAACCATGGTTGGTAATCAGAATTGTGTGTACGTTGGTGAGAAAAATGCATGGATGGCTCAAATTCCCGGTGTTTAGGTGAGGAGCTGCAGCTGGCTCAACTTTCCTTATTCTGTCGAATAAAAATGCTAACGCGGCTCTGGTGATCTTTGGCGAAGTGAATGAACACGGCTCCACGGCATGCCTTTGGATGTGCTTCAGTTTTTTTTGGTAAAAGCAGGACGATTGTATTACATCCTGACTGATTCTTTTCAGACCAGTCACCTTTTCAAATTAACAAAAACATAAATTAATAAAATTTTAAAAAATATATAAACATAAGTTTTTGTATGGACGAATGAAATAAGGGCATTGATATTACTTACTCTAAACCAAGAAATAAACTCAAATAAAAAATAAATTAAGTTGCACAAAAAACTTGCATACAAATTGCATATAGTTGGACAATGAGGCAAGCCGCCCGCGTGGCAGCTATACCGTGATCAACGATATAGCAGCTTTTTTTTTTTTGAGGGATCTAGCAGCTTGTCTTTGTACTCCAGGCATGTTTCAGTCCGTCCCACCCAAGCATTCTTACTTCTTAGCCCAACCACCCAAGGCCCAAGCATGTTTCAGCCCGACCTATCCACCAGATACTCTGATGATGGCCGTCAAATTATCTCCTTTTCACGTTCAGATAGGGTTGCCAACATTTTTTTCCGAGAGCACGAAAATTGCGTGCCTTAGCTTTATAAAAGGCAGAGGGTAAATTACAAGAAACTCGGACAAGCTCTCAGCACAGTCTGATGAGTAGCAAACATCACTCCAACACAAACGCACACAATACAGCTCCAACACAAAAGAGTCTATCCTAAATGGACTCACAAAGCCGCGTCTTGACCAACGCCGGTCATCTCCAAAGAGCAACAACTCCAAACGACTATCTCTGTCGACGCATCAGGCACCCTTGATTGCCTAAAAGAGTTGGCAGGTGGATGAAGGGACTGGGACAACCCCAAGAAAGTCGTCATCTTGGATTCACCCGCGACGGCGTACATAGCGCCCCTGACAAACAACTTAGAACATCAGCGAGCACCAAGGGAATACAATATAGAATCTCCAAGCCCATGTCTCAAAGCAATGCACCCAACAGAGGAACGACATCAAAGACGCCTCCATTGCCGATCCGAATCCGAACCCGGGCTTTCGCCCGAAGACAACCAACCAAGTGAAAGAGATGGAGGTGCTAACATACCACAGTGATGCCTCCAAGGAGGGGAACGACACCCACGGGCGCCGTCATCGCTGGCATCGACCGAAGACGAGCATGACTTTCGTCCGAATTGTCCCGCACCTACATCCCATCACACCGGAGGAGGCACACTGTCCATGTTGGTTCACTCCGCCGCTGCCGCAGCACCTCGCTGATGAAGCTCCAACATGACTCGCAACAATCTGAGTAGACCAACTAAGAGAACAAACATGACAAAAAAAAGATAATTGCTACATTGAGTAGTTACTCCAAGAATGCGGTGAAAAAACTACAGAAGATCAAATATGCACTAGTTCGATGAGTTCGCCACCCTTAGACGTGAGAGCCTAAAATCATTAGAGGCACATGTCCTCCACCTACATATACGCTGGTTTGCTTCATTTTCGGCGGTCGTCTAGCTGCAGGAGACATGATAACCCCAAATCATTGCATATGGTATTTTTCATCCTTTTTTGCTACTTTTATGAAGTCTTGACAGCGGCATCTTGGGTGTGGAGACGGTGTCGTGTGGAATGATGGTTTCGCAACCCATCCCAGATCCGATTTGTGTACCCTTCGTCATCATCATCATCTTCTTCAGCGGCCCGGTAATGAAGCAATGGTACACAACCTGTCATACAACGGGTGTGTCCTCAGCCACGGTGGATCCAATGATATAATTAAGATCTCATCCCTTGTGGTGCGCATCCCACACGGCTATCTAAAATCTTTAAGTTTAGTAAATATTGTGTCTTTCGTGGGTTTTTTACTTGGTGCATGAAGTCTTAAAAATGCGAGGATGTCAGCTCCTGGATGTTGTTAGGCAGATGTACAATATTTTGATGGTGTGAACTAGTTGTAAAAAAGGAAATTTAATCGTATCTGGTTGTTGTTTTTACCGCATATCTCCACATGTTGATACTGGTTCGTGTATATCCCGATTATGTTTAATACTGGATCCCCGAAACTCTTTACATCTTTCTTTTTATTGTGGGATCGTATGTGCATCTATTATTGTGCTTGATACGACAATGGTGCTATTTCCATCATTTTGTTGTTGAACGTATTGTCTCTTCTCCCTCGATGTTCTAGTCTAATAGTTGGACCCTGCATCTATAATGAAAATTCCCATCATGGTTTTCATAAGCTACCTCTTGACATCGGCACGAGGGTATATCTCCTTGAAGGCCTTGCCGGAAGAATACCGACTTAGTTGTATGTGTGTTTTTCTATCTCATCTTTGTTGTGATTCTGCCATTGTTGTCTTCTTCATGTACTCTGCTTGCAAGTAGATGATATAGCCATGTTGTCTTGTTCCTATTTTAATAAATTTATGGTTATATGCATTCGAGCAGGTAGAGGTTGAAAGTTTTTGACATTCCTTAAAAAAAACATCTGTCATTTTTTGCCTTAAAAGGCAAAGATCACATACAAAAGCACGATTATGTGCAATGGAACAATCGTCAAAATTCAAGAAACACCAACAATAAAAACATGGAGGCTTAAATAAATTGGTATATGAACAGATGATACACATCACATACAAAATGTAAAGAGTTCTACCACGTGACATATGTGGTAAGCAATCCAAACAATTCAAAAAAAAAAGTAAAGAGTTTCATGTAAGAAAATATGAAGGCGTGAAAATGTAGTCGTGGCCACTCCCGCATCAAGGCCGCCGCACTGAGTCGCCTACACAGATGGAGGTGGCGCCAGGAACGGCATGGGCATGTTCACATTCGGGACGAACGGCATTGGCGGCAGTGTCACCTTTGGTACGACAATAGCGGGCATCGGCGCCATGGTCACCTTGGGCATGGGCGGCAGCACGGCCTTGGGCACGACGACGGAAGGCATGGGCGGCAGCGTCATTTGCGGCACGGTGGGTAGGGTGACCGCCGGCATTGGTGGCAGCAGGGTGACCGTGTCCGTGGGCACGGCAGGCAGGGTCGGCACGGCCGGCAGGCTAGGTACAGCAGCGGTAGGTGCAGCCGCCGGAGTCGTGTCAGCCAAGTGGCGTGCGCCCTGGCACGTGTGCCCGGTGAGTAGGAGCGTGTACGCCATGATCACGGCCAGCAAGCTCGTGTTCGAAGCCATTTCTCAGTGCTAGCTAGTACTCCACAAGTTTCTTTGAGGCTGGGTAGTGATTGCAAGACTAGCTGCTCTTGCTCTGTTGTGGGCTGCAGGCTGGGATGCAGAAACATGGCTCAGTAAAAGGCAATATATAGCCTTAGCGAAGTGATCAGAATCAGATCGGTTGTTGGACCAGACTCACATTATCGTGTCCAACATAGCTACGGTTGGGTTGGTAATCGAGATGCCAGCGTGTCAAGCCAAAAGGAAAGTGGATGCGTCTGCATGGTTCGAATTTTCGCCGTTCTGGTGCGGAGCCGGTGCTGCTGCTCTTCTGTCCTGCCCCTGCTGCCCGTCAGCCTGTGACCGGTGCGTTGCCAATTTGCTGCTTCGTGGCGGTATTCAGGTTTCGACGGAGCCCCGTCGTCTCTGTATCATGCCCCTGCTGCTGTGCTTCTCTGCGTCACCCTCTGTTCTAAATTGCGGTCCATCCATTAGGATTTGATCGTCCCATATAGTTAGCTAGAATTAAAAAGGATTATTCATGTATTTGTGTGGTTAGATCATAACTGAAGTTTTAGATTTGTCCAAAGTCGAACATTATTAAGTATGACCAAGTCTTATGTATAGAACATGCCGAAATCTGCAATACCATTTTTTTCATTATTAGGACATTATGAAATATCTTTTCATATTATACATATTTGTTATTGTATATCTTCGCAATATTTTTTGAAGATTGCTCAAACTTAAAAATGTTTGACTTAGAACAATCCTACATCTTCAATTATTTTAGAATAATTTCTTTTTTAGAAAAGGAGGATGACCCCCGGCCTCTACATCTGGGCGATGCATACGACCACTTTATTAATTATTCTCACAAGACCTTACTAAGCCATACAACAACAAGACTAAAGTCACCGTCTAAGCAACAACTGTCGCTACACCTATCCAAATGATGAAGGGGCGCAGATAGTCTGGGCCTAATACCAAACAAACATCGCAGCCAAACCTAAATATCTAAGACCTAAGGTCCCAACCAGGACGCCTGCCGGGTATGGGGCACCTACCAGTCCGGCGCACTCCTTGTTAGAGTTGTGTCGAATATAGTGTATAAAATAGGTTACAGTTGGACTCTGAGTTGTATTGTGTTTACATAGGATGTGGAGTCGTGTCCTAATAGGACACTTGTATCATAGGCCTCTCATATATATCAGGGGTAGACACACGATGTAACCTATGCCAACATAATAGCACCGGAACTCAGGGGAAGCCGGCGGCATGTGCCGGTGTCCAGGGCGACCGGGTGCGGTATTGTAGCGGTGTCATGGGGAGGAGCGCCCGTAGTCAGGCCCCGGGGATGTAGCCATATCGGTGATTCTCGTTAACAAATCTCGATGTCGTGCCTCGGGTGATTGCTTGGTCCTCGGATGATCGAAGGTATGCCTCGGGTTTATTCTAACAAGTGGTATCATGAGCTAGGTTATTTAAAGGTTGATCTAGAGGAAGGAAGAAAGCGTCGACGGAAGTCTACAGGAAGCAATCGTAATACGGGATAAGTCATCAGCGAGTTACGATGCAAAGCAGATGTATTGGTCTAGTCGTAATCTTCATGCAAGCAATTGGAAGCGGTCTCGGCGTGATAACGTGCAGCAGGCTCGCGCCGCATGGCACGCGGGTACACGGCAAATCGATTCGATGCGGGCTCCTGTGGCCTTCGGATCGAGGCCGACCGGGCGGCTGCTGCGTGCAGGCGGCAGTCAGCAGATCACATCGCATCTGACCGAAAGCGACCCGGCGGCAGCTTGCATACCCCGCGTTTGGAGGCCCCAACAGGAGCTGGCGTCGTGCGGAGCAACTCCGGGCCGGCGGCCCATTGCAGGTGCAGCGGTTGACCAGGGCGTGGCTGACCAGCTCTGGCAGGAGGCCCAGTTGACAGTTGGCCGGTGTGGGCTGGCTAGGCAATGGCTGGCTGTTGGTGGGTGTGCTCGATGAGCCACGCGCGTGAGAGCTAGAGGAGTCATGTACAGGATTTGTTTGAGACAAAAAAGAAGAAGCAACCAGAACCACGTGTGTGCACGGGAGCAGCCTAGAGGGGTCAAGATCGATCGATTATTCTGCTATGACCAGCACGGAGAAGCAACAAGAAAATAGTGACAGGAAAAAAAAGATTTGTGCAGTTTGCATGGAAGTTTTTTCTGGGTCGGTTTGATGAGATGGCTTGGAACACGTGGACAGGCTGCGGAGGCGCGCGGATAAGTGCGTCATGCAGGGTCATGCATACACATGGCGTCTAAGACATGCACAGATGTGCGAGTGGACACGATGTAGGGTGGAGCATGGTTGCAGTCGGATATGTTCGGCTGGGTCGGACTGGACAGTCTGACGGATCGAAGCAAGTCAGTTGGTACAAAAGACGGTGGTGGGATCGGCGAAGACGACGTAGGAGCGTGATGCTGATGGTGACCGACTTCAGGGCGTGGAAACACGTGGTGCACATGCCCGAGGCTTGTGCGTCTTCGAAAAGACTATGGCGCGGGATTGATTCAAGGTGGTGTTTACACGGAGCTTGAAGTCGATGAGGCGTGAGGGTGGACGGATCATCTACCATGGAGTCATGTTGAAGGTGGAGCTGGATTGAGGGGCTACGGTGTAAGGATCCAGAGAATCGAAGCCTATTTCAGCTGGAGAAAAGCGAGTGATACGTAATTCGGACTGGAGCCCAGTGGTCTGATGGAAGCGTAAAACTCGTCATCGGTCGGTGATGATCGATGGTACTCTGCAGTGGAGGTTGAGTGGTGTGGTTTCGCGACCCTTGAGACTCGACCAGGACATCGGAGGCTCGACGCGGTAATAGCGGCGAGGCGTGCGGTATGCACGGAACATGGAGACGGGCCAGGGCTCTGGTGGTCATACATCTGGTGAGACAACTGCGAATCTGACTTGGGATGACTACATGCAATGGTGAAATTCCTTCAAGTTTCAGACATGCGGTTAAGAAAGGAGCAGTGATGTTGAGTTCAGATAACTCTTATGTGTGACACCCAATATGTGAGTTGTTCATTTTCACGCTGGTCAGTGATCATGTGTGTGATGACGTTGGACTGATACTCTGGAAGTTGGGAGCACAAACTAGAGTAATAAGGAACTTAATTTGGCTCGAGTGTTGACTGTGGTCAAGAAAAGAAGGGACTACAAGTTGCAGGTGGAGTCACATGGAGTCTTTGGAGTAGCAGCGGATCTCATGGGATAAACTCAAGTTCAATGCACATGGAAGTTTGACGCATGAATGAATCCAAGGTGGTAAAGAATATTCGCCAAGGTGGAGTTTGTTAGAGTTGTGTCGAATATAGTGTATAAAGTAGGTTACAGTTGAACTCTGAGTTGTATTGTGTTACATAGGATATGGAGTCGTGTCCTAATAGGACACTTGTATCCTAGGCCTCTCATATATATCGGGGGTAGACACACGATGTAACCTATGCCAACATAATAGCACCGGAACGCAGGGGAAGCCGGCGGCATGTGCCGGTGTCCAGGGCGACCGGGTGCGGTATTGTAGCGGTGTCATGGGGTGGAGCGCTCATAGTCAGGCCCCGGGAATGTAGCCATATCGGTGAACCTCGTTAACAAATCTCGGTGTCGTGCCTCGGGTGATTGCTTGGTCCTCAGATGATCGACGGTATGCCTCGGGTTTATTCTAACACTCCTCAACCAGGACGCCTGCCGGGTATGAGGCCGCCGCAGCCACTTGCCACCAATCCATCTTCAGAGTTGTACTGTTGCGTGTACCGTGTCAGGTCTCTCTGCCATCGACGCCATCACGACGCCCGACAGCGTCGTCCTCCTGCGCGAGTCCATCCTCCCACAGCGAACTCCGAATCTGCACTGCGCCACGCCGTCAAGATCCGTCACCATCAGTGTGTAGGATGAATCACCGCTCCACCAAAGAATCCGTCCTCTGGTCCCTTGATCACGCCTGTACCTCCAAGAATGACGCCCCCAAGGAAGGAACGACACCAGAGTGTCGCCATCATCCGATCATCCGATCTAGGGTTTTCCCCGAAGGTAGCAGAGAGTGGCCTTGAATTTCTCCACAGCGATGCCTTCAAAAAGGAAACGACGCAGATAGCGCCGCCACCGCCGGCCTTAGAATGAATGCTAAAATACTATGGATATTGATAGTTATAGGTGTAAAATATGGACAGGGATCCAATGGCATGTCACGGTGTAACATGGCGGTTGGATCGAAAGTGGATAGCACAGATTAGGTACTGTAACAAAGTACTGTAGAGGTATATTGTGCAGGGTTCCTGTTCAGTCGAATATTGTAGCCCAATTGTTGTTCGCATGGATCTCCCCGTTGATTCTCATTCAGATGGTAAAACTTGCCCATTGCATGTCATTGCATATATGTCCGTAAAATATACATCACACATATTTTGAAGTTTCCTATTCCCTTGGAGTTTTTTCGCTGCTATAAAGAAGGCAATAGATGGCGGTGGTATGTACCTCTCTTATCTCCTTGTCCAATGTTATAGTTGTCTTTATCATCTCTTCGTCCACTATGTTATGCAATTCAAATTTAACTCAAACTACCATGTTGCTTCTCTATCCCAGTTAGGCTTTATGGGGTTATCTTCGGTACCCCCACCCATTTAAAAAAAATATGACTTTTGATATAGATCAATGATTGGGATTGCAACTTACATCTTTACTATTTAGCTGAGTTTCATTTGATGGATATGAAATTATATACACTCAACTAAATAACAAAAACACACCGCAACACCATCCCCTCTGCGGGCCCTGGCCGCCGTGGTGAACACATGGTAATCACGACAGGCCGAATGCCCAACGATTGACAGCATCCTCAGAGTCATCGAGGAGGCTCAAAGGAAGGATATTGACATGGGGAAACCAAGGAACCAATATTCCATCACGTCTTTGCCCCAACTCCATCGGCAATGAAGAACTCAAAAATCCTACGGAACACGGACAAGGACATTTAGATCCGGGGTTGTCCCATCGTCCACCATCGCAGCGGCCAGTGGAGGCCAAGGGGCCCACAGTGGCGCCAACGGGTCAAGGAGAAAAGCTAGCAACCTCCTCTCTAACAAACCCTAGAGTTGTAGCCGATGGATCAGCGAGGGAGAAGGATTTGGAGAAGAGAGTTCATGTGGTAGGTGTGACGTGATAAGGAGAGAGACAATATTTGCTAATACAGTTTGGATGATACTTCCTCCATCTGAAAATACATGTTGATGAAATGAATATATGTAGACATATTTCAGTTTTAGATACATCCATTTTCTTAATCCATTTCTCCGACATGTATTTCCGGCCGGAGGGAGTATAAGAATGTGAACATGTTTTCATTGCAGGTTATTTATGTGAAATACACTTTCCACGAATCTTGAAGTTTTCGAACCCTCCTCCAATATAAGAATGATAGAATAGAAATACACCATTAAATACATAGAAATACCGCATATGTATTGGGACAACAAAAAAAAATCAACCCACACTAACTGACATCTGATACTTGAAATGCAAAACATACATGGCGAACACAAATACTTCACACAAGAGCAGGCGAGTGGTCTAGCACTGGATCGAACATGAAGAAGGTGACACCGTCAATGCAACGCCATGCACATAGCACACCTATGCTGATGGAGGCGGCGCCAGGAACGGCATAGGCACGTTGACGGTTGGGATAGAAGGCATCGGCGGCAGTGTCACCTTGGGCATGGAAGGAACGGCGGGCATCGGTGGCACCGTCACCTTAGGCACAACAAAGGCGGGCATCGGCGCCATGGTCACCTTGGGCACGACGATGGCGGGCGTCGGGGGCATGGTCACCTTGGGCACGGTAGGAACAACAGGCATAGGAGGCAGTGTCACCTGCGGCACGGTCAGCGCAGGCACCGTCGGCATAGCTGGCACTGTCACGGCCGGAACCGTTGGCACAGGCGGCATCGGTGGCAGGGTCGGCATGGCAGGCACGGCCGGGAGGCCAGGGGCAGCCGCCGGTGTGGTGTCGGCCAGGTGGCGTGCGCCGTGGCACGTGCGGCCGCCGAGGAGCGTGCACGCCATGATCACGGCCAACAAGCTCGCATTGGAAGCCATTGCTCAGTGCTGGCTAGTACTACTAGTTTCTTTGAGACGGTTTAGCGTCGTGCCTGGGTAGTGATTGCAAGCGTGTTTTTGCTCTTTTGCTCTGTTGCGGGTTGGGATGCAAGAACATGGCTCGATACGAGGCAATATATAGCTTAACCAAGGGATTAGATCGGTTGTTGACCAGACTCACATGGTAGTGGCCAACACATGTTTCTCTAGGTACGATTAGTAGTCGAAGTGCGAGCGTGTTAAAACGAAATGAAAATGTTTGCTTGTTTGTTGGATTGAGGCACGAGAGGAAGACCGGAAAGTGGATGCACCTGCATGGCTCCAATTTCCCGCGTATTGGTGTGGAGCTGGTGGGGCTGCAATAATCCTAAACACACGGACCCCATACGAACGTTTACAGGCTCTTTCCCTCCCCTTTATTCAATAAAAAATGCTACTAGACGTACAGAGCCCTACAAGCTTGTAGAGGCTCCTTCCTAACCAACTAAACATGCCCCCCTGATTTCCAGGTGGGTGGGGCCCCAATCTCCCCTTAGTCCAATCACAATTTGACAGCTGAAACACACCTTATAAAATCCTGTAGAAGTCCATCGATGTAGCATCACTGTTATTCAATCACGTTTTACCAACTGCAACTAACCCTGTAAAACCCCCGTAAAAGCCGTTCATGTATTCTGCGTCTGGTGTTCTACCAGTGATGCTACATCAACGGAGTTTTATGGGGGTTTCATGGTGTGGAGCTGGTGGGGCTGCTGTGGTGTTCTACTCCTTGCCACATTGTTGTTTCAGCTTGCCAACGTATATTTTGCGCGTGCATTGCTAATTTGCTGATGTAAAAATGTTGTCATCCACCTAGGCATACACCGCTGTGTTATGGTACCTCTGCTGCCGTGCTTGTCTGTGTTTGATGGAAATATGCCCTAGAGGCAATAATAAACTTATTATTTATTTCCTTATTTCATGATAAATGTTTATTATTTATGCTAGAATTGTATTAACCGGAAACTTACTACATGTGTGGATACATAGACAAACAGAGTGTCACTAGTATGCCTCTACTTGACTAGCTCGTTGAATCAAAGATGGTTAAGTTTTCTAGCCATAGACATGATTTGTCATTTGATTAACGAGATCACATCATTAGAGAATGATGTGATTGACTTGACCCATTCCGTTAGCTTAGCACTTGATCGATTAGTATATTGCTATTGCTTTCTTCATGACTTATTCATGTTCCTATGACTATGAGATTATGCAACTCCCGGATACCGGAGGAACACTTTGTGTGCTACCAAACTTCACAATGTAACTGGGTGATTATTAAGGTGCTCTACAGGTGTCGCTGATGGTACTTGTTGAGTTGGCATAGATCGAGATTAGGATTTGTCACTCCGATTATCGGAGAGATATCTCTAGGCCCTCTCGGTAATACACATCACTATAAGCCTTGCAAGCAATGTGACTAATGAGTTGCGGGATGATGCATTACGGAACGAGTAAAGAGACTTGCCGGTAACGAGATTGAACTAGGTATTGAGATACCGACGACCGAATCTCGGGCAAGTAACATACCGATGACAAAGGGAATAACGTATGTTGTTATGCGGTTTGACTATTGGTTATTGACTGGAGATGAGTCTCGGTCATGTCTATATAGTTCTCGAACCCGCAGGGTCCGCACGCTTAAAGTTCGATGACGATCGGTATTATGAGTTTATGTGTTTTGATGTATCGAAGGTAGTTCGGAGTCCCAGATATGATCATGGACATGACAAGGAGTCTTGAAATGGTCGAGACATAAAGATCGATATATTGGACGACTATATTTGGACATCGGAATGATTTCCGGATGAGATCGGGAATATACCGGAGTACCGGGAGGTTACCGGAACACCCCGGGAGGTATATGGGCCTTATTGGGCCATAGTGGGAGAGAGGAGAAGGGAGCAAAGGAGGGGGCGCCCCTCCCGCCCCACCAATCCCAATCCGAATTGGGAGCCCCCCTTTCCTTCCTCCTTCCTCCCCCTTCTCTCCTAATCCAACTAGGGAAGGGGGGATCCTACTCCCGGTAGGAGTAGGACTCCCCTTGGGGCGCGCCTAGGAGGCCGGCCTCCTCCACTCCTTTATATACGGGGGAGGGGGCACCCCATAGACACACAAGTTGATCATTGATCTCTTAGCCATGTGCGGTGCCCCCCTCCACCATAATCCACCTTGGTCATATCGTCGTAGTCCTTAGGCGAAGCCCTGCGCCGGTAGCTTCATCATCACTGTCATCACGCCATCGTGTTGACGAAGCTCTCACTCGAAGCTGTACTGGACCGTGAGTGCGTGGGACATCACCGAGCTGACGTGTGCAGATCGCGGAGTTGCCATACGTTCGGTACTAGGATCGGTCGATCGTGAAGACGTATGACTACATCAACCGCGTTGTCACAACGCTTCCGCTTACGGTCTACGAGGGTACGTGGACAACACTCTCCCCTCTCGTTGCTATGCATCACCATGATCTTACGTCTGTGTAGGAATTTTTTTGAAATTTCTACGTTCCCCAACAGTGTTACCCTCTGGTTTCCGTTTCAACTGCCTATCAAACATCCAGGTGAAGTGAGTCGGTCTATTAATTAGGATTCAGTCACCACAGAAACAAGAAGTGTGGCGCATATATTTGCGCAGGTGGACTTTCCATATATTTTTATTTATTTATATTCTGAATGGTCTTCAATAAAATATTTTAATCATTAGCTTTCATATGAATACACATCTATGAAACTATAAATGGCTGTAATATGGAAAACATGAATAAATAATAAGACAATACTATTTATGCTTGATTGTTTAAATATTGTGTATAGAAATATTTGGTTCCCCTAATAAAATTACCCTTTTCCCCTTAACTTTAACCTGAGTTCAAATTTGATGTCTCACTTTGAATATAAGGCAACAATGGCCCTTAAGTTTTTAAATCAGATAATATTTTGGTCCCTTTTGACTTGAAGTGGTTTGACGGATAATGTTCCAGTGGTTCCACAAACATGTGGCACATCAGCAAAACAATATTGAATATATAAGAATAGAACATCAAAACTCATCATTGTGTACTCATCTAAACTTGCTAAGACAATGCATGGTGTTTACGTAGGTGCTTGTAAAAATAAACCGGTTTTTGCTTATGCACCGGTGATTATTTTTATAGAAGAGGTGCCTGAGTAAGCGTCTCTGCTCTACAAATAAGCGTCGAGCACCTTTCTGAGCACCTTGCATTGAACATGGCTTAAAGAATTCTCTCTCAATCACTCTCGCCATATCTTCAGTCTACGCATGTATTTTTGGTCATAAGCCAATTTGCTACATTTTAAAAATTGCTAATTCCAACAACTTGCATTTATATGGCTATGTCATATGATCTGGAGTTTTCCCCTTCTCGAAAAAAACAATAAGTAGCTTTCATATAAATTTTCTTCTGATTTTAGCAATATCAGGAAAATATATTATTTTTTGAAAAGGGGCTAACCCCGGCCTCTGCATCGTATGATGCACATATCCATTTTATTAAGAATGAAACAAGACCAAATATACGAGGAAAATATATGGTGCTTGTTGCACTCTGTTCGGACGATGGTTTCGTACCGGCTCCAATTGGACTGAAACCAACTATGTCGGAACCTACCATGCGAATACGTCCATTCTAGTGGTTTCGAGTGCGTTTGGAAAATCCAACCATCCAGGATCGTTTCTCAGGCGGCATGGTCGAACATTTTGTACTCAAAAATTTAGGCAATAAATAGTTCTAGAAACCTGGCAATACTTTGGATGGTACATAACATGAGGGGGTCACAAATCTTCTAGCATAAGACTCACCGGTTCCTATGATAAATATTTGAACATCAGTAGAGTCATTCCGCAAAAAAAATAAACATTAGTAGACTCATCATTGTCAGCAAATACGACTCAAAGATTTCCTCAAGCAGTGGGGACTTTGTTGTAGATGATAAGCAACTGATTACTCTTACATGCATCACTATTTTCTCAGAGTTCTCACATTTGATTTTTACCATATTTGCGCTTTTTGCTTACTTCATTTATGGATGTGTTTGGATTGTGGCCAAAGTGCACCTTACCAAAATTTTGGTCATGATCCAAAAATTGGCCTTTGTTTGGATGGTTGTCAATTTTTTGGCATGCCAATGAACTCTAGCCAACTCTAGTTTATTTTTCTTGCCAATGCTGGCCAAATCATGGGCAACCAAAACCTTAACCAAAATTTTGGCTAGCCAATGCTTTGGTGAGGCAACGTTGGGCACAAACCAAACACATCATTATGGCAAAAAACTTGGTTGCTAGTTGCAGAGCTATTGTGATTTGAGGGGTTCTAGCAGCAATAATGCGGTACCACGTGTTTGAGAGAGAGAGAGAGAGAGAGAGAGAGAGAGAGAGAGAGGGTGTTGAGACGGTTGCCGCTCACCCTGTTATGAATGGAGGAAGCAGTGAGTTGTTGCCTAGGGCTATAGAGAGAGAAGGTTTTTGGAGAAGAAACTTGTGGTGGGAGAGACGATCAGGAGATAGAAATAACTAGCTTAGCCCGCGCGGCGACACGCCGCGCCCGTCGATCAGTCGCGACTATGTATGACTCTTGTCCAAGCAATAGAGTAATAAAATAATTCATGAAGAGAACTGTCAATAGTCAATGTGCCTGATAACACTTAAATATTTACATGAAGAATTCATGTTTTCACGAAACAATTCAAGGAGTTTAAGCACCAAGATATCAACAGAGTGATGTGATTCAGATATCTCAACTTCAAATCAAAAAGAAAGAAAGATATAACAACTATTTTGACCTTATTCAGTGGTAAGTATCATACATACTTATTTTGGTGCTTCTCGCCGGAAGCACTTCCGTGGGAGGAACACCATTCAGAAGATAATTCCGCTATAAAGAAAGAAATTTTTAACAACTAATTCAACCTTATCCAATGGTAAATGTTGTGCAGGCCATTTTGGCACTTCTCATATAAAGCACTACTATGGAAGAACAATGTATACAATAATCTGAACTGCAGTACATGCAGAGGAACATATTACTACAGAAAGACTCACATGAAACAGTAAATTAGCCAGTTCAAGTAATGTACAATGAAGCTGCTCACGCATAAACTTTTTTTTGCATGGGCTCATGCATAAACATGACAGTACACGAAAAACCTGAAATTTTAATACTTCCCTACCACGGTATACCAAGAATACAGGAAACACACATGCACGTGGAAAGTCAAACAAAATCAACTCATTCATGTTTTGCTGGAAATTAGCGAATCTTGGAGGATTAAGATGTTGTTTCCCTGCACCCCTTGTTCTTCGCTGCATGCGGTCCCAACTTCCACACATCAATCCTCTGCTTGTAGATTGGAAGATCTTGGACGTGGCCACTTCCTCTCTATATACAATTCCCCCAATATATATAGGCAAAATGATACAAAAGGTTCACCAAAAAATCAAACTCGCTATGTACAATCAAAAGAGAAAAGTATGTTTTTGGTCCCTCAAGTTCCCACAAAGTATGGACTTGATCCCTCAATATTTTTTGGTATACATTTGGTCCCTCAAGTCTTAAAACCGGATAAATTTGGTCCTAAACCAGATTTTGAGCACGTTGACCGGTTTTGACCGCCACAAAACCGCATGGTGAACCGTAAATTCGAAAAAAACATCGAAAATATCTGAATTTTTTTGGGGTCGAATATGCTTACATGCGCAAGATGCGAAAAAAAATTCATGCTCTTTTGGCTCACGAGGAGCTCGTGGTAAAAAACTAAAAATATCTGCTTGATGAATAGTAAATTAAAAAAAATTCCGAAACTTTTTGAGCTCCTCGAGTGTCGAAAGAGCACGAAAAGTTGGTCGCACCTTGCGCATGTAAGCATATTGGATCCCAAAAAAATTCAGATTTTTTGTAGTTTTTTTTTCTTCAAAATTACTGTTCATCGAACGGTGTTGTGGAAGTCAAACCCGGTCAATGTGCTCAAAATCTGGTTTAGGACCAAACTTATCCGGTTTTGAGACTTGAGGGACCAAATGTATACCAAAATATCTTGAGGGACCAAGTCTATACTTAGTGGGAACTTGAGGGACCAAAAACATACTTTTTCTCTAATCAAAATGATACAAAAGGTTGAAAAAAGGAACCAAGTTTATCTTCACAAAGAACCAGCAAACACATGCTAGAAATCTTTCTTTTAAGTTTTGTGCAAGCCAACCAAAGCAGTAGATCAATGAACCCATACTGGATTTGCCCACGTAGCCATGTGAGAACATGACGAAATAACCTCATACGGAGCCCGCTAACTGAGTGCCGCCAGAGACACCGCTGGAAGTGCACCATGAGCGCGCAACGGAGGCGCGGCTCCAGCCGCTCGATGAATCCTGGTCGACCTGCGCACGGCATCACGACCGGGACCTCCACTCCGCCGCTGGGTGACCATCGCTCGAACATGGCCTGGCATACGCAATCTCGGCCCCGGCGTTAAGGAAATCCTAGAGGGCAGCGCCATCGGCCAGAGCGTGGTTGCAGACGAACCAGACGAAGACACGGTCGGCGAGGGGCGGACCGCCGCCATGTGCACCACTCTGCAGCCGCCTCGCTTTGGGATGATGCGACGTCGGGGCTGCCTCGGGTTGGAACGCCTTGTGCGGCGAGCTGCCGTCAAGTGAAGGCCACTGTCTCGCACGGTTTGTTTTACATAGTAGGATCTGGAAAGGGACATGAGCGAGCTGCCGCCGTACCGGGTGCGCCACCTGATGCAGCTCGGTAGGCGCCACGACATGACGTGCAAGCTGCTGGAGTGCGTCGTCGCGGCCGTGAAAGAGTCTACCGGCATCGTTCACAACACGGTCGACGCGCTGGAGTGGCGGCAGCTTGTGAAGCCCCGGAAGGACCTCACCACGCAGGTGTTCCACATCGGCCCGCTCCATCAGTTCTTCCTGGCGGCCACCGCCGAGAGCAGCCTACTACGGCAGGACCTGAGCTTCCTGAAGTGGTTGGACGCGCGCCCTGCTGCGTCGGTGCTTTACGTGAGCTTCAGTAACCTGGCTTGCATGTCGGCCCGGGACCCGGTGTAGATGGCGTGGGGCATCGCCGGCAGTAGGGTGTCGTTCCTCGGGGTAGTCTAGTCGAGCCTGGTTGGCGCGAATGAACTAACACGGCTGCCGGACAGGTTTGAGGCGGCAACGCCGATGCGCCCGCGCAACATCGTGGTTGAGTCAGAGCCGCGGGAGAGGTGCTCCGGCACACGGCCGTGGCCGGATTTAGGACGCACGACGGGAGAACTCAACGACGTATAGACTGTGTGAGGGGCAGCTCTCCACAACGACGAAGCAGGACGGCACGATACTGACGGCCTGGGAAGCCCCGAGGTTGCTACGGACGGTCGGCCGCTCGCGCGGAGCGAGTGCATGTTCTGAGACGATGCACTCTCGTGCATCCGCCATGACGCTTCCGACGACGGGCACCTGTCGCAGCTGTCAGCTGTGGTCTCTTCGAAGTCGTAGAACTTGGGGAGGTTGTCGACCTAATCGTCGCTCGATGGGCCACCGGAGACACCGGAGTGGGCAGAGAGATCGCCGCACGCGATGGAGGCACGGAGCGCCCTTACAAGGCTGCGTCAGGTTGAGGCATGCCTGGGGACATGGATGGCGTTGCACTGGTGGCCAGGGAGGGCGCGAACTCGAGACCGCTGCGGCCCAATTTCTACCTCCCGCACACAACACCACGCCATTACCTCGCCTCGTTGGTCGACGTTGTTACCTCTGCATGCGCCTACGTGAATGGGAGCTGATGAATGCTCTTGATGGGAGGGACATCTAGTCCGTATTTATAGAAGCCCAGATCGCTAGAACCATCAGACAAAGCGGCGTCCAGAATCAACCACGAAGGCGGCACCACGACATCTGGAACCAGTGGCGGAGCTACAACAGAATGACTGGGCGGGCCAGCCTGAAGAAAGCCCAATGTTTTTTTTCCTCCATGGCCCATTTCTGCCTAAAGGTCCACTGGTTTGCAGCAAAACTGGGCGGGCCACGGTCCAGTTTTGCTTGCACTAAGCTCCGCCAGTGTCTGGAACCATCGGTAAAAGCGGTGTTAACACGTGTCAAACTCTCATAATTAAAATTTGCACAGTCCCATGACGTGCCAAACTTGTGTCAGCCAACACGTACCAAAAAAAAATCTACAACCGCCTATATGCGGTTCATGCATCTAAACAACCGGCACATCGTCACAACCACCGCATGCAAACCTAGAGGTAGTCAAATCCAAGACCGCATGCAGCCCATTCCTCTAGAACGCTGCAAAAAGAATGTACAACATACCTCAAAAGGAATCGCTAGGTGCACCCTAAAATACACCCCCTCAGATCCCCCACTAATTAACGTGGCGACACCCCATTGGCCTGATTTTTACTGATAGCAAAAAATCAAAAAAACCTGATAAACTAAACCTGGCCAGGTTTAGTATATGTATAATGTGTGCTAGTAAACTTTGGATGATATAGGAGTGTGAAGATATTTAATTGTAGTGTGTTGATGCGAAATACACCTTCAGCGAAATTTGAAGTTTTTTATCACTCAAACAATGATACAATGTAAATATAACATGTAAATACATAGATATATCACACATATGTACTGGGACAACCCTTGAAAATCGACACGCACTAAATGGCATGTAGGACTTGAAATGTGAAACATACAACATGAACACAAATACTTCACATAGGAGCTGCCGAGTGATCTAGCGACTGGATCAAACATGAAGAGCGCGCCACCGCTGAAATGACGAACATGCCACCATGTGCATGGCAGACCTATGCTGATGGAGGTGGTGCCAGGAACGGCATAGGCACGTTGACTGTTGGGATAGAAGGCATCGGCGGCAGTGTCACCTTGGGCATGGAAGGAATGGCGGGCATAGGTGGCACCGTCACCTTAGGCACAACAATGGCAGGCATCGGCGCCAAGGTCACCTTGGGCACGACGACGGCGGGCATCGGGGGCATGGTCACCTTGGGCACGGATGGAACATCCGGCATAGGAGGCAATGTCACCTGAGGCACGGCGGGCACGGTCACCGCGGGCACCGTTGGCATAGGTGGCACTGTCACGGCCGGAAACGTTGGCACAGCCGGCATCGGTGGCAGCGTTGGCATGGTAGGCACGGCCGGGAGGCCAGGGACAGCAGCCGCAGTAGGTGGGGCAGCCGTCGGGGTGGCGTCGGCCAAGTGGCGTGCACCGTGGCACGTGCGGCCGCCGAGGAGTGTGCACGCCATGATCACCGCCAACAAGCTCGCATTGGAAGCCATTGCTCAGTGCTAGCTAGTACTAGTTTCTTTGAGATTGTTTAGCGTAGTGCGTTGATTGCAAGGCTGCTCTTGCTCTGTTGCGAGTTGGGATGCATGAACATGGGTCAATACGAGGCAATATATAGCCCTTAACCAAGGGATTAGATCGGTTGTTGGCCAGACTCACATTGTAGTGGCCAACACGTGTTTCTCTAGTAGTCTAGCTACGGTTGGTAATCGAAGTGCCGTGTTTCAACAACAGAAGGGAAATGTTTGTTCGATCAGACGAGGAAGACCGGAAAGTGGATGCATCTGCATGGCTCCAATTTCCCGCGTATTGGTGTGGAGCTGGTGGGGCTGCAATAATCATACGAACGTTTACAGGCTATTTCCATCTATCTAAACTGCTTCCCCCTGACTTTCAGCTGGGGTGGGCCCTCCCTCCCCTTTATTCAATCACGTTTTGCCAACTTCAACTAACCCTGTAAAACCCCCGTAAAAGTCCGTTAATGTATTTTGCGTCTAGTGTTCTACCAGTAATGCTACATCAACGGAGGTTTATGGGGTTTTCACGGTGTGGAGCTGGTGGGACTTCTCTGGTGTTCTACTCTTTTTTTGCATGGTAATACATGTCTCATTCATATCATAAATAACAAAGTAAAAGTCACGTAAGGACCGACATGACAAAGTTGAAAAGATAACAAAACATCTCTGAGCTTGACACCAACGCCTGTCACCTGCCTCCAGCACCACCACAGCAGTCACCGAAGAAAAGAATAATTGATCACCTCCTCACCCGAGCTCGACGCGGCTCCATCGCTGATATGCAGCTTTGTGGACCTCCAAGGTTGCTCACCAAAAGTGAAGCCATTGCCGTTGAACGAATCAGACTGGGGCAACACCCCGGACACGCCATCAAACCTCAGATCTAGCACCCCACCACGACTAAGACGCCGAAGGAGGAAACCATACCTGCCATCCATGAACCATGAAACCAGCACATGTTTCTTCCAGATGTCGTCGATGCAGACCATAATCTGCATCCGCTCCTGGACTACCTCCCAAGCTCCGCGCCGACATTGGAGCAAACGCCGTCGCAACGGTGGAGCCCGAGGACACAGGTCCACCACGAGGATGTCGCCGCCATCACGCCATCCTTGCTTGAACAGACTGGTTTCCAAATTTATCCCCAACCATAGGACCGAAGGCCTCGTCAGGGATGGACCCGAAGAATCTTTATTTAACGCCATCATCATCGCCGGCGAAGCCAAGACGATGAACAGCCTAAAAACTTAGATACAAGAGAGTAAAACGATCCACACGCGTGGATCCGGCAACTCCCCTCACCATCGACGACCGAGGTCGCCAGCGGAGGGGAGCCGCCGGAGGACGGCGCTAGAAGATTGGCCTCCTGGCGGCGGCTAGGGTTCCAGCCGCCAGGTCCAGAGGAAAAACGATCTGCAGAAATTCGGTCTTGTTGAATTGAGAACATTGCCACATTGCTGTTTCAGCGTGCCAACATATATTTTGCGCGTGCATTGCTAATTTGCTGCTGTAAAATGTTGTCGTCCATCTAGGCATACACTGCTCTGTTATCATACCTCTGCTCTCGTGCTTGTCTGCATTACCCTCTGGTTTCCGATTCAACTGGCTATCAAACATACATGTGAAGTGAGTCGTCTGTTCATTAGGATTCAGTCATCTCAGGAACAAGAAGTGCGGCCCATATATTAGCGCAGGTGGATTTTCCATATATTAATATTTATTTGTATTTTGAACGGTCTTCAATAAAATATATTTTTTTGCGGGATAAATACTTGCATTACTCAAAAGTCACAGGATGGAACCTAGCCAGGTCATAGTCAAAGTTTTAAATAGCGCGCTAAGCCTCTTAGCGGCAGACCTCTTCTAAATGCTATAGTGTGCTCAAGTGTTTGAACAAAAGACTCTTAGCGCGGGACCTCTTCTAAACGCTATAAGAGTAATACAAGACTCTTAGCGCGTGCATGGTCATAGTTCTACCCTGGCCTCTACCAAAAGTAGCTAGGCTATCACTAGCCTTATTTTGAGATCTAGATATAAGAGTAATACAAGTACGACGAAGACTCAAAAGATTTCTAATAAGTAGGGCTGCATAAACAGATCGATCAGTTCCCTCACATATGATCATAGACACAACAACTTGCGCGTCCAACTCCAGCTCAATGGGAAGCTCTGATTGTTGTATAGCCAATGACAGACCCTCCATACATGCACATAACTCCGCCTCCAGCGCTTCCCTGCATGAGTAGAGCACCCTACACGCTGAGAAGATGATCTCCCCTTGATCATTACGAAGAATCATTCCGGCCTCCGCCTCATTGCTATTCACAAAAGATCCATCCGTATTCAGTTTTACCCAACCTTCCTTTGTTTTTGCCCATACGCCCACAGGTTCGGTGCTCCTCTCTTGCCGTCTACCAGGGGCCAAGGAGATGTATGATTTCCCTTTCTCTGGGTCAATATGAGTGTTGGATTTAATAGCCAGAAGGGACTCCATATAGCCTTGAAGGAATCTGATCGAAACATCTAAAGGAGGAGCGGGTTTCCCATGGGTCACCTCGTTCCTAACATGCCAGCATCTCCATAGGGTCATCAACATCATGCACCTTTCTACCTCATTCAAAGAAGCAAGGGCGATCAACAGCCACTCCTTCCCGCACCTGGTTACATTCTCAGGACTTGGTATCCGCCAGTTTTTTGCCATGGCATTGTACAGGTCCCGGCCGAGCTGACATATCATAAATGGGTGGTAATTATCCTCCTCCTCCAACCCACAAACTAGAAAAATGCTGGTAATCTCAAGCCCTCTCTTCTGCTTATTTTTCCAAGTTGGAAGCGTGTCCGTGGCAAGCCACCAAGCAAAGTTTTTGACAGTTGGTGGAACACCACATCGCCAAATCATACTCTAGCAAGTTCTAGCTCCATTCGGGGAAGAACTAGATCCCGCCATATTGGTTCTGTGCTGCTCATCGAAAGCTAGCTGATACGCGCTCTTAACAGTGAACATACCAAGTCTCCCAGGTCCCCATGCAATGACATCCTCCTCTACCCTCGGTGACACCCTAATTTTGATAATTTCGTCCACATCCGCTTGCACGAAATACTGCTGCAGCAACCCAACTTTCCATGCTCCATAGTCATCCAAAAGATCCGAAACGAAACGTATGCGGCATACGCCTTGGGGGGAGATCGGTTTATATGAGAAGGGGCGTGGGATCCAATTATCTTGCCAAATCCGGATACTCCTGCCATTCCCGACCCGCCAGACCAAACCCTTCTTAAGGAGCTCCAAACCATAACTGATTGCTTGCCAAGAAGATGATGCATTGCCCGTGAACACCTGTCCTCAAGTTTACCAGCCGGGTAGTATTTTGCTTTAAGAAGTTGTGCACAAAGACTGTCCGGCCTATCTATCAATCTCCACGCTTGACGAGCAAGTAGGGCCTGGTTAAACAAACGGAAATCCCGAAAGCCAACACCCCCTCTATCTTTGGGTTGCAACAGATGGTCCCATGCTTTCCAATGAACCTTCCTCTTCCCCTTCTCAGATCCCCAATAGAAGTTTCTGCACATTCTTGTCAGATCATCACATACTGAGAAGGGCAGTTTAAACACACCCATAATGTAAGTAGGGAGAGCTTGAGCCACAGACTTGATCAATACCTCTCTCCCGGGCTGAGCCAACCAACCATCACCCCCATTGAATAAGTCTCTTAGTAAGCCTCAACTGTAAATTCTAAAATTTGCCCTTTGACATACGTCCTTCCGGAGTTTGGAGGCCAAGGTATTTTTCTTCAAAGATCATACTGGTAACCCCTAAAACATCCCGCACCTAGTCTTGTACAATTGTGGGACAAGCTTTACCAAAAAACAACGAACATTTATAGTAATTCAAGCTCTGTCCCGTCGCTGCACCATACAAATCTAGAGCCAACTTCACGTTTTCTGCATGAACCCTTGAGGCTTCGAAAAATAACACAGTGTCATCAGCAAACAACAAATGTGAAATGCCCGGGGCCCTTCTGCAGACCTTAACTGGGGTAATGCTTCCCGAGGCTACTTTACTCTTCAAGATAGCCGACAAACCATCAGCAACAAACAAGAATAGAAATGGTGAGAGAGGGTCTCCCTGCCGTAGCCCACACGACGGTGCAAATGAATCCAAGAGGGTCCCATTTAATTTAACAGAATACCTCACCGATGTGACACAAGACATTATCGAGTCAATCCACCACTGAGAGAACCCCAACTTTTGCATCACCTGCTCCAGAAAAACCCCATCCACCCTATCATATGCCTTTGAGAGGTCGATCTTAAGCACACAAACTTTTTGTAGGGTCTTTTTCTGCTTGATATAATGAATGCACTCAAAGGCCACCAATGCATTGTCTGTGATCATTCTGCCAGGAATAAAAGCATTCTGTTCAATGGAGATCAAGTCATCTAGTAGAGGCCTAAGCCGATTCACTAGACACTTGGATATGACTTTGTAAGTAACATTACAGAGGCTAATCGGCCTATAATCAGACGTCGTGACAGGCTTAGTAATTTTGGGAATAGGAACAATGGAAGTAGAGTTAACTCCCTCTGGCATAATCCCTGTCTGGAAGAAATCCCTGACCGCTGCAATGACTCCATCCTTCAAGGTGCTCCAATTCATCTAAAAGAATCTAGCCGGAAAACCGTCCGGCCCCGGTGCTTTCAAGGGCCCTATTTGAAATAGTGCATCCGAAATTTCCTGGTCAGTAAAAGGAGCGCATAGTCTCCGGTTATCCTCTTCAGAGACCAAGGACTCGAACAGGTCCAATACAGGTGCGGCATCAAGTGAAGGAACTGCAGCAAATATAGTGTGAAAATAATCATTCGCAACCTTCCCCATAGCTGCCAAATCTGAATGTACAACACCTATGCTGTCAGTAAGCTGCCGGATTTTATTTTTCCTAGCTCTCCAAATAGCTTTACTCTGGAAAAAATTCGTGTTACGATCACCTTCTTTCAGCCAAGAGATCCTAGATCGCTGTAGCCAAATCATCTCCTCTTGATACAAAAGTTCGCTCATTCTATCTGTCACTCTTCGAATGTCCTCTCTGTCAGCGTTCATATGCATGAGCTCTTCTAGCTGAGTTCGGGACTTTGCAATTTCACGTGATACATTACCGAATTTCCTGCTCCACCTTCCCAGCGACCTCAAGGTCGTCGACAGTGCCCCATGTAGCTGCTCTAAATTCTGCACCTGCCCAACTGCTACCCACACCTCTTTTATCACATCTGGCAAAGACGAATCTCGTTCCCAAAAAATTTCATACCTTCTGTTCTTCACGGGGCTCGGTCCTAGATCTTGCTCTCCTTTCAGAAGCACCATAACATGGTCCGAGCAAGGTGACAAGACATGCTCAACAAACGCAAACACATACATATTACGCCAGGAACTTGAAGCAACAGCACGATCTAACCGCACCCGAACATTGTTCATGCCACTTCTCTTATTATCATACGTGAATGGTACACCCTTAAACCCTAGATCCACCAATCTTCACGTCTCCAACACATCTCTGAAAGCGATCATTTGAGCTTTGGCCCTTGGTGTGGCGGAGAAGTGTTCAAAGTCCCATAATGCCTCATTAAAGTCGCCAATAACTAACCAAGGAAGATCATTGACAGATTTGAGCTGTTGTAGCTTAGACCACATGAGATGCCTATTCTCCACGCGAGGTTCTCCATATACAAAGGTGATGCGCCAAGGTGCTGCTCCCTCACTAATCCGAACAGTGGTATCAATGTATCTGTCCTCCTTGTCCAATATATCCACCATGTAGTTTTCATGCCAATATAAAGCTAGCCCACCACTCATGCCATTGCTATCCACTCCGCAAAAACCCTTCAGACCCAACCTGCTCCGAAGTCTCCTCATCTTAGCCTCTTTTTGCCTCGTTTCACACAAAAATACGAACATGGGGGAATGCGACTGGCACATCGTCGCTAACTCTCGAACTGTCCGGAGATTCCCCCCACCCCAGCAGTTCCAACTAAGGCAATTCATTGGGCTCGGTGGTCCTCCATGACGGAGGTCGTCTCTCTTGAGATGTCCATGTCCTCTTCTATTCCCTCTATTCCTTCCACACCCTGCTTCCTCCTTTTAACAATGGGGGCCTTACCAGGGGTCGACACCGAGGAGCTAGCACTCGGGTCGGTTGCCGCTCCTCCCCCATGCTCTGTCATCAATACCCTACCCGCCACCTTTCCTGCTTGGTCGGGCACCGGCTGACCTCTCACCATAATGCTACCGTCCCCCGCAATGAGCCTCTTACGCACAAGACGACCCTCTTCAATAGATCCTCCGATGAAAGCTAATGCTGGCTCCGACCTTGCCACATTGTCGTGGCCATCACCAACTTCCTCCCGACCCCCTGCATGGTTGGTTCTACCTCCCCTAGAACTGCTACCTCCTCCTCTTCTTCCTCCTCTACTGCCACCACCTACACCCCCTCTACCAGCTTCAGACCAACCCCCTCTCCCGCCTCTAGCTCCACTACCAACCGGCTCATTAATCCAGTGTAGCCAATCTCCCCATTCACACGAGCGTGGGTCATGAACACCATCGCCACACTCCTCCACCACATGCCCCATGCATCCACAAAAGAAGCAAAAATCTGGCAATTTTTCGTAGTAAACCGGGTACTTCTTCCTTTCTTTGAGTGTAATAGGGACAAAGCGTACCAGCGGTTTATTCACATTAACAAACACCCGCACTCTCAAGTAGCTCGACGGGTTAATTCTTCCTTCATTGACAGCCACCGTGAATGGCGGCTCCCCAACCTTTTTGGCTACCTTCTCAGTGAGCTCCTTCTTCCTTGTCAAACCATCTGGCAAGCCCTTTACTCTTGCCCACAAAGGGTACAGATTCAATGCATAGTCTGACACATTACTAAAGCCATCGTATTCAACTAACACCACTGGGTCCCTTCTGAACTACCAAGGCCCCCCCTCCATTACGCGCTTCCAGTCTCCAAGGCAATGACACTGAGCCAAAAACAAATTCGGGCCTTTGATGTTGAAGGTAACTCCTTGTGCACACATCCATGCGTTCCTCATAGAATTCAGTAATGCAGCATGGCTAAACGGGCGCTGAGTATGAACCCTAAAAAGGGCTAGCCATCGGACCTCTCTGATTAACTCTTCTACCTCCCCAGAGAGATCAAGATCCTCCTCTTCTTCTCCATGTAGGTTAAGACCCTCGAAAGCATCCTCTAGGTTTGGATCGGGACCAAGGTGATCCCATCCGCTATCTTCCTCTTCCTCCCTATCTTCGACGTCTTCCTCCTCCATGTCCTCCTCTCCAGCTGGCTCTTGTTGTACTGCACCGACCGCTCACCGGCCATCGCCTGGGTCACAGGCCTCCCAATCTGTATCCAGCCTCTACTTTTCCTCTTCGTTCTCCGCTCCTCCCGATCCCCCAGTGTTCTCCATGTTCAACGCGCGACGAGAAACCCCGTACACGATCCTGCGCGCCGATCAGGCGTGAGATCGGCGATGATTTGCCTGGATATGTGTGGGCTTCGGCGGGATCGCCGAAGGAGTTGGGAGACCCTAGGAAACCCTAGGGGAGATAGTCTTCTTCTACTCGTCTTCAATCATTAGCTTTCATAAGAGTACACATCCATGAAATTATAGATGATTGTAATATGGAAAAAATCTTTGTGAATATGATGACACTTTCTGCCAGTAAACATGAATAAATAATAAGTCAATACTATTTATGCTTGACTGTCTAAATATTGTGTATAGAAATATTTGGTTCCCCTAACAAAATTACCCTTTTCCCCTTAACTTTAACCTGAGTTCAAATTTGATGTCTCACTTTGAATATAAGGCAACATTGGCCCTCAACTTGTTAAATCAGATAATATTTTGGTCCCTTTTGACCTTAAGGTTTTGACGGATAATGTGCCAGTGGTTGCATAAACATGTGGCACATCAACAAAAGAAAATTGAATCTATAAGAATAGAATATCATGGCTCATCGTTGCGTACTCATCTAAACTTGCTAAGACAAGGCATGGTGTTTAGGTTGGTGCTTGTAAAAATAAACCGTTTTTTGCTTATGCACCGGTGATTATTTTTTATAAAAGAGGTGCCTGAGTAAGCGTCTCTCCTCTACAAATAAGCGTCGAGCACCTTTCTGCACCTTGCATTGTACTTGGCTTAAAGTATTGTCTCTCAATACTCTCGCCGTATCTTATGTCTATGCATGTATTTTTTTGGACATAAGACAATTTGCTAAATTTGAAAGAATAGCTAATTCCAGCAACTAGCTTTTATATGGTTGTTTGCATCATATGATCTGGAGTTTTCCCCTTCTCGAAAAAACAATAAGTAGCTTTCATATAACTTTTCTTCTGATTTCAACAATATGAGGAATTTTTTTTAAAAAAAAGGGGATGACCCCGGCCTCTGCATCGTATGATGCACACATCCATTTTATTAAGAATGAAACAAGACCAATTTTTTTTTGGAAATGGAGGCTAAACAAGACCAAATATACAAGGAAAATATATGGTGTTTGTTGCACTCTATTTGGGCGATGATTTTCGTACCGGCTCCAAATGGACTGAAACCAACTATGTGACAACCTACCACGCGAATACGTCCGTTCTGGTGGTTTCGAGTGCGTTTGGAAAACCCGACCATCTAGGATCGTTTCTCAGGTGGCATGGTCAAACATTTTGTACACTTAAAATTTTAGGCAATAAATAATTCTAGAAATCTGGCAATACTTCGGATGGTACATAACATGAGGGGGGCACAAATCTTCTAGTGCAAGACTCACCAGTTCCTATGATAAATATTTAAACATTAGTAGATTCATTCCGCAAAAAAAAACATTAATAGACTCATCATTGTCAGCAAATACGTCTAAAAGATTTCCTCAAGCAGTGGGGACTATGTAGATTATAAGCAACCGATTCCACTTACATGCAACACTATTTTCTCAGAGTTCTCACATTTGAATTTTATCATATTTGCGTTTTTTGCTTATTTAATTTATATTATCGCAAAAAACTTGGTTGCTAGTTGCAGTGCTATTGTGATTTGAGTGATTCTAGCAACAAGAATGTGTAGAAGAGGGGGTTTGAATTACTTTCCGTATGGAGGCGAGGCTAATGCAAAGACTAAAAGACGAGCATCGGTATCATGTGGCACCGCCACGTGTTTGAGAGAGAGAGAGAGAGAGAGAGAGAGAGAGAGAGAGAGAGAGAGAGAGAGAGAGAGAGAGAGAGAGAGAGAGAGAGAGAGAGAGAGAGAGAGAGAGAGAGAGAGGGAGAAGGGTTGTTGAGACGGTTGGAAGTGCACGACCTTCAGCGAATATTGAAGTTTGGATGATATAGGAGTGTGAAGATATTTAATTGCAGTGTGTTGATGCGAAATACACTTCAGCGAATATTGAAGTTTTTATCACTCAAATTTAACAACGACACAATGTAAATATAACATGTAAATACATAGATATATCACGTGTATGTACCGGGACAACCCTTGAAAATCGACACACACTAAATGGCATGTAGGACTTGAAATGCGAAACATACAACGTGAACACAAATACTTCGCACAGGAGCTGTCGAGTGATCTAGAGACTGAATCAAACATGAAGAGAGCGCCACCGCCGGAATGAGGAACACGCCACCATGCACATGGCAGACCTATGCTGATGGAGGCGGTGCCAGGAACGGCATAGGCACGTTGACTGTTGGGATAGAAGGCATCGGCGGCAGTGTCACCTTGGGCATGGAAGGAATGGCGGGCATTGGTGGCACCGTCACCTTTGGCACCACAATTGCGGGCATCGGCGCCATAGTCACCTTGGGCACGACGACAGCGGGCATCGGGGGCATGGTCACCTTGGGCACGGAAGGAACAACAGGCATAGGAGGCAGTGTCACCTGAGGCACGGCAGGCACGGTCACCGCGGGCACCATTGGCATAGGTGGCACTGTCATGGCCGGCACCGTTGGCATAGGTGGCACTGTCACGGCCGGAACCGTTGGCACAGCCGGCATCGGCGGCAGGGTCGGCATGGTAGTCACGGCCGGGAGGCCAGGGACAGCAGCCGCAGCGGGTGGGGCAGCCGCCGGGGTGGTGTCGGCCAGGTGGCGTGCGCCATGGCACGTGTGGCCGCCGAGGAGCGTGCACGCCATGATCACGGCCAACAAGCTGGCATTGGAAGCCATTGCTCGGTGCTAGCTAGTAGTTTCTTTGAGACGGTTTAGCTTGGTGCGTGAGTAGTGATTGCAAGGCTGCTCTTGGTCTGTTGCGAGTTGGGTTGCAAGAACATGGGTCAATGACAGCCAATATATAGCCTGAAGTAAGTGATTAATCAGATTGGTTGTTGGCCAGACTCACATTATAGTGGCCAACACAGCTTTCTCTAGCTTGTGTTGGTAATCGAAGTGCCAGCCGAGGAAGACCGGAAAGTGGATGCACTCGAATTGCCCTTAAAAAAAACTGCATGGCTCGAATTTTCTCCGTATTGGTGTGGAGCTGGTGGTGCATGGCTCCAATTTTCTGCTCCTTTCCACCCTCCGAGGCTCCGCCGCCTTGTGTCGTACCTCTGCCTCTGTTTTTTTTAGCACACCTCTGCCTCTGTTGTTGACTTGTTGTGATTGTCTGCGTCATCCTCTGTTTTCGTTACAAGTGATGATCCAACTTCCAAGTGGGCTGTCCATTCATTGGGATTGGGTCACCTCAGAAACAACGAGTTTGCTTAAAAAACAATCAAGCAGTGACTTTTTTAAAAACTTTTGATCTATTCATTTTTAATCATGGTAGTGCAACGAACATAAATAATAACAAGAATTTACATCCAGATTCGTAGACCACCCAGCGACGACTACAAACACTGAAATAAGACGAAGGCGCGCTGCCCTCGTCGCCCCTCCCTCGCCGGAGCCGTGCAAAACTTTTTGTAGTAGACAGACAATCAGGAAGACGTCGTGCTAAGGCCCCATAAGACCAACACGCCACAACAACAACCACCGTCGATGAAGGATCCAACACAAGGACACATGGACGTAGACGAACGAATGACGAGCAGATCCACCAAAGACAGATCTGCCGGAGACACACCTTGACACGCCCACCGATGAGGCTAGACGGACCACTGGAATGGGGGCTAGGCTTAGAGAACCTTATTCCATCTTCAGGAAGCCGTCGTCGTCTCGCCTTCCTAAGAAAGCACAAACCCTAATCAAACTCAAAGAAACATCACAAAATGGAGTCCACCCGCCGGCAAGGGCCACACCGGCGCGAGGTAGAGGAACCCTAATTTTTTGGGGAGAAGGCGGGAGGCAGCGGTTGCGTACGGGACCTATGTATTTACCCGCCTGAATTTTCTACACATTCTTTTATATTTTGATTAGTCTTTAAGACAATATTGTAGTCATTACTTTTCATAATAATACACTCATATTACATCATAAATGATAGTATGGAAAACATCACCATGTTGGTTTGGTGATGTTTGCGTTGAGAAGGTGTCCACTGACCGGAAGAAGGTGTGGATAGAAGGTAGAAGATTCTTCATGTATCCCAACACTGCACATGATCGTGCGTTCCCAACGAACGCCTATGACCGCCCACCGGCATGTTAAACAAATAAACATGGTGTGCAAGTAATCTAGTGTGCATCATTGTGTATCACTAACTCAAACACTTCTTTTATGTAGTTACCTCCTCTTTGCAAGCACTTTATTTGGTTAGATCATGAAGTACCAATAAAATGTCCAATAGGACCAATATTGAGATTGTCTATGGAGGCAGCGGTTATTCAATGAAGTCTTGCTGAAGCGCAAGAGAATGAGCGTTGTGAGAAGGAGAGGAAGGAGTGGAAGAAGTGTGAGGAGGGGAGGACACACAAAGAAAAGGTAGCTCGTGAGGAGGAGAGGGGAAGGAAGTTTGAAAGAGCTCGCCTTGTAGTCTTGCACAAGAGGAGGATGAGGCATGCGACAAGAAGGGAAATGGCCCTGTGTGACCCAGTAGACAAGGGGTAATGGCCTCGATGATAGACTTATAATGTGATGAACCTTTCAGTTCGAGACTTGTTGTGTGCAATGAACTTGCATGTCATTGAGACTTGTTGTGTGTGATGAACTTTCATGTCATTAGAGACTTCTTGTGTGATGAACTGAATAATGCGCCATGACAAGACTGTCAATTTCAATGTTTTGCTAGCTATGAAATCTTGTGAAATTTGGGGGTTTGGCAATGTTTGGAACATGTGAATCACCAAAAATTAGATTTCTAATCAATACCTAACCAAACATGAGAATCAACAAAAAATGATAAGTCTTGCTTCTTACCTGCACATTTCCAATGGCCCGCGCATGATGCTCCCTGTCGTACTCTTGAATTAAACTGTCATACCAAGGTCCATTATCCGCCATCCTACAAATCAAATATGAAAAAATATAAAGTAATTTGGCATAACAACATCAACACAACAACATAAATCATATCCAACAACATCTACATAGACATAACTCTATCTTGCAATTTTCCATTCACAATATCACATTAAATGGATTTGCTTCTTAACATAATGCATTCTTCTTGCCATAATTTAACAAAAAACATCCTCTCAAATTGATTCATATCCAAGTCATCTATATACACACATATTAATTCTCCTCTTAAGCATACCACATACAGACATACACATCATGTATAAATCAAACCATATTGGCATACAGCATACACACATCATATATTTTCATACCACATACACACATCATCAAACATAATGGACTTGTTTGCACACAAAAAACCAAATTGCTGCCACATACACACATCGTCTATAATCAAACCAAATTATCAAACAAACCATACCACATAAAACCATCAAATATTCATCATCTCTCTTGAAAATATCCTATGGGGCAACATATGAACAAACACAAATAACGTTTGTCCTACCTATTCACCAACACTTCATCTACTCACTAGCAATAATCTGTAATAATCATCTACTAACTATATAAAAAAGTAAAAATCAAATAAAGTATCTACTCATCTATCATCACTCAAGGTTGAATAATGCAACAAAAATAAGAGATTTCAACCAAAATAAATTTGAGGGGTGGAAAGAGGGGATCTAGAGGGATTCGTTTGGGGGTGGGGAGGGGGGGCTCGGCCCACGCGACTGTTTAACCAATCGGGCGAAAATTCCATGGATCGTGACGTTTTGGGTCGGGAAAGGAGGTGTTGGCATGACAAAAAAAAATGTTAGATCAGATTATTATTTTTCCTTCAAACGGGTCAAATCATGCTTAACTTCACAGTAAAGGTCAAAACAGTAATTCCGTCTGCAGGCATGTATGGCTCTCAAATTTTTTGTATGTTCGGGCAAGGACGTGGCGCTAGCTGCAGCTTTTCTCGTTCACAGAGCATCTATAGCCGGATTTGGGAAATCCGCCCCCCATCCGCCCGCCGGCCCGCGGGCAGTGCCCGCCGACCCCTCATATGTTTTCCTGCACATCCACATACCTCAAACGTTGATCCTAAAATCCATGAAATCCATGCACGTCGATCATAGGGTACAAATTGCCGGCCGTCGGATCATCCTCTGTCCCAACAAGGTCGGACGACGTAATCCGTGTCGGCGCTCGGATGGAAGGGGTACGGGATTCCGGACACGGCGGGGAAGACAGCTGCTCTCCCATGTCCGCACCTTCCTATGACGTCGTCGCCTCGCTCTCTCGCTGCCGGCGTTGCCGCGTCTTCCGGGCGACATTCTCCGCCTTGCACGACAGAGTCGAGGAAGGATGCCGACGGACGAGGCAGACTGCGTCTCCGTTGCGGCAGTCAGGGACGGGCTGGACGACATCTACGGCGGTGGATCGGGACCGGTGATGAGGATGGGGAGCAAGGGTGGCGGACGGCGAGGGCTCAGGCGCGAGAAAGGTTGGAGGGTGGCGGGAGGAGGAGGAAGTGTTTGGTGGAATTGGTGTAATTTGCGGTGGGGTCGGGCTGTCGGGTCCGATGTGACATACTCGTCCGGGCGCCCCATATTTGGACTGGATATGAGGGGTGCCGCTCAGCCCAGACATTTGAGTCCATTTTAAGAAGCCCGTCTGGGTCAAACTTTCGTGACCGGGCGGCTCCCCCGGATATATGAGGCGAGTTTAGGGGGCCTGGCTGTAGATGCTCTTACGCCATGTGTTTGGAGTACCACACACGTGACACGTCCACACCATGGAGTGCTTGTGGACGGAGTACGGAAGAGAAATGAACATCCGCCTCAGCCTTTAAAAAGACAGTGTAGAGATAAGCATGATGAGAGCTCTTCCACGATATTTTGTAGGGTATCGGAGAGAGAGAGAGAGAAAGGAAAGCCCGGAACTAAAATATCTGAATTTAGACAAGAGATTAAACATGAGCTGATAAACATGGACAACATACATTAACTATGCCTAGTAGTGAGACAAAAGGAAACACTAGTCGACAGGTAGTCTTGGGATTTCTGGACCAACAAACACTGAAGAAAGGTTTACCACCGCACACTGCCGAAGCAGAAACAAACACGAGTTCAAGCGACTACTACTTGTTACGGAGCAACCCCAAAATGAAACGCAGGTCCGACGTTGCCACAACAAACAAGCCGACGCGCAAGGCATCCCACAATGGAAATAGAAGCCTGGATCACGAAGCGCCGGGGCCGGGGCGATCTTCACTTCAGCTAGTCGTCCAGAGTAGAAGGAGCTGCCGGCTGCTCAGGGGCCTTGCGCTTCGGAGAGGAAGACGGAGCAGGATCCGCCACCGGCGGGGACGGCGGCGAAGGCGAGCCCGACCGAAGCCTCTCCTCCGCCGCCAAGACAGCCTCTGTTGCATCCACGAACTCGGCCCAGCTGATATGAACAAACCACATCGACATCGGTTCGTGTTAGTAAATAAGAAATCAATAGGCTACTGAATCTGGCGAACGCACCAGGTGATCGGGAACTTGATGGCCCGGCGGGCTTCTGGTCGGGCATTCAAGACGCGGATGAGGTGGACGCTAGGGCCGCGAAGACGCGACGCGAGATCCTTCACGACCTCGCCAAGGTCGGCGATCTGACGACGGATCTCCAGCGTGGCAATCTCCGTCCGCGCTGTTGAGTGGAGGGTCCTCTGAACCAGCAAGCACAGGTCCGCCATGGAAGCGCCTCCGCCATTGCCGTGCTGCTGCTGCGTGCGCATTCATCAGCGCAAGGGGAAATAAATGTTCAGACTTCGGAGATCCGAACAAGAAACAGTAGGGGCAAGAGATCTATCGAAATGAAAAATTACCAGCACGTTGTGCATGTGTGTGACCCGAGCCTGGCCGTTGGAGGACACCGCATCTGCCTGTGCCTGAGCGCCGCAGGTGGAAGAACAAGCAGAAACATGAGGGGCAAGAGATTGTTGATGCTATGTATGTACATATCCTTCACAAGAAAGGAGAGAAATAAAGAGGCAGAGGTTATGTATGCATACTTGGCCGCCGGGAGGTGCGCCACTAGTCCCGCTCAGCGGCGGCGTGGGAGGTGCACCAAGAACCAGCTCCGGCCCCATTGAAGCTAGCGGTAGAGAAGAGAGAGAGAGAGAGAGAGAGAGAGAGAGAGAGACGAGACGAGAGTGGAGGGTGGTGGTGTGAAGCAAGGCTGGGACTGGGGTTGGGGTTGTCTCATACCTGGCCAGACGGGCCGGCACGGCACGGCACGGCACGGCCTGTGCTAATCGTGCCTGGCCCGGCACGGCCTGCCGTGGCACGTTTAATAGCCGGGCCGTGCCGTGCCGGCCCACGGGCGCTGCTCCTTGGCCCATGCACGGCCTGATTAGTAAACGGGCCGGCCCGATGGCCCGTTTAGCACGCTGGGCTGCATATTTTCACCCTGTTGGGCTGGTTTTTAGGCCTATTGGGTTATATTTTACGTATACATCTATAAAAAAATTTGAAATATATATAAAAAAAAGTAAACGGGTCGTGCCGTGCCAGCCCGCGTGCCCCGGCTCCAGGCCCAGGCACGGCCCAAGGCGTGCCGCGTGCCGGCCACGGCCCGTTTAGCCCGTGCCGTGCCTGGCCCACGGCGGGCCGTGCCGGCGTGCTTGCGGGCTGGCCTGTTTGGCCCGGCCCATTTGGCCAGCTATAGGTTGTCTGCTCTGCTTTGTAGGGCAACAAGGACAAAGAGAGGCTATATTTTTTTTAGAAACACAACATTTTTTTTCTTACCTGAACAGTAGAAAAACAGGATTCCTATGACAAAACACAATAAAAGGGTGAAGAATATATGAAGCGATTTTCACAGCACCCATCTTTATAAGTACTCCCTCCATTTCATAATATAGTGTACATTTGTTTTTTTTTTCAAAAGTCAAACATGTCTACCTTTGATAAAGTTTATATAATAAACAATCAGCATCTAAAATATTAAATAACTAAAATATAAAAATACACTTCATGATGAATCTAATGATATCAATTTTGGATTTTTAGATGTTAATAATTCTTCAGTAATGATAACTCCCGAACGTTCGGGAGTTAAGCATGCCAACCCGAACGGATTTAGATGGCAAGTTTAGTTTGCGTGAGATTAGGGAAACATGGCAATTTTCTAACAAAAAAAAGAAAAAGGACGAAGTTGTCATCTTCTATCAACTAAAGTTGCCATCCCCTATGTACTAAAATTGCCATGTAAAAATGTTCGGGACGAAATGCTCAAAATCCGAACGTTCGGGAGTTATTGGATTCCTAACTTTCAGCAAGCATATCTTAAAGTAAATAAAAACTGCTTTTTTATCTTTCCTTTCCCTCGCATCTAGGTGGCTAGTATAAAATTATCCTCTCCTGCAAGCTCCACCGGTCAGTCCATGAATTCACCTCCCCTCTTCCATCCGCTCCGGCGGCTGATGGCAGTGAGGAAAATCCTAGTGCGTCAGTTCCGGTTAGTAGTTTAATTAGGTTAAAGATTTTTAATACTCACATGGGTGATATTTGGGGATGTCGACACTTCACCTTTGAGTTTGTCATTCTGGCTTCGATCCTCCTCTTTGTACGTCTAGATAAAGTTGACAGAGCTCTCGCGTAGATTACTGCCATCTTCTTGGGGGCATCGAGTTTAGGGTTTCTTGTCATACGTGCACAACGGCGAGACATGATGTCCGACACTTCAAATCGATTCAATAGCTCAATGAAGACGACCGCGAACTCAGGGCACTGGTCATTAGGGATGTGTGCATGAAGATGTTCTAGTTGTCATTGACTAGGTCATGCCGGCTTCGGTATGCGAGTGATAGCGGTGCGTCAGGGCCCGTTTTGACAGTGGTTATTCGTTCGTTCACGAATATCAATTTAATTTTCATTATATTTAGAGTGCTACTTAAATGCAGTGAACTCTTATAATAAATATGTGTCTTTTTGCAAGAAAAATATATCATTTTTTGTACTACCAAAGTGGAGCTAGAAGCTAAAGAGTTGACATGACAAGGCGTGCATGTTTATCAAGCCGCCTGCCAGCGAGCGTGGGGTGCACAGGGGTATGTTTCAGACATGGGGAGCAAATAGGCGGCCGAGCAGCTCGCGATGGGCCGTTTTTTTAGAACGAAGGCTCAAGAAGAAGAGCCCGGCTTTGAATTAACAAAGCCATCAACCGGTCAGGATTACACGGACAACCACTTACAATGCAAAGAAAAGGGAACCGAGCGACGGATACAAGGGACTCAAGCAAAACAACTCAAGGCAGCAACAAAAACGCTGCTACCAACACCCTATTGGACGACCTGCACCAACAGAACAAAACTACGGTCTTGGGAGGAATGCACCGCCGCGCAAGCTTCGTGATCTCAGCCACCCTCGGAACCAGCCATGGGCCAGACCACCATCTGTTACTGCCTCTGCAAAGGGCCCCTACCCCTTCATCCTGGCTCGAAGGATGCCGTACCGGCAGACGGCGGCTCGGTTCACCCCAGAACCCAAATGAATGGCCTCCAAGCTGCAAGGAGAAGAGACTAGAGCAGGACCGCAAGCCCATGGCACACTACAAACAAGCACCATCGTCGTCTGCGGCTCAGCCGCACCAAAGGGCGAGAGCTGCCGGCCACATCCGCAGAAGCAAGGGAAGCAGCGAAAAGTAGATCAGAGGCCAGCGCTGGATTCGCCGAAGCACAATGCTCCCACCCAAAGGTGTAGCGTTGTCGCCGAAGAGGGGAACCCGATCCCCTCTTGCCCAGGCTCGTGGGCGTCGACCCACCGGCGACCTCGTGAGGGACCCTCCAGCAGCAACCTATGAAGAAACCAAGCTGTCTCCCGCCACCATCACGTCCACAACCAAACTCTCTCGCCGCCCCTGCAATCCCCGGACGGTGCCTCCAAGAAGGAACACGACACGGACGTGCCGTCGCCGCCCGAAGCAGGGGACCTAGGCTTTCACCTAGCAGGGGATGGAAGGAGGGGGAGGATCCACACCACAGCCTCCAAGGAGGGGAACGGCGCCCAAGGCGTCGCCTTTGGTGTGACCGCCGCGCCGGCCAGGGGTTTCCCCCGGATCCAGCCCGCCCGACGAGATCCGCGCAACCAACAACCGAGAGCAGCGGCCTAAGCCACCAGGACCCAGATCTGGCCAAGGAAGGAGCAGATCGGGGCGGAGGGGATGGACTTCATCAGTGGCATACCTGCGGGGAGGGATGCACACCTGCGACTGTTGACCACCGCCACCTCGTCACCCGCGAGACCGAGGAGGCGCCTAGCTCGCACCGGCAGGGCGGCCCGCCGCCAGGACCACCCCACCCTCACCTGCCGGGGCCGCCGCCCCGCGTGCCGAGGCCCTGCCCGAGACGAGCAGCCGCCAAATCCCCGCCGCCACCTTCATCGATGTCGAGCGCGCGCGCCGGAGCACACCTCAGGCGGAGGCGGAGAGGAAGGGAAGGGAGGAGGGGGGCGCGGCTGTGGCGGCTAGGGTTGCCCCCGAGTCGCCTCGGAGGAGACGACGCGGGGGAGGGGGGCGCGGGTTTAGTGCTCACTAACCCACATTGAACCTCGCGATGGGCCGTGCAAAGAGGCTTTTGTGAGGTGACCGTGTAAAGAAGTAGAGAACTTGCTAGACAGCATGGGGAAGAGACCTGGCCAAACCTCGGGCCAGGCCGGGCTTCGGGCCGGGCCTAGCCAAGCCCGACGAAAAAAAGCCAGGCCCGAGTCCGGCCCGGCCCGGCCATCGGGCCTGTTTTCTGGGCCCGAGCCCGGCCCGAACATGCAAAAGCCCGTCGGGCCTCAGGCTGGCCCGACCCGACCTTCAGAAAACTGTAAAAACGACGGGCCCGGCCCGGCCACCGGGCTCAAAATCTAGACCCGAGCCCGGCCCGGCGGCAGCGTCGGGCCAGGCCGGGCAGGGCTGCCCATGGCCAGGTCTAGGGAAGACAAACCAGTACAAGGCACCTGTAAAAAAACAGTGCAAGGCACGAAGGCACAGTACAAATGGGTGGACATCTCCAACAGCACAGTGAGTAGACTAGACTAGTAGTCTGAAAGAAACTGCTTCTCTATTCTAAATATAAGTCTTCTTAAATATTGCAATGCAGACCCAATAAAATTAGTGAATCTACATTTTATATACATTTATAGTTTTCATTAAATCTTTAAGAAGACTTATATTTAAAAATGAAAGGAGTATAAAACTCTCAAACCGTACACCCGTATCAAAGGAAAATATCACGTCCAAGCCAAAAGTTATATCAAACATGTAATACTATTGCCTAAAGAGATGTACCCGTGGTCCAGTGCAATTCAACCCAACTATATAAAATGGATGGCTAGGTCTCAGACTGAGATTTAACCAAGTGTCGGTCAAATGACATAACATATGTAAGAAGATAAAAGGAAAAAAAGAAAAAAGAAAATTACACGTATCTCAATGTAACATCTGATGTATAGTATAACATTTCACGGATGTAACATCTCATGAATATAAAATGTATACAAGGATTACTTTTACAGTAAGTAGCCTGACGTCAGACCTGTTCTGAGGGCAACTCCAACGCGTCAACCCAAACGGACGCGGTTTTTATCCGTTTGGATCGGCCAAACAGTGTGCGTGCGTGTGCCCAACGCGGCTGACGCATCCCCGGTAGTGTTATACGTTCCCCGATTGTCTTGGAATGGGCTTTGTAAGAGCATTTCCAGCCGTTCGGCCCCACAGGACACCGAAAAAGTGTCGTCTAGGGCCGAACCGGCGCTTACTTTCGGCGTGAGGGCGATTGCGTTCCCAGTCGTCGCCCCCAACTCGGCGCAAACTCGGCGTTTTGATTCGAATTCGGCACAAACTCACCGATTTTTCATTCAAATTTGTACAGAAAAACAGAAAACAAACAAACTACGCTTAGTCGTACTACGTCGCGGACGCCGCCCGCCTTCTACATGCCGACGAGCCTGTAGAACCGGGTGTAGTCGCCGCCGCCGTCGTTGTCGTCGTCGCCGCCGTCGTCGCCGCCGCCCTGCGTCCCGCCGGAGCAGCCGCCGTCCCTGCCGCAACCCTGACCGGGGTCGCCGACGCGCGGGGGGTTGGACGGCCCGGGCGCGTCCTCCTCGTCGCTGTCGAGGATGATGACGCCGCCCTCCTCGCGTCTGCGACGTCGAGCCTTGATCTCCTCATAGACCCGGCGCTGGCGCGCCACCTTCTCACTGACGTAGTCCGCCTTCGCCCACTTGAGGGCGGTCTCGTCGTCGCCGGCCATCTCCGCGTGCTCCTTCTTGACGGGGAGCAACCCCGGCTCGTTCTTCGGCCGGACTAGGCGGAGGGAACGCGGGGAGGGGCGGCCGCCCTCGTTGATGACGAGGGCGCCGCTGCGGGTGCGGTGCCCAAGCGGCCTCTCATGTGGCTCGGACTTGACGGGGCGGAGCGTCGGCGGCCCGGAGGAGAGCAAGCCGGAGCCCAACGATGAGGAGGTCACCGCCTCCATTGGCCGCGGCATCCAGGAGCTGCCACGGCGGCGAGAGAAGGACGGGCGCGCCGAGTACTCGAGGCGCGGCGTGTTGCCGGTCTCGATGTGGTCAAGGACGGCCTCGAGGGTGCGGCCGGGCATGCCCCACCATTCACGCCACCCGTCGGCGTTGAGGCAGCCGCGGGGGATGATGCCGTTGGCGGAGGCGATTTGGCCTTCGCGGTGGTGCTCGAAGTACATCGTCAACAACGTGTGGCTGTCGGCGGCGTACCTCGGCTCATTCCACTACGCCTCCGACAGCGAAGAACGGATGCGGGCGATCTCGGCTTGTCGTTCTGCCCCAGTGGGCACCGGGGGTACCGGGACGCTGCCACGCTCAACTTCCACGAGCCCGGCACCCGCATGTCTGGGGGCTCCGGATAGTCAGCCTAGTAGAGGAGGCGCACCTCTTCCTTGTGGAGATGGCGTCGGCCGAAGCCATTGCCCGCCGCGGCGTCGCCGGAGTACCGCTCAGCCGTTGCTCGTCGGCGGGGGAAGAGGGGGGAGAGTTGCTTCTGTGGTGAGACGAGGCGAGAGAGAAGGCGAGTTGTGGCGGCTGTGGCGTTCACCGGCGAGGAAGTCTGCTTTTACAGCCGAAGCTGGGCGGTGAGAACCTGCATGCCGGGTGACGCGTGGCGGAAGCGGGCGGGACGCGCGTCGTGACGCCTTCACTGCGTCGCCCATGAGGCATCACTGGAGGCTGACCGGCGCGACAGCGCGGCAGCCTTGGCATTGATTGTTGGGGAACGTAGTAATTTAAAAAAAATTCCTACGCACACGCAAGATCATGGTGATGCACAGCAACGAGAGGGGAGAGTGTTGTCTACGTACCCTCGTAGACCGAAGCGGAAGCGTTGACACAACGTAGAGGAAGTAGTCGTACGTCCTCCTCACGATCCGACCGATCCCAGCGCCGTTACTCCGGCGCCTCCGAATTCTTGACACACGTACAGCACGATGACGTTCTCCGGGCTCCGATCCAGCAAAGCTCTCGGGGAAGAGTTTCGTCAGCACGACGGCGTGGTGACGATCTTGATGTGTTACCGACGCAGGGCTTCGCCTAAGCACTGTGACAATATGACCGAGGTGGAATATGGTGGAGGGGGGCACCGCACACGGCTAAGGAACGATCTCAAGGATCAACTTGTGTGTCTATGGGGTGCCCCCTGCCCCCGTATATAAAGGAGCAAGGGAGGGAGGAGGCCGGCCCTAGGTTTGGCGCGCCAAGGGGAGTCCTACTCCCACCGGGAGTAGGATTCCCCTTTTCCTAGTCCAACTAGGAATCCTTCCATGTAGGGTAAGTATGAGAGAAGGAAAGGGAAGAGAGAAGGAGAAGGAAGGAAGGGGGCGCCCCCCTTCCCTAGTCCAATTCGGACTAGAGCAAGGGGAGGGGCGCGGCCACCTTTTGGCCCTTTCTCTCCTTTTCCCGTATGGCCCAATGAGGCCCATTACGAATTCCCGTAACTCTCCGGTACTTCCGAAAATACCCGAATCACTAAGAACCTTTCCGAAGTCCGAATATAGTCGTCCAATATATTGATCTTTACGTCTCGACCATTTCGAGACTCCTCGTCATGTCCCCGGTCCCATCCGGGACTCCGAACTCCTTAGGTACATCAAAACTCATAAACTCATAATATAACTGTCATCGAAACCTTAAGCGTGCGGACCCTACGGTTCGAGAACAATGTAGACATGACCGAGACACGTCTCCGGTCAATAACCAATAGCGGGACCTGGATGCCCATATTGGCTCCTACATATTCTACGAAGATCTTTATCGGTCAGACCGCATAACAACATACGTTGTTCCCTTTGTCATCGGTATGTTACTTACCCGAGATTCGATCGTCGGTATCCAATACCTAGTTCAATCTCGTTACCGGTAAGTCTCTTTACTCGTTCTGTAATACATCATCTCACAACTAACACATTAGTTGCAATGCTTGCAAGGCTTATGTGATGAGCATTACCGAGAGGGCCCAGAGATACCTCTCCGACAATCGGAGTGACAAATCCTAATCTCGAAATACGCCAACCCAACATCTACCTTTGGAGACACCTGTAGTACTCCTTTATAATCACCCAGTTACGTTGTGACGTTTGGTAGTACCCAAAGTGTTCCTCCGGTAAACGGGAGTTGCATAATCTCATAGTCAAAGGAACATGTATAAGTCATGAAGAAAGCAATAGCAACATACTAAACGATCGGGTGCTAAGCTAATAGAATGGGTCATGTCAATCAGATCATTCAACTAATGATGTGACCTCGTTAATCAAATAACAACTCTTTGTCTATGGTTAGGAAACATAACCATCTTTGATTAACGAGCTAGTCAAGTAGAGGCATACTAGTGACACTCTGTTTGTCTATGTATTCACACATGTATCATGTTTCCGGTTAATACAATTCTAGCATGAATAATAAACATTTATCATGAAATAAGGAAATAAATAATAACTTTATTATTGCCTCTAGGGCATATTTCCTTCATTGATTTCTGCGGGAACCGAGGTGATGAGGACGACGGAGCGGCGTGTCGCTGACCTGGCGGGCCCATTCCCGTTCGCGCCAAAATCGGTTTCCCCGGCGCCCCTAGGCGCCCCCAACGCGTCGGGTTCGGCCTAGGTCCGTCGGCGCCAGTTTCGGCCCAAGCCGACGAAAAATGAGCTCCTTAGGGCGCGACTGGGCCGTTTTTTGGCCGCCAACGCTAAAAAATGGCCTGGGGGCTGTTGGGGACGCGGCTGGAGATGCTCTAAATAGACTACCTCGTCATCTTGTATCATTCGGCGTATCATTCGGCCGTATATTCTATATAGTTATTGTTATATATATGTCAGGGCCAAAGCTTGTTTTGATAGAACACACGCGCACACTGTTTTTATTGTGTCCTCCTCCTCTCTAATTTTGCTTCTCCTAGTAGAAAGGGTTCGCTCATGTTTATCCAGAGCACAAAAAGGAACTGTAGCGCGCATTGTACAGCTAATTTGGTGGGGAAAAAAACTTACAAGAGCTTGAGTCAACAATATTTTTTAGGGTCTTAATAGCACCCCGTGCGTGTGGCATGAAGCAAATATGCCCACACGTCCTGACGCAGCTACGTTAGATACGCGTGGGATGACGGTTTAGTTGGCATCCGGGATGGCAGATGTAGTTGCAAAAGCATAACAACTCTCTTTGTTTTGGTTAAATATAGTTAACATGTCTAATTTATGGTAGTTGCCGCGTGTAATCAAACCATAGTTGCCGTGTGTGATTAACTACTTGCCACATATGATCAAACAATAGTTGCCATGTGTGTTTACCTAGTTGCCACGTGTGCTCCAACCATAGTTGTCATGTATGGTTAATCACATTTGTCATGTATGTTTATCTGGTTGCCACGTATGCGCAATTGCACTTGCCGTTAGCAATGAATCATAGTTGTCATGTGTATTTACCTAGTTGCCACGTACTCGCAACTGCAGTTGCCATCCAACAACGTACGGGTGTCGTGTTGGCGAAAAGCAGTTCGCCCGCACACGGATGAACTAGGTGATGATTGTGTGGGCAGAAACTAGTTCGCCCACACAAGCAGCTGGCAAAGCGCGAGTTGCGGGGCGTGTGGGCGAACTCTCCAACGCCCACACATACGATGATGCCCACGTGGCACTCAGATTCTAACATATTTCTTTAGGATTCGTGCAAAACAAAATCAATGTGGATTTTTCTTAGGGAAAATCAATGTGGATTAAGGCATGTGAACGATGTGCAAACATGCCACACGTGTGGGCGTTATCATTTAGGTTTTTTTATCCTAAAAGAAAAGCAATAGCTTTTTTATTAAGATTGTGTACCAACGCAAGGACCTTTTATACTAGTATATACATCTGAATAAATTAAAAGGCCGCATATATACTAGGACAAGGACACCCCTTTAAAATCAACACACAATAACTAACAACTGAATTGAAATGTAAAGCATACAACACGAAAACAAATACTTCACATGATCAACAAAGTGATGTAACCACTGGAACATGAGAGCGTGTGACCGTCGACATGGTGCACGCATCACCATGCATGTGGCACTCCTAAGTTGATGGAGGCGGCGCCAGGAACGGCATAGGCACGTTGACGGTCGGGATAGAAGGCATCGGCGGCGGCGTCATCTTGGGCATGGAAGGAATGGCGGGCATCGGCGGCATTGTCACCTTGGGCACAACGACGGCGGGCATCGGTGGCATGGTCACCTTAGGCACGACGATGGCGGGCATTGGGGGCATTGTCACCTTCGGCACCGCTGGAACAGCAGGCATGGGCGGCAGTGTCACTTGCGGCACGGTGGGCACGACCGGCATAGGTGGCACCGTCACGGCCGGTACGGTCACAGCCGGCAAGGTCGGCACAGCCGGGAGGCCAGGGATAGCACCGGCGGCGGGTGGGGCAGCTGCCGGGGTGGTGTCGGCCAAGTGGCGAGCGGCATGGCACGTCGTGCTGGCGAGGAGCGTGCACGCCATGATCATGACCAAGAAGCTCGTGGTGGAGGCCATGACTAGCTCCTAGATAGAGTTTCTCTGAGATCGTTTACTGCAGAGGGACTGCGAGATGTTTCTGATCTGTTGCGATGCAAGAAAAGGGGTCAATGCCTGGAACTTATAGCCCAGGTGATGGATGGCCTGATTAGATTGGTTGTTGGCCAGACTCGCCATGGTTGGCAACACCAATTTCTCCGGAACCATAGTTGGTAACCATAACGTGTTACGTACGTTAGTCAGAAGTGACAAAATGTTTATATGATCGAGCAGGAAATTAGTTGTAACGGTCGATCGATGCGGATGCGATGCATGCATGGATGCCTCAAATTTCTGTGTTTAGGTGAGGAGCTGGCGCTGCAGGTACCTCTCCTCGTCACTCTTTTTTCAGGATAAACAAATAGTATTATTTTGCGAACCAATCTGTACTTGGATGGTTAGAGAGATAGTGGTATTCCAGTCTACCAGGGTTCAAGTCCTGGTGCTCTCATTATTTTTGAATTTGTTATTTCAGGATTTTCGGCGATATGCTTTCAGTGGTAGGAGACGTTCCCGCCGACGACAAGGCGCATACTATGACTTCGTAATGATATGCTGGCTCAGTCTCTCGGAGATGCTCATAGGGGTAGGGTTTTGCCCACCCCAATGTGAAGTCAAATAAGAAAGAGAGTGGCAACAACCTAATTTATTTTGAATAGTCAATCCATGGTAAACTTCAGATATTTGGTGAACATTGTTAACAAATTTCAGCGGCACTCGTGTTATAATTACTTGGTGCTCGGTAAATTGACATGTACCTCGGATTTTTCTAGCACGCCCCTTTTAGAGAGGGTTGTTTGTGTAGTCTTTTAGGCCGACTTGGGCGTTTTGGTGTAGAGATGACGATTTCATGACATTCCAATGTTGTTTTCGTTCTTACTCCGTCATGTTCATCCGTTCAACTACTTAAGTCGGTTGTAATGTGAACTTAACTTTTTGCAAAGTGCATTTACGATGGCTCCCGTGACAACCTCAACTATTTGAGTGGGGAAAAAGGGAGGAAATTGGTGGCCAACATCTGAGTGTTTGGTGGATGGCCGTGGCAGAAACATGCTTGGGCAGTTGGGCTTGGCAGGCAAGGTGAAACACACCGCCATGATGTCCTTTGTGCTCGGCCGTCCAACACTATCCCTCAATTATTCACCCCTTTGTCCAATGGAGAGAGGAGAGAGAAGGAGAAGAGAATAAAAATGAGTTTGTGATGGCCTTGGAGTCATCTTATATATGCTAAGTTGGCGGTGTTTGGGAACACATCCGGACACGCCTATATAACCCCCGATTTGGAGATATACTAGGGGATTTCAGACATCCGGTTAAGACCACGGACAAAGAAGGGATATCGTTGGAGGTATAAAAGCGTTCGGACCGTCAAGTTTGAACATGTAAGGGCAAATTAGGGGATAGCGTTGGAGATGCCCTGATTGACACTAGTGTCTTGTGTTCAAAACTTCTTTTTTGTGTCTCATGTTCAAATAGTTTTAAATAAAAGAAGTAGCCTTTACGCTTGTGCTGTGCTTTCATCAAGATCTTAACATCAGTCAGTGACACTAACAACAGTACAAACGGCGATGGTTTTAAAAAAGAACAAGGTCATTGACAACAGTGGTAGGGTTCCGGCGACATTAAGTGGTGCCAAACGGAAGTTTACATGAGGAGACAAGACGAAGCTTTGGTTACTCATTCCGAATCTGTCAAAAGGAGGCTGCATGTTCAATTAATCAGTTATAAGTGAAAAGGCTGACAAAAATCATCTCTAGAAAATATGAAACTTTTGTGACTGGTGAACAATTACATATAGACACTGGGACAACCCCTAACAGTCAAACACTAGCAGCAACAGACTAAGAATACATACACTGAGACGTAAACAAACGTAGGATCTACTGCTACATCACGCTTAAAACGCAGAGCTTGCACGTAAGAACATATGTGTCGTGACCACGGAGTGACCTGACGCCACTCTCACATGGAAGGCGCCCCATCAATACATCATGGACAGGGCCAGAGCATCGCCGCGTGGGCGCGCCTACGCCGACGGGGGTGGCGCCCCAAACGGCATAGGCACGTTCACATTCGGGACGAAGGGCAACGGCGGCAGCGTCACCTTGGGCACAACAATCGCGGGCATCGGCGCCATCGTCACTGTGGAGAGGGTGACCTTGGGCATCGGCGGCAGCACCGCCTTGGGCACGACGATGGCCGGCATGGGCGGCATGGTCACCTGCGGCACGGTGGGTAGGGTGACCGACGGCATAGGTGGCATCAGGGTGACCGTGTCCGTGGGCACGGCGGGTAAGGTCGGCACGGCCGGCAGTCCAGGGACGGCACTAGCAGCCGGAGCAGCAGCTGCCGGCGTAGTGTCGGCCAGGTTGCGGGCGGCGTGGCACGTGCTGCCGGCGAGGAGGAGCGCGCACGCCATGATGACGGCCAACATGCTCCCGTTGGAAGCCATGGCTAGGGCTAGCTAGCTAGGTACTAGTAACAGAGTTTTATCTCGTGCGTGGGAGGTGATTGCAAGATGGTTCTTCTGCTCTCTGCTGCGATGCATGGACATGGGTCAATGCCTGGCAATTTATATACAGCTCAAAGCGCGAACGTGATTAGGCTGGTTGTTGGCTAGATTGAGAATGTTTGTACGTGCGTTGTCAATTCAAAAAGGGGAAGAGCTTCGCATCGCGATAGCTACAAGTTTCTGTGTTTAGGTGAGCTGGCCGGCGCTGCAGCTTCGATCTGCTCAACCGTCTTGATTAGTCGTCCCATCATTTCTCAACTGGCTGTCTGGCTCAGTCACACGTTCTCGGGAAGGTGCACTGACTGTCTTGGTCTATCTTCAAATGCAGTGCCATTTCTTCATGGTAGGGAAGCTATCTCTTTTTTTTTTGAGCCGGAATACTTATCTATTCCATCAACCAGAACAACCAGCAAGATCGCTGGTAACCATGCCACGAGCAAAGTCTGGGACCTCATCCGTCCATACAGCACAGGATGCGCGCCCTAGGCTGGCGCCGAAAGCAGCTAAAGTGTCAGCTACTTGATTACAAGCCCGTGGGCAGTGCGAGATGCTAAAGCGAGAAAAATTTAAACTAGCAAAGCATTTGATCTCCCGGAATGTGGCACCATTGGCAGCGTGATCATGTTCCTTCCCCTGGACAGCATGCATTAGCAGCAGAGAGTCCGTTTCCACCTGGATGGAGTTCATCCCCAATTGTTGGACAGCATGTAGACTTCTCAGGCACGCCATAGCTTCAGCGGCTAAAGGATCGTTAACATAAGGAAGGTGGCCCGCCCCTGAAGCAAGAGCAGTACCTGTCGAGTCGCGAACGACGAACCCCCAGCCTCCGTGCGACTTGTCTGCTGCGGCACTGCCGTCAATGTTGACCTTGAGCACATCAGTCTCTGGTGCCCTCCAGCTTGGCACAGACCTCGCTGGTTTGTCGCCCTCTCTTTTCTTTATCATCTCACAATCCTGTATTTGCCGTTGAATCATATGGATGACCGCACCAGCAGACCTTCTTGGTTCTTTGGCATTCACCTTGTTCCGTGTACTCCACCAGACCCACAGTAGCGCAACACATTGGGTTCTCTTCTCTTCATTTAGTTCCAGAACCGCATTAACCATGTCCTTTGCATCACAACACTGGATAAGGCTTAATCGCGTCTCTTCTAGGTCCATTTTTCGCCACACTGCTCGTACCATCTTGCACTTCAAAAAGATGTGCGCACCATCCTCGTCGAAACGCCAGCACATCGGGCAAAGGGTGTCAGTATCCATACCGCGTCGTTGAATGCTCCACCTATGTGGCAGGCTGTTGTATGCCAGCCGCCACAAGAAGTGTCGTATTTTCGGTGGGCACTGGAGCTGCCAAATTCTTTGCCACCTGAAGTTGCTACCGCTGCTAATATCTAGGGAAGCATCTCTGGTTGCAAGTAACTAGTCGATCGTATCGTACTACGTAGCTGCTGCCTGGAGTGTAGAGGTAACCTCGCCGTTTTGACTCTGTTCATTTTTCAAATTTTTATCTTCCCAGAACGCGAGGCGTTTTTTTGTCCGCTTCACTGCTTAAGAAGATTGTTGTCCAGTTAATTAGAAAAAACAAATGAAATCAATTCAGACTGTGCACCAAGCCCACTCAAACAACGACACAACAGGGCCACACTCACTCATGTCGTATGGCCAAGCCCACTCAAAACATGACACAACATCGCCGTTGAAATATGGGGTGGGCTTTAGGCCCATCTAACAATTTCAGAAAAATCTTTAAGGGTTTATGTAGGGTTTCGTAATAAAGGATGGTGGGAAGTTTAGTCTCAACCCGCTAGTGGAGAAGAAGTTGGACCTCGTTACGAGGGATTTTCTTCCGCATGCTATTGAAGATTGAGAAGAGAATAATAGGCCCTCGCGCACTCTTCCTCCGCCTATGCGCTTATTTTTGCCGGTCAGAAATGGAGGGTCTTTGACAGCTGGGCCACGATCTGAGATGTGAGATCGTGGGTTGTCACCGACTCGGACGCGGGTCAAGCTCACGTCTCTCCACCTGGAAGCACATATATATATGTGAGGCGTTGGCCAACCCTAGCCGCCACGACCCTTTGCTGCTGCTACCGCCAGCGACTCCATCACGTTCACCGCGTACACAGTTGACGAGAGAGCAGGCCTCCAAAACCCCGCCTCTCCAGATCCTGTAAGGGAAAGGGGTGATTAGGTTTTGGGGGGCGACTACGTGACTACTCGTCACCGATCGACTACTTCCTCTTTGTCCACGTCCGTTGCATCATCACCATGTCTACCAACGCCGAGAGAGCCGCGACCGAGAAGGCTACCGCTGATCACAAGCCGGCCGAGGAGGCCGCCGCCACTGCTGCCGTTACGGCCAACTGGCCAACCGGAGGGTATAACACATATATCCCTCTCCTATTTATTTCTGTCTTAATAGTACTAGCTATGTGCGTAGATATTTCTACTATATGTGTAGTACATGCTTGCTTGCTCGTAATCAGTATGTCAGTAAATTTGTCAATGCCATGATCGTAATTATTTCCTAGATTAATTTAACCAAAAAATTATCTATTTATTTAGCAATGGCCACAACCACTCTCGCCGACTGTGTGACAAATATCACAAAAACATGTTAATCACAGGAACACAACTCAATTAGGTATGGCTAGGTATTCGTCTGGTGATGCCAGAGCGGTGAGGGCGGCGCTGTGTCAAGTAAATTGGTTCTGATCTCTTCTTCACCACGACGGTGCCCTCCAAGGTGACGCCGATGGGACGGTGGACATGTTTGCTTGCCACCCACTCGGAGCAATATGCTTTTTGTCTATTTCCTTGTGGATGGCGGTTGCCCTCTCTTGCCAGACATCGTTAGTAGCGGGGAAGAGATGATGACTCTGAACAAAATTGGTAGCCTGTGGGCGACGGTTCTGGCGTTCTTCCCTGTCTCCGGAAATGGGAAGTAGCGGAGCTAGATCTGGATCAGCATGGGGATGATCCCCAACTGACATGCCACGTCGACAAGTGCCTTGTTGCAAGCATAAGGCCTATTCATCCGCTCTCAAAGCTGCAAAGGTGATGGTGGTGGCCTGGATCTAGAGTTGTTGGGGCTCGCCCCAATTTCTATCGTGCGTCACGACATCGTTGGTTGCTGACGGTAGCTACAGAATCGGTTGTTTGAAGGGACTTTAAGGGACATTTTTGTTTAATATTTTTATTGGGGACCCTTTTACAAAGTGTCTAGGGCTATGTTCTTCATATATGTTTGTATCTCTACCGAGTCTAATGTTTAATGATGACTACCACAATGCATGTGCATTGCAACATGATATAAATATTGTAGTACATTAGCTCATGATCTATTTGCTCTTATTAATACGATTGTGTAAATAAATATTTATCAAATCCTGCCCATGATTTACCTTATAGTTTCATGAGAAGTTTGGTAAATAAATTAAGGTGAAATTGGTTCAGAAAATAAATAAATTAAGGTGAGTGATTAGCATACATGGAAGGTGCAGACAAAGGGAGTGGTAGCAGGAAAAAAATTGGTTGGAAGAAAAAACCCAGTAGAGGGACGTGGTGGGAGGGGGAGAACCGGTTAATGAAGTGTTTGCCGGTAGAAAAGGAATGCTACTCTTTTTTTGAGTAGTATAGAGATTGAGATATGGAAAGCGGGCTTGTAGCACCCAGGTGCTGCACGCCTCTATACGAACATCAAAATTCAATAAAATACCAAGAAATTTGAAAAAATATTTGAGATTTTGGGATATCAAACCAGGGTCCCGTTCTACTTCCGCGTGAAATTTCATGAAAATATACCAGGAAACATATTCGTGGCAAAAAGGACAAAAAATTCCTATGTATAGAAAAAACTATCTGGATGGATTTTTGTTCGGACAGTATTTCCTTCATCACAGCTACGTTTTCTGGTATTTTTTCATGAAATTTCACACGGGAGTAGATTGAGAAACCACGTTTGATATCCCCAAATTTCAGATTTTTTATGGTATTTTTTATGATTAATATTTGTACATGGGTGTAAAGCACCCATGAGCTCCTGTATATTTTCCTTGAGATATGAGGTTTCTCTAAAAAAACTCTGTTTCTTTGGAAGATTGAGAGTTTTGAAATTTCCCTTTCCGTATTTATTATTGATGGAAAACTTGGCCAAGAGGAATAAGCAAGCGGTTTTGCTAAAACTCAAGTTTTTTCTTTACAAAACTCAGCCACTTTTTCTACCATTGAACAAACATTTAGATTCGAGTTTTTCTGTGTGTTTTTGAGAGCAAAAAGGAGGAATGATCAAGCAAATATGCTACAACCCAAGTGGCTGTTTTGTTTTGGATAAAACGCCTCGGTTTATGTGCACTTAAATTTGATTTGTTTTGTATTTTGGGATCTTTTTATGGGGAAAAGCATGCGAACCTATTTTTTTAGAACGAAGACGCTGGACGCGTCCGGCTTTAAATTAATAAAGCCCACAACTAGGCAGCGTGACTGATAGAGTCTGACATTACACACACGAGCACGGAGGCTCCGGCCAAAGAGAGCGCATAGTCTGGAGAGTTAACGGGCAGGCCAAAAGCAGCACAGAGCAAGCATAGAAGATTACATGGCTCGAAGCCTGAGCTTAGAGCACGCAGGCTCGCTCGTGCGCCATCCAAAAGGGCCACTTCAAGGCGAAGAAGTGGCGGTTGGCTCCCTAGCCATCGCATAGACTTGACGAAGACGGTCTTGTGCATGTTGAAGTTTATCAGCATCCTTGCGCCTCGCCAACGGACTCCACTGCTGCAGGAAAAGGTTACATTTGTATATGATATTAGCAGTATGGGTTGGGAAGATGCCCTCGGTCGCAAGTTTATTCCTCGTGAGCCAAAGGGCCCAGGCCAGCGCGCCTACACAGCTCCAAAGAACGCGTTTGTTGCCTCCGTGGACCGAGTCAACAATGGTCATGAGATCGGCGGTCGAGCACGGGTTCCATGTGGTGTTGGCTGCGGTGCGAACCGCACTCCAAGCGAAACGTGCTAACGGGCAGCGAAAAAACACGTGGTTCGCGTCTTCCGGGACGTTGCAAATCGCACACCGACCGGACGACGGGCCATTGCGTTTGGCAATATTGGCCGAGGTAGGCAATCTGTTGCGAAACAGTTGCCAAAAAAACACCTTAATTTTAAGCGGGAGTCGCGCCTTCCATAAACCTTTCGTCACTTGGGAGGACTGGCCCTGGCAAAGTTTCCGGTACAGCGACTTGACGGAAAACTTGCTGGAAGGGGTGAGAGACCAAGTCACCGTATCCTCATGCGAGGAAAGCGCGACCGGCGCGATAAGGGCGAGCAAATCCATGAGGTGAGCTTGTTCTGTTCCCGTTAGCTCCCGTTGGAAATAAATCACAGGGGGGGAGGCAAGTGCCGTGGCAACATGCAGCTCCGGATTGACCGCCAGGCTGTAGAGGTCCTGGAAGTCTTGCCATAGAGGTCGGGTTCCCACCCAATGGTCGAGCCAAAAACGGGCCGAGCGCCCATTGCCAATGCCGAACTTGGCACCCATAGCGAAAGCCGACCGGACCGCTTGCAGGTCGTTCCAGAAAGGAGAGCCCCTCGCCGCTCCTTCGAAAAAATTCCCGGAGGGGAAGTACTTTGCACGCAACAAGTCTACCCACAAACCCGTCGCCCCCTGCGAAAGCTTCCAAATCCACTTACACATCAGCGCGATGTTGAGGATTCTAGTGTTTATGATCCCTAGCCCTCCTTGGGCTTTGGGACGGCAAACCGCCTCCCACCTAACCATGTGGTACTTGCGTTTGGGTCCCGATCCTTCCCAAAAGAAACGGGACCGGGGTGTATCCATCTTGGCATGCACCCCATCAGCCAGAAGGAAAAGTCCCATGGCAAATTGCAGAAGCGAGGAGAGACTCGCATTCGTGAGCACCAACCTAGCGGCAGAGGACATAAATTTTCCCCTCCACGGGCAAACCCGCCCTCCCACCTTAGTCCAGAGCGGAGCCCACCCCTCTATCGAGACGCGCTTGGCGTCCAACGGGAGGCCCAAATAGGTAAACGACAGTTTGCCTAGTTTACAGTTCAGTAGATCCGCGATGCGTCTACCTTCCTGCTCGTCCATGCACATGGGCATCACTTCACACTTGTGAAAATTGATTTTAAGGCCCGACATGAGTTCGAAACTGATAAGCAGGGCTTTAACTGTGGCCACGCTATGGAGGTCCGGCTGAAAAAGCAATAGCGTGTCGTTCGCGTATTGTAAATGTGATATCCCCCCTGGGATGAGATGTCCCAACACCCCTTTGATGTGCCCCGCCTCCACGGCTTTCCTCAGCATTGCTGCCAGCGCATCCGCGACAAAGTTGAACAAGATCGGTGACATGGGATCACCTTGGCGTAAGCCCCGCTTGTTCCTGAAGAAGTTCCCTACTTCTCCATTTACCGAGACCGCAGTTTGGCCTCCCGAGACCAATTGCATGACTCGGTGCACCCACGCCGACGAGAAGCCTCGTCTAGTAAGGATTTGTCGGAGAAAATCCCAATTAACACGGTCGTAGGCCTTCTCAAAATCTAACTTGAGTAGGATCGCATGTTCTTGCGTGCATTTGAGCTCGTGAAGGGTCTCTTGTAAGGCTAACGGTCCCTCCAAAATATTCCTACCACGAATGAAAGTCGATTGCGCACGACTAATGGTTCGGTGAGCGATCGGCGTTAGACAAGTAGCGCAGCCTTTAGCACATATCTTGAAAGGCACGTTAATGAGCGCAATGGGTCTGTACTGACGGATGTTGTCCGCACCAGGTACTTTCGGAATTAGCGATAGCACACCGAAGTTAAGCCGCGCTATGTCGACAAAACCTCGCATGAATCTGTTGCACACCTCGAAAATGGGTTCGCGCAACAAAGGCCAGAAATGTTTGAACATTGACACCGGCCATCCGTCCGGCCCCGGGGCCGTGTCGGATTTCATACTCTGGAGTGCGTCATCAATCTCCTTCGGTAGGAAAGCGAGGTCCAGCCCCTCATTTTCGCTATCGAGCACCCGTTGAGACGGAAGCCAAACATCCGCGCGCAGACGTGCTCGTTGGGCCTCCTCCGTCCCCATCAGACATATATAAAAGTCATAGATGTGGCGGGAAATCTCCGCTTGTTGCAGAAGGAGCCCCTGCTCCGTCTGCAACCTGAGAATCGAACATTTCCTGCGCCGGCCATTCGCGTACGCGTGGAAGTACTTCGTGTTCGCATCACCCTTGAGCGTCCACTTAAGGCCTCCCCTACGCATCCAGTATTCCTCCTTGGCTCGGAGCAGAGCTTCGACTTGCCCCTCTAGGGCATATTGCCGCGCCCATTCTTGCTCAGAGAAAGGGTGCGTGTCCGCCTGAACGTCGAGAAGAGCTATCTCACCAATGAGCCTCGCCCTTAGGATCTTATCGTCGCGGCCCTGGTTCGCGCCCCACCCCTTAAGGCTTGCGCGAAGGCGCCCCCCTACCGCAGTCCAGAACTCCATAGGGCCACGTTGCTGTCCTGTGAGTTGGACACATCTCTGCCACCTCTCCCTGAAGATGGTGTCAAAGTCTGGGACCTCGAACCATGCTGTTTCAAAATAGAAACGCGGGCTGCGACGCACTCTATCTTCCCTAGAAGATAGGATTTAGCGGAACATGGTCTGACCCAATCCTTGTTTCAGCAAGGAGTGAGCACAAGGGGAACAGAACTTCCCAGTCCGGAGACATGAAAGCTCGATCCAGCATGGACCGCACTGGGGCTAGTTGCTTGTTAGTCTAAGTGTATCTTGCCCCCGATCTAGCCACTTCCCTAAGTGCAATAGATGCGATTGAATTGTTGAACATGGCCACCCTTGGCCAGTTGATGTTGATGTTGTTGTTGTTTTTGTCCGCCCCCGAACGGATTAGGTTGAAATCTCCCCCACCATTAGCGGGGTCTGAGCAGCCGAAAAGGCCATCACCTTGGCTTCTAGTTCTCCCAGAAACTCAGCCGAACGTGAATAATCTGCAGGTCCGTAGACTTGCACGATCGCGAGCTCGCGAAGCGACGCTCGCACGTGGAACTTGGCCGCAAGGAAGAAGGTGCCACTCTCCCAGTTCAGCACCTCGTACGTGGCAGTGCACAGGCCAAGCAACATGCCACCCGAGTGGCCGTTGGCCGGACTATGATGCCAAGCGAAACGCTCTAAGGGATCGATCGCTAAGATATCTTGATGTCGGAACTCAGATTTGATCGTTTCCTAGAGCCCTACAATATCTATCGATTCTTTCCTAATGTACTCCCTTAGTTGGGTGCGCCGACCCGAGTGGCCGAAGCCACGTATATTCCATAGAAGTGCACGCATCTACACGACGCGATTGCGCAGGCGCACCCCCTGGATGTGATCGCCTTGGCCACACATCTCGCCCTGCCGCGGCGAGGCGAGGGAGGAGCAGCAACCCCTGTTGCTGTCTCCTCGTCGGGCCGGGTCGTTAGCGCTGTCGAGGCCTCAGCCTCCAGTGCCAAACGATCCGCGTGTTGCACAGCCGCCGCTGCTAGCGCTGCTTGCGCCAATTCCTTCGCGCGAATCAACGAGATAAGCTCGCTCATCTCGCCTCCTCCCGTTGGTTCCACCCTGCTCTCCCCCAGAACCTCGCTCAAATGCTCGTCCAAAAAGGAGTCAAGAATCGTAAATCGGGGCATGGGATTACCTGAGATTTCCAGATTTTTCTGCGCTTGGAGGAGTTGGGCGCGCTGAAGTGACGGCAAGTTGCCCTTGGCACCCTTAGCACGCGCGCTGGCCCGCACGGGGGCCACCTGCCCGTCCACCACCGCCTTGGAGCGCTTGGCCTTCGGGACGGGCGCCATCAAGGGCGTCTCCAGAGCGATCGGAGCGGAGGCAGGCACGGCCAGCGCCATCACCGCCTGACGTGGCGTCGCCGGCGCCCCCAAGATCTCCGCAGCACGCCCAGCCTCCACGGTCACCTTGCGCACCGCCACCTTCTTGATCTGCTTCGTCGCACCGAGCTTGCTGCCACTACGGCCACCTTGGGAAGGGGAGCGCGAGGGGGGAGACAGGGGCTTCGGGTCCTCAGACACCGCAGAGGGGTTACCCGTCGGCTTCGCCAGCAGCAGAGATTCCACCGCCGCCTCCATCCGCACCGGAGGAGACGTGACCGAGCCCAAATTGGACCCGTACTGGTTCGGGATGGAGAGCTCCATCTCCGACGACCCGCCTGCCATCGAGTTCTCCACCTGGGTCTGCAGCTCGCAAGTCCTCGCCCCGCCGATGTCGGTGTTTCCCAGTTTTTCCCACGCCGCCGTGTCGATGGAGTCGTCCTCCATGCTTGCGTCAGGATCCTTGTCGCCGTCGCGACCCTTCCCGTCCGGGCCCTTGCCATGAGGGGGAGGGGGTGGTGGGGAAGGGCGGGCGCCCCGGGCTGCTCCGGGGGATCTCCGGGTCGACGGAGATGTTGTAGCCTTTGTTGTTGAACCAGATCTGGACCGACCCACGAAGCTTGCGAGGATTGCGACAACCAAATCGCATGTGGACCGGCCCAGGGCGAAGCAGAGATTCCTCATCGACCAGCAGGGGGCGGCCGAGCATGATGGTCGCCGCCATGAGCCTCTCTGAGCACCGATGCTTGGGGGGAATCCCACCTAGCTTGACCCACACCTCTGGCATCTCTAGCCCCTTGGGCGCATCGAGGACCGCGTTGCGTATATCCACCATGAGATTGTTGAGAGACAAGAAGAGCTTGCCGCTCCTAGTGGCCATCCGAAGCATCGCTGGATCTGGGAAGACCACCGAGAAAGCCCCGCCTTCAAGGGGGTGATCTGCCAATCCCACTCGCCCTCAAAGAGATGCTGCAGCTCCGCCTCGAGAATCTGATGAGAGAGCGCACCAGAAGGCATGGAGAGCACCGCCGCGTTGGCCCCCATCTGGACCGGGGACTCCTTGAAGGAAATATGCCCTAGAGGCAATAATAAAGTTATTATTTATTTCCTTACATATCATGATAAATGTTTATTATTCATGCTAGAATTGTATTAACTGGAAACATAATACATGTGTGGATACATAGACAAACAGAGTGTCACTAGTATGCCTCTACTTGACTAGCTTGTTAATCAAAGATGGTTAAGTTTCCTAACCATGGACAAAGGAGTTGTCATTTGATTAACAAGGTCACATCATTAGTTGAATGATCTGATTGACATGACCCATTCCATTAGCATAGCACCCGATCGTTTAGTATGTTGCTGCTGCTTTTATCCATGACTTATACATGTTCCTTTGACTATGAGAATTTGCAACTCCCGTTTGCCGGAGGAACACTTGTTGGGGAACGTTGCAGAAAATTAAAATTTTTTCCTACGGTTTCACCAAGATCCATCTAGGAGTTCATCAAGCAACGAGTATTCAGATTAGATAGCATCTACATACCACTTTGTAGATCGCAACGGAAGCGTTCGAGTGAACGTGGATGAGGTAGTCGTACTTGCCGTGATCCAATTCACCGATGACCTAATGCCGAACGGACGGCACCTCCGCGTTCAACACACGTACGGAAAGCGTGACGTCTCCTCCTTCTTGATCCAGCAAGGCAAAGGAGAGGTTGGGGATGAAGGCTCCAGCAACAGCACGACGGCGTGGTGATGGTGGAACTGCAGTACTCCGGCAGGGCTTCGCCGTGCTCAATGGAGGAGGAGGAGGTGTTGGAGAGGGAGAGGGAGGCGCCAGGGCAATGGGTGATCAGCCCCCTCTCTCCCCCCCCCCCTTTATATAACCCCTAGGGGGGGCGCCTGCCCTAGGAGATGAGATCTCCTAGGGGGGGCGGCGGCCAGGGCAAGGGGGCTTGCCCCCCAAGCAAGGGGGGCGCCCCTTTTAGGGTTTCCCTCCCCCCAAACCCTAGGCGCATGGGGCCCATGGGGGGGAGGCGCACCAGCCCACTATGGGCTGGTTCCCTCCCTCATACAGCCCATGGGGCCCTCCGGGATAGGTGGCCCCACCCGGTGGACCCCCCGGGACCCTCCGGTGGTCCCGGTACAATACCGATAACCCCGAAACTTGTCCCGATGTCCGTATGATGACTTTCCATATATAAATCTTTACCTCCGGACCATTCCGAAACTCCTCGTGACGTCCGGGATCTCATCCGGGACTCCGAACAACATTCGGGTTACTGCACATACATATCCCTATAACCCTAGCGTCACCGAACCTTAAGTGTGTAGACCCTACGGGTTCGGGAGACATGCAGACATGACCGAGACGGCTCTCGGGTAATAACCAACAGCGGGATCTGGATACCCATGTTGGCTCCCACATGCTCCACGATGATCTCATCGGATGAACCACGATGTCAAGGATTCAATTAATCCCGTATACGATTCCCTTTGTCAATCGGTATTTTACTTGCCCGAGATTCGATCGTCGGTATACCAATACCTCGTTCAATCTCGTTACCGGCAAGTCACTTTTCTCGTTCCGTAATGCATGATCCCGTGATCAAACACTTTGGTCACATTGAGCTCATTGTGATGATGCATTACCGAGAGGGCCCGGTGATACCTCTCCGTCAAGCGGAGTGACAAATTCCAGTCTCGATCCATGCCAACCCAACAGACACTTTCAGAGATACCCGTAGCATACCTTTATAGTCACCCAGTTACGTTGTGACGTTTGGCACACCCAAAGCACTCCTACGGTATCCGGGAGTTACATGATCTCATGGTCTAAGGAAAGGATACTTGACATTGGAAAACTCTAGCAAACGAATTATGCGATCTTATGCTATGTTTAGGATTGGGTCTTGTCCATCACATCATTATCCTAATGATGTGATCCCGTTATCGATGACATCCAATGTCCATAGTCAGGAAACCATGACTATCTGTCGATCAACGAGCTAGTCAACTAGAGGCTCACTAGGGACATGTTGTTGTCTGTTATTCACACATGTATTACGATTTCCGGTTAATACAATTATAGCACGAATAAAGACAATTATCATGAATAAGGAAATATAATAATAAAGCTTTTATTATTGCCTCTAGGGCATATTTCCAACAGTCTCCCACTTGCACTAGAGTCAATAATCTAGTTACATTGTGATGAATCGAACACCCATAGAGTTCTGGTGCTGATCATGTTTTGCCTTAGGGAGAGGTTTAGTCAACGGATCTGCAACATTCAGATCCGTGTGCACTTTACAAATCTCTATGTCTCCATCTTGAACATTTCACGAATGGAGTTGAAGCGACGCTTGATGTGCCTGGTCTTCTTGTGAAACCTGGGCTCCTTTGCAAGTGCAATAGCTCCAGTGTTGTCACAGAAGAGCTTGATTGGCCCCGACGCATTGGGTATGACTCCGAGGTCGGTGATGAACTCCTTCACCCAAATTGCTTCATGTGCTGCCTCCGAGGCTGCCATGTATTCCGCTTCACATGTAGATCCCGCCACGACGCTTTGCTTGCAACTGCACCAGCTTACTGCCCCACCATTCAAAATATACACGTATCCGGTTTGTGACTTAGAGTCATCCAGATCTGTGTTGAAGCTAGCGTCGACGTAACCTTTTACGACGAGCTCTTCGTCACCTCCATAAACGAGAAACATTTCCTGAGTCCTTTTCAGGTACTTAAGGATATTCTTGACCGCTGTCCAGTGTTCCTTGCCGGGATTACTTTGGTACCTACCCACCAAACTTACGGCAAGGTTTACATCAGGTCTGGTACACAGCATGGCATACATAACAAAACCTATGGCTGAGGCATAGGGGATGACGCTCATCTCTTCTATATCTTCTGCCGTGGTCGGACATTGAGCTGAGCTCAATTTCACACCTTGTAACACAGGTAAGAACCCTTTCTTAGATTGATCCATATTGAATTTCTTCAATATCTTATCAAGGTATGTGCTTTGTGAAAGACCTATGAGGCGTCTCGATCTATCTCTATAGATCTTGATGCCTAATATATAAGCAGCTTCTCCAAGGTCCTTCATTGAAAAACTCTTATTCAAATAGGCCTTAATGCTGTCCAAGAGTTCTATATCATTTCCCATCAAAAGTATGTCGTCTACATATAATATGAGAAATGCTACAGAGCTCCCACTCACTTTCTTGTAAACACAGGCTTCTCCATAAGTCTGTGTAAACCCAAATGCTTTGATCATCTCATCAAAGCGAATGTTCCAACTCCGAGATGCTTGCACCAGCCCATAAATCGAGCGTTGGAGCTTGCATACTTTGTCAGCATTCTTAGGATCGACAAAACCTTCCGGCTGCATCATATACAATTCTTCCTTAAGGAAACCATTAAGGAATGCCGTTTTGACGTCCATTTGCCATATCTCATAATCATAGTATGCGGCAATTGCTAACATGATTCGGACGGACTTCAGCTTCGCTACCGGTGAGAAAGTCTCATCGTAGTCAATTCCTTGAACTTGTCGATAACCCTTAGCGACAAGCCGAGCTTTATAGATGGTCACATTACCATCCGCGTCTGTCTTCTTCTTAAAGATCCATTTATTTTCTATGGCTCGCCGTTCAACGGGCAAGTCAGTCAAAGTCCATACTTCGTTTTCATACATGGATCCTATCTCGGATTTCATGGCTTCCAGCCATTTGTCGGAATCCGGGCCCGCCATTGCTTCCTCATAGTTCGAAGGTTCACCGTTGTCTAACAACATGATTTCCAAGACAGGGTTGCCGTACCATTCTGGTGCGGAACGTGTCCTTGTGGACCTTCGAATTTCAGTAGGAACTTGATCAGAAGTATCTTGATCATAATCATTAATTTCCTCTCTAGTCGGTGCAGGCACCTCAGGAACGATTTCTTGAGTTTCGCCATTTTCCGGTTCAAGAGGTAACACTTCATCAAGTTCTACTTTCCTCCCACTTACTTCTTTCGAGAGAAACTCTTTCTCTAGAAAGGATCCATTCTTGGCAACAAAGATCTTGCCTTCAGATCTGAGGTAGAAGGTATACCCAACAGTTTCTTTAGGGTATCCTATGAAGACGCATTTTTCCGACTTGGGTTCGAGCTTTTCAGGTTGAAGTTTCTTCACATAAGCATCGCATCCCCAAACTTTTAGAAACGACAGCTTAGGTTTCTTCCCAAACCATAATTCATACGGTGTCGTCTCAACGGATTTCGACGGAGCCCTATTTAAAGTGAATGCGGCAGTCTCTAAAGCATAGCCCCAAAAGGATAGCGGTAAATCGGTAAGAGACATCATAGATCGCACCATATCTAATAGAGTGCGATTACGACGTTCGGACACACCATTACGCTGAGGTGTTCCAGGCGGCGTGAGTTGTGAAACTATTCCACATTTTCTTAAGTGTGTGCCAAATTCGTGACTCAAGTATTCTCCTCCACGATCTGATCGTAGAAACTTGATCTTTCTATCACGTTGATTCTCAACCTCATTCTGAAATTCCTTGAACTTTTCAAAGGTCTCAGACTTGTGTTTCATTAAGTAGATATACCCATATCTACTCAAGTCATCAGTGAGGGTGAGAACATAACGATAGCCACCGCGAGCCTCAACACTCATTGGACCGCACACATCGGTATGTATGATTTCCAATAAGTTGTTAGCTCGCTCCATTGTTCCTGAGAATGGAGTCTTGGTCATTTTACCCATGAGGCATGGTTCGCACGTGTCAAATGATTCATAATCAAGAGACTCTAAAAGTCCATCTGCATGGAGCTTCTTCATGCGTTTGACACCTATGTGACCAAGGCGGCAGTGCCACAAATATGTGGGACTATTGTTGTCAACTTTAACTCTTTTGGTACTCACACTATGAATATGTGTATCATCACGTACGAGATTCATCAAGAATAAACCATTAACCATCGGAGCATGACCATAAAACATATCTCTCATATAAATAGAACAACCATTATTCTCGGATTTAAATGAGTAGCCATCTCGGATTAAGCGAGATCCGGATACAATGTTCATGCTCAAACTTGGTACTAAATAACAATTATTGAGGTTTAAAACTAATCCCGTAGGTAAATGTAGAGGCAGCGTGCCGACGGCGATCACATCGACCTTGGAACCATTCCCGACGCGCATCGTCACCTCGTCCTTCGCCAGTTTTCGTTTATTCCGTAGCTCCTGCTTTGAGTTACAAATGTGAGCAACTGCACCGGTATCAAATACCCAAGAGCTACTACGAGTGCTGGTAAGGTACACATCAATTACATGTATATCACATATACCTTTGGTTTTGCCGGCCTTCTTGTCCGCTAAGTATTTGGGGCAGTTCCGCTTCCAGTGACCACTTCCCTTGCAATAAAAGCACTCAGTTTCGGGCTTGGGTCCATTCTTTGGCTTCTTCCCGGCAACTTGCTTACCGGGCGCGGCAACTTCCTTGCCGTCCTTCTTGAAGTTCTTTTTACCCTTGCTCCTTTTGAACTTAGTGGTTTTATTCACCATCAGCACTTGATGCTCTTTCTTGATTTCTACCTCTGCTGATTTCAGCATAGCATACACCTCAGGAATGGTCTTTACCATCCCCTGCATATTGTAGTTCATCACAAAGCTCTTGTAGCTAGGTGGAAGCGACTGGAGGATTCTGTCAATGACCACTTCTTCCGGAAGATTAACTTCCAGTTGAGTCAAGCGGTTGTGCAATCCAGACATTCTGAGTATGTGCTCACTGACAGAGCTATTTTCCTCCATCTTACAGCCAAAGAATTTGTTGGAGATCTCATATCTCTCAACCCGGGCATGAGCTTGGAAAACCATTTTCAGCTCTTTGAACATCTCATATGCTCCATGTCTCTCAAAACGCTTTTGGAGCCCCGGCTCTAAGCTGTAAAGCATGCCGCACTGAACGAGGGAGTAATCATCGCATCGCGACTGCCAAGCGTTCATAACGTCTTGTTGTGCAGGGAGAACAGGTGAGTCACCCAGCGGTGCTCGTAGGACATAATCTTTCTTGGCAGCTATGAGGATGATCCTCAGGTTCCGGACCCAGTCCGTATAGTTGCTACCATCGTCTTTCAGCTTGGTTTTCTCTAGGAACGCGTTGAAGTTGAGGACTACGTTGGCCATTTGATCTACAAGACATATTGTAAATATTTAGACTAAGTTCATGATAATAAAGTTCATTTAATCAAATTATTTAATGAACTCCCACTTAGATAGACATCCCTCTTAGAGTCATCTAAGTATTACATGATCCGAGTCAACTAGGCCGTGTCCGATCATCACGTGAGACGGACTAGCCAACATCGGTGAACATCTTCATGTTGATCGTATCTTCTATACGACTCATGCTCGACCTTTCGGTCTTCTGTGTTCCGAGGCCATGTCTGTACATGCTAGGCTCGTCAAGTCAACCTAAGTGTTTTGCGTGTGTAAATCTGTCTTACACCCGTTGTATGTGAACGTTAGAATCTATCACACCCGATCATCACGTGGTGCTTCGAAACAACGAACTGTTGCAACGGTGCACAGTTAGGGTGAACACTTTCTTGAAATTATTATCAGGGATCATCTTATTTACTACCGTCGTTCTAAGTAAACAAGATGCAAAACATGATAAACATCACATGCAATCAAATAATAAAAGTGACATGATATGGCCAATATCACATTGCTCCTTTGATCTCCATCTTGGGGCTCCATGATCATCTTGTCACCGGCTTGACACCATGATCTTCAGCATCATGATCTTTATCATCATGTCTCCATGAAGTTGCTCGCCAACTATTACTTCTACTACTATGGCTAACGCGTTTAGCAATAAAGTAAAGTAATTTACATGGCGATTCTCAATGACACGCAGGTCATACAAAAAATAAAGACAACTCCTATGGCTCCTGCCGGTTGTCATACTCATCGACATGCAAGTCGTGATTCCTATTACAATAGCATGAACATCTCATACATCACATATAGATCATTCATCATACATCACAACTTTGGCCATATCATATCACAAAGCACTTGCTGCAAAAACAAGTTAGACGTCCTCTAATTGTTGTTGCAAGTTTTACGTGGCTGAATTAGGGTTCTAGCAAGAACGTTTTCTTACCTACGTTAAAACCACCACAACGTGATTTGTCAACTTCTATTTACCCTTCATAAGGACCCTTTTCATCGAATCCGCTCCAACTAAAGTAGGAGAGACAGACACCCGCCAGCCACCTTATGCAACTAGTGCATGTTCGTCGGTGGAACCGGTCTCACGTAAGCGTACGTGTAAGGTTGGTCCGGGCCGCTTCATCCCACAATACCGTTGAAGCAAGATAAGACTAGTAGCGGCAAGAAGAGTTGACAACATCTACGCCCACAACAAATTGTGTTCTACTCGCGCAAGAAGAACTACGCATAGACCTAGCTCATGATGCCACTGTTGGGGAACGTTGCAGAAAATTAAAATTTTTTCCTACGGTTTCACCAAGATCCATCTAGGAGTTCATCAAGCAACGAGTATTCAGATTAGATAGCATCTACATACCACTTTGTAGATCGCAACGGAAGCGTTCGAGTGAACGTGGATGAGGTAGTCGTACTTGTCGTGATCCAATTCACCGATGACCTAATGCCGAACGGACGGCACCTCCGCGTTCAACACACGTACGGAAAGCGTGACGTATCCTCCTTCTTGATCCAGCAAGGCAAAGGAGAGGTTGGGGATGAAGGCTCCAGCAACAGCACGACGGCGTGGTGATGGTGGAACTGCAGTACTCCGGCAGGGCTTCGCCGTGCTCAATGGAGGAGGAGGAGGTGTTGGAGAGGGAGAGGGAGGCGCCAGGGCAATGGGTGATCAGCCCCCTCTCTCCCCCCCCTTTATATAACCCCTAGGGGGGGCGCCTGCCCTAGGAGATGAGATCTCCTAGGGGGGGCGGCGGCCAGGGCAAGGGGGCTTGCCCCCCAAGCAAGGGGGGCGCCCCTTTTAGGGTTTCCCTCCCCCCAAACCCTAGGCGCATGGGGCCCATGGGGGGGAGGCGCACCAGCCCACTATGGGCTGGTTCCCTCCCTCATACAGCCCATGGGGCCCTCCGGGATAGGTGGCCCCACCCGGTGGACCCCCCGGGACCCTCCGGTGGTCCCGGTACAATACCGATAACCCCGAAACTTGTCCCGATGTCCGTATGATGACTTTCCATATATAAATCTTTACCTCCGGACCATTCCGAAACTCCTCGTGACGTCCGGGATCTCATCCGGGACTCCGAACAACATTCGGGTTACTGCACATACATATGCCTATAACCCTAGCGTCACCGAACCTTAAGTGTGTAGACCCTACGGGTTCGGGAGACATGCAGACATGACCGAGACGGCTCTCGGGCAATAACCAACAGCGGGATCTGGATACCCATGTTGGCTCCCACATGCTCCACGATGATCTCATCGGATGAACCACGATGTCAAGGATTCAATTAATCCCGTATACGATTCCCTTTGTCAATCGGTATTTTACTTGCCCGAGATTCGATCGTCGGTATACCAATACCTCGTTCAATCTCGTTACCGGCAAGTCACTTTTCTCGTTCCGTAATGCATGATCCCGTGATCAAACACTTTGGTCACATTGAGCTCATTGTGATGATGCATTACCGAGAGGGCCCGGTGATACCTCTCCGTCAAGCGGAGTGACAAATTCCAGTCTCGATCCATGCCAACCCAACAGACACTTTCAGAGATACCCGTAGCATACCTTTATAGTCACCCAGTTACGTTGTGACGTTTGGCACACCCAAAGCACTCCTACGGTATCCGGGAGTTACATGATCTCATGGTCTAAGGAAAGGATACTTGACATTGGAAAACTCTAGCAAACGAATTATGCGATCTTATGCTATGTTTAGGATTGGGTCTTGTCCATCACATCATTCTCCTAATGATGTGATCCCGTTATCGATGACATCCAATGTCCATAGTCAGGAAACCATGACTATCTGTCGATCAACGAGCTAGTCAACTAGAGGCTCACTAGGGACATGTTGTTGTCTGTTATTCACACATGTATTACGATTTCCGGTTAATACAATTATAGCACGAATAAAGACAATTATCATGAATAAGGAAATATAATAATAAAGCTTTTATTATTGCCTCTAGGGCATATTTCCAACAACACTTTGGGTGCTACCAAACGTCACAACGTAACTGGGTGATTATAAAGGAGTACTACAGGTGTCACCAAAGGTAGATGTTGGGTTGGCGTATTTCGAGATTAGGATTTGTCACTCCAATTGTGGGAGAGGTATCTCTGGGCCCTCTCGGTAATGCACATCACTTAAGCCTTGCAAGCATTGCAACTAATGAGTTAGTTGCGGGATGATGTATTACGGAACGAGTAAAGAGACTTGCCGGTAACGAGATTGAACTAGGTATTGGATACCGACGATCGAATCTCGGGCAAGTAACATACCGATGGACAAAGGGAACAACATATGTTGTTATGCGGTCTGACCGATAAAGATCTTCGTAGAATATGTAGGAGCCAATATGGGCATCCAGCTCCCGCTATTGGTTATTGACCGGAGATGTGTCTCGGTCATGTCTACATTGTTCTCGAACCGTAGGGTCCGCACGCTTAAGGTTACGATGACAGTTATAATGAGTTTATGAGTTTTGATGTACCGAAGGAGTTCGGAGTCCCGGATGAGATCGGGGACATGATGAGGAGTCTCGAAATGGTCGAGACGTAAAGATCGATATATTGGATGACTATATTCGGACATCGGAAGGGTTCTGAGTGGTTCGGGTATTTTCGGAGGTACCGGGGAGTTACGGGAATACGAGGAAGAAGCAATGGGCCTTGATGGGCCTTAGTGGGAAGGACCAGGAGGTGGCGCGCGCCCCTCCCAAGCCCAGTCCGAATTGGACAAGGGGTTTGGGGCGCGGCCCCTCTCTCCCTTCCTTCCCCTCTTCCCCTCTTTCCCCCCTTGACCTAGTTGGACTAGGAAAGGTGGAATCCTACTCCCGGTGGGAGTAGGACTCCCCTGGCGCGCCCAAACCTAGGGCCGGCCTCCTCCCTCCCTTGCTCCTTTATATACGGGGGCAGGGGGCACCCCATGCACACACAAGTTGATCTTCGTGATCGTTCCTTAGCCGTGTGCGGTGCCCCCCTCCACCATATTCCACCTCGATCATATTGTCGCGGAGCTTAGGCGAAGCCCTGCGTCGGTAGTACATCAAGATCGTCACCACGCCGTCGTGCTGACAGAACTCCTCCCCGAAGCTTTGCTGGATCGGAGCCCGGGGATCGTCATCGAGCTGAACGTGTGCCAAGAACTCGGAGGTGCCGGAGTAACGGTGCTTGGATCGGTCGGATCGTGAAGACGTACGACTACATCAACTGCGTTGATATAACGCTTCCGCTTTCGGTCTACGAGGGTACGTAGACAACACTCTCCCCTCTTGTTGCTATGCATCACCATGATCTTGCGTGTGCGTAGGAATTTTTTTGAAATTACTATGTTCCCCAACAGTGGCATCCGAGCCTAGGTTTTTATGGTTTGATGTTATATGCACGAGTAGAACACAAGTGAGTTGTGGACGATACAAGTCATACTGCCTACCAGCATGTCATACTTTGGTTCAGCGGTATTGTTGGACGAGACGAGTCGGACCAACCTTACGCGTACTCTTACGCGAGACCGGTTCCCTCGACGTGCTTTGCACATAGATGGCTTGCGGAAGACTGTCTCTCCAAATTTAGTTGAACCGAGTGTGGCTACGCCCGGTCCTTGAAAAGGTTAAAATGGAGTCTATTTGACAAACTATCGTTGTGGTTTTGATGCGTAGGTAAGATGAGTTCTTGCTTAAGCCCGTAGCAGCCACGTAAAACTTGCAACAACAAAGTAGAGGACGTCTAACTTGTTTTTGCAGGGCATGTTCTGATGTGATATGGTCAAGACATGATGCTAAATTTTATTGTATGAGATGATCATGTTTTGTAACCGAGTTATCGGCAACTGGCAGGAGCCATATGGTTGTCGCTTCATTGTATGCAATGCAATCGCGATGTAATACTTTACTTTATTACTAAGCGGTAGTGATAGTCGTCGAAGCATAAGATTGGCGAGACGACAATGATGCTACGATGGAGATCAAGGTGTCGCGCCGGTGACGATGGTGATCATGACAGTGCTGCGGAGATGGAGATCACAAGCACAAGATGATGATGGCCATATCATATCACTTATATTGATTGCATGTGATGTTTATCTTTTATGCATCTTATCTTGCTTTGATTGACGGTAGCATTATAAGATGATCTCTCACTAAATTATCAAGAAGTGTTCTCCCTGAGTATGCACCGTTGCAAAAGTTCTTCGTGCTGAGACACCACGTGATGATCGGGTGTGATAGGCTCTACGTTCAAATACAACGGGTGCAAAACAGTTGCACACGCGGAATACTCAGGTTATACTTGACGAGCTATGCATATAAGATATGACCTCGGAACACGGAGACCGAAAGGTCGAGCGTGAATCATATAGTAGATATGATCAACATAGTGATGTTCACCATTGAAACTACTCCATCTCACGTGATGATCGGACATGGTTTAGTTGATTTGGATCACGTGATCACTTAGAGGATTAGAGGGATGTCTATCTAAGTGGGAGTTCTTAAGCAATATGATTAATTGAACTTTAATTTATCATGAACTTAGTCCTGGTAGTATTAGCATATCTATGTTGTAGATCAATAGCTCGCGTTGTTGCTTTCATATGTTTATTTTGATATGTTCCTAGAGAAAATTGTGTTGAAAGATGTTAGTAGCAATGATGCGGATTGGATCCGCAATATGAGGTTTATCCTCATTGCTGCACAGAAGAATTATGTCCTTGATGCACCGCTAGGTGACGGACCTATTGCAAGAGCAGATGCAGACGTTATGAACGTTTTGCTAGCTCAATATGATGACTACTTGATAGTTTAGTGCACCATGCTTAACGGCTTAGAATTGGGACTTCAAAGACGTTTTGAACGTCATGGACCATATGAGATGTTCCAGTAGTTGAAGTTAATATTTCAAGCAACTACCCGAGTTGAGGGATATGAAGTCTCCAACAAGTTCTATAGCTAAAAGATGGAGGAGAATCGCTCAACTAGTGAGCATGTGCTCAGATTGTCTGGGTACTACAATCGCTTGAATCAAGTGGGAGTTAATCTTCCAGATAAGATAGTGATTGACAGAATTCTCTAGTCACATCACCAAGTTAGTAGAACTTCGTGATGAACTATAGTATGCAAGGGATGACGAAAACGACTCCCGAACTTTTTCATAATGATGAAATCGATGGAGGTAGAAATCAAGAAAGAGCATCAAGCGTTGATGGTTGACAAGATCACTAGTTTCAAGTAAAGGGCAAAGGGAAGAAGGGGAACTTCAAGAAGAACGGCAAGCAAGTTGCTGCTCAAGTGAAGAAGCCCAAGTCTGGAGCTAAGCCTGAGACTGAGTGCGTTTACTGCAAAGGGACTGGTCACTGGAAGCGGAACTGCCCCAAGTATTTGGCGGATAAGAAGGATGGCGAAGTGAACAAAGGTATATTTGATATACAGATTATTGATATGTATTTTACTAGTGTTCATAGCAACCCCTCGGTATTTGATACTGGTTGAGTTGCTAAGAGTAGTAACTCGAAACGGGAGTTGCAGAATGAACAAAGACTAGTTAAGGGTGAAGTGACGATGAAAGTTGGAAGTAGTTCCAAGATTGATATGATCATCATCGCACACTCCCTATACTTTCGGGATTAGTGATGAACCTAAATAAGTGTTATTTGGTGTTTGCGTTGAGCATAAATATGATTTGATCATGTTTATTGCAATACGATTATTCATTTAAGTTAGAGAACAATTGTTGTTCTGTTTACATGAATAGAACCTTTTATGGACATACACACCCAATGAAAATAGTTCATTGGATCTCGATCGTAGTGATACACATATTCATAATATTGAAACCAAAAGATGCGAAGTTAATAATGATAGTGCAACCTATTTGTGGCACTGCCGTTTAGGTCATATTGGTGTAAAGCGCATGAAGAAACTCCATGCTGATGGGATTTTGGAATCACTTGATTATGAATCACTTGATGCTTGCGAACCATGCCTCTTGGGCAAGATGACTAAAACGCCGTTCTCCGGAACAATGGAGCAAGCAACAGATTTGTTGGAAATCATACATACTGATGTATGTGGTCCGATGAATATTAAGGCTCGCGACAAGTATCATTATTTTCTAACCTTCACAAATAATTTGAGCAGATATGGGTATATCTACTTGATGAAACATAAGTCTGAAACGTTTGAAAAGTTCAAAGAATTTCAGAGTGAAGTAGAGAATCATCGTAACAAGAAAATAAAAGTTACTACGATATGATCGCAGAGGTAAAACATTTGAGTTACGAGTTTGGCCTTCAGTTAAACAATGTGAAATAGTTTCACTACTCACGCCACCTGGAACACCACAACATAATGGTGTGTCCAAATGTCATAACCGTACTTTATTGATATAGTGCAATCTATGATGTTTCTTACCGATTTACCACTATCGTTTTGGGGTTATGCATTAGAGACAGCTGCATTCACGTTAAATAGGGCACCATCTAAATCCGTTGAGACGACACTATATGAACTGTGGTTTAGCAAGAAACCAAAGTTGTCGTTTCTTAAAGTTTGGGGTTGTGATGCTTATGTGAAAAAAGTTTCATCCTGATAAGCTCAAACCCAAATCGGAGAAATATGTCTTCATAGGATACCCAAAGGAGACAGTTGGGTACACCTTCTATCACAGATCCGAAGGCAAGACATTCGTTGCTAAGAATGGATCCTTTCTAGAGAAGGAGTTTCTCTCGAAAGAAGTGAGTGGGAGGAAAGTAGAACTTGATGAGGTAACTGTACCTATTCCCTTGTTGGAAACCAGCACATCACAGGAACCAGTTTCTGTGACGTCAAAACCAACTAGTGAGGAGGTTGATGATGATGATCATAGAACTACAGAACAAGTTACTACAGAACCTCGTAGATCAACCAGAGTAAGATCCGCACCAGAGTGGTACGGCAATCCTGTTCTAGAAGTCATGCTACTAGATCATGATGAACCTACGAACTATGAAGAAGCGATGGTGAGCCCAGATTCCACAAAATGGCTTAAAGCCATGAAATCTGAGATGGGATCCATGTATGAGAACAAAGTATGGACTTTGATGGATTTGCCCGATGATCGGCAAGCCATAGAAAATAAATGGATCTTCAAGAGGAAGACAGAAGCTGATAGTAGTGTTACTATCTACAAAGCTAGAATTGTCGCAAAAGGTTTTCGACAAGTTCAAGGTGTTGACTACGATGAGAGTTTCTCACTCGTATCCATGCTTAAGTCTGTCCGAATCATGTTAGCAATTGCCGCATTTTATGAAATCTGGAAAACGGATAAAACAAAACTGCATTCCTTAATGGATTTATTAAAGAAGAGTTGTATATGATGCAACCAGAAGGTTTTGTCAATCCTAAAGGTGCTAACAAAATGTGCAAGCTCCAGCGATCCATCTATGGACTGGTGCAAGCATCTCGGAGTTGGAATATACGCTTTGATGAGTTGATCAAAGCATATAGTTTTATACAGACTTGCGGTGAAGCCTGTATTTACAAGAAAGTGAGTGGGAGCACTACAACATTTCTGATAAGTATATGTAAATGACATATTGTTGATCGGAAATAATGTAGAATTATTCTGCAAAGCATAAAGGAGTGTTTGAAAGAAGTTTTTCGAAGAAGGACCTCGGTAAAGCTGCTTACATATTGAGCATCAAGATCTATAGAGATAGATCAAGACGCTTGATAAGTTTTCAATGAGTGCATACCTTGACAAGATTTTGAAGTAGTTCAAAATGGAACAGTCAAAGAAAGAGTTCTTTCCTGTGTTACAAGGTATGAAGTTGAGTAAAGACTCAAAACTCGACCACGGCAGAAGATAGAAAGAGAATGAAAGTCATTCCCTATGCCTTGGCCATAGGTTCTATAAAGTATGCCATGCTGTGTACCAGATCTATTGTATACCCTACACTGAGTTTGGCAAGGGAGTACAATAGTGATCTAGGAGTAGATCACTGGACAGCAGTCAAAATTATCCTTAGTGGAATAAGGATATGTTTCTCGATTATGGAAGTGACAAAAGGTTCGTCGTAAAGGGTTACGTCGATGCAAGTTTTGACACCGATCTGGATGACTCTAAGTCTCGATCTAGATACATATTGAAAGTGGGAGCAATTAGCTAGAGTAGCTCCGTGCAGAGCATTGTAGACATAGAAAATTGCAAAATACATAACGGATCTGAATGTGGCAGACCCGTTGACTAAACTTCTCTCACAAGCAAAACATGATCACACCGTAGTACTCTTTGGGTGTTAATCACATAGCGATGTGAACTACATTAATGAATCTAGCAAACCCTTTGGGTGTTGGTCACATGGCGATGTGAATTATGGGTGTTAATCACATGATAATGTGAACTATCGAGTTAATCACATGGTGATGTGAGTTAATCACATGGTGATGTGACCTAGATTATTGACTCTAGTGCAAGTGGGAGACTGAAGGAAATATGCCCTAGAGGCAATAATAAAGTTATTATTTATTTCCTTACATATCATGATAAATGTTTATTATTCATGCTAGAATTGTATTAACTGGAAACATAATACATGTGTGGATACATAGACAAACAGAGTGTCACTAGTATGCCTCTACTTGACTAGCTTGTTAATCAAAGATGGTTAAGTTTCCTAACCATGGACAAAGGAGTTGTCATTTGATTAACAAGGTCACATCATTAGTTGAATGATCTGATTGACATGACCAATTCCATTAGCATAGCACCCGATCGTTTAGTATGTTGCTGCTGCTTTTATCCATGACTTATACATGTTCCTTTGACTATGAGATTATGCAACTCCCGTTTGCCGGAGGAACACTTTGGGTGCTACCAAACGTCACAACGTAACTGGGTGATTATAAAGGAGTACTACAGGTGTCACCAAAGGTAGATGTTGGGTTGGCGTATTTCGAGATTAGGATTTGTCACTCCAATTGTGGGAGAGGTATCTCTGGGCCCTCTCGGTAATGCACATCACTTAAGCCTTGCAAGCATTGCAACTAATGAGTTAGTTGCGGGATGATGTATGACGGAACGAGTAAAGAGACTTGCCGGTAACGAGATTGAACTAGGTATTGGATACCGACGATCGAATCTCGGGCAAGTAACATACCGATGGACAAAGGGAACAACGTATGTTGTTATGCGGTCTGACCGATAAAGATCTTCGTAGAATATGTAGGAGCCAATATGGGCATCCAGGTCCCGCTATTGGTTATTGACCGGAGATGTGTCTCGGTCATGTCTACATTGTTCTCGAACCGTAGGGTCCGCACGCTTAAGGTTATGATGACAGTTATAATGAGTTTATGAGTTTTGATGTACCGAAGGAGTTCGGAGTCCCGGATGAGACCGGGGACATGACGAGGAGTCTCGAAATGGTCGAGACGTAAAGATCGATATATTAGACGACTATATTCGGACATCGGAAGGGTTCTGAGTGGTTCGGGTATTTTCAGAGGTACCGGGGAGTTACGGGAATACGAGGAAGAAGCAATGGGCCTTGATGGGCCTTAGTGGGAAGGACCAGGAGGTGGCGCGCGCCCCTCCCATGCCCAGTCCTAATTGGACAAGGGGTTTGGGGCGCGGCCCCTCTCTCCCTTCCTTCCCCTCTTCCCCTCTTTCCCCCCTTGACCTAGTTGGACTAGGAAAGGTGGAATCCTACTCCCGGTGGGAGTAGGACTCCCCTGGCGCGCCCAAACCTAGGGCCGGCCTCCTCCCTCCCTTGCTCCTTTATATACGGGGGCAGGGGGCACCCCATGCACACACAAGTTGATCTTCGTGATCGTTCCTTAGCCGTGTGCGGTGCCCCCCTCCACCATATTCCACCTCGATCATATTGTCGCGGAGCTTAGGCGAAGCCCTGCGTCGGTAGTACATCAAGATCGTCACCACGCCGTCGTGCTGACAGAACTCCTCCCCGAAGCTTTGCTGGATCGGAGCCCGGGGATCGTCATCGAGCTGAACGTGTGCCAAGAACTCGGAGGTGCCGGAGTAACGGTGCTTGGATTGGTCGGATCGTGAAGACGTACGACTACATCAACCGCGTTGATATAATGCTTCCGCTTTCGGTCTACGAGGGTACATAGACAACACTCTCCCCTCTCGTTGCTATGCATCACCATGATCTTGCGTGTGCGTAGGAATTTTTTTGAAATTACTACGTTCCCCAACACTCCTCCCGCGCATCGACCGGAAACTGGAGGCAGAAGAATCCCTCGCCGGCAATGGCATGCCCCATGGTCTGAAGAAGCAGGGGTTTGCCGCGGGATGGGCACTGCGCCGAGGTGTGCCCCTCCTTGCTGCACACCACACAGAGCGGCTGGAAGGTACACAAGCTCTGGAAATGGCCAGTGTGGCCGCACTTGAAGCACTCTGGGCCGCCCGCATCTTCGACAGCGATCGGCTCCTCCTGCGTGCCCTTGGACGATCCCGACGCCCCAGATCTGGGCGGGAGGGGAGGCTTGGTAGCCGCCGCCCCCGCAGGCTTGGACTTCTGCTTCTTCACGAGCGAGTCACCGGCGCGGTCGCCTTCCTGAGCAGCCAACTGACCCTTGCGCTTGAGCTCGAGGCCTTTCTTCCTGTATTCCTCCTTTTTCTTCTTCTTTCGCTCCTGCTCCTTGAGGCACCAAGCGGGCGGCGCCCCCAACCGCCCTCGTCGTCGGCGCACCCACGGGAACGGTCCCGTGGCGGCTCCATGGGCGGTTTCTCCCCACGACGGTCGGGCTTGGATCCCATGGACACCACTTCAGCGAAGGAGCGAAGCAAGGGAGGGGGTGGTGGAGTGGAGTGGAGGAAGCGAGCGGAGTGACCGAATCGCCGCACCTCCGATTTGGAGGCAGGAAACCCTAGTGAGATGTCTAGGGTTCCACGGGGAAGCCAAAGGCATTTATATGGCTGCGCGGAGTGGGCCTTCGTTGGCAGGCCTTCCACTCCCGGGCCGGACTGGGCCGCGGGCGCGGGCGAGGCCTCCTGCGACGCCGGCGCCTGCCTACCCCTTGGCTGGGCCGGGAGACGTGGCGGCCCCGTAGGAGGCCCGCCAGGCACCTTGGCAGGCAGGCCCAGCCCACCACTTGGCGCGTCGTCCCCAACCCTAGCGCGAGGCGACCCCGAACCCGTTAGCGTCGTCCCCAACCCTAGTGTGAGGCGATCCCGAACCCGTCAGCGTCGTCCCCAACCCTAGCGCGAGGCGACCCCGAACCCGTCAGCGTCGCCGCTTCCGCGCCGCCGCCGCCACCACCGCAGGGCAGGGACGGCGAAGGTCTGAGGAACAGACCCGCCGCGGCCGCACCAGGACATCCACGCCTCTCGCGCGTCGGAGCGGCGCGCGGCGCTCTGGCCGCAGCCAGAGAAGGCCGCCGTGAGCCACGGCCTCCGGGCGCAAAAGCACGCCGGCGCCCGGCCTTGAAGGAGCCCCCGAGCTCCTCCGCGCGCGCCACAAACTCCCCAATGGAGCAGGCCACACGCACGCCTGCCGCAGAAACCTGCTCGGCGCACACCTCGTCTTCCTCCTCTTCTTCAGAAACCTCCTCTGCCAGAGCCCAAAAGCGGCTCCCCGACCCTCGAGCCGCTCCCAAGGAGCAGCCGGCCGTCCTCCTGGACTCCACCGGAGCCGCCACCGCTCCGTCCCGCTCCGGTGCCTGAGCAGCGACGACTAGGCCGCCGGAAGCAGAGGCGAGCGCGGAATCGCCGCCTCCGTCGCCCCGGACGGCTGTCCGTACAGTAGCCGTTAGGTCCATCCTCCAGTCTCCATGCGAACCTATTGACCCTTGAATCTGCAACTTGCCACTTCGTGTGAGCGAGCATTCTCAACTGGCACTAGTGAGTATGCCTTTAACGATCAAGGCACACTCTTAATTTGATGCTACTCGCATGCCTCAAAAAATAATTGTGTGCTATTCTCTCCGTCTCAGGTTGCTTAAACTTTTAGTTTTATTCTAGGTCAAACTTCCTTAATTTTGGTCATATTTATCTTCTACTTAAAAAGAAGGTTCCGATTTCACCTTTCTTCTCATCACCCCTTCGTCCAACCTTCCATTTATACGATAATCCATCACCTTAATTTACTTATCTTCTGAACCAATTCCACTTTAAACTTATCAAACTTCTAATCAAAATATAGGGTAATTCACAGTCAGAATTTGATGAACATTTATTTACAGAATCACATTATTATTGACAGGTAAATCACAAGTTAATGTACTAGAATATTTATATCCCGTTGCAACGCACGAGCATTGTTCTAGTATAGAAAAAATTTATTAACATATGCAACATCAAATTATGTTTGTTAGATTCGTCACAATATATATTTTCATACTATATCTATTTTTTTGTACATATAAAGTGGCTTAGGAATCCGAACCTCGAATTAAGCTTAGGCATTGGTCACCTTAAATTTACATAGTACTGGGAAATCTGGATTCCCTAGAATGCATTAGCCCTATTGATTCCAACAACCGCCTTTTCACGTTTTGTGCTCTTTATTTATTTCTTGCGTTTTATTACCTTGTTCACAATATTTCAAACTTCTACTGGTCACAATCGTATAATTTAGAGGTTTTCATCGTGTAATACAAAAACGTTTGTTTTGTATTAAAACATGAGTATATGTTAGCGGTGTATAGAAAAACCATTCATCATGTTTTTTGAAAAAGGTTGAGCAGATTTATGTTCCAATTTTTCCTTTGACCAGCAGAACTGGAGAGACGACGGCCTAAGCCCATGAGTCACCCGAGATGTCAGGCTGAAAGCCCAACAAAACCGACCCTAAAGCCCAATCCCGACCCGTCCTCTTCTCTGCCCGCGGCGGCCCCGCTCCCCCTTCGACCTAGAAACTCCCGTGGCGGCAGGCGAGCGAGCAGAGACAGATGAGCGCCCCTGCTCCTGCAGTCCCGCCTCCCCTCCCAGCTTCTTATTCTCCTCAAATCTGCCGGCGGGGAATTTAGGATTCCAGCGAGCAGGGGCGCATCGGTGATTCTTCGGCGCGCGGCTGCGACGGAAATGGACTCGCCGGGTGTCCATGGCGGATGGCGGCGGCGACAGCGCGGGAGAGACCTATGTGGCCTGCCTGCAGAGCGTCGGCTCTACGAGAGGGAGTCGGTAAGGTCCCCCCCCCCCCCCCCCCTACCTCTCCTACTACGAAGTGCGCTTGTTCACGTCGTGCTTTGATGTTGCCGCCGTTGCGTGGGAGCGATTCTGGTCTCGTGGTCGTTTGGTTTTGGAGAGGCGAGAGATTACCACCGTTGCTAGAGGAGGCCCTTAGGTTGTTTGCTTCTACGTATAATACTGGCTGCTTGGATTATCGGGAGATTTCCATATTCTGAAGTTAGTTGATGCCGTAGCTGTAATGCCAAACTGTGGTAATGTTCCTGCTGGCCACGGCTGCAGTGTATATGGCCCTCTGCAGATTATAATTGAATAATAACAATAGTAATGTGTTTGAGATATGAATTGGAAACTCTGTCTTGTGGGTATCTATCTATTCGGTGGATACTTGGGTGAGAAAAATTAGAAACCTTTGCTTGAGAATAGAGATGATTTTCGTACTGTTGCTGTTCGCTGGTTTGATTTTGTTGAGATTGTTTCGAGAAAACAACATCTTGAAACTTTGTTGATCCTGAAGGTGAATAAGTAATATATGAAGCTATTTTCCTGTTTTTGTCATCTCCGAAAGGGTCATTAATGCTTTGCCCGTTAAGTTATGAAATGTTAGTCAAAAGTAGTCGCAAATTCCATACCCTACAAGAAAAATGAACATATCATTAGATTCAAAAAACAATCTTTCTTCTGACTTTAGTTGTAACGGCCCCATACTTGGTCTTATTAATATTATTGTAATGGCTCTTCGACCACTTGAGCCATGCCATGGCGACAATTACTCCACATCCACAACTCTGACCTCCATGCCCATAGTGTCTTCTACGTGCAGGTGCGCCACTGACTACAAGCCCAGTTCAAGCTTGCTTCTATAATGAATAATTGAATACACTGCATCTCTCTGTTTTCTGTCACTCTCGTGCCCCTGATTGGCGATGGAATGATATGGTGTCACAGACAACTTTAAGATTTAGGAGCATGTCCGCATGATTATCTTATTGTTATTGTTTTTGATTAGTTTTACAAGTTTCATGTGCCTATTCAAATTGTGTTGCTCTGCTATTCTCTTGATTAATTTATATAGTGTTTGACCGTATTCTGCGGTGATAATGCAGGAGGATTTGGAAGGAGAGATGGATCCAAGCACTCTACGCAATGATGGGATGATTGCTCTTTCAACATATTCTATTAGCGAGGATGGCAAGTGAAAGTGGGAGCGACTGGATCACAATTCCTATCATGCATTGTAGACATGATGCATTGGACATATGTCTGACAAATTGTCCTTGGTAAGTAGTTGCTACTTCCTATTGCACCTTAGTAAAATAGTTTTCTTTTGTCCAAACAGTATTGCCCAGTTGCTTGCATGTTAGTTCTTTTATTGAAATCCTACATGTGGAAGCTCTCACTTATAGTTGGGCACATGATCGGGAAGGTTTTTTTATGGCCGATCTGGGTAGGTCTACAAACTTATAGCTATCCTTGAACATACCTTATGGTTAAATCCAAGAGAAGAAACTTGATTGTTTTGATGTCCATGTAAAATACCAGGAAACGAAAGATACAAGTTAATATATTTGGGGTGTATGCTCCAGAAAATTCTCAATGTAACAGAGATGGCATCTTCACAGGGGATGCACATGTGTGAATAGCCTTGAACTGCTATGCTGGAATATTTACTTAAGAGTCCAAAAATGTGATCTGTGGAAGTTTCCAGATCCCAATCATGCTACTGCCAATAAGATTTAACGCAAATCATGGGGCAATATTGTAATGTCAAAGTGAAAAGTTTTGTACATGGTTAATATATTCAGTGTCTTACTGCCAATAAGATTTAACGCAAACCTTACTTTATTATGCAATAATGGATCTGCTTCACTAGAAAGTACTGGAATTGTATTTATTTGTTTACTACATGCTGCAACACAGGGGCTCTTTTGCTAGTATATTTAAAAAGTGGAAGTGAAAAGAAAGCAGCAAAATGTATGATGGCTACAACCAACTAGTGATCATTTTTTTTTCAGAATTCAAACTGGCGATCATAATTTTTTCTTTTTGAGAACTAACTAGCGATCAGATAGGTATACTAACCAGTGACTAGATCTCCACCAAAAAAACCACCGATCAAACCATACTGGGCCATTGGTCCTCTGGTTGCTACTGCTCTAATCTGGTTGGTTACGTTGCTCTGCTGGGTTTAGGATGTCTAACTGAGCCGTTGAGCCAGTTGCCGTTGTTCTAATCATATATAGTAGGTATATAACATGATTAGCAATTCTCTTCCGATGTAGGTGATATGTGTTCATCTCTAGCCCATGTGTGTGTGTTGTGCTCATGTGAGCCGGAAATTATCAGGTGTATGTGTGTTGCAAATGTGTTCTGCACATTAAGCAGATCAGGTTGATGTGTACAGGGGTTTAGTTCTTATATGAACAGGAGCCATTAAGGAATTCTTCTTGGACGAGTTTCAGTTTTTTATGTTATGCAACTGATAGAATATGTATAGCTCATGTTCATGTTAATTCCCATCCCACTTAAAAGTCTGAAACACTTCACACTCAACAACTCGGCAGCACACCCGAATATGTATCTTGTTTCCCATCACACATGGAGCAGTGTTGTTCGTTTCAGGATGTAGTATCACCACTTAATTTGTTTCCTGTCTGCCTCCTTCATGAAATTCCAACTGTATATATGTGCTCTGTGTACCATCCATGATATGCACTTGCATCCTCAACTCATGTTTGTCTTGTTTTATTTCCAAGGATGCCTTCCTACTCCTGCTATTTTTAATGTTGTGTGGCCTTGTTTTCAGGATGAGGAAATTCCAATTATCTTGCCGTGGTGTGCTGCTCTCTTTTAGCACTCGTTTTATATCACTACAACTGTTCAAACAACATGGAGGGTGGTAAGGACGTCGTGGATGTTGTAAGTTTGCTTGTCCTTGTATGCCTTGCTTTCCCATTTAGTATGTATATCACTTTATTCAATTAAGAAAGGCATTTTTAGACCCTCACGATAAGAAGTCATCTCAAGAAGTGTGGTGCCAGAATAACCATAGTGGTCAATAGGCGGAAGCGGGCGAGCGCGAAAGCCGTAGTAGGTTGAGCTGTAGGCGGTGCATTGCCAATAGAAGGAGACATGGTAGTTGAGGGAGATGGCGCATTAGAAGAATCTACAACACGCAGACCACCAATGTGGTAAAGAAGGGGGGAGGGGGGAGGTGTATAGCTGGAGAAGCCTCAGGGGACGAGTGAGGTGAGGCAACCTCAAGTAACAAACGAGGTGGGGAAGCTGTAGGTGATGACGACATGGGGTTTACTATAGTAGTACGGGAAGACACAGTGGGATGGGTGGACCAGGACAAAACATGATTGATAGGTATATCGGGAAAAGTAAGGAAAGAAAAATCCTCAATAGGAGGATGGACGTGGATAGAAAGGATGAAACTCATCAAAAGTCACATCCCGAGAAATGCCATCCGCCGAACGATTTGATCCCAACACTGATGTGCTCATCACTTCAACCTAAGAACACACATTCAATAGATCGAGGAGTCTGTTTGGTGTGTTGGGTGGGGGAGGGGGGCAAGAAGAACATAGCAAACATAACAAAACAAACGAAGTGATGAACAATCACGAGAACGACCAAAAAGATGCTTGAGAGAAATTACACCCCGCAGAGGGATGAATCTTGATGAGATAGGTGGAAGTAGAGCAACATCAACCCATAAGTAACGCGGAAGAGAGCCGACGATCATCAACGCATGAACCACCTCAAGAAGGCGACGGTGATTGCACTCATCAACACCATTATGAGCATGAGCACGCGGACAAGAGAACTGAGCAAGTGTGCCCTACTCAGCAAATGAGAGATATAATCACGAGCAGAATCTACACAGAAGACATGGCAGGAGTGGAAAACCGAGTATGAACCATGGCGGCAAACTTCTCAGGCCCAGTGCTTTTGCTGGCTTGTTTGGGCTTCTAGAATAAGCTGCCCCCTATCCAGCTTATTCTAGAAACCCAACCAAATTTATTTTTTAGAAGCCTATTCCAGCTAATTCTAGAAGCCACCAAAAGAACTGTGTGTCAAGAGAAATGGTCTATGGATAATATAGTGATGGCCTCCTTTCGAGGCAAAGGGAGCTGGACCCCAAACATCAGAGTGAACAAGATCTAAAGGACGTTGAGACACCGTCTCGCTATGAGGATAAAGTAATTGAACTTGTTTACCAAGCCGACAAACCTGATAGTCTAAAAACACAATGCTAAAGACAGATCCAAGAAGACCATGTCGAACTAGGGATGAGGGACGAGAGCCACACAAGTGATCGAGACGATGATGCCACAAAGAGCCGGTAGTCAAGGTAAAAGGGGTGAAGAGATTGATGGCGGTGGCAGAGGGAAGGTGAAGCCTGTCAAGCTCTTGCAGGCCCTAGGAGTTACAATGCCGAGGGCAAGCACCAAGTAGCGCACCCGTGTGACGATCCTAATCCGAACAAGAGTCAAAGTCAAGAATGACTACAACCAGAGTCGACAACCTGATCACTTGAAATGAGCTACATGGTAAGTCAAGAAACTTGAGCAAAAGGAGCATGAAAAGAAAAAGTGCTAAGATTGTCTCAATGATCGATTGGGAGGGAAGTACCATCAGCAGTAAGAACATGAATAGGAGAATCTAGAGGATTGGATGGAGGACAAACTAGAAGAATCATGAATCATATGAAAAGACGTTACACTATCAAGGATCCATGGAAAATTTAGCTGACTAAAAGAAGCATCTAGCAAACACTGAAGTCTCCTAATCCCCAGCATAGTCAGGGGTTCAACTGAAGCAGTAGGTAGGTGTCGAAGTCGTGCAATCTCCTGCGTGGTGAAGGACACCGTTGAAGTGGCCGACGTCGAATCACCGAAAGAGAAGTGTCCACCACCACCCGTGTAAGCCGCTAGAGGAGGCGGTGTAGCACGACAAGCACCAAGCGTGAAGGGAAGGCGCATGTGCGATGTAGTCGACGGAGTGATGTGCAGAAACAATACTGATGAAAGCCGCGAGGGGAGTCAGTGTAGAGCGACCATCGCCGTCAACAGAGGTCACGAGAGGCGACACTATGGAGCCCACCACCACAGCATGCTGAAGGCACCGGGTGGGAGCAACGTCATAGGTGGAGCATCAAGCATCGATAGACGGCGCATGTGCGAGATGGGGTTAGTGGGTAAGCTTGAGAAACTATGTCCAATGAAGTCAACACACCTTTTTTTTGTTCTTTTACTCTTCTAAAAAACTAGGTCTGTCTTACAAAAGAAGGAGCAAAAGAGCGAGGATGAGCAGCGAATAGGGCACATGAGGTAGGGGCAAAGCCAGTCAGTGGGACGGGCTGTAGGGTTCAAGGTCCAGTGGTGAAGTCTGTCGTTGAGATCCTGCGTGTAGGAAGAGAAGCCCATACCGTGACCTGGAATAAAGGGCGTCTCGGCGATTGCGGTTGGCGCCAACTAGTTTGAGTTTGCGACGATGCATGGCCTCTTGTAGTGGCAGGGCGCCGGTCTCCTAGAGATGGCAGCGAGGCGTTGACCTTTTGTACATGGCGATGAGGCGCGATCTCCTGAAGATGTAGGATAGATAGCCTACGATGCGAGCAGGGCGGAGGTGGCTACAAGGGGTGAGCCTGATGGAGGTGGAGGTACGGAGATCGAAAGGGCATGCGGGGAGTGGCGACATGTGGGAATTTATTGGGGCGCGAGAGGCCTGGGCAAGGAAGGGGGGTGATCCTGATCTGGAGGCAGCGGAGCGATGACGATAGTCGTCGGGATAGACACCGACGCAGGTCGGGAAGGTGTGGTTGCACATGAGCGTACTAGCTTGAGAAGAATTGATCAAAAACTTAGATCGGGATCGATTTGGACATGAACGCGAGTTGTGTGAGGAAGAAAACCTAGGCTTTAATACCATGTTAGGAATATGCAACTTGTATTCCCAGGTGGACAGAGACTATAGAAGTACATGTATGCTACAATATACAGAAAGCCCCTTGTATAATGGGAAAAATACAAAGGGTACACAACTATAATATATTACTCCAACATGTTGAACACTCTGGCATTGTGTTCCTTCCAAATGGTCTAGAATGCGAGTAACACTGCTGACTCGAGTTCATAGTGCCCCGAAGGTGGCATTGTCGCCCGACGGTCAATCCAGCAGTTGGAAAGGGAAATGCCGCCCCCTGGGGTCATTGGTGATGCTGAAGAGGCGAACACCAATTCTAGATTGATGTTGAGAAGGAGCAGCTGGTGAACAGGTGTTGAGAAGTCTCTGGGGCACTGAAGCAGATGGTGTAGGCGACGTGGATGTCCATACCGTGGCGATGATGACGGTAAGTAGAACATAAACGGTACTCCAGATATGTGCCAACTGCGTGGCTGCAACCGCAATCCGAAGCTGAGCTTCATCATTGTGTTGTTTTCTCTATAGATTGTCGATCGTTGATGACCCAAGTGTTGTGTTCCTTCTAGATGGTCTAGACTGTGAGCAACAATGCTGGCTTGAGATCCCGACGCACCAAAGACGGAGTGGTTGCTCGACAACCAATCCACTAGCCGGAAAGGGAAATGTTGGCCCCTGGTTGGGAGGGCAACATTGGCACCAAAGAGGCAAGCAACAATTGCTAGAGTGCTGTCGAGGAGCAGCTGATGAACATGTGTTTGGCAGTCTCAGGGGCACTAGAGTAGAGGACATGCGACATGGTTGACCAGACCATGCTAACGATGATGGTCGATGGACCACAAACGTTTGGGGGGGGGGGGTGAGCCACATGTGGATCTTTCATTTGATGGATGCCAACGCTTTCCACAACACTTTGTTTTGGGGGACGAGCTGAAGCCCATGAAGAACACACGATACGCGAAGTACTTGGGCGTGCTTGCTTCCAATGTGGGTGATCTTCCTCCTTGAGACCAAGATTGATTGGAGAGCCAACGTGCGAGGCTCGTTGGGCGGTGCTGATTAAGGTTAAGGCTCCCTTCAGTCGTCCTGCTTTTTACACTACCATGTAGGTGGCTTTTGCAATGCAAAGGACGTTAAATTCATACCACTTATTACTACACTTTTACGATGAAGTTTAAATGTTTCGGGTATTGGAATCACAACCATGCATAGGGGTCCTTGGCTCTTTAGGCACCATGCTATGGTAATTGAGGAGTATACTCGAATATTTCACCCTTATAACTCCACACGCGTTTGGGCTCGGATCATGTGTTGATCGAACTTGCTGCACAATAGAGTATAGCTAAAGCAATGGCTTCCCAAGACAAGAGAAGTGTTATATATGGAACTTGGGCTAAATGGCGTTGAATATGGAAGTTTGTTTGAGTGCATGTCAAGATCAAATTGGAGATGCCCCCTTTGAGGTTCTTAGGGAATGTTGAGCTAGGTAAACTGCCCAAATGTTCTGTGTGCTATATGAGAAGATGTCGCATTTTTGCGCAAATTACGATAAGATTGGCGATGATGTAGAACAATGCGAAGATGGGGTTCATGATCCAAAGAAGTTTCAGTTTAGCGATTTTACGATGGTTCCAACCTAGAAATGAGTTCATTGCTCAACCTTGTGGTAGCACTACTTGTGGAAGAGGTGGCTGGGCAGTAGAGGCCAAGGTGGTCCTGGAGGGTAAGTTGGGCATGACTCCACCCGATGTACAAGGAGAAAGATTATTTTGACCCTACGAATGGAAATACCGGTACATGCAATGTCAATGCAAACGGAGTGATTGCAGGCAACCGTGCGTCGGCCAAGGACCCTCCCTTGGCGCCAGGGGGAAGGAAAGCGTCAGGTCTTGTAAAATACCATGAGGGGAAAACCGGGGCGAGCAACTCAACTCAGGGTACCTCTTTGCAAGTTCAAGCGAAGAAATGGTAGAGGATGGCGGGTGTGCCGTCCTGATAGTGTTTTCATCGCTTCCTTGTACCTCCCTTACACTCTTCATTTCTCGCTAATCTGGCTTGTCATCCTTGCCTTGTTTGCGGGTTGTGTGACACGTACTTGATTCCGCATTCCACGTACCCTTGTTGGGCGTCCCTGGCCTTGGCGACAGGTAGTGGCGTGCTCTTGGGCACTCTGCGTCCTTGCGTAAGACGGAGACGGTGCCGACTGCCCGTGTTCTTGCTCCACCGTTGGTGGTGCTTGAGCTAGCGGCTATGGCGACAACCTGCATGGGAGCACGGGATGTAGGAACAAGGCAGCGCACAAAACAACTCGTAGACAGGAAAAGGATGCCCAATTGGACTAGCAGGCAGTGGAGAGTACACGGGAGGTGTGGGGGAAGGGGTGAAAAAGCTGTTGGGAGCGGACTGCTTCCGTTGTCAGCCGCCTTGTTGGACCCAGAGCTGAGGGGCCAGGGGATGACGATAGGGGAAGCGAGGAAGAGGGAAGACATAAGAGGGTTCCAGGAGGAGAGAGGCATCATCCATCACCCTACGCGTGTGCGTCAGCCATGGCAGTTGGTAGATCTGGTGTCTACATGTGAATCTACTACTCGGGATGACATGATGTGGCTGTTGTGGAGTGAGGCGCAAGAACTATTGTGCCGAGTGGGTTTGTTTGGTCGACGGGGTTGTCGGTAGTAGGATATTTCTGCCGTGTGGCTCGTGTGCGAGTGAAATCATTGAAGCGGCAATACTGGATCTATGGGAGTGTGTTCAGTGCAATTGTCGCATGTGTTGTGTTGTAGATGAGGCTATGATGCTTGTGTGGTTTTTGTGCTACTTTTCCTTGTAAATTGGCCTGCTTCGTTTGGTTTTCGATCCAATTTCCCTTATAAACTGAAGCACCAAAATCCTCAAGCTCATGGTGGATCAACAACATTGAGTTTGGAGAGATAGAAGTTGTGTGGTGCTCTATTTCGGGCCTTCGTTAAGAAATTTGTCAACTATAAATCGGAAGGCACATACTGAAGAGCAATAATTTGATCTTGCGCACTGGAGCACGTGAAGGAAGCATCAACACCAATATGGTGAGCTCATGCTTCAAAAGGCGGCACGCGATACTGATAGCACTTATACTATCTGATAAGAGAGTAGTAGGTGTAGTGATTGAAACACAAATTCCTCAAGCAGCCATCAAAGCCAAGTCACATCTACTGTCAGTAGCCGTAGCTCACAACTTAGCCTCTACACTCGAACAAGAAAGTGTAGTCTATTTCTTCGTCTTCCAAACAATGAGAAACCACCAAGAAAGACATTAAACGGAAAGGGGTGACGAATTTGAGCGTGGGAAGAAGAGATAACGAGAGTCTCATGAAGATCCAGGCAATGAGAAAACCACGAAAAACATAGTTAGCGAAAAGGGAACAATGAACTTGAGCATGGGAAGAAGAAACGGCGAGAGTCCCATGAAATCCTAGAACACATATGTGGTGACTATAGTGGATCGAAGTGGGAGCAGAGACAAACTGACTGGACGTGGTGACTGTGACTGTGAACGGGATATGAAATTTGTGGATGAGTGATTTAAATAGACAAGACTCTCAACAAGATGAAGGTAGGTGTGGCTAGGAGGGGAGGTTGCCGGTACTGTCGACGAAGCTCTGAGGAAGTGGCGCATGACCTGGTGTTCAAAATGGTTTCCCTCATAGTCACAGACTTTAGACTAGGGCTTTTTAAGTGTGAATGTGGTCGCACTAGAGGTCTACCATCTCTTGGAACGCTGCTACTTCGAAGACTGACTTAAGAGCCCTGGAGTTGATCGTGCTGGAGTTGGTCTTCGGGCTTTGTACTCGGTACAACCGGTCGAAGATTGCATGCTAGGAGTGCCACTCGCTCTCATTCTAGAAAAAAAAGGCATCTCGTCATGCGGTAGAAATTCCCATATTCACATGGGCTTCTTATTTAACGCACCTCGGCGTCCATTCTACATAAATTTGTGGTATCCTTCAATTTCGTTCCTCCCGGGCTAGCAAATCCGATGTCTAAGCCTTGGTGAAGCTGTCATCTTGAGGAGGCTGGTAATTGAACCTGCTTTGCAGTTGCTTTGCCTGCTATTTGCCACCAGTTCTTCAACTTTCCCTGTGCCGCTCACACCGGCGTGCCTCAACCCCCCCCCCCCCACCATTTTCACCTCCTTTTCCTTGCAGTCACCAAAACCGGATGGATGAAGTGGCGCCAAGCTTCTGACATTCTCTTTGACAAGAGAGTGCCACAAAATCTAAAAGGCAAGTTCTATAGGACGGTGGTTTGACCTGCAATGTTGTATGGCGCTGAGTGTTGGCCGACTAAAAGGTGACATGTTCAACAATTAGGTGTGGCGGAGATGCGTATGTTGAGATGGATGTGTGGCCACATGAGGAAGGATCGAGTCCAGAATGATGATATACGGTTTAGAGTTGGGGTAGCACCAATTGAAGAGAAGCTTGTCCAACATCATCTGTGATGGTTTGGGCATATTCACCGCAGGCCTCCGGAAGCTCCAGTGCATAGCGGACGGCTAAAGCGTGCGGAGAATGTCAAGAGAGGTCGGGCTAGACCGAATTTGACATGGGAGGAGTCCTTTAAGAGACCTGAAGGATTGGAGTATCACCAAAGAACTAGTTATGGATAGGGGTGCGTGGAAGCTTGCTATCCATATGTCAGAGCCATGAGTTAGTCGCAAGATCTTATGGTGTCACCTCTAGCCTACCCCAACTTGTATGGGACTAAAGGCTTTGTTGCTGTTGTTGTTCCTTGCCGTTACCTCCATTTATTTTTCACCCTGCCCCAGTTTACTGGTTTTATGTTAATCTCTCATTCTTGATTCTTCTTCTTGGCTTATGTATGCTCTCACTTTCCTCCCTCCCCTACAACTCCAGTTTTGAGATTTTGCTCAACAACTTCCTTCTGATCACTAATCTCAGGTTTTGGTCAGAATTTGTTGATTGTATGTGCCCTTTTGTTCTGCTATGAGAATTGAATTTGTATGCTCGGTTTTATTGTGTTATGCAAGGTGCTTCTATCAAGTTAAATGGATAAACTGATATGTTGGTGCTTCCACAATGTAGATTTAGACAATGTAGAAGTTATTCACATGTTCTTTCCAGCTGTATCTGCATAGGTAGCCATCTTGTAGAATTTGGGTATGCATTCCACTCTTGTTCTTTTCCGAACATATTTCATATATAGAAAACCAATATTGTCAGCTACGTGCCCTGAATAATCCCCTATGCTCTTAGAATTATTTCTTATCTTTGTGATTTATTAGGTAACATAATTCTAGGACATATGATTGTTATTGAACCTTAGGTCAATTAAGTTCCTGGCCACCACCTTTGGTTTCCTCTGTTTGATGCCTGAAAGCAGATAGGGCTTCAATTTTCCATTTTCCAAATACAAAACATTAAGAAACAGACTGGAGTGAGGGACAAGGAACAGACACTTGATGTGCCTGCTGGGAAGGCAATTACAAAGGAATTAGTGGTCTGCTGTCCTCCTTAGTCCTTTGAATGATTTATTTTATTTTGGCATGCAATAGCATGACTAATGCCGATACATCTCCATTGTGGGTTTTATATTTTCACTAACCATGTCAAGTTTCCCCCTCATTGGAGTAACTACTTAAGGAATCTGTTGACCGGTTCATGGTTTCTGTAGCAAGAAAGAAGACAAATCTTGATTTCTTCATCAAATCTTGATTTCTTTATGAAGGGGTGGAAGGTATATTTCTGTGTTGATACAGTTTATCAATAGGATCTATTGACAGTCTCTTATGAACGCATTTGGTGGTAACTATCTATGGGCGATGAACTATTTCATGTGATGCAAGTACCATAACTTATTCCCACCGTAAGATATGTTTAAACATCTTGAGCGAATACTCCATACATGTTGAAGCTTTAAGCCTCTTGTTTACCACGTTGTGTAGGTATCAAGAGCCTTTTCTTTTGAAGGTATTGGCTTTTATGGATTTTATGTATGCCTTTAAAAGAGGATTTTATGTATTTTCTTTATTCTGGATTTTATGTATGTCTGTTGTGATGTTAGATACAGATTGGTTCAAAAGGCTTCAGCTGCGGATTTGTTGGTGTAGTTTATTTTAGCTGGGGTGACCAGTTGGTTTGCAGACAAGCGATGGTTTGGCCCTGTACCCCGTTCTTTATATGAAGTGCTACTTTGCTTTTCTGGTTTGGAAACTTGATTCTTCTAATTCAAGGATTTCCGCTGATGGTTGAGCAAGTAGGTGGGAACGTCGCATGGTGTGCGCTGCACATTCCGGCAGTATTCAATTCTTCCTCGAAAGCCGCTGTCATCTCGGCTGTGCTGTTCAAGGACAAGACGTCGAGGCCCAAAGCCGCTGCCGACGTTGTTGCCCTGGTGGCGACATTCATCCGACGCCGATGTGTGATAAACTGTCCAGAACCTCACTAGACGCTGAAATGGATTAGATAAATTTGTTGCTTCCATCCAGAATAGTTACTTTGTGTGGACTGCGTCTGGGCCTTTTGGTCAAATGCCGGCAGTATAGTTATCCTGTCACACTGTATGGAAGAGCGCAGCTGGCAAAGGGAGAAGACCCAAGACAATACAGTAAGATTTACAGTAAGTATGTTACTATGTTGTGTTCAATGACACCGTGGAGTAACACAACGCAATTGTATCGTTTTCTATTTCTTCTATTTTTGCAAATCTCACATTGGTATGTAAGAATAATAGTATGAATTAGTACGTACTACCCCTGTCCCGAAATGTAAGATGTTTTTTTGATACTATGATAGTGTTAAAAAACGTCTTATATTTTGGGACGGAGGGAGTACTATTTTGGGATGTGCTTGCTACAATGTCGGGACTGAGCGATGCCGCATGCCTGAAGGTGTGGGCCGAGTGAGTAGGGAGTGTAGGACATGCCACTGTTTTCTCTGTTGCAGCGGTTGCTTACCCCTTGCTTTTCTGTTCCTGTGTGATCAATCTGTCCAGTGACATTTCTGGAGTAAAACCATGCAAATGCGGCGGGATCTTGTTGTAAATTTCTGTACAAGCTTTGCTCATTTGCTGCAATGCCTGAACTTATATATAAACAGTGTCATTGTCGTTTTTTGGCGGGTAACAGTGTCGCAGTCAGCATGATCATTGAATATATATCCATTGGCTTGTATGCATTTGTTTACCCTGGATTTTTATCACTTGATTACCTTGACTTTGCAATAGCCAACTACATGAAATTCTTTGAATACGATTGGGTATTGTTCAGAATCTGTAGCTTTGCATTTGGAACACCATCGTATTGTTGTCCATGAGATGCCATTATTTCATGTTGCAGGGATCGCATCAGTTCTCTGAGAGTGATTTCGCCGTTGGTGTTTTTTTTTTGTCTCAATGCATTTCACCCCTGGATTGCTTGCTAACTGCTGATATAGCTTTTGCCCTCGTACCCCTAAAGCCAAAGGCGACTCCTCCTTAGTAGGAATAGTAGCTGAGGCTGCTTCAACTCATAACAAAGGGCATCATGGAAGAGTTTGGGGTCCAAAGCCACACCTTCTTTACCCCATAGGAACAGAGGTCAGGAGCTGCCTTGGACTCGGGGGATGGTAAGATCAATAGGAGAAGGAGATATGATACAATTACTATGATCACGAGATAAGGAACCCGCCCAAAGGATTTCTTCGGTTTCGGTAGGGAAGCCATTGTGAAATGGTATTATGTACGAGGTTGCTGTTTCTAGAAGTGTTAAGGACAGTCGGAATAAATTACGTCTCCTTTTCAAAGTATGCAGAATGGTAGAAACTTATTTCCTCCACGACCACTTTTTCCGGATCACTGTCCTTTTGTCAATGGATGAGCATGATAATGTACTGCTTGCACATGTACAAATGCATTTCTCAAGCATGTTTGTGTTCATTTTTGTTCTCAAATGTGTTTTCGTACTCCCTCCGATCCAAATTAATTGACGCAACTCTAGTAAAATTTATAATAAAACAACGTCAATTAATATGAATCGGAGGGAGTAACTTATCTTTGTCATTTAATAGTTTTTTTCAATTCTTTTTTGTTTATCATGCATAGAAAAATTGTGCATTTTCATTTTTAGGGCGCAATTAACTTTTTTTTTGTGCATTTGCAAAAAAAACTGGTGCCATTACACTTTTTTATGGTTCAATTGTACTTTTATATTTGGGCAACACCTTTTGTGTAATTAAAATCACTTATGCAAGTTGGACTACTTTTGTAATTGCAATTTGTGGTGCAATTGCACCTTTTTTTAGAGATATTTTTTGCGGCATTAAGGATAATTTTCCGAGCACCTGCGAGGGCCATCACTCATTAACTCAGTTATGCAAGACAAGTACTTCCTCCGTCCGGAATTAGCTGACGCTCAAACGGATGTATCTGGCACTCTGTTTGAGCGTAATCTAATTTCATACAGAGGGTGTATAACTTACCGTAAATAAAAAAAATGTATGTAGGAAAAACACGAATACATACAATGGAACAACCCTCAACAGTTAAACACTAAATTAAGTAGGAACTACTGATACATCGCATACAAAACACCGAGCTTGCATGTAAGAAAATGCACGTCGTGTCCACGGAGTGACCTGACGCCACACTCAGATGAATGGCGCCCTATCGTGGACAGGGCGAGAGCACCGCCGCGCGGGCGCGTCTACGCTGACGGGAGCGGTGCCGCGAACGGCATAGGCACGTTCATATTCGGGACGAACGGCAACGGTGGCAGGGTCACCTTGGGCATGACAATCGCGGGCAACGACGCCATCATCACCCGCGGCACGGTGGGGAGGGTGACCTTGGGCATCGGCGGCAGCACCGCCTTGGGCACGACGATGGTCGGCATGGGCGGCAGGGTCACCCGCGACATGATGGGTAGGGTGACTGACGACATAGGTGGCATCAGGGTGACCGTGTCCGTGGGCACGGCGGGTAAGGTCGGCACGACTGGCAGTCCAGGGATGGCACTAGCAGCCCGAGCGGCAGCTGCCGGCGTCGTGTCGGCCAGGTTGCGGGCGGCGTGGCACGTGCTGCCGGCGAGGAGGAGCGCGCACGCCATGAACACGGCCAACATGCTCGCTTTGGAAGCCATATAGCGAGAACTAGCGAAGGTTACTGTTTTCTCTCTAGTGTCTAGCAAGATGTTGCTTCTGCGCTGCTGCGATGTACTCCTTTCGTCCGAAAATACTTGTCATTAAAATGGACAAAAAAGAATGTATGTGGAACTAAAATACATCTAGATACATCCTCTTTTATTCATTTTGATGACAAGTATTTTCGGACGGAGGGAGTATGAACATAGATCAATGGCTGAAAATTTATACAGTTCAAAGTGATCATATGATTAGGTCGGTTGTTGGCCAGATTCAGAACGTCTGTGCGCGCGTCGTCCGAAAAGGGAGGTGCTTTAAATGGTCGAGGTACGTAGGCGATTGCTACAATTTTCTGGGTTTAGGTGAAGTGCTGGCCGACGTTGCAGCTTCGATTTGCTCAACCGTCTTTGATTATTCGTACCATCATTTTCTCAACTGGCTCGGTCACACTTTCTCGCAAAGGCGCAGTTATGGTATTCTATATCTTCAAAAAACAGTGCGATTCTTGGGATTGACTTGTGGCAGAATCTGATAATGGCATCATAGAATTTCATGGTATTCAAATGCTTCAGATTTATTCAAGGGTTCAACAGTGACGATTGCGACTTCAGAGCGCTGGTCCTTAGGGATACGTGCACCGCTAGGCAGGCTACTCGTTCTGGCGGCGGTAGTGGTCATTTGATGGTCTCGGAATTTCAAAATTATTTTTATTATATTTGAGATCCTTTGTACTTTCGATGAACTTTGATAATATATCTGAATAATTTTCGCAAAGAAAAGTTAAATCTCATGATACGGGAATTTCGTCTCTGGTTGCAAGTCACTGGTCGATTGTATCATACCTGCTTGGACTATACAGGCAAGTCCACCTTTTTTCACTCTGTTTTTCTATTTTCTTTTCCAAACACGCGACAATTTCTTTTAATTACCCTTTTCTTTTGATTAGAAAAAATATTGTTTTTCGGTTTATTATGGAAAACTGGGTAAAAAGGGATACAAATGAGGCCAAACCCACTTTTTGCCATTTGTGCCATTTGCAACTTTTGTATTGTACAGTCACTTTTCTTGGGTGCAATTGCACTTTTCAATTTTTGTGTGGTTCACTGTTACTTTTGGTGCAGGATAAAATGAACAAAATTGCTGATGGTTGGCTCAGAAAAAGCTAATTAGCCAGAAACTCTCTTTTGGAGCACCTGAGAGGAAAGAAACAATTGCACCATTACTCTTTGAGTTATAAAAGGCAAAGATAACATACCGTAAATATTAATTTGTATTTAAGATCAAGAAATACATACAATGAGACAAAACCCTCAACATTCAAACACTAACAATATGTATACTACTGAGACGTAAAAAATAAGGTAAGAATCACTGATACTGTGAATCTGTAATACATCGCATATAAAACACCGAGCTTGCACGTAAGAAAATGTACACCGTGTCCACGGAGTGACCTGGCGCCACTCTCACACGAAGGCCGCCCTATCGTAGACGTGGACAGGGCGAGGGCGCGCCTACGCTGACGGGGGCGGCGCTGCGAACGGCATAGGCACGTTCACATTTGGGACGAACGGCAACGGCGGCAGCGTCACCTTGGGCACGACAATGGCGGGCATCGGCGCCATCGTCACCTGCGGCACAGTGGGGAGGGTGACCTTGGGCATGGGCGGCAGGACCGCCTTGGGCACGACGATGGAGGGCATGGGCGGCAGCGTCACCTGCGGCACGGTGGGCAGGGTGACCGACGGCATTGGTGGCATCAGGGTGACCGTGTCCGTGGGCACGGCAGGCAAGGTCGGCACGGCCGGTAGGCCAGGGACGGCGCTAGCAGCCGGAGCGGCAGCTGCCGGCGTCGTGTCGGCCAGATTGCGGGCGGCGTGGCACGTGCTGCCGGCGAGGAGGAGCGCGCACGCCATGAACACGGCCAACATGCTCGCGTTGGAAGCCATATAGCTAGAACTAGCGAACTCACTGTTGAGAGATGGTTTTCTCTCTCGTGTGTAGCAGGTGACTGCAAGATGTTGCTTCTGCTCTGATTATGGGTCAATACCGGGCAATTTATACAGTTCAAAGTGATCGCGTGATTAGGTGGGTTGTTGAACCGATTGAGAATGTCTGTGCGTGTGTCGTCAATCCAAAAAGGGAAGTGCTTTGTGTGGTCAAGGTAGCTAGGTGATAGCTACAATTTTCTGGGTTTAGGTGAAGAGCTGGCCGACGCTGCAGGAGTGCCATTCTTGCGATTGATCTCTGGTAGAATCTATAGCAGGAAGCCAAATGACAACAACACCAAATATGTTCATCTCATCGCCAATGATAAACATATGAAAAATAAAATTTTCCACGTCGAGCGGGATGGCGATACTATTGTTGGCGGAGAACAACTGAAGACCTATATTACCAATTTTTATATGCTTCTTTTTGGTTCACCTGTCTCTGATAATGTCAAGCTTGATGAGGATGCCAAAGGTGACATCCGGCAACTATTGAGAGAGGAGAATGCCATCCTAACTGCCCCTCTTACTGACAAAGAAGTGTGAGATGCTATCTTACGGGTGAAACACAATAAGACCCGGGTCCAGATGGGTTCCCGACGGAGTTCGATCAACGGTTTTGGCCAGTCATAAAAGGTGACTTTATATCTATGTTTGCTTTATTATATAATGAGAATTTGGTTTTGTATTAGTTAAATTTTGGTATTATTAATCTTCTTCCTAAGAAGGAAAACACCATTAAGATTCAGCAGTTTCATCCAATTTGTCTTCTAAATGTAAGTTTTAAAACATTCACCAAAGTGACAACTAATCGTTCTACAGTGATCTCACACAAAGTGATGAGACTGCCGCAGACGACATTCATGCCAGGGTGACACACCTAGAGGGGGTTGTTCTCTTACATGCAACGATTCACGAGTTACACTCGAAGAAACTTCATGGAGTTATCTTCAAAGTGGATTTTTGAAAAAGCCTACAACAAAGTTAAATGGTCATTCTTGCAATAATGTATCGCATAAAAGGCTTCCTGACAAAATGGTGTCAATGGATTGACATGTTTTTCAAAGGGGCCAGCATAGGTGTCTCTGGTTGCAAGTCACTGGTCAATCGTATCTTACATGCTTGGAGCCTTGGACTCAAGGTTGTCAGAGTCGCGATTCTATTAATACAATTCTACGGCTTTACATCCAAACTGACCTATCTGATTGCGCGAGTTTAGTTCATAGATTCTACATTTCTATGACCTGGTAGTTTAGATTCTATGATTTGCGATCCTACATCAAAGCTCTGATCCGATTCAAAATTGCGATTATGATAACCTTGCTTGGACTATACAGGCAAGCCCACCATTTTCACTCTATTTTTCTATTTATATTTTTTCAAATGCCAGGGATTCTTTTACCCGATTAATTGATTAAAATGATTTTTCCAAATTATTAAGAAAAACCGGGTAAAAAGTAAAAACCGATGCAAATTAGGCAAAACCCACTACAACAATGACACCACATGCCACGCCCATTCTCAACACAACATTGTTAGACCCACTCTCGCCCACGGCGCGACAAACATCACAAAAGCATGCCAACCACACGTGCACAAGCAAACAATGAGCCAGCATTTCTTTAGGAAGGCTTGGAGTTTTGAAATGTTCTCTGTCACATCCATTGTCGATGGACAACTTGGGCAGGACGAATAAGCAAGCAGGTTTGTTGAAACCCACGCGAATGATTTCTGATAAAAAAACTATTTAATTTCCTGCTATCAGAATTGCACTTATATTCAAGTTATTTTCTGTTTTTAATGGATTTGCACTTATATTTGAGTTGCTTTCAGATTTTTGAGAAAAACTCAGGAGGAATAAGCAAGCGGGTTTGCTAACACAATGAGATACTGTATTTCATAACTTTCATAAAGCGCAGCCAATTTTTCTACATTTGTATATACATAATTTTTTTTATTTTTTACAAAAAAAACATGAGGAAGTGGCAAGCGGATTTGCTAAAATCCAGGTGGCTGTTTTGCACTTACATTTGAGCTGTTTTTCGTTTTGAGAAAAATAGTTGGAAAAGCGTGCAAACATATCGGCCTTGAATCTGCAATCTGCCACTTCGTGTGTGCATGCTTACCGATTGGGCTTTGAGTCTGTAAGAAAAAAAAAGATATTGACCTTTGAAACCGCCAACTGCCACTTTGCTGAGTAAGTCTTTACCATCAAGCTACACTGTTATTTGTGTGCTACTACTTCTGTTCCAACTTGTTTGAAGCATTAGTTTTATCGTAAGTGGATTTTCTATCTTGACTAAGTTTATATAAAAAATGTATTAACATCTAAAACATCAAATTAGTTTTATTAGGTTGTTCCGAAAAAATATTTTTGTACTATGTCTATTTGATGTCCTATTGGCATATTTTTCTATGTACTTGGTTGAACTATAAAAAGTTTGATTTAGGACAAACTGAGAACATCAAGTAATTTGGTAGAGTAAGTACAACTAAAGAATGTTAGTTACCCTACAAAAGAAAGTAAAGAATGTTTGTGTTTGTTTTGCCAAAAGAGTTTTAGTTATTCATCTTGGGCACCTATTATTTTCTTTCTTTTGTAGTTATTTTTGTCTACCGGGTATGGAAATAAATTGTCCATTTACAGTTGTTGGGAGCAATTATAATTTTTGTCTGCAATAAAAATCTTTTGTGCGTTTGCGCCTTTTTGTGCAGTTAAACATTTGTATGGTTTAACCGTACTTATTCTTTTGGGCAACTACACCTTTTGCATTGTACTTTTATTTTGTGATTACATTTTTTGCAATTACACTCTCTTATGCAATTTGCACTATTTGTGTAATTTTGCCTTTTGGTGTAATTGCACTACTTTGTGCAACTTGCACTTTCTTTTTGTAATTCACTATTTCTTTGGCTGGCTCAAAAAGAGCTAAATGACCTCTCTTTTATTTTGGAACACCTGACAGGAAAGTGAAAATTGTACCCTCGCCCGTTATTAGACTGTTTTTACGGAGCCTGTTATTAGAGTTATACTCCCTCCGTTCCTAAATATAAGTCCTTTTAGACATTTTAAATGGACTACAACATACGGATATATGTAGACATATTTTAGAGTGTACATTCACTCATTTTACTTCGTATGTAGTCACTTGTTAGAATCTCTAAAAAGACTTACATTTAAAAACGGAGGGAGTAAAAGGCAAAGGTAACATACTGTAAGCAGTGTGTATTTAAGAAGATGAAGAAATACATACAATTGGACAGAACCCTCAACATTCAAACACTACCAATACATATACTACCGAGACCCAAAAAAAGGCAAGAATTACTGATACTGTGATACATCGCATACAAAACACTGAGCTTCCATGTAAGAAAATGTACGTCGTGTCCACGGACTGACCTGATGCCACACTCAGATGAACGGCGCCCTATCGTGGACAGGGCGAGAGCACCGCCGTGTGGGCGCGTCTACGCTGATGGGGGCGGTGCCGCGAATGGCATAGGCATGTTCACATTCGGGACGAACGGTAACGGCGGCAGGGTCACCTTGGGCAGGGGCGAAGCTAGGTGTTAGTCTATGGGTCAGTTGACCCCACAGCTTTTTAGAAAATTAGCCTAAAAATACTGTTCAGTTACTGTTTATACTGAAGTAAAAAATCCAAAAAATACCATTGATCCCACAGATACTTTAGGCTGGCCTCGCCGCTGACCTTGGGCACGACAATCGCGGGCATCGGCGCCATCGTCACCTGCGGCATGGTGGGGAGGGTGACCTTAGGCATGGGCGAGAGGACCGCCTTGGGCACGACGATGGAGAGCATGGGCGGCAGCGTCACCTGCAGCACGGTGGGCTGGGTGACCGACGGCATTGGTGGCATCAGGGTGACCGTCTCTGTGGGCATGGCAGGCAAGGTCGGCACGGCCGGCAGGCCAGGGATGGCGCTAGCAGCCGGAGCGGCAGCCGCCGGCGTAGTGTCGGCCAGGTTGCGGGTGGCGTGGCACGTGCTGCTGGCGAGGAGGAGCGCACACGCCATGAACATGGCCAACATGCTCGCGTTGGAAGCCATATAGCTAGAACTAGCGAAGGAGATATGTTGAGAGATGGTTCTCTCTCTTGTGTGTCGTAGACAAATTATATATATATAATTGGTTAAACTTTAAGAATTTTTACTCCAGACAAAATTTATATGTAGTGTAAAAAGGTCAGGAGGGAGTAGTTGCGTGGATTATACACGCAAGTCCCACCGCTTTTCACTATGTTTTTCTATTTTGTTTCCCAAACGTGAGATAGTTATTTTACCTGCTATATTATAGGATGTGCCTATTATGATAACACCCACTAAGACCTTATTCTGCTAACACCGGAGCCTTATTCTGCTAACGCCCCAGACAAAAGACGCCCACCCCCACATACCCCCCCCCCCTGCGGCCTCCTCCCCTATCTGGCCTCTTCCCCCACCGGCCACGCGGCCTCCTCCCCGACATTGCCACGCACCTGGACGTGCGTGATACGTCTCCAACGTATCTATATTTTTTTATTGTTTCATGCTATTATATTATCTGTTTTGGATCTTTAATGGGTTGTATTATACATTTTTATATTATTTTTGGGACTAACCAACTAACCGAAGGCCCAGTGCAAATTGCTATTTTTTGCCTATTTCAGTGTTCCGCAGAAAAGGAATATCAAACGGAATGAAACCTTCGGGAGAGTGATTTTTGAAACAAACGTGATCCAGGGGACTTGGAGTGGACGTCAAGAAAGAAGCGAGGAGGTCACGAGGCAGGGAGGCGCGCCCCCACCCTCGTGGGCCCCTCACAGCTCCACCGACCTACTTCTTCCTCCTATATATATATCCATATACCCCGAAAACATCTAGGAGCACCACGAAACCCTATTTCCACCGCCGCAACCTTCTGTACCCATGAGATCCCATCTTGGGGCCTTTTCTGGCGCTCCGCCGGAGGGGGGAATCGATCACGGAGGGCTTCTACATCAACACCATAGCCTCTCCGATGATGTGTGATTAGTTTACCACAGACCTTCGGGTCCATAGTTGTTAGCTAGATGGCTTCTTCTCTCTCTTTGGATCTCAATACAAAGTTCTCCTCGATCTTCTTGGAGATCTATTCGATGTAATTCTTTTGCGGTGTGTTTGTCGAGATCCAATGAAATGTGGATTTTTGATCAAGATTATCTATGAACAATATTTGAATCTCCTCTGAATTCTTTTATGTATGATTTGTTATCTTTGCAAGTCTCTTTGAATTATCAGTTTGGTTTGGCCTACTAGATTGATCTTTCTTGCAATGGGAGAAGTGCTTACCTTTGGGTTCAATCTTGCGGTGTCCTTTCCCAGTGACAGCAGGGGCAGCAAGGCACGTATTGTATTGTTGCTATAGAGGATAAAAAGATGGGGTTTATATCATATTGCTTGAGTTTATCCCTCTACATCATGTCATCTTGCCTAATGCATTACTCTATTCTTATGAAATTAATACTCTAGATGCATGCTGGATAGCAATCGATGTGTGAAGTAATAGTAGTAGATGCAGAATCGTTTCGGTCTACTTGTTGGGGAACGAGTAATTTCAAAATTTTCCTACGCACACGCAAGATCATGGTAATGCATAGCAACGAGAGGGGAGAGTGTTGTCTACGAACCCTCGTAGACCGAAGCGGAAGCGTTGACGCGACGTAGAGGAAGTAGTCGTACGTCTTCCCGGTCCAACCGATCCAAGCACCGTTACTCCGGCACCTTCGAGTACTTGACACACGTACAACTCGATGACGCACCCCGGGCTTCGATCCAGCAAAGCTTCGGGGAGGAGTTCCGTCAGCACAACGGCGTGGTGACGATCTTGATGTTCAACCGTCGCAGGGCTTTGCCTAAGCACCGCTACAATATGACCGAGGTGTAATATCGTGGAGGGGGGCACCGCACACAGCTAAGGAACGATCACGAAGATCAACTTGTGTGTCTATGGGGTGCCCCCTGCCCCCCTATATAAAGGAGTGGAGGAGGGGAGGGCCGGCCCTCTCTATGGCGCGCCCTAGGGAGTCCTACTCCCACCGGGAGTAGGATTCCCCTTTTCCTAGTCCAACTAGGAGTCCTTCCATGTAGTAGGAGTAGGAGACAAGGAAGGGAAAAGGAGAAGGGAAGTAAGGAGGGGGCGCAGCCCCTCCCCTAGTCCAATTCGGACTAGGCCTTGGGGGGGGGGGGGCGGCCTGCCCTAGGCAGCCCCTCTCTCTTTCCCGTATTGCCCAATAAGGCCCAATACTTTTCCCCCGTAACTCCCCGGTACTCCGAAAAATACCCGAACCACTCAGAACCTTTCCGATGTCCGAATATAGTCATCCAATATATCGATCTTTACGTCTCGACCATTTCGAGACTCCTCGTCATGTCCCCGATCTCATCCGGGACTCCGAACTCCTTCGGTACATCAAAACTCATAAACTCATTTTATAACTGTCATCGAAACCTTAAGCGTGCGGACCCTACGGTTCGAGAACAATGTAGACATGACCGAGACACATCTCCGGTCAATAACCAATAGAGGAACTTGGATGCTCATATTGGCTCCCACATATTCTACGAAGATCTTTATCGGTCAGACCGCATAACAACATACGTTGTTCCCTTTGTCATCGGTATGTTACTTGCCCGAGATTCGATCGTCGGTATCCAATGCCTAGTTCAATCTCGTTATCGGCAAGTCTCTTTACTCGTTCCGTAATACATCGTCTCACAACTAACACATTAGTTGCAATGCTTGCAAGGCTTATGTGATGTGCATTACCGAGAGGGCCCAGAGATACCTCTCCGACAATCGGAGTGACAAATCCTAATCTCGAAATACGCCAACCCAACATGTACCTTTGGAGACACCTGTAGAGCTCCTTTATAAGCACCCAGTTACGTTGTGACGTTTGGTAGCACACAAAGTGTTCTTCCGGCAAATGGGAGTTGCATAATCTCATAGTCATAGGAACATGTATAAGTCATGAAGAAAGCAATAGCAACATACTAAACGATCGGGTGCTAAGCTAATGGAATGGGTCATGTCAATCAGATCATTCACCTAATGATGTGATCCCGTTAATCAAATAACAACTCTTTGTTCATGGTTAGGAAACATAGCCATCTTTGATTAACGAGCTAGTCAAGTAGAGGCATACTAGTGACACTCTATTTGTCTATGTATTCACACATGTATTATGTTTCCGGTTAATACAATTCTAGCATGAATAATAAACATTTATCATGAAATAAGGAAATAAATAATAACTTTATTATTGCCTCTAGGGCATATTTCCTTCACTACTTGTCGCGGACGTGATGCCTATATACATGATCATGCCTAGATATTCTCATAACTATGCACTTTTCTATCAATTGCTCGACAGTAATTTGTTCACCCACCGTAATACTTATGCTACCTTGAGAGAAGACACTAGTGAAACCTATGGCCCCCGGGTCTATTTTCCATCATATAAGTTTCCAATCTATTTTACTTTGCAATCTTTACTTTCAATCTATATCATAAAAAATACCAAAAAATATTTATCTTATTATCTCTATCAGATCTCACTTTTGCAAGTGGCCGTGAAGGGATTGACAACCCCTTTATCGCATTGGTTGCAAGGTTCTTATTTGTTTGTGTAGGTATGAGGCGACTTGTGTGTAGTCTCCTACTGGATTGATACCATGGTTCTCAAAAACTGAGGGAAATACTTATGCTACTTTGCTGCATCACCCTTTGCTCTTCAAGGGAAAACTAACGCAGTGCTCAAGAGGTAGCAAGAAGGATTTCTGGCGCCGTTGCCGGGGAGATCTACGCCAAGTCAAGTCAAGTCAAGACATACCAAGTACCCATCACAACTCTTATCCCTCGCATTACATTATTTGCCATTTGCCTCTCGTTTTCCTCTCCCCCACTTCACCTTTGCCTTTTCTTCGCCCTCCTTCAGTTCGATCTTGTGTTACCACGTGCCTTCTTTTTGCTTGCATCTTTTCTTGCTAAAAGTGTATGGATCCTCATCCCCTTGCTAATCTTTTTAAGAGATCCAATTATGATTAACTAATTTCTAGTGATTTGAGTGCACTAGATTATCTTTATGAGGTTTTGCTTGAAATTCGTGAATCTGAAAATTGTGATGAAGAAATTTATGAAGAGATTCACGATAGCTCCTTGAATAAAAAGCATGATTGCAATGATTTTACTATAAATTCTCTTGATGTCAGTTGTGCTAATAATATGCAAAACCCTAATCTTGGGGATGCTAGTTTTGCTATGTCTACTACTTGTTGCAATGATCATGATTGGGGTGATTCTTCTTATGATCTCAAAACTTTATTTAAGCCCCCTGATGAATATGATATTGATAATAGTGTTTGCAATAATATTGAAAGTGGGTTTGGAAGAGTGTCAACTTTAGATCCCACGTATTTGGAGAATGTTCAATCTTATGGTATTATTGATAAAAGTGGGTTTGAAGAGGTCAAAACTTTACATAGCAATGAACCCACTATTTTGGATTTCAACGAATTTAATTATGATAATTGTTCTTTAATAGATTGTATTTCCTTATTGCAATGTGACAGCTGATTTTTGGCCCTTTATTTTTCTTTTGTTTTTTTTGAGGTTTTTGCTTGAATTTTCTTTTTCCATGGCTTTGTGGTCTGGAAACTGTAGAAGATGCCCTCTTCATTTTTTCCGGAATGGCTTGTCATACCCAAATCCTTCCCTAGACTTTTCCATTTTCATCCTAGCCCAAATCCCAATAGTCTTTTTATTGGGGATATTCCTTTTCTATTAAAGGTATAACTCAATTTGCCCTAGGTTGTGAAGCAACCTATATTTCCATCACTCCTAAAATTCCCAAATAATTCCCATAAATTTTCTGGGTCATATCTTCCTCAAATATGGCAAAATATTTAATTTGCCATGTTCCTCATCATGCTCAATTAATTCATTTCCTATTCTATCCTGAATGGCAGAATTTGAAGCAAGTGCCATTTATCTTTGCCTAATTGACCTCAAACTTGTTGGACACCTTTTCATGTCCATATAATTGCCTCATGCCAAAATTAAACTTAATTTGCCTAGTAAATATTCCTGAGCGATTTTTCAAAGTTCCTGTCTGAGGGAATTGGTTGCGAAGGAAGTACTAGCTAGGTTAATCCTATTGAGTTGAAATTTGGCATGGCCGTCCATATCACTAAATCACCCTCCTCAAGATTTGAGCTCATGAAATGCATCCTTGTGAACTGAGCATCAATTCTTTGTTTCTTCCCAAATTTTCAGTTAGTGAAGCAAGTATATTTTATCTTGCTCCATTATGGCTATAAATTTTCCTAGGCCTTCTATTATCCATATAACCTATCTCCACCAAATTTGGGCATAGTCCATCTAGCCAATATTCCTCTAGAATTTTTGCAAGTTTCTGCTCAGTGGAAATGTTTGTGAAGGAAGTACCATTTTGGATTATCCAATTGGTATGAAACCTTTTGCAGCATCTTCATATGACCAAATAACCCTGCTATGTTCATTTTCAGCCCAATCCATCATTCTATATGAGTGCTTCATCTTGTTCTTGTTTCTGAACCATGTTATGTGGTTGTTAAGCAACTATATTAAATACTAGTCCAAATCATCTCATAATTAACAGGATTGTAGTCCTTCCTAACGTAAACTCCCCTGACATCCTATTTGGCTCTAATCTCACCTCAGTTGAGTACTGTTTCACGGTCAAGTTTACTGCAGTAAACTTCAGAGCTCACTTACCATTTAACCCCATCATCTTTAACCGAGCTACCACCTCAGTTGCAACCTACCCAGGAAGGACTAAACCCCAGACACCATTTGGGAGACAGTGTGGCACTGTGTGCACCAGTGCACGCGGTGACCACGACTTTGGCACACACTGGCCGCGCCCAGAACATCTTCTTTCTCGAGCCCCTTCTCTGCTCGGCGTCTCAGTGAGCACGGGCCTGTCTACCGTGTTCCCCGCATCGTCGCCGTCCTCCTGGAGCCATTTCCCCCTCCGTCCGCTTCTCCGTCGGTGCTCGTCGCCGCGCGCCCACGAGCAAGCTGTAGCCGACAAGGTTTAATGGCGTTCGGCCGCTACTCCTCTGCGCCCCTCGACCCCTCCTGCCCTGTGCGCCTATGTAGCTCGTCCGCACCCCCCTCGTCATGATCCCGCGCCCTCCCGTGATCGCTGCCATCTCGAGAGCATGGCCGGACGCGAGCGGCGGCACCCAATCCACGGCCATGCGTCCACGGCCTCCCCTCCTTGCCCCGCCTATATATAGCCTACCCCGAGGCTGTTCGGCCTCACCACCAGCCCCACACCACCTCCAGCAACCTCCCCAGCCTCTCCCTCAAACTCCAGAGCCCCTCCACACCTCTCTCTGCCGCCATGGCCGCCATCGGTGCCCACCTAAATTGGCGGCAACCAAGCCCTCCCTCTCCTCTTGGCCGTCACCAGAGCCCTACACCACCACTCTAGGTCGCACGTCGCGAAAGGTGGCCGGAGTCACCGGGAATCCGCGTCGAGCCGCCGGCCTCGTCTGTGCCTCGCGGGCGAGCGAGAGGAGGAAGAAGGAGCCAGGCCAGGCGGGCCCCATCTCCACGCGGCCCCACTTGTCGGCGGGTAGGCGTTGACCCCGTCTGCCTAGCTGGATAAGTGATGGGTCCCACAACCCATGGGACCCGCACGTCAGCGACCTCGCACCCGGTCCCGCCTCTGCCTAGTCAGATAAGTGGACACGTATCCTTTGGAATACGTTTTCCTGTTCAGAAAGCGTACTTTGGTTAACTACGACTGAAAATACGCTTCCCTTTGCAGAAAACGTATTTCGGCCATAGGCGCTTTTAGTTTTTTGTTTAGGCCCAGGCTGAAAAATATTTCTTTACAGATGGGTCCCTGGTAGAAAAACAGCTATATCTTGTTGCTCGTAACTCCAAATGAGGTGATTCCAAAGCCCATTTCTTTGTCTCGTCGAGCCCATTCTATTGGTCACCCTTTCACCATGTGTTAATATTCTGGAAATGACCTTTTTGCCCTTGCACGTAAACAACCCCTTTGAGAGAGAACTGTTTCCGGCAAATCTTTCCGCAGCTTCACCGCACTTCTCCCTGGTGCCTTCTTCATCCCCAGGCAAGCGACAATACCACTTGCATGATAGTCATGCAGTAGCCATGGTTTTCAACTTGAATATTTATTAATTGTTTGCTTGTTTAAAATATGGTTATTGTTGTTCTGTAATGATTCTTGGTTAGTGCTTACTTTCTTGCTTTGTTGTTATGCACCTGGTTATCATGCCCTGCTAGTTGCTAGTATTCCTTTCATATGCTTATGCTTGCTAGTAGTACATGTTGATGTTGGTGATGGTCTTCGGTGCATGACTGACGTCTGTCCCGAGTACCGTTGTTATGCATGTCCCATTGCATCCAGCTGGTTAAATGCTTGCACGATGGCATTGTTGATATGTTCTTGCATGATGTTTATTGATTGATGCTAGTGGTCATGGTATGTCTTGGAGAAGTATGTACTTGTGATGTTCATGCTAGTCAGTATGCCATGCTCAGCTGGATATGATTCATTGTGGATATGGTGGATAGTTATGTTGCAGTCTGTGCTTATGTTGATATCATGCTCATGCATTGTAATTGCGTCATGTTATTTTAGCATGACTCAGCATATTGCATTCAAGTTTAACCGGATTAAATTGAACTTGAACAATTGTTGGCTGAGTCATGGTGCCACGATATCGAGCTGACCAGTGCAACCACGCTTACCTTTATGGGAAGGTCCTAACTGGGTCTATTGTCATGCCTCTCTCCGGTGCCTCCAACGAGGGAAGGTTATGGGTGTGCGGTACCCTGGCCCGGTAAGCAGACATAACCTTGTGTGCCTGTTGTTGTTGTTGTACCCGGGTGGTCCCTGTTTGGGACCGTTTATGTTTTGGCCACGACGGTGGCCTTTGGTGCCATTGGTAGGCACGGGGCCACCCAGGACTTAGCCCAAAGGGGAGTTGGTCGGAGTGGCCGGGAGAGTGTCATGGCAGTAGGACAGTTTTGTCGGAACGCCGTTGGTCCACCCGAATGGGAGTGCCCGCGGATAAGGGCCCAGTTCGTGTCGGTCACACTGTGAGTCAACAGTATTAATAATAACGTGCTTAATAACAACCCCGGTTCGATGATGAGATAAGTCGGTTGGGATCTCCGGAAAGATCATCGTTTGGTTACGAGGTAGCCCGTTGAACCCAGAGTGGTTGCGTTTGTGATCCGTGAATGATCATCGTGGTATCGAGGATAACGAGTTGTTGGATATTCGTGATGTTGTGCGAGAATCGTGGGTAAAAATCAAGCTCCTTATGGTCATTTAATGATTACTACGGTATTGTTTATACCAAGCTTGATTTGATCCTGAGATGATTGTGTGATGTCTGAGGTTGGTAAGTGATGCATGTGATGGTTACGAAGTAACCCGAGCAGAATAAATAGTGCATATAGTGTCATCATGTTGCATGCTAGTATCGTCATGTTTATATGTTCATGCCATGCTCATATTGTTCTACCTGTATCATGTTCATGTTATTCATGCCATGTTATCCTGATGATCTCATGATAATTCCTGCTTAACCTGTACTTGCCATGCTGTTGTTTGTCTTGAATGATTCTGGTTATTGTGAGCTTGCAAGTACATTCAATGTACTGACCTGGCGTGTCATGCCAGCTTGTAGGTCGTGCCTGGATTGCTTGCTTGTTTGGTGTTGTTCCTGTGTTCGCGAGCTAGGATAAACGTTCCAGCCAGAGTCCCTGTGGATTGGAGTCCATCATCGTCGTTCGTTGTTCCGCTGCCTCGACTTGTTCTGCTGCTTGCATAGAGCAAATGAGGATGGCGTAGTGTCGCCGTGCCGATGTTATTCATTGTAATATCGGAGACCTTGTATTCATATTCGTGTAATAATAGAAAGCTGGTTTGTTCTATGCTAAGCAGTGCCGTATTCCAGAAGACTTCTCCTCGATCTCTGGGCTGGAATATAGGGCGTTCCGGTTTCTCTGAGCCGGGGTGCCACATGCAATCCGTGTTAAATTCTCCTCATGCTTATAGTCAAAATAAAGCTTTTACCAAACATATCGTTGATGCTTTGATGCAATCCTATGAAGAAAAAGTTGAACTAGAAGTTTCTATCCCTAGAAAACTTTATGATGAGTGGGAACCTACTATTAAAATTAAGATTAAAGATCATGACTGCTATGCTTTATGTGATTTGGGTGCTAGTGTTTCCACGATTCCGAAAACTTTGTGTGATGTGTTAGGTTTCCCTGAATTTGATGATTGTTCTTTAAATTTGCATCTTGCGGATTCCACCATTAAGAAACCTATGGGAAGGATTAATGATGTTCTTATTGTTGCAAATAGGAATTATGTGCCCGTAGATTTCATTGTTCTTGATATATAATGCAATCCTACATGTCCTATTATTCTTGGTAGACCTTTCCTTAGAACGATTGGTGCAATTATTGATATGAAAGAAGGAAATATTAGATTCCAATTTCTGTTAAGGAAAGGCATGGAACACTTTCTAGAAATAAAATTAAATTACCTTATGAATCTATTATGAGAGCCACTTACGAATTGCATACCAAAGATGATAATACCTAGATCTATTCTTGCCTTTATGCCTAGCTAGGGGCGTTAAACGATAGCGCTTGTTGGGAGGCAACCCAATTTTATTTTTGTTTCTTGCTTTTTGGTTCTGTTTACTAATAAATAATTCATCTAGCTTCTGTTAAGATGTGTTTTTATGTTTTAATTAGTGTTTGTGCCAAGTAGAACCTTTGGGAAGACTTGGGTGAAGTCTTTATGATCTTGCTGTAAAAAACAGAAACTTTAGCGCTCACGAGATTAGCTGCAACTTTTTACTGGAGAGTGATATTTAGTTGATTCTTTTTGAAGATGATTAATAGACAAATTACTCAAGTCCAGAAGTTTATTTCAGAATTTTTGGACTTACAGAAGTATACGTTTGATCCAGATTACTAAAGACTGCTCTGTTTTTAACAGATTCTGTTTTTCGTGTGTTGTTTGCTTATTTTGATGAATCTATGGCTAGTACCAGAGGGTATGAACCATAGAAAAGTTGGAATAAAGTAGGTTTAACACCAATATAAATAAATAAGGAGTTCATTACAGTACCTTATGGTGGTGATTTGTTTTCTTACACTAACAGAGCTCATAAGATTTTATGTTGAGTTTTGTGTTGTGAAGTTTTCAAGTTTTGGGTAAAGATTTGATGGATTATGGAATAAGGAGTGGAAAGAGCCTATGCTTGGGGATGCCCAAGGTACCCCAAGGTAAAATTCAAGGACAACCAAAAGCCTAAGCTTGCGGATGCCCCGGAAGGCATCCCCTCTTTCGTCTTCATCTATCGGTAACTTTACTTGATGCTATACTTTTATTCACCACATGATATGTGTTTTTCTTGGAGCGTCTTGTATGATTTGAGTCTTTGATTTTTAGTTTACAACAATCATACTTGCTGTACACACCTTTTGGGAGATACACACATGAATCAGAATTTGTTAGAATACTCTATGTGCTTCACTTATACCTTTTGAGCTATATAATTTTGCTCTAGTGCTTGACTTATATCTTTTAGATCACGGTGGTAGTTTTATTTTATACAAATTATTGATCTATCATGCTTCACTTATATTATTTTTAGAGTACTTTAGAACAGCATGGTAGTTTTCTTTGGCTATAAAATTAGTCCTAATATGATAGGCATCCAAGATCGGTATAATAAAGACTTTCATAAAAAGTGCATTGAATACTATGAGAAGTTTGATACTTGATGATTGTTTTGAGATATGAAGATGGTAATATTAGAGTTGTGCTAGTTGAGTAGTTGTGAATTTGCGAAATACTTGTGTTGAAGTTTGCAAGTCCTGTAGCATGCACATATGGTAAACGTTGTGTAACAAATTTGAAACATGAGGTGTTCTTTGATTGTCATCCTTATGAGTGGCGGTCGGGGACGAGCGATGGCATTTTCCTACCAATCTATCCCCCTAGGAGCATGCGCGTAGTGCTTGGTTTTTGATGACTTCTAGATTTTTGCAATAAGTATGTGAGTTCTTTATGACTAATGTTGATTCCATGGATTATACGCACTGTCACCTTTCCATCATTGCTAGCCTCTTCAGTACCATGCATTGCCCTTTCTCACCTTGAGAGTTGGTGCAAACTTCGCCGGTACATCCAAACCCCGTGATACAATACGCTCTATCACACACAAACCTCCTTATATCTTCCTCAAAACAGCCACCATACCTACGTATTATGCCATTTCCATAGCCATTCCAAGATATATTGTCGCGCAACTTTCCACCGTTTCATTTATTATGACACGCTTCGTCATTGTCATATTGCCTTGCATGATCATGTAGTTGACATCGTATATGTGGCAAAGCCACCATGCATAATTTATCATACATGTCACTCTTGATTCATTGCCCATCTCGGTACACCGCCGGAGGCATTCATATAGAGTCATATTTTGTTCTAGCACCGAGTTGTAAATAAATAAAAGTGTGATGATCATCATTAATAGAGCATTGTCCCAAAAACGGCCAAAAAAAGAGAAAGGCCCAAAAAATAGAAAAGAAATAAAAAGGGACAATGCTACTATCCTTTTTTTCCACACTTGTGCTTCAAAGTAACACCATGATCTTTATGATAGAGAGTCTCTTGTTTTTTCACTTTCATATACTAGTGGGAATTTTTCATTATAGAACTTGGCTTGTACTCCCTCTGTCCAGAAATACTTGTCATCAAAATGAATAAAAGGGGATCTATCTAGATGTATTTTAGTTCTAGATACATCCTTTTTTGTCCATTTTAATGACAAGTATTTTTGGACGGAGGGAGTATATTCCAACAATGGGCTTCCTCAAATGCCCTAGGTCTTCGTGAGCAAGCAAGTTGGATGCACACCCACTTAGTTTCTTTTGTTGAGCTTTCATACATTTATAGCTCTAGTGCATCTGTTGCATGGCAATCCCTACTCCTTGCATTGACATCAATTGATGGGCATCTCCCTAGCCCATTGATTAGCCGCATCAATGTGAGACTTTCTCCTTTTTGTCTTCTCCACATAACCCCCATCATTATATTCTATTCCACCCATAGTGCTATATCCATGGCTCAAGCTCATGTATTGCGTGAAAGTTGAAAAAGTTTGAGATTACTAAAGTACGAAACAATTGCTTGGCTTGTCATCGGGGTTGTGCATGATGAGAGCATTCTTGTGTGACGAAAATGCAGCATGACCAAACTATATGAGTTTGTAGGGATGAACTTTCTTTGGCCATGTTATTTTGAGAAGACATGATTACTTAGTTAGTATGCTTGAAGTATTATTATTTTTATGTCAACATTAAACTTTTATCTTGAATCTTTCAGATCTGAACATTCATGCCACAATAAAGAAAATTACATTGAAAATATGCTAGGTAGCATTCCACAACAAAAATTCTGTTTTTATCATTTACCTACTCGAGGACGAGCAAGAATTAAGCTTGGGGATGCTTGATACGACTCCAGTGTATCTATAATTTTTTATTGTTCCATGCTATTATATTATCTGTTTTGGATGTTTAATGGGCTTTATTATACAATTTTATAGTATTTTTGGGACTAACCTACTAACCGAAGGCCCAGTGCAAATTGCTATTTTTTTTGCCTATTTCAGTGTTTCGCAGAAAAGAAATATCAAACGGAATCCAAACGGAATGAAACCTTCGGGAGAGTGATTTTTGGAACAAACGTGATCCAGGGGACTTGGAGTGGACGTCAAGAAAGAAGCGAGGAGGCCACGAGGCAGGGAGGCGCGCCCCCCACCCTCGTGGGCCCCTCGCAGCTCCACCGACCTAGTTCTACCTCCTATATATATCCATATACCCCAAAAACATCCAGGAGCACCACGAAACCCTATTTCCACCGCCGCAACCTTCTATACTCGTGAGATCCCATCTTGGGGCCTTTTCCGGCGCTCCGCTGGAGGGGGTGATGACCCACAAGTATAGGGGATCTATCGTAGTCCTTTCAATAAGTAAGAGTGTTGAACCCAACGAGGAGCAGAAGGAAATGACAAGCGGTTTTCAGTAAGGTATTCTCTACAAGCACTGAAATTATCGGTAACAGATAGTTTTGTGACAAGGTAATTTGTAGCGGGTGACAAGCAATGAAAGTAAGTAAGGTGCAGCAAGATGGCCCAATCCTTTTTGTAGCAAAGGACAAGCCTGGACAAACTCTTATATGAAGGAAAACGCTCCCGAGGACACATGGGAATTATCGTCAAGCTAGTTTTCATCACGCTCATATGATTCGCGTTCGTTACTTTGATAATTTGGTATGTGGGTGGACCGGTGCTTGGGTGCTGCCCTTTCTTGAACAAGAATCCCACTTATGATTAACCCCTATTGCAAGCATTCGCAACTACAAAAGAAGTATTAAGGTAAACCTAACCATAGCATGAAACATATGGATCCAAATCAGCCCCTTACGAAGCAACTCATAAACTAGGGTTTAAGCTTCTATCACTCGAGCAACCCATCATCTACTTATTACTTCCCAATGTCTTCCTCTAGGCCCAAATAATGGTGAAGTGTCATGTAGTCAACGTTCACATAACACCACTAGAGGAAAGACAACATACATCTCGTCAAAATATCGAACGAATACCAAATTCACATGACTACTTATAGCAAGACTTCTCCCATGTCCTCAGGAACAAACGTAACTACTCACAAATAATATTCATGTTCATAATCAGAGGGGTATTAACATGCATAAAGGATCTGAACATATGATCTTCCACCAAATAAACCAACTAGCATCAACTACAAGGAGTAATCAACACTACTAGCAACCCACAGGTACCAATCTGAGGTTTTGGGACAAAGATTGGATACAGGAGATGAACTAGGGTTTTAGAGGAGATGGTGCTAGTGAAGATATTGATGGAGATTGACCCCCTCCCAATGAGAGGATCGTTGGTGATGATGATGGTGATGATTTCCCCTCCCGGAGGGATGTTTCCCCGGCAGAATAGCTCCGCCGGAGCCCTAGACTGGTTCCGTCAAGGTTTCGCCTCGTGGCGGTGGTGTTTCGTCTCGAAAGCTTGCTTCTGATTTTTTCTAGGGTAAAAGACTTCATATAGCAGAAGATGGGCATCGGAGGCCTGCCAGGTGGCCCACGAGGCAGGGGGCATGCCCAGGTGGGTAGGGCGCGCCCCCCACCCTCGTGGCCAGGGTGTAGGCCCCCTCTGGTGGATTCTTTCACCAGTATTTTTTATTAATTCCAAAACGTGCCTCCGTGAAGTTTCAGGACTTTTGGATTGTGCAGAATTGGTCTCTAATATTTGCTCCTTTTTCAGCCCAGAATCCCAGTTGCCGGCATTCTCCCTCTTCATGTAAACCTTGTAAAATAAGAGAGAAAAGGCATAAGGATTGTGACATAACATGTAATAACAGCCCATAATGCAATAAATATCGATATAAAAGCATGATGCAAAATGGATGTATCAACTCCCCCTAGCTTAGACCTTGCTTGTCCTCAAGCGGAAGCCGATAACGAAAAATATGTCCACATGTTTAGAGATAGAGGTGTCGATAAAATAAAATACGGACATGAGGGCATCATGATCATTCTTATAACAACAACATATATATATATATATATATATATATATATATATATATATATATATATATATTGTCATATTATTTCTTATGCTCAAGTAATAATCTATTCACAATGTCAAGTATGAATCAGAAACTTCATTGAGAACTAACAAACTATGATCTCGGTCATTGAAGCAACTGCAATTTATCATAACATCGGAAAGAGTCAATATAAGAGCTTTTCAGCAAGTCCACATACTCAACTATCATTTAGTCTTTCATAATTTCTAACACTCACACAATACTTGTGGTTATGGAGTTTTAATCGTACATAGAAAAAGATAGGGGCTTATAATGTTGCCTCCCAACCTTTTACCTCAAGGGCAATGTCAACAAAAATAATTCATGCTAACTTACATCCAATTGGATATATATATCATGATCTTTCCAACACAATGTGCTTGCCAAAGGATAAAATGCAAAAAGGAAAGGTGAAGATCACCATGACTCTTTTATAAGGTATAAGACAAGAATAAAAGATAGGCCCTTCACAGAGGGAAGCAGAGGTTGTCATATGCTTTTATCGTTGGATGCAAGAAATCTTAATGCAAAAGAACGTCACTGATAACCCACAAGTATAGGGGATCAATTGTAGCCTCTTTCGATAAGTAAGAGTGTCGAACCCAACGAGGAGCTAAAGGTAGAACAAATATTCCCTCAAGTTCTATCAACCATCGATACAACTCTACGCACGCTTAACGTTCGCTTTACCTAGAACAAGTATGAAACTAGAAGTACTTTGTAGGTGTTTTTGGATAGGTTTGCAAGATAATAAAGAGCACGTAAATAAAAAGTAGGGGCTGTTTAGATAAAGACACAACTAAATTAGTTTTAACAGAGAGCTTTTTGTTACGAGAAAGTTATTTGTCCCTAGGCAATCGATAACTAGACCGGTAATCGTTATTGCAATTTTATATGAGGGGGAGGCATAAGCTAACATACTTTCTCTACTTGGATCATATGCACTTATGATTGGAACTCTAGCAAGCGTCCGCAACTACTAAAGATCATTAAGGTAAAACCCAACCATAGCATTAAAGTATCAAGTCCTCTTTATTCCCATACGCAAACAACCTACTTACTTGGGTATGTGCTTCTGTCACTCACGCCACCCACCATAAGCAAATCATGAACATATTGCAAACCCTACAACGGGAATCTCTCATGCTTGCGCTACACAGAGAGCACCATAGGGCAGCACCAATAATAAAACATGCAACTCAAACCAATCACGATCATCAATTAACCCATAGGACAAAACGGATCTACTCAAACATCATAGGATAGCCATACATCATTGGGAAATAATTTATAGCGTTGAGCACCATGTTTAAGTAGAGATTACAGCGGGTAAAAGAGGGGTTACACCGCTGCATAGAGGGGGGAGAGTTGGTGATGATGGCGGTGAAGTTGTTGGTGAAGATTGTGGTGATGATGATGGCCCCCGGTGGCACTCCGGCGCCACCGGAAGCGAGGGGAGAGAGCCCCCCTCCTTCTTCTTCTTCCCTGACCTCCTCCCTAGATGGGAGAAGGGTTTCCCCTCTGGTCCATGGCCTCCATGGCATTGGAGGGGCGAGAGACCCTCCGAGCTTGGATCTGTCTATCTGTCTCTCTCTGTTTCTGCGTTCTAGGATTCTTCCCTTTCACCGTTTCTTATATATCCGGAGATCCGTAACTCCGACTGGATTGAAACTTTCGCCCAGATTTTTCTCCAAAAATTAGCTTTCTTGCAGCAAAAGAATAGCAGCAACCACCTTATGGGGGGCCCACGAGGGTCAGGGGCGCGCCCCCCTGCCTCGTGCCCCCCTCGGGCACCTTCTTGCGTTGATTCTTCTTCCCATATTTCACAAATATTCCGAAACTATTATCCGTTCGTTTTTATTCCGTTTGGACTTCGTTTGGTATGGGGTTTCTGCGAAACATAAAACATGCAACAAACAGGAACTGGCACTGGGCACTGGATCAATATGTTAGTCCCAAAAATAGTATAAAAAGTTGCCAAAAGTATATGAAAGTTGTATAATATTGGCATGGAACAATCAAAAATTATAGATACGACGGAGACGTATCAACATCCCCGAGCTTAATTCCTGCTCGTCCTTGAGTAGGTAAATGATAAAAAAGATAATTTTTGATGTGGAATGCTACCTAGCATATTCTTGATCATGTAATCTAATCATGGCATGAATATTATGACACGAGTGATTCAAAGCAATAGTCTATCATTTGACATTAAGACAATAATACTTCAAGCATACTAACCAAGCAATTATGTCTTATCAAAATAACATAGCCAAAGAAAGCTCATCCCTACAAAATCATATAGTTTGGCTATGCTCCATCTTCACCACACAAAGCATTCAAATCATGCACAACCCCGATGACAAGCCGAGCAATTGGTTCATACTTTTTAACGCGCTTCAGCCTTTTCAACCCTCACGCAATACATGAGCGCAAGCCATGGACATAGCACTATGGGTGGAATAGAATATGATGATGGAGGTTTGTGTGAGAAGACAAAAAAATTGAGAAAGTCTAACATCGACGCGGCTAATCAACAGGCTATGGAGATGCCCATCAATTGACGTCAATGTGAGGAGTAGGGATTGCCATGCAACGGATGCACTAAGAGCTATAAGTGTATGAAAGCTCAAACTGGAAACTAAGTGGGTGTGCATCCAACTTGCTTGCTCATGACGACCTCAGGCATTTGAGGAACCCATCATCGGAATATACTAGCCAAGTTCTATAGTGAAAATTCCCACTAGTATATAAAAGTGATAACTCAAGAAACTCTCTATATGAAGAACATGGTGCTACTTTGAAGCACAAGTGTGGTAAAAGGATAGTAACATTGCCCCTTCTCTCTTTTTCTCTCATTTTTTTGTTTTTTTTGGTGGGCTTCTTTGGCCTCTTTTATTTATTTTTAAAGTCCGGAGTCTCATCCTGACTTGTGGGGGAATCATAATCTCCATCATCCTTTCCTCACTGGGTCAATGCTCTAATAATGATGATCATCACACTTTTATTTACTTACAACTCAATATTACAACTCGATACTAGAACAAATATATGACTCTATATGAATGCCTCCGGTGGTGTACCGGGATGTGCAATGATCTAGTGTAGCAATAACATCAAAAAACGGACGAGCCATGAAAATATCATGCTAGCTATCTTACGATCATGCAAACCAATATGACAATGAATGCTCAAGTCATGTATATGATGATGATGAAAGTTGCATGGCAATATATCTCGGAATGGCTATGGAAATGTCATGATAGGTAGGTATGGTGTCTGTTTTGAGGAAGATATAAGGAGGCTTATGTGTGACAGAGCGTATCATATCACGGGGTTTGGATGCACCGGCGAAGTTTGCACCAACTCTCGAGGTGAGAAAGGGCAATGCACGGTACCGAAGAGGCTAGCAATGCTGGAAGGGTGAGAGTGCGTATAATCCATGGACTCACATTAGTCATAAAGAACTCATATACTTATTGCAAAAGTTTATTAGCCCTCGAAGCAAAGTACTACTACGCATGCCCCTAGGGGGGTATATTGGTATGAAAAGACCATCGCTCGTCCCCGGCCGCCACTCATAAGGAATACAATCAATAAATACCTCATGCTCAAACTTCATTACATAACGGTTCACCATACGTGCATGCTACGGGACTTGCAAACCTCAACACAAGTATTTCTCAATTTCAAAATTACTCAACTAGCACGACTCTAATATCACCACCTTTATATTGCAAAACTATTGCAAGGAATCAAACATATCATATTCAGTGATCTACAAGTTTTATGTAGGATTTTATGACTAACCATGTGAATGACCAGTTCCTGTCATCTCTCTAAATAGATATAAGTGAAGCAAGAGATTTTAATTCTTTCTACAAAAGATATGCCTACGCTCTAACAAATATGAGTGAATCAAAAGAGCATTCTACAAATGGCGGTTTTCTATGTGAAGAGAAACAGGCAATCCAAACTTCAAATGATATAAGTGAAGCACATGAAGCATTCTATAAAGCCATACTCAAAAAATATAAGTGAAGTGCAAAGAGAATTCTATAAATCAACCATGGACTATCTCATACCAGCATGGTGCATAAAATAAAAGTGAAAGCTAAATGCAAAAGACACTCCAAGATTTGCACATCTCACATGAACGAAATGAATCCGAAAACATGACGATACTTGTTGAAGAAAGATGGGATGCCTTCCGGGGCATCCCCAAGCTTAGAATCCTGATTCTCCTTGAATATTTACTTGGGGTGCCTCGGGCATCCCCATGCTTGAGCTCTTGTCTCTCTTCCTTCTTCTCACATCGAGACCTCCTCGATCTTCGAACACTTCATCCACACAAAACTCAACAGAAAACTTGGTAAGATCCGTTAGTATAATAAAGCAAATCACTACTCTAAGTACTGTTGCAAACCAATTCATATTTTGTTTTTGCATTGTAGCTAATGTAATATAACTTTTCCATGGCTCAATCCACTGATATAAATCGATAGTTTCATCAAAACAAGTAAACTATGCATCAAAAACAGAATCTGTCTAAAACAGAACAGTCTGTAATAATCTGAACATTAACCATACTTCTGGTACTCCAAAAATTCTACCAAAATTAGGTAAAATAAACAATTTGTACATAAAGACAGTGCAAAAAGTTTCAGAACCGTTTGACGTTCTAGTAAAAAATGTAAAATTGCGCACTACAGCCAAAGTTTCTGTCCTGCACCGCACAAACCAACAAGCATTGTAAACATCCTAAAGGCAAACCTTGGCACATTATTTTTATTATACAATGGAATTGTACAAGGGGATAATTATTTTTGTTGAAAAGTTTCTGTAATCAAGATTCACAAAGTTTCCGTGAGCATGAACAAAATTCAAGGAGCTCCCCCAGTTCAACAATGCTTGTCTCTCTCACTTTCACTTTCCTTTTTGAAAAAGTTTTGGGTTCACCTCTTTATTTTTTTGTTTTTAAACTATTTGAAAGCACTCAACAGAAATAAATGACTCTCTAAAACTTCTGGGTTGTCTCCCTGGCAGCGCTTTCTTTAAAGCCATTAAGCTAGGCATCTAGTGCTCAAGTAATGGATCCACCCGGATCCCAAGGTATATCAAAGCCAATTTTAATTAACAATGATTTGTAATTTAGTAGTGAGCACAAAGTAACATATATCATGCAACAATGAAGTCTAACTCTCTTCCTATGCATCGGCATGTCATAAAAGAACAATTCATGCACACAAAGGAAAGGCCAATGCATAGTATAAACAGTTTCTTGCAATTTTTTCATGTTGGAAACATAAAGAGGCGGAGATGTAGTTCCTATCATAATAATTGCAAATAGGAGCTGCAAGCACATGCATATTATATCTATCAAAATCATCATGTGTAATAGTAAAACGCAACCCATCAATATAATCCTTAATAAGGGTAAACTTCTCCGATATAGTGTAGTTGGGAGAATTCAAAAAGATAATAGGACTATCATGCATGGGTGCAATAGCAACAATTTCATGTTTAACATAAGGAACTATAGCAAGTTCATCTCCATAAGCATAATTCATATTGGCATCTTGGCCACAAGCATAGTAAGCATCATCAAAAAGGGATATTTTAAAAGAATCAACGGGATCATAACAATTATCATAGCAATCATCCTTCGGTAAGCACGAAGGGAAATTGAACAATGTATGAGTTGAAGAGTTACTCTCATTAGAAGGTGGGCACGGGTGATCAATCCGCTCTTCCTCCTTTTGTTCTTCGCTCTCCTCCTCATCTTTTTCAACCAGTGAGCTCACAATGTCATCAATTCCTTCTTCCATAGACTCCTGCAAAATATTAGTCTCTTCTTGGACAGCGGGGGAGTCCTCAATATAAGATTTAACATAGGCATTAGAAGCATAATTATCATAACAATATTCAAGTATGGCAAAATTTTCAGATTTGTAAAGAGTAGCATCATACTTTTCAATCAAAGAAGCAATTTCATAAGCACCCTTAAAAGCAACAAATTCTTCAATTTGTTGAACATCATAGTAATTATAAACACCCTTAGCATACGAAGATACGATTCCATTATCACTAAACTCATTGGTAGGGAAGGTGTTTCTTAGGGTCTTCAGAACAACAAGTAAAATCATAAATTTCACATAAATTCCAAGCATAGCATTGCAAACGATGAATTTGATCCAATAAAAGTTTTCCTTTTGAGATAAGCGGTGTCGCACATAACAAGCATGCTCATCTAAAGATTTGCCCTCAACTAAGCTAGTTGGGGTTTCAACACGAGCGCAAAGGGATCGAAGATGATCCAAGTAAAAGGCTTCAGGAGTGTGATAGATTTTGAGTGATTCTTCAACCATTGGTTCAGTGGGTACAACTATTTTTTTGTATTTTGCATTTCCTACCCATAATTAAAGATAGAAAACAACTAAGAACGGCAAATAAAAATTACTTAGTGATAAAGCAAACAAGCACACAGGAGAATATTCACCCCACGCTAAGACTCCCCGGCAACGGCGCCAGAAAAAGGTCTTGATAACCCACAAGTATAGGGGATCAATTGTAGCCTCTTTCGATAAGTAAGAGTGTCGAACCCAACGAGGAGCTAAAGGTAGAACAAATATTCCCTCAAGTTCTATCGACCACCGATACAACTCTATGCACGCTTAACGCTCGCTTTACCTAGAACAAGTATGAAATTAGAAGTACTTTGTAGGTGTTTTTGGATAGGTTTGCAAGATAATAAAGAGCACGTAAATAAAAAGTAGGGGATGTTTAGATAAAGACACAACTAAATTAGTTTTAACAGAGAGCTTTTTGTTACGAGAAAGTTATTTGTCCCTAGGCAATCGATAACTAGACCGGTAATCGTTATTGCAATTTTATATGAGGGGGAGGCATAAGCTAACATACTTTCTCTACTTGGATCATATGCACTTATGATTGGAACTCTAGCAAGCGTCCGCAACTACTAAAGATCATTAAGGTAAAACCCAACCATAGCATTAAAGTATCAAGTCCTCTTTATTCCCATACGCAAACAACCTACTTACTCGGGTATGTGCTTCTGTCACTCACGCCACCCACCATAAGCAAATCATGAACATATTGCAAACCCTACAACGGGAATCTCTCATGCTTGCGCGACACAGAGAGCACCATAGGGCATCACCAATAATAAAACATGCAACTTAAACCAATCACGTTCATCAATTAATCCATAGGACAAAACGGATCTACTCAAACATCATAGGATAGCCATACATCATTGGGAAATAATATATAGCATTGAGCACCATGTTTAAGTAGAGATTACAGCGGGTAAAAGAGGGGTTACACCGCTGCATAGAGGGGAGGAAGAGTTGGTGATGATGGCGGTGAAGTTGTTGGTGAAGATTGCGGTGATGATGATGGCCCCCGGTGACACTCTGGCGCCACCGGAAGCGAGGGGGAGAGATCCCACCTCCTTCTTCTTCTTCCTTGACCTCCTCCCTAGATGGGAGAAGGCTTTCCCCTCTGGTCCATGGCCTCCATGGCGTGGGAGTGGCTAGAGCCCCTCCGAGATTGGATCTGTCTCTCTGTCTCTCTCTGTTTCTGCGTTCTAGGATTCTGCCCTTTCACCGTTTCTTATATATCCGGAGATCCGTAACTCCGATTGGATTGAAACCTTCGCCCAGATTTTTCTCTGAAAATTAGCTTTCTTGCGGCAAAAGAATAGCAGCAACCACCTTATGGGGGGCCCACGAGGGTCAGGGGCGCGCCCCCCTGCCTCGTGGCCCCCTCGAGCACCTTCTCGCGTTGATTCTTCTTCCCATATTTCACAAATATTCCAAAAATATTCTCCATTCGTTTTTATTCCGTTTGGACTCTGTTTGGTGTGGGGTTTCTGCGAAACATAAAACATGCAACAAACAGGAACTGGCACTGGGCACTGGATCAATATGTTAGTCCCAAAAATAGTATAAAAAGTAGCCAGAAGTATATGAAAGTTGTATAATATTGGCATGGAACAATCAAAAATTGTAGATACGACGGAGATGTATCAGTCACTTTATATTGCCACTTGTGATATGGACCTTTATTATGCAGTCTGTCGCTTTTATTACTTCCATCTCACAAGATCGTATAAAGTTTATATTCTCCACACTAATAAGTCATACATATTTAGAGAGCAATTTTTATTGCATACAACAATGACAACTTACTTGAAGGTTCTTACTCAATCCATAGGTAGGTATGGTGGACTCTTATGGCAAAACCGGGTTTAAGGATATTTGGAAGCACAAGTAGTATCTCTACTTGGTGCAAAGAATTTGGCTAGCATGAGAGGGAAAGGCAAGCTCAACATGTTGGATGATCCATGACAATATACTTTATTTCGGATATAAGAAAACATAACCCATTACGTTGTCTTCCTTGTCCAACATCAACTCTTTAGCATGTCATATTTTAATGAGTGCTCATAATCATAAAAGATGTCCAAGATAGTATATTTATATGTGAAAACCTCTCTTTCTTTATTACTTCCTATTAATTGCAATGATGACCAAAACTATGTTTGTCAACTCTCAACAACTTTTATTCATCACACTCTTTATATGTGAAGTCATTACTCTCCATAAGATCAATATGATCTCTTTACTTCTTTTTATTCTTTCTTTTATTCCCTCAAGATCATAGTAAGATAATCAAGCCCTTGACTCAACACTAATCTTTATTACATATATAGCTCTCGGACTCGATTACACAGAAGGATCATAAAGTGAAACTCAAAACTAGATCATACTAAAACTTTATTCCACTAGATCAAGATATTACCAAAAGGATCGAACTAAGAAAAACGGTAAAGATAGGAGTGTGATGGTGGTACGATAACGGGGCACCTCCCCCAAGCTTGGCAGTTGCCAAGGGGAGTGCCCATACCCATGTATTTATTGTTCTTTCTTCAGAGGTGGTGATGTGATATTCTTGGCGATGATGCCCCTCAGGATATGATTCTCTTCCTCAAGCTTATTGGCTTGTTGCTTGAGGTCCATTATTTCCTTGCGGAGCTTACCCGCGTTGGCTAAAGCTCATTTCACCCATGGATGTTGCATAGCTGCGGGACAACAAGTAACACTCTTTTTCATATTTTCATAAGAGAGAAATTTGACATTGGAGGGGATGGCCGAGTTTGGAATAGCTGAGCTATGTAGTTCCCCCATCGTGAATCCGGCTCGGAAATGGGAAGTAACTTCTTGATCCTCCTCCATGGCATCTATCATTTTTAAATTGGCCTCCATCTCTTCCTCCGTTGATGGCCCAAAGTGGTCAGCATCACTGTTTGCTCTTGGTACCGGTGTCAGATTAGACACCCGGCTCTCCCCGACTGACTCTTGAGAAGACATCTTGCTCTAATCTGCGGCAGAAACAGCTCGAAACAAAAACAGAGGATATTTGCGTGGTACGGTGGTCAAAACCTTCGGGAGATTATATAATGATTTTTTACCGACCGAAAGAAGTATCGTGCAAGAAAACGGAGTCCAGAGGGAACATGAGGTGCCCACGAGGCAGGGGGCGCGCCTAGGGGGGTAGGGCGCGCCCTCCAACCTGGTGGGCGCCTCGTGTCCTTCCCGGACTACTTCTTATTTTCCTATTTTCTTAAATATTCCTAAATGGAGAAAAATTGCTATTAGAACTGTTTTGGAGTCTGTTTACTTACCGCACCACATACCTATTCCTTTTCGGAGTCTGAAACGTTCTCGAAAGTGTCCCTTATATATTCCTCCTGTTGGCGAACGTAGTAATTTCAAAAAAATCCTACGCACACACAGGATCATGGTGATGCATAGCAACGAGAGGGGAGAGTGTGTCCACGTACCCTCCTAGACCGAAACCGGGAGCGTTAGCACAGCGCGGTTAATGTAGTCATACGTCTTCACGATCCGACCGATCCAAGTACCGAACGTACGGCATCTCCGAGTTCAGCACACGTTCAGCTCGATGACGTCCCTCGAACTCCGATCCAGCCGAGCTTTGAGGGAGAGTTCCGTCAGCACGACCTCGTGGTGATGGTGATGATGATGCTACCGACGTAGGGCTTCGCCTAAGCACCGCTACGATATTATCGAGGTGGAATATGGTGGAGGGGGGCACCGCACACGGGTAAGAGATCAAGAGATCAATTGTTGTGTCTTGGGGTGCCCCCTTGCCCCCGTATATAAAGGCGCAAGGGAGGAGAAGGCCAGCCCTAGAAGGGGTGCGCCAAGGGAGTAGGATTCCTACTCCTAGTAGGAGTAGATTTCCTCCTTTCCTAGTCTAACTAGGAGAAGGGGGGAAAGGAGGGGAGGGGAGAAGGAAGGGAGAGGGGGGGCGCGCCCCAAACCCCTTGTCCAATTCAGACTGGGCTTGGGAGGGGCGCGTGCCACCTCCTGGTTGCTGCCTCTCCTTTCCCACTAAGGCCCATTAAGGCCCAATACTTCTTCCCCGCATTCGCGTAACTCCCCGGTACTCCGAAAAATACCCGAATCACTCGGAACATTTCTGATGTCCGAATATAGTCGTCCAATATATCGATCTTTACGTCTCGACCATTTTGAGACTCCTCGTCATGTCTCTGATCTCATCTGGGACTCCAAACTACCTTCGGTACATCAAATCACATAAACTCATAATACCGATCGTCACAGAACTTTAAGCGTGCGGACCCTACGGGTTCGAGAACTATGTAGACATGACCGAGACACATCTCCGGTCGTCGGTATCTCAATACCTAGTTCAATCTCGTTACCGACAAGTCTCTTTACTCGTTCCGTAATACATCTTCCCGCAACTAACTCATTAGTTACAATGCTTGCAAGGCTTATAGTGATGTGTATTACCGAGTGGGCTCAGAGATACCTCTCCGACAATCGAAGTGACAAATCCTAATCTCGAAATACGCCAACTCAACAAGTACCTTCGGTGACACCTGTAGAGCACCTTTATAATCACCCAGTTACGTTGTGACGTTTGGTAGCACACAAAGTGTTCCTCCGGTAAACGGGGGTTGCATAATCTCATAGTCATAGGAACATGTATAAGTCATGAAGAAAGCAATAACAACATACTAAACGATCAAGTGCTAAGCTAACGGAATGGGTCAAGTCAATCACATCATTCTCTAATGACGTGATCCCGTTAATCAAAGGACAACTCATGTCTATGGCTAGGAAACTCAACCATCTTAGATTAACGAGGTAGTCAAGTAGAGGCATACTAGTGACACTCTGTTTGTCTATGTATTCACACATGTATCAAGTTTCCGGTTAATACAATTCTAGCATGAATAATAAACATTTCGCATGAAATAAGGAAATAAATAATAACTTTATTATTGCCTCTAGGGCATATTTCCTTCACCTCCGGGGTTACGGTTTCAATAACATTGGTTTCAACATTTATGGGATTACCTGAGATATAATGTTTGATTCTTTGACCGTTCACCACCTTTGGATTTGTGCCTTCGAAGTTGTTGAATTTTATGGCACCGGAACGACAGACTTCCTCGATAATGTAAGGCCCTTCCCATTTAGAGAGAAGTTTTCCTGCAAAAAATCTTAAACGAGAGATGTATAGCAAAACATAATCACCTACATTAAACTCACGCTTTTGTATCTTTTTGTCATGCCATCTTTTAACTTTTTCTTTAAACAGTTTGGCATTCTCATAGGCCTGGGTTCTCCACTCATCAAATGAGCTAATGTCAAATAGTCTCTTCTCACCGGCAAGTTTGAAATCATAATTGAGCTCTTTAATGGCCCAATATGCCTTATGTTGTAGTTCGAGAGGTAAGTGACATGCTTTTCCATAAACCATTTTATACAGAGACATACCCATAGGATTTTTATATGCAGTTTTATAGGCCCATAATGCATCGTCAAGTTTCTTGGAACAATTCTTTCTAGATCTATTAACAGTCTTTTGCAAAATTAACTTGATCTCTCTATTACTCAATTCTACTTGACCACTGGACTGTGGGTGATATGGAGATGCAATTCTATGATTAACATCATACTTAGCAAGCATTTTATGGAAGGCATCATGAATAAAATGTGAAGCACCATCAGTCATTAAATATCTAGGGACCCCAAACCTCGGAAAATTAACTTCTTTAAGCATCTTAATAGAGGTGTTATGATTAGCACTACTAGTTGGAATAGCTTCTACCCACTTAGTAATGTAATCAACAACAACTAAAATATGTGTATACCCATTAGAGGAAGGAAACGGTTGAGGGAGTCCTAGACTAAGGGGTCCTCGGGCGTCCGGCCTGTTATCCGTGGGCCGGACTGATGGGCTGTGAAGACATGAAGACCGAAGACTATACCCATGTCCGTATTGGACTATCCTTGGCGTGGAAGGCAAGCTTGGCGACCAACTATGAAGACTCCTTATGTAACCGACTCCATGTAAACCCTAGATTCCCCCGGTGTCTATATAAACCGGAGGGGTTAGTCCGGATACGGAGATACACATTAGCATAGTCATACAGGCTAGACTTATAGGGTTTTAGCCATTACGATCTCGTGGTAGATCAACTCTTGTAATACTCATATTCATCAAGATCAATCAAGCAGGAAGTAGGGTATTACCTCCATAGAGAGGGCCCGAACCTGGGTAAACATTGTGTCCCCCATCTCCTCTTACCATCGATCCTAGACGCACAGTTCGGGACCCCTACCCGAGATCCGTCGGTTTTGACACCGACATTGGTGCTTTCTTTGAGAGTTCCACTGTGCCGTCAATGAGAGGTTCGATGGCTCCTTCAATCGTCGTTAGAGACGTTGTCCAAGGAGAAACCTTCCTCCCTGGACAGATTTATGTGTTCGTCGGCTTCATACTGCGGGCCAACTCGCTTGGCCATATGAAGTAGATCGATAGCTACGCCCCTGGCCATCAGGTCAGATTCGGAAGCTCGAACTACGTTGCGGACGCCCGAGACTTGATCTTCGAAGGATTTGAGCCCGCGGCGATCTCTCCCCCTTGCTCCGATGGACATGACTTAAAGCTGTCATCGGATCACATCCACGAGTTGGTTCCTCTCGCTGCAACGGCCTCAGAGCCGAAGCAGATCGTGCCCTCTGAGGCCCCAGGGTCCGCGGCGTTGGAGCCGCACACGGACTTTACATCCTGCAATGCTTGCGTCAATGGAACTCTGAACTTGTTTCCGGCTATACGTTCCAGACCAAGTATGTCCGCGGACACCGAGCTGGATCGGTTATCGATTTTCAAATTCAGTGTCGCAGATATCTTCCAGCACTCACCTTTCGGTGACGTACTAAACTCTCTAAAGAACTTATCCTTGGAGAAAGACTCGCAGTCGAACTATGTCCGGTTCGAGCTAGAGACGGATGACGAGGAACTTTGCTTCCCACCCACCACCCACTTCATAGCCACCGTCGATGACTTAACCGACGTGCTTGATTATGGCTCCGAAGACATTGACGGTATGGACGACGATGCCGAGCAAAGCCAAGACCCGCCATTCACTAGACGTTGGACCGCCAGCTCTTCGTGCGACGTGTACATGGTTGACACACCTAAAGGATCCAGCAACGATAACGAAGAGCCCAATGCGAATAAACCCTCTGAGACACAGTCCAAGCGTCGGCGGCCCAAACGCCACTCTAAGGCCCGTCGCTCAAAAGATGGCAACACTGGCACCGGAGAAAATAGTACTCCGTGCGACGCCGAAAACAATGAAGACCCTGACGGAGTTGCACCCGAACAGGAAGAACACAACAACATGCAAGATAACTCCAGCGAACAATCATAGAATATGACTCAGAGGACGATAGTTACCATCCACCCTCTGAGGAGGAGACAAGCCTCGGCAACGAAGACTTCATCGTGCCTGAGGATCCTCTGGAACAGGAGCGCTTTAAACTTCAGCTCATAGCCACTACAAGGAGCCTCAAAAAGAAACAACATCAGCTTCAAGCTAAACAAGATCTGCTCATCGACAGATGGACTGATGTCCTGACAGCCGAAGAATACGGCCTCAAATGCCCAGTCAAGAGCTACCCGAGACGCAGACTGCTACCTCAATTCGATGAGGAGGCGTCAGAGCACACATCTCCACCATGCAATGCGGAACGACCACCATGTGGTCGAGACAGGGCGGCCGACCGGCCACCCCGCAGTCGGGATAAAGCGGCAACTCGGGCCGAACAACAGCCTGCCCCATCGCCCTGCAAAAATAGAGATGGAAGAGTTCGTGGTCACACGTACGACCTCCGGTAGATCCTGGACAGTAGAGCAGGACATACAAGATCGATCTATGGATCGCGAGGACGCGCCTCGAGGCACGACGACGGCTACCTATTCGGACGTGACAAACCTAACCACGCCCGGGCCGAATACCGCAAACTGACTCCATCAGATCTACGTCACGACGCGGCTAGATACAGAGGCGCCGCACACCCTCTCTGCTTCACAGATGTAGTACTGGATCATGAATTCCCCGAGGGGTTCAAGCCCGTCAATATCGAATCATATGACGGCACAATCGATCCCGCAGTATGAATCGGGGATTTTATTCTACATATCCATATGGCTCGAGGAGATGACCTCCACGCCATTAAATACCTCCCACTAAAGCTCAAAGGGCCAACTCAGCACTGGCTTAATAGCCTGCCTGCAAATTCCATTGGTAGCTAGGAGGATTTGGAAGAAGCCTTCCTGGACAACTTCCAAGGAAGTTATGTCCGGCCACTAAATGCCGATGACTTAAGCCACATAGTTCAACAACCACGGGAATCAGCAAGAAAATTCTGGACTAGGTTTCTAACCAAAAAGAATCAGATCATTGACTGTCTGGATGCCGAAGCCCTAGCGGCCTTTAAGCATAGCATCCGGGATGAATGGCTCGCCCGCCACCTCGGCCAAGAATGGACGAGGTCCATGGCAGCCCTCACGGCACTAATGACCTGCTTCTGTGCGGGAGAGGATAGTTGGCTGGCTCGCAGTACAAACACAACCAATCAAACGGGCCCCTCAGAGGCCAAAAACAACATCGACAAGCTCCGGCGCAATAGACACAAACGCCGAAGCCATGGCGATAACACTGGTGATACTACAGTTCACGCCGGATTCAGTGGCTCCAAGGCTGGCCAGCGAAAGAAGCCCTATAAAAGGAGCAGCGGAGGACCATCCAGCTTGGACCGCATACTCGATTGCCCCTGCCAGATACATGGCACCCCTGACAAACCGGCCAACCATAAACAGAGATTGCCGGGTATTTAAACAAGCCAGCAAGGCAAACAACGGAAGCAAGGAAGGGGAATCACAGAGCGAGGACGAGGACGAAGAGCCCCGGCAGCCGAACAATGGGGGGCAGAAGAAATCCCCCCCCCCCCAAGTAAAAACGGTGAACATGATATACGCTACGCACATCCCCAAAAGGGAGCGCAAGCAAGCGCTTAGGGACGTCTACGAGGTAGAGCCAGTCGCCCCAAAATTCAACCCGTGGTCATCATTCCCGATCACCTTTGATCGATGACATCACCCAACTAGTATCCGCCATGGCGGTTCAGCCGCACTAGTCCTCGACCCAATCGTCGATGGGTTTCACCTAACACGAGTCCTGATGGACGGTGGCAGCAGCCTTAACCTGCTTTACCAGGACACAATGCGGAAAATGAGCATCGACCCCTCACGAGTCAAGCCCGCGAAGACTACCTTTAAAGGAGTCATACCAGACGTAGAAGCCTGTTGTACGGGCTCAATAACACTGGAAGTAGTATTCGGTTCATCGGATAATTTCCAAAGCGAAGAACTAACCTTCGATATCGTCCCATTTCGCAGTGGCTATCATGCCCTGCTCGGACGAACCGCATTCGCTAGATTCAACGTGGTGCCACATTATGCTTATATGAAGCTCAAGATGCCCGGTCCATGTGGTGTCATTACAGTAAATGGAAACACGGAACGTTCCCTCCGTACAGAGGAGCAAACCACCGCCCTAGCGGTAGAAGTACAAAGCGGCCTTCTCAAAAAGCATTATAATCCGGCTGCCGAGCCCCTGGACATCATTAAAACGGTCCGGACTACACTGCAACAGGACATCTAGGCTCATCTCGAGCCGAATTAGCGGTTCGGCCTCCGTCCCAGTCTCGATGTGACACGGGCATCAGTACCGCACGTACATAAACTACGGACTCAAAACCACATGGGAGTCGACGGAGGCATAACCCGTTCGCGATCCACAATACGGCTGGACCGACCTGGGGATTCGCACGCTGTTACTTTTTCATTTCCTTTTTACGGGTTTTCTTCTCCTTTCAAGGTTCATACGGACAACCCGCTTGCAGAACACACCAAGGAGGCAAGGAGCTCGGGTGTACAAGGCAAACCCCAGGTGATCTCTACTAAACGATCGCCATACCTATTTTATACACCCGCACACAGCTCGCCCTTGGTTACAACATGTTAAATAACCTTACTTGCTTATCACATCACTTGTATAAAGTACGCTTTGACGTACTAATTACATCACAATGGTAAATAAACGGTGGCGTCAGCTCTTTACTTCATTTTTCTCCGTTTCCTCACCTTAGTATCTATTTCTCATTACACACGTACACCATGGTACGTACTGATACGCCAGGGGCTTCATTACACCCGGCATCATGGCAATCAAAGTCCAAACACTTTTACAGTTGTGATGCCCCGAGACCGATGCGCCAAGTGTCCGCCAGTTATTCGCCGTCGTTGCCATGTCATGTGCTTGCGTGTTGCTCTTTGCCATGTCATCATCTGCATTCCATATCATGTCATCATGTGCATCGCATTTGCATACGTGTTCGTCTCATGCATCCGAGCATTTTCCCCGTTGTCCATTTTGCAATCCGGCGCTCCTATGTTCCCCGGCGTCCCCTTTTACCTTTTTCTGTGTGCGGGTATTAAACCTTCTCGGAATGGACCGAGGCTTGACATGTGGCCTTGGTATAACACCGGTAGACCGCCTGTCAAGTTTTGGGTCAATCGGAGGTCGTTTGGTACTCCAACGGTTAACCGGATAGCCGTAAAGGCCTCTTTGGTGTACAGCCCAACGCCCCTTCAAAGTGGCCCAAACCCACCTAAGTCATCCCCATGTTCTCGGTCGTTCGATCACGATCGCGTGGCCGAAAACCACACTCCATTTGGAGCTTCCTAGCCCCCTCTAGCTATAAATATGTGATCCCCTCCCGTTTTTCGCGCAGGTCAAACCCTAGCCCCGCTCCCCTCGCGCCGCCGGACATGTCCGTCCGCCACCGGACAAAATCCGCCACCTCACCGCGCCCAATGAGGAGCCGCCACCTCAGCGCCGCCGGCCCCTCCTCCACTCCTGAGGCGCCACGCGTCCTCCCGCGCCTCCTCCCGCTCGCACCGGCCCGCGGGGCCCGCGTCGGGCCCGCCGGCCTGATTCGCCACCGCCGCTCGCCCGCGCGAGGCCCGCGCCACCGGCGCCCCGCGCTGCTCCGCGCCTCCCGCCCGACGCCGGCGAGCCGCCGTCTCCTCTCGCCGCCGCCTTGCGCCGCCGCCACCGCGCGCCTGCCCGCCGGCTTGCGCTGCTCCGCGCGCAGCGTCGCCGCCCCGCGCGCCTCGCCTCGCCGCCGAGCGTCGCCGCCCCGCCGCTCGCTTCCTCCTTCCCGCCGGCGAGCCGCCGCGCCCGAGCGCGCCGCCCGCCTCGCCATCCCGCCGCCGCCTCGACTCCGCCGCACGTCGCCGGCGCCGGATCCGCCCGGATCCGGCCGGATCCACCTCGCCCGCGCCTTCCCCGCGCTGCCCCGCCCGGATTCCGGCGATCCTCGGCGACCGCGCGCCCGGTTGACTTCTTCCCCCTCTTTTTTTCACTAAGTCCCCGACTTTTGGACATTATCTTGCCATGTTCATCATGCCATAACTCTCTGCACGTAGCTCCGTTTCGGGCGTACAATATGTCAAATTGTTCGTCTCGAAGAGTAGATCATTTCATTACATTGCATCATTTTCATTTGAGCTCATATTGGTGCCCGAAATGCTGTTAGAAGAGGGCTATGTGATGTTAGTTTCTGATTCTTATCAGAACTTGCACTTTTGTCATTTTTGCCATGATTGATGTGTGCATCCTATGAAGTTGAGTCCTACATGAGTTTTGTAATATGCCATGTTAACTATACATATAATGTTTCCATGTATTTTTGTGATCTATGTGGTGACTAGCACAAGCATGCAAACTAGGTCACTTGATGTTGCTGATTTCAGAGACTTAGTGATTTCACTAAGTCCCTGACTGCTGTTATTATCATGCCGTGTTTTCTTGTTGTTTCTGAGAGATCTATGCATAATTTGAGCATGATCAGTAAGGGAGTTTTGGACTTGAATATTTGCTATATCCATACATGCCTTTGTTTGCAATTATGGAGTGCCATATCTTGAGTCAATCGAGCTCTACTTTTGCTTCAGAATGTTGCTGGCAGAATGTTTACATGTTATTCGATTTTGCCAAGCTTCGTGTAGTTGATCCTTGCATGATATGATGCTATTCTTGCCATGTATTGTTACTATGCCATGTCTTCTTGATGTATGTATGCTTAGTTTATCAAGAAATGCTCTGTAGTGAGTGCATCGAGCTCACGAACATGCCTAGTCGTTATTAATTGCTGCCATGTCCAGTTTTCTGCTAAGTCTGAAACCTGTAACGAAAACTTGCTTAATTGACATGTGTGTTATTATATTTTATAGTCCTTTTTGGCTTATGGTCAGTAAGTAACTTTTGTTAAGTGCTTTGAGTTGATTCATGCCATGCCTTGCTTTGCTATGTCATGATCCTGTAGCATGTTGTTTCATTGCTCTGAACATGTCATCTTGATGTTAATTTCTGCTATGTTGTTATTTTCACAAAGTCTGTGAACTTGTTATCGTTTGCACTTTTGCCATGATTGGTTGGACCTGTTATGATGTGAATTAGCCGTAGCTCAGTGTTCATCTTTTGTCGTGCATCTTGTGTAGATTATTGTCATATGCTTTGTTGCTATGTTTGGGTGCAGTAGCTTAGTTTCTTGTTGCTTGCTAAGTAGCATCATGCTGTTAATGGCAGATTCTTGTCATTCTTGTTTCGCTTGTCATTTGCAAACCGTGCATCCGATTCCGGTGATCTTTATATCGATTTCAACCGAAATCACCTCACCTATCCAGTGGCATACTTGGTTTGCCAAGATTATGCCTTGTTCATCTTTTTCCTTCCGAAGCATGCTTATGCATTGCATACCACATCTCGCATATCATGCCATGTTTATGTGGTGGTTGTTTACTATGTTGTGTGCTTCTTTCCGGTGTTGCTTCTTCGGGTTGATTCCGTTATCATCGCGGTTGTGAGGATCCGTTCGTCTACGTCCGTTTGTCTTCTTCATGGACTCGTTCTTCTTCCTTGCGGGATTTCAGGCAAGATGACCATACCCTCGAAATCACTTCTATCTTTGCTTGCTAGATTGCTCGCTCTTTTGCTATGCCTATGCTGCGATACCTACCACTTGCTTATCATGCCTCCCATATTGTTAAACCAAGCCTCTAACCCACCTTGTCCTAGCAAACCGTTGTTTGGCTATGTTACCGCTTTGCTCAGCCCCTCTTATAGCGTTGTTAGTTGCAGGTGAAGATGAAGTTTGTTCCTTGTTGGAACATGGAGATGTTGTTCCTTGTTGGAACATGTTTACTTGTTGGGATATCACAATATATCTTATTTAATTAATGCATCTATATACCTGGTAAAGGGTGGAAGGCTCGGCCTTATGCCTGGTGTTTTGTTCCACTCTTGCCGCCCTAGTTTCCGTCATATCGGTGTTATGTTCCCGGATTTTGCGTCCCTAACGCGGTCGGGTGATTTATGGGACCCCCTTGACAGTTCGCTTTGAATAAGACTTTTCCAGCAAGGCCCAACCTTGGTTTTACCATTTGCCTACCACCTGTCCTTTTCCCTTGGGTCTGATCAACCCGAGGGTCATCTTTATTCAGCCCCCCCCCCCCAGGCCAATGCTTGTCTAAGTGTTGGTCCGAACTAGAGCCCTTTGCAGCGCCACCTCAAGGAAACTTGAGGGCTGGTTTTAGCTGTACGGATTGCTCATCCGGTGTTGCCCTGAGAACGAGATATGTGCAGCTCCTATCAGGATGTCGGCGCATCGGGCGGCTCTGCTGGACTTGTTTTATTGCTGTCGAAATGTCTTGTAGCCGGGATTCCGAGACTGATCGGGTCTTCCCGGGGAGAAGGAATATCCTTCGTTGATCGCGAGAGCTTATCATGGGCTAAGTTGGGACACCCCTGCAGGGTTTTGAACTTTCGAAAGCCGTGCCCGCGGTTATGGGCAGATGGGAATTTGTTAATGTCCGGTTGTAGAAAACCCGAAGTTGATCTTAACTAAAATACACCAACCGCGTGTGTAACCGTGATGGTCTCTTCTCGGTGGGGTCCGGGAAGTGAACACGGTTGTTGGAGTTATGCTTGACGTAAGTAGTTTAGGATCACTTATTGATCATAGTTGTTCGACCGTGCTTTGCCTTCTCTTCTCGCTCTCTGTTGCGTATGTTTAGCCACCATATATGCTAGTCGCTTGCTGCAGCTCCACCTCATACCTTTTACCCCTACCCATAAGCTTAAATAGTCTTGATCTCGCGGGTGTGAGATTGCTGAGTCCTCGTGACTCACCAGATACTTCCAAACCAGTTTGCAGGTGCCGATGAGTCCGTGCAGGTGACGCACCCGAACTCAAGGAGGAGTTCAATGAAGATCTTGTCCTTTATGTTGTTCCGTTCTAGTCGATCAGTAGTGGAGCCCAGTTGGGGTCGATCTTGGTCCTTTGTCGCTTTTGAGGTTCTTCTTTTATTTTGGCTCCGTAGTCGGGCCCTGATTGTAGCTGTATGATGTATTGTTTTATTCATGTAATTGTGTGAAGTGGCGATTGTAAGCCAACTATGTATCTTTTTCCCTTATGTATTACATGGGTTGTGTGAAGATTACCTCACTTGCGACATTGCTTTCAATGCGGTTATGCCTCTAAGTCGTGCTTCGACACGTGGGAGATATAGCCGCATCAAGGGCGTTACAAGTTGGTATCAGAGCCTTCCCCGACCTTAGGAGCCCCCACTGATTGATCGTTTTTAGTGGCCGAGTTGTGTCTAGAAAAATGTTTTGAGTCATTTAGGAATTATATATCGGAGAGTTTAGGATTTCTTTTTACTCCCCAGCCCCTTCGACCTTCTGGTAAGGCTTCCTGACGTAGAGTTTTGACTCTTCTCTTCTCAAATTTCACTAAAAAATATTTTAGGATCACGCGGGTATATTATAATCGTTCCGATGGTTTTATGATGACAACATTGTCTTGGTTGCCTCCTGACATTTAGGGGTTGTGGCAGTGTCCCGGGGAGTTGAGCTCCGAGGTGTTGTCGTCATAATATTATCGTTGCGGTTTTGGAATACCTGAGTTTAGTACGCCGACATCGAAAATCTCTTTTGTACAGTTGTTGGTGAGATAACCCTGATAGCCCAGTACTGTGGCGAGTGCAGGAGTATTGCCATGACTCGTATAACGGATGCTTTTCGAAGGTTGAGGTAGATGATTTCCGAAGGTTTCTTGGTTATGTGTTGAAGGATGGATACAGCTGGTTGTAGGATTTGCTAGTTTGGGTGAGATATTATGCTTCCCCTGTATCCCCAACACCTGATTGCATAACCAAAAAGTTTCGGGAGTTTATAAGTGGGAATTCAAGTATATCGTAGGATATCTTTCCAACAGACACATGATACGATATGGGATCTATCTTATGTTTGTTTCCGGCTTATTCTGGAAGCCAATCCTTTGTTTTTGATTTGTTTTATGGTATTCGAGTTGCTTCAATGTCAAGTGTTGAATCCATACCTTTCCTAAATGGTGTTCTCATATTTCTATGTGAATACTAATCCTTCTTGATCATCAAGATTATCATACCAATTCTTTTTCAACCGGTGTGTCTCTCTTCAAGTGGATCCGATCACTTCAACATCTGCAAGATCATATATCAGTTTCTTCTCAACGGTGTTTGCTTCATCCGTTCCAAGTTGTCGTTGTTTTCCCGCCCTCCCACCCTTATTCCATCAAGGACTCAGATTTCTCAATCATGTATCCTTATTGATGGAAGTTTCTTCATTCTTTCCTTCAATGTTCTTATCCGGTGTTTATCATGAAGATTCTAGCGGAGCTTCAAGTTCATCATTCGTCATTCTTTTCTTCTCCGGTGGATTCAATTCAAGCGTTATCGATCATATTCTTTTCCCCGTTTCTAATGTTTTCTCATACCGGTGCACCTCACAATCTTTCACCTCTCACTATTCATTTGTTCCGGAGTGATGAAGATATCTCAGAAGATTCAAGTTTCCATTCTCAATTCACTTAAGTTCTTTTGAGGATGCTATCTCATTCAAGCCATTTAATTCAACCGGTGCAATATCCCTTTCAAGCAATCGTTCAATGGTGTTTCTTTTGAGTGGGCCCTAACCCACAGGTCTTTTTCCAGGATCTTACCTGACTCTTCTAATTTTCCCGGAGCTATTCCCAAATTCTTGTCGAAGTTTGACGTAAGAATGATTTATCATCAGTCAAATGTCTTTCTCCAAGATCTTTCAAATTCTTCTCATTATTGGTTCAACATTTCTATTTCTCAGTCCGGAGTGCTTCAACAATTCATAGTAGTGTTTCTCATCATCATTTTCAACATTTGAAGACTGAAGAAGAGTTTCTCTTAAATCTTGCTCCATTCTCTTCAAGATTCATGGTTCTAGCTTGTTGCCATCCTCTCATAATTGTTTCGATTGTGAGAATTATTTTCACCCATCCGGAGCATTTCAGTAGTCATTTCAGTTTGATTCTCCAAAGCCTTTATCTCAGAATTATTCATTCTCAGCTTCGTCTATCGTTCAACAAATCTTACCGGTGCATCATTCAATATTCTCTAATCAGCTCTTCATCTCTGCATTCACTTGTATCTAAATTCCCTCAAGTATCAACATCTTTTTCTAATTCTTCCCGGTGTTTCTGTATCTTTTCTTCGTTCATTTTCAATTCTTACGGTGGTTCGTTCAAGATCCTTCTTCCGTTGTTGTCATACCAACTCATTCATTCTTTTCAATCCTACCGGTGGTTCGTTGAAGACCTTCTCAAGTTTGTGCTATGTCTCTCTTAATCCTTTATATGAGAATAAGTTGCATGCCTAATCAGTTGCTTGTCATCAATCTAAATTGGTGAAGGATACGCATAGTGTAATTCTTATTCTTGTTTCAACCAAGTGATTAATTCCTTATTCCGGAGGTTCATCAAAATTCTTGATTTCTTTTGTTCAACTCTCTCTCCGGAGTTCCAAGTTTTTTTTCTCGGTTATATCGTCACGAAGATCCATCTAAATCATTGCAAGGCTTCACCTGGTGTTTTCAACTTCTCTTTCTTCCTATCATCCTTTTATTACCGGAGTTCTTTATGGAGACTACATGATGATTAACAAAGGATTTAATTCCTTCTCGAAGTGTTCATCGAGATTCTTTTCAGAGAAGATCAAGTATTCTTCATCTTGCATTTTGAAGTGCAATCCTTTCAACCGTATCATTCGAGGTGGTATTATGTCATTCCTGATTATTGGAGTTCACGTCTCATGACTCACATGTTGTCAAGAATGAGGTATTTTAAATCCATCAATCTCTTCATTGGAGTTATCTTGGGTTATATTTCACCTAAAGCTTTCCCTAAGGATTGTTGCTATTTATGGTGCTATAAATGATCCAAGTTCTTCATTTATCCTCCCGGTGAAATAAGTTTCTCGTCTCTTTGTTGTTATCAATCCAATCGTTTGTTTCCGTTGGTGACAGAAGCTCACCTCATAATTTTGGGATGTCTCCCATAAGTCCACATCAAGCTTAAGTTTTCGTTGCTGATAATCCAACAACTCCGTTCAACCTTTTTCTTCGTAAGCTTTCTCTTTCAATTTTATTTGTGAGAGTTATCATTTTCTTCTCCATTCCTTTATCCCAATGATCTATTTTCTATTTCTTCTTCCGGAGGCATTGTGATGTTGCTCCCTTCACTCTTCTTCTCGAATGGTGAGGATCATGTTCTTTGCTTTGGCTTATCCATTCAACCGAAGTGTCGTGTCCTTCATTTAAGTTCTATCATCTTATCAAGTTTATCCTCTCTTCTCAACCGGAGTGCTATTTGGAATCATTCTTACCCCTTGTGTCATTCTTATAATTGTTTTCGAGGCAGTGTGTTGTCGATTTCGTCAAGTATCATCCCATCTTCTCAAGTTCATATTCGATCCCTTCCATTTTCCAACCGGAGCGTTATCGTAATTGATCATTATCGTTCTTTGTACATCTCGTTTTAACCGGAGTGTTGTATCATCTCTTCAATATCTTTTCATCTCATCAAGTTTTTCTTCTCTTTTCAGTCGGAGTGCTGCCCAAATCATATCATTCTTATTCGTTCTCTATCTTGTTTTAACCGGAGTGGTTTCAATATCTATTTTGTCACTTAACCTTTTGGTTCTCGTCATATACCATGTTCCTCTTTCCTAACGGAGTTGTTTTCAACTTTGTTCATCTTCGTTGTTTTCGTTCTTTCTTTTGTTTCAACCTCTCAAGGTTCCTTGGTTTCACTCTTTTGTCAAAGAAGCAACTTAGCTTTACCTCTTCTCTTTCTCTTCCGTTCTCCCCTCCGGTGCCATTCTAGATCTCGGGACGAGATCCTCTCGTAGTGGTGGAGTGTTGTGACGCCCCGAGACCGATGCGCCAGGTGTCCGCCAGTTATTCGCCGTCGTTGCCATGTCATGTGCTTGCGTGTTGCTCTTTGCCATGTCATCATCTGCATTCCATATCATGTCATCATGTGCATCGCATTTGCATACGTGTTCGTCTCATGCATCCGAGCATTTTCCCCGTTGTCCATTTTGCAATCCGGCGCTCCTATGTTCCCCGGCGTCCCCTTTTACCTTTTTCCGTGTGCGGGTATTAAACCTTCTCGGAATGGACCGAGGCTTGACATGTGGCCTTGGTATAACACCGGTAGACCGCCTGTCAAGTTTCGGGTCAATCGGAGGTCGTTTGGTACTCCAACGGTTAACCGGATAGCCGTAAAGGCCTCTTTGGTGTACATCCCAACGCCCCTTCAAAGTGGCCCAAACCCACCTAAGTCATCCCCATGTTCTCGGTCGTTCAATCACGATCGCGTGGCCGAAACCGCACTCCATTTGGAGCTTCCTAGCCCCCTCTAGCTATAAATATGTGATCCCCTCCCGTTTTTCGCGCAGGTCAAACCCTAGCCCCGCTCCCCTCGCGCCGCCGGACATGTCCGTCCGCCACCGGACGAAATCCGCCACCTCACCGCGCCCAATGAGGAGCCGCCACCTCAGCGCCGCCGGCCCCTCCTCCACTCCTGAGGCGCCACGCGTCCTCCCGCGCCTCCTCCCGCTCGCACCGGCCCGCGGGGCCCGCGTCGGGCCCGCCGGCCCGATTCGCCGCCGCTGCTCGCCCGCGCGAGGCCCGCGCCACCGGCGCCCCGCGCTGCTCCGCGCCTCCCGCCCGACGCCGGCGAGCCGCCGTCTCCTCTCGCCGCCGCCTTGCGCCGCCGCCACCGCGCGCCTGCCCGCCGGCTTGCGCTGCTCCGCGCGCAGCGTCGCCGCCCCGCGCGCCTCGCCTCGCGCCGAGCGTCGCCGCCCCGCCGCCCGCTTCCTCCTTCCCGCCGGCGAGCCGCCGCGCCCGAGCGCGCCGCCCGCCTCGCCATCCCGCCGCTGCCTCGACTCCGCCGCACGTCGCCGGCGCCGGATCCGCCCGGATCCGGCCGGATCCACCTCGCCCGCGCCTTCCCCGCGCTGCCCCGCCCGGATTCCGGCGATCCTCGGCGACCGCGCGCCCGGTTGACTTCTTCCCCCTCTTTTTTTCACTAAGTCCCCGACTTTTGGACATTATCTTGCCATGTTCATCATGCCATAACTCTCTGCACGTAGCTCCGTTTCGGGCGTACAATATGTCATATTGTTCGCCTCGAAGAGTAGATCATTTCATTCCATTGCATTATTTTCATTTGAGCTCATCTTGGTGCCCGAAATGCTGTTAGAAGAGGGCTATGTGATGTTAGTTTCTGATTCTTATCAGAACTTGCACTTTTGTCATTTTTGCCATGATTGATGTGTGCATCCTATGAAGTTGAGTCCTACATGAGTTTTGTAATATGACATGTTAACTATCAATATAATTTTTCCATGTATTTTTGTGATCTATGTGGTGACTAGCACAAGCATGCAAACTAGGTCACTTGATGTTGCTGATTTCAGAGACTTAGTGATTTCACTAAGTCCCTGACTGCTGTTATTATCATGCCATGTTTTCTTGTTGTTTCTGAGAGATCTATGCATAATTTGAGCATGATCAGTAAGGGAGTTTTGCACTTGAGTATTTTCTCTATCCATCCATGCCTTTGTTTGCAATTATGGAGTGCCATAGCTTGAGTCAATCGAGCTCTACTTTTGCTTCAGAATGTTGCTGGCAGAATGTTTACATGTTATTCGATTTTGCCAAGCTTGGTGTAGTTGATCCTTGCATGATATGATGTTATTCTTGCCATGTATTGTTAATATGCCATGTCTTCTTGATGTATGTATGCTTAGTTTATCATTAAATGCTCTGTAGTGAGTGCATCGAGCTCACGAACATGCCTAGTCGTTATTAATTGCTGCCATGTCCAGTTTTCTGCTAAGTCTGAAACCTGTAACGAAAACTTGCTTAATTGACATGTGTGTTATTATATTTTCTAGTCCTTTTTGGATTATGGTCATTAAGTAACTTTTATTAAGTGCTTTGAGTTGATTCATGCCATGCCTTGCTTTGCTATGTCATGATCCTGTAGCATGTTGTTTCATTGCTCTGAACATGTCATCCTGATGTTAATTTCTGCTATGTTGTTATTTTCACAAAGTCTGTGAACTTGTTATCGTTTGCACTTTTGCCATGATTGGTTGGACCTGTTATGATGTGAATTAGCCATAGCTCAGTGTTCATCTTTTGTCGTGCATCTTGTGTAGATTATTGTCATATGCTTTGTTGCTATGTTTGGGTGCAGTAGTTTAGTTTCTTGTTGCTTGCTAAGTAGCATCATGCTGTTAATGGCAGATTCTTGTCATTCTTGTTTCGCTTGTCATTTGCAAACCGTGCATCCGATTCCGGTGATCTTTATATCGATTTCAACCGAAATCACCTCACCTATCCAGTGGCATACTTGGTTTGCCAAGATTATGCCTTGTTCATCTTTTTCCTTCCGAAGCATGCTTATGCATTGCATACCACATCTCGCATATCATGCCATGTTTATGTGGTGGTTGTTTACTATGTTGTGTGCTTCTTTCCGGTGTTGCTTCTTCGGGTTGATTCCGTTATCATCGCGGTTGTGAGGATCCGTTCGTCTACGTACGTTTGTCTTCTTCATGGACTCGTTCTTCTTCCTTGCGGGATTTCAGGCAAGATGACCATACCCTCGAAATCACTTCTATCTTTGCTTGCTAGATTGCTCGCTCTTTTGCTATGCCTATGCTGTGATACCTACCACTTGCTTATCATGCCTCCCATATTGTTAAACCAAGCCTCTAACCCACCTTGTCCTAGCAAACCGTTGTTTGGCTATGTTACCGCTTTGCTCAGCCCCTCTTATAGCGTTGTTAGTTGCAGGTGAAGATGAAGTTTGTTCCTTGTTGGAACATGGAGATGTTGTTCCTTGTTGGAACATGTTTACTTGTTGGGATATCACAATATATCTTATTTAATTAATGCATCTATATACCTGGTAAAGGGTGGAAGGCTCGGCCTTATGCCTGGTGTTTTGTTCCACTCTTGCCGCCCTAGTTTCCGTCATATCGGTGTTATGTTCCCAGATTTTGCGTCCCTAACGCGGTCGGGTGATTTATGGGACCCCCTTGACAGTTCGCTTTGAATAAGACTTTTCCAGCAAGGCCCAACCTTGGTTTTACCATTTGCCTACCACCTGTCCTTTTCCCTTGGGTCTGATCAACCCGAGGGTCATCTTTATTCAGCCCCCCCCCCCCCCCCCCGGGCCAATGCTTGTCTAAGTGTTGGTCCGAACTAGAGCCCTTTGCAGCGCCACCTCAAGGAAACTTGAGGGCTGGTTTTAGCTGTACGGACTGCTCATCCGGTGTTGCCCTGAGAACGAGATATGTGCAGCTCCTATCAGGATGTCGGCGCATCGGGCGGCTCTGCTGGACTTGTTTTATTGCTGTCGAAATGTCTTGTAGCCGGGATTCCGAGACTGATCGGGTCTTCCCGGGGAGAAGGAATATCCTTCGTTGATCGCGAGAGCTTATCATGGGCTAAGTTGGGACACCCCTGCAGGGTTTTGAACTTTCGAAAGCCGTGCCCGCGGTTATGGGCAGATGGGAATTTGTTAATGTCCGGTTGTAGAAAACCCGAAGTTGATATTAACTAAAATACACCAACCACGTGTGTAACCGTGATGGTCTCTTCTCGGTGGGGTCCGGGAAGTGAACACGGTTGTTGGAGTTATGCTTGACGTAAGTAGTTTAGGATCACTTATTGATCATAGTTGTTCGACCGTGCTTTGCCTTCTCTTCTCGCTCTCTGTTGCGTATGTTTAGCCACCATATATGCTAGTCGCTTGCTGCAGCTCCACCTCATACCTTTTACCCCTACCCATAAGCTTAAATAGTCTTGATCTCGCGGGTGTGAGATTGCTGAGTCCTCGTGACTCACCAGATACTTCCAAACCAGTTTGCAGGTGCCGATGAGTCCGTGCAGGTGACGCACCCGAACTCAAGGAGGAGTTCAATGAAGATCTTGTCCTTTATGTTGTTCCGTTCTAGTCGATCAGTAGTGGAGCCCAGTTGGGGTCGATCTTGGTCCTTTGTCGCTTTTGAGGTTCTTCTTTTATTTTGGCTCCGTAGTCGGGCCCTGATTGTAGCTGTATGATGTATTGTTTTATTCATGTAATTGTGTGAAGTGGCGATTGTAAGCCAACTATGTATCTTTTTCCCTTATGTATTACATGGGTTGTGTGAAGATTACCTCACTTGCGACATTGCTTTCAATGCGGTTATGCCTCTAAGTCGTGCTTCGACATGTGGGAGATATAGCCGCATCGAGGGCGTTACAACAGTATAGTTCGGCACCCCGAACTTATAGCATTATATGCATCGGCTCTTAATCATGTCTTTGGTCAATAGTTGGGTTGCCCGGCTCCTGTGCTAACTACCTTACGTTCCGCTACATCGGCTAGGGTAGTAAAGGCAGAACTACTGCGATTGTGTCCCGGTTCTTCCAGACGAGCACCTCAGTAGAGAAAGCCGAAAACTGATTGTCATGATGCGGCGAGAGTCGATCAGCTGTTCGAGAGGTTCCAAATCGTTGGAATATTTTTCCGCTTCTTGCGAAAAATCAGTTCTTCTGATTAGGCATGTATAACGCCTCTAACTCGGCTGTCCGAACACCAGGGGCTTCGCCAACTTTCTCAATTATCAAACTCTTATGGCTAATTGAGGTCGGTAAAGGCTGCATAGTCTGATTGCCTTATTCGTTGCGCTAAACACCTCCTTTATGGACCAGAATATGGAGTAAAGAGTGTTTAGATTTATCCCTAACACCCCCGTACTATCTACGTGGAGGTAGAAGCCGACGACTGGTCAACCCTCAGATTTAATAAACGGCCGCACAGGAGGTAAATTTTTTAATCATACTACATAACATCATTGTTCCATATTACAGAGCAAGGCAAATATACATGTTCTCATGGGAATATAACATCCTTCGAACATTGCTCCGCCACAAGGCGGGACCCCTCCAGGACACCTTCGAAGTAGTGCTTGGGCTGACGATGCTCCTTGCCCTCTGGTGGCCCCTCGGTCATTAGCTTTTTGGCATCCAGCTTTGCCCAATGCGTCTTGATGCAGGCAAACGCCATACGCGCACCCTCAATGTAGACCGACCGCTTTACGGATTCAAGCCGCGGACAGGCACTCACTAGCCGCTGTACAAGTCCGAAGTAGCTGCTAGGTATAGGATTGGCAGGCCACAGCCAGACTATCAGGTCCTTCATGGCTAGCTCTGCCAACCTGTGCAGCTCGACCAACTGCTTCAGTTGGTCGCTGAAGGGCACCGGATGTTCGGATCCCAGATATTGGGACCAGAACAGCTTCTCCATAGACATCCCTTCTTTGGCTCTAAAGTGCTCGTTAGCATCGGATACACTGTGCGGAAGATCTGTAAACGCCCCTGGAAAAACCCAAATCCAGGATAAGTACAAGGAACGTTTCTTCTACATACTTGCTATGCATCATGATAGACTTACCCGTCGTAATCTTCTTGGCCGCCTGAATTTCTTGGAGGTCGCTCTGAGCTTCGGCTCGTGCATCCGGTGCACTCTGGCGGGCCTTCGCCAATTCGGACTCTTGCGCCTTATAATCACGCTCCACGGAATCAAATCTCTCTATCGCGCCCTGGAGTTGTTGCTGCGCCTCGCCAACCCGGGCCTCGTGCTTCTCGCGCAAGGCGAGTTCCTTGGCCGCTGTCGGTGTCAAAACCGGTGGATCTCGGGTAGGGGGTCCCGAACTATGCATCTAAGGCGGATGGTAACAGGAGTCGGGGGACACTATGTTTACCTAGGTTCGGGCCCTCTCGATGGAGGTAATACCCTACTTCCTGCTTGATTGATCTTGATGATATGAGTATTACAAGAGTTGATCTACCACGAGATCATAAAGGTTAAACCCTAGAAGCTAGCCTATGATTATGATTGTTGTTGTCCTACGGACTAAGCCCTCCGGTTTATATAGACACCGGAGGGGGCTAGGGTTACACAGAGTCGGTTACAGAGAAGGAGATCTACATATCCGAATTGCCAAGCTTGCCTTCCACGCAAAGGAGAGTCCCATCCGGACACGGGACGAGGTCTTCAATCTTGTATCTTCATAGTCCAACAGTCCGGCCAAAGTACATAGTATGGCTGTCCGAGAACCCCCTTATCCAGGACTCCCTCAGTAGCCCTTGAACCAAGCTTCAATGACGATGAGTCCGGCGCGCAGATTGTCTTCAGCATTGCAAGGTGGGTTCCTTCTCCAAATACTTCATAGAAGATTTCAAACACAAGGATAGTGTCCGGCTCTGCAAAACAAATTCCACATACCACCGTAGAGAGTACAATATTCCACAAATCTAATCTGCTGACAACTTTTCATAACATGACATCATGCCACGACCCGGTCTTTATTCGAACCATTTTCCTCAACCAGCTGCTACGCACACTGTGGGGCGGTTTCCTTGGCACGTCTCGCCGAAGCAGAGATCGTGTCCCCTTATCACGGGATCCTCATCAATACGGGCATGGTAACCCAACCACGCCATTAATCGCGGTGCTTGGGGAATAAGCGATTTTACGGGGCAAGTGGGGAAGCGCACGGCTTCTACCGCCTTTATAAAGGGATAAGGATTCCTCCTTTTCACACGCTCGATCTCCAGCGCCCAAGTTCTCACCTTTTCCGTAAAGCCATTCCAAACATGTCCGGAGCGGGAGGCAAGTGGATGGTCTCCTCCGTTACGGAGGCAGACATTATGAAGCTCCGGGAAGCCGGATACTTGGCCGCAAACATTGCGCACCGGCTCCCAGATGCAGGGCAGATCGTCCCTACTCCAGAGCCCTGTGAGAGGGTTGTATTCCTCAACCACTTCGTCCGCGGACTGGGATTTCCCCTCCACCCATTTGTCCGCGGGCTCATGTTCTACTACGGGCTAGACTTCCATGATCTGGCCCCCAATTTCATCCTCAACATCTCGGCGTTTATCGTCGTGTGCGAGGCCTTCCTCTGCATCAGACCCCACTTCGGCCTGTGGCTGAAGACCTTCAATGTGAAACCAAAGGTGGTGGTCGTCCAGCAAGCAGAGTGCCGAGGCGCTATGGTGGGCAAAATGCCCAACGTGACCTGGCTCGAAGGCTCCTATGTGGAGACCATGAAGGGGTGGCAATCAGGGTGGTTCTACATCACCGAGCGACGCGACACCAACTGGGTGGTGACCCCCGAATTTTGATCCGGCATCCCCATGCGGCTCACCTCCTGGAAAGAGAAGGGACTATCCTGGGGTTCATCGGTGGAACTGACCGGACTCCAGAACTGCGTTAAAAACATGATAAGCAAGAAAATCAAGATTGTCAATGTGGTTCAGGTCATGCTCTTCCGCCGGATTCTTCCGTGTCAAAGATGGACATTCAATATGTGGGAGTTTGACCCGGCCAAGCACCAGACGCTACGAGAGCTTTTCGGCACGACGCACCAAGATGTCTGGAAGGTGTTGTTCAAGTCCGCTGAGGTACCTCCTCCCCTTACCGAGGATCGCGGACTCAGCGCGAAGCGCCCTGCCAATCCAGTAAGCTCTTTATATCTCTCAAGATGTTTTTTCCCCAATATATTCGTGAGAGGGATCTAAGCCTCCACTTCAATTTAACAGGACTGGGTAGCGACAGCGGAGCGGATCGATTGTCCGGCTCCACTGCTCGAAGATCCAGCAAATGCTCTCGTAACGGAGATGCTGGTTCCGGCGCCCTATGAGGCGCCGGAGAAGAAGGCCGCAGGGACCAGGAAAGGTCTATGGTGCAAGGTTGTATCGGACTCATCGTCTGATAACACTGAGGCACACTCCTCCAACGAAAACGAGGAGGAAGAAGAGGAAAGTTCTCCCCCCCCCCCAGCCGGGGGACAAGAAAAGGAAGGCCGTCCCATCTGGGGAGGCCGAAGGGTCCAAAAAGGGATGGACCCTCCCTCCAGACCACTCCGCAAGAGCTGCCTACAACGACGAGGAGTGGTTGCCCAGGGACAAGCCCCTGGCGAAGTTGTGAGTATCCGGATACTATAGTAGTTCTGGTATGTTTTGTTTTATTGCTTCTTATCATGTCGAACATGATCGTGCAGTCCGGCCAAGGCCCGCATCGGCGTATCCTCTTCAGATGGGTCTTTTGGTCAGTCGGCGATGAACAACGACTCCCTCCCGACAGCCACCTCCCCCCGGACCACAGACGACCTCGAGGTGTTGTCTCCGAGGATACCGGTCCAAGGGGAGGTAATTCTGGAGGCGCCCCAAGGCGACATCCGAGACGCCGGGCGCATAAGGGGGAAGACCCCCGTGGGTTCTGATGATGGGGGCCGCAACAAGTTTGGCCCCCAGCCGAATACCGCGTCGGAACCTCCAGTGGTTCCGGATTCTGACAGGCAACCCCTTGCTAAGGGGGGTGAGCTGTCTGTGCCGATGACCCCTGTCCATCCAGAGGCGTCGGACGACTTGCTGGAAGCGCTGTGCGGTGCTTCCATTGACGAAGAGCACCGCACCATCATGAGTGCGGTGGTTGAGAAGGTTTGGTCCGCCAAGAGCGGATTGACCGAAGCCTGTGCCAGCCTCCTAACAGGCTTTGAGGTAAGTAAGCAAATTATGAGAAAATATCACAACATAGAAAGTAGCCTCTGATGCTCTGTTTGGTGTTCGGAAAGAAAGGCCGAACAAAGGATCAAATACCATTCACAGGAGTCTAATCAAAATATGTCTATGTGAATAAGCAGGCTCTGCTGCTAGCCGCTGCCGCTCGTATTGCGGACAAGGTTGTTAGAATTGCGATTTTGTTATATGATTATATGACTTTACGATCCAAGCTTACCCATCTGATTGTACGATTTTAGTTCATAAAATCTATGTTTCTACGATCCTGGTAGTGAAGATTTTACGATTTACGATTCTACCATCAGAGCTCCGATCCGATTCAAAATCGCGATTCTAACAACCTTGACTGCGGAGGTCTCCGGACTGAAGCGAGACCTTGAGCGGTCCGAAGAAGAGCTCAGCCTAATCAAGAGGTAGCCCTAAGAGAGCAAAGGTAAGTGATACCCCGTCTATATATTGATAAAGAAAAAATGGTTTTAGCTCATAGGATCATCATGAATTTTGATAGGGGCCACGACCGAAGTGGCGTCCCTGAAGAAGGCGTTGTCCGAGGCCCAAGACAAAGCGGCCAAGGAGCGCGTCGAGCTGAGAACCAAGAGGCCCGAGTCGGTGAGGTCCAGCAAGAGCTCCAGGACTTCGTCAAGAAATACGAGTCCTTAGAGCGTGACTCTAAGACTCAGGAGTCTGAGCTTGCGAAGGCCCTCGAGAGCGCAAAAAATGCCAAGGCCGAAGCCCAAGAGGCCCTCCAGGAGATTCAGGCGGTCAAGAAGATAGAGGCGGGTAAGGCATTCATTATGCAAAGCAAACATGTGAAGGAAACTTTCCTTTTACATACCCGAATTCGGAGCTCTCCAGGAGCGTTCGCAGATCTGCCCCGCAGCGTATTGGATGCAGCCGAGTTCTACCGGCCCGAGGAAGGGAGCTCAACGAAGAAGTTGTTCTGGTCTTAGTATATTGGGACCGAACATCCGATGCCCTTGAGCGACCAGTTGAAGCAACTGGTCGAGCTTCACAAGGCGGCCGAACTGGCCATGAGGGGTCTCATAGTCCGGATGTGGCCTGGCGAGCCCCTGCCTGGCAGCTACTTCGACCTGGTAAATCGGCTTGTGAATGCCTGCCCTCGGTTAGAAGTCATAAAGCGATCCTTCTGCATTGAAGGTCCGCGCAGGGCTTTTGCCCGTGCGAAAGTGCACTGGGCGAAGATGGACGCCGAAAAGCTGGTGAAGGAGGGGCCGCCGGAGGGCAAGGAGCATCGCCACACCAAAAAGTATTATGACAGTGTCCTGAAGGGTGCTCGCCTTGTGGCGGAGGAATGTGCTAAGGATGTAATATTTGAATGAATGTACTCATGTGATCATGTAATATGAAAACGAGTTCATGTGTGCTATATAACGCTTGTTGATTTAAAATATTACCTTCTGTGCGGCCGTTTATAAAATTTGAGAGTTGGCGAGTCATCGGCTTCTGCCCCCATGTAACTAGTACCGAGGTGTTCGGGATAAACCTGATCACTCTTTATCCCAGTTTTGGGTCCTTCGAAGGAGGTGTTCAGCACAACGAACCAGGCAATCGGACTATAAAGCTTTATCACTCTCACTTAGCCATAGAAGTCTATAATTTTAAATTTTGGCGAAGCCCCTAGTATTCGGAAGGCCGAACTTGGGGCGCTATGTACGCCTAAATCGTATAAGGCCAACTCCTCGCCCGAAGCGGAAAAAATCTTTCAGGATTTGAGACCTCTTGAACAACGACCAGCTCTCACCGCATCATGACAGTCAGTTCTCGGCTTTCTCTACTGAGGTGCTCGTCCGGAAGAACCGGGACACAATCGCAATAGTTCTCCCAGTGCTACCTTAGCCGATATAGCGGAATGTAAGGTACCAAAACATGGGAGCCGGGCAAACCAACTATTGACCCAAGACATGATTCGGAGCTGATGTATATAATGCTATAAGTTCGGGGTGCCGCACTGTCGAAAGTGTTTGGACTTTTCTTGTCGTGTTATGGGGTACACTGAAGCCCCTGGCGCACTGGACGTATCAGAATGTACGGGTGCGATTTGTCGTAAATAAGCAGACAAAGGGGAAAAAGGAATGCCATAATGAGCTAATGTTGCACATTGTTATTTAAATGATACGTCAAAGCGTATGTATACAAGTAGTGCAATAAGTAAAAATAGGACTATTTGACATGTCCTATTCAGGGGCGAGCTGCGTGTGGGTATGTAAAACAGGTATAGCGATCGTTATCAGAGACCACCTAAAGATTCCCTTGTGCGTCAAAGCTTCTTGCTTCCTTGGTATTTTCTTCCTATGACGGGTCCGATGATCAGGCGATCGGAGAGGGCCTTCATAGAATAGGGCCACATTGTGGGCCGTGCCATAGTCGTGCCTCCGCCTGTGCCCATGGTATTTTGAGTGCGTAATTATGTATGCGCGGCGCAAATTTCGCCGCTTGACTGGGACTAGGACGGAGGCCGAATTGCTAGGCAAGCTCTGATCGTGCCTGGTGATCCTGTTGCAGGTTACTCCGGACTCGCTTTAAGGTGTCCGGGGGCTTTGTTGCCAAATTGGCGGTTTGCCTCAAAAGGCTGCTTTGCAATTCTGCTGCAAGGGCAGCGGTGTGCTCCTCCATACGGAGCGAGCGTTCTGTGTTTCCATTAACTGTTATAACCCCGCGAGGTTCTGGCATCTTGAGCTTGAGGTATGCATAATGCGGTACCGCACTGAATCTGGCGAATGTGGTTCGTCCAAGCAATGCGTGATAGCCACTGCGGAAGGGGATAATATCGAAGATTAACTCCTCGCTTCAGAAGTTGTCCGGAGATCCGAAGACTACTTCCAGTGTGATTGAGCCCGTGCAACAGGCCTCTACACCTAGTATGACACCTTTAAAGTTGGTTTTTGTGGGTTTGATCCTCGAGGGGTTTATACCCACTTTTCGCACTGTATCCTGATAGAGCAGGTTCAGGCTGCTGCAACCATCCATAAGGACTCGAGTGAGGTGAAATCCGTCAATGATGGGGTCGAGGACCAACACGGCAGAACCGCCATGACGGATACTGGTGGGGTGGTCCCTGCGATCGAATGTGATCGGACAAGAGGACCATGGGTTAAACTTTGGGGCGGCTGGCTCCGCATAGACGTCCCTTAGTGCACGCTTCCATTGCCGCTTGGTAATATGGGTTGCGTATATCATGTTCACTGTTTTCACTTGGGGAGGAAATTTCTTTTGTCCTCCTGTGTTCGGCGGCCGGGGCTCCTCCTCGTCATCACTATGCAGCCCCTTTTCCTTGTTTTCGGCATTCAACTTGCCTGCCAGTTTGAACACCCAGCATTCTCTATTGGTGTGGTTGGCTGGTTTATCGGGGGTGCCGTGAATTTGACACAAGCGATCGAGTATGCAGTCCAAACTAGACGGACCCGGATTGCTTCTTTTGAACGGCTTTTTCCGTTGACCGGATTTAGAGCCACTGAATCTAGCATTAACTGCCGTGTCTTCGGTGTTGTCACCGTTGTTGCGGCGCTTGTGTCTGTTGCGCCGTGGCCTGCCGTTGCTATCTTTGGCATCTGAATTGCCAGGATTTCTTAATGTGTTATTGCTGTGAGCCAGCCAGCTGTCCTCGCCCGCACAAAAGCGGGTCATGAGTGTCGTGAGGGCTGTCATGGACTTCGGATTTTCTTGGCCGAGGTGTCGGGCAAGCAACTCATCACGGATGTTATGCTTAAATGCCGCTAAGGCCTCGGCATCCGGACAGTCGACAATTTAGTTCTTTTTTGTTAGGAACCGAGTCCAGAATTTCCTGGCTGATTCCCCTGGCTGTTGGGTTATGTGACTCAAGTCATCGGCATCCGGTGGTCGCACGTAAGTGCCCTGGAAGTTGTCAAGGAATGCGTCATCCAAATTCTCCCAACTGCAATGGAGTTTGCCGGCAGGATATTGAGCCAATGCCGGGCAGGTCCTTTGAGTTTTAATGGGAGGTATTTGATGGCATGTAGATCATCACCGCGGGCGATGTGGATGTGGAGGAGGAAGTCTTCAATCCATACCGCGGGGTCTGTTGTACCATCATATGATTCAATGTTCATGAGTTTAAAACCTTTTGGGAATTCATGATCCATTACTTCGTCAGTGAAGCATAGGGGGTGAACGGCGCCTCTGTGCCGGGCTATGTCACGACGTAGTTCATACGAGTCTTGTCTGTTCTATTCGGCCCGGCCGGATTTGCTTTTAGCATATCCGGCGTGACGGTCGTCGTCACGTGTTGGGGTGCGCCCCCGTGATCCGTAGATCGATCTTGTATGTCCTGCTTTGTTTTCCAATACGTCTCGCAGGTCCTGCGTGTTACCCCGGGCCTTGGTATTTTTTTTAACTGGCGACGGGGTGCGAGCTGGACTTTGAGCTGATATGCCGCTTTGTCTCGGCCACGAGGGGGCGGTCATCTGCATCATACGCTGGAAGCGTGGGCTTTAATGCTTCCTCCTCGAGTTAGGGTAGCAACTTGCGCCTTGGGTAACTTTTGGTTGGGCACTTGAGTTTGTATTCCTCGGCCGCCAGGACCTCGGTCCATCTGTCTGCTAGCAGATCTTGGTCAGCTTGAAGCTGTTGTTGCTTTTTCTTCAGCCTTTTTGCTGTGGCTATAAGCCGGCGCTTGAAGCGCTCCTGCTCGACGGGATCCTCAGGCACGATAAATTCTTCGTCGGCGAGGCTCTCCTCGTCTTCGGAGAGGGGCATGTAATTGTCATCCTCTGATTCTCCGTCTGTTTCCTGTTCCTTAGGGCTAGCTTGCCCATCCTCCCGCTCAAAGCCTGGCTGGAGGGGATTATCTTTGTCTTCAGCACTATCCTCAACGTTATTGTCTTTTGTGCCGGTATCACTGCTTTTGCTATGACGGGGCTTAGAGCGGCGCCATTGACGCCGATGCTTAGATTGCTTCCCGAGGGGATTATTCTCTGTTGCCTTATTGCCATCGCTTTCTTTGGGGGTGTCAACCATGTATATATCATATGATGAGGTGGCAGTCTAGCGCCCTGTGGGCGGTGGTTCCTGTTCTTCTCCTGCATCGTCGTCCATATCGTCGATGTCTTCAGAGCCGAAATCAAGCATGTCGGTTAGGTCGTCGATAGTGGCTATTAAGTGGGTGGTGGGTGGGGAACAAATTTCTTCGTCATCTGCTTCCCACTCACGCTGGACATAGTTCGACCAAGGGCCTCCTGACAAGGAGAGAGACCTTAACGAATTTAGCACGTCGCCCAGGGGCGAGGCTGAAAGATATCCGTGGAGGAAAACTCCATGATCGGTGCCAAATCAGATTTGATAGGCACGGACGTAGGCGGTTCAGAGCCCGTGGCCGGGGACGAATCCAAGGGTCCGGCAACACAGGTCTCGTAAGAGGTGAAGTCAGTATTCGGCTCTATCACCGCTGAGTGTGCGGTCTCCGTGGCGGGGTCTATCCACCCGTCTTCGGACGGTGCGATCTGCTCCAGATTGAGGGCCGGGGTAGCGACAGGTGTGATCTCCTGAACACAGTCCGATGGCAGAGCTAAGTCATGCTCGTCGTGACTATGTGGCGCACCTGACATGGGCTCGAATCCGTCGAAGATCAAGTCTCCGCGGATGTCGGCAGTATAGTTTAAGCTTCCAAACCTGACCTGACGGCCAGGGGCGTAGCTTTCGATCTGCTCCAGATGGCCAAACGAGTTGACCCGCAGTACAAAGCCACCGAATACGAAGATCTGTCCAGGGAGAAAAACCTCACCCTAGATCGCATCCTTGCCGGTGATCGAAGGATCCATCAAGCCTTATGGTGATGGCACAATGGAACTCTCAATGAAAGCACCAATGTCAGTGTCAAAACCGGCGGATCTCGGGTAGGGGATCCCGAACTATGCGTCTAAGGCGGATGGTAACAGGAGGCGAGGGACACGATGTTTACCCAGGTTCGGGCCCTCTCGATGCAGTTAATACCCAACTTCCTGCTTGATTGATCTTGATGATATGAGTATTACAAGAGTTGATCTACCACGAGATCGTAAAGGCTAAACCCTAGAAGCTAGCCTATGATTATGATTGTTGTTGTCCTACGGACTAAGCCCTCCGGTTTATATAGACACCGGAGGGGGCTAGGGTTACACAGAGTCGGTTACAGAGAAGGAGATCTACATATCCGAATTGCGAAGCTTGCCTTCCACACAAAGGAGAGTCCCATCTGGACACGGGACAAGGTCTTCAATCTTGTATCTTCATAGTCCAACAGTCCGGCCAAAGTACATAGTCCGGCTGTCCGAGGACCCCCTTATCCAGGACTCCCTCAGCCGCTTTGTCCTCAGCCTCGGCTAGCGCTTTCTTAAGGGTTGCCACCTCGGTTGTGGCCCCTGATAAACTATATGACACTTCAGTTTGGTCGGACTATTCATTTTTTTCGAAATATACCAACATGCTACTTCATACCTTGGCTATCCTCTAGCTACTTCTTCACAAGGACGAGCGCCTCCTCGGCCCGCTCCAGTTTCTGCTTCAGTTCGGAGACCTCTGCAGCATGAGCAGTGGCAGCCTGCAACGATACATGCTTATTCACAACTCATGTTAGGCTCCTGCGATATGTTTGATCCTCTGTTCGGCTCTTCTTTCCGAACACCGAACAAAGCATCAGGGGCTACTGTCTACACGGTGATATTTTTTGACAATCACATTACTTACCTCAAAGCCCGTTAGAAGGCTAGTGCAGGCATCGGTCAGTCCGCTTTTGGCAAACCGAACCTTCTCTATCACCATGTCCATAAGGACATGATGTTCATCCACAATAGAGGCGCCTCGAAGCGCCTCCAGTAGATTATCCGGCGCCTCTGGTTGGATAGAGGTCACAGGTGGAATAGGCACATTCCCTCCTCGTGGGGAATGTCGCTCGCCGGACCCCGGAGCCGCATAGATCTCCGGAATGGTATCCGGCTGAGGTCCAAAGGGAATTCGGGCCCCGTCATCAGTCCCCGTGGGGACCCTTTTTCCCCCATGTCTGGCGGCCGAGGAGTCATCCTGGGGCGTCGCCCTGATGATCTCCGGAGTCTCCCCCCGGCCTGAGAAAGCCTTTTTGGACACCACCTCGTCATCACCCTTGGGTGAGATGAAATGATCAGGTGGAGGAGACATGCTAGCCATCTCCTTCGAGTCCAGCGAATCCTCAGTCGAGGATCGCGGGGAGCCATCGAGCGCCGGGCTGCAGTGACAAAGTTTACAATATGTCAATATTACAAACCAGGAAGGCCATACATTTGTGGACTCTGGTACTTACGAGGCGGCCCGAGGCTTGGTCCGGCGAGGTCGCTCCGGACTACTATCGACATCCCACGCGGAGTTACCCGCAAGGGAGCCTTTAACCCTATTAGGCATTTTCGCCTCCGGATTTATGGGGGCCGCTCTCTTCCTCCTCTCCACTTCAGGTGGGGAGTCGTTTTCTTCCTCCCCTTCATCATCATTGTCAGTAAACGAAGAGGAGGTCTCACTTCCGGATGTCACATTCAAGTGCTTTTGCGGCGAAGGCCCCTTTTGGCCCCTGCGGCCGCCTTCTTAGTCGTCTTCTCCGTCACATCATACGGCGCGGGAAACATCATCTTCTTCAGAAGTGGGGATTCTCCCTCCTCAGGAAGCGGAGCCGGATAGTTAATCTGCTCCGCCACCTCGGTCCAGGCCTGGTAAAATAGGTGGAAGAGCTCAGTATCCATCCTCAAAATATACCGGCGAAGAGTATACCTCACGAACACTAAAAAACTTACCGGATTGGCCTGGCGCTTTGAGACGAGCCCGCGATTTTCAGTCGTGGGCGGGGGCGTCTCGGCCGCCTTGAAGAGCGCTTTCCAGATACCTTCGTGCGTTGCGCCGAAGAGCCCTAGTAGTGTCTGGTGCTTGGTAGGGTCGTACTCCCACAAATAGCAAGTCCGGCGTTGGCACGGAAGGATCCGACGAATGAGCATAACCTGGATCACATTCACAAGCTTGATCTTCTTGGATATCATGTTCTGGAGGCATGTATGGAGCCCAGTGATTTCGTCCAAGGATCCCCAGGTCAGGCCCTTCTCTTGCCAGGAAATAAGCCGCATCGGAGCTCCGGATCAGAATTCGGGGGCTGCTGCCCAATCAGCGTCACGTGGCTCGGTGATGTAAAACCACCCCGACTACCGTCCCTTCACCGTCTCCGCGAAGGAGCCTTCTGGCCAGGTGATATTGGGCATTTTTTCCACCATGGCGCCTCCGCACTCTACTTGTTGACAGCTCACCACCTTCGGTTTCACGTTGAAGGTCTTCAGCCATAGGCCGAAGTGAGGCGAGATGCGGAGAAAGGCCTCGCAGACAATGATAAAATGCTGAGATATTGAGGACGAAGTTGGGGGCCAGATCGTGGAAGTCCAACCCATATTAAAACATCAGCCCGCGGACGAATGGGTGAAGTGGAAACCCCAACCCGCGGACGAAAAGTGTAAGAGACCACAACCCTCTCGTGGGGCTCTGGAGTAGGGACGATCTGTCCCTTAGTCGGGAGTCAATGAGTGATCTCCTTGGCCAGATATCCGGCCTCCTGGAGCTCCTTGATATCCTCCTTCTTGACAGAGGAGGCCATCCATTTGCCTCCAGCTCCGGATCCAGACATGTTTGGAGTGCTTTTTTGGATGAATAAAAGCTAGAGCTTGGGTGCTGGAGCTCAAGGAAGGAAGGGCTGAGGGAAAGAAAGGGCGTGTGTGAGAAAGGGGAAAACCTTACTCCCTTTATAGAGGCTGTGAATGTCAAGCGCCTCCCGACTCGTCCTAAAAACTCGCCTATTCCCAAGGGCTGTATAAACGGCATAGTTGAGTTACCCATGCCCGCATTGATGAGAATCACGTGATAAGGGGACATGATCTCTGCTTCGACAAAATGTGCCAATAGCAACCACGTCTCGGAACGTGGAATGGCAAAAGAAAAACGGTTCAAAATTGTGGCCGGACGGACGTGATGTCGTGTTGAAAAGAAGCTGTCGGCAGATTAGATTCGTGCAAATATTATATTCTCCCTGCGGTTGTGTATGGTGTGTGTAACAGGTCCAGATACAATCATCGCATTCGAAGACTGTCTTGGAGTTCGGAGAAAGGGGAACCCGCCTTGCAATGCCGAAGACAATCTGCGCGCTGGACTCCTCGTCATTGAAGCCAGGTTTAGGGGCTACTGAGGGAGTCCTGGACAAAGGGGTTCTCGGGCGTCCGGCCTGTTATCCGTGGGCCGGACTGATGGGCTGTGAAGACATAAAGACCGAAGACTATACCCATGTCCGGAATGGACTCTCCTTAGCGTGGAAGGCAAGCTTGGCGACCAACTTGTCACGACCGGTTTTCCAATAAAAATATTTATTGAGAAACCAATCTTTAGAATCCAGTTTGAGATAAAACCTCCTCACTGGTAGACAAACTTTTGATACAATAAGCCAGTAGCATCAAATATATTACAGGGTTGAGCTGATGATGCTCAATAATTTATTACAGACATGCCAATAATTATACATAAAGGCGGATATAATATAATGGTGTGGTGGAATACTACTGACTCGAAGCTGGGGAGTGGTGGAATAACACAGTGGGGAGTGGATATGTGACTCTCAAACTAACATCCCATCGAGCGTCGAGGTGACGCTTGATGAATTTATTTGGGTTGCGGAAGCGGGTATAAAACAGTGACCAAGTCCAGGGTCGCACGAGACTGACTGGGACTCCTCTAGGCGTCGGACTCGCTATCGAACTCCTCATCCATGAGATCACCTTCGTCAGCATCTGGCCAAATCAACAAGCCAGTGAGTACTTTGGAAGTACTCGCAAGACAGTTCGGACGTAAGATATATCAAATGAATGCATGAGTGCGTCACGATTAAATTACCAATGCACATTCAAAGTAATATTAGGCAGGGTAAGTAAAAAGGGAAACGGCGGTAGTCCACCTTAAATCCCAACAGTAAAAATAAAGGAAGAACCGATCGGGTGTCTGAAGCGACGCCTCGAAAGGTGATCAATAAAATAAAAGAAAGAATTGCCACAGTCGGGCGTCTGAGCGACACCACATAAAGGGCTTTAAAAGAAATGCCGCAGTCGGGCGTCTGAGCGACACCACATAAAGGGCTTTAAAAGAAATGCCGCAGTCGGGCGTCTGAGCGACACCACATAAAGGGCTTTAAAAGAAATGCCGCAGTCGGGCGTCTGAGCGACACCACATAAAGGGCTTTAAAAGAAAAATGCCGCAGTCGGGCGTCTGAGCGACACCACATAAAGGGCTTTAAAAGAAATGCCGCAGTCGGGCGTCTGAGCAACACCACATAAAGGGCTTTAAAAGAAATGCCGCAGTCGGGCGTCTGAGCGACACCACATAAAGGGCTTTAAAAGAAATGCCGCAGTCGGGCGTCTGAGTGACACCACATAAAGGGCTTTACTGACAAGGAAAAATAATTATAATTCAACTCTTGTAAATAAACGGGTTAGTCCATCCACAAGAATAAACATTTAACTGATCTTAGTGCTCATGGTCCCACCAGATAATCTGTCACCAAAACTGGCACATGTCAGTTAGCATGGAACTTGGGTATAGATAAGATGATTTGAGGATATATGACTCTGCAGAGTTTGTACAAAATTTCCCACAGTTAACGGATTTCCGTAGTCATAAAGACTAGTTCCGTTTACGGTATTTCAGAAGGAAACACAGCTAACCAGTACACACCCATCCAACCTCTCGATGCCAGGAATCACCCTCGACATCGTCCAAGAAAAACTTTTGAGACGGGGAGATCACAATCTCGAATAGCATGGGATCAAATTTATATACGCGCGCTCTAAGGGGTGCCCCCCTCTCGGTCCCAACCGGAAACACCCATGCCCCCTGACCGGATGACTAGCTTTAATCCAGGGCCATGGAACCATCATCCCGGCCTCTCCTTTTTGGTGTGTACCAAGAAAGCGGTTTGCGACTTACTAAACCATATCCCTTTTGGGAAACATGTGGTAGTACAGGGATAGGAAATGGATATGAACCCAACCGATACGGGTTGGTACTGAAGTTAACTTGCATGGCATAAGACTGGCATGCTACAACACTGCCATCTTACCCACCTTCTTGCCAACACATGGCCTTGCATACTCACATCCAGCCACTTATGGATCATCGAACTAACTTGTCTCAACAAAGTATGATAAACACGTTCATCGGTATGTTCAACAATATGCCATGAAACTAACTAGATGCAAAACATGCCATGACACTCATCATATCAAAAGTTGAAACGTGCTTGCCTGGTTCAGAGTAGTCGGAGTCTAACTCGGTGAAGTTCGCGGTCCCGTCACCTCCTTCGGTATCTATGGTATAAAGAGAATATACGCGCTATCGTGAATACCAAGAGGTGGACAGAAATTAATCCAAGAAATTTTCAAATAAATATGATAAAAAACTAGACAAAATTTTGAAGAAAACAGAAAAAGAATCATTCAAAAACATGCTTGTGTTAAAAAGTTATAAAGGCTTTTGCCCAGGGACCCATCTGTAATGAAACAGAAACTTCCCAGGGTTCTATTTATAAAAGCAGAAAACGTTTCAGTCTCAAATACGCCGGCTCAGAAGAGAAGACGTATTTTGCCCGAATGCGCTTTCAGAAAACGATTCGAAAGAAAAAGAGAAAAACCTGACGGGGCGGTCCCACCCGTCGGGTTTGAAAACGGGACGACGCCTTTGGTGCCAGAGAGCTGCGGCAATCGCCGGCGGCGATCCACGGCGAGGCAGAGGGATCGGAGGGTACCTCCGTGCTCAGGGTGCCGTTCTGCATCGGGCGTTGGTCGTGGTGGTCGCCGGCGTGCACTGTGTCGACGGTGGCCCCTGCTCCGGCGGACGGCGGTTCGGACGAGGATGGAGCTCTCCGGAGGGGCTGCCAATGTTCAAATTGACGAGGGGGTTAGGGTACGGGGCGTGGAAGAGGGCTGCAGACGGAGTTTAGACGCTGTAGATGGCCTCACCATAGTGAACGCAGCTGGAGACAGAGGCGGACGGAGGTGGCCGGAGTCGAGGAAGAAGGGCTCCTCGAGGCCCCCTCCAGTGGCCAAGCGGGGTGTATTTGAGGTGCAGAGGTGGTGTGTGCTCAAGGGGGAGCTCGGGGTCTCCTTTTATAGGCGATCCGAGGCGGTGGCCGTGAACGGAGTTTTCCGACGAAGGATTACGGCGGCGCAGTGCTTGGTCGGGAGGGTTTAGGAGTTGAGCTTCGTCGTGGAGGTCCACTGAGTCCGTTTAGGTGCCAACCGCGCCGGGATTTGCTTGCTTAGGTGGAGTTCGACGGAATGGGGCGGCGCGGGCCCGTCGGCGGCAGAGAGCGTGCTCTGTGCGCGCCGCGCCACGGCGACGGTGCTGCATGCGTGCGCTGGCGCGGAGATGGCCACGCGGAGCCACCAGGGGGCTTGGGCGGTGGTGAACGGCGTTGAGCCGCCGTTCTGCTCCCTGTCTGCTCCTACGGTGGTTCGGCCGCCGCAAGACACGCCGGCGCAGGCGGGCCAGGGCACCACCGACGCCAAGAAGGCGCCAAGCGCGCGTGCGGGGCTCCGGACAAGCAGGCCAGGCGGCGAGCAACGTGCCAAGGGGCACTGTGAGCATGTGACTGCACTCGTCTGAAGAAGATCGACACTGAAAGTCTGAACTTAACTGAAGATGACTGAAACAGTGCATGCAAGGTGTTCGACAGAATGATCTAGGCATGTAGGGATTTTTCCCTGGGCTAATTTTTGGTAGAGTGGCTTCTCATTGCTCCAGTAGGCTGCCTGATTTTTGGTGGAATTTTTGGATAAGTGTAGATATGAATTTCACCAAATTTGGCAAATCTGGTCCAAACTTGCAGGGAGTGTAAGTTGAAATATTAAAAAAAAGATGAGTGGGTCAAGATGGTTCTGGGTTGAGGGTACCAAGGACTAGCCAGTAGAGTTGGTTTGATATCCAAATACAAATTTTACAAGGTACTTGCTTTGTAAATGGTTCAGGCTCAAAATAAAAATCAGAAAAGATTTGAGAGGTGAAATAATCAAAATAAAATCCAAAACTTGTTTGGATGAGTTGGGACATGGAACTTGGGTTGTTAACAAGGAGGAGAGGAGGTTTTGGAGTGGTTTCACTTCATGGGCAAAAATACAAGGTCATGGGTGGTTATCAAAAGAATGAACATCCCAAATTTTCATAGAGTTTTCCTTTTAAAAAGAAAAGATTAAACTCCCAAAATAATTTGAGAAGAGAACCAACAGAGGAGAAGTTTTAAAAAGGTTAAACCCAAAGTTTGAAGAAGAAAACAGAAATAACAATCCTAGCCAAAGAAAAATGATTTTTAAGAGGATTGTTTTTCTGAAAATTTTGAAAGGCCTCATTTCACAAAAGAAAAACCAGCAAGGTTTTTGCTAAAACCAAATAATTTTTTTGGAGTGTCACAACACCTACCCCCTTAGGAAAAATCTCGTCCCCGAGATTTCAGCTGATCCTTAAATAAGTGCGGATGCTCTGCTCGAAGGAAATCCTCTATTTCCCAAGTTGCCTCGCTGTCTGTGTGATTGCTCCACTGAACTCTGAAAAATTTAATGGTCTTCTGTCGGGTCCTCCTTTCAGACTCCTCTAATATTTTTACTGGATGTTCCCGATAGGTGAGGTCTGGTTGCACATCGATGTTCTCATGGGACACTTGTTTCTCTGGTTTGCTCACGCACTTCCTTAACTGCGAAACATGGAATACGTTGTGGATATCTGATAATTCCTTAGGTAAGTCTAGCTGGTAGGCTACCGTGCCTCTTCGTGCCAATATACAGAATGGTCCGATGAATCTTGGTGCTAGCTTCCCTTTAATCTTGAATCGTTGTAGTCCTCTCATAGGGGATACTCGTAGGTACACAAACTCTCTGGGTTCGAGGCTGACCCCACGATGCTTCTGATCGTAATAACTCTTCTGTCGGCTTTGGGCAGTCTTGAGTCGATCCCTGATTAACTTGACCTTTTCCTCGGCCTCTCTGAGCATGTCTGGTCCGAAGATGCGGCTGTCTCCGGTCTTGGACCAATTTAACGGGGTGCGACATCTCCGTCCGTATAGAGCCTCAAATGGTGCCATTTGCAGGCTGGCCTGGTAACTATTGTTGTATGCGAACTCGGCGTATGGCAGACTTTCTTCCCAACTGGTTCCATATGTGAGGACACATGCTCTTAGCATATCTTCTAAAATCTGGTTTACGCGTTCTGTTTGCCCATCTGTCTGGGGGTGGTAAGCTGTACTGAAGGCTAGTTGAGTTCCCAGTGCCTGTTGTAAGTGATCCCAAAATCTCGAGACGAACTGAGTGCCCCTGTCGGATATTATAGTCCTTGGGACACCGTGCAGACAGACTATGCGGGAGAGGTAAATCTTAGCAAGCCTCTGAGTGGTGTGGGTTGTTCTTACTGGAATAAAATGTGCTACCTTGGTTAACCTGTCGGTGATGACCCATATAGCATCATTCCCGTGTCGTGACCGAGGTAGTCCGACAATGAAATCCATCCCTATTTCATCCCATTTCCACTCAGGTATTTTGTTTGGTTGCAGTAATCCGGCTGGTCTATGATGCTCAGCTTTTATGCGTTGGCAAGAGTCGCAACATGCAATGAAAGTGGCTATGTCCCTCTTCATACCATGCCACCAAAATCTTTCCTGAATATCTTTATACATTTTGGTTCCCCCCCGGGTGGATTCAGTATGGGGCGGTGTGGGCTTCAGCCAAAATTTGCCGTTTAAGGTCTTCTATGTTTCGCACGCAGAGTCTTTCCCTGTACCATAATATCCCTCCATCGTCTACGACGAATTCCGAGGTCTTGCCCTTTCTCACCTTTCTTTTGATGCCCTCGATGCTGGGGTGACCAGGCTGAGCTCCTTTAATCTTCTCCACAAGGTCGGGCTGTATTTCCAAGTTTGCTATGGTGCCTTCCGCCACCATTAACAAGTTGAGTTTGGCAAATTCTTTTTGGAATTCGGGTCTCAAGCCCTCTAGATTGCCTTCGTCGGAGCTGGGGTTCTGACTAAGAGCATCGGCCACCACATTCGCTTTACCTGGATGATAGTGGATACCAACAGCATAATCCTTTACCAATTCCAACCAGCGTCGTTGCCGTAAATTTAGTTCTGGCTGCGTGAAAATATATTTGAGACTCTTATGGTCCGTATATATTTCACATCGATTTCCCAGTAAGAAATGCCTCCATTCCTTAAGTGCATGAATGACCGCTGCCATTTCCAAGTCATGAGTGGGGTAATTTTCCTCATGCTTGCGAAGCTGCCTTGAAGCGTAGGCGACAACCTTGCCTTCTTGCATCAATACACATCCAAGACCTTTTCTGGACGCGTCGCAATATACTTCAAAATTCTTGTGTATGTCTGGCATGATTAATACTGGTGTTGTCGTTAGTTTCCGCTTTAGCTCTTGGAAACTTTTCTCGCAGGCTTCTGTCCATTCAAACTTCTTGTCTTTCTTGAGTAGTTGCGTCATAGGCTTGGCTATGGTGGAGAACCCTTCAATAAATCTGCGGTAATATCCTGCCATTCCCAAGAAGCTTCGGATGTCTGTCACGCTGGCTGGTGACTTCCAGCCAAGTACGGCTTTTACTTTCTCCGGGTCTACAGCGATACCGTCTTGGGTCAGCACGTGGCCTAGAAAGCCCACTTGCCTTAACCAAAATTCACACTTGCTGAACTTGGCGTACAATTGGTGTTTCCTGAGTTGTCCTAGTACAATTCTGAGATGTTCAACGTGCTCTTCTGGTGTTTTGGAGTATACTAGAATATCGTCGATGAATACCACAACGAACTTGTCCATAAACTTCATAAATACTTTGTTCATGAGGTGAACAAAATATGCACGAGCATTTGTTAATCCAAAAGGCATTACCGTGAACTCATACAGTCCATATCTGGAGGTGAATGCTGTCTTGGGGATATCTTCTGTTCGTACCTTTAATTGATGGTATCCTAACCTTAAGTCAATTTTTGAGAATACCTTGGCCTTAGCGAGCTGATTGAATAAATCATTTATTCTTGGCATCGGGTATTTGTTCTTGACCGTGACCATGTTAAGTGCTCGGTAGTCAATACACAATCGCAGTGTTCCATCTTTCTTTTTGGCAAATAAAATTGGTGATCCCCAAGGTGAGGAACTAGCTCGAATGTATCCTTTGTCCAGCAATTCCTTGATTTGTTTCTTCAGCTCAACTAACTCGGACGGTGCCATTCTGTATGGCTTCTTGTATATGGGGGTGGTTCCTGGTGCAAGCTCAATGCTGAATTCTATCTCTTGGTCTGGTGGCATGCCTGGTAGCTCTTCTGGGAATACGTCTGGAAATTCACATACTACTGGAACCTTGCTTAGCTCAGAAACATCTAACTTATTCAGTCTTGGTTGCCTGGGTATTTTCCTTTCCTTGGCGGATACCCTTATTGTCTTCCCGAGGTGATGCGTGAGTATTACGGTCCGGTTGAAACAGTCAATGAAACCTTTATTTGTGGTTAGCCAATCCATCCCAAGGATGACATCTAGTCCCTTATTTTCCAACACAATAAGGTTTGCGTAAAACTTCAGCCCTCCGAACTCAATAATCACATCCTGACAGTAATTCTGAGTAACTTGCTGAATCCCAGGGGACTTGATGATCATGGATTTCTCCAAAGGAAGCGTCGAAAAATTATTTTGCAAAGCAAAACTTTTCGAAACAAAAGAGTGAGAAGCTCCAGAATCAAACAAAACCATTGCAGGTATTGTGTTGACAGGAAACGTACCGAGTACGATATCTGGAGCATTTTGTGCCTCCTCTTTGGTTACGTGGTTCAGATGACCCTTCCTGTGGTTGTTGTTGGGATTGAAATTGTTTCGCTTGGGCGCTGAATTGTTGTTGCCGTTGTTCGGCTTTGGTGCTGAGTTTCTAGGCTTGGGACACTGCTTGGCATAGTGTCCTTCCTCTCCGCAGGCGTAACAAGTAACGCTGGGGCGATATGTGAACTCCTTGTCCCTTGCATGAAAATTCTTGATTGGGCGTGAGACGTTGGACGGGGCTTTGTGTGTCCCACCCTTTTGAAAATCTGTCTTGCTTCGGTGATTCCGAGCCTGGTTAGTCTGGTCCCTTTTTCGCTTGCGGATATCTTCCAAACTGCGTCTCTCATTTTCCAGAGTAATGGCTTTATCCACCAGCGTCTTAAAATCTGGGAAAGTGTGTATGACCAGTTGGCATTTAAGCGCAGGCGCTAGGCCGTCAAGGAATTTCTCCATTTTCTTGCTTTCAGTCATACGCTCTTCATTTGTGTAGCGAGACAATAGAGTAAACTGACTGTTGTAATCTGATACTGTCATGTTCCGTTGTTTGAGGTCATCGAACTCCCTCTTCTTGATTTTCATAATACTTTTAGGAATATGTGCGCCATGGAAGCCTTCCTTGAAATCATCCCAGGTTATATCATTTTCGTTGGGATGCATGTGCAGGAAATTCTCCCACCAGGATGCGGCTGCTCCCGTGAGATAATGCGGTGCGTACAGTACTTTTTCTGGGTCTGAGCATTTTGCAATAATTAATTTTCTCTCCATATAACGAAGCCAGTCTTCGGCCTCAAGCGGCTTGTCAGTGTGAGAAAATGTCTGGGGACGTGTCTTCTGTAGTTCGGATAATTTAGAATGCTGTTGATACTGTCCATGGTGATTTCCCATGTTGATGACTTGGTTCATCATTTCACGATGTTGTTGCTGACTTTGTTCATAAAGGCGGCACATTTGAGATAGTGCCGTCTCACTACCCTGTTGACTTGATTGACCTTGAGTGAAATTGTTGCCTGGTTGATTGTCATAATATTGGTTCGACTGCCCTTGTGCAAAATTGTTGTCTGCTTGAGTGCCGTAATTTTCCTCTGGCGGAGCTGGCATGGAGCGAGTCCAAGGACGAGACATTTTTCACTCTGTGGATATATTTTGCAAAACCCATAAGCAAATGAAAAAAATAAATCCATAAAAGCACAAGGTTGGCAAAGAAACCAAATAGCCAAGATTACTAGGGAAAACCATTTAATTTGCGCACGGAGAAAGACTGCTCATTACGTATCTTACACGCGGGCGATAATTATACAATACGTCACTCAGGATATGCGTACATATTCCTGACATGTTATTTAGGCTAGTGCACTTCTCCAGATCCTACATGATGCGCAAACAGGCTACTTCCCATATCTTACATGGCGGTACATCGCGCGACGGCTAAGCGTACTTAGTCGGAGATGTTGATGATGTCCTTGGCCCTGCCAAGGGTGAGGCGTAGCGAGGCTGGAGACTCAACTTCCTCCTCGCTAATGGGCTCCATACGAGTAGTGCTGCGCCGAGTAGATGGAGCGGGTGCCAGGGGCGGAATAACACGAATAGGAGTCGGCGTGAGGGGCGGTGCAGTGTGCGCTGGAGTGGGCGCAATGACCTGGTTGAACTCCTCAGTAGAAGGCAGGCGACGAGCTGGTGCATAGGATGCTGATGATGAGGCATAAGTCAGTGGCGGTGCTGTGGGCAGGAGCTCCCTCCTGTTGGCAGCACAGCCATGGACTGAGTCCATGCGGGCGGCCACAAAGTCGTCCACCAAGCTGTCGAAGGCGGCCTCCAGAGCCCGAAGATACTCAATAAGCATCTCAAAGGCCTCGTGTCGTTCTCCTCTCGGGCAGGAGTATGCGTAGTGACAGGTGTAAGGCACGTGGCATGGAAGATAGCGGTAACGACGAGCCTTCATCACGGGAAGGACATCCCTGAGGCGAGCTATTGACTCGCGGGCTGCCATCTGGATAGCATGCTTCTCCGTGGGCATGGCTCTACCCACGAACCGGAAGCGGCGTAACTCACCACGCCCTCCCCTGAATTGCACCGAGGCCTGGTGCATAGTCAGACTGTCGTTGACTTTGTGCTGGCAAAGTGAGACGACCGGGCGCACAGATGGCCCCATCGCGACCTGAACGATGAAGGATAGAAGCTTGACGAACCCATCGGGCACGTTGGCGAAGGTCTGAGACTCGCAGCTGTTGTCGGCCATCTACAAAAAGTAGGCAAAAATTCTGAAGAGTCAGATCATAAATATATGCTGACTGTTAGAAAAAAATGTCTACAATTGTAAAAACATAAATGGGCTCTAATATGCTAATAACCGATTAGCGATCGCACCTAGTGGCTTCCTACAGTCAGCCTGGCTCTGATACCAAGCTTGTCACGACTGGTTTTCCAATAAAAATATTTATTGAGAAACCAATCTTTAGAATCCAGTTTGAGATAAAACCTCCTCACTGGTAGACAAACTTCTGATACAATAAGCCAGTAGCATCAAATATATTACAGGGTTGAGCTGATGATGCTCAACAATTTATTACAGACATGCCAATAATTATACATAAAGGCGGATATAATATAATGGTGTGGTGGCATACTACTGACTCGAAGCTGGGGAGTGGTGGAATAACACAGTGGGGAGTGGATATGTGACTCTCAAACTAACATCCCATCGAGCGTCGAGGTGAGGCTTGATGAATTTATTTGGGTTGCGGAAGCGGGTATAAAACAGTGACCAAGTCCAGGGTCGCACGAGACTGACTGGGACTCCTCTAGGCATCGGACTCGCTATCGAACTCCTCATCCATGAGATCACCTTCGTCAGCATCGGGCCAAATCAACAAGCCAGTGAGTACTTTGGAAGTACTCGCAAGACAGTTCGGACGTAAGATATATCAAATGCATGCATGAGTGCGTCACGATTAAATTACCAATGCACATTCAAAGTAATATTAGGCAGGGTAAGTAAAAAGGGAAACGGCGGTAGTCCACCTTAAATCCCAACAGTAAAAATAAAGGAAGAACCGATCGGGTGTGTGAAGCGACGCCTCGAAAGGTGATCAATAAAATAAAAGAAAGAATTGCCACAGTCGGGCGTCTGAGCGACACCACATAAAGGGCTTTAAAAGAAATGCCGCAGTCGGGCGTCTGAGCGACACCACATAAAGGGCTTTAAAAGAAATGCCGCAGTCGGGCATCTGAGCGACACCACATAAAGGGCTTTAAAAGAAATGCCGCAATCGGGCGTCTGAGCGACACCACATAAAGGGCTTTAAAAGAAATGCTCAGTCGGGCGTCTGAGCGACACCACATAAAGGGCTTTAAAAGAAATGCCGCAGTCGGGCGTCTGAGCGACACCACATAAAGGGCTTTAAAAGAAATGCCGCAGTTGGGCGTCTGAGCGATACCACATAAAGGGCTTTAAAAAAAATGCCGCAGTCGGGCGTCTGAGCGACACCACATAAAGGGCTTTAAAAGAAATGCCGCAGTCGGGCGTCTGAGCGACACCACATAAAGGGCTTTAAAAGAAATGCCGCAGTCGGGCGTTTGAGCGACACCACATAAAGGGCTTTAAAAGAAATGCCGCAGTCGGGCGTCTGAGCGACACCACATAAAGGGCTTTACTGACAAGGAAAAATAATTATAATTCAACTCTTGTAAATAAACGGGTTAGTCCATCCACAAGAATAAACATTTAACTGATCTTAGTGCTCATGGTCCCAACGGATAATCTGTCACCAAAACTGGCACATGTCAGTTAGCACGGAACTTGGGTATAGATAAGATGATTTGAGGATATATGACTCTGCAGAGTTTGTACAAAATTTCCCATAGTTAACGGATTTCCGTAGTCACAAAGACTAGTTCCGTTTACGGTATTTCAGAAGGAAACACAGCTAACCAGTACACACCCATCCAACCTCTCGATGCCAGGAATCACCCTCGACATCGTCCAAGAAAAACTTTTGAGACGGGGAGATCACAATCTCGAATAGCATGGGATCAAATTTATATACGCGCGCTCTAAGGGGTGCCCCCCTCTCGGTCCCAACCGAAAACACCCATGCCCCCTGAACGGATGACTGGCTTTAATCCAGGGCCATGGAACCATCATCCCGGCCTCTCCTTTTTGGTGTGTACCAAGAAAGCGGTTTGCGACTTACTAAACCATATCCCTTTCGGGAAACATGTGGTAGTACAGGGATAGGAAATGGATATGAACCCAACCGATACGGGTTGGTACTGAAGTTAACTTGCATGGCATAAGACTGGCATGCTACAACACTGCCATCTTACCCATGCCAACACATGGCCTTGCATACTCACATCCAGCCACTTATGGATCATCGAACTAACTTGTCTCAACAAAGTATGATAAACACGTTCATCAGTATGTTCAACAATATGCCATGAAACTAACTAGATGCAAAACATGCCATGACACTCATCATATCAAAAGTTCAAACGTTCTTGCCTGGTTCAGAGTAGTCAGAGTCTAACTCGGTGAAGTTCGCGGTCCCGTCGCCTCCTTCGGTATCTATGGTATAAAGAGAATATACGCGCTATCGAGAATACCAAGAGGTGCACATAAATTAATCCAAGAAATTTTCAAATAAATCTGATAAAAAACTAGACAAAATTTTGAAGAAAACAGAAAAAGAATCATTCAAAAATTTGCTTCTGTTAAAAAGTTATAAAGGTTTTTGCCCAGGGACCCATCTGTAATGAAACAGAAACTTCCCAGGGTTCTATTTATAAAAGCAGAAAACGTTTCAGTCTCAATTACGCCGGCTCAGAAGAGAAGACGTATTTTGCCCGAATGCGCTTTCAGAAAACGATTCGAAAGAAAAAGAGAAAAACCTGACGGGGCGGTCCCACCCGTCGGGTTTGAAAACGGGACGGCGCCTTTGGCGCCAGAGAGCCGCGGCGATCGCCGGCGGCGATCCACGGCGAGGCAGAGGGATCGGAGGGTACCTCTGTGCTCAGGGTGCCGTTCTGCGTCGGGCGGTGGTCGTGGTGGTCGCCGGCGTGCACTGTGTCGACGGTGGCCCTTGCTCCGGCGGACGGCGGTTCGGACGAGGATGGAGCTCGCTGGAGGGGCTGCCAATGTTCATATTGACGAGGGGGTTAGGGTACGGGGCGTGGAAGAGGGCTGCAGACGGAGTTTAGACGCCGGAGATGGCCTCATCGTAGTGAACGCAGCTGGAGACAGAGGCGGACGGAGGTGGCCGGAGTCGAGGAAGAAGGGCTCCTCGAGGCCCCCTCCAGTGGCCAGGCGGGGTGTATGTGAGGTGCAGAGGTGGTGTGTGCTCAAGGGGGAGCTCGGGGTTTCCTTTTATAGGCGATCCGAGGCGGTGGCCGTGAACGGAGTTTTCCGGCAAAGGATTACGGCGGCGCAGTGCTTGGTCGGGTGGGTTTAGGAGTTGAGCTTCGTCTTGGAGGTCCACTGAGTCCGTTTAGGTGCCAACCGCGCCGGGATTTGCTTGCTTAGGTGGAGTTCGACGGAACGGGGTGGCGCAGGCCCGTCGGCGGCAGAGAGCGTGCTCTGTGCGCGCCACGCCACGGCGACGGTGCTGCATGCGTGCGCTGGCGCGGAGATGGCCACGCGGAGCCACCAGGGGGCTTGGGCGGTGGTGAACGGCGTTGAGCCGCCGTTCTGCTCCCTGTCTGCTCCTACGGTGGTTCGTCCGCCGCGAGACACGCCGGCGCAGGCGGGCCAGGGCACCATCGACGCCAGGAAGGCGCCAAGCGCGCGTGCGGGGCTCCGGACAAGCAGGCCAGGCGGCGAGCAACGTGCCAAGGGGCACTATGAGCATGTGGCTGCACTCGTCTGAAGAAGATCGACACTGAAAGTCTGAACTTAACTAGAGATGACTGAAACAGTGCATGCAAGGTGTTCGACAGAATGATCTAGGCATGTAGGGATTTTTCCTTGGGTTGATTTTTGGTAGAGTGGCTTCTCATTGCTCCAGTAGGCTGCCTGATTTTTTGTGGAATTTTTGGAGAAGTGTAGATATGAATTTCACCAAATTTGGCAAGTCTGGTCCAAACTTGCAGGGAGTGTAAGTTGAAATATTTAAAAAAAAGATGAGTGGGTCAAGATGGTTCTGGGTTGAGGGTACCAAGGACTAGCCAGTAGAGTTGGTTTGATATCCAAATACAAATTTTACAAGGTACTTGCTTTGTAAATGGTTCAGGCTCAAAATAAAAATTAGAAAAGATTTGAGAGGTGAAATAATCAAAATAAAATCCAAAACTTGTTTGGATGAGTTGGGACAGGGAACTTGGGTTGTTAACAAGGAGGAGAGGAGGTTTTGGAGTGGTTTCACTTCATGGGCAAAAATACAAGGTCATGGGTGGTTATCAAAAGAATGAACATCCCAAATTTTCATAGAGTTTTCCTTTTAAAAAGAAAAGATTAAACTCCCAAAATAATTTGAGAAGAGAACCAACAGAGGAGAAGTTTTAAAAAGGTTAAACCCAAAGTTTGAAGAAGAAAACAGAAATAACAATCCTAGCCAAAGAAAAATGATTTTTAAGAGGATTGTTTTTCTGAAAATTTTGAAAGGCCTCATTTCACAAAAGAAAAACCAGCAAGGTTTTTGCTAAAACCAAATAAAATTTTTGGAGTGTCACACAACTATGAAGATTCCTTCTTATGTAACCGACTCCATGTAAACCCTAGATTTCCCCGGTGTCTATATAAACCGGAGGGGTTAGTCCGGATATGGAGATACACATTACCATAGTCATACATGCTAGACTTCTAGGGTTTTAGCCATTACGATCTCGTGGTAGATCAACTCTTGTAATACTCATATTCATCAAGATCAATCAAGAAGGAAGTAGGGTATTACCTCCATAGAGAGGGCCCGAACCTGGGTAAACATTGTGTCCGCCGTCTCCTCTTACCATCAATCCTAGACGCACAGTTCGGGACCCCCTACCCGAGATCCACCAGTTTTGACACCGACAACGGTCCCATATAATCAAAGCCACAAACATCAAATGGTTCAATAACAAGTGAGTAATTCATAGGCATTTCTTGACGTCTAATAATATTACCAATTCTTTGGCATTCATCACAAGACAAGACAAACTTACGGGCATCTTTGAAGAGAGTAGGCCAATAAAAACCGGATTGCAATACCTTATGTGCAGTTCTATCTCCAGTGTGGTGTCCTTCATAAGCCTCGGAGTGACACTTGCGTAGGATTTGTTCCTGTTCATGCTCAGGTACACGACGTCTAATAACAAAATCTACTCCTTCTTTATAAAGGTGTGGGTCATCCCAGAAGTAATGTCTTAAATCATAGAAAAACTTTTTTCTTTTGTTGGTATGTGAAACTAGGTGGTATAAATTTAGCAACAATGTAATTAGCATAATCAGCATACCATGGAGCAGTACGAGAAGCATTTATGACAGCTAGTTGTTCATCAGGAAAGCTATCATCAATAGGTAGTGGGTCATCAATAACATTCTCTAACCTAGACAAGTTGTCTGCGACGGGGTTCTCAGCTCCCTTGCTATCAATAATATGCAAATCAAATTCTTGTAGCAAGAGAACTCATCTAATAAGTCTAGGTTTAGCATCTTTCTTTTCCATAAGATATTTAATAGCAGCATGATCAGTGTGAATAGTTACTTTAGAATCAACAATATATGGTCTGAACTTATCACAAGCAAATATAACTGCTAAAAATTCTCTCTCAGTAGTAGCATAATTTCTCTGGGCACTGTCTAGAGTTTTACTAGCATATTGGATAACATTTAATTTCCTATCAACTCTTTGTCCTAGAACAACACCTACAACATAATCACTAGCATCACACATAATTTCAAAGGGTAAATTCCAATCAAGTGGTTGAACAATAGGTGCAGAAATCAAGGCTTGCTTAAGTATTTAAAATGCTTCTACACAATCATCATCAAAGACAAAAGGAACATCTTTTTGTAAGAGATTAGTCAGAGGCCTAGAGATTTTAGAGAAGTCCTTAATGAACATCCTATAAAAACTGGCATGACCAAGGAAACTTCTTATACCTTTAATGTCCTTGGGACATGGCATCTTTTCAATAGCATCAACTTTAGCTTTATCAACTTCAATACCTCTTTCGGAAATTTTATGCCCCAAGACAATACCTTCATTAACCATAAAGTGGCACTTCTCCCAATTCAAGACAAGATCGATTTCTTCACATCTCTACAAAACTCGATCAAGGTGCTTAAGCAATCATCAAAGGAAGTTCCGTAAATGGAGAAATCATCCATGAAAACCTCAACAATCTTTTCACAAAAGTCAGAGAATATAGCAGTCATACATCTTTGAAAGGTAGCAGGTGCATTACATAAACTAAAAGGCATACGTCTATAAGCCAAGGTACCGAAAGGGCAAGTAAAAGTGGTCTTTTCTTGATCCTCTTTTGACATAGGTATTTGAGAGAAACCAGAATAACCATCTAGAAAGCAAAAATGCGTATGTTTGGATAATCTTTCTAGCATTTGATCAATAAAAGGTAAAGGGTAATGATCCTTTTTAGTAGCTTTATTTAATTTGCATAAATCAATTACCATTTTATAACCTGTAATAATTCTTTGTGGGATCAATTCATCTTTATCATTAGGAACAACAGTAATACCTCCCTTCTTGGGGACACAATGGACATGACTTACCCACGGATTATCAGCAACAGGATAAATTATACCTGCCTCCAGAAGCTTTAGTATTTCTTTTCTTACCACTTCTTTCATCTTAGGATTTAACCATCGTTGGTGATCAACAACTGGTTTAGCGTCTTTCTCCAATTTTATTTTGTGTTGATATAGAGTGGGACTAATGCCCTTAAGATCATCAAGAGTATATCCAATAGCAGCACGGTTCTTCTTCAGAGTTTTCAATAACTTCTTTTCTTCATGCTCTGAAAGGTTAGCACTAATAATAACATGATATATCTTTTTCTCATCAAGATAAGCATATTTAAGAGTATCAGGTAATGGTTAAGCTCAAACACGGGATCACCCTTGGGTGGAGGAGGATCCCCTCGGATTTCAACAGGCAAGTTGTGTTTCAAAATAGGTACCTGTTTAAAGAATACTTCATCTATTTCCCTTCTTTCATTGATAAACATATCATTTTCATGGTCGAGCAAATATTGTTCTAAAGGATCATTAGGAGGCACGACAATAGAGGCAAGACCAATAATTTCATCTTTACTAGGTAATTATTTATCATGGGGTTGTCTACGAAATTTAGCAAAATTAAACTCATGAGACATATCCCCCAAACCAATAGTAACAACATCCTTTTTGCAGTCTATCCTAGCATTAACAGTATTCAAGAAGGGTCTACCAAATATAATGGGGCAAAAGTTATCTTGTGGGGAACCAACAACAAGAAAATCAGCAGGATATTTAACTTTCCCACACGAGACTTCAACATCTCTAACAATCCCAACTGGTGAAATAGTGTCTCTATTGGCAAGCTTAATTGTAACATCAATTTCCTCTATCTCAGCAGGTGCAATATCATGCATAATTTCTTTGTATAAGGAATGAGGTATTGCACTTGCACTAGCACCCATATCACATAAGCCATGATGGCAATGATCTCCTATTTTAACAGAAATAACAGGCATGCCTACAACAGGTCTATGTTTATTCTTAGTATCTGGTCTAGCAATTCTAGCGGCTTCATCACAGAAGTAAATAACATGCCCATCAATATTATCTGCCAAGAGATCTTTAACCATAGCAATACTAGGTTCAACTTTAATTTGCTCAGGGGGTGTAGGTGTTCTAGTATTACTCTTATGAACTACAATTGAAGCTTTAGCATGATCCTTTATTGTAAGAGGGAAAGGTGGTTTCTCAATATAAGCAGTAGGAACAACAGGATCAACATTATAAGTGATAGTATTTTCTTCAACTTTAATAGGTGCAACTACTTTTGCTTCAATGGGAGGATTATATTTAAACTACTTCTCCTTAGGGATATCAACATGAGTAGCAAAGGATTCACATAAAGAAGCTACTATCTCAGAGTCAAGTCCATATTTAGTCTAAGTTCACGGAAAACATCGGTATCCATAAAAGATTTAACACAATCAAACTTAGGTGTTATACCTGACTCCTTACCTTCGTCGAGGTCCCAATGTTCAGAGTTGCAATTAATTCTTTCCAATAAATCCCATTTGAATTCAATAGTCTTCATCATAAAAGAACCAGTACAAGAAGTATCGAGCATGGAGCGATTGTTGAGAGAAAGCCGAGCATAAACTTTTTGAATAATAATTTCTCTTGAGAGATCATGATTGAGGCATGAATATAAAATTGACTTAAGCCTCCCCCAAGCTTGAGCTATGCTTTCTCCTTCACGAGGCCAAAAATTATATATATAATTGTGATCACGATGAACAAGATGCATAGGACAAAACTTCTGATGAAATTCCAATTTCAATCGGTTGTAGTTCCATGATCTCATATCATCACATAGCCTAAACCATGTCAATGCCTTTCCCTTGAAAGATAAAGGGAAGACCTTCTTCTTGATAACATGCTCGGGCATACCTGCAAGCTTAAATAATCCACAAACTTCATCCACATATATTAAGTGCAAATCGGGATGTAATGTTCCATCACCTATGAAAGGATTAGCTAGCAGTTTCTCTATCAAAACTGAAGGGATTTCAAAGTACACATTTTCAGTAGGTTCAGTAGGTTGAGGAGCAACTCTTTGCTCTACTGGTCGGGATGAAGATACCCTGAACAAGCCCCTCAAAGGATTATGTTCCATAGTAACAAGTGACAGTAAATTTCAGCACACTATATAAATTTTTCCTTGCCAAATTCTGCCTACCAAAGGCGCTTCACTCCCCGACAACGACGCCAGAAAAGAGTCTTGATGACCCACAAGTATAGGGGATCTATCGTAGTCCTTTTGGTAAGTAAGAGTGTCGAACCCAACGAGGAGCAGAAGGAAATGACAAGTGGTTTTCAGTATGGTATTCTCTGCAAGCACTGAAATTATCGGTAACAGATAGTTTTTTGATAAGGTAATTTGTAACGGGTGACAAGCAATGAAAGTAAATAAGGTGCAACCAATCCTTTTGTAGCAAAGGACAAGCCTGGACAAACTCTTATATGAAGGAAAACGCTCCTGAGGACACATGGGAATTATCGTCAAGCTAGTTTTCATCACGCTCATATGATTCGCGTTCGTTACTTTGATAATTTGGTATGTGGGTGGACCGGTGCTTGGGTGCTGCCCTTTCTTGGACAAGCATCCCACTTATGATTAACCCCTATTGCAAGCATCCGCAACTACAAAATAAGTATTAAGGTAAACCTAACCATAGCATGAAACATATGGATCCAAATCAGCCCCTTACGAAGCAACTCATAAACTAGGGTAAGCTTCTGTCACTCTAGCAACCCATCATCTACTTATTACTTCCCAATGCCTTCCTCTAGGCCCAAATAATGGTGAAGTGTCATGTAGTCGACGTTCACATAACACCACTAGAGGAAAGACAACATACGTCTCAACAAAATATCGAACGAATACCAAATTCACATGACTACTTATAGCAAGACTTCTCCCATGTCCTTAGGAACAAACATAACTACTCACAAATCATATTCATGTTCATAATCAGAGGGGTATTAATATGCATAAAGGATCTGAACATATGATCTTCCACCAAATAAACCAACTAGCATCAACTACGAGGAGTAATCAACACTACTAGCAACCCACAGGTACCAATCTGAGTTTTTGGGACAAAGATTGGATACAAGTGATGAACTAGGGTTTTAGAGGAGATGGTGCTGGTGAAGATATTGATGGAGATTGACCCCTCCCGATGAGAGGATCTTTGGTGATGACGATGGTGATGATTTCCCCCTCCCGGAGGGATGTTTCCCCGGTAGAACAGCTCAGCCGGAGCCCTAGATTGGTTCCGCCAAGGTTCCGCCTCGTGGCGGCAGTGTTTCTTCCTGAAAGCTTGCTTATGATTTTTTCCAGGGTAAAAGACTTCATATAGCATAAGATGGGCATCGGAGGCCTGCCAGGGGGCCCACGAGGAAGGGGGCGCGCTTATGGAGGTAGGGCGCGCCCCCACCCTCGTGGCCAGGGTGTAGGCCCCCTCTGGTGCATTCTTTCGCCAGTATTTTTTATTAATTCCAAAACGTGCCTCCGTGAAGTTTCAGGACTTTTGGAGTTGTGCAGAATAGGTCTATAATATTTGCTTCTTTTCCAGCCCAGAATCCCAGCTGCCGGTATTCTCCCTCTTCATGTAAACCTTGTAAAATAAGAGACAAAAGGCATAAGGATTGTGACATAACGTGTAATAACAGCCCATAATGCAATAAATATCGATATAAAAGCATGATGCAAAATGGACCTATCAGGGGGAATCGATCATGGAGGGCTTCTACATCAACACCATAGCCTCTCCGATGATGTGTGAGTAGTTTACCATAGACCTTTGGGTCCATAGTTATTACCTAGATGGCTTCTTCTCTCTCTTTGGATCTCAATACAAAGTTCTCCTCGATCTTCTTGGAGATCTATTCGATGTAATTCTTTTGCGGTGTGTTTGTCGAGATCCAATGAATTGTGGGTTTATGATCAAGATTATCTATGAACAATATTTGAATCTCCTCTGAATTCTTTTATGTATGATTTGTTATCTTTGCAAGTCCCTTCGAATTATCAGTTTGGTTTGGCCTACTAGATTGATCTTTCTTACAATGGGAGAAGTGCTTAGCTTTGGGTTCAATCTTGCGGTGTCCTTTCCTAGTGACAGCAGGGGCAGCAAGGCACGTATTGTATTTTTGCCGTCGAGGATAAAAAGATGGGGTTTATATCATATTGCTTGAGTTTATCCCTCTACATCATGTCATCTTGCCTAATGCGTTACTCTGTTCTTATGAACTTAATACTCTAGATGCATGCTGGATAGCGGTCGATGTGTGGAGTAATAGTAGTAGATGCAGAATCGTTTCGGTCTACTTGTCGTGGACGTGATGCCTATATACATCATCATGCCTACATATTCTCATAACTATGCACTTTTCTATCAATTGCTCAACAGTAATTTGTTCACCCATCGTAATACTTATGCTCTCTTGAGAGAAGCCACAAGTGAAACCTATGGCCCTCAGGTCTATTCTCCATCATATAAGTTTCTAGTCTATTTTACTTTGCAATCTATTCTTTCAATCTATATCATAAAGAATACCAAAAAATTTTATCTTATTATCTTTATCAGATCTCAATTTTGCAAGTGGCCGTGAAGGGATTGACAACCCCTTTATCGCGTTGGTTGCAAGGTTCTTATTTGTTTGTATAGGTATGAGGCGACTTGCGTGTAGTCTCCTACTCGATTGATACCATGGTTCTCAAAAACTGAGGGAAATACTTATGCTACTTTGTTGCATCACCCTTTCCTCTTCAAGGGAAAACCAACGCAGTGCTCAAGAGGTAGCAGTGCGCCACCCGGGGAGCCAACTCCCCTGCTCCCGCGCCTCCCTCGTGCTTACCTCCCCTCGCTGTCGCATCGGGTGCAACCGCTGCTCCTTTCCCTCCCTTCCCCGGCCCAGATCCACCTCCCTCGCGACACAGGCTTTAACTTCACCGTCGTTAACCTTCACGAGCGGGATCTCGCCTACTCCCCTGCCCCCTTCATCGCCAGCTCCATGGCGTGCGCGTGCGGTCGCGCCAAGCCCCAGCGGCGCGCCACAGACAGGCCAACGGTGGCGTCCCATAGGCCAGGGATGACCTCAAAACTCCTGGCCCCCCGGCGGCATTCCATGCAGTCTGGTGACCGCAGCTGTGCACCCATGGGACTCGGGTGATCTGGCACAACCACCCTGACGACTGGCTGAACCCGCACCCCGGATCCATCTCTTCAGGTGCTTAGCGACGAGCTCCATGGCGCGGGATCCCCATCCCATCGGTTATCTCTTCTCCCTTCCCCTCCGCACCTCTCTGGCAAGCTCTCACTAATGTGCTGCCTGCTATTCGAATTTTTTTCCAGGCCTGAAGTTCACCGGGTACAGACAGGATGACCATGACGAGCCATTTGGGGGAATGCCCACTTGAAGTGTTTAGTCGGTGGAACGCCCGCTCGCGATGACAAATACTCGGACAAAGTTTTGCATTTTTGTAGAAGTTCATATTGCCATGTGCAGCTGTTCATGTTTCTCAGGCGTGTAGTACATTTAGTTTTGTAAAAAAATTGAGGGACTACTTGTAGAACATGTTGCAAATTCTTGCAGTTTTGGCAATCGCTTTTATCTACTGTTTGATGCAATTGAGCTCCTGGTTGATCAATTCAGTGCGATGCAGTGCGGTGTGCCTATTCGCTTAGTTCAACACTCTTCTTGCTTCTTGGGATGTTCTTCTAGTGAACCTCTTTTTTTCTAAAAATTAATGTAGTACATTAGCATCTTGGGATGTTCTTCTAATGAACCTCTTTTTTTCTAAAAAAGAATGCAGTACATTAGCATCGACTATGCAGTTGAGAATCCACTGGTACATCGACGTGGTATACAAACGGTTTTTAACCCCTTTCCGCGACGACATTTGGAACCGTCGCCAAGTGAGTGTGTGCGATAGGGGGGTCCTTCCCACACGACCCAGAAATCATCAGGGATAGGCCCTCCTCGGACACAGGCTGGGGCCGTGTGCGATCGGGCGAGGCATCAAAACCAAATCATTTCCATAGGTATGTACATCCCACACGGTGAATCCCAGAAAATCATTTCCGTAGGTATGTACATCCCACACGGTGAATCCCGGAAAATCATTTCCGTAGGTATGTACATCCCACACGGTGAATCCTAGAAAAACAATTCCGTAGGTATGTATATCACACACAGTTTTTTGTGTGGAAACGTTTGTGCAAGGTGGCCTAACGCAAATAGTTCACTGCCGGAAGCCGTGTGTGACTGTTAGTTAATCGAACACACCTACTTTCTAGAAATCGTGCGGGTTTTTTGAGTTCATCGGCCACGATGTTGTCTGAGTAACCGTCTGCAATAGAAAACCCCAATAAGCAGGGTAATTAGCCTATTATTGATAATCCATGTACTAATCAAACTGATATTTCTTATAAAACAAGCCAGATATTTCATATTCGTATAAAAGCAACCATGATGTCTTAATCGAATTACATCAGACAGCTTCGACACTCAGTTACGCCATTCCACAACAGCACCAAGTTTCACATGCAGCATAAGAAACCTTTGGAAAGTAGCATCATACACGGTAAATAGACAGATGAATCTCATCTGGGAAACTACAGAAGCGGAAGGCAAATATTGAGCCTTCAGTGATGTTGAATGTCCTTGCAACTTTAGGCTAGTGGCTATGGATAATTGCCCGCCCAACCTTCATCCTCTTCAGCAAGACTTCAATATTGTACCGTGGGTGTTGAATGAATACCTTCCTCGCCTCTTGACCATGCAGGTGGTTTGAGAAGTAATCATCGGTGAACTGCTTTGAAAAGTACTAAAAACAAATATATGCATAAATCGCTGTTGTAAATTTTGAAATGGCGCAAGGGGTAAAAACAAGGTAAAACAGTTGGTACCATCTTATAGTTGATTGATGTCTTCTTCATTGTGCAAACAAAGATCTTGCTATTATTTGTCGCAAGTTTCTTCATCCTAACAATCTTTCTGAGTTTCTTGACTTGACTGATATTCATGGACATCTCATTGCCCCATATGCAAAATGGGTCGAACAGTGGGTCTAAGCCTCTGACAGCAGGACCTACATGTGCAAGACCAAATTGTAAGAAACATAGATATTAGAATGATTCATGCAACCGCACAATAATGTGCTATTTGCCAAAGGACCCTACTTGAACAAACCTCAATGGTAAACCGCAGTGTCCCCCATTGTTTCCCTGCAACACACATAAGGAACATCTTGATCAGGTTAACTGAGAGTTGCCATACTATCAGTAGAATATGTATTGAGTACAGCCAAATTCGATTGGTGTCACATGCATAACAATACAAAATTGTACCCACAGCAAATGAAAATCAAATTGCAGAACTGAACCAAATAGTTAAATGGACAGCAGATCAAATGAACCAAAATAGTTAATTGAGCATGGCATTGCAGAAAAGAAACATGTACTAGAAGGTAAGACAATTAATAAAACAAAGAATCCTTGAGAACAGTACTACGAAATGTAGCAATTGTTGGACCAAAGTGTTAACGGTACATTACATTTCAGAGGACCAAACTGTTAACTGAACATCAGATTGCATATTAACATTACAGAGGACAAATCACTAGAAGGCACTCGCGGTGGCCTCGAGAAAACAACACGGCTGTATTTTAAAGTAGACAACCGCGTGGCGGTGTCGACGGTGGCCTCGAAGACGAGGTGCTCCTCCAAGATTTGGCGGTCGACACACATGGCAGCCATAGCGACCTCGTGCGCGCATGCGGCCGCATGCTACTGAGCTCCACGTTATACTTCATGGAAAATGGCTGTGGGCGGCGCTTAATTGGAGGAGGGGGCGGTGATTTCGGTGGAAGGTGTCACACCGTCGGTCGAGGCATGTGGTACGGGAAAGGAGGAGGATGGTGTGGGTGGGGTGTGGATTACCTGACCATATCGACGAGGGCGCGCAGCAAGAAGAAGGGTCGGCGGCGAGGAGGCCGCGCAGCAAGAAGAAGGGTCGCCGGCGAGGAGGCGGCGCTGCAAGAAGAAGGGTCGACGGCGAGGAGGCGGCGCTGCAAGAAGAAGGGTAGCCGGCGAGGAGGCGGCGCTGCAAGTAGAAGGGTCACTGGCGAGGAGGCTGAGCTGCCAGTAAGCAGCGGTGAAGGTTTGAACTTGGAAAGCAAGGAGGAATAGTGGAAATGTGGCTTTTGGTAGGAGGAAGGGGAAGGGGAGATAGATATTTTCGCGGTGGGAAAAAAATTCGCTCGGTGCCGTGAGAAGCTGGTGCGCACGTGTGGTTCAAGCGGGGGCGGTGGACTGTAGATGATGAAGCTTCCTGCATAAGCCAGACAAGACGGTGCACCAAGATATTTTATATCGCATACGACACGATTCTTTCTAGTAAATTGTTTGTGGTATACCTGATTGAGAAACTTGGTTTTTAAATTCCTGAAAATCCAAAACACGCCTGAAAATCATGAAACTTGGCATGGTGTCATGACATGGCACCAACATGCTGCGGTAAATTTTTTGGCTGAATTGGGACAAACTTTGGTGTAACCTTCTTGCAAAGCGGAGCTTCCCTCAAGAAGGCTCATGGTTCCGAGAGGGAACGTGTCACCTCTGTGTGCGAAACAAGATACGTACACTGCCTTCTCCCGGCTTAATTTTTTTACATAGACAGATTAGACCAAATAGAAGTATCATGTTAAATTTTAGAATTATTTCGGGTTCGTTTGGACTTTTTTATACATTAATTGAGTTTTTGCGCATTTAATTTGCATAATTCAAATTTGAACTACAAGCACAGGCTCCAGTGCACCAAAGTTGTTTGAAAAATAACATGTGTGTCCTCCTTGGGTGAATTTCTAGGTCTCATGCAAGAAATAGGAACGAAATTTAAACATCTGGGCGTCGTGGCTCGGCCAGAAAGATTGAGAAACTTGTTTTTTTAATTCCTGTAAATCCAAAACACGCCCGAAAATCATGAAACTTGGCATGGTATCATAACATGGCACCAACATGTTGTGGTAATTTTTTCTATCCGATTTGCGAAGACGCACACATTAACAATCAACAAAGTCATTTTGGAACAAGTGCTCTCACCTTACAAATTGGAAACACAAATATTATTGAAACCATGGGCGTTCTACTTACCAATTACGTGCCGCCACACGTCCCTTTTTTTATTGGCTAGGAGGTGTCGTGCGGGGTAGCTATTTGAGTACGGGAGGCGTGCGATCAAACCCCTGCGCGTGCTCATCGGGAGGAGAGCCCTTTGACCGCTACCCGCCGCACACCTCCCTTCCAACGTCTCCATTAATGGCGCCCGAGCCCCTGTTCTACGGCGTGGCTATGTGTCTCACCGGACTGAGATTTAAGAGAGAAAAATTAAAATCTGAAAAGAAAGTTTTGCACGGATCTTGATGTAAGATCTGACGAACCTATATAGCATCGACCGCCACTTATGGCAAGCATGATGAATATAAGGACGATGAAAGTTGATAATAATTGTCTTGCATATTTAGGAACATAATTTAAAAAAGCCACATGCGGCAATGCCCGAAATACACAATGGCAAAAGAAGAAGGAAGACAACGATCTGCCTCGCTGATCTCTACGTTGCTGCAGGCCGCGAGAACTAGTATCTGCGGCGAGCAGCGATGAGCTCTTTATTGTCCTCAAGATGCTGCTTGAGAGCATCGATGGATTCCTCCACCATCCTTCTGCGCTCGATGCGCAGCATGGCATTCTCGTTCATAAGTTTCTCGACGATGATGCTGGTCCTCTTCAACAAGGCAGTGGTCTCCTCCTGCTGCTCCGCACTTCCAACGATCTTCACCCTCGGCAGGCCACGCTCGGCCCGGAGCTTCGCATTGCTCTCATTTAGTTGCCGGATGACGCCGGTAGCCTCTTCAAAAGAGGCTTTCATGTCGTCTTGCGCCCAGCCAGAGATCTGATCCATATGGCTATGGAAGATCGCATGCATGTGCCTGTAAGAGTCCTTGCCTGCTGAAAGTGCAACTATCCCTGGGTGGTTTTGGTAATTCCTAACAACATGTAGCTCATTGAGCTAACATTATTCCAAGATGAATATTTCAGAAAAGCTCAATGGATGGCATGGCATGGATGAGGAAAGTGGATCCCTCAAAATTATAAGGACAAAGGATTGGCTCAAGCTTCAAGAACAAGACTCTACATTTTATATTTTAGTGATCCAAGATCACATTGAGTCCATAGGAAAACCCAATACTATTAAGGAGGGATGAGGTGTTGCTTAATGAGCCTCTTGCTTCATGTGCTTAGTGATATGCTCCAAAATCCTCAACTACCTTTCCATATCCACATATGACCCAAACCTAAAGTCAAACTCGGCCCCACCGATTCTTTCGATCCGGAGCCACCGAGTTTCACATGTCATAGCCACTGCCACAAACCCTAGCAAATCGGTCTCGCCGATAGGGATCTCGGTCTCACCGAGATGGGATTGCAATTTCTCGGTCTCCCTTCGTAATATTTCGGTCCAACCGAAGTGAGCGATCGGCCCCACCGAGATTGCAATGTAAACTCACTGTTTCCCTTTCATAACATTTTGGTCTCACCGAAAAGAGCGAATCGGTCCCACCGAGTTTACCTGACCAACTCTCTGGTTAGCTTATTACCAAAATCGGTCTCACCGAGTTTCTGTAATTGGTCGCACCGATATTACATTATGCCCTAACCCTAACCATATCGGTCCTACCGAGTTGCATCTTAGTCCCACCAAAAATCCTAACGGTCACTAGGTTTGCTGAATCGGTCCGACCGAGTTTAACGATTCGGTCCCATCGAGTTTAGCAGATTGTGTGTAACGGTTAGATTTTGTGTGGAGGCTATATATACCCCTCCACCCACTCTTCATTCGTGGAGAGAGCCATCAGAACAGATCTTCGCTTCCAATACACATTTTCTAAGAGAGAACCACCTACACTTGTGTTGAGCTCAAGATATTCCATTCCTACCATACGAATCTTGATCTCTAGCCTTCCCCAAGTTGCTTTCCACTCAAATCTTCTTTCCACCAAATCCAAATCCTGTGAGAGAGAGTTGAGTGTTGGGGAGACTATCATTTGAAGCACAAGAGCAAGGAGTTCATCATCAACACACCATTTGTTACTTCTTGGAGAATGGTGTCTCCTAGATTGGCTAGCTGTCACTTGGGAGCCTCCGACAAGATTGTGGAGTTGAACCAAGGAGTTTGTAAGGGCAAGGAGATCGCCTACTTCGTGAAGATCTACCGCTAGTGAGGCAAGTCCTTCGTGGGCGACGGCCATGATGGAATAGACAAGGTTGCTTCTTCATGGACCCTTCGTGGGTGGAGCCCTCCGTGGACTCGCGCAACCGTTACCCTCTGTGGGTTGAAGTCTCCATCAACGTGGATGTACGATAGCACCACCTATCGGAACCACGCCAAAAACATCCGTGTCTCCAATTGCGTTTGAATCCTCCAAACCCTTCCCTTTACATTCTTGCAAGTTGTATGCTTTACTTTCCGCTGCTCATATACTCTTTTGCATGCTTGCTTGAATCGTCTGAGATTGCTTGACTTATGTTAAAATTGCTAAAATCTGCCAAGAACTAAAATTGGGAAAAGGATAGATTTTTATTTGGTCAAGTAGTCTAATCACCCCCCCTCTAGACATACTTCCGATCCTACAAGTGGTATCAGAGCTTTGGTCTCCATTTGTTTTGATTTCCATAGCTTTTGGTGGTTATAGCCTTGGTTTCACAACCTAGAAGAGTATGGCATCTAGCGAGGGAAATTATCATCATAGAGGTCCTTACTTTGATGGTACTAATTTTGCTAGTTGGAAGCATAAAATGAAAATGCATATTCTTGGACATAACCCCGCCGTTTGGGCTATTGTGTGTGTTGGTTTGGAAGGTGACTTCTTCGATGGGAAAGAACCAAACCGTGAAGCTACCGCGGAAGAGTTGAAGATGCTGCAATACAACGCTCAAGCTTGTGATATTCTCTTCAACGGATTGTGCCCCGAAGAATTCAACAAAATCAACCGTCTTGAGAATGCAAAGGAAATTTGGGATACTTTGATTGATATGCACGAAGGTACCGACTCCGTCAAGGAATCCAAATTGGATGTGCTTCAAAGTCAACTTGAGAAGTTCAAAATGAAGGATGGTGAAGGTGTCGCTAAAATGTACTCTAGGCTTGCTCTTATCACAAATGAGATTGCCGGCTTAGGGAGTGAAGAGATGGCCGATAGATTCATCATCAAGAAGATCCTAAGAGCCTTGGATGGAAAATATGATACCGTGTGCACATTGATCCAAATGATGCCCAATTACGAAGATCTCAAGCCAACGGAAGTCATTGGAAGAATTGTTGCTCATGAGATGTCACTCAAGGATAAAGAGGAACTTCACAACAAATCAAATGGTGCTTACAAAGCCTCATGTGAAGCCCCCACATCATCAAGTGAGAAGCAAATCTTCAATGAAGAATTAAGCTTAATGGTGAAGAACTTCAACAAGTTCTACAAGAGTAGAAGCAAAGATAGAAGCTCCAAGTCAAGGTCCTATAATGACAAAAGATCTTCTAGTCGAGAGCGAAACTGCTATAATTGTGGAAGACCCGGACACTATTCCATTGAGTGTACGGCTCCCTATAAGAAAAGAGAAGACTCTCCCAAAAGAAGAAGCCGAAGAGAGGAATCACCATCTAGAGAAAGAAGGAGTAGAGATGATCGTTATGAACGAAGATACTCACGGAGAAGCAAGGATTCGAAAAGAAAGGAAAAGTCATCAAGGAGCTACACAAAACGAAGACATCAAGCTCATGTTGGTGAATGGGTATCCGGCTCCGACTCCGACAACCACTCCGAAAGAAGTTATCACTCTGATTCCGAATATACTCAAGATGAAGGTGTTGCCGGTCTAGTGCTTGTGTCAACCAACTCCTATGACATATTTGACTCACCAAATGAAGGAGTTGGAACATGCTTCATGGCTAAAGGCCCAAAGGTATCACACCCCGAGTATGTTGATTTCAATAGTGATGAAGATGACTTGTTAGGTGATGATGATTTACTTGTTGACAACTCTAGTGATGAATACTATGATGAAACGTCAATTAATCATGCTAATCAAGTTAAAACGAATGACAATGATAAGGAGAAGACTGAGGCTCTAACTAAAGAACTAAACACTCTTAAGTTAGCTCATGAAACTATCTTAGGAGATCATCGAGAACTTTTAAGAACACATGAGAAATTACGCTTTGAAATGCTCAACCTTGAGCAAGAGCATGAGTTCTTAAAAGCAATCAACGATGATCTTCATAAGAAAAGTTCTTCTTACATTGCCAAGCGTTCCACCACAAGACTACAAGCAAAAAGGCAAGGACAAGATTCAAGAGGAAATTGATGCATTTGAAGAAGCTCCTAAGACCTTAGTCAAGTGGGTTCCCAAGACTACTTCAAGTTCCACTTCATCAAGTACGACTACAACTCCAAGGATTCCCATCAAGATGGTGTGGATCCAAAAGAAGAAGAACTAGAGAGTTCTTGAGGGTGACTCTGCCAACATACTTAACTTTTATCATTTTGGCAAGAACAAGTGCAATCAACTTCCACATCTTGCACTAGTTCAAGGAGTCACAAACCCTCTTGTTGGTAAGTCAAGGGACAAGGTAACCTAAAAGCTTTCATAGACATCATCTTGTGTGTGCATCACTCTATGTCTATGGATATCCTTGTTTGTTCCTTGTGGGACTAACCCATGTAGGTATTGAAAGTGCAATTCACTCCAATGGATAGCTCCAATTGATCTACATCAACATTGAGCATCCACATCTCCAACATCTACATGAAGTCATCATCGACAAAACCCAAGGTTAGTTCATCCCTCTTAGGGGTGATATCACATCTAGGGGGAGCTTTACTCTAAGAATTGAGCTAAAGCAACTCTAATGATGTGAACACAACAATGCTTTTTGTAAAAGTGGTAACCCCACTTGTGCTTAAACAATGAGTATGACCTATGATCAAATGTTCTCATTTGACTTCTAAGTCAATATACTCATATATAGATGACCTAGTCATCGCCAATTGCTTGATAGATGCTAGATTGGTTGTGCATGATTTGCCACATACTTCAATTGCCATTTTATTGTGTGAGCATGTTGACAGCATATTTTACTCATTCAAGGAGCTCCACTTGTTGTTTTGATTGATTGGCTTTCTTTTTCCTTGCCAAGTGGATGGACAAGAATGCCTAAGAACCTTCTCTAGCTATCTATGCTTTTCTCGTCTCAAACTCTATTCATGCTACATCACAAAATTTGATCAAGTCAGATTCAAACCACTCTGTGTGAGGAGCACTCGGAGTCCCCAATTTGTCATAGACTTAAACTTCCAAAATTTCTTTGTGCTTTTTGGTCTGACCTATTCCTGCATTTCGGTCATACCGAGATCACTAAGTCGATCTAGGTTTTCACCTCGGTGCAACTGATTTGAACTTTTCGGTCACACCGAGTTGCTATAACTGTCAACAGTTATGCATCTCGGTGCCACCGAGTTGTTCCACTCAGTCACACCGACAGGGTCGGGCTATATATACTCACGGGAAAAATTTTGGAAATTTCTCCAAAATCTCTTTGCCCGCGCATAGCTCGCTCTGTCTCCTGGGTCTCCGGATCGTCCTCCTCGTCGCCAGTCGCCTCCAGTCGCTGGTCTCCACGGCCGTCAACGGAATTTCGTCTCCGCCGTTGCCGCCGTAGCGAGTCCGCCGCCGAACTAGGGTATGGACTCGATCACAGTGCTATTCCCCGTCACATTCCTAGCACATTGTGTTCTTTATGAATCTTGCTACGATTGAAACACTCCTATCCAGTCAAAACAATCCTTAGAATAGTTGAGATTCGAAAATTTAGGTTTAGGTTTCCGCCGAAACCATCTCGGACCCATCGGGTTGCGGAACTCGGTTCCACCGATTCGGCCACGGCCATTGCACATGTGGTTCTTGGTCTGACCGAGAATTACAAATCGGTGAGACCGAGTTCAGGACTTTGTGAAACCCTAGCAGTCTCGGTGCCACCGAACTGTGACTCGGTCTGACCGAGTTCACTAGTTTTGGTTCCAATAGCTGCTTCGGTATCACCGAGTTTGCAAATCGGTCGATCCGAAATGCTTTCTGTGAAAAACTAAAACTAACTTTTTGACTCATTCTTTTGCAAAAGTCTCTTCATTTTGTGATGCTCATCCACTCTATCTCATCTATAAACTATTCACAGGGTCAGCAGTCTGTATTTGCAACATGTCTGATCAGAGTGATAGCCAGAACAGATCTGAGGAGCAGGCTCATTTGAGTGAGGGCACTAGTCCCTCTAGCAGTTCTGATGAGGGTAGCAGGAGCACCCCAAGCAATCTGCCTAAAGCTGCCACTAGAGCAAGCAAGAAGAGAACCTCTGAATCAGAGGATGAGGACTATGTGGCAGAAGAGGAAGCCACATCCAAGAAAAAGGTGCTCAAGAAAGAGTATGGCTCAGCTGCAGCCATCAAACCTGGAATGCAGAAAAAGGCACCTGCAAGAAGAGTTCCTACCTCTAAGCCTAGGAAGGTTGTACCTGAAGAAACCATGAAGCTCACCATGGAATCAGAAGAGGAAGCAAGTGGACAAGATAAGAAGAAGAAGAGAGTCAGGACTACCACTGCCAGAGTTCTTGGTAAACCCTCTATGAGGAGAGACTCAGATGAGGAAGAGGAAGAAGAGGTTGTTGCACCAGCACCTAAGGCACAGAAACTCATGGGAGATGCCATAAGGTCAGGGGCTACTGCATCCAAGCCCAAGGGAGCACCCAAAGCTGCATCTAAGCCCAAGAGTGCACCAAAGAGAAACACCAGAAACATATCTGCTGCTGAAAAGAACAAGGCCCCAGTGCCTGACATTGCTGAAGAAGAAGAAGAAGAAGAAGAAGGTCAAGTGCTCAGGAAGCTTAAGCCCAAGATCCCAGACCACAATGATGCTCATCCTATGGCCGAGGACATGAAAATTAGAAGAGATTCAGGGCTGAAGAAGTGGAGAGAAGCAGATCCATGTGCTTCAAGGAGAAGAACTGCTATCGATTACAGGTTTCACACCAAGGAACAGCAGGATTTCTATGAGACAGTGCTGCTAGATAAGAAGCCTATAGTATGTGACATGAGATGGGTAGATTGGGAATACATCAAGGAAAATGAAGAGCACTATCCTGGAGTGTATGACAGCTTCAACGGTTGTGGAGTTGCAGACTTTGTTGGGCAGAAGCTCACAAAGTGGAATGAAGAGCTAATCATGCAATTCTACTCCACAGCACACTTCTATCCAGATGGCAGGATTGTGTGGATGTCAGAAGGAACCAGATATCAGTCAACAATTGCTGAGTGGGCACAGCTCATCAATGCCCCAGAAGAGCAGGAAGATGACCTGGACATATATGCCAAGAAGAAGATGGATCACAATTCCATGTCCAACATGTACAAGGAGATCCCAAACAAGGCACTTGATACTTTCAAGTTTGGCTCAATGCATTATCTTCTGTCAGGGCTGCCCACTATTAATTGGATTCTGAGGCATACCCTATTGCCCAAGTCAGGTGATCACAAGATGATCCGAGGCCATGCAATAAACATGCTCCACATTTTTTATGTGCCACAGAAGTTCAAGGTGATGAGCCTCATGGTAGAGACCACTAAGAGGACAACAGCTGATCAGAAGAGGAGCTGTGGATATGCCCCACAAATTCAAGAGATGATAAACTCAAAGATGGGCACAGGCATATACCTGCTGGACAAGGAACACCTGCCCATCCATCCAGACTTTGAAGACAATCAGGTTGTCATGAACAAGGATGAACCATCATCTGCATATGCTCAAGCAAAGAAGGAGAAGGCAAAGATGGAGAAAGCTGCCAAGATGCCAACTCAAGAGGAGGCATCTGAGTATTTCTTGAAGAACAAGCAGGAGCAGCTCAGTTACCTGATAGCATCCACTCTGAGGATTGAGAAAGGACTGGACACCCTGACTCAAAACCAAGAGAGTTTGGAAAGAATCATGGAACAAAAGTTCTGTGACCTAGATGTGAAGGTGACAGAGGTCCAGTCTGCCGTGGAACAACTACAAGAAGATATGCAGGACAGGAAGGGCAAGACCACAACTAATGCATTTGCCAGGGTGCCCGGAGCTCAGAGATCATCTGCAGTGCCAGTTCCTGACACCAGAGCCACCACTTCTGCACCAGCTACAGCTTCAGTTCCACCATCTCCAGCTCCTACCCCAGCAGCTCCAACCACTTCTACCGAAGCCTTCGTCCTTGGCGTTATCCGGACTCCACCAACTGAAGACCAAGCCTGAGAGTCGTTTAGTCCTATGCATTTTCTATGAACTTTTTGGTAACTTGTTGCCAAAGGGGGAGAAAAATGTATAGATCATAGGCTTCGAGAGAGAGAGAGAGTCTGCATTTGTTCTCTCTTGTCTTTAGGTTGAACTTTATTTGCTTTTGAGTGCTTGAGATACTATGCCGTAATTTGTGAGACATTGATGATCATGTGTTTGATCATAAGCTACACTTAATGCTTGTTGGATGTTATTATCAGTTTATCTTTATGTTGATCATTCACTTTGCTTGGTGATGAGTGCATGCATTTAATTCTTATCATTTTGAGCGCTCCACCAAGATGTATGTGACATCGAAGAGTAACCCATGATCCTAACTCATTGTGCATTTGCAGTCCAAAGCAAATCTTAAATATGCACAAATTTAGGGGGAGCTCTTACTTATCACATACTTCTCAAAGCGACGGTATATTCCATTATTATTATCATTTGTCGAAGCTTTGATCTATATGTTGTCATCAATTACCAAAAAGGGGGGATTGAAAGTGCAATTATCCCTGGGTGGTTTTGGTAATTCCTAACAACATATAGCTCATTGAGCTAACATTATTCCAAGATGAATATTTCAGAAAAGCTCAATGGATGGCATGGAATGGATGAGGAAAGTGGATCCCTCCAAATTATAAGGACAAAGGATTGGCTCAAGCTTCAAGAACAAGACTCTACATTTTATATTTTAGTGATCCAAGATCACATTGAGTCCATAGGAAAACCCAATACTATTAAGGAGGGATGAGGTGTTGCTTAATGAGCCTCTTGCTTCATGTGCTTAGTGATATGCTCCAAAATCCTCAACTACCTTTCCATATCCACATATGACCCAAACCTAAAGTCAAACTCGGCCCCACCGATTCTTTCTATCCGGAGCCACCGAGTTTCACATGTCATAGCCACTGCCACAAACCCTAGCAAATCGGTCTCACCGATAGGGATCTCGGTCTCACCGAGATGGGATTGCAATTTCTCGGTTTCCCTTCGTAATGTTTCGGTCCAACCGAAGTGAGCGATCGGTCCCACCGAGATTGCAATGTAAAATCACGGTTTCCCTTCCGTAACATTTCGGTCTCACCGAGAAGAGCGAATCAGTCCCACCGAGTTTACCTGACCAACTCTCTGGTTAGCTTATTACCAAAATCGGTCTCACCGAGTTTGTGTAATTGGTCACACCGAGATTACGTTATGCCCTAACCCTAACCATATCGGTCCTACCGAGTTGCATCTCAGTCCCACCGAAAATCCTAACGGTCACTAGGTTTGCTGAATCGGTCCGACCGAGTTTAACGATTCGGTCCCACCGAATTTAGCAGATTGTGTGTAACGGTTAGATTTTGTGTGGAGGCTATATATACCCCTCCACCCACTCTTCATTCGTGGAGAGAGCCATCAGAACAGATCTTCACTTCCAATACACATTTTCTGAGAGAGAACCACCTACACTTGTGTTGAGCTCAAGATATTCCATTCCTACCATATGAATCTTGATCTCTAGCCTTCCCCAAGTTGCTTCCCACTCAAATCTTCTTTCCACCAAATCCAAATCCTGTGAGAGAGAGTTGAGTGTTGGGGAGACTATCATTTGAAGCACAAGAGCAAGGAGTTCATCATCAACACACCATTTGTTACTTCTTGGAGAGTGGTGTCTCCTAGATTGGCTAGGTGTCACTTGGGAGCCTCCGACAAGATTGTGGAGTTGAACCAAGGAGTTTGTAAGGGCAAGGAGATCGCCTACATCGTGAAGATCTACCGCTAGTGAGGCAAGTCCTTCGTGGGCAACGACCATGATGGAATAGACAAGGTTGCTTCTTCGTGGACCCTTCGTGGGTGGAGCCCTCCGTGGACTCGCGCAACCGTTACCCTCCGTGGGTTGAAGTCTCCATCAACGTGGATGTACGATAGCACCACCTACCGGAACCACGCCGAAAACATTCGTGTCTCCAATTGCATTTGAATCCTCCAAACCCTTCCCTTTACATTCTTGCAAGTTGTATGCTTTACTTTCCGCTGCTCATATACTCTTTTGCATGCTTGCTTGAATCGTGTTAGATTGCTTGACTTATGTTAAAATTGCTAAAATCTGCCAAGAACTAAAATTGGGAAAAGGATAGATTTTTATTTGGTCAAGTAGTCTAATCACCCCCCCCCCCTCTAGACATACTTCCGATCCTACAACTGCCCGCGAGACATTTTCCCAGGCTGCCGCGGTGCGGGAGGACATCTCTGGTGTATTCACGGCGCGGCAGGACATCTCTTCTGCTTCGGCGGCGCGGCCGGACCAGTCTGTCGCATCGACGGTGCGGCGGGACCTGTGTGCTACTTTGGCGGCGCGGCGGGACCTATGTGCTACTTCGGCGGCGCGGCTGGACCTCCATGTTGCTACGGCCGCGCGGCGGGACATGCCAACTGCGTACGCGGTGAGGCGGGACATCTCTCGTGCTTCCGCTTCCATGCTCGCATCTCCCTGGTGGCAATCTCTCGACCCAGAACTCACACTGGCGATGGCAGATGCAAAGGGAACGATGATGAATGACTTTGTTTTTGTGGATGAGGAGTTGAGGAGGAATGTGTAGTCATCTTGGAGTAGTAGTATTTATAACCAAGTAGTAATACGCTCCTAAGTGGGAAACCATTTAGGTTTTGATCGGTGTGAACAGGTTTGCAATTTGGAATGTGATGGGACGCATGCTCAAAATCTACTGACAGTTATAAGTGCGACACTATTCCCAGAAGGCGTAACGTGGGCACGTACGCCTTCTCGGTCGCGTATGTGGCGTTTGCACCATAGGGTGCACCGCAATAGGCAATGTCAGCACGTCTCTTGTTCCAACAACCGTGCGCACTCGTTATTACAACCGTGCACGCTTCTTTTAATTAGAATGTGTGTGCCCGTCTAGCGCACACACGTTGATCTATCTAACAGTTTCAGTTTGTTGTGGCTAATCGCAAACAGTGCATCCATGTGAAGTGTATGCCATCAATCGCAGACACTTTGATCTGGCTGGCCCGTTTTTGTTCTGTTGCCTAATCCCAAACAGTTAATCCTTCTGAAGTGTATGCCCTCAATCACACACACCTTGATATGACTGACCGTTTCTTTTGTGTTGCCTAATCACAAACAGTTCATCCAAGTGAACCGTATGTTGTATATCGCACACGCCTTCATCAGGCCGCCTGTTTCTTTTGTTCTGCCTCATCGCAAATAGTTCATTGGACTGAACCATATGCCATACGTTGCTAAAATCTGTACCGTGTTTGATGGCTCCGCCATCGCAAACGTTTTGCACCTTTTTTGACAGTTCTTTTACACCATCATTTGCGATTATTGCATCGCACACAGTTTCGTCGAAGGGTCTCTGATCGTAGTGTCGCGTTACCAGCATCCTGCAGTAGTGATCGTTTCCAAAAAAACATTATGAGGTTCACTAGCCTTGGTCGTTCAGTTTCAGACATGTTTGTAAAAAAAAATATTTTGCTAAAATTTCAAAAAAGTGCATGTGCGCGTGAACTTTGGTTAGCTTGCGTGCAGTACATTATTTTTGTTTTGTGTGGTTCAGTTGTTAGCTAAAAAAATTCAAATAATATTGATGGGAGGTAACATTCTTTTGATGCAAAAAATGTAATTTTAAATGTAGTCCACTCGCCCTATTCATGCAGCTCACTAACATTGACCATGTAGTCCATATGTAGTCTGATACGTCTCCAATGTATCGATAATTTTTTATTGTTCCATGCTATTATATTATCTGTTTTGGATGTTTAAGAGGCTTTAATATACTCTTTTATATTATTTTTGGGTGTTGAAGTCTGGAACTCTGCGAGGCGGCCACGAGGCAGGAGGGCGCGCCCCCACCCTCGTGGGCCCCACGGAGCTCCACTGACGTACTTGAGAAACATTAGGGGGAGCCACGAAACCACTTTTCCACCGCCGCAACCTTCTATACCCTTCAAATCCCATCTTGGGGCCTTTTCCGGTGATCTGCCGGAGGGGGAATCGATCACTAAGGGCTTCTCCATCAACACCATAGCCTCTCCGATGAAGCGTGAGTAGTTTACCACAGACCTTCGGTTCCATAGTTATTAGCTAGATGGCTTCTTCTCTCTCTTTGGTTCTCAATACAAAGTTCTCATTGATGTTCTTGGAGATCTATTCGATGTAATACTCTTTTGCGGTGTGTTTGCCGAGATCCGATGAATTGTGTATTTATGAACTTGATTATCTATGAATATTATTTGGTTTTTCTCTGAATTGTTATATGCATGATTTGATATCTTTGCAAGTCTCTTCGAATTATCTATTTAGTTTGGCCTACTAGATTGATCTTTCTTGCAATGGGAGAAGTGCTTACTTTGGGTTCAATCTTGTGGTGTCCTTTCCCAGTGACAGCAGGGGCAGCAAGGCACGTATTGTATTGTTGTCATCGAGGATAAAAAGATGGGGTTTATATCATATTGCTTGAGTTTATCCCTCTACATCATGTCATCTTGCTTAATGCGTTACTCCGTTCTTATGAACTTAATACTCTAGATGCATGCTGGATAGTGGTCGATGTGTGGAGTAATAGTAGTAGATGCAGAATCATTTTGTTCTACTTGACACGAACGTGATGCCTATATTCATGATCATTGCCTTAGATATCTTTATAACTATGCACTTTTCTATCAATTGCTTGGCAGTAATTTGTTCAGCCACCTCAATACATGCTATCTTGAGACAAGCCACTGGTGAAACCTATGGGCCCGGGTCTCTTTCTTATCATATTGCATCTTTTTTTATTTACGTCGCATCTCGTTTACTATTTTGCAATCTTTACTTCCCAATCTATACAACAAAAATACCAAAAATATTTATCTTATTATCTTTATCAAATCTCACTTTTGCGAGCGATCGTGAAGGGATTGACAACCCCTTTATCGAGTTAGTTGCAAGGTTCTTGATTGTTTGTGCAAGTACTAAGTGACTTGCGCGTTGTCTCCTACTGAATTGATACCTTGGTACTCAAAAACTGAGGGAAATACTTACGCTACTTTGCTGCATCACCCTTTCCTCTTCAAGGAAAAACCAACGTATGCTCAAGAGGTATCATAGTACAAATGAATTTACAAAAAAAAAGTTCGAAAATGACAAAATAATTATGTGGTTCACTTTGATACGTCAAAAATAATTATGTGGTTCACTTCGATACATGTCGTGGTTCACTTGCCCCTCGTGTATGCGGCCCGCTCTCATTCATAAAAAAACAAAAGAAAAAAGACCAAAAGAATCAATGAAGTTCGCTTGCTTGTCTAATGCAGTGCGGGTTTCAGCTTGAAGCAGTGCGTTCTTCTGTCTGATGCGGTTCACTCGTCGATTTTGCTGTTGCGAAAAACAGAGTGTCCGCATTTCGGTATTTTTGAAATTGCTCTCAAACCGTAAGGAATTAAAGAGAGCGTTCTACAAGAAAAAGTTGCGTCTCGATTGTATCTATCCAATGGCATATCGTATGGATCATTCCGATCAGCAGTTTGTAAAAATTTCTGGAAAATGGCCGCTGCCTCTCGTCGTCAGCCGCACAATTTTTGAAATTAACTAAAAACTATAAGCAAAAACATTTCAATATATTAAACTTGCGCCTCGTCCGTATCTTTCCAACGGCGTATCATATGCCTCGTTTCGACAAACGGTTCAAAAATTGGAGCAAAAACAGTACTAAGGGCCTGTTCTGAATCTCTCCCAACTCCACCAACTCCACAAATTCAACTTCTCCAGCCAGCTTCTCACTTCACCTGGCAATCGAAAAACGTTCGGTAGAGATCCCAGCTTCTCCAAACGGATGTAGAGGCTACTGGCCTGTTGGACGCATGTTTGGGCTGGCTAGGGCCGGCCCAGTTGAGGCGATGTTTGTACAGAGGCCAAAATAGAGTGGTTAAACGGGCTGGGCAGCATGACGTGGGGATGACGTTCCTAGCTCGGGGGAGTTTTCTCGGGAAATCAATGGCGTCGGGTGGAGCTTCTCCTTGCGATGGGATCGCTGCTCCTGGCTGGCGGCGGCGTATAGGGCATCAACGAGAGGGGATCCGGTGGGCAAGAGGCTAGGATGGCCGGATCTCTCAGTGGAGGAATGGATCCGGCCGGCGGCGGCGGGGGCCGGGCGTGGCGGCTGGACCAGCGTCGCTGAGCCTTGCCTAGGGTTCGAGAGGGAGAGAGAGATGTCGAGGGAGAGCGCTGTTGATTCGGGAGGATGGGTCGTTGGACGAACCGTTTTCCTAGGCGGTGGCATAATCGCTGTAAATACCTGCAACTCCCGCTTTTCGTTTTTGCAGAGCTCGGTTTTCCTGGCTCCGCGATTTTGCACTACGGCCCAGTTTAGCTCCGCGAATTCGGCTTCTTGGAGCCCAGGCGTTCGGGCCAACTCCAACTACGGAGTTCGTGGAGTTAGGAGTTGGAGGGTTCCAGAACAGGCCCTAAAAATTGCAATTTTTTTTGAAAAAGCACAATTCCGTGATTTACTAAATTTAAAGTTGCTTTTAAACTGTAAATAATTTGAGAAAATAATAGATATGAAAAAGGTGCGCCTCGACTATATCTTTACAAGGGTGTATCATTTGCTTCATTCAGACAAGCAGTTTAGAAAAAAACGCGAAAAATGCCCGCTGCCACTCGTCGTGCGCCACACCGTTTTCAAAACTTCTCTTAAACCGCGATGGATCTCGAAAAGTGTTCAACATGACAAAGTTGCGCCAAATCCATAGCTTTTCAACCGTATATTACATGCCTCGTTCCGATAAACGGTTAAAAAACTAAAGCGAAAAGGGATTAAAAACCGTTTGTATACACTACAAGAAATATGTCAACTTATGACCTTCTGTCAGTGACCCTCGAAGAATTGGTCATAAATTTATGACCATTTCAAACCAATTGGTCAAAAGCTGTTCGGGGGGCTCCAAACCCTAAACCATTGCGGCCATTTTGGTCAGAAAGGTCGTAATTTCCTCACACGAAAAGGTCATAAAGCAAACAGCGCTAGTCCGCTGCCTTATTTCTAGTTGTTAACGACCAATATAGATGGTCATAGCCTTGTAAATTGTGGTGGGTTGCTATGAATAGGCGCCACCTCATCAGTTTTGCCTATGTGGCATGTCCATGTGGCAGTTTTTGCCCTAGGTTGTGAAGCAACCTATATTTCTGTCATTCCCAAAATTGCCAAAAAAATCTCATAAATTCTTTGGGTCATATCTTCATCAAATATGTAAAGACCTTCCTTGCCTAGTTCAAAAATAATTCAAAAATATTCATTTTCCTATTCTGTTCAGAGTAACAGTTTGTGAAGGAAGTACCACTTTGGCATGTCCAAATAGTATCCATTTTCTACAGTGCTTTCCTATGCCCAAATAACCATCCTCCACCAAATGCCAGCTCAATCCATTCATTATTTTGAGCCGAGCTTCAACATTCGTATTTATGTCCAGTGTGGTGGTTTGCAAAGCAAGTACCACCTCGGCTCCTCCTTTTGAGCTAAAAATTTGTGAAGACGGTCTTCTTAGTAACTGATCATCCTCAGCCAAAACTCATGCCCAGTAGCCATGTACATTTCCCGTACCGTAAATCAAACACTTGGCTGCTAATTCATGTTTGAGCATCGATCGGTTTGCTCGTGAGAATCTTATGTTGCAATTTTCTTCCTAGCACCTACCTGGGGAGTGCCCAACCCACAAGACATGCCTAGGCCTCCCAGAACACATGGCGACGCCACAGTCACGCGGTGACCACGCAGCGGGCATGCGAGTTTACGCGCTCTAGAGTTGGGGCCCTCGGCCACCGTCCAAACCTCAATGTATGTCCATCAAACCATGTATTTCTGATTAAATATATACTTATTTACCTATAAATGATTTTTGAAAAAAATAAAGAGCAAGCTATGACGCAGCTGCAGTTCAAATTTGACCCGCTTCCAGCTGAATCGACGAGAATTTATGTTTTTCACCAGAGGTGGATCAAAAAATTTGACACCCAACCATTTTGTCAATTGTGCATTAAATATGGCCTAGTATTTTAGAAAATTGATTTGGTCCAATTTTGCAACAAATATATGGTAGGTCCTTCATAAAAAAACTCATTTCAAGCACTCGGAAAATGGAAAATGGTTTTTTCGTCCAAAGAAAATGAAAACTTCCTTAGGCAACATTGTTTGCCATTCCAATATGCACCCTTGTGCACAATATGAGATCATTTGAACAAACTATGCCATGAATGTGGCCATAAGATTGATCATTTGGCTTGAAAGCCATTGATCTCCACACATGATAGCTCGTTTCTGAGAACACTTTTTTAAAATAATTGCCGTATTACAAGTTTGTTATTTTTCCTAGGAACTTGGCCACATATGATGACACAATGCGAAGGTTTCCCAAATTTTTGTTTTTTTTGAATTTTTTATGCCCGTTTCAAAATGCGGTCAAAACGGCGGGAATGACCGTTCCTAGCTAGTGGTTGAATCTTGGAATTTTTTTGGTGTTTCTATGATTAAATAGATACTTATGTACCTAGAAATGATTTTTGGAAAAAAAATAGAGCAAACTACGAGGTAGCTGCAGTTCAAATTTGACCCGCTTCCACCTGAATCGGCGGGAATTTGTCTTTTTCACCAGATGTGGATAAAAACTTTTTACACCCAACCATTTGGTCAATTGTGCATTAAATATGGCTTAGTATTTTATAAAAATGATTTGGTCCAATTTTCCAACAATTATTTGGTAGTTCCTTCACAAAAATACCTCCTTTCGGGCACTCGGAAAATGGAAAATGCTTTTTTCGTCCAAAGAAAAAGAAAACTTCCTTAGGCAACATTGTTTGCCATTCCAATATGCACCCTTTTGCACAATATGAGATCATTTGAACAAACTATGCCATGAATGTGACCATAAGATTGATCATTTGGCTTGAAAGCCATTGATCTCCACACATGATAGCTCGTTTCTGAGAATACTTTTTTAAAATAATTGCCGTATTACAAGTTTGTTATTTTTCCTAGGAACTTGGCCACGTATGATGACACCATGCGAAGGTTTCCCAATTTTTTGAATTTTTTTGAATTTTTTATGCCCGTTTCAAAATGCGGTCAAAACGGCGGGAATGACCGTTCCTAGATAGTGGTTGAATCTTGGAATTTTTTTGGTGTTTCTCTGATTAAATAGATACTTATGTACCTAGAAATGATTTTTGGAAAAAAATAGAGCAAACTACGAGGTAGCTGCAGTTCAAATTTGACCCGCTTCCAGCTGAATCAGCGGGTATTTGTCTTTTTCACCAGAGGTGGATAAAAGCTTTTTACACCCAACCATTTGTTCAATTGTGCATTAAATATGGCTTAGTATTTTATAAAAATGATTTGGTCCAATTTTCCAACAATTATTTGGTAGTTCGTTCACAAAAAACCCTCCTTTCGGGCACTCGGAAAATGGAAAATGCTTTTTTCGTCCAAAGAAAAAGAAAACTTCCTTAGGCAACATTGTTTGCCATTCCAATATGCACCCTTGTGCACAATATGAGATCATTTGAACAAATATATTGCAGATCCTTCAAAAAAACTCATTTTTGGCACTAGAGAAATTATTTTTAGTCAGCCATGACCAATTTAGATGGTCACAATGTCGTACTGCATTCTGATTGGTCCATGGACGTATCACGCGGATCATGCATCAAACACCGTCGGATGCTCACGGATCCAACGGCAGTCCTCAACCCTTCCACACCAACCCTGAAACCCTAGATGGTCATTTTGCATCCACCCCCCCCGCCTCTTTTCTTTCCACATCTCTATCGATCCCCTTCCAGATCCCCCGTCTCCTCGCCCGATGGCTTGCCTCCTCCCTTCCAGATCCATCACCGCCGCCACCTCCCTCCAGCGGAGCTCGCCGCCGTTCCCCACGCCTTCCTCCTCTCGCCCCTCCTCTTCCAAACTCCCCACAGCGACGGCCGACGGCCTCACCGCGGCGCAAAATCTCCCACCACCGCGAAGCCAGCGAGGATGTTCCCATGCCGGCTGCTAGTGTCCCCGCCGCTGCCGCGGGCGCTCGCCGACGCGGTGGCTGCCATGGCCGTCGACGTCGCTGCATGGCCAAGGAGCGATGGGTGCGGATGGTGGTGAAGCAGATCCAGCGGGAGCTGGCGGACATGCTGACCCGCGACCCCGTCATGAAGCGCGCCATCCTCCCCGAGGCCGCCCCAGGGACATGGTGGAGCCCTTCGCCAGGGAGTTCCTCGGCGCCGATAGGGTGGTGGGCACAGTGCTGGAGGTGGGCAAGTCCGGCAAGGCAGTGTGCACCGAATGCCATGGGCGCAAGTCGGAAGTTGCAGGGCGAGATCGACCGCATGCTCAAGAAGGTCTAGGAGGGCGTTGACGTCTTCGACAGCATCTGGAACAAGGTCCCCCCTCCTCTTCCCCTTCTCCCCCAGCCCCAATTCTCAGGATTTTGCACGGTTTCTCATGATTCTCCGGGGTCTCGGCCAGGTCTACGACACCGCGAATGTGAACCCGAAGGAGAAGTTCGAGGCGGACCTCAAGAAGGAGATCAAGAAGCTGCAGCACTACCGCGACCAGATCAAGACCTGGATCCAGTCCAGCGAGATCAAGGACAAGAAGGTGACCGACACCCTTCCTTTCACCTCTTTCTCTATGTAGTAGTAGTATGTATGTTGCCTGGATGGATGGAACTGCCCGTGCAGCTACTGCTGCCTCCTCCTTCATTCATGAGAATTATCTACTGCCACGCTCTTCTTTTCAGTCAACTGTTTAGTCTAGATGCGGCTTCAGTGCAAGTTATTTGTCGGAAATATGTCTCTATGGGTGTCTGGGGTAGGTTAAGTGGCTGATTCCAGTTCTCAGTGCTTCTGTATTTCGTCTTTGACATTGATTTTCTTGCTCGATTTTGGTTGTACACCGTACTAGTATTTGTCTAGGTGCACTGCCAATGCACTTCTCTTCTGAATTGAAATTTGATATCATGATTGTCTGGAACACGAAATCATGCTTGACTGCCTGAAGGGACTCTGCACATGATGGTATTTTATTTAAGTGGTAATAAGAATAACAGCCAGCACTTTTTCCTCTCTAAAAGAACCAAAATGAATGAAGTTGATTTTAAAACAATTGTGAACTTGTGCGGTAGGTAGTAAGAGGCGAAGAATTTAGATGATGGGTTTTAAACGGATTTAGTTGGGAGATCTCGTGGTCTGATAATGTCTGGAATGGAGCACTAGAGGTCTGCAAAGTACACTTGACATAGGTAGTTTTAATCATCAGAATGCATCTCTCTTTCCACTAGTTCTGTAAGAATTGCAAAGTTTACTTTATTTTTGTTTGTTCCATGGAGTATTTCCTTGGCTGATCTTGAACACATGATGATCTTATTTGCAGGACAAGTATGAGTGTGCTGAAGGCCAATGGCAATTTGGAAAAGCAAGTTCAGTCCTTGGAGGTACTTCTGCAACTCCTCAGCTTAAATTCATCATACTTATCTATTTTATCGAAAAAAATCATACTCATCTAGTTAGTTATCTTGCAAGAAATGCCTGCCAAGTTAAATCTGAGTAATCAGATTCTACTCTCCTGGTTGAATTGTTGTCTCCACATTGTTGTTGATCCTGCTGAAGCCATTGCTGTGAATCTGTCTTCAGGAGAAGTACACCAGCGCGACACGGGTGAATGACAAGCAGGAGGAGGAGGTTCTGTTCCTCAAGGTACATCTGAATTTAAACCAATCTCGCGCAGTGCCACTATGCATCTACATTTCGTGATGAGTTAATCATGTGCCTGATGTGGAGCTGACACTGAATGTGTTGTGCAGGAGAAGTATGAGGCTGTGCTTAAGAGGAACACCAGGCTGGAGCAGCAGGTGGCTGGTCTGTCCACTTCTTTCCTGTCTCTCAAGGTACAACAAAACCTGCCTTCTAGGCCCCTGAAGTGGCTAAACCTCCTCCTCTACCACCAATCAGCTAGCAGATTAATTAATTCGTGAGTGGTATCCTCTACACCCATGTTCTGCTGTAGCTTCTAGTATGTGTTTATCTACAAAATCTTTATGGTCAAAATCTGTAGTTATTGTGGATAGCAATATGTTACTGAATTTACTTTATTTGTATGTATGGTCATCTACAGATGCATATCTTGTAGAAAAATATATTGTTACACAAATTGTAACAAGGATTTTGCAACTTTAAGCAGTGTTTAAACTTTACACCCAGAGCTACTTGGAAGAACTAAAACTATTCTGCTGCTAGTGTTTGTTTACAGAGAGCCTGCTTATCTTAGTGAGTCTTTGCTGCACCCTTGGTTGTCGAGCTAGCAAGAAATATATTGCAGGCGCACACTTTGGTTGCCATTTCTCGATCTGTGTAGTCGCCCAACCGTATTTTAATCTCTTCCTCCAACGAATGAATGAGGTCGGAGGGATACACCCATATTTTAATCTCTATCTGTGTGTACTCTCCCTTATTTGCTTGCCTACTTGGCTGCACTCTTGTTACGGCTCCATTCATATTTGTGTGTACACTTGAAATTTGTTATGTACTTTCTTTGTATGGTCTGGTCATCTACACATGCATCTGTTGTAGACAAATACTATATTATACACATGCATCTACACATTCATCTGTTGTAACACCAAGTTTGGTCTATTAACATGGCGTTGATTTTTTGCTGCAGATTTGGAAGCTGGGAATATGGGGAGTGCTAAGTTGAAGAGACCTGGAGTATCTAGACTGTGATTGCCATTGTATATGTGTTATATGATAATGTAACACAATGATTCTGCTATTGTATCTTTGTTGTATGATGTATCAAACTGATTCTGGCTGTTATGTGAAGTACTACGTGTGTTCTCTATCTGTTCCCATTTGAATGTTGGTGATTTATTTACTAGCAAATTGAAATTTAAAGAAAATGACCTTGACAATTGGGACCCATTTACTAGAAGAACCTGACAATTGGGACCCATCTGAATAGTGGACCCATCTTTAAAAAAAGAAATACTTGAACTGCTCAGCCAAAATGGCCATGGAAAAGGCTTAGAAAACAAAAAAACGCCATGTTGGGCTAGGCCCATGTAGCTAGCGAAAATTAATTGAAAAAAAAACATAAAATGGGCTGAATTAATGGGCTCGGCCCATGTAAAACCACCAATTGGACCGGGCTGATTTTAACCAACGACCTTTTCAATTCGTCGCAATTTTGCCACGTCGGATCCGACATGGCCTGGGGAGAGAGCTAGCGACCAAAACAGATGGTCATAGGATCAACGACCTTTTGTTAAAGGTCGCTATAGTCAGTTTACGACCGCCAGCTTTTGACCTTCTGTTTTTGGTCACAAAAAGGTCGTAAATGGAAATTTGTGACCTTTCAGTGACCAATAGTGGTGGTCACAACTTGACATATTTCTTGTAGTGATAGCACCGACGCGCACCCGTGTAGCTTCATAGGCTCTCTTGGACTGTTCGGGGCAAGCCTCGTTGAAATGGATCTAACTGTTGGCTAGATTTACTTGCTGGCAAGATCCGTGGCAATAAAGATTACTTCTTTAATCTCTATAGCTCCTTACCTACTTGCTCTTGCAAATAGCAAAGGTGTCATATGCAAGTAAAAGATGATTGTTCGGTGGTGGTGTGGGCACCACTATGATACCCGGCAAGTATTCTGAATTCTCCTACTCCTCAACGGGCAAGACATACCTTCAAAAACAAATATGGATAAATGGGGTCTCCTTGATGGATCTGCCTCGTGGGTTTGAAGACCTCCGTGTGTTTTCCATTAAAAAACTCTAAGAAAGAAACCAACGCGACAATTCTCATGATAGACATCACCCATCTCTCACTAAATCCCTACTTCAACATGATTGCTCCAAGATAATCCTAGTCAACTCTATCATAGGCCTTCATCATGTCGAGTTTCAGAGCACAGTATTGTGAATTTCTTCCCCTCTTCATAAAATTTAAGCACTTGTAGGGATTCATAATATAATCTATGATCAATCTGGCAGGAAAAAAAAGCTGATTGCTCCTCTAAAATGATTTATGGTAACATCTCCTTCAATCTGTTAGCTTCCACTTTTGATATGACTTTTAGCATGACACTGCATAAGCTAATCAGTCTAAACTAATATAGGGAAGTCTCGCCTTGAATTTTTGGGATAAAAAAACAAAGTCTGATTTACCTCTCCTATTTCTTCAACTCCATACATAATATTCAGTACTGCATTCATCACTTCTTCCCCACACACATCCCAAAGACGTTGGAAAAGGTGAGCGAACAAGCCGTCTGGTCCTGGTGCCTTGGTCGGGTACATTTGAAAAGAACGTAGTTTAGACTTCCTTAGTTGTGCAAGGGGAGGCCAACTTGCGTTCACTATTGCCATTACCTTTCATGGAACACAAGAAAAAGAACACTCTCCATCCCCGATGTTCCTCCTGTGCTATATAGGTCTTTGTAAAAACTATCTGCATGAGACTACAACTGCTAGACTTCCTTGCAATATGTGCTGGCAATTGAATCCTTTCACTTATGTTCTTCTTCCTTCTATGTGTGGCTCATTGTTGAATTATTTTAGTGTTTTCCCCTTCCGAAGGACAATGTACCCTTGATCTTTGTTTTGCATAATCTCCTCCATGTGGTACCACTCGGTCAGTTTGACAACAATTCCACTCTCCTTAGCCGAAGGTCTAATAGGACCAGGGAGAGCACGTATCCATTTTAATTCGGCATGCAACTTATCTATCTCTTTCTTTACATGACCAAATACCTCTCCATTCCAACTGAGCAGCTTGCCTAACATGGAGCTGATTTTGGCCCCTAGCACGCATGAAGTTTGAAGGTTTCGACACTACCCAGGTTTGATGCATAAATGGAAAGAACTTGGGGTGAGTTTATCACATTAACTCATAACAAAAGGGTCTTGAACCTCCATTCCCTCACACATGCTCCTGCAGATGTAACATCATGTGGTTGTGGTCAGATCGCATCACCGTAAGATGATTCAATTACGCGCCTAGGAAATGACTCGTTCATTCTGGAAGTGCCACGTCCCTATCCAGCCGAACGATGGTGAAAGTTTCGCTGACTTCCTTGTTAAAAGTCCATATAGGGCCTATAAACCTGAGATCACATAAACCTGCAACGTCCATGACTTCTCGGAAACCTGTCATCAGCCTTCCACATCTCTCTCCCACTCCTATGTCTTCTTCCTGGGATAAAACTTCATTAGTCACCAATAAACACCCATGGTAGATTGGACTCGCCACGCGAGAACCTCAAGAGATCCGATGTTTTTTTGTCTCACGCTCACATTGGCCTCACCAAAGATGTTTGCGAGCCTCCACATATCCTCTCTTCTCCCTTCTTGACTACCATGTGCAATATGATATTGTGAAAAGTGAATAAGCTGACTAGAAATATAATTATTCCTCTACATAGCTAAGCCACCACTTCTTCCATTGCTACCAACAGTTTGTTAGCTACTAAAACCAAAAGAAAATGTTAAGTTCCTAGCTCTTAACCCTTACTTGAGTATCTTGCATGCACAAGACTGAGTGGGAAAAGTATTGCACTAAAGTGTGTGGCTCTAAAGATCTTGCATCACCGCCAATCCCATGATAGTTCCAGCTAATAATATTCATGATGACTAGTGATGCTCCAGTCTGGAGCTCGCCAATTTCTTCTCGGAATTCTTCGTTTTGAGGGGCAATTTCCCCTGTTTTGGTTTCTTCCGATCTGTTTTGCCACATATTCCGGATGTGGGGGTGCAACAGACATGCATCTCCCCGGAACATGTGGTACCCCCTGAGGTGTATTCTTCTCAGTGCCCGCTTGCACTTGCACCTCCTTGTGGGTACTTTCCTCTATCGCCGACACATTCTGATCTCCCGAGAGGTCAAGTTTTTCCCTTGCCCTGATGTGCCATCCTGTAACTCCCCCTCCACTTCTACATGAGTCTTGAGCGGGCTCTCCACAGTATCATCCAGCTTGCCATCTCCGGCTTGTAGCGTAGGCTCTTTGGACGTGCATTTCTTTGGGGTGTTTTTGTTCCCCCCACAACCTTCACTGCACCCCTTACCTCGCATCCCATGTTGCACTCGACCTCTCTTCCATGCAGCAGGACTACCTCACCCAAAACCTTGAGTTTTAGGTAGGTTCCTCCTATTTGCAACCATCCAGTCACTGACATGTACATACTTCCCTTCAAAGACCCTCATCAGTTTCGTCTCCACGCTCTCAACTTGGCCAATCTCTATGCTAGCTGACCCACTATTGGCTGAGAATGATATAGATCTGGGATATTATGGATTTGCGCCCATACATACACCCGCTCCAGCTTGATCACATCTGGCCTTCCCTTCGCATCATATTGTTCTATCACAACCATGAGCCCCCCAAAAATCCATTGTCATTGGTGCATCACCTGGTTTCAATCCCTCGAGTAGAATAGTTGAGTCACAAACAAGTTATCACCTACCTCTCGGATCTCTAGATCATACGCTAGGAATCGTGCATACTTTTATTGTATCCTTGAATGCATACGTACTGAAGGGCTTCTTAGAGGTATTCACCTTCGCCACATCAAGCCACCTTGTGGACTTTGCTAATTCTCAGATTCCTTCCTTCCCAACAAAAAACATCATCGAGTTCATTCTCTTTGAATTTCATGTTGTTCATAGCAGTCTTCGCCGGATCAATCTCACTCTCCCAAGCCCCTATTAGCTCAAGTACCCGCAAAGGGAGGAAGGGTTCGGGACCGATGTAGCGGTGGAGCAAGGTAGAACTTGATGAGGTCTAGATTGCCGGAGTTGAGAACCCTAGTCACGTAGGGTAGATGGACCCACATAAGCTATATCTCATCTATTGTGAATCCCGCTGCAGGCTCGCCTCGAGGGCAACTAATTCGGCAATGTCCAGTACCCAAGCAAGTGATTTTCTCTTTGCGGTTTAGACTGCCTACTGGATAACCTTTTTTCCGTTTTTGTCTCCTAGGTTTTTTGAATTTTGTTCTTTTCCCGGTTTTCTAAGGTGTGTCGGTAGTTCATGTGCCCTTTTTTGGTTTAGCTTTTTATTTTGATTTTATCCTCCTTTTTCCGTTTTATTGTATTTTCCCTTTTTATGTTCCTTTTCTTTTCTGATTTCATGTTTCCTATTGTTGCTTCTTTCTTTTATTTTTACTCTTATACTTTGTTCATCGTGCAATTCAAAAAATATTTATAGTGTATTAAGAATGTTTATCAAGTACAAAAGAATGTTGATAGTCTAATTAGAAAATTGTTTGTCATGTATTTCAAAAATTTATCGTATATTTCAAAATGTTCATCGTGTACTAGAAAATATCCATCTAGTATTATAATAATGTTGATCATGTACAAAAAGTGTTCATTGTGTATTAACAAATGTTAACAATGTATTTGAAAAACATTCATTATGTATTTAATTTTTTAATCATATTTTTTTAAAATATTGACCGTATGTTAATAATGTTCACTTCGTATTTAAAATGTTTACCGTGTATAAAAGTATGTTCATCATGTATAAAAGAATGTTCATCATGTATAAAAGAACGTTCATCATCCATTTAGAAAATAGTTCATCGTGTATTTCAATAGTTTTGATTGCATATTTAAATATATTTATTGTGTATTAATAATGTTCATCATGTTTTAGAAAATATTCATCATGTATTTTAATAACGTTGATAGTGTAGAAAATATGTTAATTGTGTATTAACAAATGTTAATAATTTATTTAACAATTTTTCAGTGTGTATTAAAAATGTTAATCGTGCATTTTCAGAAATAAAAATGTTTACCGTTTAGTTTACAAAAAAACCGTTCATTGTATATTTTTAAAAGCGTTTATCGGGTAGAACAAAAATGTTTGTCTTGCATTAAAATATGTCAGCCGTGTATAAAAAAACTATTCATCATGTTTTTTTAAAAAGGTTCATCATGTATTAAAAATATGCTTGCCCTATATAAAAAAATGCTCACCGTGTATTTCAGAATATTCTTCTTGTAGTACATATTAACATTCAGCCGATCATGCTCCAATTTTTCCTAGAACAGAACCGGAGACACAACGGCCCATGAGTCACCCGAGATGCCAGGCCGAAACGCCCAAGCCCAACAAAACCGACCCCAAAGCCCAATCCCGACCCGTCCTCTTCTCTGGCCGGCGCGGCCCCGCTCCCCCTTCGACCTAGAAACTCCTGTGGCGGCAGGCGAGCGAGCAGAGACAGATGACCGCCCCTCCCAGCCTCTTACTCTGCCTCAATCTGCCGGCGGGTAATTTAGGGTTCCAGCGAGCAGGGGCGCATCGGAATCCTTTGGCGCGCGGCTGCGACGGAAATGGACTCGCCGGGTGTCCATGGCAGATGGCGGCTGCGGCGGCGACAGCGCGGGAGGCCTATGTGGCCTGCAGAGCGTCGGCTCTACGAGAGCGAGTCGGTAAGGTGTGCCCCCCGTCCCCCATCCCCTCCTACTACGAGCGCGCTTCGTACTTTGGTGTTCCGCCGTTGCGTGGGAGCGTTCTGGTCTCATGTTCGTTTGATGTGGGAGAGGCGAGAGATTACCGCCGTTAATAGAGGCCCTCAGGTTGTTTGCTAGCTGCTTGGATTAGCGGGAGATTTCCATATTCTAAAGAAAGTTGATGCCGTGCCTGTAATGCCAAATTATGGTAATGTTCCTGCCGGCCACGGCTGCAGTGTCTATCAGTGGCGGAGCCAGGAAAACTTAATCAGGGGGGCTAACTGATGTTAAATCATGTTGGGGAGGGCCAAAGCCAGCAAAATCATCATAATATACAATATTAGCAGCAGATAATCCCTCATGTAGTGGCAAAATCTGCATGTTGACCTGGGCCGGGGCCCCTGCTAGCACCCCCCTGCCTCCGCCACTGGTGTCTATGGCCCTTTGCAGATTAATTCGACATGTATTTTCCGTTGTGCTGGTTTGATTTTGTTGAGATTGTTTTGAGAAAACATCTCGAAACTTTGTTGATCCTGAAGGTGAATTAGGAATATATGAAGCTATTTTCCTGTTCTTGTCATCTCCAAATGGTCATTAATGCTTTGCCCGTTAAGTTATAAAATGTTAGTCAAAAGTAGTTGCAAATTCCATACCCTACAAGAAAAATGAACTTATCATTGGATTAAAAAAACAAACTTTCTTCTGATTTTAGTTGTAACGGCCACATACGGGTCTTTTCAATATTTTATAACGGCTCTTCGACCACTTGCGCCACGCCATGGCGACAATTACTTCGACATCCACAACTCTGACCTCCATGCATGCCTATAGTGTCTTCTACGTGCAGGTGCGCCGCCGACTACAAGCCCAGTTCGAGCTTGCTTCTATAATGAAGAATTGAATACACTGCACCTCTCTGTTTTCTGTTTTCTGTTTTCTGTCAGTCTTGTGCTCCTGATTGGTGATGGGATGATCTGGTGTCACATGCAACTTCCAGATTTAGGAGCATGTCCGCATGATCATCTGATTGATATTGTTTTTTATTAGTTTCCCAAGTTTCGTGTGCCTATTCAAATTGTGTTGCTCTGCTATGCTCTTGATTGAGCTGCTAGAGTGGTTTGATCGTACTCTGTGGTGATAATGCAGGAGGATTTTGAAGGAGAGACGGATGTTCTCTTGGATCCAAGCACTCTACGCAATGTTGCGGCGATTGCTCTTTCAACATATTCTATTAGCGAGGATGGCAAGTGAAAGAGGGAGCGACTGGATCACTATTCCTATCATGCATTGAAGACATGATGCATTGAACATATATCTGACGAATTATCCTTGGTAAGTAGGTTCTACTTGCTATTGCACCTTAGTAAAATAGTTTTTTTCTCCAAACATTACTGCCCATTTGCTTGCATGTTGGTTCTTTTAATGAAATCCTACATGTGGAAGCTCTCACCTATAGTTGGCCACATGATCGGGAAGGTTTTTTTATGGCCGATCTGGGTAGCTCTACAAACTTATAGCTATCCTTGAAAATATCTGGTTAAATCCAAAAAGAGAAGAAACTTGATTCTTTTGATGTCCATGTAAAATACCAGGAAACAGAGGATACAAGTTAATATATTTGGGGTGTATGCTCCAGAAAATTCTCAATGTAACACACATGACATCTTCACAGGGGATGCACATGTGTGAATAGCCTTGAACTGCTATGCTGGAATATTTACGTAAGAGTCCAAAAAGGTGATCTGTGGAAGTTTCCAGATCCCAATCATGCTACACATAATGGGCAATATTGTAATGTCAAAGTGAAAAGTTTTGCGCATGGTTAATATATTCAGTGCCTTACTGGCAATAAGATTTAACGCAAACCTTGCTTTATTATGCATAATGGATTTGCTTCACTAGAAAGTACTGGAATTGTATTTATTTATTTAGTACATGTTGCAACACAGGGGCTCTTTTGCTAGTATATCTAAAAAGTGGAAACGAAAAGAAAGCAGCAAAATGTATGATGGCTACAACCAACTAGTGATCATTTTTTTTTCAGAATTCAAACTGGCGATCATATTTTTTTCTTTTTGAGAACTAACTAGCGATCAGATAGGTATACTAACCAGTGACTAGATCTCCATCAAAAAACCCACCGGTCAAACCATACTGGGCCATTGGTCCTCTGGTTGCTACTGCTCTAATCTGGTTGGTTACGTTGCTATGCTGGGTTTAGGATGTCTAACTGAGCCATTGAGCCGGTTGCCATTGTTCTAATCATATATAGTAGGTATATAACATGATTACTAGCAATTCTCTTCCGATGTAGGTGGTATGTGTTCATCTCTAGCCCATGTGTGTGTTGTGCTCATGTGAGCCAGAAATTATCAAGTGTATCATGATAATTCCAATCTCACTTAAAAGTCTGAAACACTTCACACTCATCAACCCGGCAGCACACCCGAATTTGTATCTAGTTTCCCATCACACACATGGAGTAGTGTTGTTCGTTTCGTGATGTAGTATCACGACTTAATTTGTTCCCTGTCTTGCCTCCTTCATGAAATTACGACTGTATATTGTGCTCTGTGTATCATCCATGATACGCACTTGCATCCTCAACTCATGTTTGTCTTGTTTTATTTCCAAGGATGCATTCCTACTCCTGCTATTTTTAATGTTGTGTGGCCTTGTTTTCAGGATGAGGAAATTCCAATTATCTTGCTGTGGTGTGCTGCTCTCTTTTGGCACTCATTTTATATCACTACAACTGTTCAAACAACATGGAGGGTCGGTAAGGACGTCGTGGATGCTGTAAGTTTGCTTGTCCTTGTATGGCTTGCTTTCCCATTTAGTATGTATATCACTTTATTCAATTAAGAAAGGCATCTTAGACCCTCATGATAAGAAGTCGTCTCAAGAAGAGTGGCGCCAGAATAACCATAGTGGTCAACAGGCGGAAGCGGGCGAGCGCGAAAGCCATAATAGGTTTAGCTGGAGGCGGTGCATTGCCAACAGAAGGAGGCATGGTAGTCGAGGGAGATGGCACATTAGAAGAATCTACAATACGCGGACCACCAATGTGGTAAAGAAGAGGGGAGAGGGGGAGGGGGAGGTGTAACGAGGTGGGGAAGCCGTAGGTGACGGTGACATGGGGTTTACTATAGTAGTACGGGAAGACACGATGGGATGGGTGGACGAGGACAAAACATGATTGATAGGTGTATTGGGAAAAGTAAGGAAAGAAATATCCTCAATAGGAGGATGGACGTGGATAGAAAGGATGAAACTCATCAAAAGTCACATCCCGAGAAATGCGCATCCTCCGCAGAACAACTTGATCCCAACACTGATGTGCTCATCACTTCAACCTAAGAAGTAAGAACACACATTCAATAGATTGAGGAGTCTGTTTGGTGTGTTGGGTGGGGGAGGGGGGCAAGAAGAACATAGCAAACGTAACGAAACAAACGACGTGCTGAACAATCATGAGAACGACCAAAAAGACGCTTGAGAGAAATTACACCTTGTAGAGGGTTGAATCTTGATGAGATAGGTGGAAGTAGAGCAACTTAAACCCATAAGTAACTCAGAAGAGAGCCGACAATCATCAACGCATGAACCGCCTCAAGAAGGTGACGATGCTTGCGCTCATCAACACCATTCTGAGCATGAGCACGTGGATAAGAGAACTGAGCATGAGTGCCCTACACAACAAAGAATCCACGTAGCAAATGAGAGATATACTCACGAGCAAAGTCTGCATGGAAGACATGGGCAGGAGTGGAAAACTGAGTATGAACCATGGCGGCAAACTTCTTAGGTCCAGTGCTTTTGCTGGCTTTTTTGGGCTTCCAGAATAAGCTGCCCCTACCCTTGTTGGGTTTCTAGAATAAGCTAGGTAGGGCGCAGCTTATTCCAGCTAATTCTAGAAGCCACCAAAAGAACTGTGTGTCAAAGAAATGATCTGTGGATAATATAGTAGCGATGGCCTCCTTTTGAGGCAAAGGGAGCTGGACCGCAAACATCAGAGTGAACAAGATCAAAAGGACGTTGAGACACCGTCTCGCTATGAGGATAAAGTAATTGAACTTGTTTACCAAGCCGACAAACCTGATAGTCTAAAAACACAATGCTAAAGACAGATCCAAGAAGACCATGTCAAACTAGGGATGAGGGACGAGAGCCACACAAGTGACCGAGACGATGATGCCACAAAGAGCCGGTAATCAAGGTAAAAGGGGTGAAGAGATTGATGGCGGTGGCAGAGGGAAGGTGAAGCCTGTCAAGCTCCTGGAGGCCCTAGGAGTTACAATGCCGAGGGCAAGCACCAAGTACATCACCCGTGTGATGATCCTAATCCAAACAAGAGTCAAAGTCAAGAATGACTACAACCAGAGTCGACAATCTGATCACTTGAAATGAGCTACATGGTAAGTCAAGAAACTTGAGCAAAAGGAGCATGAAAAGAAAAGGTGCTAAGATTGTCACGATGATCAATTGGGAGGGAAGTACCATCAGCAGTAAGAACATGAATAGGAGAATCTAGAGGTTTGAATGGTGGACAAATTAGAAGAATCACGTGTCATATGAAAAGACGCTACACTATCAAGGATCCATGGAAAATTTAGCTGACTGACTTAGTAAAAAGTGGTCTCAATACTGAACGGATCAACAACAAAACTGTTGTTGGAGAACTAAAATAAGCATCTAGCGAACACTGAAGTCTCGTAATCCCCAGCGTAGTGGTTCAACTGAAGCAGTAGGTAGGTGTCGAAGTCGTGCAATCTCCCGCATGGCGAAGGACACCGTTGAAGTGGCCGACGTCGAATCACGGGAAGAGAAGTGTCCACCACCACCCGTGTAAGCCGCTAGAGGAGGCGGTGTAGCACGACAAGCACCAAGCGCGAAGGGAAGGTGCATGTGCGATGTAGTCGATGGAGTGATGTGCCTAAACAGTACGGATGAAAGCCGCGAGGGGAGTTTGTGTAGGGCGACCATCACCGTCAACAAAGGCCACCACCATCAACAGAGGTCACGAGAGGCGACACTATGGAGCCCACCATCACAGCCTGCGGAAGGCACCAGGTGGGAGCAACGTCATAGGTGGAGGAGCATCAAGCATCGATCGACGGCGCTTGTGCGACATGGGGTTAGTGTAGGGTAAGCTTGGGAAACTATGTCCAATGAAGTCAACACACCTATTTTTTGTTCTTTTACTCTTTTACAAAACTAGGTTCGTCCTACAAAAAAGGGAGCAAAAGAGCAAGGAAGAGCAGCGAATAGGGCACATGAGGTAGGGGCAAAGCCAGTCAGGTGACGAGCTGCTGGGTCTGAGGTCCAGTGGCCAGTGGCGAAGTCTGTCGTTGAGGTCCTGCGTGTAGTCAGAGGGATCCCATACTGTGACCTGCAACAAAGGACGTCTCGACGATTGTGGTTGGCGCCAACTAGTTTGAGTTTGCGACAATGTGTGGCCTCTTGTAGTGGCAGGGCGCCGGCCTCCCGGAGATGGCGGTGAGGCGCTGACCTTCTGTACATGATGTAGGATAGATAGCCTACGGTGCGAGCACTGCGGAGGTGGCCACAAGGGGTGGGCCTGATGTAGGCGGAGGTACGGAGATCGGAAGGGCATGATGGGACAGGCGACGTGTGGGAATTTATTGGAGTGCGAGAGGCCTGGACAAGGAAGGGGGGTGATCCTGATCTGGAGGCAGCGGAGTGATGACGATAGTCGTCGGGACAGACATCGACGCGGGTCGGGGAGGTGTGGTTGCCAATGAGCGTACTAGCCTGAGAAAACTTGATAAAAAACTTTGATTGGGATCGATTTGAAGAGGAACGCGAGTTGTGTGTGAGGAATAAAACCTAGGCTCTAATACCATGTTAGGAATATGCAGCTTTATTCCCAGGTGGACATAGACTATAGAAGTACATGTGTGCTACAATATGCAGAAAGTCCCTTATATAATGGACAAATACAAAGGGTACACAACTATAATATATTAGTCCAACATGTTGAACACTGGCATTGTCTTCTGCTGACTCGAGTTCGTAGTGCACCGAAGGTGGCATTGTCGCCCGATAACTAATCCACCAGTTGGAAAGGGAAACGCTACCACCTGGGGGCATTGGTGATGCTGAAGAGGCGAACACCAATTCTAGATTGACGTCGAGAAGGAGCAGCTGGTGAACAGGTGTTGAGAAGTCTTTGGAGCACTGAAGGAGATGGTGTAGGCGACGTGGATGTCCATATCGTGGCGATGACGACGGTAAGTAGACCATAAACGGTACTCCAGATATGTGCCAACCGCATGGCTGCAACCGCAATCCAAAGCCGAGCTTCATCATTGTGTCGTTTTCTCTATAGATTGTCGATCGTTGATGACCCAAGCGTTGTGTTCCTTCTAGATGGTCTAGACTGTGAGCAACAATGCTGGCTTGAAATCTCGGCACACCAAAGACGGAGTGGTTGCCCGACAACCAATCCACTAGTCGAAAAGGGAAATTTCGGCTCCTGGTTGGGAGGGCAACACTAACACCAAAGAGGTAAGCAATGATTGCTAGATTGCTGCCGAGGAGCAGCTAATGAACATGTGTTTGGCAGTCTCAGGGGCACTAGAGTAGAGGGGATGTGCGACATGGTTGACCAGACCATGCTAACGATGAGTCGATGATGGTCGATGGACCACAAAAGTTTGTGGGGTTTGAGCCACATGTGGATCTTCCATTTGATGGATGCCCACGCTTTCACAACACTGTTGTGGGGGACGAGCTGAAGCCCATGAACACACACTATGTGAAGTACTTGGATGATTTATGTTTGCTTCCAAAGCAGGTGATCTTCCTCCTTGAGTACCAAGATTGATTGGAGAGCCCATGTGCGAGGCTCGTTGGGCGGTGCTGATTAAGGTTAAGGCTCCCTTCAGTCGTCCTGTTTTTTACACCGCCATGCAGGTGGCTTGGGTAATGCAAAGGATGTCAAATTCATAGCACTTATTATTACACTTTTACGACGAAGTTTAATTGTTTTGGGGATTGGAATCACAACCATGCATAGTGGTCCTTGGCTCTTTAGGCACCATGCTATGGTAATTGAGGAGTATACTGGAATATGTCGCCCTTATAACTCCGCAAGTGTTTGGGCTCGGATCATGGGTCGATCAGACTTGCTGCACAATAGAGTAGTAGCTAAAGCAATGGCTTCCCAGACAAGAGAAGTGTTATATGTGGAGCTTGGGCTAAATGATGTTGAATATCAAAGTTTGTTTGAGTGCATGTTAAGATCAAATTGGAGAAGCCCCCTTTGAGGTTCTTAGGGAATGTTGAGCTAGGTAAACTACCCAAATGTTCGATGTGCTATATGAGAAGATGTTGCATTTTTGCGCAAAATACGAAAGATTGGCGATGTTACAGAACAATGCGGGGATGGGGTTCATGATCCAAAGAAGTTTCAATCTAGCGATTTTATGATGGTTCCAACCTAGAAATGAGTTCATTGCTCAACCTTGTGGTAGCACTACTTGTGGAAGAAGTGGCTGGGCAGTAGAGGCCAAGGTGGTCGTGGAGGGTAAGTTGGGCATGACTCGACCCAATGTATATAAGGAGAAAGATTATTTTCACCCTACGAATGGAAATACCGGTACATGCAATGTCAATGCAAACAGAGTGATTGTAGGCAACCGTGCGTCGGCCAAGGACCCTCCCTTGGCGCCAGGGGGAAGGAAAGTGTCAGGTCTTATAAAATACCATGAGGGGAAAACTGGGGCGAGCAACTCAACTCAGGGCACCTCTTTGCAAGTTCAAGTGAAGAAATGGTAGAGGATGGCGGGTGTGTCGTCCTGATAGTGTTTTCATCGCTTCCTTGTACCTCCCTTATACTCTTCGTTCCCCGCTAATCTGGCTTGTCATCCTTGCCTTGTTTGCGGGTTGTGTGACACGTACTTGATTCCGCATTCCACGTTCCCTTGTTGGGCGTCCCTGGCCTTGGCGACAGGTAGTGGCGTGCTCTTGGGCACTCTACGTCCTTGCGTAAGACGGAGACGGTGCCGACTGCCCGTGCTCTTGCTCCACCGTTGGTGGTGCTTGAGCTAGCGGCTATGGCGACAACCTGCATGGGAGCACGGGATGTAGGAACAAGGCAGCGCACAAAACAACTCGTAGACAGGAAAAGGATGCCCAATTGGACTAGCAGGCAGTGGAGAGTACACGGGAGGTGTGGGGGAAGGGTGAAAAAGCTGTTGGGAGCGGACTGCCTCCGCCATCAGCCGCTTTGTTGGACCCAGAGCCGAGGGGCCAGGGCATGACGATAGGGGAAGCAAGGAAGAGGGAAGACATAAGAGGGTTCCGGGAGGAGAGGCATCATCCACCACCCTACGCGTGTGCGTCAGCCGTGGCAATGGGTAGATCAGGTGTCTACATGTGAATCTACTACTCGGGATGGCATGACGAGGCTGTTGTGGAGTGAGGTGCCAGAACTATTGTGCCGAGTGGGTTTGTTCGGTTTCGGCAGTAGGGCATTTCTGCTGTGTGGCTCGTGTGCGAGTGAAATCATTGGAGCGGCAATACTGGATCTGGGGGAGTGTGATCAGTGCAATTGTCCCATGTGCTATGCTGCAGATGAGCTATGATGCTTGTGTGGTTTTTGTGCTACTTTTCCTTGTAAATTGGCCTGCTTCGTTTGGTTTTCGATCCAATTTCCCTTATAAACTGAAACACGAAAATCCTCAAGCTCATGGTGGATCAACAACACCGAGTTTGGAGAGATAGAAGTTGTGTGGTTCTCTTGTCCGGGCCTTCGTTAAGAAATCGGTCAACTGAGTTTGGAGAGATAGAAGTTGTGTGGTTCTCTTGTCCGGGCCTTCGTTAAGAAATTGGTCAACTATAAATCAAAAGGCACATACTGAAGAGCAACAATTTGATCTTGCACACTGGAGCACACGAAGGAAGCATCAACATCAATATGCTTGGTGAGCTCATTCTTCAAAAGGCCGCGCGCGATACTGATAGCACTTATACTATCTGATAAGAGAGTAGGTGTAGTGATTGAAACACAAAATCCTCAAGCCGCCATCAAAGCCAAGCCACATCTAGTGTCAAAATAGCCGTAGCTTGTAACTTAGCCTCTACACTCGAACAGGAAAGTGTAGTCTGTTTCTTCGTCTTCCAGACAATGAGAAACCACCAAGAAAAACATTAAACGGAAAGGGGTGACGAATTTGAGCGTGGGAAGAAGAGACAGCGAGAGAGTCTCATGAAGATCTAGGCAATGAGAAAACCACGAAAAACATAGTAAGCAAAAAGGGATCAATGAACTTGAGCATGGGAAGAAGAGACGGCGAGAGTCCCATGAAGATATCGTAGAACACAGATGTGGTGACTATAGTGGATCGAAGTGGGAGCAGAGACAAACTGACTGCATGAGTGATTTAAATAGACAACACTCCTAACTAGATGACCGTAGGTGGGGCTAGGAGGGGAGGTTGCCCGTACTGTCGAAGAAGCTCTGAGGAGGTGGCGCATGACTTGGTGTTCAAAATGGTTTCCCTCATAGTCACAGACTTTAGACTAGGGCTTTTTACAGTGTGAATGTGGTCGCGCTAGAAGTCTACCATCTCTTGGAACGCTGCTGCTTCGAAGACTGACTTAAGAGCCTTGAAGTTGATCGTGCTGGAATTGGTCTTCGGGCTTTGTACTCGGTACAGCCGGTCGAAGATTGCATGCTAGGAGTGCCACTCGCTCTCATTCTAGAAGAAAAAGTCATCTCGTCATGCAGTAGAAATTCCCATATTCACATGGGCTTCTTTGACGCACCTCGGTGTCCATTCTCCATAAATTTGTGGTATCCTTCAGTTTCGTTCCTCTCGGGCTAGCAAATCCGATGTCTAAGCGCCGACGATGTTGTCATCTTGATGAGGCCGGTAACTGAACCTGCTTTGCAGTTACTTTGTCTGCTATTTGCCACCAGTTCTTCAACTTTCTCTGTGCTGCTCACACCGCCGCACCTCAACTCCCCCACAATTTCACCTCATTTTCCTTGCCGTTACCAAAGCCGGATGGATGAGGTGGCGCCAAGCTTCTGGCATTCTCTGTGACAAGAGGGTGCCATAAAAGCTAAAAGGCAAGTTCTATAGGACGACGATTCGATCCGCAATGTTGTATGGCGCTGAGTGTTGGCCGACTAAAAGGCAACATGTTCAACAGTTAGGTGTGACGGAGATGCGTATTTTGAGATGGATGTGTGGCCACATGAGGAAGGATCGAGTCTGGAATGATGATATACGAGATAGAGCTGGGGTAGCACCAATTGAAGAGAAGCTTGTCCAACATCGTCTGTGATGGTTTGGGCATATTCGCGCAGGCCTCCGGAAGCTCCATTGCATAGCGAACGGCTAAAGCGTGCGGAGAATGTCAAGAGAGGTCGGGGTAGACCGAATTTGCATGGGAGGAGTCCGTTAAGAGAGACCTGAAGGATTGAAGTATCACCAATGAACTAGTTATGGACAGGGGTGCGTGGAAGCTTGCTATCCATGTGCCAGAGCCATGACTTGGTCGCGAGATCTTATGTGTGTCACCTCTAGCCTACCCCAACTTGTTGGGGCCTAAAGGCTTTGTTGTTGTTGTTCCTTGCCGTTACCTCCATTTATTTTTCACCCTGCCCCAGTTTACTGGCTTTATGTTAATCTCTCTCATTCCCGATTCTTCTTCTTGGCTTATGTATGCTCTCACTTTCCTCCCTCCCCTACAACTCCAGTTTTGAGATTTTGCTCAACAACTTCCTTCTGATCACAAATCTCTGGTTTTGGTCAGAATTTGTTGATTGTATGTGCCCTTTTGTTCTGCTATGAGAATTGAATTTGTATGCTCGGTTTTATTGTGTTATGCAAGGTGCTTCTATCAAGTTAAATGGATGCACTGATATGTTGGTGCTTCCACAATGTAGATTTAGACAGTGTGGAAGTTATTCACATGTTCTTTCTAGCTGTATCTGCATAGGTAGCCATCTTGTAGAATTTGGGTATGCATTCCACTCTTGTTCTTTTCCGAACATAATTCATATATAGAAAACCAATATTGTCAGCTACGTGCCCTGAATAATCCCCTATGCTCTTAGAATTATTTCTTATCTTTGTGATTTATTAGGTAACATAATTCTAGGACATATGATTGTTATTGAACCTTAGGTCAATTAAGTTTCTGGCCACCACCTTTGGTTTCCTCTGTTTGATGCCTGAAAGCAGATAGGGCATCAATTTTCCATTTTCCAAATACAAAACATTAAGAAACAGACTGGAGTGAGGGACAAGGAACAGACACTTGATGTGCCTGCTGGGAAGGCAATTACAAAGGAATTAGTGGTCTGCTGTCCTCCTTAGTCCTTTGAATGATTCATTTTATTTTGGCATGCAATAACATGACTAATGCCGATACATCTCCATTGTGGGTTTTATATTTTGCACTAACCATGTCAAGTTTCCCCCTCATTGGAGTAACTACTTAAGGAATCTGTTGACCGGTTCATGGTTTCTGTAGCAAGAAAGAAGACAAATCTTGATTTCTTCATCAAATCTTGATTTCTTTATGAAGGGGTGGAAGGTATATTTCTGTGTTGATACAGTTTATCAATAGGATCTATTGACAGTCTCTTATGAACGCATTTGGTGGTAACTATCTATGGGCGATGAACTATTTCATGTGATGCAAGTACCATAACTTATTCCCACCGTAAGATATGTTTAAACATCTTGAGCGAATACTCCATACATGTTGAAGCTTTAAGCCTCTTGTTTACCACGTTGTGTAGGTATCAAGAGCCTTTTCTTTTGAAGGTATTGGCTTTTATGGATTTTATGTATGCCTTTAAAAGAGGATTTTATGTATTTTCTTTATTCTGGATTTTATGTATGTCTGTTGTGATGTTAGATACAGATTGGTTCAAAAGGCTTCAGCTGCGGATTTGTTGGTGTACTTTATTTTAGCTGGGGTGACCAGTTGGTTTGCAGACAAGCGATGGTTTGGCCCTGTACCCCGTTCTTTATATGAAGTGCTACTTTGCTTTTCTGGTTTGGAAACTTGATTCTTCTAATTCAAGGATTTCCGCTGATGGTTGAGCAAGTAGGTGGGAACGTCGCATGGTGTGCGCTGCACATTCCGGCAGTATTCAATTCTTCCTCGAAAGCCGCTGTCATCTCGGCTGTGCTGTTCAAGGACAAGACGTCGAGGCCCAAAGCCGCTGCCGACGTTGTTGCCCTGGTGGCGACATTCATCCGACGCCGATGTGTGATAAACTGTCCAGAACCTCACTAGACGCTGAAATGGATTAGATAAATTTGTTGCTTCCATCCAGAATAGTTACTTTGTGTGGACTGCGTCTGGGCCTTTTGGTCAAATGCCGGCAGTATAGTTATCCTGTCACACTGTATGGAAGAGCGCAGCTGGCAAAGGGAGAAGACCCAAGACAATACAGTAAGATTTACAGTAAGTATGTTACTATGTTGTGTTCAGTGACACCGTGGAGTAACACAACGCAATTGTATCGTTTTCTATTTCTTCTATTTTTGCAAATCTCACATTGGTATGTAAGAATAATAGTATGAATTAGTACGTACTACCCCTGTCCCGAAATGTAAGATGTTTTTTTGATACTATGATAGTGTTAAAAAACGTCTTATATTTTGGGACGGAGGGAGTACTATTTTGGGATGTGCTTGCTACAATGTCGGGACTGAGCGATGCCGCATGCCTGAAGGTGTGGGCCGAGTGAGTAGGGAGTGTAGGACATGCCACTGTTTTCTCTGTTGCAGCGGTTGCTTACCCCTTGCTTTTCTGTTCCTGTGTGATCAATCTGTCCAGTGACATTTCTGGAGTAAAACCATGCAAATGCGGCGGGATCTTGTTGTAAATTTCTGTACAAGCTTTGCTCATTTGCTGCAATGCCTGAACTTATATATAAACAGTGTCATTGTCGTTTTTTGGCGGGTAACAGTGTCGCAGTCAGCATGATCATTGAATATATATCCATTGGCTTGTATGCATTTGTTTACCCTGGATTTTTATCACTTGATTACCTTGACTTTGCAATAGCCAACTACATGAAATTCTTTGAATACGATTGGGTATTGTTCAGAATCTGTAGCTTTGCATTGGAAACACCATCGTATTGTTGTCCATGAGATGCCATTATTTCATGTTGCAGGGATCGCATCAGTTCTCTGAGAGTGATTTCGCCGTTGGTGTTTTTTTTTGTCTCAATGCATTTCACCCCTGGATTGCTTGCTAACTGCTGATATAGCTTTTGCCCTCGTACCCCTAAAGCCAAAGGCGACTCCTCCTTAGTAGGAATAGTAGCTGAGGCTGCTTCAACTCATAACAAAGGGCATCATGGAAGAGTTTGGGGTCCAAAGCCACACCTTCTTTACCCCATAGGAACAGAGGTCAGGAGCTGCCTTGGACTCGGGGGATGGTAAGATCAATAGGAGAAGGAGATATGATACAATTACTATGATCACGAGATAAGGAACCCGCCCAAAGGATTTCTTCGGTTTCGGTAGGGAAGCCATTGTGAAATGGTATTATGTACGAGGTTGCTGTTTCTAGAAGTGTTAAGGACAGTCGGAATAAATTACGTCTCCTTTTCAAAGTATGCAGAATGGTAGAAACTTATTTCCTCCACGACCACTTTTTCCGGATCACTGTCCTTTTGTCAATGGATGAGCATGATAATGTACTGCTTGCACATGTACAAATGCATTTCTCAAGAATGTTTGTGTTCATTTTTGTTCTCAAATGTGTTTTCGTACTCCCTTCGATCCAAATTAATTGACGCAACTCTAGTAAAATTTATAATAAAACAACGTCAATTAATATGAATCGGAGGGAGTAACTTATCTTTGTCATTTAATAGTTTTTTTCAATTCTTTTTTGTTTATCATGCATAGAAAAATTGTGCATTTTCATTTTTAGGGCGCAATTAACTTTTTTTTTGTGCATTTGCAAAAAAGTTGGTGCCGTTACACTTTTTTATGGTTCAATTGTACTTTTATATTTGGGCAACACCTTTTGTGTAATTAAAATCACTTATGCAAGTTGGACTACTTTTGTAATTGCAATTTTTGGTGCAATTGCACCTTTTTTTAGAGATATTTTTTGCGGCATTAAGGATAATTTTCCGAGCACCTGCGAGGGCCATCACTCATTAACTCAGTTATGCAAGACAAGCACTTCCTCCGTCCGGAATTAGTTGACGCTCAAACGGATGTATCTGGCACTCTGTTTGAGCGTAATCTAATTTCATACAGAGGGTGTATAACTTACCGTAAATAAAAAAATGTATGTAGGAAAAACACGAATACATACAATGGAACAACCCTCAACAGTTAAACACTAAATTAAGTAGGAACTACTGATACATCGCATACAAAACACCAAGCTTGCATGTAAGAAAATGCACGTCGTGTCCACGGAGTGACCTGACGCCACACTCAGATGAATGGCGCCCTATCGTGGACAGGGCGAGAGCAGGCCCGGCCCATAGGCCGGGCAAACGGGGCGCCCGCCCTGGGCCCCCAGGAGGTAGGGGCCCCAACCCACGCCACGTTGCAGTATTAGGTGTATTCTGTCCTAGGCCCCGCAAATTCATCGCAAAGAAAAAAGGCCGAAGTTAAAGCCCACTGAGATTCTCTCACGATGGAGTTCGCATCGCTACTGTACTGGACCCTATCGTTCCTCTGCGACTCCTCTCCTTCCCCAAATCGTAGATCCAATCTCCAAGAACAGCGTCGTCGCTTACTTCCTCTCCGATTCCAAGGTCGTGATCGGCAATTAATGGGAACAACCGGCGCAAATTTGTTCCTAAGGCTCACCTTCGTTTCTCGGTGTTCTGATCATTCCCATCAACTAGACGTCTGAAAGATGGTGCGTTTTCTACATTTCCTTAGTCTCGTTTCTCAATTCGAAGATTCATCCTTGGATAGCTCTACTCTCCGGTACTCATCCGCCACATCTGCTCAGGTCTTCGTTTGGTCTTCATTGAATTTGTGTGCGAGAGAGTCATCGGGAGATTAAGAGAAGGGGAGGGGGATTTATTCAGTTCACGAGGCCGTCATCTTCTTCATGGTGGCTGTCGTGGTCTACGGATCAAGCCACCTACATTTGAAACAATCGATATCCATGTGTTTTTATTCCCTGTATTAGATAGTTTTAGGCAACTTGTTCATGAAATGAGAAAGTATTTATCCGATAGTGATAAAAGGGAGAAAAGAGTACACAAACAGGAATAATGTCAAGTAGGATCATAAAGCCAAAAAAATGATCAATTGCCAAAATTTTCAATTCTAGTAGTTCTTCTAGGGATTTCCTGCTGTTTTTCATAGTAAATGTTGAAGAGCAACCAGCTAATAAGAATATAAATGCATTAATTTTACATATCATGTTAGCACAGAAGTTTTTAGCAGCAAAAAACTCTAATTTTTTTTTGCTTTGCAGTAGAAATGAAGCCTCTCTTGTCATAATCAGGAACACAAACTTTTTTTAACTATATTATTTCAATACTACCATACTGTAGTTCTCTTGATATATATTTTGTTGTTTTAGTGTCCAAATAACATCAACCTATGTTATGTACCAAACATATTTTATCTCGTTGTGAAATACAAAATACTTGAAGCTTTTGTGTGTCAAGAGGGCCCCTAGTTGTTATCTTGCCCCAGGGCCCCGAACATCTGTGGGCCGGTCCTGGGCGAGAGCACCGCCGCGTGGGCGCATCTACGCTGACGGGGGCGGTGCCGCGAACGGCATAGGCACGTTCATATTCGGGACGAACGGCAACGATGGCAGGGTCACCTTGGGCATGACAATCGCGGGCATCGGCGCCATCATCACCTGCGGCATGGTGGGGAGGGTGACCTTGGGCATCGGCGGTAGCACCGCCTTGGGCACGACGATGGTCGGCAGGGTCACCCGCGGCACGGTGGGTAGGGTGACCGACGACATAGGTGGCATCAGGGTGACCGTGTCCGTGGGCACGGCGGGTAAGGTCGGCACGACTGGCAGTCCAGGGATGGCACTAGCAGCCGGAGCGGCAGCTGCCGGCGTCGTGTTGGCCAGGTTGCGGGCGGCGTGGCACGTGCTGCCGGCGAGGAGGAGCGCGCACGCCATGAACACTGGCCAACATGCTCGCTTTGGAAGCCATATAGCGAGAACTAGGGAAGGTTACTGTTTTCTCTCTAGTGTGTAGCAAGATGTTGCTTCTGTGCTGCTGCGATGTACTCCCTTCGTTCGAAAATATTTGTCATCAAAATGTAAAAAAAGAATGTATTTAGAACTAAAATATATCTAGATACATCCTCTTTTATTCATTTCGATGACAAGTATTTTCGGACGGAGGGAGTATGAACATGGGTCAATGGCTGGAAATTTATACAGTTCAAAGTGATCGTATGATTAGGTCGGTTGTTGGACAGATTCAGGACGTCTGTGCGCGCGTCGTTCGAAAAGGGAGGTGCTTTAAATGGTCGAGGTACGTAGGCGATTGCTACAATTTTCTGGGTTTAGGTGAAGTGCTGGCCGACGTTGCAGCTTCGATTTGCTCAACCGTCTTTGATTATTCGTACCATCATTTTCTCAACTGGCTCGGTCACACTTTCTCGCAAAGGCGCAGTTATGGTATTCTATATCTTCAAAAAACAGTGCCATTCTTGGGATTGACTTGTGGTAGAATCTGATAGTGGCATCATAGAATTTCATGGTATTCAAATGCTTCAGATTTATTCAAGGGTTCAACAGTGACGATTGCGACTTCAGAGCGCTGGTCCTTAGGGATACGTGCACCGCTAGGCAGGCTACTCGTTCTGGCGGCAGTAGTGGTCATTTGATGGTCTCGGAATTTCAAAGTTATTTTTATTATATTTGAGATCCTTTGTACTTTCGATGAACTTTGATAATATATCTGAATAATTTTCGCAAAGAAAAGTTAGAATCTCATGATACGGGAATTTCGTCTCTGGTTGCAAGTCACTGGTCGATTGTATCGTACCTGCCTGGACTATACAGGCAAGTCCACCTTTTCTCACTCTGATTTTCTATTTTCTTTTCCAAACACGCGACAATTTCTTTTACCCTTTTCTTTTGATTAGAAAAAATATTGTTTTTCGGTTTATTATGGAAAACTGGGTAAAAAGGGATACAAATGAGGCCAAACCCACTAAAACAATGACACCACAGGGCCATGCCCATTCTCGACACAACATGGCCACACCCGCTCTTGCTGATGGCGCGGCAGACATCACAAAAGCACGCCAAACACACGTGCACAAACCAACAGTGATCCACTCTTTCTCTAGGAAGACTTGGAGTTTTGAAATTTTCCTTGCCGCACCAATTGTCGATGGACAACTTGGCCAGGAGGAATAAGCAAGTATGTTTGCTAAATCCCACGTGAATGATTTTGAATAAAAGACTGTTAATTTTCCTGCCGTCGGATTTGCACTTATATTAAAGTTGCTTTGTGTTTTTAATGGATTTGCATTTGTTCGAGTTGTTCTGTATTTTTGAGAAAAACATGAGACATTAGCAAGCGTATTTGCTAAAGTCCAGGTGGCTGTTTTGCACTTAGATTTGAGTTATTTTTGTATTAGCCTTGAATCGGCAAGAAATACTTATTGGGCTTTGAAATCGCCAACTGCCACTTTGGTCAGTAAGCCTTTGCCATCAAACTACACTATTTTTTGCGGCGAAGCTACACTGTTATTTACTCCCGTTACAACATGTTTCAAGTATTACTTTAATCCTAAGTCATTGACTAAGTTTATATATAAATATATATTAACATCTACAACACCAAATTAGTTTCATTAGATTGTTCACAAAATATATTTGCATACTATATCTATTTGATATTCTAAATATTGGCATATTTTTCTATATACTTGATTAAACTTTAAAAAGCTTGGATTAGGACAAACCAAGAACATCAAGTAATTTGGAGCAAAGAAAGTGCTAGTAATGAATGTTTGTTTTCCCTACAAAAAAACTATAGAATGTATGTGTTTTTGTTTCAAATGGGTTTTAGTAATTTATCTTGGATACCTATATTTTTATTTCTTTTGTAATTTTTTTGTCTATCGGCTATGGAAATAAATTGTGCATCTACAGTTTTTGGGTGCAATTCTAATTTCTATGCAATTAAAATCTTGTGTGCATTTGCACTTTTGGTGCAGTTACACTATTGTATGGTTTAATCATATTTATAGTTTTGCGTCACTTTTTGTAATTGTACCCTTATTTTTGTCCAGTTGCATTTTTTGCAATTACAATCTCTTATGCAATTTGCACTATTTTGTGTTATTGTGCCTTTTGGTTTAAGTGCACTACTTTGTGCAATTTGCAACTTTTGTATTGTACAGTCACTTTTTTTTGGGTGCAATTGCACTTTTTAATTTTTGTGTGGTTCACTGTTACTTTGGATGCAGGATAAAATGAACAAAATTGCTAATGGTTGGCTCAGAAAAAGCTAATTAGCCAGAAACTCTCTTTTGGAGCAGCTGAGAGGAAAGAAACAATTGCACCATTACTCTTTGAGTTATAAAAGGCAAAGATAACATACCGTAAATATTAATTTGTATTTAAGATCAAGAAATACATACAATGAGACAAAACCCTCAACATTCAAACACTAACAATATGTATACTACTGAGACGTAAAAAAAAGGTAAGAATCACTGATACTGTGAATCTGTAATACATCGCATATAAAACACCGAGCTTGCATGTAAGAAAATGTACACCGTGTCCACGGAGTGACCTGGCGCCACTCTCACACGAAGGCCGCCCTATCGTAGACGTGGACAGGGCGAGGGCGCGCCTACGCTGACGGGGGCGGCGCTGCGAACGGCATAGGCACGTTCACATTCGGGACGAACGGCAACGGCGGCAGCGTCACCTTGGGCACGACAATGGCGGGCATCGGCGCCATCATCACCTGCGGCACGGTGGGGAGGGTGACCTTGTGCATGGGCGGCAGGACCGCCTTGGGCACGACGATGGAGGGCATGGGCGGCAGCGTCACCTGCGGCACGGTGGGCAGGGTGACCGACGGCATTGGTGGCATCAGGGTGACCGTGTCCGTGGGCACGGCAGGCAAGGTCGGCACGGCCGGCAGGCCAGGGACGGCGCTAGCAGCCGGAGCGGCAGCCGCCGGTGTCGTGTCGGACAGGTTGCGGGCGGCGTGGCACGTGCTGCCGGCGAGGAGGAGCGCGCACGCCATGAACACGGCCAACATGCTCGCGTTGGAAGCCATATAGCTAGAACTAGCGAACTCACTGTTGAGAGATGGTTTTCTCTCTCGTGTGTAGCAGGTGACTGCAAGATGTTGCTTCTGCTCTGATTATGGGTCAATACCGGGCAATTTATACAGTTCAAAGTGATCGCGTGATTACTGATTAGGTGGGTTGTTGAACCGATTGAGAATGTCTGTGCGTGTGTCGTCAATCCAAAAAGGGAAGTGCTTTGTGTGGTCAAGGTAGCTAGGTGATAGCTACAATTTTCTGGGTTTAGGTGAAGAGCTGGCCGACGCTGCAGCTTCGATTTGCTCAATCGTCTTTGATAATTAGTCTACCATAATTTCTCAACTGCCTCGCACACGTTCTGGCGCGAAGGTGCACTGACGCGAAGGTGCACTAGACTACGCGAATGACTTATTCACCGAGACAGAGGTAGTATTGTATATCTTCAAAACACAGTGCCATTCTTGCGATTGATCTCTGGTAGAATCTATAGCAGGAAGCCAAATGACAACAACACCAAATATGTTCATCTCATCGCCAATGATAAACATATGAAAAATAAAATTTTCCACGTCGAGCGGAATGGCGATACTATTGTTGGTGAAGAACAACTAAAGACCTATATTACCAAATTTTATATGCTTCTTTTTGGTTCACCTGTCTCTGATACTGTCAAGCTTGATGAGGATGCCAAAGGTGACATCCGACAACTATTGAGGGAGGAGAATGCCATCCTAACTGCCCCTCTTACTGACAAAGAAGTGTGAGATGCTATCTTACGGATGAAACACAATAAGACCCGGGTCCAGATGGGTTCCCGAAGGAGTTCGATCAACGGTTCTGGCCAGTCATAAAAGGTGACTTTATGTCTATGTTTGCTTTATTATATAATGAGAATTTGGTTTTGTATTAGTTAAATTATGGTATTATTACTCTTCTTCCTAAGAAGGAAAACACTATTAAGATTCAGCAGTTTCATCCAATTTGTCTTCTAAATGTAAGTTTTAAAACATTCACCAAAGTGACAACTAATCGTTCTACAGTGATCGCACACAAAGTGATGAGACTGCCGCAGACGACATTCATGCCAGGGTGACACGCCTGGAGGGAGTTGTTCTCTTACATATGCAATGATTCACGAGTTACACTCGAGGAAACTTGATGAAGTTATCTTCAAAGTGGATTTTTGAAAAAGCCTACAAAAAAGTTAAATGGTCATTCTTGCAATAATGTATCGCATAAAAGGCTTCCTGACAAAATGGTGTCAATCGATTGACATGTTTTTCAAAGGGGCCAGCGTAGGTGTCTCTGGTTGCAAGTCACTGGTCGATCGTATCTTACATGCTTGGAGCCTTGGACTCAAGGTTGTCAGAATCACGATTCTATTAATAGAATTCTACGGCTTTACGATCCAAACTGACCTATCTGATTGCACGAGTTTAGTTCATAGAATCTACATTTCTACGACCTGGTAGTTTATATTCTATGATTTGCGATCCTACATCAAAGCTCTGATCCTATTCAAAATTGCGATTATGGCAACCTTGCTTGGACTATACAGGCAAGCCCACCATTTTCACTCTGTTTTTCTATTTTTATTTTTTCAAATGCGAGGGATTTTTTACCCAATTAATTGATTAAAATGTTTTTTTCCAGCTTATTAAGAAAAACCGGGTAAAAAGGAAAAACCGATACAAATTAGGCAAAACCCACTACAACAATGACACCACAGGCCACACTCATTCTCAACACAACATTGTTAGACCCACTCTCGCCCACGGCGCGACAAACATCACAAAAGCATGCCAACCACACGTGCACAAACAAACAATGAGCCATCATTTCTTTAGGAAGGCTTGGAGTTTTGAAATGTTCTCTGTCGCATCCATTGTTGATGTACAACTTGGGCAGGACAAATAAGCAAGCAGGTTTGTTGAAACGCACGCGAATGATTTCTGATAAAAAACTATTTAATTTCCTGCCGTCAGAATTGCACTTATATTCAAGTTATTTTCTGTTTTTAATGGATTTGCACTTATGTTTGAGTTGCTTTCAGATTTTTGAGAAAAACTCAGGAGGAATAAGCAAGCGGGTTTGCTAACGCAATGAGATACTGTATTTCATAACTTTCATAAAGCGCAGCCAATTTTTCTACATTTGTATATACATATTTTTTTAATTTTATACAAAAATACATGAGGAACTGGCAAGCGGATTTGCTAAAATCCAGGTGGCTGTTTTGCACTTACATTTGAGCTGTTTTTCGTTGAGAAAAATAGTTGGAAAAGCGTGCAAACATATCGGCCTTGAATCTGCAATCTGCCACTTCGTATGAGCATGCTTACCGATTGGGCTTTGAGTCTGTAAGAAAAAAAAGTTATTGGCATTTGAAACCGCCAACTGCCACTTTGGTGAGTAAGTCTTTACCATCAAGCTACACTGTTATTTGTGTGCTACGACTTCCGTTCCAACTTGTTTGAAGCATTAGTTTTATCATAAGTCGATTTTCTATCTTGACTAGATTTATATAAAAATGTATTAACATCTAAAACATCAAATTAGTTTCATTAGGTTGTTCCGAAAAATTATTTTTGTACTATGTCTATTTGATGTCCTATTGGCATATTTTTCTATGTACTTGGTTGAACTATGAAAATTTTCATTTAGGACAAACCGAGAACATCAAGTAATTTGGTAGAGTAAGTACAACTAAAGAATGTTAGTTACCTTACAAAAGAAAGTAAAGAATGTTTGTGTTTTTTTTTCAAAAGAGTTTTTGTTATTCATCTTGGGCACCTATTATTTTCTTTCTTTTGTAGTTATTTTTGTCTACCAGGTATGGAAATAAATTGTCCAGTTACAGTTGTTGGGAGCAATTATAATTTTTGTCTGCAATAAAAATCTTTTGTGCATTTGCGCCTTTTTGTGCAGTTACACATTTGTATGGTTCAACCATATTTATTCTTTTGGGCAACTACACCTTTTGCATTGTACTTTTATTTTGTGCAATTACATTTTTTGCAGTTACACTCTCTTATGCAATTTGCACTATTTTGTGTAATTTTGCCTTTTGGTGTAGTTGCACTACTTTGTGCAACTTGCACTTTCTTTTTGTAATTCACTATTTCTTTGGCTGGCTCAAAAAGAGCTAAATGACCTCTCTTTTATTTTGGAACACCTGACAGGAAAGTCAAAATTGTACCCTCGCCCGTTATTAGAGTTTTTTTTACGGAGCCTGTTATTAGAGTTATAAAAGACAAAGATAACATACCGTAAATAGTGTGTATTTGAAAAGATCAAGAAATACATACAATGGGACAAAACCCTCAACATTCAAACACTACCAATACATACACTACTGAGACGTAAAAAAGGCAAGAATGATACTGTGATACATCGCATACAAAACACCGAGCTTAAATGTAAGAAAATGTATGTCGTGTCCACGGAGTGACCTTTTTTTTTCGAAAAGGGGATCTCCCCGGCCTCTGCATCAGAACGATGCATACAGCCATCTTATTAACCAAAAAGCAAAAAATGCCAACAAGGTTCCACAGTCTCCAGCCTAAACAAAAAACAAAGGAAAAATGCAGCTCACACAGAGCGACACACGGCTAGATACACAAACTAGCCCGAAAAAGATGCCACAACCGGCAGGCTAAAAATAGATAGGGAAACTAATTGCCTATCCTATTACATGACCGCCATCCAAACCGGTTGAAGATATCCCGAGCTACCATCTCCCAACGGATAAATCCAGTAACCAAATGCTCCCTGGCCTCCATCGGAGTGAGTAGCGACCACGAACGGATCAGTGCCGTAGCTTGGAAAATAACCTGCAAAAAATGAATCCGTGATGTTTTGTTAAAAACCAAATCATTTCTGTAATTCCAGATAGTCCATAACAAGGCGCAAACTCCAACCCGAATATGTCTTGCTAATTCAGGCTGAACCCCATTAAGCCATGTCTCAAATACAGCATTGGCCGTAGTCGGTGGAGTAATATTAAAAGCAATATGGACCGTTCGCCAAAGAACTTTGGCCAACGGGCAATCAAAGAATAAATGCTTAATCGTCTCATCCGATCACAGAAACTACACCTAGTAGGTCCTGTCCAATTGCGTTTAATCAAGTTGTCATTTGTTAAAATAACTTGTTTATGGACAAACCACATAAACACTTTAATTTTTAAAGGAACTTTGACAGCCCAAACATACTTGGAAGTTGGAATAGCATTCGAATTAATAACATCAATATACATTGATTTAACTGTAAATACTCCAGAGCTAGTCAACTTCCAGCGCAATATATCGGGTTGGTGAGAAAGTTGAACCTCCATCAGTCTCCTAACTAGAAGGAGCCATTCTTCCCAACGATTGCCCGCTAGCGACCGTCGAAACTGAATATTAAGGGGGGCAAATTGGAATACCGTTGCCACGAACACCTCACGTCGTTGAGCAATTCGATACAAAGACGGATATTGAATGGCTAAAGGTGATTCGCCAAGCCAAGTATCCTCCCAGAAACGTGTACTTGTACCGTTTCCAATAACAAACCTCGTCCTATTGAACATGGATTGTTTGACTTTCATTAGTCCTTTCCAGAAAGGCGAATCAGTCGGCCTGCCTGCGACCTGGGACAATGTTTTAGTCTGGAGGTACTTGTTGCGTAGGATCTGCGCCCACATGGCCTCAGTCCCGGAAGACAACTTCCAGAGCCACTTACTAAGAAGACATCTGTTCTTAACTTTAAAATTTTCAATCCCAAGACCCCCTTCGTCTTTCGGTCTACAGATGATGTCCCATTTAGCAAGCCGGTATTTTCTTTTAAGTTCATCACCCTGCCAAAAGAAACGCGACCGATAGAAGTCCAGTCGTTTCCTAACACCAACTGGGACCTCAGAGAAAGATAAGAGAAACATAGGCATACTCGTGAGCACCGAATTAATCAATATCAAACGGCCTCCGTATAACATGAGCTTACCCTTCCAACAACTCAGTTTTTTCTCAAATCAATCCTCGATGCACTTCCATTCTCTGTTTGTTAGCCTACGATGGTGAATCGGAATACCTAGGTAAGAGAAGGGTAAACTCCCCAACTCGCACCCAAACAATTGCCTATAAGACTCCTGGTCGTCTTTGGCTCTACCAAAGCAGAACAACTCGCTCTTATGGAAGTTAATCTTTAACCCGGTCAATTGTTCAAACAGGCATAACACTAGCTTCATATTTCTCGCCTTGGCCAAATCATGCTCCATAAAGATGATTGTATCATCGGCGTACTGAAGGATGGAAACACCTCCCTCAACAAGATGAGGTACCAACCCACCCACTTGACCATTCTCCTTAGCCCTTCCTATCAAAATTGCTAACATATCCACCACAATGTTAAACAGGATAGGGGACATCAGATCTCCTTGTCTTAGGCCTTTATGTGTCTGAAAGTAATGACCTATGTCGTCATTCACTTTAATTCCCACACTCCCTTTTTGCGTAAATGATTCGACCTGTCGGCGCCCGGCCTCATCAAAACCTTTCATACGCAATGCTTGTTGGAGGAATGGCCACTTAACCTTATCGTACGCTTTTTCGAAATCCACTTTAAAAATTACTCCATCTAATTTTTTGGAATGGATTTCATGGAGCGTTTCATGAAGAACAACCACCCCTTCAAGGATGTTCCTGTCCGGCATGAAAGCAGTTTGGGATTGCTGCACCACAGACTGCGCAATCTGTGTGAGCCTATTAGTCCCGACCTTGGTGAAGATTTTGAAACTAACATTGAGGAGGCAGATCGGTCTGAACTGCTCAATCCTCACAACATCCGTTTTCTTCGGGAGCAATGTGATAGTTCCAAAATTCAAGTGAAATAATTGAAGCTGACCAAAGAATAAATCATGAAACATAGGTAGTAAATCCCCCTTAATAATGTGCCAGCACTTTTTATAGAACTCAGCCGGGAACCCATCCGGACCGGGAGCCTTATTATTTTTCATTTGTGCAATAGCATCGAACACCTCCTTTTCTGAGAACGGGGCAACCAGGATATCATTATCAGCAGCAGACAATTGAGGCACATCCTCAATCCGGGACTCATCGAGGGACACACAATTGTCCTCCGGCGGTCCAAATAACTGTCTATAGTATTCGGTAATATAGGTTTTGAGATTATCCTGACCTAAAATAGTGCCCTCATCCTGCTCTAGCTGAAAGATCCGCTTCTTTCTGTGCTTACCATTAGCAATGAGGTGAAAGAATTGAGTATTCGCGTCCCCTTGGACTACTTTGCGGACCTTTGCACGCAAAGCCCACTTCAATTCTTCTTCGCGGAGAAGTTCTTTCAGCCTCTTCTCCGCCTCATTTTTAACCTGGAGCTCGGCGGGCAGCAACATCGCGGATACGGCTTTTACGTCCAAGGCCTGTACAAGAGAGAGGAGCCTATCCTTCTCAATCTTATACACCCCACTGAGGTGCTTAGCCCAACCCCGTAAGAAACTTCTCAAATGCCTAATTTTATTCTGCTAGCGCTCGACCGCCGTCCTTCCTCCAACACCCTTGGCCCACTCCCTGGCTATGATGTCTAAGAACCCCTCGCGTTCGAACCAGGCCATCTCAAATGAGAAGGTGTTTTTGTTTCCCATATGGTTCGGCTCCCCTGAGTCGACGAACAATGGTGTGTGATCGGAGATTCCCCGCGTGAGAGCTTGCACCGCAACAAGAGGGAACTTCTGTTCCCACTCCACGCTGGCGAGAACCCGATCAAGCTTTTCATACGTCGGGTTTGGCATAGCATTAGCCCAGGTAAACTTTCTACCAGAAAGCTCGATCTCCCTTAGATCTAAGCTTTCAATAATGGTATTGAACATGAACGACCACCTGCCGTCAAAGTTATCATTATTTTTCTCCTCTCTCCTCCTAATGATATTGAAATCACCCTCGACCAAAATCGGAAGCTGTTCGGACCCACAGATCCGAACAAGATCCGCCAAAAACTCCGGTTTGAACTCGGGTTGTGCGGCACCATAGACCGCTACCAAAGCCCAGTTGAACCCATCAACTTTAGACCTAACTCGAAATTTTACCGCGAAGTCACCCATTACAACACTCCGGACTTCAAGGGAATCGCGTCTCACACCCAGTAAGATACCTCCCGATCTACCTCGTGGCGGGAGACAATGCCAGTCGAAATCAATACCACCCACAAGAGAGGAAAGGAACTGCGGCGCAAAATTCTCTCTACCGGTTTCCGATAAAGCAATGAAATCTAACCGATGTTCTAGAGAAGCTTCAGCAAGAAACCTTCTTTTAGCCAAGTCCTTCAGACCTTTGCTATTCCAAAAGATTCCTTTCATAGTTCATCATGGAATTTTTTAGCAGTTCGAATCCTAGCACTCCTACGAACTGCAGAATCGGGATAAATCTTTCGTTTCCACTTATGCTTTGGCTTAGTGGGCTCCGTCACCTGGTCCTCATAACCGGGCTGAACGGAACTGACAGCTACATCATCTAAGGGCGCACCATCGCCCTCAGACTCCTGATTAGACGGTGCTAGATCTGCACATAAATTATTTATCACTCTAACCCCTAACGCATCAATTTCCTCATCATTCATGGGTTTGACCGCAGCAAGATTACGAATAGTCTCTAAGGCCCGCTCCGCCTCTAAATCTAACATATCATTCACCGAATTGGAAATTTCATTATCAGTAGCGCCTAGTGAAACTCCTAATTGGTTTGCATTATTAATAATCTCCTTAGGAGCAAAATGCAATAAAGAATTAGATATGTTAACGGACATACCAGAAGAGATCGCAGCATCGTGAAGCTTGGCCGCCCTCATAGCGCACCGCTGCTGCATATCGTCCACCTCCGGAAGGTCCAGAACGCGAGCACTCATCCGTCTCCCCGTCGAGACCGGGTCTGGGATCCCACCAAAGGCAATAACCTCCTCTCGAGAATGAGGAGGCCGCGGGCTCCGAATGCTCTCGGACAAGTGCCCGACGGATAGGGCAAGAGACGGGACAACTGGGGCCACCTGCCCACTCCCTCCTCCTGCCCCGCCCACCGGCTCAGAGCAAAGCGTCGAAGTCGCCGACGTCGCGGTCCTCCTGACCGCAGACGAGGAAGGGATGTCTAGGGCCACCTGCCCCAGCCACCCCTCCCCTAGCGTCACGGGAGACGCGGGTGCCACAACCAGTGCCTGAGGAGGAAGAGCCGAAGCCACCTGCCTCGGGCTCCCACTCCTAGCGCTGGCGGGCCCCGACGTGGCCGTCGTCACCGGCGTCGGTATAGGGAGGGGAGAGGACAAGGCCACCTGCCCTGAACCCCGCCCCCCAAGGCCCACCTCGGACGTAGATGACATCACCGAAACCACGTCAACCGGTGAAGCAAGGGAAATAGGAGCGACCTCCGGCTCTACATCCCGAACTGCGGTCCCCGCAAAGTCCAACAAAGGAAGCGTGTGCTCAAATACATCATCAGTCTCCACCCTATCACTCCACAGTGTGGGAGGCGCAGAAGCAGGCGCAAAGGACCCAAAACGCAGTGACGTCGTAGGCACCGAAGGTGACGGTGCCGGCTCAACCCCGGCCCCCTCCCCAGGCAACTGAGCATCTGGGCGAGACCTGGTCGACCCCTCTCGACCAGACTCGGCTGGCGCCCCCTTGGCTCCTGCACCACCATCACTCTCGTGCATATCAACATCATCCCAGCAACCTCTTCAGCAAACATCTCAACGTCCTCAAACTCTATGTCGAGCGGGAATACCTCTCCCCTATATGTCCAGTGAACCACATCAGGCACGAAATCAACATTCAGAACACTCACCAAAATCCGAGCCACTCCATGAGCCCGAGTGAAAGCCATATCCACTCTCTCCGTCTTTCCAACCATGATATCCATACTAGCTACAACTCGAACGTCCTGCAAAGGCTTAGATGGGGCCCCAGAAAACCGCAACCAGATATGCGTAAGAGGCTTTCCTTTAGGTTCCACCTTCGTCCACTCGTGAAACTCCAAAATACACTTAGTACCAGGAACTCTACACAAACCAAAACTCAGCAGTTTCTGTAAATCCTCCACAGAAGGGAAATCCACCTTAAAGACATTAGCTTCGAGGTTGACCAACTCCCGCTGAAAGTCACCCGGTGCCAACTCCTCAAGCTTCCGGATAACCTGAGCCTCAGTCACCTCGCCCTGAGTTGCTTTCACAATCCCGGTAGTCAGGCACTGTGTATCCTCTGGAATCTCCCTCGCGGCTGGGGACTCGAAGAACAATAACTCCGCACAGTAAAGCCCATACATAGTCAGAGATGGAGCCTGGTCACGCACTAACGGGCAATCTCCCGAATCGTGTGCAAGCTTGCCACACGAGTCACACAGCTCTGCGACGCACTCTGCAATAAAATGGCCCTTCTCACCACACCGGTAACATAGCATCCTTTCCTTCTTGCGCGCCCACTTGGCCGCCCTCTCTGAATCCGACCTGTCTGACGCTTCACCCACAGCCCCAGGCACAGGAACATCAACATTGGCCAGGGCCGTTACCACCTCCATCGCCTGAGAAGGGAGATCCGTAGACTGAACATTATCTGTCTCAACCGCAGTAGCCGCATGGTCAACAGCAGCCGGGGGCGGAGGCTGCCGACGAAAACTCCCACGGCCACCACCCCGACCACCCCGATGTCCACGGTATCCACCTCTCTGGCGGTGATCCGGACCGGATGCCCCCTCGACAAAGCCACCGAGAGGTCCCAAAAACGGTCTCTCAGCTGACCCATCACTCTGCCAAGCATAGCCTCGGCCTCCACCAGTAGACGATGAACCACGGTGCTTTCCGTCTCCATACGCGTCGACACCATCATCACCCCACTGACCTCGGGGCGGCTCAGAAGACTCTTGAACTGTCGAATTTTGCCTAGTCTGTGAAGGCCCCGACCGGGTATGAGTCGGCCTCGTGACATAGTGCGGCGGCGGAGCAACCCGAGGCGGAACACCACTCGGGACCGGCACCACAGGTCTGAGGCCAGACCCGCCGCCACGACCCAAGGCAGAAGCAACCGACGGCGTTAGTCCCGGAGGCCGCGGACCAACGGGGCCCCCCTTTCCCGCGGGTAGCACCGGCGGCCTGGCAGGTATCGGCCCCGTAGGTCGGGGACCAGCGGGTCCTCCTCTTCCCGCGGGTACCACCGGCGGCCTGGCAGCCACAAGCACTGGCGGCCGTGGCCCCAGGTTGCCGCTCGCCTGCCCCGAGGCCAGGGCCGGGGCTGGAGTACCGCGCCCAGCGCCGGCTATAGCCAGACCAGCCCCGGCAGCGCTGAGTCCCGCGCCAGTGGCCCCTCGTCCAGACCCCCCAGGCGGCGGCGACACGACCGCCCCGACTCTGCTCGCCGCTGCTAGGGACTTCGCCGGCAGCCCACCCGATCCTCGGCCGGCCATCGCATACAGCGGAAGAATCCGGCGGGCGCGGCCAGAACCGCACAGAGGAAGAAAAGGCGTCCTGCGGCGACGAACCCTAAGCGAAGACGCAGCCACGCACGCGCACGAAGAATCAATCACGTCCGTGCATGCAGCGTCCGTGGTTATGCATGTGGCGCCTGGTACGGCCTGGGCCTCATACCCAGCCATCACCGGCCCAACACGCATAGCGTCAGCCCAAGATGAATCCGGCCCAATCCGGCCCAACAGCTGGTTCAAGCGCTCGCTGCGAGCTTGGCGGATCCTGATCGGCGACCGCAACGGCACCACAGCCGCCGCCGCCGGCAGCGATCCGGCTTTCTCTTCTTAACCACCGTCCACGAATCCGGATGAATTAAATCGAACAAAGTGAGGTTTGGAAGGCGTACCTTAGGTAACGGTCCCTTCCACGGCCTGACCACCGATGCCGCCGTTCTCCGGTGAACGACACGGCGCACCAATTCCTTCCTCTCGTCAGGACGAAGCCCTACCCGCGCCGGATCCTCCACCGGCACAACCTTGTCTACGGTAGTAGCCATCTCATCTTCGTCATAATCTGCATTGAAAAACTCACAAATCAAATCCGAAGGCGTAGGCGACGGCGGCGAACCCTCTGAGTCGTCGCCATCTCTGTCTGCGTCCTCCTCGTCCGTAGCCAACAAGGCCCAGAAGCGGCCGCCGATGCCTGTCCGGGCAGCCGCCGCGGGAGGACATGGCGCGCCGGAGGCCTCCGCGGTCGCCGGGGGTGTCGCCCGGGGAGTCGCCCCAGTCGCCCAGCTAGGCATGTCCCCTCCCGTCCACTGAGTGACCTGACGCCACACTCAGATGAACGGCACCCTATCGTGGACAGGGCGAGAGCACCGCCGCGTGGGCGCGTCTACGCTGACGGGGGCGGCGCCGCGAACGGCATAGGCACGTTCACATTCGGGACGAATCGCAACGGCGGCAGGGTCACCTTGGGCACGACAATCGCGGGCATCGGCGCCATCATCACCTGTGGCACGGTGGGGAGGGTGACCTTGGGCATGGGCGGCAGGACCGCCTTGGGCACGACGATGGAGGGCATGGGCGGCAGCGTCACCTGCGGCACGGTGGGCAGGGTGACCGACGGCATGGGTGGCATCAGGGTGACCGTGGCCGTGGGCACGGCAGGCAAGGTCGGCACGGCCGGCAGGCTAGGGACGGCGCTAGCAGCCGGAGCGGCAGCCGCCGGCGTCGTGTCGGCCAGGTTGCGGGCGGCGTGTCACGTGCTGCCAGCGAGGAGCGCGCACGCCATGAGCACGGCCAACATGCTCGCGTTGGAAGCCATATCGCTAGAACTAGCGAAGGTACTGTCGAGAGATGGTTTTCTGTCTCGTGTGTAGCAGGTGACTGCAAGATGTTGCTTCTGCTCTGCTGCGATGTATGAACATGGGTCAATACCCGGCAATTTATACAGTTCAAAGTGATCGTGTGATTAGGTGGGTTGTTGGCCCGATTGAAAATGTCTGTGCGTGATGAGCTGGCCGACGCTGCAGCTTTGGTTTGCTCAACCGTCTTTGATAATTAGTCAACCATAATTTCTCAACTGCCTCGGCCACACGTTCTCGCGCGAAGGTGCACTGACGGTATTGTATATCTTGAAAAACACAGTGCCATTCCTGCGATTGACTTCTGGTAGAATCTATAGGAGGAAACCAAATGACAACAGCACCAAATATGTCAGATTTCATCGCCAATGGTAAACACATGAAAAACACAAAATTTTCCACCTCAAGCCGTCAAGCGGGATTGTTGATGAAATTTTACACATGAAAAATTTGTAATATAGGTCTTCAGTTGGTCTTCACGTTCTCGCGCGAAGATACTATTGTTGGTGAAGACCAACTGAAGACCTATATTACAAATTTTTATATGTTTCTTTTTAGTTCACCTGTCTCCGACAATGTCAAGCTTGATGAGGATGCCAAAGGTGACATCCCGCAGCAATTGAGAGAGGAGATGCCATCCTAAGTGCCCCTCATACTGACAAAGAAGTGCGGGATGCTACCCGGGGCCAGATGGGTTCCTGGCGGAGTTCGATCAACGGTTCTGGCTAGTAATAAAAGGTGACTTTATACCTATGTTTGCTTTTATTATATAATGAGAATTTAGTTTTGTATTAGTTATGTTTTGGTATTATTACTCTTTTTCCTAAGAAGGAAAACTATTAAGATTCAACAGTTTTATCCAATTTATCTTTTAAATGTAAGTTTTAAAACATTCATCAAAGTGACAACTAATTGTGCTACAATGATCGCACACAAAGTGATAAGACTGCCGCACACAAGGTTCATGCCAGGGTGACACACCTGGAAGGGGTTGTTCTCTTACTTGCAATGATTCATGAGTTACACTCGAAGAAATTTGATGGAGTTATATTCAAAGTGGATTTAAAAAAAAGCCTACTACAAAGTTAAATGGTCATTCTTGCAACAATGTATCACATAAAAGGCTTCCTGACAAAATGGTGTCAATGGATTGACACGTTTTTCAAAGTGGCCAGCGTAGGTGTCACTGGTTGCAAGTCACTGGTTGACTGTATCTTACATGCTTGGAGCCTTGGATACAGGCAAGCCCAACGTTTTCACTCAGTTTTTCTATTTTTATTTTTCCAAATGCGAAGGGATTTTTTTACCCATCTGATTGATTAAAAATGATATTTTCCAGCTTAGTAAGGAAAACCGGGTAAAAATTGATACAAATGAGGCAAAACCCACTACAACAATGACACCAAGGCCACACCCATTCTCAATACAACATTGTTAGACCCACTCTAGCCCGCGGCGTGACAAACATCACAAAAGCATGCCAACCACACGTGCACAAACAAACAATGAGCCACCATTTCTTTAGGAAGGCTTGGAGTTTTTCTCCGTCTCATCCATTGTCGATGGACAACTTGGGCAGGAGGAATAAGCAAGCAGGTTTGCTGAAACACACGCGAATGATTTTTGATAAAGAATTATTTAATTTCCTGCTGTCAGAATTGCACTTATATTCAAGTTATTTTCTGTTTTAATGGATTTGGACTTATATTTGAGTTGCTTTCATATTTTTGAGAAAAACTCAGGAGGAATAAGCAAGCGGGTTTGCTAACAGAAAGAGATACTGTATTTCATAACTTTCATAAAGCGCAGCTAATTTTTCTACATTTGTATATACATATATTCAATATTTTTAAATTTTCTACCCCCCCCCCCCCCCACACACACACACAAAAAAAAAACATGAGGAAGTGGCAAGCGGATTTGCTAAAATCCAGGTGGCTGTTTTGCATTTAGATTTGAGCTGTTTCTCGTTTTGAGAAAAATAGTTGGAAAAACGTGCAAACATATCGGCCTTGAATCTGCAATCTGCCAGTTCGTGTGAGCATGCTTTCACTCTCTAAGAAAAAACAAGATATTGGCCTTTGAAAACGCGAACTACCACTTTGGTGAGTAAGTCTTTACCATCAAGTTACACTGTTATTTGTCTGCTAGTACTTCCGTTCCAACTTGTTTGAAGCATTAGTTTTATCCTAAGCCGATTTTTTTCTACCTTGACTAAGTTTACCTAAGAAATGTATTAACATCTAAAACATCAAATTAGTTTCATTAGGTTGTTCGACAAAATAGTTTTGTACTGTGTCTATTTGATGTCCTATTGGCATATTTTTCTATATACTTGATTGAACTATAAAAAGTTTGATTTAGGACAAACCAAGAACATCAAATAATTTGGTAGAGTAAGTACCGCTAAAGAATGTTAGTTAGTACAACTCTAGCAGACCCCGCAAAACGCCGGCCCGCAAAACGCGTTTGCAGTTCGCGCAAAACCGCTTTTGCGGGCCGGCGAGGGCTAGCACAGATGCAGCCCCCCAAACGGACCCGTAAAAAAGTATATTCACGGAATATGCTTTTTTACGGGTCGGCTATGCGGGTTTTGCTCGGGTAACAGCGCAACGACCCGCAAACAGAAAAACTGCAAATCTGAAATTTGTCATAGGCTTGCACAAACAAGTTCAAATTCAAATGACATAAACAGTTTGCGTGCAAATAAAAGCGAAGTTCATTACGCAAAAGAGGGCATGCAAAAGTATGCGCCTATGTCCGGCATCATCTTGGGGGTTGATCTTCACTCCGCGCCATGGAGTCCATCTTGAAGTTCATCGGCGCCACCGTAGCCACCTCCGTCGCTTGTTCCAACTCCCGCACCGAAATCATCCACATTGCCACCATATGAAGCAGAGAAAACATCACCGGAACTGGCAGACGGACCGGCCGAGGCGACCATTCTCCTCTTCAAGATATCTCTCCTTACCATATCATGCCATGTTTTGGTGACGTCGTCCATGTCATTGCGGTTCATTGACATGATCTTGTTCTCTTCGGCGAGCAACAATCACAACAATTTGTTTTCAGAGGCGCGTGCTTTTCTCTCCTGGCAGCTTTGCGCAGCCCCTCTTCCTTGAGCATTTGCCATTTTTCTTGCTTCTCTTTTGCCTTCTTCTCGGCCAACTCTTTCTTGATCTCCAATGACTTCAACAACATCAACTCGTTTGATTGCACCATGGCATCAATCTTCTCCCTCAAGCTCGATGCTTCTTGCTCTCTCTTTATCTTCTCTCTAGTCTTCTTGTCGCCATCGGGCTTGTTCAAATTTCTTGGGCCATCATCATCCTCATCTTCATCCATGTTTGTAAGTGAGCCTCTCTTTGGCGGGGATTCTTTGTCGATCAACTTCCACTTGTCGCACTTTTGTAGCAACTCCCAACAATGCTCTAATTTGAAGAATCTGCCTTCCGAAGCTTCCATGTCCTTGTATCTATGTTGAGCAATCTTGTCCTACACAATGTGAACAAAGTGATGCAATCATTTCTCATGATACATTATGATGATGCACAACTTGAACAAAGGCAAAGCAAACTCACATAGTCGGACTCCACGGTGCCACTTGGAGGTGCATTGCATACTTGCTCCAAGCAAGCTGCCCAACGGCTGCACATAGGCTTGATGTTCTCCCAACGACCTTGAAGAGACAGAAATGTGCGTGGAGTCTTATTGGGGTAGTTTTTCATAATGCGGAAGTATTGATCTTCAATCCTTTGCCAATATCTCTTGGAGGTTTGATTAGTACCCGTGCATGCATCAAGAGACACCTCACTCCATGCTTTGATCAAAGCTTGATCTTCCAAGATCGTGTACTTCTTCGATCTTTGGCTTTTCCCAGTTTTTGCTTGTGAATGCTCAAACGCTTCCGCTTCGATCTCCTCCAACTCGTCCGCACAACCATGATCGTCAACGCCGCCCTCCGTTTCATTGTAGTCGAAAGGTTCGAAAGGGGCTTGATCAATGTCAACCGCATTCGTGTCCAACAAGTTCACGAACTCGGTTGTTGCATTGTTCGAACCACCGCTATAGCGAACGATAACAAGTCACAAGCTATCGAAAACAATGGCGAAAAATGAAAGAGAATCGCCGAAGACCGAAGAGATATACCTTCCGGCCATTTCGTTGAACACCTCGCTCGCGGGGGGAGCGGCACCGTTGAACGGCATCGCCGGAGCACCTCCTTGCGGGGGGATGGAGTGAGAGGTTGAAGAAGATGGCTTCCTTGAAGTCGGAACCTTCCTCCGCTTTGCGCCCGAGGCCTTGCTGGCCTTCTCCGCCCCCGACCGGGATCGCACTGCGGCATTGGCGCCCGGAGCGCGGGCCATCGCGCGGGGGGGGGGGGGGTAGCCGGATTCCCGCCCTGCACAACCACGTTGCCCTGCCGCTTGTGGGCAGGCATGACGTGTGCTTGGGCGACGCCGGCGGGGCCAACATGGCTGGCGACGAGATCCGCCCGAGGGGAAGGGGCGTGCGTGACCTCGACGGTGATGGGGGACAACATGGGGTCGTCCATGGCGGCGAGGGACGACCGGGGAGGAGCAGCCGGAGCTTTCGGAGGGGGGGGGATGGTGGTGGAGGGTGCGGGGAGCGGGAAAGGGCACGCGGAAATGTCCCTCCCGCCAAATCTCGCGCCGGATGGGGGTTGAGCTCGGGTCGGCCTCCCAGCCCATGAAGATAGAGGTTGGGGGAGAAGATTTGCCGCGCCTCGCAAAAATTTTTGCGGGCCGGTGCCGGATGCGGGGTCTGGTCGTGCAGATTTTCTGGCCCCGACCCACAATTTAGCGGTTATTTTGCGGGTCGGGCGTTTTGCGGGATCTGCTAGAGTTGCTCTTACCCTACAAAAGAAAGTAAAGAATGTTTGTGTTTGTTTTTTCAAAAGAGTTTTAGTTATTCCTCTTGGGCACCTATAATTTTCTTTCTTTTGTAGTTATTTTTGTCTACCGGGTATGGAAATAAATTGTGCATTTAGGAGCACTTATAATTTTTGTGTGCAATAGCTTGTTTTGTGCATTTGCGCTTTTTTGTGCAGTTACACTTCTGTATGGTTCAACCGTATTTATTCTTTTGGGCAACTACACCTTTTGCATTGTACTTTTATTTTGTGCAATTGCAGTTTTGTAATTACACTCTCTTATGCAATTTGCACTATTTTGTGCTATCGTGCCTTTTGGTGTAATTGCACTACTTTGTGCAATTTGCAACTTTTTTTTATTGTACATACACTTTCTTTTTCTGGAATTGCACCTTTTAATTTTGTGTAATTCACTATTACCTTTGGTGCAGGAAAAAATAAACAAAATTCCTAAGGCTTCGTTCGGTTAGACCCCACCCCGTCGGGATTGGGCTCAAATCCCTATAGAACCACGTGGTTTCGCCCCGACGGGGGTTCGATCCGGGTCGATCTTTTATGTGCGTTCAGTTAAACACGGCAGGGATCGCTACCCGGTGTAACCTCTCGAAAACCACGCGGATTCCACCGGGATAAAAGCCACTCCTCCCACCCCGTGGAACCAACCCCCGTCTCTCTTGCGAAACATTACAGCAAGACACCTATTCTCGCGCGACGGCGGCGAGGACGGAGGGACATCAGCGGCGATGGCGACCGAGGAGACGACGGCCGCGTTCTTCTCCCTTCGCCTCCCCGTGTGAAGCACCGCATCCAACCGCAGCTCGCCGGCGACCCGAAGGTGAACTGCAGCGACGACGCGAGCTCGGCGGTGACTGCAAGGACCCCATCTCCAGCGTTCCCTCCTCCCCGCAAACTCCCAGTCGCCGGTAAGATCTTCCTCGTCTCCGTTCCCCTCTCCCCCCATGTCTTAATTTCTATGGCTTGCGGTGGTCCTTGGAAATTCATACGGGTCCTTGCCTGCTTGATCTGTTTCCATGGCATAACCGAACAGAGTTTAGGCCGCAGTGGAATGGCGAGGAAGGGGCTGGTGGGGGTTGGGTGACGGTAAGGGATTAACCCAATCCCTGCAGGGGTTAGTTCCATGTGGGGAACAAACCCGCAGCAACCGAACAAGGCCTAATGGTTTACTAAAAAATAGCTAAATGACCTCTCTTTTATTTTGGAACACCTGACAGGAAAGAGAAAATTGCACCATCGCCCGTTATTAGAGTTATAAAAGACAAAGATAACATACCATGAATAGTGTGTATATAAGAAGATCAAGAAATACATACAATGGGACAAAACCCTCAACAGTCAAACACTACCAGTACATACACTATGGAGACGTAAAAAAAGGCAATAATTACTGGTACTGTGATACTCCCTTCGTTCCCAAATAATTGTCTTTCTAGCCATCTCAAATGGACTACAATATACGAATGTATGTAGACATGTTTTAGAGTGTAGATTCACTCATTTTGCTCCGTATATAGTCACCTGTTGAAATCTCTAGAAAGACAATTATTTAGAAACGGAGGGAGTACATCGCATATAAAACACCGAGCTTGCATGTAAGAAAATGTACGTCGTGTCCACGGAGTGACCTGACGCCACACTCAGATGAACGACGCCCTATGCTGGACAGGGGGAGAGCACCGCCGCACGGCCGCGCCTACGCTGACGGGGGTGGTGCCACGAACGGCATAGGCACGTTCACATTCGGGACCAATGGCAATGGCGGTAGGGTCACCTTGGGCACCACAATCGCGGGCATCGGCGCCATCGTCACTGTGGGGAGGGTGACCTTGGGCATGGGCGGCAGGACCGCCTTGGGGACGACGATGGAGCGCATGGGCGGCAGCGTCACCTGTGGTACGGTGGGCAGGGTGACCGACGGCATTGGTGGCATCAGGGTGTCCGTGTCCGTGGGCACGGCAGGCAAGGACGGCACGGCCGGCAGGCCAGGGACGGCGCTAGCAGCCGGAGCAGCAGCCGTCGGCGTCGTGTCGGCCAGGTTGCGGGCGGAGTGGCACGTGCTGCCGGCGAGGAGGAGCGCGCACGCCATGATCAGGGCCAGCATGCTCCCGTTGGAAGCCATATAGCTTAGAACTAGCGAAGGTACTATTGAGAGAAGGTGACTGCAAGATGTTGCTTCTGCTGTGCTGCGATGTATGAACATGGGTCAATGGCTGGAAATTTATACAGTTCAAACTTCAAAGTGATCGTGTGATTAGGTCGGTTGTTGGCCAGATTCAGGATGCGTGTGCGTGCGTCGTCAATCTAAAAAGGGAAGTGCTTTGCATTGTCGAGGTGCGTAGGCGGTACCTACAATTTTCTGGGTTTAGGTATAGAGCTGACCGGCTTTGCAGCTTGGATTTGCTCAACCGTCTTTGATTATTCCTACCATCATTTCTCAACTGCCATTGTTGGGATTGTATAGGAGTATCTTCAAAAGACAGTGATAGAATCTGCTAGTAGCATAGAGAATTTAATGGTACGGGAGTGTCTCTGACTGCAACTCACTGGTGATCGTGTTGTACACTTGTACTCCCTCCGCTACTCTGTACTCCGTATATAAGTTTTATTCGAAGTCGAACTTCATAAAGTTTGACCATATTATATAAAAAATATAATCATCTACAATACTAATGCTATACCTACAATATAACAAATAAATTCATGATGCATCTAATGATATTGGTTTCGTATTGTGATTACAAATTTTTATATATAAAGTTGGTCAAACTTTACGAATTTTAACTTCAGACAAATTTTATATGCAGAGTAGGGTGTAGTTGCTTGGACTATACACACAAGCCCACCGCTTTTCACTATCTTTTTCTATTTTCTTTCCCAAACATGAGGCAATTATTTTACCTGCTATATATATATATATAGAAATTTTTTCAGTTTATTACGGAAAATTGCGTAAAAAGGGATAAATGAAAGTGCGTTATATCGACTAGAGGGGGGGGGGGTGAATACATAGGCAATTTTTATGAATTCTTCACTGAGGAATTTCAGGGTGAAGAAATTCCTAACCGAAGAACTACTTGCAGCGGAATAAGTACTCAGATGCATACATGACATAACATAAACATGGACATCATGATGAAATGAAAATAGATAGAGAGTACAGGAAGCGTAAACACACGATAAAACAGGATGAAGACAAACAGACTGAAGAAATTGAACTAAGAAAACTGAGAAAGTCTTCCGTCAAAGTCTTCAAACAGATATGAACAAGTACACAACACAGTATTGAGGAAATAAAAAAAGTTGAGTAAATAGAACCAGTAGGCTTGATGAAGACAGTGATTTGATAGACCAGTTCCAACTACTGTAACAGTTGTATGTCTGATTGCAGCGGCTAGGTATTTAAACTTGAGGACACACAGTCCCGGACACACAGTTCTCACCGTATTATCCTTGAGCTAAGGTCACACAGACCTCGCCCAATCACTCGTGGTAAGTCTTCAGGTGACTTCCAAACCTTCACAAACTCGGTCACTCGGTGATCCACAATTTTCTCTTGGATGCTCTAGACCATGATGCCTAACCGTCTGAAAGATGCACAACCTTCAAAGGTAACAAGCGTCAGATCCACGCAGGATCAGTCTCTTCAGTGATGTTCAATCACTTTGGGTTTGGGTTTTCCTCACTAGATGATTTTTGCTCAAAGTCCTCGGAGGATGGGATGCTCTCAAATGACAAGTGTCAGTTTCTCTCGGAGCAGCCAACCAGTAGTGGTTGTAGGGGCGGCTATTTATAGCCTAGGAAGCAGCCCGACATGATAAGACATAAATTCCCTTTAATAATATGACCGTTAGGTGGGTAGATATTTTGAGACAGCTGGAGCGTAGCACAACAACGGTCGGAAATTTGACTGTCAAATTCCTCAGGGCTATCATGTTCCTCACTTGTAGGCAATCCACACCGGCAAATTCCTAACTCCTCAGTCAGAACAAATTCCTCAGAGACCAGAAGAACTTTGTCTCTTTCACTGAAGAAATTGACTGAACTGTATGAGATTTCCAATGGCTTCACTCGAAGGGATTGATAGGTGTAGGATTTTGAGTTGAGCATCACATGAAATTTTTTCCATAGTATTTCCTCGACCCCCTTTAACAGTATGGTGTTTCCTATGACTCAAGAAAGAGAAAATGAAACTACGAAAACAAAAGTCTTCACGCTTCATGTTCCTCGAATGAATACCAAGTCTTCAAGGTCACGCCAATTTCTTCACTTTCAAAGTCTTCAGAAATCCAAAATCTTCAGTCAAAGAACTTCATTTTTAGGGGTCGACTTTCTCTGTAAATATCAAACTCCTCATAGACTTATAGACCTGTGTACACTCACAAACGCATCAGTCCCTTAACGTATAAGTCTTCAATACACCAAAATCACTAAGGGGCTCTGGATGCACTTACAACCTCCCCCTTTTTGGTGATTGATGACAATATAGGTTAAGCTTTCAACGGGGATAAACATATGAAGTGTAAATACTGATATTGAGGAATTTGATTGCAAGATATAGAAGAACTCCCCCTGAAGATGTGCATAGTGGGTAATTTGCTTTTGAAGCAATGCACACTTGAAGAGTAGAATCATGGAGATCTCCCCCTATATCTTGTAATTCATACACGCATTTAACATATGATATGAAGAATTTGAAATGCATGATGAAATATGGTGACTGATGTAATTCAGCATGGATGCATTAATATTAATGAGGAATAAGCATGCAGAATAACACAGCAAAAGTATCAGACCACCACAGGGTTTAAGATTACAACTCGATCCAGCAAAGTCTTCAAAAAGAACGAGAGTTTTAACTTAGGAAAAAAAACGCCCATATATATAGTCCCGCTTGAAGACTAACTCAAGTTTCTCCCCTTTGTCATCGAATGACCAAAAAGGGCCGAAAAATGAGGACTAACACCCCTGAAGAATATCATGTTGATGGAGGAGCACCAGCGTTGTTGCGGTCGGTTGTTGTAGTAGGGCCTGCCGCAGTGTCGTCCAAGCCTTCATGCTCATAGGTTTCACGCAATGGAGAATAGGATCAGCTGGCCACCAAGGAAGGAACCTTGACCTTCTTGAATTTTTTCGCTGGTGGTGTAGACCAGTCAAAGTCCTGCTTGAGACCCATTTGCTTCAGATCTTCTTCACCATACATATGTGACAGAACAGTACAGGTGCGACCGAAGACTTCATGGAGGTAGTAATGGTTTTTCTTCACTGCATTGTGTGTATCAGTCATGTTGTGAAGAATGGAACCAAACTGACGCTTAACCCATTTGTGGTTTCGATCCACCTTCTGGTGAAGACTGAGGAGAAGCTCACGGTCAGTCATCACTCTGGAGCTGTGGCTTGAGGATTTGGCTTTGAAGCATTAGTGGCAGAATCATGAGTAGCAGAGTCATCATTGGTGGAGTAAGATGCAGCTTTGCGAAACTGACCATCCAATGGACGAATGCCTTCATCAATAACTGTAGCTGCCTTGCCCTTTTCATCAGTTGAGGAAAATGTCTGCCTGAGGACTTCAATGGGGGGCAAGTAGCTGAGGTGATTCTGAAAATCAGCCTTGTAGTTGAGTGAAGACCTTGTTCTGAGAAATCTCATAATCCAAGGAGCATAAGGCTTCAACTCAAACGGAGAGAGTGCAACATTTGCCAGAGTCCTCATGAAGAAATCGTGATAGTTGACAGGAATGCCATGCATGCTATTGAACAACAGATTCTTCATGATACCAACGACTTCCTCATCAATCGACTCGTAGCCTTTGATAGGACTCAAAGTCTTCGTCAGAATGCGACATATAGTTCTTGGCACGTACAACAATTCCTTCACGAGGAATTTGGTCCTTGGGGCTTGATCGGGCTTCAGCGGCTTCATCAGTAATTGCATGTAATGAGCAGTGATTTCAGGTTCATGGTACAAACAACGAGCGCCATCAAGGGGAGGACTGATTGGCAGGGCATGAAGCAATTCAGAGGCCGGTGCTTTATAGTGAGTATTTTCGGTCATCCAGTCCAAAACCCAAGAGTTCAGATCGTCAGCATCTCCTGTGATGTGCAGTGTTGCATAGAACTGAAGAATTAGCTCTTCATTCCAATCAACAATGTCAGTGCAAAAGTTCACTACAAGAAATATGTCAACTTGTGACCACCACTATTGGTCACTGAAAAGTCACAAATTTCCATTTGCGACCTTTTTGTGACCAAAAACAGAAGGTCAAAAGCTGGCCGTCATAAACTGACTATAGCGACCTTTCTTCTGGAATGGTCGAAGACGTTTACGACCAAAATAAGCCTACTGTGGCGTTTTGGTCACTAGCAGCCTCCCCCAGGCCACGTAGGCATCCAGCGTGGCAATCTGACGTGGCACAAGATTCAGCCCAGTCCAATTCGATTTTCTACATGGGCCTAGCCCAACAATTCGGCCTTTTTATTGTTTTTTTCATGTGAATTATTGGTCGGCTACATGGGCCACGCCCTACAATTCGGCCTTTTAATTTTCTAGGCCATGGCCCTTTTGCAAACCATTTCATTAGGCCTTTTTGTAAGGTTTTACAGAAATGCACAATATTCCAGTCCACTATTATTTGGGCTGTAGCATTTTTGATCCAGTAGACCATTTGGTCATTTTATTATTCACTGATTTCCAGTTTATACATCTGAACAGAAAACACTCAATAATTCTCTCAATTAAATGATTAAATTCAGAAATCATTCATCCAAATACACACAACAGCACATACAAGTCTGCACGTCCAACCTCAACTAAAACAAGCAAAAACAGATACAGATCAACTAAAGTTGTGGTGCGCTTCCATCACAGCAGCAGCAACCTAAGCGACATTAGATCACCAAAAAGAAACAATGCCATCAACATGAGGCGGTAATCCAACTTCAACACTTTGTGAGGAGCAGCGCCACCAGGAGGATGCCGATCGCCTCTGGTACCAGGCCACAGGTCACATCAAAAATATTCAGAAATCAGTTGAACATAATTGACTACAAAAGAAATCAGAATTGAACAGAATTGTCATGCTTGTCTACTTTCAGGAAAGTTAATACATATTTCCATGCTTGTCTACCAAAGAAATTGTATCAACTTAACACTTAGTCATGCATAAGTGTTTCACATCAAAAACATACAGCAGTGCAGACTCGAAATTGTATCGACTTAACACTTAGTCATGGATAAGCGTTTCACATCAAAAGCATACAAAATTTGGAGTAGGAAACTAAATCTCTAAATACTCCAGCTGCAAATACTGCTAACACTAATAGGCCAGTAGCAAATACTGTATTTTTGGAGTTTTAACAAATGTTCAGTAATTTATGGAGTACAGCAGCAACATCACGTTAAGAAAGTGAGCTAAATCATCACATTTTCAACTCTAAAGGTGCAGCAGGTCCTAACCCTATCATAGGCATACGCGCAAACAGGTGCATGACAGTGTTAAGTTTTATACAAGGATGTGGCTTATTGAAACTGAAAGTCCAAGTAAAAGTCGTCAAGAGCAAAAATAATGAAATGTTTAGTCCCAGGTTTGTGAACTACGCAGCAATTCTTTTAAACTTGTAATACGGAGGCTGAGTTAGTACGCAGAATGTCTGTAAGCTACAACATGGCCCGTCCAAGCACAGCCCAACCCGTCAGCTACGAAGAGCATGAAATAAAAACAAAATACCATACTTAATTGGAGCTTTATTTATTTTGTTCTTACAAGGGCCGCGAATAAATAAAGAGTCAGAAAAGCGTCTGAATGGAATCGAGGCTCTGTTTCAGGTAGCAAAGTGGCAAGCAATCTATTTGTGCAGCAGAATTTCTAGGCTTCACTCTGCTCATGATCTACTAATGACTTCTAGCATAAAAAAACACTCCTGGCCTAGTAAGAAACAGTATAGCATGCACTTATTAAATTCTTAAGAGTAGCACATGCACTGTCTATTAAGGGAATCATCTGTTACAGTTTGTGTTAAAATCTCCTAGGAGTTCAAAGGCTGGAAACAATCTACTATGGAGAAGTGAAGGACCCCAAGTACCTTAAGAGTAGCACATGCATTGTACAACTCTTCTTTACGAGTATCTCCGAAACCATCAGCGTTACCTGTAAAAGTGGTAGTCATCGCATGGAAAAATTAGCCAAGCACAACTCTAATATGGAAAGAAGCACTTCTGTATTTCTATTATATATGCTAGAGAAACTGATTTCTAGTGTTAAAACATGCAGCTCTGTATACATAATTTTGGTAAGCTAGGCAGAAGCTTAAATATTCAGTGTACATAAATAGTCATGTGTATGCATATGTAAATCAATATGTCAAATTTATGGCCAACTAGAGATTCATGTATACAATTTGCTAGAGAAGAAAATAACAAGTCAGTTTGTAGCTAGCCTACCAGCAGTTTAACAACACTAATAGATTTGCATTTGATGCTGCCACTTAATTTCAGGACATGACAAGACAAAAAGCATGGCATCAACACGAGCATCAATAGCATACTAACACCTAAATTGATACTAAATTAATGGAGTCCCATCCATCCATGAGAAAAGAAAGTGCCTTTGGTTGATAAAGAGAAGAGAAGACTACCTCTTGCTGGGATCAAACCAGAGGATACCAGCGCATCCACCCATGAGAAGGTTGTGTGGCTCGAGGTCATGGTCCCGGACACCGCGTTCGTGGCAGAAAGCAACGCCATTGCAGAGCTGGTACATCATGATCTACATGCACAATATCACCAAGTTCACCAACAACGAATCAGTCAACGAAGTCATTGAAGCTGTCCAGAATCACTTTCAGCTATCATGCATGCCTAGAAGATAACAATACATGTGTGTTCATCATCTACGCAACAACTCACTCTTGGAAGCTGACTTTGAACGCGGCGACGGAGCCCGTCTTGGGCCTGTTGAACTCCTCCCTGCCTTTCGCGCGCACCCTCTCTTGTATCTGCACAGCAAGCACACAAAGCTCAACAATTTCAGCACAGCAGACGCACTGCACTTTGAGGCCCGAAGAATCAAGACCCCGGTAATTTATTATTACAGAAAAACGCACCCTCTGCTTCATGAGCTCCAGGTTGCCGATGCTATCGCCAAGGATGGCGCGCATCTCCTCGTCGTCTCTGCAAGCGTTCTCCAGGACCCTAAACCACCACAGCAACAACCAGTGAGCTAGCTAGTTAACTGAGCAGAGAGGGAAGTAGTTACACAGGACATTATTATTCTTAAGTGAATTAAACAAGTCCACCCATCCCAAATCCTGCAGCTATGGCTACATTTGCTAGTATTTTGCTGCTTGGTTAAACTATGTGCGCTACTAGAGATTACATCGGGGATCCAGGAGACAATCTGATGCGTTCGATACATGGCCTTGGATGCAACTAGCAAACTAGAATACGAAAGGCAGTGCTGTCGAGTAAAGCATAGTACTTATGTGAAATGCACTGAAGCTGAAACAAGATAGGGATATATACCTGCGGCAACACCGTGGCTGGCCGCAGATTGGCGAACACGCTGAGCCCGGCACGGATGTTGAGCAGCCCGGTCTCAGGCTTGAGATGCTTCTCACTGTTGTCCCACTTATACCTGCAAGCGCAGCATCAGCGTCCATTTACTGAAACTGAAAGTCACAGATGCACATCACAACTTCTGAACTAATTACTATTGCCAGATCGTTTCCACTCACCCTCCTATCGTGCTGAGCAGGATGGCGTCGGAGGCCCGCGCTGCCGCGAGCGTCTCGTCGTGAAGCAGACGCAGTCATGGTTGTAGGAGATGTGGAGCAGGTCCGCGGCAGAGGTGCAGGGGTGGTCTGCGGGGCGATGACGCGGACGAACTGCAGCGGCGGCGGGAGCTCGTGAAGAGGCCATCCATGGCCGGGCTGTTGTAGATGTACCTGAGAGAGAGGGAAGATACGTGAGGAAGAGAGAGAGAGATAGAGGAAATGAGAAGGATGGGACAAGTGTAGGTCTCATCCGCGCGTCGCCGGCGGAGAGGGCCACCGCCACCATGGACGGTGACGGGTGTAGGTCTGCTGGGCACCGTCGAATCCCGCCTTAGGTCGCCGGGATTGGGCGCCGGAGGCGGCGGTGGGAACTTGGATCTGGGAGTGGGAAGAGGGGAGAGGATCTGAGGTGGGGAGGGGAGGTGTGGCGGAGGTGGATGGCGGCGAGGGGACTGGTCGGTGGCGAAGGTGGGTGGCGGCGAGGGGATGGGTGGGAGAGGTGGAAGGGGATCGGCGGTGTTGGGCGGAATCGATGGGGGCGGCGGCGCATGGAGGATGGCGCGGCTAGGGTTTGGACGAGAGCTGCGCTGATTCGGGAGGGGGATGAGAGGGATGAGGGGTAGAGGGGGTGGGGGAAGAGGGCTGCCGTCGGATCCAGGCCTATCCAACGGTGGTCGGGCATGATCCGCGTGAGGTGCTAGTGGACCAATCAGAATGCAATAAAGGCCTTGATGATTTTATGACCATATAAATAGGTCGTAAATGATTAAAAATAAGTTCTTTTGCAGGAGAAAAGCATTTTTCGTTGTTGAAGTAAAAAAATAGTTTTGTTGTGACGAACCTACCAACTCTATGTATTAGACCAAATTGTATGTATAATTGACCAAATGATTTTATGTAAAATGCTTTTGATCCACGGAAAATTCATTTTCTATTTTTTCGAGTGCCCAAAATGAGTTTTTTTGTGAAGGAACTACCAAATATTTGTTGTAAAATTAGACCTAATCAATTTTATAAAATACTAGGCCATATATAATGCACAATTGACAAAATGGTTGGGTGTCAAAATTTTTGATCCACCTCTGGTGAAAAAGACAAATTCCCGTCGATTCAGCTGGAAGCGGGTCAAATTTGAACTGCAGGTGCCTCATAGTTTGCTCTTTATTTTTGCCAAAAATCATTTCTAGGTAAATAAGTATCTATTTAATCAGAGAAACACCAAAAAAATTCCAAGATTCAACCACTAGCTAGGACCGGTCATTCCCGACGTTTTGACCGCATTTTGAAACAGGCATAAAAAATTAAAAAAAATCAAAAAAATTGGAAAACCTCCGCATTGTGTCATTATATGTGACCAAGTTTCCAGGAAAAATAAGAAACTAGTAATTCGGCAATTATTTTAAAAAAGTGTTCTCAGAAATGAGCTATCATCTCTCAAGATTCATGGCTTTCAAGCCAAATGATCAATCTTATGGCCACATTCGTGGCATAGTTTGTTCAAATGATCTCATATTGTGCACAAGGGTGCATATTGGAATGGCAAACAATGTTGCCTAAGGAAGTTTTCATTTGCTTTGGACGAAAAAACCATTTTCCATTTTTTTAGTGCCCGAAAGGAGGTTTTTTTGTGAAGGACCTCCCATATATTTGTTGCAAAATTGTACCAAATCGTTTTGATAAAATACTAGGCCATATTTAATGCACAATTAACCAAATGGTTGGGTGTAAAAAGTTTTGATCCACCTCTTGTGAAAAAGACAAATTTCCGCCGATTCAGCTGGAAGCGGGTCAAATTTGAACTGCAGCTGCCTCATAGTTTAATATTTATTTTTTCCAAAAATCATTTCTAGGTACATAAGTATCTATTTAATCAGAGAAACACCAAAATTTTTCCAAGATTCAACCACTAGCTAGGAACGGTCATTCCCGCCGTTTTGACCGCATTTTGAAACGGGCATAAAAAATTCAAAAAAAATCAAAAAATTGGGAAACCTTCGCATTGTGTCATTATATGTGGACAAGTTCCCAGGAAAAATAACAAACTTGTAATACGGTAATTATTATAAAAAAGTGTTTTCAGAAACGAGCTATCATCTCTGAAGATTCATGGCTTTCAAGCCAAATGATCAATCTTATGGCCACATTCATGGCATAGTTTGTTCAAATGATCTCATATTGTGCACAAGGGTGCATATTGGAATGGCAAACAATGTTGCCTAAGGAAGTTTTTATTTTCTTTGAACGAAAAAACCATTTTCTATTTTTCGAGTGCCCAAAAGGAGGTTTTTTTGTGAAGGACCTCCAAAATAATGGTTGCAAAATTGGACCAAATCATTTTTATAAAATACTAGGACATATTTAATGCATAATTGACAAAATGGTTGGGTGTCAAAATTTTTGATCCACCTCTGGTGAAAAAGACAAATTCCCGTCGATTCAGCTGGAAGCGGGTCAAATTTGAACTGCAGCTGCGTCATAGTTTGCTCTTTATTTTTTTCAAAAATCATTTCCAGGTACATAAGTATCTATTTAATCAGAAATACATGGTTTGATGGAGAGACATCGAGGTTTGGATAGTGGCCGAGGGCCCCAACTCTAGAGCACGTAAGCTCGCATGCCCGCCGCGTGGTCACCGCGTGACCGTGGCGTTGCCGTGTGTTCTGGGTGGCCTAGACATGTCTAGTGGGTTGGGCACTCCCCATGTAGGTGCTAGGAAGAAAATTACAACATAAGATTCTCACGAGGAGACCGATCGGTGCTCAAACATGAATTAGCAGCCAAGTGTTTGATTAGCGGTACAGGAAATGTACATGGCTAATGGGCGTGAGTTTTGGCTGAGGATGATCAGTTACTAAGAAGACCGCCTTCACAAATTTTCAGCTCAAAAGGAGGAGCCTAGCTGGTACTTGCTTTGCAAACCACCACACTGGACATAAATATGAATGTTGAAGCTCGGCTCAAAATAATGAATGGATTGAGCTGGCATTTGGTGGAGGATGGTTATTTGGGCATAGGAAAGCACTGTAGAAAATGGGTACTATTTGGACATGCCAAAGTGGTACTTCCTTCACAAACTGTTACTCTGAACAGAATAGGAAAATGAATATTTTTGAATTATTTTTGAACTAGGCAAGGAAGGTTTTTACATATTTGACGAAGATATGACCCAAAGAATTTATGAGATTTTTTTGGGAATTTTGGGAATGACAGAAATATAGGTTGTTTCACAACCTAGGGCAAAAACTGCCACATGGACATGCCACATAGGCAAAACTGATGAGGTGGCGCCTAGTCATAGCAACCCACCACTATTTACAAGGCTGTGACCATCTATATTGGTCGTTAACAACTAGAAATAAGGCAGCGGACTAGCGATGTTTGCTTTATGACCTTTTCGTGTGAGGAAATTACGACCTTTCTGACCAAAATGGTCGCAATGGTTTAGGGTTTGGAGCCCCCCGAACAGCTTTTGACGAATTGGTCTGAAATGGTCATAAATTTATGACCAATTCTTCGAGGGTCACTGACAGAAGGTCATAAGTTGACATATTTCTTGTAGTGGTTGAGCAGTCCTGCATCATGAAGCACACTGAGGACTGGGGTGAAGCAAGGCAGGTATTCCATGTCCACATGAGGAATATACTCGTGATCGAAGACTTTGTCTTTGTTGAAAAGCAGTGAAGAATAGAAATTGGCTTGACTGGAAGTCCGGAAACGCTTCCTTCTAAGACGAGCAGAGTCATAAGGATTATACTTTGTGAAGAACACATGCTCGCCGAAGAAGTCATCAACCTTGAATTTCTGCTTCTTTGAGAAGGGATCCTTTGGCTTGGGCTGAGGAGTATCGGTCAATTGCATCACCACCTCAGGAATCGCAATCTCAGGATCCACAGGCTGAGGAATTTCAGTTTCGTCAGTGGCAGCCTGGGTTTTCAATTCTTCATTAACAATTTCATCAGCACTAGTGGTTGGAATTTCTTCATGGACAGACGAGGTGGCGTGAGATTCTTCAGATCCCATTTGTACTTCAGTATTCACTGGGGACTGAGGAATTTATTGCAGAGGCGTGAACAGAGGAGAATTGGGGTGCTGACTTTCCCAAAAGTCATCATTCATCACTGGAGTAGTGCTTCCAATGTCCACATCCTTCTTCTTCACTCATTTCTTCAATGTCGGCCTCTTCAGCAGTGAACTGAGGCATGGGCGATGAGACGATTAGGGTTGAAGGGATTGCATCCACTTCAATTTCTTCATCCAACTGCTCTGAAGAAGCAGCAGAAGGAATATCATCATCAGATCCACTTGGGATATCATATTCTTCATCAAAAGGAACAAGGTCCTTTGATGGCATAGATGAGACAGGAATAACATCAATTGGATTTTCAAAAGAGCTAGTCAATGGCTTCATCTTCTTCGGAGTTGAAGAATCTGATGAAGTTGATGCTTTCCTTTTCTTCATAGCTACACGCTCCGTAGCCTTGGTCTTCTTCGCATCTGATGCAGAAGGAAGAATTGGACTTGGTGTAGGCGCAGGAGGAGCAGAGAAAATTGGTTCAGTTTCTTCAGGCACAGCTGATGCAGTTGCCCTGGCATTTTCAGTTTCTTCAGGCACAACAGTTGAAGCTTCAGTTGTCCTGACAGTTTCTTCAGGTGCAACACTAGTGGTTGCCCTGGCAATTTCTTCAGCGGCTGGAATGCAGTCATCAGCCCTGGTACTCTTAGTTTCATCAGCAACGTGATTTTCATTAGCGGTGCTGGCATGTTCTTCAGTAGGCTGAGCAGATGCCTCAGCCTGAGGAATTTCTTGTTGTTGCATTGGGGATGCAACATTCTTAGTGAGTCCTTCAGCTAATTTCACAAAACGGACCTTGGCTCCCAGCCAATCAGCGCGGTATGCGTCAAATTCATCACTGAGTTTCTTGATGTCAGATTGAATAGTGACAAGTTCTTCAGTTGTCATAGAGACAACGTTCTTCTTTAGGAAGCGCTCCTTCCTGTACTGTGCTTTCTTCAATTGCCTGGCCTTTTCAAATTTCCACTTTTCTTCGCCTATGAAGGCGGTCAACATGTGACTTTGTCCAGGAGTCAACTTGAAGTCAGGCATGGGCGTGTTGGGGTCCTTGTGCCACAAGTCGATGAAATCAAGGATCAACTTAGGATCCAAAAGCAGAGGCACATTTGTGCCTTTGGCTCTAGCGGCCCTGAGCTGTGTGTCCCTGATGATTTCAGCAAGTTCCTCATCATCAACTTCATCTTCATCAGACGACACTTGAAAGGCGACCTGCTTCTTGTGAGGACTTGGTCAAGACCCTCGTCCAGCAGTGGCCTTTATCTTCAGCAGTGTGGGGCATGTTGAGGAATTTGGTGGAGCTGAAGAACTAGCAGAGGCTCCTCAGGCAATAGAGATGCCTGTTGTTTTTTGGCACGAGGCGAGGCGCACAAGTGCTGAGGATTTGGACGGAGGAGCTGAGGACTTTGGAGGAGCTGGTGCAGCTTGAGGAATTGGCCGTGAGGGCTTTGAAGAACTTGGCCGTGAGGGCATTGCTGAGGAGCTTGGCCGTGAGGGAATAGAGGTTGAAGCACTGGGCTTGTGAGCAGTCTTCTTTGCCATGGCCTTCTTAGGCTTGCTTGAAGAGGCGTCAGCAGTGGCAGCAGCAACAGAGTCTTCATTGAATTTCCTCACTGCTTCCTTAGCCATTTTGGCTAGCTTGGCCTGGCGCTTGACCCATTCATCAGGATAGTCCTCACCACACTTGAGGCTGGTAGGATCAGCTTCTTGGCCAGGTGCCAATGGAGGTCTTGGGCATGGAGGGTTAAGAGCGAATTTTTTCATGTACTTAGGAGTGACATATCTGTATTCCCTCCATTCCCGTGCCCATCTCCTCTCTATCCTTTGTATGCGCACCTTGCGCTGATTTTTGTCCTCCTTGCCGTGTTTGGCCTCATGAGGTGTGCAATAATCCTTGTAAATGTCATCTGGGATTTTGAAAGCAGTGTTGACCTCAGGTCTCTTTCCACCGTTCTGAGGCTTCTTGCCGCCAGCCCCTTTCTTCAGCTGAGGAATCCGAACAATAGAATTCTCTGAAGAGGTGCAACTTTTCTTCGAGGAACACTACAAATGAGTTAAGTTGATGAGAACCTAGTGATTCAGCAGCAGACATGTGTACCTGTGAACATAGTATAGTTGCGAGGAATTTGGAGAGGTCATATGCGTTCACATAATGTTTTTGTAAAAAGACCAAGTTTGAGGAATTTGACCAGATGAGCCTTGAGGAATTTCACTAAGCGTTCTTAGTCTTAGGTTGCAGAGTTGTACAGATTAAAAATCCACACAATTGAGGAATCTTGAAGAAAAATGTTGCTTAGGGAAACAGATCAAGAACTTATGATATGTGAGGTGTTTAGTGTGTGAAGATTTGAAGAATAAACACCTTTTGAAGATTTTGTAAAAAACATCCGAATCAACGAGGCAGTAAAAGTAACTTTTAATTACCCTTGACGAAGAACATGACGAATGGAAAGTGTAGATTTGAAGCTCATCGGTTCAGATCTTCCACACCCTAACTTGGCAGAGGAAGACAGCTACGGCGGCGGCGGAGTGAAGAAATCCACGGCCGGCGCGAGTACGACGGCGACGAGGTCGAGGCAGTGAAGCTCTTCCTCACCGGCGACGATGGAAGTAGCGGCGGCGCTAGGGTTTGAGAAGCTCGAGCGAGGAGTGAGGTCGAGCGGAGTAAAAATGAAGTGAGGAAGGGGAGGGGGTGTTTATAGCCGAAGTGAAAAATTGCTCGCCCGAGGAGATTGGACAAATGTGCCCCTGACCCTTCTCATTAGCTTGACATGTGTCACCCACGTACTGAGAGGTGGCGATCGTGTGAGATCGTGGGTGAATAGATAATCATTTCGTGGAATGCGGAATGGTATGAGCGGCAAACGCTGAAAATTCAGATAAGATAAATTTTAAAGTTTTCGTTCGCAAATTCTTCAGCTGACAAGGACACAGTGAAGATTTTGAACGAGTTTCAAATAGAACGCACATGAATAATTTGTGAATAGACTGGGTTGAGTTTAGCATAGAGGGGGAAGGGTCCGATCACATTCACTTAGCAGAAAAAGCAACTTGAAGAAATAGAAATAAGTGAATGCTGTAGAGGACATAAACTCATATATATATATATATATATATATATATATATATTTATATTTATATTTATATATATATATAGCCAACGGAGAACAACAACGGAAGAAGTGAAGACATTGCAAAGTTGAAGAAAATGAACAACTGAGGAATTTCATAAATGAGGAAAAACTCAAGTTGAAGATTTTCAAGTTTTGGTGGTGGCGTGACCCACCGTATAAGAATGATGATTTCAGATACCGCGTACAATTGTCGTAGGGCTCTGAGAATCAAATTCTTCGTTAATTTCTTCACACTTAGAGTGTTAGTCTTCATGGATTGAAGAAAAACGTTTCTTCGCGTGTTGCACATCTAAGTCATCAATTTTGCATAAGTGTTAGGATGTGTTTCCTTTTCAAAGGACATTCGAAGATTGTAGGATATTTAGCTCACACCTCAACTTGCTAAATCTCTTCTCATCCAAGGGCTTTGTGAAGATATCGGCTAGCTGTTCTTCAGTCCTTACATGCTCAATAGAGATGTCGCCCTTCCACACATGATCACGAAGAAAATGATGACGAATCTGAATGTGCTTTTTCTTCGAGTGCTAAACTAGGTTATGAGCAATGTTGATGGCACTCTCACTGTCACAGTAGAGAGGCACATTCTTCATGTTGATGCCGTAGTCCTTGAGAGTTTGCTTCACCCACAGTAATTGAGCACAGCAAGAACCAGCAGCAATGTACTCAGTTTCAGCAGTAGACAGTGATACGTAGTTCTGTTTCTTCGAGGACCAACAGACCAAAGATCGTCCGAGGAAATGGCATGTGCCTGATGTTGACTTGTGGTCCACACGATCACCAGCATAGTCAGAGTCTGAATATCCAATGTGATCAAAAGCCAAGCCCTTGGGGTACCATAATCCATGTGTTGGTGTGTGAGCTAGATATCGAAGAATATGCTTCACAGCCTTATGGTGTGATTCCTTCGGTGTAGCTTGAAATCAGGCACACATGCAAACACTAAGCATAATATCTGGCCTAGATGCACATAAATACAATAAAGAACGAATCATAGAGCGGTAAGTGCATAGATGGCCATTGGTGGTCATAGGGATTTTGGCGCCATTGCAATCTTGCATGCCGAATTTCCTCAGTATATCCTTGAGGTATTTCTCCCGAGATATGAATATGCCATTCCAATGTCGATGAATTTGAAGACCTAAGAAGAATTTCAATTCTCCCAACATAGATATTTGATATTCTTCACTCATCATATAGGCAAATTCATCACTGTAACGTTGGTCAGTACAGCCAAATATGATATCATCAACATATATTTGGCACACAAACAATTCACCATCATAGGATTTAGTGAAAAGAGTTGGGTCAAGTGAACCAGGTTTGAAGCCTTTCTTCATGAGGAATTCCTTCAAAGTATCATACCACGCTCGAGGGGCCTACTTGAGGCCATAGAGGGCCTTATTGAGTCTGAAGACTTTGCCGGGATGCTTTGGATCTTCAAAACCTGGGGGTTGAGCAACATATACTTCTTCCTCAAGCTTACCATTGAGGAATGCACTTTTCACATCCGTTTGATATAAAGTGATATCATGATGGTTAGCATAAGCAAGTAATATGCGAATAGCCTCAGGTCTAGCAACAGGTGCAAAAGTTTCATCGAAATCAATTCCTTCAACATGTGTGCAGCCTTGAGCTACAAGCCGTGCCTTATTCCTCACCACAAGGCCATTTTCATCTTGCTTGTTGCGGTAGATCCACTTTGTGCCAATGATATTGTGTTTGCGAGGATCTGGACGTTTGACTAGTTCCCAGACGTTGTTGAGCTCGAACTGATGTAATTCCTCTTGCATAGCTTGAATCCACTCAGGCTCCAGAAATGCTTCATCTACCTTAGTGGGCTCTGTGATAGAGACTAAAGCAAAGTGCCCACAAAATTTAGACAAATGTGAAGCATTTGAGCGTGTGAGAGGACCTATAATGTTGATGTCGCTGATGATTTTCTCAATTTGCACTTCATTTGCAACACGAGGATGAGCGGGTTGTCGTTGAGGATTTGGATCAGCATTTTCTTCAGCACCATTTTCTTCAGGTGCATCAGCATGACGTTCTTCACGTTCTGGAATGATTTCTTCAACAGATTCTTAGGTAGGAATGACATCCTCAATAGCCTTGAACTTGATAGTTTCCTCTGCTGACTGTTCATCTAACACAGAAGATAGGTGCTCTCTTTGAGAGCCATTAGTTTCATCGAACCGCACATCTACAGTTTCAACAACCTTGTGGTGAACGTTGTTAAAGACTCTGTAGGTGTGCGAGTCCTTTCCGTAACCAAGCATAAAACCTTCATGTGCTTTCGGTGCAAATTTAGAATTGTGATGAGGATCTCTAATCCAACATTTAGCACCGAAGACTTTGAAATAACTCACATTGGGCTTCTTGTCAGTGAAGAGTTCATATGCAGTCTTCTTGAAAAATTTGTGAAGATATACCCTGTTGATGATGTGGCACGCAGTATTAATTGCCTCAATCCAGAAACGAGGAGGTGTCTTGTATTCATCAAGCATAGTGCAAGCCATCTCAGCAAGAGTCCTGTTCTTGCGCTCCACGACGCCATTCTGCTAAGGAGTATAAGAAGCAGATAACTCATGAGTAATACCAAGTTCATCAAGATAGTCATCAAGACCAGAATTCTTGAACTCAGATCCATTGTCACTTATGATGTGCTTGATCTTCACACCAAAGTTGGTTGAATCCCTCGAGGAAAATCGTTTGAAGACTTCCTGCACTTCATATTTGTAAGTGACAATATGCACCCATGTGTAACGAGAGTAATCATCAACAATAACAAAGCCATATAGAGATGCATCATTTGTAACTGCAGAATAATGATTAGGACCAAAGAGATCCATGTGAAGCAATTCAAATGGTCGAGTGGTAGTCATGATAGTCTTCGCTGGATGTTTGGCCTTGGTCATCTTTCCAGCTTCACAGGCTCCGCACAAGTGATCCTTGAGGAATTTGACATTCTCAATGCCAATGACATGCTTCTTCTTCGCGAGCGTGTGCAAATTCCTCATGCCAGCATGACCAAGTCGTCGATGCCATAGCCAGCCTTCTAAAGCTTTTGCAAGTAGACATATAGGTAGTTGTGGTCCTGTAGAGAAATCAACAATATACAGATCTCCTCTCCTAAAGCCTTCGAAGACTTTGGAATTGTCAGCTTCCATGATCACAACACAATGATACTTGCCAAAGATAACAACTATATCAAGATCACAAAGCATTGAGACTGACATGAGGTTGTATCCTAAGGACTTGACAAGCATGACTTTGTCCATGTGTCGATCCTTTGTGATCGCAACCTTACCTAGACCCAATACCTTGCTTTTGCCTTTGTCAACGAAGATGATATGCTTCAGATGCGATGGTGACAGGGGAACATCCATCAATAGATTCTTGTCACCAGTCATGTGATTTGTACATCCACTATCGAGGATCCACTCAGTGGCTTTGGGTAGATCATCCTGCAGATGAATTAGTGCAACTTACAAACTCATATACTTCATCAGTGAAGAATATGACATCAAATTCATTAGATCAATTTCATCAAGCAGTGGAACAGATAAAAGAGAATGAGGACTGATGACCCACAAGTATAGGGGATCTATCATAGTCCTTTCGATAAGTAAGAGTGTCGAACCCAATGAGGAGCAGAAGGAAATGATAAGCGGTTTTCAGCAAGGTATTCTCTGCAAGTACTGAAATAAGTGGTAACAGATAGTTTTGTGATAAGATAATTTGTAATGAGCAACAAGTAACAAAAGTAAATAAAGTGCAGCAAGGTGGACCAATCCTTTTTGTAGAAAAGGACAAGCCTGGACAAACTCTTATATAAGGAAAAGCGCTCCCGAGGACACATGGGAATATCGTCAAGCTAGTTTTCATTACATTCATATGATTCGCGTTCGGTACTTTGATAATTTGATATGTGGGTGGACCGGTGCTTGGGTGCTGTTCTTACTTGAACAAGCATCCCACTTATGATTAACCTCTATTGCAAGCATCCGCAACTACAACAAAAGTATTAAGGTAAACCTAACCATAGCATGAAACATATGGATCCAAATCAGCCCCTTACGAAGCAACGCATAAACTAGGGTTTAAGCTTCTGTCACTCTAGCAACCCATCATCTACTTATTACTTCCCAATGCCTTCCTCTAGGCCCAAATAATGGTGAAGTGTTATGTAGTCGACGTTCACATAACACCACTAGAGGCTAGACAACATACATCTCATCAAAATATCGAACGAATACCAAATTCACATGACTACTAATAGCAAGACTTCTCCCATGTCCTCAGGAACAAACGTAACTACTCACAAAGAAAATTCATGTTCATAATCAGAGGGGTATTAATATGCATAAAGGATCTGAACATATGATCTTCCACCAAATTAACCAACTAGCATCAACTACAAGGAGTAATCAACACTACTAGCAACCTACTAGTACCAATCCCGGACTTGGAGACAAGAATTGGATACAAGAGATGAACTAGGGTTTTGAGAGGCGATGGTGCTGGTGAAGATGTTGATGGAGATTGCCCTCTCCCAATGATAGGAGCGTTGGTGATGACGATGGCGATGATTTCCCCCTCCCGGAGGGAAGTGTCCCCGGCAGAACAGCTCTGCCGGAGCCCTAGATTTGTTCTGCCAAGGTTCCGCCTCGTGGCGGCGGAGTTTCGTCCTGAAAGGTTGCTTATGATTTTTTCCTCGACGAAAGACCTCATATAGCAGAAGATGGCCATCGAAGAGCCAACATGGGGCCCAAGAGGTAGGGGCGCGCCTTGGGGGGTAGGGCGCGCTCCCCACCCTCGTGGCCAGGTGGGTCCCCCTCTGGTGAACTTCTTCTGCTTAATATTTTTTATTATTTCCGAAAATGACTTCCGTGGAGTTTCGGGACTTTTGGAGTTGTGCAGAATAGGTCTCTAATATTTGCTCCTTTTCGAGCCCAGAATTCCAGCTGTCGGCATTCTCCCTCCTTATGTAAACCTTGTAAAATAAGAGAGAATAGACATAAGTATTGTGACATAACATGTAATAACAGCCCATAATGCAATAAATATCGATATAAAAGCATGATGCAAAATGGACGTATCAACTCCCCCAAGCTTAGACCTTGCTTGTCCTCAAGCGAAAGCCGATAACGATAAATATGTCCCCATGTTTAGAGGTAGAGGTGTCGATAAAAATAAAATACGGACATGAAGGCATCATGATTATTCTCACAACAACAACATATATGAATATTGTCATATGATTTCTTATGCTCAAGTAATAATCTATTCACAATGCAAAAGTACGAATCATAAACTTTATTGAGAACCAACAAACTATAATGTCAGTCATTGAAGCAATTGCAATTTATCATAACATCAGAAAGAGTCTATGTCAGAGCTTAATAGCAAGTCCACACACTCAACTATCATTTAGTCTTTCATAATTGCTAAGACTCACGCAATACTTGTGGTTACAGAGTTTTAATCGGACACAGAGAAAGATAGGGGCTTATAGTTTTGCCTCCCAACCTTTTACCTCAAGGGTAATGTCAACAATAATAATCCATGCTCCCCTACATCCAATTAGATATATCTATCAGGATCTTTCCAACATACTGTGCTTGCCAAAGCATAAAATGAAAAAGGAAAGGTGAAGATCACCATGACTCTTGCATAAGGTAGAAGATAATAATAAAAGATAGGCCCTTCGCATAGGGAAGCAGAGGTTGCCATGCGCTTTCAGGGTTGGATGCACAAAATCTTAATGCGAAAGAACGTCACTTTATATTGCCCCTTGTGATATGAACCTTTATTATGCAGTCCGTCCTTTTATCTCATCCACATCACAAGATCGTATAAAGCTTATTTCCTCCACACCAATCAATCATCATACATATTTAGAGAGCAATTTTTATTGCTTTGCACCAATGACAACTTACTTGAAGGATCTTACTCAATCCATAGGTAGATATGGTGGACTCTCATGGCAAAACTGGTTTAAGGCTTTTTGGAAGCACAAGTAGTATTTCTACTTGGTGCTAAGAATTTGGCTAGCATGAGGGGGAAAGGCAAGCTCAACATGTTGGATGATCCATGACAACATACTTTATCTCAGATATAAGAAAACATAACCCATTACGTTGTCTTCCTTGTCCAACGTCAACTCTTTAGCATGTCATATTTTAATGAGTGCTCCCAATCATAAAAGATGTCAATGATAATATATTAATATGTGAGACCTCTCTTTCCTTATTACTTCCTATTAAGTGCAACGATGACCAAAACTATGTTTGCCAACTCCCAACAATTTTTAATCATCACACTCTTTCTATGTGAAGTCATTACTCTCAATAAGATCAATATGATCTCTTTGTTTCCTTTTTATTCTTTTTTTCTCTTTTCTTTTATTCACTCAAGATCATGGCAAAATAATCAAGCCCTTGACTCAACACTAATCTTTATTATATATATAGCTCACGGACTTGATTACATTGAGAGATCATAAAGCAAAACTCAAAACTAGATCATGCCATAAAGTTTATTCTACTAGATCAAGATACTACTAATAGGATCGAACTAAGAAAAAGGGTAAAGATAGGAGTGTGATGGTGATACGATACCGGGGCACCTCCCCCAGCTTGGCAGTTGCCAAGGGGAGTGCCCATACCCATGTGATTATATCTCCTTTGCTGGTGAAGAAGGTGGAGGTGTTTTCGATGATGCGGGCTTGTCTCCATCTTCCAAGGCATAGGCTCACCATCATAGAAGGATGATCGAGTCTCCGGGATCCTCAAATTTGCAGCCAAACTCATCCTTTTCAATCTATATTCATACTCACAGTTTTGGTTTTGCAGGTCATAGATTTGGGCTTGAAGGTGCTCGATCTTCTCATGAAGCTTGAAGATGGCCTCCCCGATGTTGTCGGCATCCAACTTGTGGTTGCTAGTGAACTCCACGATCATCATGTGGTTGGAGTTGAGTCCACGTTCCACCATCCCCTGACACCTAAAAACTTGTTGCTCCACTGCTTCGAGCCTCGTCTCCACGCTTCCGGTCCCCTTGGGTCCCTCTTCATCGCGGATGTGCAGCGACCCATCACGCATCTCAATGGTTTGAGGGTGTCGCAGCACCTCCGCGAGGTAAGGGTTGATGACCTTCTTGAAGAACTTGTCCTTGGAGGCACTTGGGGACGTCATGATAATCTAGATCTGTCAGAAAAACAGCTCGAAACAAGAACAGAGGATAATTGCGTGATACAGGAGTCAAAACCTTCGGGAGAATATATAATGAATTTTTACCGACCAAAATACGTATCGTGCAAGAAAACGGAGTCCGGAAGGCACACGAGGTGCCCACGAGGTAGGGGGCGTGCCCTCCACCCTCGTGGAGCCCTCGTGTCCTTCCCGCACTGCTACTTATTTTTCTATTTTTCTAAATATTCCAAAATGGAGAAATATTGCCTTAAAAACTGTTTTGGAGTCGGTTTACTTATCGTACCACATACCTATTCCTTTTCGGAGTCTGAAACGTTCTGGAAAGTGTCCCTTATGTATTCCTCCGGGGTTACAGTTTCAATAAAATTGGTTTCAACATTTATAGGATTACCTGAGATATAATGTTTAATTCTTTGACCGTTCACCACCTTCGGATTTGTGCCTTCGAAGTTGTTGATTTTTATGGCACCGGAACGACAAACCTCCTCGATAACGTACGGACCTTTCCATTTAGAGAGAAGTTTTCCTGCAAAAAATCTTAAATGAGAGTTGTATAGCAATACATAATCACCTACATTAAACTCACGCTTTTGTATCCTTTCGTCATGCCATCTTTTAACTTTTTCTTTAAACAACTTGGCATTTTCATAAGCTTAGGTTCTCCATTCATCAAGTGAGCTAATATCAAATAACCTCTTCTCACCAGCAAGTTTGAAATCATAGTTGAGCTCTTTAATAGCACAATAAGCCTTATGTTCTAGTTCGAGAGGTAAGTGACATGCTTTTCCATAAACCATTTTATACGGAGACATACCCATAGGATTTTATATGCAGTTCTATAGGCCCATAATGCATCATCAAGATTCTTGGACCAATTCTTTCTAGACCTATTGACAGTCTTTTGCAAAATTAATTTGAGCTCTCTATTACTCAATTCTACTTGACCACTAGACTGTGGGTGATAAGGAGATGCAATTCTATGATTAACATCATACTTAGCAAGCATTTTACGGAAAGAACCATGAATAAAATGTGAACCACCATCAGTCATTAAATATCGGACTCCAAACCTCGGAAAGATAACTTCTTTAAGCATCTTAATAGAAGTGTTATGATCAGCACTACTAGTTGGAATAGCTTCTACCCACTTAGTAATGTAATCAACATCAACTAAAATATGTGTATATCCATTAGAGGCAGGAAAAGGTCCCATATAATCAAAGCCCCAAACATCAAATGGTTCAATAACAAGTGAATAATTCATAGGCATTTCTTGACGTCTACTAATATTACCAATTCTTTGGCATTCATCGCAAGACAAGACAAACTTACGGGTATCCTTGAAGAGAGTAGGCCAATAAAAACCAGATTGCAATACCTTATGTGCAGTTCTATCTCCCGCGTGGTGTCCTCCATAAGCTTTGGAGTGACACTTGCGTAGGATCTGTTCCTGTTCATGCTCAGGTACACAACGTCTAATAACACCATCTACTCCTTCTTTATAAAGATGTGGGTCATCCCAAAAGTAATGTCTCAAATCATAGAAAAACTTTTTCTTTTGCTGGTATGTGAAACTAGGTGGTATGAATTTAGCAACAATGTAATTAGCATAATCAGCATACCATGGAGTACTACGAGAAGTATTTATGACATTTAATTGCTTATCAGGAAAGCTATCATCAATCGGTAGTGGGTCATCAAGAACATTTTCTAACCTAGACAAGTTCTCTGCAACGGGGTTCTCAGCTCCCTTTCTATCAACGATATGCAAATCAAATTCTTGTAGCAAGAGAACCCATCTAATAAGTCTAGGTTTAGCATCTTTCTTTTCCATAAGGTATTTAATAGCAGCATGATCAGTGTGAATAGTTACTTTAGAATCAACATTATAAGGTCTGAACTTATCACAAGCAAATACAACTGCTAAGAGTTCTTTTTTTAGTAGTAGCATAATTTCTTTGAGCATTGTCTAGAGTCTTACTAGCATAATGGATAACATTTAATTTCTTATCAACTCTTTGCCCTAGAAAAACACCTACAACATAATCACTAGCATCACACATAATTTCAAAGGGTAAATTCCAATCAGGTGGCTGAACAATTGGTGCAGAGATCAATGCTTTCTTAAGTATTTCAAATGTTTCTACACAATCATCATCAAAGACAAATGGTATATCTTTTTGTAATAAATTAGTCAGAGGCCGAGAAATTTTTGAGAAGTCCTTAATGAACCTCCTATAAAATCCGGCGTGACCAAGGAAACTTCTTATACCTTTGATGTCCTTGGGACATGGCATCTTTTCAATAGCATCAACCTTGGCTTTATCAACTTCAATACCTCTTTCAGAAACTTTATGCCCCAAGACAATACCTTCATTAACCATAAAGTGGCACTTTTCCCAATTCAAGACAAGATTAGTTTCTTCACATCTCTGCATAACTCGATCAAGGTTGCTCAAGCAATCATCAAAAGAGGATCCATAGATGGAAAACTCGTCCATGAAAACCTCACAAATCTTTTCACAAAAGTCAGAGAATATAGCCATCATGCATCTTTGAAAGGTAGCAGGTGCATTACATAAACCAAAAGGCATACGTCTATAAGCAAAAGTACCAAAAGGGCAAGTAAAAGTGGTCTTTGATTGATCTTTAGCCGACACAGGTATTTGAGAGAAACCAGAATAACCATTTAGAAAGCAATAATGTGTATGTTTGCATAATCTTTCTAGCATTTGATCGATAAAAGGTAAGGGTAATGATCCTTTTTAGTAGCCTTATTTAATTTACGAAAATCAATTACCATCCTATAACCTGTAATAATTCTTTGTGGAATCAATTCATCTTTATCATTAGGAACAACAGTAACACCTCCCTTCTTGGGGACACAATGGACAGGACTTACCCACTGACTATCAGCAACGGGATAAATTATACCTGCCTCCAGAAGCTTTAGTATTTCCATTCTTACCACTTCTTTCATTTTAGGATTCATACGTCGTTGATGGTTTGGCATGTTCTTCCAAATTTATTTTATGTTGACATAGAGTGGGACTAATGCCCTTAAGATCATCAAGAGTATACCCAATAGCAGCACGGTGCTTCTTCAGAATTTTCAATAATCTTTCTTCTTCATGCTCTGAAAGGTTAGCACTAATAATAACAGGATATATCTTCTTTTCATCAAGATAAGCATATTTAAGATTATCAGGCAACGTTTTAAGCTCAAACACGGGATCACCCTTGGGTGGAGGAGGATCCCCTAGGATTTCAACAGGCAAATTGTGTTTCAGAATAGGTTCCTGCTTAAACAATATTTCATCTATTTCCCTTCTTTCATTCATAAACATATCATTTTCATGGTCTAGCAAATATTGTTCTAAAGGATCATTAGGAGGTACGACAATAGAAGCAAGATCAATAATTTCATCCTTACTAGGCAATTCTTCTTCACGGTGTTGTCTACTAAATTTAGAGAAATTAAACTCATGAGACATATCACCCAAGCCAATAGTAACAACATTCTTTTCGCAGTCTATCTTAGCATTAACGGTGTTCAAGAAGGGTCTACCAAATATAATGGGACAAAAGCTATCTTGTGGGGAACCAAGAATAAGAAAATCAGCAGGATATTTAGTTTTCCCACACAAGACTTCAACATTTCTAACAATTCCCATTGGTGAAATACTATCTCTATTGGCAAGTTTAATTGTGACATCAATATCTTCTATCTCAGCAGGTGCAATATCATGCATAATTTCTTTGTATAAGTCATAAGGTATCGCACTAACACTAGCACCCATATCACACAAGCCATGATAACAATGATCTCCTATTTTAACAGAAATAATAGGCACGCCTACCACAGGTCTATGTTTATCTTTAGCACATTGTTTGGCAATTCTAGCAGTTTCACCGCAGAAAAAAATAACATGCCCATAAATATTATCAGCCAAGAGATCTTTAACAATAGCAGTATTAGGCTCAACTTTGACTTGCTCAGGAGGTGTATAAATTCTAATATTGCCTTTACGAACCACAGTTGAAGCTTTAGCATGATCCTTTATTCTAACAGGGAAAGGTGGTTTCTCAACATAAGAAGTAGGAACAGTCTTTTCTTCAACTTTAGTAGGTGCAGCTACTTTTACTTCTATGGGAGGATGATATTTAAACCACTTCTCCTTGGGGAGATCAACATAAGTAGCAAAAGATTCACAGAAAGAAGCTACTATCTCAGAGTCAAGTCCATATTTAGTGCTAAATTTACGGAAAACATCGGTATTCATAAAAGATTTAACACAATCAAACTTAGGTGTCATACCTGACTCCTTACCTTCGTCGAGATCCCAATCTTCAGAGTTGCGTTTAATTCTATCCAATAAATTCGATTTGAATTCAATAGTCTTCATCATAAAAGAGCCAACACAAGAAGTATCGAGCATGATGCGATTGTTTTCAAAAAGCTGAGCATAAAATTTTTGAAGAATTATTTCTCTTGAGATCTCATGATTGGGGCATGAACATAACATTGATTTAAGCCTCCCCCAAGCTTGAGTGATGCTTTCTCCTTTGCGAGGCCAAAAATTATATATATATATATAATTGCGATCACGATGAACAAGATGCATAGGATAATACTTTTGATGAAATTCCAACTTCATTCGTTTATAGTTCCATGATCTCGTATCATCACATAGCCTATACCATGTCGATGCATCTCCCTTCAAAGATAAAGGGAAGACCTTATTCTTAACAACATCATCGGGTATACCTGCAAGCTTAAATAATCCACAAACTTCATCCACATAGAGTAGATGTTCATCAGGATGCTTTGTTCCATCTCCTGTAAAAGGATTATCAAGCAATTTTTCTAACATACCCGAAGGAAATTAAAAGGGAATAATTTCATTTTCAGTATGTTCAGTAGGTTGAGGAGCAATTCTTTGCTCTACTGGTCGAGGTGAAGATATCCCGAACAAGCCCCTCAGAGGATTACTTTCCATAGTAACATGTGATAGTAAATTTCAGCACACTATATAAAATTTTCCTTACCAAATTCCACCTAACAGAGGCGCTTCTCTCCCCGGCAAAGGCGCCAGAAAAGAGTCTTGATGACCCAAAAGTATAGGGGATCTATCGTAGTCCTTTCGATAAGTAAGAGTATCGAACCCAACGAGGAGCAGAAGGAAATGATAAGCGGTTTTTAGCAAGGTATTCTCTACAAGTACTGAAATAAGTGGTAACAGATAGTTTTGTGATAAGATAATTTGTAACGAGCAACAAGTAACAAAAGTAAATAAAGTGCAGCAAGGTGGACCAATCCTTTTTGTAGCAAAGGACAAGCCTGGACAAACTCTTATATAAGGAAAAGTGCTCCCGAGGACACATGGGAATATCGTCAAGCTAGTTTTCATCACGTTCATATGATTCGCGTTCGGTACTTTGATAATTTGATATGTGGGTGGACCGGTGCTTGGGTGCTGTTCTTACTTGAACAAGCATCCCACTTATGATTAACCTCTATTGCAAGCATCCGCAACTACAACAAAAGTATTAAGGTAAACCTAACCATAGCATGAAACATATGGATCAAAATCAGCCACTTACGAAGCAACGCATAAACTAGGGTTTAAGCTTCTGTCACTCTAGCTACCCATCATCTACTTATTACTTCCCAATGCCTTCCTCTTGGCCCAAATAATGGTGAAGTGTTATGTACTCGACGTTCACATAACACCACTAGAGGCTAGACAACATACATCTCATCAAAATATTGAACGAATACCAAATTCACATGACTACTAATAGCAAGACTTCTCCCATGTCCTCAGGAACAAACATAACTACTCACAAAGCATATTCATGTTCATAATCAGAGGGGTATTAATATGCATAAAGGATCTGAACATATGATCTTCCACCAAATTAACCAACTAGCATCAACTACAAGGAGTAATCAACACTACTAGCAACCTACTAGTACCAATCCCGGACTTGGAGACAAGAATTGGATACAAGAGATGAACTAGGGTTTTAAGAGGAGATGGTGCTGGTTAAGATGTTGATGGAGATTTCCCTCTCCCAATGAGAGGAGCGTTGGTGATGACGATGGCGATGATTTCCCCCTCCCGGAGGGAAGTGTCCCCGACAGAACAGCTCTGCCGGAGCCCTAGATTGGTTCCGCCAAGGTTCCGCCTCATGGCGGCGGAGTTTCGTCCCGGAAGGTTGCTTATGATTTTTTCCTTGACGAAAGACCTCATATAGCAGAAGATGGCCATCGGAGAGTCAACAGGGGGCCCACGAGGCAGGGGGCGCGCCCTGGGGGGTAGGGCGCGCCCCCCACCCTCGTGGCTAGGTGGGTTCCCCTCTGGTGAACTTCTTCCGCTTAATATTTTTTATTATTTCCAAAAATGCCTTTCATGGAGTTTCAGGACTTTTGGAGTTGTGCAGAATAGGTCTCTAATATTTGCTCCTTTTCCAGCCCAGAGTTCCAGCTGCCGGCATTCTCCCTCCTTATGTAAACCTTGTAAAATAATACAGAATAGGCATAAGTATTGTGACATAACGTGTAATAACAACCCATAATGCGATAAATATCGATATAAAAGCTTGATGCAAAATGGACGTATCAAGGACGTGAAAATGAGGATTCATTTCTTCATGATTAGCCTGCGTCATTTCAGGCATATACAGGTCTCCAGCAAATTCTTCAGACGTTTAAGTTCATCTGGAGACCTATCCGTGCATAAGAGATTAGTTCCTTTTCTTCACCACCCACATCTGAAGGGGTGGCAAAGAGTTCATCATTCTGCGAGCTCCATAAGAGAAAGGTGGCATAGAAGCCATTCCATTTCGTTTCACATATGAGGAGTTAGGGTAAGCATATGAATAAGCACATAAATTCTTCAAGGACTTATGAACATAATGGCTAGAGGAATAATGCTCATATTCATAGCCCTTAGCTTTTCCCTGCGAAACAGAGTTGTTAGCACAATAATGTTCATATGAGGACTTTGATCCTTTTGAGGAATTTGATCCACGTGAGGAATTTGGTCCATATGAGGACTTGGATCCATATGAAGCGTTTGATTCATATGAAGAATTTGATCTGGGGTTCCTATTCTTCACAGGTGGTGTCATGAGGACATTCACATGAAGATTTTCAAGATACCTTTTGGGAACCCAGATTTTCTTCATAGGAGAACCGTTCCTGCAGTTAGTGCCAACATATCTAGCAAATACTTCACCATTCTGATTTTTGAACAGTTTATAGTTGGAGTCAAATGACTCATCAGAAGAATGAGGAGATTCACATGTAAAGCCAGATAGAGTAGATGGATCTACTGGAGGTCCCTTTGCAGCAACCCATGAGGTTTTGGGGTACTGCTTAGGCTTCCAATATGTTCCATCAGCATTGACTTTACTCCCAAAGGCAATACCCTCTTTCCTAGGGTTCCTGTTGAGGATCTGCTTTTTAAGGACATCACAAAGAGCTTGATACCCTTTGAGGCTTTTGTACATGCCTGTCATGTACAATTCCTTCAGACCGGCATCATCAGTGATACTAGCAATGTTCTCAGATGAGGAATTAGTTATAGCAGAGACAGGTGAAGAATTTGTAGTAGAAGAAGCATTGGAACATCCAGGTGAAGAATTAGCAGATTCACGTTCAATGCACTTCAAACATGGAGGAATGAATTCTTCCTGGGCAGCGCTGATTTGTTGAGCAAGTAATGAATCGCGCTCCTTCTGAAGATCTTCATAACTCACCCTTAGCTTTTCAAAATCTTGCTTTCTTTGAAGAAATTCATAAGAAAGCTTCTCATGATCAGATAAGAGGGTGTTATGATGACTTTGAAGGTTGTCAAACTTGGACTGAAGTCTCTGAATATTTTCAGTCAAGGTTTTAGTGCGATCCATTTCTTCACCCAACATATCATCACTTTTGGCTAGCATGTTTTGAACCTTTTCAAAAGCCTTTTGTTGTTTCACAGCAATCTTAGCAAGTTTAGAGTAGCTAGGCTTGAGGTTTTCATCAGATTCATCCTCACCTGATTCAGAGGAGGGATATTTGAGTACCTTGGCACCTTTTGCCACGAAGCAATAGGTGGGAGCGTAGTCATCATCGCCTTCATTAGCCTTGTTGGTGAAGCCTTTTTCTTCAGAGTTGAAGATGGACTTGCTGGCGAATGCAGTAGCGAGAGCTAGGCTCGCCACACCAGACTCGGATTCCTCAGATGCCTCCTCTTCCTCATGTTCCTTAGATTTAGCATCAGAGTCCATTTCATTGCCAATGAATGCCCGAGCCTTCTTGGAGCTGCTCTTCTTGTGAGATGAAGACTTCGAGGATTTTGATGACGAAGACTTTGAAAATTTCTTCTTCTTCTTTGAATCATCAGAACTATAATCCTTGTATTTCTTCTTCTTTGATTCCTTTTCCCACTAAGGGCAGTCTTGAATGTAGTGACCAGGTTTCTTGCATTTGTGACATAATATCTTCTTATAGTCTCTGGATGAGGAATCATTACTCCTTGAGGATTTTCCAAAGCGACCACGTCTTGAGAACTTCTGAAATTTCTTCATGAGCAGTGCTAGCTCCTGGCTCAGTTCTTCAGGATCACCAAGGCTACTACCATAATCTTCACCTTCAGATTCAGAGACTGCCTTGGCCTTCAGGACACATGATCTGCCATAGCTCGAACCGTAGAGATCTCTCTTGTCAGCAAGCTGGAACTCATGAGTGTTTAACCTTTCGAGGATATCAGCGGGATCAAGTGACTTGTAATCTCCACGTTCTTGTATCATCAGTGCCAGAGTATCAAATGAGGAATCAAGCGATCTCAGCAATTTCTTCACCACCTCATGGTCGGTGATGTCAGTGGCACCAAGTGCTTGAAGCTCATTTGATATGTCAGTGAGGCGATCGAAGGTTTGCTGAACATTTTCATTGTTGAGTCTTTTGAAGTGGTTGAAGAGATTGCGAAGAACGTCAACTCGAGAGTCACGCTGTGTTGAGACAGCCTATCCCAGATAAGCTTAGCAGTTTCCAAAGCACTCACTCTTCCATACTGCCATTTGCTTAGATGGCCACATATGATGTTCTTCGCTTGAGAATCGAGTTGCTTGAATCTCTTCACATCAGCAGCATTCAGAGAAGGTGTGACTGAGGGAGGGAACACCATTTTCCACAACATACCAGAGATCGTTATCAATTGCCTCAAGATGCATTTGTATCTTATTCTTCCAATAGGGGTAGTCCGTCCATTCGAAGGTAGGACACCCAGCAGAGACCTTGATCCTACCTGCGGTCGACATAACTAAAACTCCAGGCGGTTAAACCAAAATCACACAGAACAAGGGAGTACCTTGCTCTGATACCAATTGAAAGTGCGTTATATCGACTAGAGGGGGGTGAATAGGCGATTTTTATGAATTCTTCACTGAGGAATCTCAGGGTGAGGAAATTCCTAAGGGAAGAACTACTTGCAGCGGAATAAGTACTCAGATGCACACATAACATAACACAAACATCGACATCATGATGAAATGAAAACAGATAGAGAGTACAGGAAGCATAAACACAAGATAAAATAGGATGAAGACAAACAGATTGAAGAAATTGAACTGAGAAAATTGAGAAAGTATTCAGCCAAAGTCTTCAAACAGATATGAACAAGCACACAACACAGTAATGAGGAAATGAAAGAGTTAAGGAAATAGAACCAGTAGGCTTGGTGAAGACAATGATTTGGTAGACCAGTTCCAACTGCTGTGACAGTTGTATGTCTGGTTGAAGCGGCTAGGTATTTAAACCTGAGGACACACAGTCCCGGACACACAGTCCTCACCGTATTCTCCTTGAGCTAAGGTCACACAGACCTCGCCCAATCACTCGTGGTAAGTCTTCAGGTGACTTCCAAACCTTCACAAACTCGGTCACTCGGCGATCCACAATTTCCTCTTGGATGCCCTAGACCATGATGCCTAACCGTCTGGAAGATGCACAGTCTTCAAAGGTAACAAGCGTCGGATCCACGCAGGATCAGTCTCTTCAGTGATGTTCAATCATTTTGGGTTTGTAAGTGTTTGGGTTTGGGTTTTTCTCACTAGATGATTTTCGCTCAAAGTCCTCAGGGGATGGGATGCTCTCAAATGACAAGTGACAGTTTCTCTCGGAGCAGCCAACCAGTAGTGGTTGTAGGGGCGGCTATTTATAGCCAGGGAGCAGCCCGACATGATAAGCCATAAATGCCCTTCAATAATATGACCGTTAGGTGGGTAGATATTTTGGGACAGCTGGCGCGTAGCACAGCAACGGTTGGAAATTTGACTGTCAAATTTCTCAGGGCTATCATGTTCCTCACTTGTAGGCAATCCGCACTGGCGAATTCCTAACTCCTCAGTCAGAACAAATTCCTCAGAGACCGGAAGAACTTCGTCTCTGTCACTGAAGAAATGGACTGAACTGTATGAGATTTCCAATGGCTTCACTCGAAGGTATTGGTAGGTGTAGGGTTTTGAGTTGAGCATCACACGGAAATTTTTCCTTAGTATTTCCTCGACCCCCTTTAACAGTATGGTGTTTCCTATAACTCAAGAAAGAGAAAATAAAACTACGAAAACAAAAGTCTTCACACTTCATGTTCCTCGAGTGAATACCAAGTCTTCAAGGTCACACTAATTTCTTCACTTTCGAAGTCTTCAGAAATCCAAAGTCTTTAGTCAAAGAACTTCATTTTTAGGGGTCGACTTTCTCTGTAAATATCAAACTCCTCATAGACTTATAGACCTGTGTATACTCACAAACGCATCAGTCCCTTAACCTATAAGTCTTCAATACACCAAAATCATTAAGGGGCACTAGATGCACTTATAATAAAAATGAGGCCAAACCCACTATGAAACCAGAGGGCCATGCCCATTATCGACACAACATTGCCACACCCGCTCTCGCCGGCGCGACAGTTGTCACAAAGCACGCCGTGCACAAACGGATGAGGATTTGGGGCACGGAAGTGCGGAGGCACCCATGTCCTTGGTGCCCGGTTTTTATTTTGGCTTCCGATTTTCAATGTTTTATATCTTTTAGATGAAAATTTTAAATTAAGTTTTGTTTTCATACTCGTTTTCCTTGTGACCGGCGCTTTCAAATAAGATCCATTTTGAATATATCTTGGTGACTTTTTAAGAAATATTTGAAGTTTCAATGTCGAAACTTAGTACGAGCGACCGGTAAAAATCAATTATTTCGTATCTACGATCGATAGAAAAAATTGCTTAAAATTATATCTCTGAAACTGGTTGAAACTTGGCAGTTTTAGATGAAAAAACCGTAAGTTTCAACGTTGAAACTTAAAAATTATTGTGCTCTCGTGCGGGATTGAACTACTACACGAATTGCGAGGCAAAATGAGCGGGCAGCAGGACTTGGCAGGTGCATGCCCCTGCACTTGCGTGCCCATGCGAATTTCCGGTGCACGAACCAACAGTGACCCACACTATTTCTTTAGAAAGTATTGGAGTTTCGTAATTTTCCTTGTCGCATCCATTGTCGATGGAGAACTTGGCCAGGAGGAATAAGCATGTAGGTTTTCTAAAACCAATGCGAATGATTTATAATAAAATGATGTTAATTTTCCTGTCGTCATATTTGCACTTATATTCAAGTTGCTTTCTGTTTTTAATGGATTTGCATTTATTCAAGTTGTTCTTTATTTTTTAGAAAAACATGAGGAATTAGCAAGCATATTTGCCAAAATCCAGGTGGCTGCTTTGCACTTAGATTTGATTTGTTTTGTGTTTTGAGATAAATAATTGGAAAATCATGCAAACCTATTGGGCCTTGAATCTGCAATCTAATACCACTTCGTGTGAGCTTGCTCACCGATTGGGCTTTGTATCTGCAAGAAAAACTTATTGGGCTTTGAAGCCGCCAACTGACACTTTGGTCAGTAAGCTACACTTGTCACTTATATTAAGCAGATTTACCCCCGTTCCAACGTGTTTCAAGTACTCCCTCCAATCCATTACTTGTCACTCAAATGGATATATCTAGACATATTTCAGTGCTAGATACATCCGTTTGAGCAACAATTAAAATATGGATCGGAGGGAGTATTAGTTTTATCCTAAGTCAAGTTTTTTTAACTTTGACTAAGCTTATATAAAAAAATTAACAACTATAACAACAAATTAGTTCATTAGATTGTTCACAAAATATATTGGCATACTATATCTATTTGCTATTCTAAATGTTAGCATATTTTTCTATATACTTGATTAAACTTTATAAAGCCTGACTTAGGACAAACCGAGAAAATCAAGTACTTTGGAACCGAGGAAGTACTAGTAATGTTTCTTTTCCCTACAAAGAAAAGCTACGAATGTTTGTGTTTATTTTGTTTCCAAATAGTTTTAGTAATTTATCTTTGGCACCTATATTTTTCTTTCCTTTGTAGTTGTTTTTTTTTTCTATTGGGCATGGAAATAATTGTGCATTTACAGTTTTTGGCTGCAAGTCTAGTTTTTGTAAGCAATTAAAATCTGGTGTACATTTGCGCTTTTTCTGCAGTTACACTATTGTATGGTTCAGTGATATTTATATTTTTGCGCAACTACACCTTGTTGTGTAATTGTACTTTTATTTCTGTGCATGCAATTGCATCTTTTGTAATTACACTCTCTTATGCAATTTGCACTATTTTGTTGTTATCGTGCCTTTCGGTGTAATTGCACTACTTTGTGCAATTTGCAACTTTTTTTTATTGTACAGACACTTTTTTTGCTGGAATGGCACCTTTTAATTTTGTGTATGTAATTCACTATTACCTTTGGTGCAGGAAAAAATAAAAAACTCCTAATGGTTTACTCAAAAAGAGCTAAATGACCTCTCTTATACTTTCGAGCACCTGAGAGGACAGAGACAATTGTCCATCACTCGTTAAGTAACAGTAAAAGACAAAGATGCATACCGTAAATAGTAATCTGTATTTAAGATGATCAAGAATACATACTATGGGACAAAACCTCAACATCCAAACACTAGCAATACATATACTACTGACTACTGAGACGTAAAAGAAGGCAAGAATTACTGATACTGTGATACATCGCATATAAAACACCGAGCTGGCATGTAAGAAAATGTACGTCGTGTCCACGGAGTGACCTGGCGCCACACTCAGATGAACGGCGCTCTATCGTGGACAGGGCGAGAGCACTGCGGCGTGGGCATGCCTACTTTGACGGGGGCGGTGCCGCGAACGGCATAGGCACGTTCACATTCGGGACAAACGGCAGCGGCGGCAGCGTCACCTTGGGCACGACAATGGCGGGCATCGGCGCCATGGTGACCTGCGGCACGGTGGGTAGGGTCACCTTGGGCATGGGTGGCAGGACCGTCTTGGGCACGACAATGGCCGGCATGGGCGGCAGCGTCACCTGTGGCACGGTGGGCAGGGTGACCGACGGCATTGGTGGCATCAGGGTGACCGTGTCCGTGGGCACGGCCGGCAGGCCAGGTACGACGCTAGCAGCCGGAGCGGCAGCCGCGGGGGTCGTGTCGGCCAGGTTGCGGGCAGCGTCGCACGTGCTTCCGGCGAGGAGGAGCGCGCACGCCATGATCATGGCCAACATGCTCGCCCTGGAAGCCATGGCTAGAGCTAGCGGTTGCACTAGTGAGAGATAGTATTCTCTCGTGTGCGGTGTTGTGATTGCAAGATGTTGCTTCTGCTCTGCTGCGATGTATGAACATAGGTCAATGCCTGGCAATTTGTAGCCCCGGGTAATGGTGTGATTAGGACATTAGGTTGGTTGTTGGCCAGATTGAGAATGTTTGTGTGTGCGCCGTCAATCCAAAAAGGGAAGCGCTTTGTGTTGTGTGGTCGAGGTAGCTACAATTTTCTGTGTTTAGGTGAGGAGGGGAGCTGTATGGCGCTGCAGCCTCGATCTGCTCAACCGTTTCGTTCCTGCCATCATTTTTCAACTGGCGTCGTCATGGTGTTTCGCGAAGGTGCGCTTGGTCTGACAGTACTGTTCTACTGTGTATCTTCAGCGTATACACAGTTTGGATATTTCTCCAAGGCTCCAATGTTCAAATCAACACCACTGTCTCATTCGCGAATAAGGTGATAAAATGTACTCCCTCCATTCCGAAAATACTCGTTCTTTTTATGCATTTTGATGACAAGTATTTCCCGATGGAGGGAGTATATATCAATGTACCGCAGTTGACCAAATAATCAGCCGTACATGTGGTTGGATGATTAGAAGAGTGGCTGCACCCTCATCCCACCGGAGATCAAACATGACGTACACCCACGGCCTTTGTGGTGACTTTGAATAGATCACGCAAGGTCAATACCGTGGTTAAGTTTATGCAGACAAGGTCAATATAACACAATTTATCAGTTGGAAAATCTCAATTTCCTGGAATTAATATGATTATTCATGTCAGAAACTCATATAGGCATTACGTCTGTGATAAGTAGTCTGTTAATCCAACTGCATTTACTAGTGATAATCCACCCACTGGGTTAGAGCACCGCAAGTTGAACAAACGACAAAGCACCACTCATTCTGAAGAAAAACCCATCGAACTTGGCTAGAGAAGACAGATAGATCGAAGAGTATGCAAAACTATTTCATTATACAACAGAAAATCTCATAAGAGTCAACTAATTTCAATGAACAATCTGATCATAAAGTGATAATTAATCATATCCCAACAAATATACCGTCGATACATTGAATTGATCCCGATCATGTGAGGCAGCTCTTGGGACCATGGTACTAAAAATGTGTGTGTGTGTGTGTGTGTGTGTGTGTGTGTGTGTGTGTGTGTGTGTGTGTGTGTGTGTGTGTGAGAGAGAGAGAGAGAGAGAGAGAGAGAGAGAGAGAGAGAGAGATCGAGAGAGAGATCTAGCTACTACTTGGACCCTAAGGTCCTAATGGACTACTCACACATGGTCATGGGGGCAGCAAGGTTTATACATAAGCCTCCGACAATGGATTCCCCCTCCGGCAAAACTCCGGAACATGCCTCCAAATTGGATCTTCGCGAAACAAGAACTTGTGGTGGCAGAAAAAATTGTATGAAAATATCCCGAAGGGTTTTGGTATATATAGGAATTTATGATGGTGGAACCAAGGTAAGGCGGTGCAGGTGGGTGCCACACGGCCTAGGGGTGCGCCCTACCCCCTGGTCGCGCTAAGTGGCCGTGTGGGACCCCTATAGCTCCTCTCGATCTCCCCCGAAGCTTCGTGGCTCCTTCGTCGCCAGAAAAAAAAATCATATTAAATTGGCAAGATATTTTGACTCCTAGATAATGATTTCCTATGTAACCAAAGACATGCAGAAAACGGCAACTGGCAGTAGGCACTAGATTAATAGGTTAGTCTAGAAAAATAATATAAAATAGTATATAAAAGTGATAATATAATAGCATGAAATAATAATAAAAATATAAATAACATATAAGTAATTCAACACTCCCAAATAGTTTCCCCTTCTCAAAAAAATTTGCCAAAGAAGTATAGTTGGACATTAGCACAGATACATCAAAAGTAATGTGTCGCCTATAGCTTGCTTAATTTCTGGTTGTAATTGGTCTTTGCGCTTTTGTAGACAGCTGGGCATAAACCCATCATGAATAGAGTCTCATGTCATAAAAAACAACCAAAGAGAGCTATGAGCAATGATTATTGTCAAGGAAATAAAAATGCAGTATGGACATAATCATTTGCAGACAGTTGTGGAGAAAGTCCTTCGAGTAGTTCACTTAGCTTCTGAGCTGGAGTTGGTCTTTGCGCCAATTGAAGCAACGAGTCATCTAGTGATACTATTCATCCGCAAAGTCCATGAATTTAATTTTTTACACACCACATTTCAAAGTATTTCATCATGAATTTTTACGCACATATACATTTCATCCTTGTATACTAGCATTTTTTCAAAAAAAATTTAAATTGAAAGTTCAAATTTTGATTTTTTTGTTCAAAATTTCCGAGCTCCTTGGAGCCCGGTCACCAAAATGCCCCACTCCATCGGTTACTATTCTTTAGCACAACTCATATAAAGCGTATGGTCATTATATTTGTACCAAAAAAACCAAATTTATATAATATTGGGATAATTTGAATGCTTTCTCTAGCTCCATATAGGCTCTTGAATCTGAGATACATACACGTCAAGCCAAACTACTCAAGCTTATACCTACATGAGTAGTGTATATATTGATACAAATGAAAATAATATTATACAGTGGGACATGTATAAATGGAGCAATACCCCTTTGTCTACACAAACAATGTCTTGCACCAATAAACGTACAAGCATACAGTACACACATCCGCAGTTCCACACCACACGCACCCATCGAAAAGATATACCACACACGTACACAAGTGGGTACTTCTTTTTTACTTGCACGTAGGCACAAGTGCTGCTCAAACGAATACTACCAAGTTAAAGTAACCTTATGGTTGGAACGTTACAGTTTTATTACACTAGTAAATCGTGCATGTGGGCACGTACGTACGTCTAGTCCGTCGACGGTAGAGGTGCAATGAACTATGGCACGGCCGGCACACCGGGAACAGACGGCACCGGCGGCAGTGGCACCTTGGGCATGCCAGGGACGGACGGCATCGGTGGCAGTGGCACCTTGGGCAGGTCGGGGACGGACGGCATCGGCGGCAGCGGCACGTTAGGTACGCCGGGAACGGACGGCATAGGCAACGTCGGAACGCCTGGCACCGTGGGAACCGTCGGCACGCTCGGCGCAGTGGGTACTGTCGGCACGACGGCGCCAGGTACCGGCACAGTCGGCACGCCTGGCACGGTGGGAACCGCCGGGATGGTCGGCACGATGGCGCCAGGTACTGGTACCGTCGGCACACCTGGCACGGTGGGCACCGTCGGCACGCCGGGCACGGTGGGAACTGTTGGCACCGTCGGGACGCCTGGCACGGTGGGAACCGTCGGCACGTTCGGCACGGTAGGCACCGTAGGAACGACGCCGCCTGGCACGGCGGGGACTGTAGGGATGACGGGCACGGGGGGCAGCATCGGCGTGGGCAAGGCCGGAACGTCGGCGAGGAGGCGCGCAGAATGGCAGGTGCTGAGCATGACGGCCATGACGAGCGCCATGGCCACGAAGCTCGTCGACGTGGAAGCCATGGGCGCGCGCTCGTGACCGCTAGTCACTACGTACCTGGTAGCTCTCTTGGAACCCAGCTAAGCGCGATGTGGCTACTTGGTGTGTTGCTTTGTGATCGGAGCGCTGCATGCCAATTTTATAGCCCATGAGCTGGCCTCGCGCCACTCTGTGTTTTTTGGAAGGGAAGCTGGCGGCCGACCTCAGCTTGGCATTTTGCAAGCATCGGTTGTCGGCCAGGCAGGCAGAGCTAGTATGGGTCACATGGCCGCGTAAGGACAACTGATGATTGGCGGAGAACTGCGAGACGATGGGTGGTAGTATCCATCCATGCAACATGCTAGCTATACCCGTTGTATTAAGCCTCACTCTCTAGTTAAGTTCACTACGTTGGATGAAATTTTCTCCTTTAGGCAGCAGTTTCACTGCCTTTACTTCTCTCATTTAGGACGACTTCAAGCACCTGATGCCCACCTAATTTATATTTGCATGGTGTAAGGGATTTGAACCGGTCATATTAGTCATCAATTTTTCTTTTTCGAAAAGGGGGGGCTCCCCGGCCTCTGCATTATAACGATGCATACGGCCACATTTATTATAAAATAAAGTAGTTCAATAATGTCTTGCAGTCCGCAACAAAAAGATAAGCTGGCTCACGAAGAGCAACAGAAACAAAAAAATGCCCAAAAGCCACAACCGGCTGGCAAAATATAGATAGGTAAACTAATCACCTATCCTATTACATGACCGCCATCCAAACCGGTTGAAGATATCCCGCGCTACCATCTCCCACCAGAGAGATCCAGTAACCATACGCTCCCTGGCCTCCATCGGACTGAGTAAGGACCACATACGGATTAGCGCAGTAGCCCGGAATAAAACCTGCAAAAAATGAATAGTTGATGTTCTGTTAAAAGCCAAATCATTTCTGCAGTTCCAGATTGCCCATAACAACGCACATGCTCCTAGGCGAATTTGTCTAGCTGTTTCGGACTCTATCCCAACAAGCCACGTTCCAAATAACGACCCGACCGAATTCGGAGGAGTAACGTTAAAGGCAATTTGCACCGAGCGCCACAAAACCCTCGCCAACGGGCAATCAAAGAAGAGGTGCTTGATAGTTTCATCCCGATCACAGAAACTACACCTAGTAGCGCCTCTCCAGTTGCGCTTAACCAAATTATCTTTCGTTAAGATAACTTGTTTATGTACAAACCACATAAACACTTTGATTTTTAGCGGAACCTTAACTTTCCAAACATGTATGGAACTAGGAATAACACTAGAGTTGATGACATCAAGGTACATCGACTTGACTGTGAATTCCCCAGAAGTAGTAAGCTTCCAACACAACTGATCGGGCTGATGAGTAAGCTGAACCTCCATCAGTCTACTCACCAGATGAAGCCAAGCTTCCCACCGTTCTCCAACAAGCACCCTCCTAAACTGAATATTAAGGGGGGTGGACTGCAAACTCGTTGCAACCAGAGCATCGCGTCGCTGCACAATACGATATAACGAGGGATACTGAAGCGCCAGCGGCGCTTCCCCCAGCCAAGTATCCTCCCAGAAGCGAGTATTATTACCATCACCAACAATAAACTTTGTTCTATTAAAGCAAGTAGCTTTGACTCTCATTAGCCCTTTCCAGAACGGCGAGTCAGTCGGCCTGACTGTCACCTGCGACAAAGTCTTTGAATGCAGATACTTGTTACGAAGAATCTGCGCCCAAGTTGCTTCAGTCTCTGCTGCTAACTTATATAGCCACTTACTGAGGAGGCATCTGTTCTTAACCTCAAGATTCTCAACACCCAGACCCCCTTGGTCTTTCGGTCAGCAGATGACATCCCATTTGGCTAAACGGTACTTTCTCTTAAGCTCATCACTCTGCCAGAAGAAACGGGATCGATAGAAGTCCAACCTTTTCCTGACTCCAACTGGTACTTCAAAAAAGGACAAAAGGAACATAGGCAGACTCGTGAGCACCGAGTTAATGAGAATCAATCGGCCTCCATACGACATGAGTTTGCCCTTCCAACAGCTTAGTTTCTTCTCAAACCGATCCTCAATACACTTCCATTCACTGTTTGTCAACTTACGATGATGAATGGGGATACCCAGGTAAGTGAACGGAAGTGCTCCCACTTCGCAACCAAAGAGTTGCTTATAAGCATCTTGTTCCTCTTTGGCTCTCCCAAAACAGAACAGCTCACTCTTATGGAAGTTAATCTTCAGGCCGGTCAATTGCTCGAAAAGGCACAACACGAGCTTCATATTTCTCGCTTTTGCCAAGTCATGCTCCATAAAGATAATTGTATCATCAGCGTACTGCAGGATGGACACACCACCATCAACTAGATGAGGCACCAAGCCACCTACTTGACCGGCCTCCTTTGCCCTACCTATCAGGATTGCCAACATGTCAGCGACAATGTTGAACAGAATAGGAGACATTGGATCACCTTGTCTCAGGCCCTTGTGCGTCTGGAAATAATGACCTATATCGTCATTCACTTTAATTTCAACACTCCCTTTTTGCGTGAAGGATTCCACTTGTCGTCTCCAAGCTTCATCAAAACCCTTCATTCGGAGCGCCTGTTGAAGGAAAGGCCATTTGACTCTGTCGTACGCTTTCTCGAAATCCACCTTGAAAAGAACACCATCAAGTTTTTTCGTGTGGATCTCATGGAGCGTTTCATGCAGGACCACAACTCCTTCGAGGATGTTCCTGTCCGGCATGAAAGCGGACTGAGTAGGCTGCACCACAGTATGCACAATCTGTGTGAGCCTATTCGTACCGACCTTGGTAAAAATTTTGAAACTAACATTGAGAAGACAGATAGGCCGGAATTGCTCAACCCGCACAGCCTCTGTCTTCTTTGGAAGTAAGGTTATCGTTCCAAAATTCAGATTAAAAAGATGAAGCTGACCCAGAAATAAATCGTTGAACAACGGCAAGAGAGCTCCTTTAATAATATGCCAACACCTCTTATAGAACTCTGCCGGGAAACCATCCGGGCCAGGCGCCTTATTATTCTTCATCTGGGAAATGGCCTCAAATACCTCTTTCTCAGAAAAAGGAGCGACTAAAATATCATTCTCAACAGTCATAAGTTGAGGCACATCCTCAATCCTAGACTCGTCCAGCGACACACAGTTGTCCTCTGGAGGCCCAAACAGCTGCTTGTAGAACTCAGTAATATATTGCTTTAAGTTTTCCTGACCAAGAATCGTTCCCTCGTCTTGTTCAAGCTGAAAGATCCTCTTTTTTCTAAGCTTACCATTGGCGATCAGGTGAAAAAATTATATGTTCGCATCCCCCTGGACGACTCTACTGACCTTATCCCGAAGAGCCCACTTTAGTTCTTCCTCACGAAGGAGCTCTTTCAGCCTCATTTCCGCCTCTAGCTTGGCATGAAGAGCCGAGGCTGGCAGTATCGTGGTTTCGGCCTTAACATCAAGGGACTGAATAAGCAAAAGGAGTTGTTCCTTTTCAACCTTATAAATCCCACTGAGGTGCTTAGCCCACCCACGTAGGGAACTTCTCAAATGCCTAATTTTATTCTGCCAGCGCTCGAGCGTAGACCGACCTCCTGCATCCTTAGCCCATTCTCTGGCTACGAGATCCAAGAAGCCTTCTCTCTCAAACCAAGCAAGCTCGAAAGAGAAAACATTTTTATTTCCCATGTGGGTGGCCTCTCCAGAGTCAAGGAATAAAGGCGTGTGATCAGAAATACCACGAGTAAGCGCCTGGACAATAACATATGGAAATTTCTGCTCCCATTCGACACTAGCCAGGACTCGGTCCAGCTTTTCAAATGTCGGATTTGGCAAAGCGTTAGCCCAGGTAAACTTTTCGGCCCGAAAGCTCTATCTCACGCAGATCTAGGCTTTCAAAGATTGTGTTAAACATGAAGGACCATCGGCCGTCAAAATTGTCATTATTCTTCTCATCACTCCTTCTGATAATATTAAAATCACCCCCACCAGGATAGGAAGTTGTTCAGAACCACAAATCCTAATCAGACCAGCCAAGAAATCCGGTTTATGCTCAGGCTGTGCGGCACCATATACCGCCACCAAAGCCAAGTTAAAACCATCTGACTTCGACTGCACCCTAAACTTAATAGCGAAATCTCCCATGACCACGCTTCGGACTTCTAACGAGTCACATCTAACCCCGAGTAAAATCCCACCCGATCTTCCTCGCGGAGGTAGACAATGCCAATCAAAATCAATACCCCCCGAAACAGTATTAAGAAATTGTGGCGAGAAGTTGGCTCTTCCCATTTCCGACAAAGCGATAAAGTCCAACTTATGCTCAATAGAAGCCTCAGCAAGAAACCTTCTTTTAGCCAAGTCTTTCAGACCTCTGCTATTCCAAAAGATTCCTTTCATATTTCGTCATGGAATTTTTTAGCTGTTCGAATACGAGCGCTCCTACGCACTGCGGAATCTGGGTAGATCTTGCGCTTCCATTTGCGTTTAGGAGCATTAAAACTCTGCAACTGGTCCTCACAACCAGCCACAGAGGTGCGCATTTCCACATTATCCACTCGCTCAACCTCCTCCTCGGGCTCAAGAGACGGTTGAGTCAGATCCGCACAAAGATTATCGAGCGCCCTGACCCCTAAAGCGTCGATCTTAGAATCATTCATAGGTTTTACCGCCGCTAAGTTACGAATCATCTCAAGCGCCCGTTCGGCCTCTAAATCCAGCATATCATTAACCGAGGTTGAGATTTCACTATCATTACTACCTAGTGAAATACCTAGTTGATTTGCATTATTGATAATCTCATCATTGGAAAAATGCAAGATAGAATTAGAGGTATTGACGGACATACCAGTAGTGACCTCCACGTCACGAAGCTTGGCCGCCCTCATAGCGCACCGCTGCTGAATGCCGTCCACTTCCGGATGGTCCTGGAGATGGCTACTCAACCGTCGCCCCTCGGAGACCGGATCCGGAATGCCCCCGAACGCAATCACCTCCTCCCGAGTAGCAGCACTCGAGAACACCAAGCCGGGGGAAGGTTGAACCAGGGCCTCCTGCCCAAGCTCTCCATCAACCCCGCCCCTTCGGCCAGTAAACGAGGCCGGCGCCGAAGGCAAGCAGGCCTCTGTAGGCGCCCCTAGAGAAGAAGGCCCCGGGGCCACCTACCCCGAGCCCTCTCCGGAAAGCGGCGCCAGCACCACCGAAACCGGCCTGGCAAAAGGGGAGGAAGGAGCCGTGGCTAGCAGCCTCGGCCTCCCTCCCGAAGCATCAAGCTACACCGCCCGGAACTCGTCATCCGCAAGCCCCGATGAGAGCGTCGAGGCCTCCTGCCCCACGCCCCCATCAACAGAAAGCACCACCTGCTGAACCCGAGGTACGACGACCGCAGTGTAGGACTCCGAAATCACCATCTCCGGACCCCCGCCAACGCGAGCAGCCTCCTCCGCCTTAGCCCTGACCGAGATCGGCGACGCTCCAAGAAAAGGAACCACATACTCCCCATACTCCAGAACCGGTAGCGTGTGCTCGAACATATCATCACACTCCACCCGCTCACTCCAAAGTCTCGGAGGTGCAGATGCCGGCTCGAAAGACCCGAATCTAAGAGCAGTCATGGGCACCGTAGAAGTTGGTGCTACACCATGTGCAGATGTCTGAGAGTCAGCACCCGACGCTTTGGACAACTCTCGCCCACTGTCAGCTGCTGGTGTCTCCTTTAGAGCCGAACCATCATCCCCCTCGTGCATATCAGTGTCCGTCCCATTGGCCACCTCAGCGAACAGACTCTCATCCTCGAACTCAATGACAAGGTTATAGATGAGACCTCGATAGGCCCACTTTACCACATCAGGCACATACTCGATGTTCAGCACAGTAACCAGAATATGGGCAATCACGTGGGCTCTGGTGAAGTCCATATCCACTCGCTCCGGTCTGCCCACCATGATACCCAAGCTGGCCACGACCCGGGCATCCTGCAACGGCTTGGAGGGAGCCCCAGAGAACCGCAACCACACCTGAGTCAGAGGTATGCCCGTAGGCTCAATCATATTCCACTCGTGAAACTCAAGCACACCCTCAGTACCCGGCACCTTGCACATCCCGAAGCTCAGAAGCCTCTGAAGATCGTCAACGGACGGGAACTCAACCCGAAACAGTTTGTCCTCCATAGTAACCAAGTCCCACTGGAAATCCCCCGGAGCTAACTCTTTGAGCCTTTGAACAATCTGCGCCTCTGAAACCTCTCCTTTGGCAATTTTGACTAACCCAGTCGTCAAACTCAAAGACTCACCAGGAGCGTCCATCTCCGTTGGAGACTCAAAAGAAGTAAGCTCAACACAGTACACTCCATGCATCATGAGTAATGGTGCCTGATCTCTCAAAAACGGGCAGTCCCCCAACTGGTGTGCCGGTTTACCACAAGTGCCACACAGCTCAGCCACCCACTCCGCAATAAAATGTCCCTTGCCACCACATCTATAGCAGAACATATTTTCTTTCTAACGCGCCCACTTGGCCGTCCTCTCAGACTCAGTCCTGCCAGACACCTCCACTATCGCTGTCGACCCGGACTCCTTTCCAGGAATCTCAGTCGAGGCAAGCGCCGAAACCACCTCCATAGCGTGCCTAGACAGAAGCGGCTCCTCAACGGCCTCGTCAACCACCATCTGGTCACAAGCAGGCGGCGGCGGCCGTCGTGGACGGTACCGGCCACCCCGCCCCCCATGGCCACCTCGATGACCATGAAATCCACCCCTCTGTTGGTGACCCGGGCCAGATGCCCCCTCAACAAAGCCTCCTGGGGGCCCCAAGAACGGTCGCTCGGCCATACCATCGCTCTGCCAAGCGTAGCCTCGACCACCGCCCGTGGACGAAGACCCACGGTGCTTACCGACACCATACGCATCAAAACCATCATCACCCCACTGTCCCTTGGGCGCGGCAGAAGCTTGAGGCGGCGGAGGTTGTCGCGTCTGCACCGGCCCGACCCTGTTCGGCGAAGGCTTCGCAACAACGTGAGGCGGCGGAGCCGGCCTTGATAGCTACCCGGTTGATGGCCCGGTTGCAGGTGGCCTCGGCACCGCACCGCCACGGCCAACAGCTACCGGCGCGGGAGGCCGGAGACCCACAGGAGCCGGGGTGGGCGGCCAAGGATACTGTCCGCCACGGCCCGCCGTGGCCATCCCAGCCGCAGCCGGCACCGGAGGCCGGAAACCCGCATGGACCGGGGTCGGTGGTCGAGGACCAGTGCCCCCTACACCCCGGCCCGAAGCCGAACCACCCGCAGGGACCCCTCGACCAGCAGGTAGGTTCGGAGAAGGAGGCAACCCCCGGCCAACCCCAACCCCGGAGGCTGGCGGCGGCACAGAACTACGGTCAGCGCCGGCACCCTGCGGCGTCGCGGATTGGACGCGACCGGTCCCAGCGTTTTTCCCCGACGACAGAGCACCCCCGCGACCCATCATCGGCCCTAGCGGCGGAATACGCTGCGCTCTCCCACACCCTTCCACACGCAGGTTTGGGCTACGACGACGCAGAACCCTAGCTGGTGATGACGAGAGACGAAGCGACGATGGAAACGACGCCCCGTCGCCCACAGCCTTGGTCAAGACCGGCTTCACCTGGGCCACATACCCAGGTGAGACTAGCCCGACCAGCCCACCCGCGAGGCCACGATCGACACCCAGCACCGGCTGGTTTGGCACCAGGTTAGCTTGGGCCTCATACCTAGCTAACCCCGGCCCAACCGAACGCAGCCCAAGAGCGCACTCGCTCGGCCCCTCACGGCCTAAGATCGAGTTCAAACGACGTCGACAGGATGCAGCGATCCCGAGTCCCGGAATAACTGGCGAGACGGCCGCACGCGCCGCCGGCGTTGATTTGGCCGCAGTCCGGCGACTCTTCTTCTTGCGATTAACCATAATCCATGACTCCGGCCGAATAAGATCAAAAACAGTGAGATCAGGGAGACTAACCTTCGGCAAAGGACCCTTCCAAGGTTTGACCGCCGCCGTCGACAATCTCCGATGAACAAGGTGTCGAACCATCTCCCTTTCGTCACCCGCGTGTAGCCCGTTCCTTGCCGGATCATGGAGGGGCAACACTCCACTGATTGGGGATGCGACCTCTTCTTCCGTATAACCGGCATTGAACCAGTCGTTGACGTGGTCGGAGGGAGTCGGCGTCGGCGGCAATGGCGGAGCGTCGTCCGTGTCCTCCTCCTCGGCGTCCGCCAATGCCCAGAACCTGCCTCCGACCCGCCGGCCATCACCGGAGAGGAGAGGCGGCCCGCCCGTGGTCGCCATCACTCGCTAGCTAGCTACACCTAGCGAGGGTGTCCAGCTCAAATACGATTTTTTTTCATTAAGGAACCGCCCAGAGCTATGGATATTCATCAAACAAAGTAATAGCAATCCACTCCCTCCATTCATAAATATAAGATGTTTTGAATATTTTAATGGACTACATATAAACTGAAATGAGTGAACAAACACATTAAAATAAGGCTACATACATCTGATTTAGAAAAATAAAACATCTTATATTTGTCGACCGAGGGAGTAAACTCCAAATGCGAAACTGTGACAAAGAATTATCGGGACATTGCTTGTCCAAGTTTTCTTTCTCTCCTTTAGGCAGCTGTTTCGCTGCTCTTTTTTGTTCCCTTTTGAAGTATAGTACATAACCCTCATTTTCAGAATGGCTTGGAAATTTTGGGAGGACGTGTCATGTTGTCCTGTGCAAACCATGCGTCGGCCGAGATAATGCCGGGACGGGACGTTTTGTATTTGGTCTGTAGGAGAGGGAGTGTGGGGCGCTGGATCCAATTCTTATTTGGCCTGGAAAAGGGCATCTTTGGGCCACGTCGGAGTGCGATGTCCGCTCGTTGGTCCTGCCATGCTCGTGCTTCTGTGGTGTAGTTCGTTCGTCAATCTAAAGAATCGACAGAATACTGTGTTAACTATGCAATTGATTTATAAAAGTTATATTTATATTTTGAACTTCTTTTTGTCAATGGGGATGTATCTCAAAAAGTAGAGCGCTCGCTTAGCATGCGAGAAATTCTTAGGAAAAGGGCATCTTTCCCGGCTCCATTTCATTGAAATGAACCAAACAGAGTAACGATTTATTACAGCGCGTGAGGGAAAACTGAGATATCGACCTTGGCTAAGCATGCGAAGGGTACGGGGATTGATACTCCACATTCCCGAATGCTCTGTTTTGTTGCACTTTTTTGCTGTTGTTCTCTTTTCTTCGTAGAACAATGCACATAAATCACTCACGACCCAAGGGTTAAATACCACGCGCAGTCTGCCTGCGCCTAATTTCATTCTTTTCATTTCTGGTTGCGTACAATGTGTGGCAGGTACGGCCGTTTTCTTTTCCTGTTTTTTCTCAACCAATTTTTGTTTTGTTCTATTTAGCTTTTTCTTTTTCTTGTACTCCAATGCGTAAACTATTTTCATATTTATTTTTCTTTTTTATTAAATGCATGAACTATTTTTCAATTTCATGAATTATTTCAAACCCATGAACTTTTTCTTTTTTCAAATTCATGAAATTTTCTCAAATTAGTGAATATTTTTTCAATTTAAGAACTTTTCAAAATTTGTGTGCTTTTTCAAATCCATGAAATTTTTTCAAACTCGTGTTTATTTTTCATATTCATGAACTTCTCAAATTAGTGAACCGTTTTCAATTTTCTTGAACTAGTTTGTGTTTTGTGTTCTTTCTTTAAAATTTTCATGAACCTTTTCAAGTGAACTTTTTTCAAATCCATGAATTTTTCCTTAGATGAGTGGTTTTTTTAAAATTTCCATGAACTTTTCAAATCCGTTAATTTTTCGTCAGACGAGTGAACTTTTTTCAATTTTCATGAACTTTTTTGAATACGTGAGCCTTTTATTTTTTTAAACAAATTTGTGAACTTCTTTTGATTGTTCGTGAGCTTTTTTTGTTTGAAATCTGTGAACTTCCAAATTTTGGAACAGCACGGCTGCAATTGTTTTATAAATATTTTGCAGTACTATCTGTTTGTAGTACACAGGTAACTCTAGTGGTTAGCCAAGCGTGTGCGGCATTGCAATGGTGCGAGTTCAAATCGTCACTGCAGCAAGTTTATTTTTAGTGTTTTTTCGGTGACGTTGTTCGTTAGTGGGCCACCCCACCAGGGCGCTGCAGTGGGCGCCAATTGGGTTCGGCGGCGCTGAAGGCGCCAAATAGGAGGTCCCCATAAATCGTGACTAGTTTTCTTTGAAGGATTCGTGACTACTAACTAGCGCATGGTCAGTTGGCTACCGGTAGCAGCCCATAGCCCACGGCCCAGACATTCCATTCATAGCCGAAAACGACAGTACCATGGGCGATTTCCTATTTGTCACTCGCTGCGTCGAACAGTCGACGCAATGCACATGCAAACCACCCGAGCGCGGAATCTGGGCCGGCCCACTCAGAGCGTGACAACAGTGGGCGCCAGCCGTTTCTGGGAACTTTCCAGATGGTTCCCGGAACCGGGTTCTTTTGTTTTATGTCCTTCTACTAGTTTCTGGGGGTTTTCCGAGTGTTTTTTTTTGTACATTTCTTTCTTTCCTTCTTTCTGTTTTCTTTGTTTCTTTCTCATTTATTATTTTTCTTACTTTATTTTAATTTTCCTTTTTTGCATTTTCAAGCATTTTTTAATTTTCCAAATATTCATTTGGAATTTTAACAAATTCTTGATTTCAAACAACGTTCGTAGTTTGAAAGTTTTGTTCCCATATTCAGAAAATATTCCTATTTTCTAATTTTTTTCACAATTAAATAAATTGATTATACCAAATTTTGTTCACATTTTCAAAGTTTGCTCACAAATTCTGAGATTGTTTAGAATTTCAAATTTTGTGAATATTTTCAAAAAATATTTGGCATTTTCCATTATTTGTTCATGTTTTCAATAATTATTTGCAATTTGAAAATAACTTTTCGGAATATGAAAAATTATTTGTGTTTTTCAAAAAAATTAAGAGTTTCAATTTCTTCGGGTTTGTAATGTTTTTTTCAATTTTTCATTATAGTTCTTAATTTTTTAATATGTGTCTGTTTTAAAAATAGTCCAAATTAGTGAGTCTAAAAAATGTTCCAAAATTTTCAATATATTTCCAATTTAATTTTTTTTTCATAAATTAATTTGTTTCCTTTTTAGAAAGTTAATTCATTGGTTCTAAAATTGTTCACTTTTTGTGAAAACTTATTGATGATTTTCAAAAACTGTTTGGGATTTTAAAAATTGTTGCCCTTTTTCAAGATTTAATCACAAATTCAAAAACGAATGTTCATGTTTATTTGTTCCTCAAAATGAATTTTTTTTCACATTTTTTAAAAACTTGTTCGTCTTTATCAAAATTGCTCGTAATTTTAAAAATTGTTCCCGTTTTTCAAAATTTGTCCACAACTTAAAAAGTTGTTCGTGTTTTAAAATTTTGGCCTGGCGCTACTGTATGTTTTTTGGAAGGGAAGCTGGCGGCCGACCTCGGTTTGACATTTTGCAAGCATCGGCTGTTGGCCACGCAAAGCTATAGGTCACATGGCCGCGTAAGGAGTACTATGGTTGGCGGAGAACTGCGAGACGATGTATGGTATGCATGCAATATGGTCGGCATGCATTGCATTGCTCAAGTTAAAGCTAAGGCAATGTGCAAGTGTCCAGAGGCCATTAAATATGAAATTCTATAGGCAAGTAGTATTACTCCATATCAAAATGTAAGGCGTTTTTAAAGTTAATTTAACCGACAAAAGCATCTTATATTTTGGTATGGAGGTAGTACTTCCTTGAGGAGATTTTCTCCTTAACGCATCTCTAGCCGATCCCTTAAATAGCTGTTAGAGAAGTAAAAAAAATTACTCCTCCATCGGACGAGTAAAAATACTCCTCCGCGACCTGGGTGGGGTAAAATTTTCTTCGCGTTTGCATCGGCCTTGCGACTCGCTTGAAGCACCCCGTCAACTACTCCTTCGATGTTAACTTCGGGCCACGCCGTTGACCGGACCGGTGTACGGACTTGCAAGGAGCTGCTCCCGGTGCAGCGACTGCTCGATGTGGAGGTGCACTTTAGGTACCAGACACACCCATTGCTTGATCCATGGCCTCCGTGGCGAGGTCCTGCGCAGTCATCTGCTATGCCGTGATACTGGATGTGGCCGACGGTCATATCCGGCTTGGGTTTAGCTGGCACAGATCGGCTCGTTGATGGACGTGTATCGGCTCGGCGATGGACATGTTGTCGGTGGCGCATCGCCCGCGTGGTCACCATAGTAAGTGATCGACGGAATGCATAAGCCAATTATAAGTTTTACTCCGCTAAGTTTACGGGGTCGGCTAGAAACAACCAAAAACTTAGAGTAGTAAATTTACTCCACCAAGGTTTATTCAACCATTTACTCCTTTGTTTTTTAGTAGATCGACGCCCTCAGGCAGAAGCTTTGTGGTACTCTTGAGAATACGGAGCATATCTCTTTTTCCATTGTTCTTTGGCTAAATTCATTTGGAGTTGCATTAGACTTTGGCTTCATGTTAACTGAAACCCCTCTTCTTTTGAGGACCTACAGCGTTGTGTTAATTCTCTAACAGGCCGGTCTAAACGGGTCTTTATGATGGGCTGGGCTGCGATCTGTTGGTCGTTATGGACTACTAGAAACAAGTTCACTATTGAACACATTTTCTCGGCTAACCCAGTGAATTGCTTATTTAAAGCCAATGTCTTTTTGCAGCAGTGGAGATCATTGACTAAGGAAGGGGACTTAGAGGCTTTCGACGATATGCTATCTAAAATGAAATCTACGGCTTCTTCCCTGCTACGGCGCTCCAGGAGGATGGATCCCTAATTGGTTCGGCTGTTCGTCGTGCTGGCCTGCGCGCCATGTTAGGCTGGATGCCTTGTACCCGTACTTCTTAGCCTTATTCTGTTGAACTTATGTGATGTCTTGTGTTGGTGTATGACTCTGCCTGATGGCTTTATCTATAAAGTCGGGCGCTCGCCTTTTCTCTAAAAAAAAAGGCAGAAGTTTCACTGCCTTTCTTCTCCCATTTAGGAAGACTTCAAGCACGAGATGCCCACCTAATTTACATGCATGGTGCAAGCGACTTGAAGCGGTCATATTAGTCATCAAATACTCGGGATATTCATCAAGCAAAATAACAATAATCTACTCGTAATCGGTAAGGAAAACCAGAGCGAAAATTCCAAACGCGAAACTGTGTCGAATTGCTTGCACAAGTTTCCTTTCTCTCCTCGAGGCAGCTGTCTCGCGGCGTTTCTTTTCTCTTTTTTCTCCCCTTTGAAGTTGCATAGCATAACCATAATTTCCAGAATGGCTTGGAGCCTTGGAAATTTTGAGAGGACGTGTCATGTTGTCCTGTGAAACCATGCGTCGGCCGAATTAATGCAGGGACCTGACGTTTTGGGTTTCTTCTGTAGGAGAGGGAGTGTGGGGCGCTGCATCCAGTTCATATGCGGGCCTCGAGATTGGATAGGTTTTCCGAAGGTATCGTTGGGCCACGTGAGAATGCGATGTCTGCTCGTAGGCCCTGCCGCGCTTCTGTGGCGTAGTTGGTTCGTCAATCAAACGAGTCGACAGAACTGTTTTGGAATCTGCTTATCTCTCTCTAAATCCAAGAAGGAAAAAGGGAATTGCAGCAGAGTGGGGTGCCGTAACATTTCACTCTCGTGAAGATCCACAAATTCACGTTTCTCTTGGCGCTCCTTGACCTGTGCCACCGTCACTATTCTCGATGTCTTCCACTTTCTCTTGGCGCTCCTTGACCTGTGCCACTATCGCTATTCTCGATGTCTTCCATTCCCATAGCCCCATAGGTTCTAACATTTGTATTGTTTCTTCTCTCACTGTCTACTCAGTATCTATATATGACTATCACCTATTTGATGTACTAAGCTATTGTTATCGATATAAAGAAGAAGAAAAACCTTACGACATCTTGAGATTAATGGAAATGGGAAGGTTGTCATCTGCTCGAACGAAACTGTAGTGGTGTATATAAAGGCCAGTGACCAAAACATCTCCTATTGTAAAGAATACAATGGTTGCATGGTAGCCATTCATTGTTTTTCCATGAGCTGAATGCCATGGGTACTTGTTGTGACAGTAACCAAAATTACGTATAACAGGTTTTTCCAATTCGACTAGGTCTAACTTGGTATCTAAGCACCGGAAAAATACAAGTTGTACCTTTACGTTGCAAGATCATGTTCCTCGGGTTTGCTAACCCATGTTATCAACCCACAGGCGTCATGGGCCCGCTACACGAGCGTATCACCCCACAACCGAGAGCAAACATAACTTATGACAAGACTAGTCCAACAAGAGGGAACATGCACCCTTATAAGTCGTGCTCTGTCTCCTTCGACAAACGATATATGGGAATAAACCCAACAAATCTCCCATCAACTAACACCACTCTTTCCAGTCCATCAACTATGATCGACCATCCGTGAGTCCATCGAGATTTATCTTTGGCACCTGGGCTCCAATACCACTTATTAGAATAGTTCGAGATGAATAGTCAATGCAGCAGGAACAAGTAATCACACGAGGCACGACACTGAAATTTGTTAACGAGGTTCGCCGAACATTGGCTACATCCTTGGGGCATGACTACGGCCCCTTTTCACCATAACACCATCACAATACCGCACATCAGCCACCCTGGAGCCGGCACACGCCGGTGGCTCTCCCTGCGTGATTGTGTTAGAGCATATCTAGCAGACCCCGCATCCGGCCGGAAAACGGCCTTTGTGGGCTGGCTCGGACGACCGCAGATCCAGACCCCCCAAATGGACCCGTATAAAAGGAAATTCGCGGAATATACTTTTTTATGGGTCGGCTTTTTGCGGGGCCTGCTTGGGCACCGCCGCGTCGACCCGCAAACAGAAAACGCCCAATTCTCAAATTTGACATAGGTTCGCACAAATAAGTTCAAATTCAAACAACATAACACAGTTTACGCAAATAAAAGCTTCAGTTTAGTAGAACAAACGCAAAAGAGGGTCTTGCAAAAGTGACGACCACGCCGGGCATCATCTTGGTCGATCTTCACTCCGCGCCATCGACTCCATCTTGAAGTTCATCGCCACCACCGAATCCACCTCTGGCGCTTGTTCCAACTCCGGCACCAAAATCATCGACATTGCCACCATATGGAGCAGAAAAAACATCTCGGACACTATAACACGCACTGGCCGACGCAACCATTCTCTTCAAGATTTCTCTCCTTGCTATATCATGCCATTCTTTGGTGAGGTAGTCCATGTCATTGCGGTTCATTGTCATGCTTTTGTTCTCTTTGGCGAGCAACTTGGACATGGCTTTGTTTTCAGCGGCACGTGCTCTTCTCTCCTCAATGGCCGCTTCGCGCATCCCCTCTTCCTTGAGCAATTGCACTTTTCTTGGATCTCATTTGCCTTCTTCTTGGCCAACTCTTTCTTGATTTCCAACAAATTCAACAACATCAACTCATTTGATTGCACCATGGCATCAATCTTCTCCCTTAAGCTCAATGCTTCCTACTCTCTCTTCATCTTCTCCTTAGTCTTCTTGTCGCCATCGGGCTTGTTCAAATTTCTTGGGCCATCATCATCCTCATCTTCATCCATGTTTGTAAGTGAACCTCTCTTCGGTGGGGATTCTTTGTCGATCAACTTCCACTTCTCGCACTTTTTGAGCAAGTCCCAACAATGCTCTAGTTTGAAGAAATTGCCTTCCGAAGCTTCCATGTCTTTGTATCTATGTTGGGAAATTTTGTCCTACACAATGTGAAGAAGTGAAATGAGAGAAAGTTTACATGGGATGTCTCCCACTCCACCTCCACCCACGCCGATAGGCTCTCCGGCGATCTCCCTCCCTAGCCACTAATCTCCCAAACCAATCCACTCATCCTCTCCGTCGTCTCCTCCTCTCTACGAGGATCACCTTCTTCGATGGATGAGGGTTCTGGTTCTACCCTTGGCTTGGATTTCTCCAAGGGGCTGGCTTTTGCAAATGAGATCTATAGATCTTGTGGCGTCTCGGTTCATCCTTCGGAGGGCACGGATTCTTTCATCATGGTGGTCTCGTTTAGTACGCATGATTTCCACCTTTCAGAGGATTCGGTGGCAGCAGCTCTTGAGGCCGCTATTGGTGGATCGGCGATTGAGTTCATGGTTTCCATTATACGTGACAAGGTATTCTCCTTTCATGTTTCATGCAAAAAAATTGGTCTCTACGTTCTTGCTCTTCGATCTTTCGCTTGTGAGCATTTTAAGTGCTTCTTCCACCTTTGGGCCCATGGTGGTCCTAATTGGAGACGTGAGGTCTTGATTTGGAGAAAAGAGTGTGATGCTGAATGGGTTTTTGTTAGTCCTACCAAACGTCGTGCTACAATGGGTATGATGACCATGCATAAACCCCCTGTTAAATCTTCTTTGAAGTCTGCCCCTAGTTGCAGGAAGAAACTTTCATTTGCTACGTTTCAGAACTATCCTGCTTGCAAAGGTTATCAATACCCTGCCATGCAAACATGCATTGACACTGTCCAGGATGCGGGTTATGTTCTTAATCAGCGGGAGCGCGTCATTATTCATTCTCCTCCGGGCCGGAGCTCTGGTGGACGGTGGCTACTCCACCGATCTGTTTAGGTATGATTCCTCTGCCACCCGCTCGATCTGCGCCAATCTCGCCTGAGTTGGTTCCTCAATCTTTGGAGCATCTGTTGGGCAGGTCTGGGATTTTTTCAAATCACCACCTTCCTGACTTATCTGCAATTGATGGGCCCATTGTGCCATCTAGGGCCGTACCTGCCCAGCCCAGCAGCCCACCATCTGAGACATGCGTAATCTCTCCGAGCCCAGTCAATGCTGAATCTCCCAATGCATGGCAAGTCAATCAGAATCGTAACTTATCGCCTACCCGGATTTTGGGCCAGTCAGTTGAGGATTTGGATGGATTTCTTTCTATGGTTGATGAAATGGCGTTTAATGTCTGGAAATGCCACAACTGCTTTTCTATGGCACATATCACCTCCAATTGCATCAATCAAACGCGTTGTCGCCGTTGTTTTCGGCCAGGCCACAAGGCAAAATCTTGCACAGGATCTGCACCGGCAGGAGGTTTTAGGTGGGTCCCACGCGTCATTGAGAGTCCATCTGATAGCCCACCTCCGGTTTTACGGCTTGACGCCTCGAGTTCCCTCCAACCTACTGCTACAGCCTGCCCATTGATACGTCCCCTCGACGAGTTACATCTAGCTTCGTCATCTGAGCCTACTTCGCCTCCACCTCCGCCACCCCCATTACCACCATCCCCTCTAGCTCCGCCTCCGCCACCACCATTACCACCATTACCACCATCCACCCCAGCTCCACCATCCACCCCGTGACCAGATACGCCGCCACCTCCAATCACAACACCTCCGTCATTGCCGCGCACGCCATCAATAACTTCACCGGAGATGGCCAACTTTGAGCTGGACCCTCTGCCGTACATGCCGCCGGGCTTTGAGATCATCGATGGAGGGCCGCTCCGTCTGCCTCACACCTTTTTTGCTCTAGCTGCTGCGCCTGACAGAAGGCATGGAGTGCACGTCAGGAAAGAAGGGAGGTGGCCACGAGGGTGGAGGGCGCCCCCCTAGGGCGCGCCCCCTGCCTCGTGGGCCCCCTTCGGTCCACCGACGTACTTCTTTCACCCATATATACCTACGTACCCTAAAACTTCCAGAACAGATATTAGATCGGGAGTTCCGCCGCCGCAAGCCTCTGTAGCCACAAAAAGTCAATCGAGACCCTGTTCCGGCACCCTGCCGGAGGGGGGAACCCTCACCGATGGCCATCTTCATCATCCTGGCGCTCTCCATGACGAGGAGGGAGTAGTTCACCCTCGGGGCTGAGGTTATGTTCTAGTAGCTATGTGTTTGATCTCTCTCTCTCTCTCGTGTTCTTGATTTGGCACGATCTTGATGTATCGCGAGCTTTGCTATTATAGTTGGATCTTATGTTTCTTCTCCCCTCTACTCTCTTGTAATGGATTGAGTTTTCCCTTTGAATTTATCTTATCGGATTGAGTCTTTAATGATTTGAGAACACTTGATGTATGTCTTGCGTGGGATAACCGTGGTGACAATGGGTTATTCTATTGATTCACTTGATGTATGTTTTGGTGATCAACTTGCGGGTTCCGCCCATGAACTTATGCATAGGGGTTGGCACACGTTTTCGTCTTGATTCTCCGCTAGAAATTTTGGGGCACTCTTTGAAGTACTTTGTGTTGGTTTGAATAGATGAATCTGAGATTGTGTGATGCATATCGTATAATCATACCCACGGATACTTGAAGTGACATTGGAGTATCTAGGTGACATTAGGGTTTTGGTTGATTTGTGTCTTAAGGTGTTACTCTAGTACGAACTCTGGGGCTGTTTGTGACACTTATAGGAATAGCCCAATGGATTGGTTTGAAAGAATAACTTTGAGGTGGTTTCATACCCTACCATAATCTCTTCGTTGGTTCTCCGCTATTAGTATCTTTGGAGTGACTCTTTGTTGCATGTTGAGGGATAGTTATATGATCCAACTACGTTATTATTGTTGAGAGAACTTGCACTAGTGAAAGTATGAACCCTAGGCCTTGTTTCCTTTCATTGCAATACCGTTTGTGCTCACTTTTATCGTTTGCTACCTTGCTGTTTTTATATTTTGAGATTACAAAAACCTATATCTACCATCCATATTACAAAAACATATATCTACCAACCATATTGCACTAGTGCACCTATACAATTTACCATTGTATTGGGTGTGTTGGGGACACAAGAGACTCTTTGTTATTTGGTTGCAGGGTTGCTTGAGAGAGACCATCTTCATCCTACGCCTCCTACAGATTGATAAACCTTAGGTCATCCACTTGAGGGAAACTTGCTACTATCCTACAAACCTCTGCACTTGGAGGCCCAACAATGTCTACAAGAAGAAGGTTGTGTAGTAGACATGAAGCTCTTTTCTGGCGCCGTTGCTGGGGAGGTTAGTAATTGAAGGTATATCTTTAGATCTTTCAATCGAATCTTTTTGTTTCTTATTTTAGCACTAGTTAGTTTATAAAAGAAAATTACAAAAAAATGGAATTGAGCTTGCCGTGGTGAAGAACCAATCTTCACGGTATCTTGGACCTCAGATCACCTCCTATTAGTGATGTCTACTACACAAACTTCTTCTTGCACGGCCAACATCGGATCATGTTCCCTGTGTGGTTTCTGTTGCCGCTTCTATTCCGAAAGCCAAAGTCTTCCGTTTTGAAAACTATTGGGTAAATCTCCCAGGTTTTGCTGAATGTGTTTCTGCAGTTTGGAACATGCCTGTTCAGAGGTCTTCTGCTGTTGGTACAATTTCTGCCAAGTTTAAAGCCCTGTGTTATCCTCTTAAGAGGTGGCATGTAAGCTTTTCGAAGGTTAAAGCCCTAATTGCTGATTGCAACAAGGTGATTTTTCACTTTGATGGTTTGGAGGAACTTCGGGCGCTCACTTGGCCGGAGATAAATTTTCGTAAAATCGTTAAGCTCCATCTTGAAGATACCATTCGTTTGCAATTTATCTACTGGAAGCAGCGCTGAACTATCCGATTCGTCAAAGTGGGCGAGGAAAATACCAAATTTTCCACGCCATGGCTACAGAACGATACCGAAGGAATATCATCACCTCCATTAAAGCTGCTACAGGTGAGGTGGTGACTGATCATCATCAGTTAGCTTCCATGTTTTAGTCTGATTTCAAGCGGCGCATGGGCCAAGCCAAGGGTATTCGCATGAACTTTGACCTTAATAGCCTCCTGACTAGAGTCGATGGACTTGAGGCTTTATCCAGGCCATTCACTGATGATGAAGTGGAGGAGGTAATTAAACATTTACCGTCAGACCGTGCCCCTGGCCCGGATGGATGTACATGCCTTTTTATGAAGAGATGTTGGAGTGTTCTTAAGACAGATTTTATGAAGTTGGTTGCGGATTTTTATGAGGGAAAATGCATCTTGGAATGTCTTAACACCTCTCTCATTACCCTCATACCTAAGAAGCTAAACCCTGAGTCTGTTGGTGACTTTCGGCCAATCTCTTTAACCAATACATGCCTTAAGTTCTTAACCAAGCTTTTGGCGAATCGATTGCAAAAAGTAATCCTACAATGCATCCATCGAAACCAATATGGCTTCCTCAAGTGTCCTCTATCCAGGACTGCCTTGCGTGGTGTTTTGAACACATACACCAATGCGAAGCGTCAAAGAGGCCCATTGTTTTATTGAAGCTGGATTTCACAAAAGTGTTTGACACGATTGAACATGATGCCATTCTTAGAATTCTTCAGTGTAAGGACTTTGATGATCGTTGGAATGGTTGGGCCAGTAACCTTCTTTCATCTGGTTCTTCTGTGGTCCTGTTAAATGGAGTTCCTGGCCAACATTTTCAGTGCAAGTGTGGAGTTCGTCAAGGTAATCCTTTATCACCTCTTCTCTTTGTCATTGCGGTGGATCTCCTACAATCTGTGGTGAATGACATGTGTAGCCGTAATATCCTCAGCTTGCCAATCCCAACTAGGTCAAATGACTATCCCATTGTTTAGTATGCGGATGACACACTGATAGTTTTGCCTGCGGTTGATAGCCAATTGATTGCTCTCAAGGATATGTTACACAATTTTGCTGAGTCCACGGATTTGCGGGTCAACTTTAGTAAATCCTCCCTCATCCCAATGAACATGTTTGAGGAAGAAGGAATTCGTATTGCTGCTTTACTTGGATGCTCTGTAGGCTCAATGCCCTTCACGTATATTGGTTTACCCATGGGCACCTTTAGGCCGACCATTTACGATTTGTTGCCTCTTGTTGATCGCATTGAGAGAAGGTTATCTGCAACTTCTTGTCTCCTCAATCAAGGCAGTAGGCTTCAACTACTGCAGTCAGCCCTCACGTCCATGCCCATTTACTTTCTCTACTCCTTATCTATACCGCAAGGTATCCTCAAACATATTGAAAGGATTGAACGGCAGTGTCTTTGGAGAGGGAATACTGGAACTCCTAGACAGTCTCTAGTTGCACGCGAATTGGTTTGTAAGCCAAAGAAGTATGGTGGGCTAGGAGTCACTCATTTGGGAGTGCAAAATGAAGCTCTTCTGATCAAGCATCTGTTCAAGTTCTTCAATAAGAAAGATGTTCCATGGCTTAATTTTATTTGGGATTCCTATTATCATTCGTCAGCCCCCCAAGTTACTCAGCTTTGTGGCTATTTTTGGTGGCGTGATGTGCTCAAGTTGTATGACAAGTTTTGTTCGCTTGCCACACCACAAGTACATGCTGGAGACACTGTGGTTTTCTGGCTTGATCGCTGGCAAATTGAAAACAGAATGTTTGCTCTTAAGGATCGATTCCCTAGACTTCATTCATTTGTCATTGATGATGTGATAACAGTCAGGGACTTTTTTTCTTACCAGTCGGCTGTTGAAGGTTTTCATCTACCTTTTTGTTCGGAGGCATATCTGGAACTATCTCAGCTTCAGACTTTGTTACAACCCATCAGCTTGCATTCAGATGAGAAGGATGTTTGGAAATGGCCATCTATATCTGGGGAGTATCAATCTAAGCTCTACTATGAGTTCACCTTCTCTCATTTGGGGATTGACCCAATCTTCAAGTACATTTGGAAATGCTCCTGTACCCTCAAAATCAAAGTTTTTGGATGGCTTTTATTGATGGATGGCCTTAACACACGGGACATGATGCAGAGGAGGCATTGGAATATCCAGGATGATACTTGTGTTCTTTGCCAGTCTTCCTTCCATGAAGATAGTCCACCTCTTTTTCTCTTGCAATTTTAGTCAAAGAGTTTGGAATTATCTTGGGATTTCCTGGCCGGCCTCACCCAACCAGTCTACTTTCATGATGGCCTTAGCTTCTAGGAAGGATTTCAATAGGCCTTTCTATTCTGAGGTGTTTTTATTGCAGCATGGAACATTTGGACGCAGAGGAATAGCAAGAACTTTAGAATGAGACTCCTAGTTTTAGAGCTTGGAGGAGGAATTTTGTGCATGACCTTTCATTATTAGCTCACAGAATCAAATGTAAATATAGGGACAGTCAGTTATCTTGGATAGCTTCTCTCCCCTAAATCTTTTTGTAAGTATGATAGCTCTCTTTGTAAGTCTTGTATTTTCTTTCTCTTCCCCTTAGTTGTAGAGAGAACCTTTTGCTTTTATGGATTGAATAAAGGACTGTGAGGCTGTTGCCTAGCAGTATATAGTCAAAAAAAGAAGTGAAATGATGCAATCATTTCATATGATGCAATATGATGATGCACAACTTGAACAAAGGCAAAACAAACTCACATAGTCGGATTCCATAGTTCCACTTGGAGGTGTATTGCGTACTTGCTCCAAGCAAGCTGCCCAACGGCTGACATAGGCTTGATCACCTTCCAACACCCTTGAAGTGACCGAAATGTGTGTGGAGTCCTATTGGGGTACTTCGCCATCATGCGGAAGTATTGATCTTCGATCCTTTGCCAATACCTCTTGGCGGTTTGAGAAGTACCCGTGCATGCATCAAGAGACACCGCACTCCATGCATTGATCAGAATTTGATCTTCCAAGATCGTGTAGTTCTTCGATCTCTGGCTTTTCCCAGTTTTGTTTGTGATTGCTCATACGCTATCTCATCGATCTCCTCCAATTCTTCCTCACAACCATGATCATCCATGCCGCCCTCCGTTTCATTGTAGTCGAATGCGGCGAATGGGGCTTGATCAATGTCAACGGCGTTGGTGTCCAACAAGTTCACGAACTCGGCAGTTGCATTGTTCGAACCACCGCTATAGTGAACGACAACAAGTCACGAGCTATCGCAAAATGGCGAAAAGCAAAGAAAATTGCCATGACCGAAGACACATACCTTCCGGCCATTTCGTCAAAGACCTCGCTTGCGGGGGGAGCAGCACCGTTGAGCGGCATTGCCGGGGAACCTCTTTCCGTGGCGGAGGGAGTGGCTGAAGGAGGCGGCTTCTTTGTAGCCGGAATCCTCTTCCTCTTGACGCCGGTGGCCTTGGCGACCTTCTCCGCCGCCGGCCGGGATCGCGCAGCGGCATTGGCGCCTGGAGCGCGGGCCTGCGCGGCGGGGGCAGCCGGATTCCCGCCCTGCATGACCACGTTGCCCTGCCGCTTGCAGGCAGGCATGGTGGTACCTTGGGCGACGGCGGGGCCAACATGGCCGGCGATGAGATCCGCCCGAGGGGAAGATGAGCGTGCGCGACCTCGGCGGTGACGGGGGACAGCAGGGAGTCATCCATGGCGGCGAAGGACGGCCGGGGAAGATGCACCGGAGCATGCGGTGTCGGGGCAATGGTGGCGGAGGGCGGGGGGAGTGGGAACGGCTGCGCGGAAATGTCCCTCCCACCAAATCTTGCTGCGGATAGGGGCTAAGCTCGGGTCGTCCTCCTAGCCCGTGAATCTAGAGATCGGGGGAGATGTTTTGCCGCGCCCCGCAAAAAAATTTAAGGGTCGGCCGCGGATGCGATGTCTGATCGGGCAGGTTTTCCCGCCCCGACCCGCATTTTGGCGGTTATTTTGCAGGGCGGGGCGGGAAGCGGGGTCTGCTAGAGATGCTCTTACTATGTTGGCATATATTACATCTGTGCGTATGCCTTCACATTATCTAGGAGGCCTAGGATACAAGTGTCATATTAGGACACGACTCCCACCTTATCTAGACGGAATACAACTCAGAGTGAGAGTGTAACCTACCTCGTACTGATTATTCGACACAATTCTGATAGACACTTACTGTTCGATTGTTAAACCATTATGGTTTTGATTATAGAAAATGGTTTCTCTAACACATAAAGGTTAGTAAGCTGGGGGAACAAAAATATATAACAATTTGCAAAATCATCTTATGAAGTTTATCTCTTCCTGACCTCTAGGCCCCTGGGCGTATTACATACCCCACACTTCTAATACCTACATAATCAAACCGATGATAGCCTTTTGTGATGCTTTCGCCAATAAAAGCCAAAAAGAACTACTAGGTAGAAGAATAGAGCTAGGGACCAGACATTTTGGGTTTGTTCTGTAGGAGAGGGGAGTGTGGGGCGCTGGATCCAGTTCATAAGTGGGCATCGAGATTGGATAGGTTTTCCAAATGTCTGATTGGGCCACGTCAGATTGCGATGTCTGCTCGCAGGCCCTGCGGTGCTTCTGTAGCATAATTCGTTCGTCAATCAAGTGAATCGACAGGAACTCCTCGAACAAAAATGAATCGGCAGAATATTGTGTTAATTCCAAAAGATTAGTATTGTGTTAACTGCAAAAACAACAGAATACTACCTCTGTTTCAGTTTACAAGTCCTACGCGTATACCTAGGTTACCAATTTTATCACCCTAATATAAACTATATAACATAAAAATTGTACCTTTTAAAAATACAAACTCTGAAGTTTATGTTGCTATATTTTTTGTATTAGGTTGGTCAAATTGACGACCTAAGGATACGCGCACGACCTATAAAATGAGAGAGATAGTACTATGGTTTAGCTGAGATGGTAGAGCGCTTGCTTGGCATGCAAGAGGTGCTGGCATCGTTGCACCGAATCGCCAACCGCTTCTCTTTTGCTGCTCTCTGTATCGATGGATGGACGATGGGCGTGGTTGTGCATTTCTATTTCGACCAAGTTGCTCTATTACGGAATCTTTTTATCTATCTCTAAATCCAAAAATGAAAAAGGGAACTGCAGGAGAGTGGGGAGCCGTAACATTTCAGTCTCGTGAAGATCCACAAATTCATGTTTTTTTGGCCCTCCTTGACCTATGCCACTGTAACGCCCCGGATTCGATGCGCCAGGTGTCTGTCGGTTATTCGCCGTCCTTGCCATGTCATGTGCTCGCGTGTTGCATTTCACCATGTCATCATCTACATTTCATATCATGTCATCATGTGCATCTCTTTCTGCATACGTGTTCGCCTCTTGCATCCGAGCATTTTCCCCGTTGTCCGTTTCGTGATCCGGCACTTCTATGTCCCCCGGCGCCCCCTTTTACCTCTTTTTGTGTGCGGGTGTTAAACGATCTCGGAATGGACCGACGTTTGCCAAGCGGCCTTGGTATAGCATCGGTAGACCGCATGTCAAGTTTCGGGTCATTTGGAGGTCGTTTGATACTCCAACGATTAACTGGGTAACCGCAAAGGCCTCTTTTGTGTGCAGCCGAACAACCCCTTCAAAGTGGCCCAAAACCCATCCTAACCCCCTCCATCTTCTCGGTCGTTCGATCACGATCGCGTGGCCGAAAACCGCATCTCATTTGGAGTCTCCTACCTCCTCCTACCTATAAATATGTGCTTCCTCCGAAAAATCTCGCAGCCCAAACCCTAAATCTTCCCTCCGCGCCGCGCCGGACATGTCCAACCCCGCGCCGGACACGTCCAGCCGCTGCCCCGTCCAACCGCAAGGCGCCACGTCGCCGCTGCCCACGCCCACTTCGCCGCCGCAGCCCGCGAGGCCCGCCGAGCCCATCGCGGGCCCGTGGGGCCCGTCCGCCCGCGAACCCCGCCCGCCGGAGCTCCGCCGCCGTTCCGCGCGCCGCCACCGCGCCGTCCTCGCCCCGCCGTTGTGCGCCCTCGCCGGCCCCGCACGGCTCCGCCTCCGCTCCTCCCGCGGCGCCCCCGCACGCCCCGCTCCGGCCGTCGCCCACTCCGCCCGCGCGCCCGTCGCCTCTCCTTCGCCGGCCGCCGTCCCCGCGCGCCGGCAACCGCGCCCGCCGCCGCCGTGGAGCTCCCCGCGCCCGCCGGCGACCTCCTCCGCCTCCCCGCGCCGGGATCCGGCTGGATCCGGCGAGATCCGGCCCGGATCCGCCATCTCCGGCCCTCCCTCGTCTTCCCCGGCCACAGCTCCGGCGACCCCATTCTGGCAAGCCTTGGTTCCCGTGCCCGTTGACTTTTTCCCCGAGGTGCAATTTCCACCAAGTCCCGAAATTATTCGCATTCTGGTCCCTTGTTCATCGCATCATAACTTGCTGCATACTGCTCCGTTTTGCGTGCATGATATGTCGAATTGTTCATAGTGAGATGCTCTACATTTTGTTACATCGTGCCATGTTTGTTTGAGGTGATCTTGATGCCCTAATCATCGTTGCAAAACTGCTATGTGATGTTGTCTGCTGTAGTTTATCAGAACATGCTCTTTTGTTATTTTGTATCTTTTTATGTGATTTTCTTTTGAGCATGAAGTCTACGTATGTTATGTGCTACTACATGCCATATTTGCTATGGTGCAACCCGTACTTCATGATATGCCATGTATTGTTTGTTTCAAGCTTGCAAAATAGCCTCCATGATGTTGCTGATTTCAGGACTTAGAATTTCACTAAGTCTGTTTGCTGTTATTTTTATGCCATGTATTCTTGTTGCTACAGTGAGATCCATACCTCTTTTGAGGATGATCAGTAAGGATGTTTTGTAGATATGGTTGTGCTCTATCCATTTATGCCTCTGGTTGCAATTGTAGAGTGCTCTAGCATGTCTTAATCTTTCTCTACTTTTGCTATAAAATATTCCTGGCAGATTGTTTACATGTTATTCAATTTTGCCAAGGTTGTTGTAGTTGATCCGTGCATGATATGTTGTTGTTCTTGCCATGTATAGCTTCTATGCCATGTCTAATTGCTGGATGTATTCTTAGTTTTTCATGCAATGCCTCGTAGTGAGTGCATCGAGCTCGTAAACATGCCTACTTGTTATCTGTTTTGCCATGCTCCAGTTTTTTACTAAGTCTGAATCTGATATTATTTGCAATCTTGCCATGTCGTTTTGAGCTTGTTCTAGTAGTTTATGGAGATAGCTCAGTGTTCATGTTTTGTAATGCTTTACCTGTATATCATGTATATGCCTTTTGTTTTCATGTGGAGATCCTGTAGCTTGTTGTTTTGATACTTGCTAGATGCCTACTTGCTGTTTTGGACAGATTGTTGTTATGTCTTGTATAGTGTGTATGTGTTAAACCGTTGCTCCGTTTTGGGTGTGCTCTATATGAAACTTACTTAGAATTGCATGTAGCTTCATATTATCATGTTGCATCCTTGTTTTGATGTGTTTGCTTGATGTTTGAATGCATTTTGTATCAATGCCATGCTTACCTTGTTTTGCTCATATCTCCTAGGCCGTAGCTCCGAATCTAATGAACTTTATATGTAACTTGACTAGAATTTCGTGTAGATCATCTTGCTGCATCTTAAATTGTTGTTTAACAACTTGAACTTAAGGTTTATTCAGATCTGGACCAATTTCGAAATTTGCATATGAGGACTTACCGGAGTTGTTCTATGTTGTTTCCGGCCTTATTTAAACTTGCTTTGATGTGTTGCTCTTGTATGCATCATTCCTTGCCATGAGTATCTTCATGTAGCCTTGTCATGCATCATATTTGGTTGAGCATCATGCCTTGTTCATGTGCGGCGTGTTTACTTTGTTGTGTGCATCTTCTCGATAGTTCCCGTTTCGTTGCGACCGTGAGGATTCGTTCGTCTACGCTTGGTTCGTCTTCGTGGCTTCATCTTCTTCATGGACTCGTTCTTCTTCCTTGCGGAATTTCAGGCAAGATGACCGTCACCTTGGATCTCATTACTATCATTGCTATGCTAGTTGCTTCGTTCTATCGCTATGCTGCGTTACCTACCACTTGCTGCTCAAGCCTCCCAAATTGCAATGAAACTCTAACCTTTGTCACCCTTCCTAGCAAACCGTTGTTTGGCTATGTTACCGCTTTTGCTCAGCCCCTCTTATAGCATTGCTAGTTGCAGGTGAAGATGAAGATTGTTCCATGTTGGATTATGTTTATATTTATGTTGGGATATCACAATATCTCTTATATTATTAATGCATCTATATACTTGGTAAAGGGTGGAAGGCTCGGCCTTATGCCTGGTGTTTAGTTCCACTCTTGCCGCCCTAGTTTCCGTCATGCCGGTGTTATGTTCCCGGATTTTGTGTCCCTAACGCGGTTGGGTGATTTATGGGACCCCCTTGACAGTTCGCTTTGAATAAAGCTCTTCCAGCAAGGCCCAACATTGGTTTTACCATTTGCCTCAGCCTATTACCTTTTCCCTTGGGAGTCGTGCATCCCGAGGGTCATCTTTATTTTAAACCCCCGGGCCAATGCTTGTCTAAGTGTTGGTCCAAACTAGAGCACCGTGCGGGACCGTCCCTTGGCAACTTGGGTTATGTTGGTACTTGTACACTTAGCTTATCCGGTCGTGGCCTGAGACGAGATACGCGCGGCTACTATCAGGGTGTCGGCACACCGGGAGGTCTTGCTGGACTTGTTTTACCATTGTCGAAATGTCTTGTTATCGGGATTCCGAGTTTGATCGGGTCTTCCCAGGAGAAGGAATATCCTTCGTTGATCGCGAGAGCTTATCATGGGCTAAGTTGGGACACCCCTGTAGGGTTTGAACTTTCGAATGCCGTGCCCGCGGTTATGTGGCAGATGGGAATTTGTTAATGTCCGGTTGTAGTAAACTTAAAGTAAACTCTTCTAAAATACACCAACCGTGTGTGTAACCGTGAGCGTCTCTTTTCGGGGTTGATCGAGAGGAGAACACGGTTTCTGGGTTATGTCTGACGTAAGTAGGAGTTCAGGATCACTTCTTGATCATTACTAATTGGAGACCGCTTGCTTTGCTACTCTTCTCGCTCTTACTTGCGTAAGTTAGCCACCATACTTGCTTAGTCGCTGCTGCAACCTCACCACCTTACCATTTCCTTACCCATTAAGCTTTGCTAGTCTTGATACCCATGGTTATGGGATTGCTGAGTCCTCGTGGCTCACAGATTACTACAACACCAGTTGCAGGTACAGGTTATGCGATGATCATGACATGAGAGCGATGTTTATTTGTGTTGGAGTTCTTCTTCTGCTTCTTCTTCGATTGAGGGATAGGTTCCTGGTCGGCAGCCTGGGCTAGCAGGGTGTATATTGTTTGAGTTTCTGTTTATGTTTCATCCGTAGTCGGGTGTTGATCTTATGTATATGATGTATTGTTGTATTCATGTGACATTGTATGACTTGGTTGTATCCCCACTATTATGTAATGTTGATGTAATGATATCCACCTTGCAAAAGCGTCTTCAAGATGCGCTTCTATCCTTGGTGGGACCTTCGAGTTCCTTTAGGATAGGGTCGCATCTTGGGCGTGACAAGTTGGTATCAGAGCCTCGATCGACCCTAGGAGCCCCCCTTGATTGATCGTGTAGTTTGGCCGATGTCGAGTCTAGAAAAAAATCTTTTTCGTAGTCTAGTTATATCGGAGAGTAGGATTTCTTTTTACTCCTCAGCCCCTTCGTCGCTCTGGTAAGAAATCTTGACGTAGGTGTTTTGAACTACTCCTCTTCTCGTTCAAATTTTTCTTTAGGATCACGTGGTTAGTTTTTTGTTTGTTATCCATCCTCTTTTATCCGGTGCATTTCTCATCAAGTCAAATCAAACCTCTTTGTCCTTTGGGAGATCTATCCTCAGTTCTTGTCAATCGATGTTGTTTTCCTGTCCAAAGTTGTCCTTGTTTTTATTCCCACCCACCCTTCTTCTCGAAGCCGGAGCCCCTAATCGAGTATCCATCCTACTCGTGCGAAGCCTTTGCATTCTCTCCTCAATTATTTCAACCGGTGTCTTCTCTTCAAGCTATTCGTCGGTTCCCCGTTCCAAGTTGCCTTTGTTTTTTTTCCCGCCCTCCCATCCCTTTTTATTCTGGAGCTTGAGCCTCTATTCGTCAATCAATTTCATTCGTGCGGAGTATCTTCAGTTTTTCCTCAATTGTATCAACTGGTGAAATCTCGTCTAGTTCATCATTGTTCGTCGCATTTTCTTTCCGGTGGATCCAATTCAAGTTTTTGGTGTTGATCTTTCCTTCCGTCAGCTCAAATATTTCCTTTGCTTGTTCGCCTCTCACCATTCTTTTATCCCGGAGGCTGAAGACATCTCAGAAGATTCGTGTTTGCATTCAATTATTTCGAGGTTGTCACCTCATTCAAATCTGTCAATCGTTCCGGTGCATCATCTTTTCTTCAATCCTTTCCAACGGTGTTTCTTTTTCAGTGGGCCTTAACCCACAGGTCTTTTCCCAGGATCTTACCTGACTCTTCTAATTTTCCCGGAGTATTCTCAAATCCTTTTCGAAGTTTGACGTAAGAATGAATTTCATCAGTCAGATGCTCTTCCAAGATCGCTTTCAAATTCTTCTCAACTTCGGCTCAACATTAACAGTATTCATTGTTCCGGAGCATCTCTCTAATTCTTCAAGGTGTTTCTCGTCGTCTTTCTCAACATTTGAAGTCCGAAGAAGAGTTTCTTCTAAATCTCGTCCGTTCTCCCGGAGATTGTGGTGCTAGTGCGATGTTATCCTATCTAATTGTTTCCAGTCGCGCAATTCTTTTCATCCATCCGGGGTATCTTCAGGAGTTGTTTTTCCGTCTCGATCATCCGGAGGCCATCTTTTTGGAATATTCCTTCGTTCCAAATTTTCAGCTTCTTTCTTCAATTATTCTATATTCGTGCCCCCTTCGTTCGTCTCAATATTCTTCCAGTGCTTCGTTCTAGTATTCTACAATTGGTTCACGATCTCTTCGTTCTTGTGCATCTTGATTTGCTCAAGTATCTTCGTGTTTTTCTAATTCTTCCCGGTGATTCATTCCTTTTTCATCAGTCTAGTTTGAATTTTTACGGTGGTTCATTGAAGATTCCTTTTTCTTTCTTATCATATCAATTCATTCGTTTCTTTTCAATCCTACCGGTGGCTTATGAAGACCTTCCCAAATTTTCGCGCTTTATCTCCCCTTAATTTTTTTCCCAATCTGAATAAGTTGTATGCAATCCATTGCTCCCATCAATTTAAATGGTGGAGGATAAGCATAACGTAATTCTTATTCTCATTTCATCGTGGTCAAGTTGATTAATTCCTGCCTTCAGAGTTTGTTCTTGTTGAATAATTCGGCGATCTCATTTCGAAGCTCCATCTAATCATCGCAAGGCTTTAATCTTATCCCTTTCATCCTTCAATTTTATCTCGTCATCCTTTTGTTACCGGAGTTCTTCACGGTGGTTCGTCATGATTTAATTCTTTTTTTTTCAAGTGTTCATCAAGATTCTTTTGGAGGAGCTCAAGTATTCTTCTTCTTGCTTCGCGAGGTGCAATTAATTCTCTGTATTCTTTTGAGGTGGAGTTTTGCATTTCTTCTTTCTTCTCAACTATTCAATCTTTTCCGCTTGTGGTCGGTCATCACCTCATAATTTGAGATGTTATCCATAAGTCCATAACAAGCTTATTCTTTTCGTTGTTGATTTTCTCAACAACTCCATTCAATCCTTTCTTCTAAGGATGCTCTCTAATTCATTCATGGTAGAAGTTGTCATCTTCTTCTCCGTTCCTTTTCGTTCAACTATTTCAAGTCTTCCGGAGGCGTTGTGTTGTTCCTCTCGTCAAGTGTCATGCCATCTTGTTAAGTTCAAGTTCTATTCCATTCTATGTTCAACCGAGATCCTATCACAATTCCTTTATTCTTATTCCGCTTCTATCTCGTTCTAACCGGAGTGGTTTCGAATTCGTTTTTGTTTTGGAGCGTTGATTCTCGTCATATTTATCGTTTCTTTTCCTACTCGAGAGTTCTCGACTTTGTTCATCCTCTCTCTTTTGTTCTTATTTCACCTCACCCCTTTTCCCTCCGTCTCGGTCCTAAGATCTCGGGACGAGATCTCTTGTTAGTAGAGGAGAGTTGTAACGCCCCGGATTCGATGCGCCAGGTGTCTGTCAGTTATTCGCCGTCCTTGCCATGTCATGTGCTCGCGTGTTGCATTTCGCCATGTCATCATCTGCATTTCATATCATGTCATCATGTGCATCTCTTTCTACATACGTGTTCGTCTCTTGCATCCGAGCATTTTCCCCGTTGTCCGTTTCGCGATCTGGCGCTCCTATGTCCCCCGGCGCCCCCTTTTACCGCTTTTCGTGTGCGGGTGTTAAACGGTCTCGGAATGGACCGAGGTTTGCCAAGCGGCCTTGGTATAGCACCGGTAGACCGCCTGTCAAGTTTCGGGTCATTTGGAGGTCGTTTGATACTCCAACGATTAACCGGGTAACCGCAAAGGCCTCTTTTGTGTGCAGCCGAACAACCCCTTCAAAGTGGCCCAAAACCCATCCTAACCCCCTCCATCTTCTCGGTCGTTCGATCGCGTGGCCGAAAACCGCATCTCATTTGGAGTCTCCTACCTCCTCCTACCTATAAATATGTGCTTCCCCCGAAAAATCTCGCAGTCCAAACCCTAAATCTTCCCTCCGCGTCGCGCCGGGCATGTCCAACCCCGCGCCGGACGCGTCCAGCCGCTGCCCCGTCCAACCGCAAGGCGCCACTTCGCCGCTGCCCGCGCCCACTTCGCCGCCGCAGCTCGCGAGGCCCGCCGAGCCCATCGCGGGCCCGTGGGGCCCGTCCACCCGCGAACCCCGCCCGCCGGAGCTCCGCCGCCGTTCCGCGCGCCGCCACCGCGCCGTCCTCGCCCCGCCGCTGTGCGCCCTCGCCGGCCCCGCCCGGCTCCGCCTCCGCTCCTCCCGCGGCGCCCCCGCACGCCCCGCTCCGGCCGTCGCCCACTCCGCCCGCGCGCCCGCCGCCTCTCCTTCGCCGGCCGCCGCCCCGCGCGCCGGCAACCGCGCCCGCCGCCGCCGCGGAGCTCCCCGCGCCCGCCGGCGACCTCCTCCGCCTCCCCGCGCCGGGATCCGGCCGGATCCGGCGAGATCCGGCCCGGATCCGCCATCTCCGGCCCTCCCTCGTCTTCCCCGGCCACAGCTCCGGCGTCCCCGTTCCGGCGAGCCTTGGTTCCCGTGCCCGTTGACTTTTTCCCCGAGGTGCAATTTCCACCAAGTCCCGAAATTATTCGCATTCTGGTCCCTTGTTCATCGCATCATAACTTGCTGCATACTGCTCCGTTTTGCGTGCATGATATGTCGAATTGTTCATAGTGAGATGCTCTACATTGTGTTCCATCGTGCCATGTTTGTTTGAGGTGATCTTGATGCCCTAATCATCGTTGCAAAACTGCTATGTGATGTTGTCTGATGTAGTTTATCAGAACATGCTCTTTTGTTATTTTGTATCTTTTTTTGTGATTTTCTTTTGAGCATGAAGTCTACATATGTTATGTGCTACAACATGTCATATTTGCTGTGGTGCAACCCATTCTTCATGATATGCCATGTATTGTTTGTTTCAAGCTTGCAAAATAGCCTCCATGATGTTGCTGATTTCAGGACTTAGAATTTCACTAAGTCTGTCTGCTGTTATTTTTATGCCATGTATTCTTGTTTGTTGAGTATATTGTGTACGTGTATATTTGTGTGTAGGGCCCACCTCCTGTTTCCTTTGTATAGTTGAGGTTGTGGCCCACCTCTGTACTTATATATACGTGCCTGGTGCACCGATCAATACATTGAGATTGCACAGCCCATATCTTGTCTTTCTACATGGTATCTATCGCAGCACGATCCTAACCCTAGCCGCCGCCGCCGCCGCGCCTCCGCGCCGCCGCCGCCGCCGTCTCTTCCCGCCGCCGTCACCAGCCGCCGCCGCCGCCGCCCCTGGTCACCGCCGCCCCGCCCTCCCCGCTTCACTCGCTGCCGCCGCCGCCTCTCCCGAGGCCGCCGCCGCGCCTCGTCGCTTCCGCCTCTCCCCGCCCGCGCCGCGCCCCTCCCTCTCTCCCCGCGCCGCGCCGCCATCCTCCCTCCCCTCCAAACTCCCTGCCACCCGCTCCGCCCCCTCTCCCAACCCGCGCCGCGTTCCAAACCCTAACCCTAGCCATGAGCTCCTCCTCCTCCACCGTCTCCAACCCATTCGCCGGTCCCGATGTCACCCTCGTCCGCGACCTCAACATCCATGAGCGTGTCCCGGTCAAGCTTGATCACACCACCGTGTCCTACTCCGCTTGGAAACGGTATTTTTCGCTTGTGTTCCGTGAGTACCTCCTGCACAGCCACGTGGACGGCACCGTGGACTCGGCGCTCATGATCAACGACGAGGAGTGGATGATCCTCGACGCCACCATCATCCGCTGGTTCTACCTCACCATCTCCAGCGACCTCTTCCACACCATGGTGCACGACGAGGACGACGCCTATGCGGTCTGGACCAAGCTCAATGGCCTCTTCACCGACAATCGGCTGCAGCGCAAGGTCCTCCTCTATGGTGAGTTTTACGGGTGCCAGCAACTTGACTCGTCCATCGATGATTTTTGCATGCGCCTCAAGAAGCTCGCCGATGAGCTCCGCGATCTGGGTGAGAAGATCGGCGACGAGCTCCTCATCAGCACCCTCTCCGGCGGCCTCAACGAGGATTTCGGGAACGCCGCCTCCAACCTCACCCTCATCCCGGAGCCCACCTTCGCCAAGGTGGTCGCGTACCTCAAGCTGGAGGAGCGCCGGATGCGGGTGGCCCGGACACGCGCGACCCACACCGCCCTCGTCGCCGGCACTCGCGGGGGTCCGGCCCCGCCACCGCCCCGCCCGACGCCGCCCCAGCCGGCGGCGCCTGCCTTCCCACCGGGCTTCCTGCCCGCCCCAGCCGCCCCCTTCCCGCCGCCCCAGCCGGCGGCCAATGGGGGAGGTCGTCGCGGCGGCCGCCGTGGAGGCCGCAAGCAGGGCGGCAGCGGTGCTCAGGGAGGAGCGCCCCGCCCGCCGCAGCAGGCTCCTCAGCCGGCCCCGTGGTACGCCGGCCAGAACCCATGGACCGGCGTTGTACACGCCTACTCCATGCCGGTTCCTCGGGCCCCTGCCCCGGGCATTCTCGGCACCCGGCCACAGCCGCATCAGGCGTACTACGTCGCGCCGCAGCCTTACGCGGCGCCCTATGGTCAGCAGCCGCCGCCAGATGGGCCGCTGCTGCTGCCCCTGACGACCGCGCCACCTCTCCCGCCGGCACCATGGGACCCGGCCTTGTTGGCGGCTCTCCACAACGCTCCCTCTCCGTCCAGCTACACCAGCGGCGGGGACTGGTACATGGATAGCGGTGCCACTGCTCACATGGCGGCGTACCCCGGTAACCTCCATACCGCTCATCCTGTCCACACTTCCAACCGCATCACCGTCGGTGACGGCTCTTCCCTTCCTATCACTCATATTGGTCATACATATTTTCCGTCTAACTCCACTCCTTTATCCATGTCCAATATTCTCGTTTCTCCTGAACTTATTAAAAATCTTGTTTCCGTTCGTTCTCTTACACGTGAAAATCCGGTTATCGTTGAATTTGACGCATGTGGTTTTTCTGTTAAGGACGCTCGCACGCGGATGGTGCTCCACCGATGTGACAGCCCCGACGAGCTCTACCCGGTTCACTCCGCCACCTCCACCACTTCCGCCGCCCCCGTCGCCCTCGCCACCGGAGTGGATCTTTGGCATGCTCGCTTGGGTCATCCTAATCCTGCCACCCTTCGCCACATACTTCGGAGTTTTTCTTTCACGTGTAATAAGAACGAGGATCACTCGTGTCATGCATGTCGCCTCGGCAAACATGCTCGTCTTCCGTTTAGGGCTTCTTCTTTTGTTGCATCATACCCGTTTGAGTTAATTCATAGTGATGTTTGGACCTCTCCTGTTGCTAGTAATACGGGCTTTTTTATTATCTTGTCATACTTGATGATTTTTCGCATTCTGTGTGGACCTTCCCGTTGCGCCGCAAGTCGGATGTTATATCCACTCTCGCCGCATTCTACTCTTATGTTCTCACGCAGTTGGTCGTCCCATTCTCTCGTTGCAGACAGACAACGGGAAGGAGTTTGACAACCTCGCCGTTCGTAATCTTCTTACCACACATGGCATGATCTTTCGTCTCACTTTCCCGTACACCTCGCAACAGAACGGTCGTACTGAGCGCATCCTTCGCACTCTCAATGACTGCGTTAGGACTCTTCTCTTTCATGCCAATGTGCCTCCGCGCTTTTGGCCTGACGCTCTCGCCACCGCTTCTCTCCTCATCAACATCCGCCCATGTAGTACTCGCGGGAACTTTACACCTCATCATCTTCTCCTTGGTGCACACCCCTCTTATGATGGGCTTCGCATCTTCGGCTGTCTTTGCTACCCTAGCACCGCCGCTACTGTGCCTCATAAGCTTGCACCTCGCTCCGTCGCATGCATCTTTCTCGGCTACCCACCCAACACTAAGGGCTATCGCTGTTATGATCCCGTCTCCCATCGTGTTTTCACCTCCCGACACGTTTACTTTGATGAGATGGTGTTTCCGTTTCAGCAGCAGGTACCCCTGGCCGTCTCGTCGCCGCCGGCCACCGGCGGCCCCTCGCCGACTCCGTCAGGCGGACGGTCCCGTTCGGCCCGCGGACCGCCTCCGGGCTTTGGCGGTCCTCGCGCCATCATGCCGGTGCCCGCCCCCTCAGCCGGCGCCCCGGCCGGCGCCCCTGGCGCCCCTACCTCACCCGCCGCGGGATCAGGCGCGGCTGGCTCGGCCGCTTCTTCAGCCGCCTTGACGCCCGCCGCCCCGCCGTCCCCGCCGCCGGTCGCCTCGCCGGCCCACTCGCCGGCCCCGACGCCGGCCGCCTCGCCGGCTCACTCGCCGGCCCCGGCGCCGGCCGCCTCGCCGGCTCACTCGCCGGCCCCGGCGCCGGCCGCCTCGCCGGCCGCCTCGCCGGTGGCTCCGCTGGTGCCCTCTGGCCCCGTCACCCGCGCTCGTACCGGCATTCATCGTCCGAGCCTCCGGTACACGAGTGACGAGTACGTCCTCGCCGCCTCCACTGCAGAGCCGTCGCCTCTTCCCGTGTCCGCCCGCGCCGCCCTACGTGATCCTCACTGGCTTGCGGCGATGCAAGAAGAGTTCGATGCGCTCCAACGGAACCGTACTTGGACACTGGTTCCCTGGCCTCCTCGCGCCAACGTCATCACCGGCAAGTGGGTCTTTCGCCATAAGACCCGCTCAGATGGCACTCTCGAGCGCTACAAGGCTCGCTGGGTGGTCCGTGGTTTTTGCCAGCGTGCTGGAGTGGACTTCACCGAGACGTTCGCCCCGGTTGTAAAACCGGGCACGATCCGCACTGTCCTCCAGCTCGCCGTGTCTCGCGGCTGGCCCGTTCATCAGATGGATGTCTCCAACGCCTTTCTCCATGGCCATCTCGAGGAGCAGGTGTATTGTGAGCAACCCACCGGTTTTGTCGACGCCACACTTCCCGGCCATGTGTGTCTGCTGTCCCGCTCTCTTTACGGGCTCAAGCAGGCACCCCGCGCCTGGTACCAGCGGATCGCCGGGTTTCTTCAAACACTGGGCTTCAGCGTTACTCGCTCGGACGCCTCACTGTTTGTCTATCGCCACGGTGACACGACTGCATATTTGCTGCTTTACGTCGACGACATCATCTTGACGGCCTCCTCCGCAGCTGTTCTTCAGCAGATTACTCTCCGGCTGCGTGATGAGTTTGCTAAAGGACCTGGGTGCTCTACATTACTTCCTTGGCATTGAGGTCGTTCGGCGTCCGGACGGTTTCTTTCTTCATCAGCAGAAGTATGCACATGAGCTTCTTGAGCGTGCCGGTATGCTCAACTGTCACCCTGTTGCTACTCTTGTTGACACGAAGGCCAAGGTCTCTGCTCTTCAGGGCTCACCTGCATCGGATGCTCCCTTCTACCGGTCTCTTGTCGGCGCTCTTCAGTACTTGACTCTCACTCGACCGGATCTTTAGTATGCTGTTCAGCAGGTGTGTCTTCACATGCACGCCCCTCGTGACACTCATTGGACTCTCGTGAAGCGGATCCTTCGCTACATCCGCGGCACGATGACCCTCGGGCTGACACTCACGGCGTCTACTTCTTTGGAGATGGTGGCCTACTCCGATGCTGACTGGGCTGGCTGCCCTGACACCCGTCGGTCCACCTCTGGCTACTGTGTCTACCTCGGTCCTTCACTCGTCTCGTGGTCGTCTAAGCGACAACCCACTGTTTCGCGCTCCAGTGCGGAGGCTGAGTACCGGGCTGTGGCCAACGCCATCGCCGAGTGCACCTGGGTACAACAGTTACTGCAGGAGCTGCATCACGACGTGTCTCAGGCTACGGTTGTCTACTGTGATAACGTCTCTGCGGTGTACCTCTCCGCCAACCCCGTTCATCATCGCCGGACTAAACACATCGAGCTGGACATCCACTTTGTCCGCGAGCAGGTGGCTCTTGGACGCATGAGGGTTCTCCATGTGCCGACCGCTCAGCAGTTCGCCGATGTGATGACGAAGGGACTGCCGACTTCTACTTTCGAGGAGTTTCGTTCCAGTCTTTGCGTCACTGGCGCCGCTTCGACTGCGGGGGGTGTTGAGTATATTGTGTACGTGTATATTTGTGTGTAGGGCCCACCTCCTGTTTCCTTTGTATAGTTGAGGTTGTGGCCCACCCCTGTACTTATATATACGTGCCTGGTGCACCGATCAATACATTGAGATTGCACAACCCATATCTTGTCTTTCTACATTGTTGCTACAGTGAGATCCATGCCTCTTTTGAGGATGATCAGTAAGGATGTTTTGTAGATATGGTTGTGCTCTATCCATTTATGCCTCTGGTTGCAATTGTAGAATGCTCTAGCATGTCTTAATCTTTCTCTACTTTTGCTATAAAATGTTCCTGGCAGATTGTTTACATGTTATTTAATTTTGCCAAGGTTGTTGTAGTTGATCCGTGCATGATATGTTGTTGTTCTTGCCATGTATAGCTTCTATGCCATGTCTAATTGCTGGATGTATTCTTAGTTTGTCATGCAATGCCTCGTAGTGAGTGCATCAAGCTCGTAAACATGCCTACTTGTTATCTGTTTTGCCATGCTCCAGTTTTTCACTAAGTCTGAATCTGTTTATGTTTTTGCTATGTTCACATGCTTGCAATTGTATTTTCTGATCCCTTTTGGCTCATGGTCAGTAAGGGACTCTTGTTATATGCTTTGTGTAGATTCATTCCATGTTCTAGTTTGACATGATAGCTTGCTGTACCATGTTTTTTGATAGCTCTAAACATTGCAACCTGATGTTATTTCTGCCATGTCCTGTGGATTCTGCCAAGTCTGTGAACCTGATATTATTTGCAATCTTGCCATGTCCTTTTGAGCTTGTTCTAGTAGTTTATGGAGATAGCTCAGTGTTCATGTTTTGTAATGCTTTACCTGTACATCATGTCTATGCCTTTTGTTTTCATGTGGAGATCCTGTAGCTTGTTGTTTTGATGCTTGCTAGATACCTACTTGCTGTTTTGGACAGATTGTTGTTATGTCTTGTATAGTGTGTATGTGTTGAACCGTTGCTCCGTTTTGAGTGTGCTCTATATGAAACTTGCTTAGAATTGCATGTAGCTTCATATTATCATGTTGCATCCTTGTTTTGATGTGTTTGCTTGATGTTTGAATGCATTTTATATCAATGTCATGCTTACCTTGTTTTGCTCATATCTCCTAGGCCGTAGCTCCGAATCTAATGAACTTTATATGTAACTTGACTAGAATTTCGTGTAGATCATCTTGGTGCATCTTAACTTGCTGTTTAACAACTTGAACTTAAGGTTTATTCAGATCTGGACCAATTTCGAAATTTGCATATGAGGACTTACCGGAGTTGTTCTATGTTGTTTCCGGCCTTATTTAAACTTGCTTTGATGTGTTGCTCTTGTATGCATCATTCCTTGCCATGAGTATATTCATGTAGCCTTGTCATGCATCATATTTGGTTGAGCATCATGCCTTGTTCATGTGTGGTGTGTTTACTTTGTTGTGTGCATCTTCTCGATAGTTCCCGTTTCGTTGCGACCGTGAGGATTCGTTCGTCTACGCTTGGTTCGTCTTCGTGGCTTCATCTTCTTCATGCACTCGTTCTTATTCCTTGCGGGATTTCAAGCAAGATGACCGTCACCTTGGATCTCATTACTATCATTGCTATGCTAGTTGCTTCGTTCTGTCGCTATGCTGCGTTACCTACCACTTGCTGCTCAAGCCTCCCAAATTGCCATGAAACTCTAACCTTTGTCACCCTTCCTAGCAAACCGTTGTTTGGCTATGTTACCGCTTTTGCTCAGCCCCTCTTATAGCGTTGCTAGTTGCAGGTGAAGATGAAGATTGCTCCATGTTGGATTATGTTTATGTTTATGTTGGGATATCACAATATCTCTTATATTATTAATGCATCTATATACTTGGTAAAGGGTGGAAGGTTCGGCCTTATGCCTGGTGTTTAGTTCCACTCTTGCCGCCCTAGTTTCCGTCATGCCGGTGTTATGTTCCCGGATTTTGCGTCCCTAACGCGGTTGGGTGATTTATGGGACCCCCTTGACAGTTCGCTTTGAATAAAGCTCTTCCAGCAAGGCCCAACATTGGTTTTACCATTTGCCTCAGCCTATTACCTTTTCCCTTGGGAGTCGTGCATCCCGAGGGTCGTCTTTATTTTAAACCCCCGGGCCAATGCTTGTCTAAGTATTGGTCCAAACTAGAGCACCGTGCGGGACCGTCCCTTGGCAACTTGGGTTATGTTGGTACCTGTACACTTAGCTTATTTGGTCGTGGCCTGAGGCGAGATACGCGCGGCTACTATCAGGGTGTCGGCACACCGGGAGGTCTTGCTGGACTTGTCTTACCATTGTCGAAATGTCTTGTTATCGGGATTCCGAGTTTGATCGGGTCTTCCCAGGAGAAGGAATATCCTTCGTTGATCGCGAGAGCTTATCATGGGCTAAGTTGGGACACCCCTGTAGGGTTTGAACTTTCGAAAGCCGTGCCCGCGGTTATGTGGCAGATGGGAATTTGTTAATGTCCGGTTGTAGTAAACTTAAAGTAAACTCTTCTAAAATACACCAACCGTGTGTGTAACCGTGAGCGTCTCTTTTCGGGGTTGATCGAGAGGAGAACACGGTTTCTGGGTTATGTCTGACGTAAGTAGGAGTTCAGGATCACTTCTTGATCATTACTAATTGGCGACCGCTTGCTTTGCTACTCTTCTCGCTCTTACTTGCGTAAGTTAGCCACCATACTTGCTTAGTCGCTGCTGAAACCTCACCACCTTACCATTTCCTTACCCATTAAGCTTTGCTAGTCTTGATATCCATGGTTATGGGATTGCTGAGTCCTCGTGGCTCACAGATTACTACAACACCAGTTGCAGGTATAGGTTATGCGATGATCATGACGTGAGAGCGATGTTTATTTGTGTTGGAGTTCTTCTTCTGCTTCTTCTTCGATTGCGGGATAGGTTTCTGGTCGGCAGCCTGGGCTAGCAGGGTGGATATTGTTTGAGTTTCTGTTTATGTTTCATCCGTAGTCGGGTGTTGATCTTATGTATATGATGTATTGTTGTATTCATGTGACATTATATGACTTGGTTGTATCCCCACTATTATGTAATGTTGATGTAATAATATCCACCTTGCAAAAGCGTCTTCAAGATGCGCTTCTATCCTTGGTGGGACCTTCGAGTTCCTTTAGGATAGGGTCGCATCTTGGGCGTGACAGCCACCGTCACTATTCTCGATGTCTTACATTCCCAAAGGTTCTAACATTTGTATTGTTTCTTCTCTCGCTGTCTACTCGGTATCTATATGTGGCTATCACCTATTTGATGTACTAAGCTATTGTTATCGATATAAAGAATAAAAATCTACTGACACCTAGAGATTAATGGAAATAGGAAGGTTGTCATCTACTCAAGTGAAGCTGTTGTTGTGTATATAAAGGGCAATGGCCAAAAAATCACTTATTGTGACGATTACAATGGTTGGTAGCCATTCATTATTTCCCCATGTGTTGAATGGCATTGGCACTAGTTGTGACGGTAACCAAAATTACGAAAACACGTTTTTCCAATTCGAATGGGTCTAACTTTTGTATCTAAGCACCAAACCATACAATTTGTACCTTTACGTTGCAAGATCATATACCTTTTGATTGTCCGACCATTATGGTTTTGATTTTGGATGACTAGAAGATGGTTTCACTAACATCGAAAGGATAGTAAGCAGAGGGGATAAAAATTTACAAGAGTTTATAGAATCATCATATGAAGTTTATCTCCCCCTGACCTCTGGTCGCTGGGCGTATGACATATTCAAACTTCCAATACATACATAATCAAATCATTGAGAGCCTTTCGTGCTGCTTTTGCCAAAATAAAGGTCAAAAAGAAATATGTAAAAGATAGAAAATGAAAAAAAAATCACAAATCTACAATAGAAAAATAGAACCGCTCATCCATGAGGAGGCACTCATACATCCACATGAAGGCTAAATCTAGTAATTTTGAATGGTAGCCGGAATTTTTTTTTCATATTTCCTTATTTTTCAAGAGTGTTCGTAGATCAATTTATGGCTTTCAAAACTTCATAGCTTCATAATTATATTAATATTTTTATTAAATAAATTTGCATCTCTTATTTTTGTTCTTTGGAAAACCTCAAGTTCTTGAAATATTAGAAAAACATGAAAAGATGGATAATTAAAAAAGGAGGGATGTGAAACAATATATGCATAAGCAGCAACAATACTACATATGTACTTATGACCTCTATGGTTCAAATGATTCCGCAAGAAATTTGTAAGAATGGAATTATTAGGGATATTCACTAATAATTTTGTAGATTGAGTTCTATAGGACATTTTCTAAGGATTTCTCAGCACTCGTGTTTTCTTGATTAGCATCTCTTCGAAATATTCGTTTTTTTCTATGTTGTAATCGATTCAATTATAATTTGGTACGAATTCAATTATTTAGTACGAATCACATGCGGGTATCGTGTATTTCCCATTTATAGTTTGTTCATTAAGTTGCCTATAAGCCATAGGTACCATGATCCTTGTTTTTTCTTTACAAGAAGAGCCACTCATGGAAGGGCGGATGGTCGCGCCTTTGATTTTGTTAATGGGTTGCTTGCCTAACTAAAGTACCAAAAGGATTTCATGTCTAACCACAGAAACTTAAAATCTAAGCCCTTTGAAAAGCCTAAGGTTGTAGCTGTGGGCAAGGCTTTCGTTCAACTCGCTCCGAGTTCCGATATGTATGACTCTTAGATAGTACAAATAGACATCTTCTGTAGAGGCAAGCCCTTAAATAGATCGAAATGACTTCGTATGTGGCGTGAGTTCGAATCCTAATAAAAGATCAATTGAGACTAACTCCACAGTTCCACATATATGCACTTCTCTAGTCTAGGGCAACTGAAATCATTTAGTCTACGTTCGTGGGAGCAACTAAAATGAATTAGAGTCTAGTTTGCTCCTCATTCATGCTCGGCCTGTCTGTCGGCTGCTAGGTCAAAGAATGGTGCCAGGGAGGGTGCCGCTATGCCCCTTAGCTCTGCAGCAACAACCCTCTAGATTATGAGGCCGGGAGTGTCTTCCATCATGCCCCTACCTTATGAATGGTTCAGCCTGAAATAAAGGTGCGTACATGGGAGGGTACGGAGCCCCATCACTTATTCATTCAAAGTGGGAGGGTACCTTCAGGACTTTGCACTTCGTTATTGGTGCACCGAACCCATCTACTCACTCACCTTTTATCATGTTTGGCTAACTTGCACAAAAATACCCATGTCATTAAGAAGTATGTAACAACCTTGCCCTTTTCACTTTCTTACTTTTATTTCCCAATCCTAAGGACCATAGAGCCCCATATTGTAGGAGATCCTTCAGAAGAAGAGCATTGGTCTACATATTATTGGAGAGGGTTTGCATTAACATGCAGCACAACATGATCGAATTACATTTGAGTTTGAATTCCTGTTGGAAATTTCAAGTTCTCAACATGTAGTTTTGCTTGGATAATGTAAAGACATTATAACTGGGCACTTTTCTAGCTATCTCAGGCCATTAGCATTTGCGACCATTGGATCTTCAGTTTTAGATAGGTTCGGGCCATCTCAGGCCATTAGCATTAGCGACCATTGGATCTTCAGTTTTAGACAGTTTCGGCCGTCTGATTTCTCCTGATCTAATCCAGCGTCTGCTCCCTTTTGTTCGCTACCGTCGAGCCGTATGTATGCTGGGCCGCTGCTCCGGTAACATTTTTTAGCGTCCGATGTGAACTTGGGCCTAATGGGCTTCTACCATTCTCAGTCCGTGCAGCCAGAAAAAAAAGTACAAGGCCCTACGCGTCCCTCCTTCTGTCCGCACCGACGACGCAGCCGTTGGGGTGGCGGCGGACGCTGGGCGGGAGTGACTCCCATGGCAACCACGCTTGGGTTCTGACTGACGCGACCGATGGCAACGCAGGCCAACTGCGCTTCATCTCCGACCAAGACGGGTCGGGTTAGCCAATCGTCACATGTCGATTCGGCACCACTCGTCGATGATTGAGGAGTGATTCACCGTTCCTATACGGATTTAATGGCAATTGATGCGCACCACTGGCCGTCGGAGGTTAATCGCAGGTCAGTTACCATGGTGCTCCTTCTTCCTGTACCCCATGCCTTGTCCATATATTCCCTCGTTGCTACCTCGCATCTACAGTAGCTAACTGGCGACCAAGGCTGTGGGACAACGGCTGTTCCTTTCCTCCTCGACAACTCACTCTCCGTCCACGGCGTAGCGACCAGGCCGTCGGGAGCGAACTGGCTGCCAGGCAAACCGAGGCGGGAGCACGACTTGGCCACTGAGGAGCAGGAGCGGCTCCGTCGGGTCAAGCAAAGGCAGCGCAAGGAGCTGCCCGCCCACACGAGGCCGAATGCAGCCGCTCTAATGCAAGTACTAACAAATCTACTACTACTATTAAACAATCGAGTTGTGGCAGAAACATTACATCTCATCCATACATTCGCCATTTCTCAATGGACCGGATTGCCTCAATGTTGTATCACATCATTTATCAAAATCAATTACCAATAACATTTACCAAAATCAATTATCAATAATTATCATGATCTACGCCATCATAATTACGCAAAACTTACCAACCTGGGCCTATTTTAATCATAAATCAATTAGCGATACTTACCATGATCTAATAATTACGCAATAATTACCGTGATCTCGCTCCAACTGGAGACCTCCACCTTGGGCCGTCCGGTCCTTGCTCAAACCTCTCTGTCCGAATTTCTCAGGCAGCCCTCATTACGCCGCCGTCGACCTCCTTACTCCAACCCCTAGCTGTGTTGTACACGTACCTATCTCTACTACTATTAAACAAGCAAACTTTCCTTAAAAAAAATTAAACAAGCAACCATTTTCTTTTGTTAAAGAAACCCCGTTAAGTGTACACTGATTAATTATCATCGTTTGATAATCTAAATTAATGAACGAGAAATCTAACCACCAGTCGACTGGTGGTTAGCGTCAGGCACGGACGATTCTGTTCGATCGAGCGATTTTTTTTCTCCCGCGTCGCGACTCCCGATTTTCAGGTGCCTAATTAACTCTGTTAATCTCTCTGATTCCCGATTCTCGCCTTAATCTCTCTGACTCCCGATTCTCAGGTGCGTAATTAACTCGCGTTAATCTCTCTGATTCCCGATTTTTAGGTGGTGAGTAATTAACTCGCGTTAATCTTTCTCGTCAAAAAATAGTGTGCCAACAGGATTCGATCCTTGTAACTTTTACAAGGTAATCCACTAGCCATCCACCTCACCTACGTTCCTCTTTTGTAAAAATGAAAGCAAATAGGCTTTTAAACCTGTCTCCTTTTCTATGTTTGCACAAAAGTGAATGCAATGTCCGATTTTTTCCGCACTTAAGTAGATTATTTTACCAACTTGTCTGGAGTTGATGATACCATGGTAATTTTGGTGGGGGAGGTTGATGAAATATACCGTTGGTAATTTTTGTGTGTGTATAGCATGGTAACTCACACATCACATACCTGATAACTAATGTACTCGGTACTGATTACTTTGGCGATCGGGAGGGAGGCGTTGATGAAATATCCCGAGTCATTTTTGTGTGAATATCATGATAACTCACACATCACATACCTGATAAACTTATGTACCTCGATCCTGGTAACTTTGAGGGAAGTGGTGTTGATGAAATATCCCCAGTTACTTTGATGTGAACAACATGGTAACTCAAACATCAGAGACCCGATAACTTATGCACCCCGGTCCTGGTAACTTTGGCGAGAAGGGGTGCTAAAATATACCCCCAATAATTTACGCAACGCAAACATGATAACTTTTCCCTCCGCCGGAGGGAGGGGTTTTGATGAAATATACTCTCGATAACTTCTGTGTAAATATGATGATAGTTTACGCATCACTGTCCTGATAACTTTTATGCAAATAACATGATAACTCATACATCACAGACATGATAAATTATGTACCCAGTCCTGATAACTTTGTCGGTGGGGGTAGGGGTGGGGGGAGTCGTTGAAACATACCACGGTAACTTCCATGCAAATAACATGATAAATCACACATCGTAGACATGATAAATTATGTACCCAGTCCTGGTAACTTTGTCGGTGGTGGTAGGGGCGGGAGGAGTTGTTGAACCATACCACGATAACTCTTATGCAAATAACATGATAACTCACACATCGCAGACTTGATAACTTATGTACCCGATCCTGGTAATATGGCGACTGTGGCGGGGGGGTGATGCCCCGCTAATTTCTGTGTAAATAACATGGTAATAGAAACATACAAAATTGATAACTCACATACAAACGCCACTGTAACTTTTGACCTGAAACTTTTTTGTTGAAAAACATACACCCGATAATTTCTGTCTAAATAACATGATGATGTATCATAGCAGACTTGATAACTAATATTTTACGTTTAAACACCATGGTGTCTTTCATCCAAGGGAAAAAAGTTTTTGAAACATTTCACCGGTAATTTCTATGTTAAATTACCATACTTTCCCATGCTTTTTAACCTTCTCGTACTGTAGTTACCAGCCTTACCATGGTATAGTTATCATGTTACGCAGACCATAGTTATCACGCTGGTCATTACCAAAGTTACCAAGCCAAACTTTATTTTTTCTTTTGATATGGCAGAAATAAGAAAGGTTCAAATAACATTGTCATTCTACAATAGACAACAACAAAAGGTGGCTTAGTTGGTTATTAGGCTCGATAGGTATTACATAGACCTGGGTTTGAATCCTCTTTCAAGCACTTTTATTTTCTTTTCATATTATGCAGCGAAAAACCAGAAAAAACCACTAGCAGTTTACTACGGTTTTTGAGAGAAGGAAAAAATTAGTGGAAGCGGGAGGAACGACGCAGCGGGACGGGCGGAAGGATCGGTCGAGAGGTCGTGCGGATCTGTTGCTAACCACCAGTCGACTGGTGGTTAGCACAGTCCATTAATGAAATCTAACAGATCAGATTAATCTGATGAGATATGAAAGGGTGCAATTAAAAATTACTGAAGGCGGTCTTCCGCTCAACCATCCCACCAAATCTTCGATAATTATTACTCCTATACCATATATAATTGCCATCTAATTATTAGTATCCTTTTTTGTTGCCGGAGCATCTAATTATTAGTATCAGCTAAAAGAGGAAGCCACTCAACCTAATTGATCTCTTCCCACCTCGCGTCTGATGCTATCGGCGTCGAAACATGCCCCTTCATCCCTCCTCCCTGTGCCCTCCCTATCTACGTCGTCGTCCCTTCCTGTTATTCCTCGGCTGAAAACATATCTTCTCTAATCCCTCGCACTATCCGCCATTGCCTCTGTAAAGGACACGCTACACACCACCTCTGTCGCTGCCGTCTGGGACACCGGAGTTGCTGCGGCCTCCAATTCGACACGATACCAGATCAGGGTGGAGACGGTCCGTGCCGGTCTGACCAGCCTGGCAGTCCTGTTTTCCGTGACTAGACAGGCGGCGCTCCAGACCGAGAGGACCGGCAAGTGGCGACGACGATCGGCGGCAGGAGGCCATGAAGAGCGCGCACGACGGCAGGAGGCCACCGCGACTGTCGCGGCAGCGCATGGCAGCAGGAGGCCATGGATGGCGCCTGCAGGAGACGTCTACAACGTGGACACCGGCAACGGCGAGGAGGACGAAGGAGCCATCGTGCCGGCCAGTCACAACAACCATGGTGCACTCTTGCACTCGCTGACGTTGTCCATGGGCTCTGGGTCCCTGTCCACCTGCGTCAGCGTGCAGCTGGCGCCCACACACGCCCATTCCTACGGTGCTGCTGGCGGCGAGTACATCAGACAGAAATAGGAGGATGCACACAACTTCGATGCATTGACTGTATAACCTCTTCTCTTCGTGGATGTCTCCAGTGCGCACGCACATGCATTGACTGTATGGATGGAGCGTGCAGGAGGTTTGGTTTTTCTTCAGTTTCCTATAGGGACATGCAACATGAGACCTGACGACCTTTTCACGTGCATCGAATCATTTTCTGTGGACGAAGCGAGCGCGGCGGCGATGACATGTTCAATTTCATCGTCAGAGAAATAAGGACGAAGCGAGCGCGGCGGCTTAGTGGGTGCATGAGCCGGTTCTCTGCAGAGCAGAAGAACCGTCGTTGGGATCTGCCATACCTTTCTCGGAATACCATCGAGAGTATCGCTCCTCTCCAAACAATGCCGAACATTTTCACGGTTCTTTCTTCTACTTCCTTACAAACATTCCTGTTTTTACTACTTGGGTTTGTAAGGACGTGTGCTACTTAATACTCAATAATCCTAGGCCTTTTCGCAAAAAATAAATAAATTGAATGAAGTCGTTTTTTGTTCACCTTCTCAACTACATCGAGACTGAAGATGCCTACGCTTTATAAGAATTGATTAAACATATAAAAAACTGAGATAATTAGGTGCCAGTGCTCTATGCATACGATGATTCATTTAAATGATAGGTCGATTTGTAATATCCTTATTAGTATTAGAATATCTTTTCTATGGGAATTCTTATTTTTGTCGGTGGCCAAGGTGGGAAAAAGTGGACCTGTATTATTTTCATTACCATTTATTTAAAAAACAGAAGGTGAAACAATCAAGCATCATCGTCGACCGGAGTGGAGACCTGAGTCTGACCACCGCCTGCCTACCTCCGTCAAACCGTCACTTCCAGACGCGGATCCAACCTGCGCGAGAAGAAGCAGACAACCGCCAATGGGCGTCCTGATGGGCACCACTGCGGCTAGGCCTTCTTGGGACTGCGCCCCCACAGACAACATAGGTGCTGCCACGCCCCTCCCACATGGAGCCGCGCGACCACCACCGCCACCCATCATCGTCTAGGGGTGGCACTGTTGCTGAGAGGGACGCCTCCCTATGAGCAGCACGCACCACACACCATCGGACCGCCACGCTCCACCGATCACCTGAGACATGTGCCAAAATAACAGCCTGCGAGAAATGATGCCTTGCCTCCACCTTTCCTGGGGCACAAGTAGGCTTTGTCGGCGCCCCCTCCGACGGTGGTGAAGCGAGGGAGGAGGGGGTGGTCTTGCGGTGCAGGTAGGGTTTTCCCATGTCACCCGAGTAGAGTAACGCGAATATAATATTAGTCGAGACGTGCATTGCACGTGCGCACTTACTAGTTCCAGTAAAAAAAATAGGGGCACACGTGGCTCCAAGGTATCCATGGCTTTAGATAATTTTGTTGGAGGTATGGGGATTAAATGGATGCCACATTCCTTGCTAAATTTACTGAAACAAATGCCTAGAAATTTTGGACTTAGCACTGACTTTTATTGCTCCACTGATTTTATTACATTCATACTGATAGAATTTCTTCAAAGTATCACCTTATTACTAATTTTAACATAAAGTAGGGTTGATGTTTTTTAAGAGATATATATGGGTTGACGCCACCAAAAGGCCTGACACGTAGTACACATATTGTTGATTACATTCATTCAAGATTTGGGTGTCGATTTTGCAGCTTGCTAATGTTTTTGATAGAATTTACTGAAAAGGTAGGACTTAATATTTATTCACTATCAATCTTTTATTGGTACTAAAATAAATTCATGACAATCTTATGATAGAGTCGCCAGTCAGGTGTGGCAAAGCTGGCACACTATTTTTTTTTCTTCAAATTGAAGGTAGATTATGTTCTACGTTCATCAATTTTTTCATAATTATATATGTATTGTCTTTCTTAATTATAGTTCAGGCAAATCATTAGCTAGACTTCGGTGGATGGGAGAACGGAAGAGATGAGGAAACTAACAATATATTGTTAGCTGTGGTTATGGTTGATTGGCTGGTGAGAAGATGTGCACAGTGAACGAGATAATTTTCTATATTAGAGGAATGTATTGATCCGAAAGCAAAGGAAAACGTTCCAAAGAAAAAGCAGGAAACAAGATGGATGACACAGATGCATGATTTTCTGAATATACAAGTACACCATGTAGTATATAATTTTCTGAATTTATAATATATTCCCAATTAGGTGTGTACTTATAATCTCTTCCCAATTGTAATTTGACATATCCACAAAACAACTTAGGCTGTGTTTGATAGCAAAGTATTATATAAACCAAAGTATCAAAAACTGCAATAATTTTGTCTCTAGGTATGAGATAACATGATTTTACCATAACAAAGTTTTTTTGAAGTATTTACAATACATAGAACATGTTTGGTTGTTGCCACAAAACACAGTATTGCAGCCTAGCCGTTGCGTTCAAACTTCAAACACTCAGAGCTGCCTAGCCGTTAGCAGTGCAAGCACACGCAGCGGCCGGCTGTTTGAATACTATTTCAGTTGAGCTTTTGTAGCTAGCTAGCTTGATATCCCTAACTATCAGCGTATATAACAAACCGAGGGTAGCTTGTGTATAAAAAAAGATCACCCATGGCACGGCGTCTCACCTGGTGGTGAAGCTACGCATAGACGGAGCGGCTTGCCCTTGTTCGCGTCACCATCGAGGCGCAGCGGAGCTACGCGTGGAGGTGGCGACCCAGCACGTGGTGTAGTTGGCCAGTCATCCGTGTCACTGTCGGGGGGCACGAAGAGCTGCCCGAGAACTGGAATCACGCGGCCACCGTCGGCGTATTCACTACTTGCATCGTCTCTGTCCTCTGTAAGTCCTCCTAGTTGCTCCATCAACGTGGGGGGATTTTTTGAAGCGTAAACACCGAGAAGATGATGAGTTAGCCATCATCGAAGCCGTATACAAAGGCGAGAGAGGTTCAAGCAATCGCCAACGTATTCACACTTCCATCCTTACGGGGCATAAGTACGTGAGAGAAATTTTAGAGGGTCATGAATTGAGATGTAAAAGAGATTTTCGGATGGAAAAATATGTATTTCATAATTTGGTTAAGTGCTTCCGAGAGAGACAACTTCTACAAAATGAGAGGCTTGTCTCTGTGGAAGAACAAGTCGCAATATTCTTATATACCCTTTCGGCGAATGCAAGCAACCGTACTCTACAAGGGCGATTTCAACACAGTGGTCAAACCATAAGTACCTATTTCAATAAAGTGCTACAAAGTATCATGTCATTATCTGGACAGCTCATACAGTTGCCACCAGTTAATGTTCCTTTGAAAGTTTCAAGCAACCCTAAATTTATGCCGTACTTTCAGGTATGCATCTTGTATCTTGTTGTTCTTACATATAATTTATAAATATTGTTACGTATTTTTCATCAGTATTTCTTGTCTTTATGAAGGATTGCATCGGAGCAATTGATGGGATGCACGTTCCAATTAGCATATCTCCGAGACTACAAGACCCATATTGCAATAGAAAAGGAACATTATCACAAAATCATATGCTAAATTCTTTACATGTGAAACCAACGTACCATCATAAATTGCATGCAGGTCATCATAGTAAGGGAAAGCTTTGTATCTCCACTTCTGTTGTTCTTTGCTCAATTCATCCCATTTTTCATCAATGGTTGTTGGCATTTTTGTATTAGGATCAAAACCGAAGCCACTCTTCTCTACAATAGATTTGACAACAAAATATTCTCTCTTCAACCGCTGCTCTCTAAATTTTAGTTGACAAACAATGAAATTAGCTCTTGGAAACTGATTATTCAATCGTGTAGTCATGGAATTCCATCCTTCTTTCGTCCATCCATTCTGACCACGAAATCTAGCTGCATCTGCATACTCTTTCATCACAGAAACGAGCAGGTCTAGTTGAGCAGTGGTCCATGATGCTCTCTTTTTCTTGTCTGCAATTGGGGAAAAAAATGCATCAGCGTTCAAATCAGCACAACATCATAAAAATTTACAAGGATCCAACTCGAAATAATATCAGAGTTATCCTAAATATCTCATTCAAACAAATCAACTTTAGTAAATCTTATTATGTCCTGCATGAGGCCACACCATGGATTACACGAAACAAAATATTATATCCTTATATCAAACAAAATAATAATAGTGCCATCACCACAGCACACTAGCTAGCCATGCATTTAGAATACACTCCAGGATCTGACCAGAATCAGCACAGGAAGCTAGACAGACTGAAAAATGTGCAACAAACTTCTACATGGAACTGATGCATGCAGACACAGCTAGCTAACATAGCAACCAAACCATCACCTCTCCTAGTTATAATCCGTCTGCTGCTGGCCGGAGCTGATTAACACGCTCAGCTAGCTAACATACGGGCCATGAGGAGCCCGAAGGGATACCAATCTGAATTGTCTGAATGGAAAACAGCAAAATCGCTATGGTATGACAGATTTCAGACAAATCATGAGGGCTGTGGCGGCCGACGACAACGGAACAGCCGGCCGGCCAGACTTCAAGCAATCAACAGCATCGGCTATTCGCGACCACCGGCAGTGCCAATTGTGATGCTAGGCGCTGGGGTTCGTCGCCGGCGGACCACACGTGGAGGTCCTCGTAACCTCCTCGCCTTCTCGTCAACAAAGACCGGACGGTGTCGAGGGTTCGAGGTTATGCGTCGCGGCGCCGTACGCAGATACCAGCGGCATGCAGAGTGGAGAAAGGCATGGCCGTACGAGGAAGGGGCTGGCGGTCGGCGGGGAGAAGCGGGAGGAGCGATGAGGGAGGATGAAGGGCAGAGTAATCACCTTTGGTCTCTCCATTGTCGTCTCTTTCCTTCCCCATGGCCGCCGAGGGAGATTTCTCCAAAGACGGGAGGGCGGCGGCGGTGGCGTAGGAACGAGGCGAGAGCGAGTTGTTGAGGAGAGTGCGGAAGGATAACGACGCCAATCCCTTCTTTTCGCCTTTTCTGTTTTTTTAAAACAGGTCCGGGGTTCTTTTTATTATACAGAGAAAAAACTGCAGTTTGTGAAATACTACAATATTAAAACAGCATTTGTTAGGGGCAATCAAACACCTCATTGTAAATAAAACTACAGTAATCTCAAAAACTACAGTATTCTCAAAATGTTTAGGAAATACTTTGCTATCAAACGGGGCCTTAAATTCCAAGAAAACTATTGGACTAATGGATGGGGGCTCGGATGTGGACATTGGGCATTTTTGATTGTTTGATCAACTCACAATCCCACTTGGGTTTTAGTTGACCGGAGAATGCTACACGGGCTGGGCCGCTGCTCTCATAACAAAATCAAAGCTCTTATGCTATTTGGACTCTATGGGCCTTCGTGTGTGAGTGGCAACGAAAGAAAGCATCATAAATAGCCGAGGCTGTTGTAGTTTGTTTTTTTTTGCGGGGAGAGGGCGTTGTAGTTGTGCGAATTGTTTCGGAACCGCAATCATAACAGTCGCAGGTTGATCCGTAAATGTCATCTCCTCTTCACAATGAGAAAAACAATTCTTGCCAGCTGGACACACAAGTGGGAGAACCATTCGTATGAGATGAGTAATCTAAGTCTCGCCATTGTTGAACAGACGCCATAGAAACGTCCGTATGTGTTGAAAACATACTAACCTCGTTTCTGGCAAATGTCCTAAATTCCTTACAATCTGACATTTTGCTCCAACGACACATAAATACAAAAAAACAAATATTTTCTTTGTCAATAACTTACATTAAAAATACTGTCGCTCCAAATAGTTGTATGAAATACAAACATTAAAGTGCCAAATTTGACGGGCGCGGCAACGCGCGCCTTCATTGTTCTAGTGTATATAACACTAGCAAGTGTTTATGAGTAAAGAAACAACTTACCACCTACTATGGGTGTTAGGGTGGTTGAGGCATGTCTACACATAGATTTCAACTAGCCTAACCCGCGCGGCGGCACGCCGCGCTCGATGATCACTCGCAAATGTGCAATCTACTGATTCAATAGTGGATCAGTGCACGCTGATTTAATCTCAGAATAATATATAAAGACATTGAAGAAATCAAACATAAGAAGCTATTGAAATGTTGCAAAGTAGGACACTTCAGAAGTAAACCAGTTATTCAAACTACATACAGTTCACTGCAAACAGAGAACTGTATATAAAAACATAAACACGCTACATAAATAAGCTAGAAGTAGTTGCTAGTGGATTAGATCATCCTAGTATATCATGCTGAAGGATTGGTGCCTGTGATAAAGTGGTAAAGTGATTTTTTGAATTCTTGCACACGTCCGATGAGAGGGTGCGCACCCGTGTATGTGATAATGGGATCGTCGCTATCTGGACGCTGGGGATACATACGAAGTGGTAATATATATGGAGTGGTATGATATTCGAAACATTGCCACATATCGTTGCCAACATTTTAGTCTGCCTTGTGAATTGACCTTGTTGAGCATTGTTATGTTGGCAAGGATTTTTTTTCTTCTTCACAAAGTATTAGTGTCTTTTCTTTTTTTTTTCTGAGAAAAAAGAGATTTCATTGCTTAACCAGTGTGGTTACAATCGTTTGAATACAGTAAATCAATCTCAGAGGGAACCGATCTAAGCCACACCGCAGTGCGCTTGTTGTGATAGTAGTAGTGTCTGCTTGCAGATGATAGTTTATGTTATTATATTCCATATAGTTTATGTTATTATATTGTGTCTAGATATTTCTCAGTTGTTGTTGAGTTTTTTAATGTTTTTTTTCATATTTTTGTTTGTATATTGGACTGTCTCAGGTAATTGTGCTTATTTTGTTTAAAATAGTGGTTGGAAGCATGTAAGTGTAACAAAAGAACAATTAATTTAATATATGCAAGATGTTCATAGCCAATCCACTGAATCTATTTGACGTTGCAAAGTTTCAGATTTTTTTTTAATTTACTGTTCATAGCCTCATAGGGGCTGTAGGGGCACCCAGAGCTGAAAACCCACTCCCATCGACAGATCCTCCAAGAATCTGGTGGGATGCCAATTTTCTTTGTATAGAAAGAAAATAACATGTCTTTAAATCCCATGAGGGAGTTCTAAAATTGTGAGTGCCTAGGTCCTTCTTTGGCTTCACAAAGTCTGACTACTGAGAAACTTTTTCTGCAGTACGTGAGTTGCATCTTTAGATCCAAATTTCTACAGGCACTTCCCAAGAAGACAAACATTCATATATTCTAAATTCAGAATAACATGCAAGTTAGAAACCGGCTGCACCGTATATAAAAAAGCCAAAAGAGCTAAGCACCGAGCTATAGACACACCTCAACAAAGGGTTACATGCGATCTCTTTCTCAAAAACTACTCCTATTACATACTCCCTCCGTGTGTGCCAGGGGTTGCGGCCCACATGCTCCCGCGAGCTGGCCGTGGTATACTTCCGGGCGGACACAGCGGGGCTCTGCTTGCCGTGCGACCGCCATGTCCACGACGCCAACACGGTCTCCTTCCGCTGGCGCCACGCCCCCTGCTCTGTGCCGCATGCCGCGTCGTCGCGGTCTCCGTCCGCTGCGGCGCCACGCCCCCTGCTCTGCACCGCATGCCACGTCGTCGACGTCTCCGTCCGCTGTGGCGCCCCTCTGTTTCTCAGCTCGAACTGCGACTTCGAGGAGCAGCAGTATTCTGGGCTAATCTGGTGCAGCCGCCGCCGCTGCACGACCGTGGAATATTGTAGGGCTGCACTGGGTGCCCTCCGAGGGCGAGCTCGCGGCGATCATCGATGTCGTTGGCGACAAGACGGTTAGTAGGGCGGCCTCGAGCGTGATCGGCGCGCCTTCCACTGTGAAAGGCCGCAGGCTATGCGATCACGGCGCTGCCATCGTCGTCGGGTGAAGAAGGAACGGGCGCTAGCGTGGAGAGCCACCGCCAAGCAGACCATGGGTGCCTCTACGTGGGCCTAGTTGTGCAGCTGTACCACGCTAACGTGGTTATCTCCATGTAGAGCTGAGCACGTCACCGGCGAGTTGGTTGGCCGGCACACATCAACGCTATACACTACACAGGCAGCAGCAACATCACTCATGCTACGCAGATACGCGAAGCAGCAGCAGGACGTGTCAGGCCAGAGGCACGGACGCAACACATAGAGGAAGAGACAGCTGCCGTGCAGTATTTCGCAAAGGCGTGCTCTGCGGGAGCTGATTGGAGTCTGGACTCTAGTGTGTGCTCCTGCTTGGACGCAAGCGGCAACCGTGCTGACGCATCGTTGCCCACAGCGATGGAGATCTTTGCCTGGGTCAAGCGTGTGGCCTCCGCAGGAGCTTCCTGTGGGCGGCGCAGGTAATAGTAAACGCCGTGTTTCCTCGGGTCTTGCTTCTGAGCTGAGGCCGCTGCGTGTTCGAAAAGAGCATGACGGCGGCGACGGGATTGCATCCCCGGCTGTTCAATCCCTGCACGGCGATGCACAGCACCAGCCGGCCGTAATCTGCACGCTGATACTATGCCTGCATGGACAACCGCAACGCCATCAGCCGATTGGCCGCGCCGGAGAAGACCACGGTGGAAGGGCCGGTCGAGTGAGAAAGGCGGGGGCAGACCAGCGATTGAAAAGAATAGAGCTTGAACAAATCCCTGCTACTAGATTTGGTCAGTGGATGAACAAGGTTGAACTCATTCCTCTTGCAAATTCAGAAGTTTTGCCTCAAAGTTCAGATCCTGCTTTCTCCACTTTTTCCAATCCTCAGCTCATCAGATTGCAGAAGCAGACTCAACATGATTCCTCAGAAAAGGATAAATTTCAAAATGTCTCCTTGCAAATTCAGAGTAACAATCACCCAGGTTCCTCTGCAAAGCAAAATCAAGGACAGAAACAGCTGCTTGCTAATCGATCTCATGACCATGACAGTATTGTTCATGCCTCAGGCGGTGCCCAATTGATTTCAGCTGTAGTTGCTGCACCTAACGCAGTTATTGCTGACCCAGACATAAGGCGGTGCATTTATGCAGAAGACAAAGTGATTGATAGTACTGACACCCCAATTCAGGTGGATGTCTCCAGGACCGCTCCGGTTCATGCGGGGGAAATAGAACAGTCCGGCCCACTGACTACTTCAGCTTTGGACTTTCAGTGCAACACTGTAGGGGAAATGACCATTCTCAGACAAACACATGGGCCACAGTTGGGCCAGCAGCAGTACCAACCGTCTCCGTCTTCAACCCTGCATACCTCTCGTCAGGATGAACCTGCAAACCCCATTTCTTCCCCAAATCTGCTCAGTCTGCCTGCAGTCTCTGCTCCTCTCACTTCTCAGAATCCAGTAATGCCTACTCCCTCGGCCACCATGGAGAACATTTTCCCAAGGGGAAGAGACAGTACTAGTCTTTTCCCTAGACTTGCCTCCTCCACTTCTCACTCATGGCGCAGGCTCCCTTCTCCACCAAGTCTCGCTCCCAAAAGAACCATTGAAAACATTCCAGATCCTCCTTTGCCACCAACAAAGAGACTAGAGTTGACCAATTCTCCTGATGCAGATCCTTCCACTCAAGAAACCCCAGAGGCAGGTGAAGCTCCTTCGGGATCAATCAGAGTCCCCTTTTCGGCGTCGCTCGATCCCCATGCTGGATCGAGCCTTCTCGGAGCTCCTCCACCCGGACTTGCTCCTCTTGCCCATGCCGCAACTGCTCGAGCCGGTTCCTCCCTCGCTTACCAATCTGAAGAACTAGCAGTTGGTGGTGGCCGCGCCACCGATTCCCCCACCCGTCCAGACTCAGGGTCTCAACTTGCCAGAAATCCATCGGTCAACAGGAGCAGCGGTCGATCTACAGCTTCAAGATGGGATATTCCCCCAACTGGGAGATCTGGAGGTATGCGTACCTCTGTCAAATACTTTCCTTGCCGTTGCTATGGTTCTACCTCTTGGCACCGCGAGACTGTTTCCAATCCGATGGCTAGTAGCGGTATGTTATACGGAAGCAGCAGCAAACTTGTGGCAAACTTGGATGTCAGGCCCACTGCTAAGCAAAGCAAACTCACTGAGGATCAACGCAGAGAAGCGGCAGCTAGCTATGATCCATGGCCAATTCAGACGCCTTCAAACTCGCCTAGTGCAGATGCTGATAGCTCTTACAAGGGCCCTATCTCTCCTCCTGGACATGATCGCTTCCAGTACATGGGTGTGGATGCTTGTCATAGCCCATATGGTACCACAGGGCAAGGCGCAGTGGAAAATCAAGATAACATTAGCTCCTCTCGCCAAGATGTTCCAATGGATGTTCTCATTACTCACCAGACAGATCACAATGCGACTTCCAACATGGAGATTGCAAATCAAGGAGAGGATGGCATGGATTACTCAGCTTCTTGGGTAGCGGCGCATGGCCCTAACGCGCCTAATGCATCATGAAAGCAATTGCTTGGAACTGCCGAGGTATGGGCAGGGGCCTTGGCAGTGAAAGAATGTCTTACCTTGCTAACTTGATGCGGTCTACTCATGCTCAGGTAACGTTCATCTCTGAGATTAAATCTTCCAAAGTGCGTTCAGTTGATCTAATTAACAGATTTGATGTATCTAATGCTTTCGTTGTCCCTTCTAGACGTACTGCAGGGGGTCTTTGGCTTATGTGGAACGATGAGCTCAAAGTCACTGTCCATAGTTCTTCCTTCCACTATATATTAGCGAATGTTATCCATGTAGCCTCTGGGGTCAATTTTTGCTTGATCTGTATATATGGTGACCCATACCATAAGCAGACTGAGGTCATCTGGGACCAGGTTGCTGCTTTTGTTTATGATAACTTAGGTAAACCCATGGTTTGTATGGGTGACTTGAACGACATCTTGTATGATATCGATGGGTGCAATGGTAATATCAACTACTATCGTATGCATGCATTTCGCTTTCTTGTCAAGAATTGTGGTCTCTTTGATATTGGTTATAGCGGTCCTGCTTATACTTGGCGTGGTAGACACAATACCTCTAAACCTGTTCTTAGACGCTTAGATCGTTGTCTGGTTAACTCTCACTGGTGCTCCTTCTATCCGAATACGAAAGTCTTAAATTTACCTATTATTCTCAGTGATCATGCTCCTATTTTAATCTCTACTGATGGTAATTTTGTCAAACCTAGACAGACTTTCAAATTTGAAAACTGGTGGCTTATGGAACAAGATTTTCACTCCTTCACTAAAAATATTTGGAGCAATGCTTCTCATACTTCTTTTGCAGCAAAATCTTCCTATCTTGCAGGATCACTCAAAGCTTGGTGTAAAAAGAAGAAACCTCTACAAAATGAACTTGCGCTCTTGGAGGCAAAAATCAATGAACTTCAACAACTTCCTCTTCAGCATCAAAATCAAGATATACAGTGTTCTCTCACGGCAAGGTATGAATTGACGCTTACTAAAATCAATCAGTACTACAAGCAAAGGAGTAAAAAGAATTGGATGGCAAAAGGGGATCGTAATACTAATTTTTTCATCAAGCTGTCATTAAACGTAGGAAAAGAAATACTATTTGTTCCATTAAAGATGAGCATGATCTTGTTCACTGCAATCCTACTGCCATTATGCAAACTTTTATGAACTACTTCAAATGTATTTTCTCTTCCCCTAATGACAATATGACTAGACCATTTCCTCACCTTCAGGGATACAATGATAACAATGATCCTACTTATTCTATTCCTGATAATGCTGAAATTTTGCAGATTCTTAAGGATATGAAGCTTAATGCCTCTCCTGGTCCCGATGGTTTCAATGTTGAATTCTATTTAGCTACTTGGGATTGGATAGGGGAAGAAGTCACTAAGCTTGTTACTAATTTTTATCAGACGACTACCCTTCCTTCTCATATTAATAACACCAACATTGCTCTCATTCCTAAGAAATTGGTGCCTCTTGTTCCTACTGATTATAGACCTATTAGTCTTTGTAATGTGATTTATAAAATTATTGCTAAATCTCTGGCTAATAGACTTAAGACTCACCTTCCTGACTATATTGATCCTGCTCAACAGGCTTTCATACAAGGTAGGTGTATAAGTGATAACATCATTATTGCTCAGGAAATTGCTCACTCTTTTTCTCTTAAATCTTGGAATCACAAAGCTTTCATGCTCAAGATTGATCTTGCTAAAGCTTTTGACCGTCTTGAATGGAACTTCATAGTTTCTGCTCTCGTTCGTAAAGGACTGCATGGTCATTTCATAAATTTGGTTCATGCCTGCATCTCCTCACCTACTTTCTCTGTGCTTATTAATGGTCAACCCTCTCAAAAATTTAAAAACTACAGAGGTATTAGACAGGGCTGCCCCATGTCTCCTTATTTATTTGTTCTAGCTATCAATGAGCTATCCATTATGCTGAATGAGGCTTTGCAGGCCAATCATTTGTTTGGTATTTCTCTTGGACCAAATTGCCCTTCTGTGCATTCCTTACTGTTTGCAGATGATCTTCTTGTCTGTGGACAGGCTACTTATCAAGAGGCTCAGGTTATGGCCAACTTGATTAATCACTTCTGTAATATCTCTGGTCAAACTCCTAACTGGAGTAAATCAGCTATTTTTTTTCAGTTCTCATGTTCCTCAGCAGGTAAGAGATGACATTAAAAGCATTTTTCCAGTAGCGAATCTGGATGATAGCTTCACTCATTTAGGTCATCCTCTCATTCTTCCTGCTAACAATAGAGCAGCTGCTTACAACTTTGTCTTAGATAAATTTCTTAACAAGCTGCCTTCCTATAAAGCTAATATGCTTTCTCATGCTGCTAGATTGGAATTAATCCATTCTGTTTTCTCGGCCATTCCAGTTTATTACATGTCCAATATTTTATTCTCAAAAAAGTTCATTGCCAAACTTACTGCAGTAATCAGAAACTTCTGGTGGACAGGTATTAGAGAAACAGATTCCAGGAAAAGTCTTTGCCTTCGTGCTTGGAAGGACATTTCAAATTCAAAAACAGAAGGAGGATTGGGTATCAGAAACTTGAAGGCAATTAATGAAAGTCTAATTCTAGCTGCGGCTTGGAGGTTAACAATTAATCCTACTTTACATTTATATTCTATACTCCGAGCCAAATATTTCCCTAATACAACTATTTGGAAAGCTACTCCAGCTCCTCCTAAATCTGCTTTTTGGGCTGCTATTCTTAAAATGTTTCCCAAGATTAGAAATCATGCGTTCTACCAACTGACTCAGGGGAATATTTCTTTATGGAGCATGCCTTGGTGTACCAATTGGAATACTATTCATGACTACCTTATTCCTCAACATTCTGCTTTTGTTTATCCCTCTTTAGTTAAAGATCTTTGGATGACAGAAGCTAGGTCTTGGAATCATCAGCTCATCCGCCAACTTTTTAGGGAACCTCTTGCTTCTCAAATCATTAATACCAATATTATTCAGGATGATAATGAAGATCTTCTTTGTTGGCCTTTAGCTCCCAATGGTACCTGTTCTCCTAAACATGCTTATAAAATTTGTTTACAGGACATTCATGCTCATCCTAGAACAGCTCCTACTCAAGTCGCCACTGATTTAAAAAACTTTCTTAAAGTGCTGTGGAAAAACAATTCCATGCTCCCTAAAATCAAAACTTTCGCTTGGCGTCTTCTTAGTAAAGCTCTGCCTACTGGTATGAGAGCAGGTAAATTTTCCAGTCATATTTCTCAAATTTGTTCTAGATGTGCGCATCACGAAGACGATTTCCATCTTTTTTTCCTTTGTCACTTTGCTAGAGCTGCCTGGTTTGCGCACCCTTGGTTTATTAGATCCGACACTCTGGTTCATAATCATGATTCTCTCCTTTCAGCCATTACTTCTTTTCTTAATTCTGGTCATCCTTTTGCTTCTATGCAAAATATTTTCAATTTTTTATGGTGCATTTGGAAAGCAAGGAATGAGCTCCTTTTTGAGCACAGGGAAGTACACCCCAATAGGATTCACATCATGGCTGCAAATACAGACTGCGCGTTGCAGGCTGAGGCACAGGTGTCGGGACAAGTGTACAACAGTTTTTCAGACAGTTTGAATAATGAACAACATATACCTCTGCAGGGTACAACTATCAAGTCTGATCTCATCATTAAAGGGACTAAAATTTATTCTGATGCGGCCTTTCGATCTTCAAAAATTCCAGGTATTATGAGGGGACAGGTTGGTACAGGTATTGGAATTTACTTTTCTATTCCCGTTGATCATGGTGAGCTTAATATCCAGATTCAGGCATCTGCCCATGTAACCACAGATCCTACTCATGCAGAAGCCAAGGCTCTTTCTTGTGCTGCTCTTATTGCAAACAAATTGAATGTGCAGCAACCTACTTTTTTCACTGATTGTCTTCCTCTCGCTTCTGCTGCTGCTTCTAAGACCATTTCCCACCCTGCTACTCCTTGGAATATCAGGAATGAATTGGCCTCTTTTAGTGGCATTTATTCTATTCTAAATGCTCAGGTGTTCCACATTTCCAGGAATCTAAATGGAGTGGCTCACAATCTTGCACAACAGGTGTACCAGGCTTCAGATCAGCCACTGATGATTTGCTCTACAAGATCTCATGACACAAACCTCTGTCCTGTTGCGGCTGCTCTAGCTCAATTCTCTGGCACAGGGTTCCAACTACACAAGGTGTATTGCTACTAAAAACATCACTCAAAGCAAGGGTCCTCCTGCCTGCAAGAATAGCTGGACTCTGGTGTTACCACAAGCATATGACAACACATCTCTTCCGGCGCTGGTGGTCTTTTCTTTAAGCTGCAGTTCATCTGGTTGATTAGTTTTCAACCTATCTTTGCTTCTCCATTGCAGCCTCTTTTTTGGGCTCTGTCTCTTATTCTTCAGTCTGTTGCCCCTGTAACTTGTAATGACCCCATAAGCTGTTAATGGAAATTTGGGCACCTTTCAGGTGCCTTGCTTTGTTCAAAAAAAAAAGAATAGAGCTCTGGCCCTTTTATGTGGTGGCATGGTGCTGGTGGAAGAGCAAGGCGCGGCGATGGGGAAGAAGCGGGCAACAACTCACCCCCTTTTATACGCGATCTACGGCGGCGGCGAAGCCGTGTAGATTCAACAGGACGCTTCCAGATAGCATATTAATAGATGACACGTAGAGAGGTTTGAGAGGAAAGAATCAATCTGGCCACGCAATCACGAACCTAGTAGTACGATCTAAGCGGCAGCCAATTCATAACAGCATACACATGCAAGCAGTATAAAAAATAGAACGGACAACTTCGTGCTCATGCATGCACATAACTATCCTCGAAAACCACGCCAACGTGAACCTAGCAGAGAAAAAATCAGAAACCACCACCGCATGCCGCCCGACAAAGAAGATTGACCAGAGTAAAACAAAAAAGCCGCATTGCTAGATCCACCACAGAGCGCACCCCACTATATCCCCCACTATTTATCGTGTCGCATCCTGATTGGCCAGATTTTCACTAATAGGAAAAAGTCAAAAAAAACAGGCTAAATCAAACCTGGCCAGATTTAGTATATTTATAATTTTTGGTGCTCCATCCTTGCACGTGGTGTGTTTAGAAGTTTACAAGATATTTTTTGATTAATTTCAAATATGATTAAGTTATATGTCTGGTCAAGGGGCGCTTTTACATGGACATGTAGTTCTGAGTGCATGTGGAGGCTGTGTCTTTGCATGCGCGTCGCCTAAGAGAAGTGAGCACGAAGAGGTAACAGCTGGCTTGGAAAATCGCTTCAACTTCTTTTGTTCCTACTTTCATATTATGTTTTACTTTGAATAAATGTGTCAGTTTGATGTGCATGTGGAGGGTGAGCTTTCGTGATGATCTTTTTGAGCCTTTATGGGTTCTTACATATTTGCATTCTTGATGTCAATATCTTTTAAAAAAGATCAAATTTGAATATATTTTAAATGAGTTTAAACTCAGTGAAACATACTTCACTCACATTAAAAAAAACAATCTCATTCTTTTCTTAAAAACTAAGAGTATGGAATATATTTGAAATGTTCATTCCTTACTCAAAAGACTTATTTTAGTCAATTAAAAAACATGGTTCCAATCATGTCCGGAAAAGAGTGATTTCACTCGTTTAAAACATGTGTCACTCGTTTCAAACAACATATTTCAAAAACTTCTAAATCATTGATTTAACTTAATTTGTAACAATTATTCTACTCTACTAAAGAAACGATTTCACTTATTTTAAATAAGATTTCACTCATTTCATACCATAAAAAAGGTTTCCACCCATTTCAAATATCATATTTTGGTCAATTCGAAAATTGATTGCACACATATAAAAAACAATGAGTTCACTCATTTCAACAGAATTATTTCACTCAATTCACAAAAATAGTTTCAATTATTTTAATAAATAACAATTTAAGTCATTTAAAACAACAATTTAAGTCATTTAAAATAACAATTTCACTCAATTCAAATAACAGATTGAAATAATTACAAAATAATCTATTTCACTTAATTAAAAACACTCATTTCACTAAAATAAAATAAAAGGTTCACTATTTGAAAGAAGTGATTTCACTCATTTCACACAAATGAAAAAAGGTTTTCACTCATTTGAAAAGACCAATTTCTATCAATTTGGAAAACCGGTTCCATTCATTCAAAAACATTGAGTTAGCTGTATTGAGAAAATCACTCATTTAAAAAAACAGATTTCACTCATTTTGGTTAGCAAAATTTCACTCGTTAAAAAATTCAATCTTCTAAACTATTTGCAATAAAACACCATTTCAGTTCTTTTCCAACAAGTAGGTCTTGCTCATTTCAAAAATAATAATTTCGCTGGAAACAAAAACTAATTTTACCCATTGGTCTAGTTCTAAGTAGTTCCCCATGTTGAAATAGAGTGAAACAAGTTTATTAAGAAATTGATAATTAAAGGTGTTTGAAATGTATCCAAAGTGGTCTTGCTCTTTTTTTTTTGCGGGATAAACTTCCGATCTACTCATCTTCAATCATGATGGTACAACGAACACTAGAAATAACAAAAATTACATCCAGATCCGTAGACCACCTAGCGACGACTACAAGCACTGAAGCGAGCCGAAGGCGCGCCGCTGTCATCGCCCCTTCCTCGCCGGAGCCGGGCAAACCTTGTTGTAGTAGACAGTCGGGAAGTCTTCGTGCTAAGGCCCCGTAGAACCAACGCACCAGAACAACAACCGCCGCCGATGAAGAGTTTAGATAAGAAGGATCCAACCTGAAGACACATGAACAAAGACGAACGACGAACAGATCTGAGCCAATCCACCAGAGACAGATCCACCGGAGACACACCTCCACACGCCCACCGACGATGCTAGACGCATCACCGGAACAGGGACTAGGCGGGAGAACTTTATTCCATCTTCAGGGAGTCGCGCCGTCTCGCCTTCCTGAGTAGGACACAAACCCTAATTAACAAATCTCAAAAAAGGATCTAAAAACGGAGCCCTCCCACCGGCAAGGGCCGGGATCCACTCCATCCCCATGGCCCTAAGGCCACGGTAGACGGGGCGGACCGGCGCCGGCAGGAGGCGGAGAAACCCTAGTTTTTTAGGCGGCTGGCTGGTCTTGCTCTAAAGGTCTTGGCGCAAGGAGTTCATATATGTAAAAATACTCAATAAATAAAAATTATGGTTTATAAAATATAAATGATTTAAAGTTGTAAATGTGGAAGTACTCCCTCCGTTCCTAAATATAAGTCTTTTTAGACATTCCAATAAGTGACTACATACGAAGCAAAATGAGTGAATCCATACTCTAAAAGATGTCTACATACATCCGTATGTTGTAGTCCATTTGTAAGTCTAAAAAGCCTTATATTTAGAAACGGAGGAGTAGATGATATGTTTGTTAGTGAAGAGGAGAGAGAGAGAGAGAGAGAGAGAGAGAGAGTGAGAGAGAGAGAGAGAGAGAGAGAGAGAGAGAGAGTGATTGTGTCACAAACTGTACTTAAGTAAGAATTAAGAGATGGATAGGGCTGTGCATGAGTTGTTTATCTGTCAATGGTCGGACCCAATATGAGAAAGATAACAACACTTAAAATCAGGAAAGGAAACGAACATACTGCTGGATTGAGATACTTCACAAGGTTGCGGAAACTCATTGGCTCGTGGGCTACTGGTACATAGCAGGGCCATTAGGACGAGGTTTGCGCCGGTGCTGTAACTTTAATCTGCTCAACCGTCTGGATTATTCATGCCATCATTTTTGAACTGGTCATCTGGCTAGTCAAACGTCCTCACAAAGACTCACTAACGTTATCATGTATCATCAAAATAAAGTGCCCTTCTTTGGGATTGACTTCTGTTACAATCTGCTAGTAGCATCATAGAATTTCATGGTACTGGAGCGTCTCTGGTTGGAAGCAACTAGTCGATTACATTGTACTCCCTTCATCCCAAAATATGTGATACAAAGTTGAGTCACTTATTTTGGGACAGAGGGAGTATCTTCTTGGACTATACATGCAAGCACACCGTTTTGACTCTGTTCATTCTTAATTTAATTTCTCCCAAATTCACGTTTAGATTTGAGTTGTTCTGTGTTTTTGAAAAATAATGGGAAAAACATGCAAATCTATTGGCCCTTGAATCTGCAACCCGCCACTTCATGTGAAGATTCTCACCTAGCGGTCTTTGAACCCTCCAACTATCATTTTCGTGGAAGTGTTATTCTAATCCCGAGTTCAAATGCACCCACCATGAACAGTGAAATGAAAATAAGTAAAGAAAAAATGAACTTTTGGCAACAAGCATTGTTGAATATTCTACAATTGTGCCTTTTTAGAGATCACCCATGTGGTTAGCAAGACCACAATTCACGCTGAGATGATTTTTCGAGGACCCGGGAGGGAAGAGACTATATGTACCATCACTCGTTAACCGAGTTATATATGACAAGTACTCCCTCCGTCCGAAAAAACTTGGCCCTCGAATCGACGTATCTAGTATCAAATTAGTGCTAGATACATTCATTTGAGAAACAAGTTTGGGACAAGTTTTTTCAGACGGAGGGAGTATAACTTACCGTAAATAGAAATATATTTGTATTTTCTCCATTCTTTATGTAAGGTGTATTATTTTTGGCACAGTGACCAAGATAGAGAATTATAGACAATTTAAGACGAGCATCAAGAAAATTAATAATGACAGGAAAGAAAGAGATACATGCAGTCGGGAGAGAGATTCTTTTCTTTTTATACAAGGAGAGATACAGACAATCAGGAGACGGATACTTTTTTTAGAGGGCTAAAAAGGAATTATGAGAAATTGAAAAAAAATAAACCTTACATTGGGGAATTTTAACAGAAAACAAATACTTCATAGGAATCGGAGGGAGTATGTAGGAAAAACACGAATACACACAATTGGACAACCCTCAATAGTCAAACACCAAGAATACATATACTGAGACGTAAAGAAAAAGTAGGACCTAGGAACCACTGCATCGTATATAAAACACCGAGCTTGCATGTAAGAAAATGCACGTCGTGTCCAGTGAGTGACCTGGCGCCACACACTCAGATGAACGGCGCCCTATCGTGGACAGGACGAGTGCACCGCCGCGTGGGCGCGCCTACGCTGACGGGGGCGGTGCCGCGAACGGCATAGGCACATTCACACTCGGGACGAATGGCAATGGTGGCAGCGTCACCTTGGGCACGACAATGGCGGGCATCGGCGCCATCGTCACCTGGGGCACGGTGGGGAGGATGACCTTGGGCATGGGCGGCAGGACCCCCTTGGGCACGACGATGGCGGGCATGGGCGGCAGCGTCACCTGCGGGATGGTAGGCAGGGTGACCGACGGCATGGATGGCGTCAGGGTGACCGTGTCCGTGGGCACGGCCGGCAGGCCAGGTACGACGCTAGCAGCCGGAGCGGCAGTCGCGGGCGTCGTGTCGGCCAGGTTGCGGGCTGCGTCGCACGTGCTGCCGGCGAGGAGGAGCGCGCACGCCATGGTCATGGCCAACATGCTGGCGCTGGAAGCCATGGCTAGAGCTAGCAAAGTATGGTATTGAGCTGATAGTTATCTCTCGTGTCAGGGAGGTGATCGCAAGAAGTTGCTTCTGCTCTGCTGCGACGTGGGAACATGGATCAATGCTTGACAATTTATACAGCAAAAAGTGAGCGTGTGATTAGGTTGGTTGTTGGCCAGTTCAGAATGTTTGAGTCTGCGTCGTCAATACAAAAAGGAAGTGCTTCGTAGGCGATAGCTACAATTTTCTGCGTTTAGGTGAGGAGCTGGCCGGCGCTGCAGCTTCGATTTGCTCAACTGTATTGATTATTCGTACGAAGGGGTGCACACCTACAACCTTTAGACTGGTCATAGTGGGGAGTAACTTAGACTACTCCCTCCATCACAGTTTGTTGGGCCCAAGGTACGGTGCTATTGGCAGGAAATAACGAGGCGCTCAAGCTGCGATATTGAAGGAGATGCGCCTAATTAATCGCATGCACACGGCCATGCGGAGCAAACCACAAACTGATTCCCACTTGCGGCCTGTTCATACTTGCATGTGCTGCAGAAATCCATCCATGTTCCCACTTGCATGCGCTTCAGGAAGAGAAACGGAAGGAGTTTAATCAACAGCCAAAAAACCCCAACTAATTCTCTAATTAATAACCTGCGCCCTATTTCCTTCCGTTTGTGAAAAATCCTGGTTTTGGAGATACGCCCAACAAACTGTGATGGAGGGAGTAGTGTCATATGCATGATACTAGTCTAAGTTACTACCTTCATAATGCAAAGTAACATGATAGTAGTGTCATAGATGGCTTCATTTATTAGCTTGTAGACTCATCTTGTCTTGGGAAACGCTATGAGGGTGGTTGGATACGTTTTAGTCCCATGACTAAAAGTAGTGAGACTAAAACTTGCTAGCCTCACCCATGCTTAGATCCAAATACTAAGGAGACTAAAATCAAGTTATTGAGCATTTAATTCAGAACTTGCATGTGTTAAAGTAGAGGAATTAAAGTAGAGGAGAGAGGGCTAATACACATTTTAGTAGGTTTCCTATGACTAAAAAATTTTAGCCTTAAAACTAGTCCTAGCCTCTTTTAGTCAGGGGTGCTTGGAACTTTAGCCTCTAAAAGAGACTATTTTTAGTCGGACTAAAAATAGTCCCTTGGATCCAAGCACCCTCTATGTTACAGTAACATATTATGTTACCACCTCACATTAAATACTTGCCACATAAGCTGAAATTTCTTGGAGTACGCTATGTTACTAACTAAGTTACTCCCACTATGACTAGCCTTACTATTCCCTCCCATTCATATTACTTTCTTAAATTTGTCTTCCGCGTACAGTTTAGTGTTTCTGCAACGTGAAAGCAAAACCTATTGGGCTTTGAATCTGCAACCTTCCGCTTCATGGGCTTGGAACCTAGGTTGGAACGGATCATCAGTTGCATTGGTATTGGATAGTGCCTCAACGATGCCCAAGAAAACTTTGAGTGCGGCTAGATGTGACATCCACGGAGTTGTTGTAGTACTCCTCAATTGTAAACCCAAAACGGTCTTTTGATTGGTCCGTTCCAACCATTGCATTCATGGAGATGTTCGTCCAAGGAAAACACAAAGCAACATCTTCGGTTTGGTTGTAGTTGTGTGTCCTCACTCTTGGTTGCTTCGTGCTTAATTGAGTCTCGGTTTCCATGGGATCATCCACCTCTCCCTCTTTGGCCATCTCCTGAACGCTTCATGACTTCATCTTCGGCCACCTCCTTTTCGGCCACTTCATCATCAAACACTGAAACATAATTCGGGTTCATCAAGCCCAAGCGTATCTGACACTTCCAATTACGCCAAGAATTCGGTCATGTTCATCTCCATACTAAGACAGCAACAACTATAAACTAGATCAAGGGCCACCCCGCCGACCATGCGACCAGCACGAGCAACCCGTGTGGTGGAACAGACAACACTTTTTGTGCTCAATCTTTTCTTCACTGCATGCGGCGACGCGGGGGTGGTTTGCGGCAGCGACGCGCCGACGTCGCTGGCCGGTGGGGTGGCGGAAGGGTCTTGGCTACCCATTCCTGCAAGAGTACGGAAGATTGGGGAAAAACTTACACGACCACGAGGAGGCCGAGTGTTTATAGGTGCCGCTTGCCAAATTTTCCACCGAGTGAAATTTTTACTCCCCTAACCGTTTTAAGACTTCGGCTAGATCCTGTTTAAAGGAGTGAACTTAATTTTTTTACTCCTTATAACTTTTTAAGGAATCAGCTAGAGATGCCCTAACGACATTACATCAGCACTGCCACGCTCGTCTTATCGAGGGCTTGTCATAACACGCCGTGTGAATTGCCGGCGCATGCGGGTGGGAGCATAGGGGGCGGTGTGCGAGCTCACTGTGGATTCGCTGTCCAAGGGTGTGACGGGAGAGTCGCATCCAAAGGATTTAGAGGGAGCAAGGCTTGTCACAACTCACAAGAACAGAATCCTAATAATACGACTCTGGGGCACCTACGGACCCTCAAACCATCGGCATATGTCCGGACCACGTGTTACAGATATGTTGTGCCATCGAACGTAGTCCTGTATCGATTTGCTCGGAGGTCTGGACGTAATTTTCCCCCAAACTGGAGACAATGTAGGGGAGGGCTTTGCGGGCATTCGAACTGTTGCCACTTCCGCTTCTAACTACTCGGGCCCACCCAAACCACGAAATGGTCAGCGCCGCTCCAGAGCGTCAGTGCTGCATTCATATCCGGTCAGAGTGGACATGACCACTCACTCGCATTGACATTGAAGCGACAAGGCAGCCGAGAGAGCGCTGCATGCGCGGCTTTCCGGTGCACGCGACTGCTCCTCATTCAAACAACACCACGGCCGTGTGTCGCCCTACATTAATGACATCTGGTTGCCGAGGAACCTACTCCGGCTCCACCCGTCATCCGTCCGCCGCCCACCATTGTCTCGTTTGCTATAGAAACTCAAGCTTCGGCCATAGCCGCAGTCATCCTCCTACGGTCCCTTTCTCCTCTCCGCACCACTCTCACCATGGCCTCCTTGCACTCCAAAGCTCTCCGGGAAAGACTATCACTAGGGGAGAAGAAGGATATGTCCACCATTGCTGCTGACTAGCAGGCGGCTAGAGGGCGACGATGTCCCAATGGAGGACGCGGCCGAGGTATTTAACTTGGTTTGCCAAAACAACGTGCATGGTAATCTTTGACCCACAGTAGGTACTTTGAGTGGACTTGACTCTTTATCATAAATTAGACTTCATACAAAGTTGTACTAAAGTTAAGACACATATTTTGAAACCCAGAGAGTGCTTTTTTTCTAGTCTAAAAGACTAGCTGGAAAGAACCAGGACGACACGCCCCTCAGGTCGCTCCCTCGGGCGGCCAGGGGGTGAACCCTAGCTGCTGCCAGTCGAAGCCCTTCCTCTCTTCCTCTCCTCGCCGCCACCAGTGGACGCCGCCAGGGCAAAGCCCGCGTGGCTCGGTGGCGACGGGCCATTTTCCTCCTCCTGTTGGTGCTACGACAACGTGGGATGCTAGCCACGGCGGGATCTCGGGTGCTGCCCTTGCACCAGTGCAAGCACTGGTTGGGAGTGGCTGCGGTCCAACACGGCGAGGTATGCGTAGGGGTGGTGCAGCATGGCTGCGTCGGGGCGGCCGTGTCCAGGCGATTCGATGGGTGCGGCGATCTGGAGCACCGGTAGGGGAGCCGGCAAGGGGTGACCCGGCAACGGGACACGTGACATGCGAAGGCGTCTCCAAGGGATGCACGGGGAGCATGAACTCTGGCGGCCTTCGCGGATCTGTTGCTCCGACGGGGGGGGTGGGGGGCATTGAGGGATCTAGCTGGTGCGGATCTGCTCGTATGAGCCCAAACAGGTGTCCTGGGCGTGCGGGGGTCCAGGCAATGCGGATCTGCTGTGTTGCCACCATGGCAAGGTCATTGGGCGTGTGAGGGGCTCGACGGTGATGGTGGTGCTGCGGCAGCAGGGTGTGCAAGTGGCCCGTGGCGACGAGGAAGTGCGGCTGCGTGCCGCAGGCGTTTCAGAGTGGGTGCTTAGTGACGTGCATGCATGGTGCACGTTGACGTGCTTGATGCATGACTGCGGCCCGGATCCATGGTGGCTCCTGTCCTCGAGCAACGCTCCTCTACCCCTTACCGGCATGGTGCTTGGTAGGGCATGGTGGCTCGGGCTGCATCCGAAGGTCCTTCTTCCGGTCGACAGTTGATGGATTTGGTGCCTCATGACAGAGTTTGGCCGTCGGTAGTCTCTGCATGGTGCGGTCGGCTACGGTGGTTTTGGTGCTTCTTCATCCACAGGCAGGTTCGTTGGTGGTGGTGGTGATGGGTGGGCTTGTCGCTGTCTGCTTGGATTGATGTGCGGTCAAAGATGTGTTGGGAGCTTGGGTGAAAACCCTATCTCAGCCTTGTGTCGTGACTAGCGATGTCGGTGGCTGCGGCTATTGTTGACCTTCTTGGAGGCATTGCAGCTTTGCTACTGCACCCCTCTCACATGGATATAGTCGACAATGCAGCTTCTGGGGAAACCCTTGATCCCGGGTGATCGGACGATGGCGGCGCCTTGGTGTTGTTTTCCCTCGAGGGGGCTTCGTCTTTGGAGCTGAACATTGGCATGTGGGACTAGTGGATGGCGTAGGTGTTTCGCGTCGAGGCTTCTATGGCAACAATAGTGGGGGTAAGCAAGGTCGGAGACGTGGCGTCGGTTGAGGTAGTCGGCTCTTCTCCGGCGTGTCTGTGGGATTGCCTTGGCTATTTGCCGCGGTGAAGTTGAAGCTGCTGTAGTGGGGCCCGGTGGTATACAATGAGGGGCGTCGGGTGGTCTGTTCGGTGGTCTCTTCAGTGCGGGTTGGGTCGATGATCGTCTGCTGCGAAGTCGGAGTCGTTTGCTCAGTGTTTTAGGGTTGGCGATGAGGCCTATTAGGGGAGGAGTGATGACGATTACGCCTATGTGCGGTCTTGATGATGCCCTCGTTGGAGAATATGCGTGGGGTATTATGTGTGTGCCGCTCAGTGGTTTGTGATGGTTTTTGCCCGGATTTTTATTAATTAATTAGGCAACTCTCTTATGCTTAATTAATGGATGAAGCAAATCATTTGCCTCGTTTCGAAAAAAAAGTTTAGCTGTCTTGTTCCACTTCGATCTTTACAACCAATAGTTATATATGAAACATAAATCAAGCCAAGGTCTTTTTGAGAAATCATAACTCTAACACCGACCAATGCATCTCAAAAGAAAAAGGAGTGTCCTCGCGCTATTACATGAGCTTTTTCCTGTTTACCACACTGACAGTCAATCGAATTGACAAACACGGTGTTGCAGCCAAAAACAATACACAACATTGGCTCGTAGATGAAAGGTAAGAAAGGAAGACAATGTAACATTTCACTCTCGTGAAGAACCAACATCTCGTGTCTCTCTTGGTGCTGCTTTACTTTTGGTACCACAACTATTCCCAATGTCTTCTATTCCCGTAGGTTCTTATTACAACTGCACTGTACCTTCTCTCATCCTGTACTTTTTTTTTTTTGAGAATCAACTCTCATCCTGTACTTAATATGTATATGTGACTATGACCTATGTGAGATACTAAAGTGGTGTTTGGTTCTCTAGTCATAGGACTTTTTCTAGTCTCTAAAACTTTTTGAAAAAGACTCTTAAGAAGGTGCTTCTAAGGACTTTTAGCAAAAAATCACAAAAAAGTCCCACTCTGTTCTAGTCCCAACACAAAAAAGTTTCTGAAACCAAGCACCCTCTAAGATGTGCTGTTTCTACCAACACCTCGAGATTAAATGGAAATAGGAAGGTTGCAATATGCGGGCTAGCATGAAGATACGGTGGTGTATATAAAGGGCAATGACCTGAAATCACTATTCACGAGAACAAAGGTCGGTAGGCATTCATTCATGTGCTGAATGACATGGTGTGTAATCTTGCAGTCAGCGGGTTTGTGGATTGCCGGAGTATTCAGGTTGACCGTAGAGTGGTCGAGGGTGGATGTTTCTCGTCCGATGCATGCGTAGCGGCATATGCGTACATTAAGGTTCACGGCACCAGTGGAAAATATTCGTCGCTGATGGGGCAGGGGCACACCGACGAACCTCCATAGACATGAGGCTCGGCGGCATTCGCCTCTTCTCACATGGAGGACGCTCGGGTGTGGCCTCCACGTATGGTGGATGTCGGAATCCTAGAAAAAGATCTATTTATACTCCCTTTCCGGTTCCACGAAGATTATTATTTTTGAATAATCCACTCGCTTTATTACTATTGCATTACCATTTTCTGCTTCGGTACGTCCCCTAAACACAACAAAGATCAAGATTGGCTCATAAACCTTCATAATTAAGGGCATGATGGGCATCAAGAATTAACTGGCAAAAATGATCGTGTGTTGCAACAGAACAAAAAAAAATAGTGTTTATCACCAAAATTAATTGCAAAAAAATAAATTCTTACACAGAAAATAAAAATCAAATAACGGCAAAATCTGCACACAATTTACACAGAAATTGTGTTTCTTATAATATGCATGAATAAGCATATAATAGTGAAACTTCACCAAAAAAATTCCTAAAAACGAATGAATTGGTGACATTGGTATTACCCGTAAAGAAGAAAGAAAATGAAACAAAAACAAAACAATGAAGTTTTCGAAGAAAGAATGAATTAGTAGCATTAGTATTACCTTTTGAGAAGAAAGAAAATTAACAATATTAAGCATAATGAAAAAAATGTGCACATAATTTTACATGGAAATTATATTTTTCTATAATATGCAAAAATAAACATATAATATTGTGGGATTTAAAAAACAATTACTAAGAAGGAATGAATAGTGACATTGTATTATCATTAAAAAAGAAAGGAAAAACAAAAAAACATTTTTTCCCTAAGCTAGAACGAATTAGTGACATGGGTATTACACTCTAAGAACGATTTTTTTTAATCTTGCACACAACTTTGCATTCTTTCAATATGTTAAATTAAATATATAATAGTGCCATTTTCGCACTCTAGTATAATTTATACATCTGATATATATTTTTTACATGTATACATTTTGTACTCACCCAACATCCACAAATACCCATAAAAAGTGGCTAAAGAAGAAAAGAAAAAATGTAGACAAACCGAAAACGAGGAAGCACTCTAAGCCTGTAAACAAGCAACACGAAATGGGTTTCAGCCCATTAGGAAATCGACTGAACCAAAATAGTGGCCAGTCAAAAATGAAAGCAACTAGTTAACGAGTGCTCCTTCGGAAGCTGGCTGGCGTTGCAGCTTCGATCTGCTCAACCGTTTTGTTCCTGCCATCAATTTTCAGCTGGCGTCGTCATGGTATTTCGCGAAGGTGCGCTTGGTTTGACAGTACTGTACGATTGTGTAACTTCGGCGTGTATACGGTTTGGATATTTCTCAAGGCTCCAATGTTCAAATCAACACCACTGTCTCGTTCGCAAATAAGATAACAATATATATATATATATATATATATATATATATATATATATATATATATATAGGTAAATTAACGGGGGCACCTAGGCCCGTTATGGCAGGTCATATTAGTTGATGCATGTGTACAATCCACGATATAACGACTTGCCAAATTTGTTTGCATATACTCCAAACATTGAAGGTCAATAATTTCTTTCCAAAAAATGGTTCTTTACAAAGTTTCTTTTCCAAATAAATATGCACGGTATTTTTCCATAAAATGCACTGTATTATACTTTCATTCAGAATGCTTTCAACTCTCATACCCCCGTTGACTTATAGAAAAAATGGTGTGGTACATATATACCTATGATTTTTTTTCGTACATCCTTTATGTTTCTCACAATTTGACCACAGCTGCATTCCATGATACACAAGGGTATGTATATACCTAATGAAACAAAATGGTATGTACACACCCTCTAATTTTTTTAAGGTTTGTATGTATAATTATGGCGTTCTAATGTATTTTTCTAATGTTTTACTTTCAAGGTATCTAATTTTTTTAAATAAGGCAGGCCGTACTTTTTGATGAGTATTTTTTCTATACAAACTAAGATAACTAAAGAATATAAAATATAATTCTAATTATTTTTTTCTTTTATGAATGTACGTAGGCATGTTGATACCCACACATGATTTTTATTTCACACTTTGACCATATGTGTATCAAGATAACCAAGGGTATGTATAAACCTAGTGAAACAAAAAGGGTATGTATATACTGTCTGATTCTTTAAAGGTATCAAATACGGCCAAACAATACGAAACAACATCCCAAAGGTTTGTATCTATAACTAGGGCATTCTTATGTATTTTTGTAATGTTTATTTTTCAAGGTATCTAATATTTTAAATTAATTATGGCCGGGTCACGCTTTTTAGTGACTAATTGTCATATATAATTAACGTGACCGAATAATATAAAAGGCGATCTTAATTATTTTTTACTTTATGATGAGCATACCTCGCCCCGTGAGATGAATATTACTCAACAATATTGTGAAACAATCTTGACATACCTAAACTCGTCCTCACTTTTTCAATAACTTTGTTAATCACTGGCTACCATACATGGCAACGGGTATGAAAAATTAATTAATTGTGACACTCTCACACAGAAGACAATTAATGGCATGCATCAATTACTAATTTGACCCTTTCCATAGCATCAGCCATGCAACAATTAATATTTGGAAGGTAAACAATTAGCATGCATCATTTTCATTTGGAATGTCATCAATACATGTTCGTGGGTATACATAGTATGGTAAGTTTTTTTGTTCCCTTTTGAGGTATGCATGCAACCATCACAACAACAAATCATGATACGATCCAACGGTACTAGGCAAGGTGCCTGGGGACCTAGGTGTCCCAAACAGCCGTCTCTCTCTCTCTCTCTCTCTCTCTCTCTCTCTATATATATATATATATATATATATATATATATATATATATATATATATATACTTCAGTTGATCAAGTAATCAACCGTACATGTGATTGGATGATTAGAAGAGTGGTTGAACCCTTAGCCGACCGGAGATCAAACCTGACGTACACCCACGGCCTTTGTGGTGACTTTGAATAGATCACGCAAGATCAATACCGTAAGTTTATACAGACAAGGTCAATACACCACAATTTATCGGTTGGAAAATCTCAATTTCCTGAAATATGATCTTTCATGTCATAAACCCATATAGGCATTACGTCCGTGATAAGTAGCCCGTTAATCCAACTGCATTTACTACTGATAGTTAGAGCATCGCAAGTTGAAAAAACTACAAAGCACCACTCATTCTGAAGAAAAACCCATCAAACTTGGCTAGAGAAGATAGATAGATCGAAAAGGATGCAAAGCTATTTAATTATGCAACAAGAAAATCTCAAAAGATTCAACTGCTTTCAATGAATAATCTGATCATAAAGTGATAATTCATCATATCACAACAAACACACCATGGATTACATCGAATTGATCCCGATCATGTGAGGCAACTCAGTAAAGATCAGAGAGAGAGAGAGAGAGAGAGAGAGAGAGAGAGAGAGAGAGAGAGACATCTAGCTACTACTTGGACCCTAAGGTCCTAATGGAACTACTCACACATGGTCATGGAGGCAACAAGGTTTATAAATAAACCTCTGAGAATGGATTGCCCCTCCGGCAGAACTCTGGAACATGCCTCCAAATTGGATCTTCGTGAAACAGGAACTGTTGGGGAGCGCAGTATTTCAAAAAAATTCCTACGATCGTGCAAGATCTATCTAGGAGATGCATAGCAACGAGCGGGGAGAGTGTGTCCACGTACCCTCGTAGACCGAAAGAAGAAGCGTTTAGTAATGCGGTTTATGTAGTCGAACGTCTTCGCGATCCAACCGATCCAAGTACCGAACGCACTGCACCTCCGCGATCAGCACATGTTCAGCTCGAACTCTTGATCGAGTTGAGGCCGAGGGAGAGTTCCGTCAGCATGACGGCATGGTGACGGTGATGATAAAGTTACCGATGCAGGGCTTCGCCTAAACACTACAACGATATGACCGAGGTGTGTAACTGTGGAGAGGGGCACCGCACACGGCTAAAAGATCAACTTGTGTGTCTTTGGGGTGCTCCCTCCCCACGTATATAAAGGATGGAGGAGAGGAGGCCGGCCCTAGGAGGGGGCGCGCCATGGGGGAGTCCTACTTGGATTCCTAGTCCATGTAGGATTCCGTCCCCCTTTTCCTAGTCCAAGTAGGAGAAGAAGGGAAAGAGGAGAGAAGAGAAGGAAGGAGGGGGCGCCGCCTCCTCCCGTCGTCCAATTCGTATTGGGCAAGGGGGGGCGCCACCTCAGGCCGACCCTCTCTCTTTGCCACTAAGGCCCATTGTGGCCCATTAATCCCCCGGGGGGTTCCGGTAACCCCCCCCCGGTACTCTGGAAAATGCCCGAACCTATCCAAAACCATTCCAGTGTCCAAACATAACCTTCCAATGTATCAATCTTTATGTCTCGACCATTTTGAGACTCCTCGTCATGTCCGTGATCTCATCCGAGACTCTGAACAAACTTCGGTTCACCAAAACACGAAACTCATAATACAAATCGTCATCAAACATTAAGCGTGCGGACCCTACGGGTTTGAGAACTATGTAGACATGACCGAGACATATCTCCGATCAATAACCAATAGCGGGACCTGGATGCTCATATTGGCTCCTACATATTCTATGAAGATCTTTATCGGTCAAACCGCAAAACAACATACGTTGTTCCCTTTGTCATCGGTATGCTACTTGCCCGAGATTCGATCATCGGTATCATCATACCTAGTTCAATCTCGTCACCGGCAAGTCTCTTTACTCATTCCGTAATGCATCATCCCGTGGCTAACTCATTAGACACATTTCTTGCAAGGCTCATAGTGATGTGGATTACCGAGAGGGCCCAGAGATACCTCCACTAGTAGAAAACGGGCCTATTGTCCCGGTTCGTAAGGGCCTTTAGTCCCGGTTTCTGAACCAGGACTAAAGGGTCGTTACTAATGCCCTCACCCTTTAGTCCCGGTTCAAACCAGAACCGGGACAGATGGGCCTCCACGTGGCCGCTGCCGGCAGCCCAGGCAGGGGGGCCTTTGGTCCCGGTTTATGACATAAACCGGGACCAAAAGGGTTCCATGCGTCAGCAGGAGGTTTTTCTTTTTTTTTAAAAAGTGGTTGTTTTAGGGGTTTAGGTTGTTATTAGCTAGCTAATAGAGAGAAGTGTCCTCTCTTATATGTAGTCCTTGGTTTACCTACGCTACTGCTATGTTCATTTCACCCGCAGATATATATATATATATATATATATATATATATATATATATATATATATATATATATATATATATATAATAACTCATGCATGCTCGCATCATACATCATCATATATAATAACAAGTCCTACTAATTAATCAAGCATCATCATACAACTTCTACTCGTTATTAATAATAAGTCATACGATCATCATCCTCATAGTCATCGAACCCAACCCTACATAATTATTCTTAGCACATGATCATCAGTATCAGGTAGGATCGGACCTAAACACACTTAAGGTAAAATAGCATAAAACAATATAGACCCTGACTCTCCATTACGAAGAATGGAGATCATGCTGTCTCCAATTCTTGCACCTCGTTTCCTTTTGCTTCCAAGAAGTTCCTTACAACTGTCCATACATTTTTTCCATCCTTTGATTGTCATGTCTCCACTTGTTTTAGAAATCCGGTATGGACAGTTCAGATTCGTAGGATGACCTGGATATATGTTCAAAACACGAAGGCTGCCGCCATTCTGATACATCAAATGAGGCACACATTCCTCTGGGATTCTCTATTGAAAAACATAGTAATAACTTCGTAGTTAGCAATGATGTACTAGTTTTAGAAGTATGCAAAAAGATGCACGGATGTCGTAATAGTAAAAATACTTACCAGGGTATCTCCATGGTAGTTACCGTAGTTCAACATGTGCACTAGTGGCACGTATTGACCATAATGTTGAGGAGTTCGATTGTAGATATTGTAATTCTCAATATCATTACAAAATCCAACCAGATGAGTTTTCTCCTTGTAAGTTAACTCAGAGCCATCGGTGTAGTAAGTTCTATCTACCATCTTCTGCACATTCTTTGATACTTCAAAATAAGCTGTCAATGAAAATAAGCTGTCAACTATTTTGAAATGAACAATATAAGTTCTATTAATAATAATTAACTATGTTTAGAAACTCACATAGCGGTAGAACTAGAGGAGTATCAACGAGGACCCAAATGTCCATATTGTCTTGCTCGATTTCAGGATCACCAAGATCCATGGTGACAAGCATACACTCATCAAAACCATACAATTTGCAAAATCCTTCCCAATTTTTGCCACCAAAATGGGTTACGCTCTCAGCTATACTCGAATTTTTGCATACAACTTTACTTCAAAATCCACATCATGATGGGTCCTTAGGTGAATTTTCTTTGTTTTAAAATTTTCATGGTCTTCAAAATCCATCCTCTCCAAGACATAGCGTCTTGCATGGCATGGGATCAACTATACTCGAATTGTAAAAGATGAAAATTACACGTTGAAATAGTTGAAGTCATGCTTAATTATGAAAAAAAAACACTTGTCATCGTTGCGTACCGTTTCAACTTCGAAGGTCTCCTCGAGCTTAATGCTGAAGCGCCGACCATCGTCCAGGTGAGGCCTGTCGCACTCACCTCGATCGTCGTGGCACCAGTCGCACTCCCCCGGGAGACTTTCGTCGTCCGATGATGACATTTCCTATACGTTCATAATTCAAAGACTAAATTAGATCATTATTATTCAACTAATCATATGCATATGCCTTGCATAGTGCTCTCCAATTTGAGCATTCAATAAGAAAAATCAAATCGCAAAATAAAGTAGTATTCAAATTAGGATGCCTTCAATTATAAGAAAAACTACATCATCTCCATGTGTCCATACATCGAATATTATCAGTAATACACGTTGAATACTATATATCATACATATCGCCAGTACAGCTAGAACCATAGCGCCCGACGGGTATCGGCGCGGGCGGTGAACACCCAAAGGGAAGGAACCATCACAGGATCATAGCTCCAGTGAGATCCCTGAAGAACCTGCCAGGTATTCTCGAACCTGCCCTCCAACGCAACCATGTAGCGACGGACGTGCTGGTCCTCCTCGCTGACACGGTGACGTACCACCTCCGCGGTGTCCGAAAGCCTCGGCACCGCCACTGGCTCACGCGACCGCCACCAAATAAGGATCGGGTCAACGACGGGCTGGCTCTTCTCCAAGCTACGCCCCCCGGAAGGTAGCGCCTCCCAGTACCACCCCGGCGGACAAAATTACAACAAAAAAATCATAAAAATTTTATTAAAAAATTGACATATTATTTGCATATATATGAACACACAAACTTTTGCATATGCAACAATAATATCACCAAAAAAATGTAGGAACAGAAAAAAATTCTAACTTTTGCATCTAAACTATACATCTAAATTAAGTACAACTAAATTAACTATACATCTAAATTAACTATACATCCTAACTATATAACTAAATTAACTATACATTGTAATTAAATTAGGAAATTACGCAAGCTGGGCCGGCGATCGACGAGGAGGGGCACGGCGTCGGCGGCGAGGAGGCAGGGGGCACGGGGCGGCGACGGCGACGACGCGGTCGGGGGCGACGGCAGGGGCGGCGGACGGCGACGGTGAGGGGCACGGCGTCGGCGGCGAAGAGGCAGGGGCACGGGGCGGCGACAGCGACGGTGAGGCACGGGCGACGGCGACGGCGCGGTCGGGGGCGACGGCAGCGGCGGCGGATGGCGTCGGGGCAGCCTGGCGGCGTCGATGTGCTCGGCGTCGTCGGGGGCAACTGCGAGGGAAATGTGAAAATTTCCCAAGTCTTTGCTTATATAGCAAAGCCATTAGTACCGGTTCGTGGCACAAACCGGGACCAATGCACCCCTTTAGTCCCAGTTTGTGCCACGAACCGGGACCAAAGGCCACTTTTCGGCAGCCCAAATGGCGGGAAGCGGCGGCCTTTAGTCCCGGTTGGTGCCACCAACCGGGACCAAAGGCGTGTACTGCAACTGCCGCGGTGCGTTGGGATGTTTAGTCCCACCTCGCTAGCCGAGAGGGGCTCGGAGTGGTTTATAAGCCCTGCGGAGCCGACCACTTCGAGCTCCTCTCTACTTCAGGCTTACGGGCCTAAATCCACTCTCTTTGCCCGTGGGCCTACTATGGGCCTGCATCCTGGCCCAACAAGCGGGTTTCTAGTCGTATGCAGGCTGTGGTGGCCCAGTAGGCGGCATTTAAAAAAAATCAAGTTTTTTGTTTTTGTACAAACAGCAAAGTACTTACTAGTTTTTCAGTTATTATTTTTGGTTTTAGGTAATAAAAATTATAAACTTTCTGTTAGTGTCAATAATTTTCCAATTTGAATTGTTTAAATTTGAATTCTTTGAAATTTATGTGAATCACTAGTTTGTAACAAAAGAAATATTTATGATAATTCTTTTTGCTATTAAAGTTTCATTTCTACTTAGAACTAAATACTTATAGTTTTTTAGTGATTTCTTTTTTCTTTTAGGTCACAAAAATTATAAACTTTCTGTTACTGCCATTAGCTTTAAAATTTGAATAGTTTAAATTTGAATTTTTTAAAATTTGTGTGAATCTCAAGTTTGTGATTAACTTTACTAGTGCCATTATTTTTTCGTTTCTACTTAGAACTAAATACTTATAGTTTTTTAGTGATTTTTTTCTTTTAGGTCACAAAAATTATAAACTTTCTGTTAGTGCCATTAGCTTTCAAATTAGAATAGTTAAAATTTGAATTCTTTGAAATTTGTGTGAATCACTAGTTTGTGATTAACTTTACTAGTGCCATTAGTGTTTCGTTTCTACTTAGAACTAACTACTTATAGTTTTTTAGTGATTTCTTTTTTCTTTTAGGTCACAAAAATTGTAAACTTTCTGTTAGTGCCATTAGCTTTAAAATTTGAATAGTTTAAATTTGAATTTTTAAAAATTTGTGTGAATCTCAAGTTTGTGATTAAAATTACTAAAAAACTGAACATAGATGCGCCTATAGAGAAAATTCAACCTAAATTCATAATCAATTTCCATGAATTCCAGAGAAATTCATTATGAATTTAGGTCAAATTTCCTGTATAGGGGCATCTATTTTCATTTTAAGAGGAGCTCAACAATGCATAGAGGGACGGGCTTATAAACCACTGTGGGCGCCCTTCGGTTGGCGAGGTGGGACTAAACTGTGAATTGCAACGAGGACCGACCATTTAGTCCCGGTTCGTGGGATGAACCGGGACTAAAGTTGAGCCTTTGGTCCTGGTTCATGCCACGAACCGGGACCAATGGTGGTGGGCCAGGAGCCAGGCCCATTGGTCCCAGTTCGTCCCACCAACCGGGACGAAAAGGTCCAGACGAACCGGGACCAATGGCCCACGTGGCCCGGCCGGCCCCCTGGGCTCACGAACCGGGTCCAATGCCCCCATTGGTCCCGGTTCTAGATTGAACCGGGACTAATGGGCTGACCCGCCTGGAACCATATCCCCCTTTTCTACTAGTGCTCTCCGATACACGGAGTGACAAATCCTAATCTCGATCTATGCCAACTCAACAAACACCATCGGAGACACCTATAGAGCATCTTTATAATCACCCAGTTACGTTGTGACGTTTGATAGCACACAAGGTGTTCCTCCGGTATTTGGGAGTTGCATAATCTCATAGTCTGAGGAACATGTATAAGTCATGAAGAAAGCAATAGCAGAAAAACTAAACGATCATTATGCTAAGCTACGGATGGGTCTTGTCCATCACATCATCCTCTAGTGATGTGATCCCGTTCATCAAATGACAACACATGTCTATGGCTAGGAAACTTAACCATCTTTGATTAACGAGCTAGTCAAGTAGAGGCATACTAGGGACACTCTGTTTGTCTATGTATCCACACATGTACTAAGTTTCCGGTTAATACAATTCTAGAATGAATAATAAACATTTATCATGATATAAGGAAATATAAATAACAAGTTTATTATTGCCTCTAGGTCATAGTTCCTTTAGTATCCCACTTGCACTAGAGTCAATAATCTAGATTACATAGTAATGATTTTAACACCCATGGAGTCTTGGTGCTGATCATGTTTTGCTCGTGAGAGAGCCTTAGTCAACGGGTCTGCAACATTCAGATCCGTATGTATCTTGCAAATCTCTATGTCTCCCTCCTTGACTTGATCGCAAATGGAATTGAAGTGTCTCTTGATGTGCTTGGTTCTCTTGTGAAATCTGGATTCCTTTGCCAAGAAAATTGCACCAGTATTGTCACAAAAGATTTTCATTGGACCCGATGCACTAGGTATTACACCTAGATCGGATATGAACTCCTTCATCCAGACTCCTTCATTTGCTTCTTCCAAAGTAGCTATTTACTCCGCTTCACACGTAGATCCCGCCACGACGCTCTGCTTAGAACTGCACCAACTGACAGCTCCACCATTCAATAAAAATACGTATCCGGTTTATGACTTAGAGTCATCCAGATCAGTGTCAAAAGCTTGCATCGACGTAACCATTTACGACGAGCTATTTGTCACCTCCATAAACGAGAAACATATCCTTAGTCCTTTTCAGGTATTTCAGGATGTTCTTGACCGCTGTCCAGTGAAACACATCAGGTCTGGTACACAGCATTGCATACATGATAGAACCTATGGCCGAGGCATAGGGAATGACTTTCATTTTCTCTCTATCTTCTGAAGTGGTCGGGCATTGAGTCTGACTCAACTTCACACCTTGTAACACAAGCAAGAACCCTTTCTTTGACTGATCCATTTTAAACTTCTTCAAAACTTTATCAAGGAATGTACTTTCTGAAAGTCTAATTAAACGTCTTGATCTATCTCTATAGATCTTGATGCCCAATATATAAGCACCTTCATTGAGGTCTTTCATTGAAAAAAAATTCTTATTCAAGTATCCTTTTAAGCTATTCAGAAATTCAGTATCATTTCTGATCAACAATATGTCATCCACATATAATATCAGAAATGCTACGGAGCTTCCACTCACTTTCTTGTAAATACAGGCTTCTCCAAAAGTCTGTATAAAACCATATGCTTTGATCACACTATCAAAGCGTATATTCCAACTCCGAGAGGCTTGCACCAGTCCAAATGGATCGCTGGAGCTTGCACACTTTGTTAGCACCTTTTGGATCGACAAAACCTTCTGCTTGCAAGATATCATAATCATAAAATGCGGAAATTGCTAACATGATTCAGATAGACTTAAGCATCGCTACACGTGAGAAGGTTTCATCGTAGTAAACTCCTTGAACTTGTCGAAAAACTTTAGCAACAAGTCGAGCTTTGTAGACAGTAATATTACTGTCAGCGTCAGTCTTCTTCTTGAAGATCCATTTATTCTCTATGGCTTGCCGATCATCGGGCAAGTCAACCAAAGTCCCCACTATCGATGTCAAAACCGGCGGATCTCGGGTAGGGGGTCCCGAACTGTGCGTCAAGGCCGGATGGTAACAGGAGACAAGGGACACGATGTTTTTACCCAGGTTCGGGCCCTCTCGATGGAGGTAAAACCCTACTCCTGCTTGATTAATATTGATGATATGGGTAGTACAAGAGTAGATCTACCACGAGATCAAGGAGGCTAAACCCTAGAAGCTAGCCTATGGTATGATTGTGTATGATGATGATCCTTCTGTCCTACGGACCACAACCCTCCGGTTTATATAGACATCGGATAGGGTTAGGGTTACACAGAGTCGGTTACAATGGTAGGAGATCTTGAGTATCTGCATCGCCTAGCTTGCCTTCCACGCCAAGGAAAGTCCCATCCGGACACGGGACGAAGTCTTCAATCTTGTATCTTCATAGTCCAAGAGTCCGGCCAAAGGTTATAGTCCGGCCATCCGGACACCCCCTAATCCAGGACTACCTTAGTAATCCAAGAGTCCGGTCAAAGGTTACAATGGAAGGAGATCTACATATCCGTATTGCCAAGCTTGCCTTCCACGCCAAGGAAAGTCCCATCCGGACACGGGACGAAGTCTTCAATCTTGTATCTTCATAGTCCAGGAGTCCGGCGAAGGTATAGTCCGGCTAACCGAACACCCCCTAATCTAGGACTCCCTCAGTAGCCCCTGAACCAGGCTTCAATGACGACGAGTCCGGCGCGCAGATTGTCTTCGGCATTGCAAGGCGGGTTCCTCCTCCAAGTCCTTCATAGAAGATTGTAAGCACCAAAATAGTGTCCGGCTCTGCAAAATAAGTTTCCACATATTGCCATAGAGAGAATAATATTAAGACAAATCAAATCTGCTGACGTATTCCGCAGTGCATCAACACACTGCGGCCAAGCTCTTTATACAAATTATTTTCACTTTTCCACCTCAGCGCGTTTAGCGAGGCGGTTTCCTTGGCACGTCTTGTCAAAGCAGAGATCGTGTGCCCCTTTTAACGGGGTTCTCATCAATACGGACGTGGGTAACCCAACCGCGCCATTTACCATGGCGCTTGGGAGGCAAGCGAGTTTTATTAGGTAGGTGGGGACGCATAACCGCATCTGCCCATATAAGGGGATAAGGATCCACCTTTTCACCTACGCCTTCTTCCTCCTTTGCCAATCCATCTCTCGCGCACTCAAGCTCCAGCGCCCAAGCCCGCTCTTCCCACCTCAACCTTCTCCAGCAATGTCCGGAGCGGGAGGCAAGTGGATGGTCTCCTCCGTTACGGAGGCCCAAGTAAAAAAGCTAAGGAAAGCCGGATACCTGTCCAAGGACATCCCACACCGGCTTCCTGAGGAGGGGCAGCTTCTCCCCACCCCAAGGCCCCATGAGAGGGTAGTTTTCCTTCCCCACTTCCTCCGCGGACTGGGTTTTCCACTTCACCCATTTGTCCGGGGACTCATGTTCTACTATGGCCTAGATTTCCACGATCTGGCCCCGAACTTCATCCTCAACATCTTGGCGTTTATCGTCGTGTGGGAGGCCTTCCTCCACGTCCGCCCCCATTTCGGCCTTTGGCTCAAGACCTTCAACGTCAAGCCCAAGGTGGTGCGCGGCAGCCAAGCGGAGTGCGGAGGTGCTATGGCTGGCAAGATAGCCAACGTCCTCTGGTTCGAGGGCTCCTTTGTGGAGAGGGGTGGCAAGCCAGGTGGTTTTACATCACTGAGCCCCGCGATCCGGAATGGGTCGCAGCCCCTGAATTCAGATCCGGACCCCCACGCGGCTTGTGTCCTAGAAAGAGACGGGCCTGTCGTGGGGCAACGAGGAAGAGGTGACCGGACTGAAGACCTGCATCAAGTCCCTGGTAGACAAGCCAATCCGGCTGGTCAATATAGTCCAGGTCATGCTCGTTCGTCTGCCGTGCCAACGACGGGATTTCAATTTGTGGGAGTTCGACCCGGCGCAGCACCGAACCCTCAACCGGCTCTTCGACACGTCGTATGAAGACGTCTGGAAGGTGCTAATCAAAGGCGCCGGAGCCCCTGCATCCGCTTCCGAGGACCGCGGATACAACACGCAGCATCACGCTAGCGAGGTAAGCTATCTATGCCTTTGACAGGATTATTAAGCTCTTTTTCATAGATTAACTCTATGCGGGATCTAAACTCCCTTACCTTTGACAGGCTTGGCAGGTAATATCCGGACCAATTAACTGTCCAGCTCCTCTGCCCGAAGACCCAGCCCCAGCTCTCCTGGTGCAGCTGCTGACTCCGGCACCTTACGTGGTGCCGGAGAAGAAGGTCAAGAAGAAGAAGACCACCGGGACCCGAAAGAGTGCCCGTAACTTGGTGGTGTCGGACTCGTCGTCTAACGAGTCCGAGGCGCCCTCCTCTCGTGAAAACAAGGAGGAGGAAGAAAAAAGCTATCCCCCCCAGTGGGGGGGGGGGAGAAAAGAAGAAGAAGAAGGCCGCCCCATCAGGGGATGCCGAGGGGTCTAGGAAGAGGAAGACCCCTCCGCCGGACTACTCCAACGACGCCGCAGAGAGTGGAGAGGAGTGGCCGAACAGGGCCAAGCGTCCGGCGAAATCGTAAGTATTCGCATACCAGAGTAACTCATGTTATTCCTTTAATGCGCAGCTTTCCCTAATGTCGAATGTGATTTATGCATCCCACCCCGGGCCAAACTCGACGATTCGTCGAGCGGCTCCCTGGATACGTCGGACGTGAACTCAGTTCCGCCCGCTGTCTCCCCCCGCGCTGTGGACGACGCCGAAGTGGCATCGCAACAAGCTCCGGGGCAGGAGGAGATGGCCTGGAGGAGCCGAAAGGCGACCTCCCGGACCCAAGGAATAGAGGGGACAAGACCCCCCAGGGCTCCGAGTCGGCTTTGTGCCGGACGCCGTGCCGGACTCTTCAACAGTTTCGGTCCGCGGTAGGCGAACTCCTTCCAAGAGGAGCAAGCCTTCTGAGCCGGCGGCCTCCGTCCAACCGGAGGTGCCGGACAATCTGCTGGAGGTGCTTGACGGCGCCTCCATCGACGAGGAACACCGTACTATTACGAGTACGGTGATCCAAAGGGTTCAGTCCGCCAAAAGCGGACTGACTGAAGCTTGCGCTAGCCTTCTGACAGGCTTCGAGGTAAGTAAAAATGTGTCAAAATATGACCGCATAGACAGTAGCCCCTGATGCTCTGTTCGGCGTTCGAAAAGAAAATCCGAATAGACGATCTAGTAATTTTCGCAGGAGTCTAACAATAAAGAATCAATATGCGAATGCAGGCTTCGCTGCTATCCACCACCGCACTGACTGCACAGGTGGAAGTCCTAAAGAAGGGCCTCGGGCAGTCCGAGCAAGAGCTCGGCCTTGCCAAACGGCAGCTCGAGGAAAAAGAAGGTAAGAAATACCCTACAAAGAAAAAAGGTGCCAATAGAGAGGCGTGATTGCAAAAAATAACAGGACCGTACTGCTTATTGTAGGGGCCACAAATGAGGTGGCGACCCTCAAGCAGGCGCTCACTGAGGCCGAAAAGAAAATGGCCGAGGAGCGCACCGAGCGAGAGAGGCTTGGGGCTCAGGTTGGCGAGGTGCAGCAAGAGCTGCAGGCTCTCATGAAAAAACATGAGAGCTTGGAGCTTGAGTCAAAGGCGCAAGCATCCAAGCTCGCGTCGGCCCTCGAGACCGCCAAGGGTGCCAAGGCCGAAGCCCAAAAGGCCCTCCAAGAGTTGGAGGAGATGAAAAAGATAGCAGCGGGTAAGGCATTCTTGATGCAAAGTAGGAATATAAAAGTAAACTACTTGTCACTTACCCGAATCCGGAGTTCAGCAGGGGCGTTCGCAGATCTTCCCCGCAGCGTATCCGTCGCCGCCGCATTCTACTAAGCTGAAGAGGGCAGCTCGACGGAGAGTGTGTTCTGGTCTCAGTATTCTGAGGCCGGACACCCTGTGCCTTTGAGCGACCAGCTGAAACAGCTGGTCGAGCTCCACAAGGCGGCTGAACAAGCCATGAAGGGCTTCCTAGTTCGGGTGTGGCCCGGAGAGGCCCTGCCTAGGAGCTACTTCGGGCTGGTGCGGCGGCTGGTGGAGGCCTGTCCACGGCTTGAGGTCATCAAGCCTTCCGCCTGCATCGAAGGTGCACGGAGGGCCCTTGCCCGTGCAAAGGTGCACTGGGGTAAGCTTGACGGAGAGAAGCTGGTGAAGGACGGGCCGCCGCAGGGGTAGGAGCATCGCAAGCCCGAGAACTACTACAAGGATGTTCTTGCCGGTGCCCGCCTTATTGCGGATGAATGTACTAGAGATGTAATATTTGAATGACCTCGCTCGTTTTTATCCTGTGCGCTGAAAACTTGTTCATATGCGCTAAGCAATGCTTATGGAATTTAAAATATTATTTTCTGTGCGGCCGTTTATCAAAAATTGAGAGATGGCCAGTCGTCGGCTTCTGCCCCCATGCCGCTAGTGCTGGGGTGTTCGGGATAAACCTGAGCGCTCTTTTTCCCATGGTTGGGTCCTTCGAGGGAGGCGCTCAGCACAACGAACCAGGCAATCGGACTATAATGCTTGAACACTCTCACTTAGCCATAGAACTTTATAATTTTAAATTTTGGCGAAGCCCCTAGTTCGGAAGGCCGAATTCGGGGCGCTATCCACGCCTTTGGCCGGACAGAGCCAGCTCCTCGCTCGAAGCGGCATGAGTCTTTAGGGACTCGAAAAACCTCTCGAACAGCGACCGGTCTCTCGCCTTATCATGACAGTCAGTTTTAGCTTTCTCCACTGAGGTGCTTAACCCAGCTGAACCGGGGCACAATCGCAGTGGTTCTCCTAGTGCTACCTTAGCCGATATAGCGGAACGTAAGGCACCAAAACATAGGAGCCGGGCAAACCCAACTATTGACCCAAATCATGATTCGGAGCCGATGCATATAGTGCTATAAGTTCGGGGTGCCGCACTTGTGAAAGTGTACGGACTTCTCACGCCAGATCGAAGGGTACTGAAGCCCCTGGCGTGTTTGCCGTACCATGGTGTACGGGTGCGATCATGTTATTTCATAAACATATATATTAAAAGAGAATAATGCAAAAAATAGGCGAAAAGCTATGCATTGTTTATAAAGAGGCTATTTATCAAAGCCGAACGATACAAGTAGTGCGATAAGCAAAAAGATATTAGACTATTTAACATGTCCTGACCAGGGGCAGGCCACGAAATTGAGTTCGGAACAGATATACCGCTCGTAATAGAGACCACCTGAAAATTCCATAATGCGGCGTAGCTTTGTCTGCTTCCCTGGATCTTGCATCGTTTGTGCGGCAGCCGAATTGCCGAACAGGTGGTCCGAAGTGTGGAGTCCTGAAAGTAAAAAAGAATCCGGCAGCCCCTAGTACGTTTTAAGCCGTGTTGCGGGCATGCCGTTGCTGTGCCCCTTCCCCTGTGCCCATGGTATTTCAAGGGCATAATTATGTACACGAGGTACTAGCTCCGCTATGTCGCGATGGCTGGGGTTGGGGCCGTATTGCTACGCCTGCTCAGAACGTGCCAGGCGGTCTTGTTGTAGGTTACTCCGGGCGCGCTTGGCATTGTCTGGCTTTTTAACGGCCGGACTGGAGAGTTGCCTAAAAAGGCTGCTTTGTACTTCCGCTGCGAGAGCCGCCGTGTGCTCCTCCGTAAGGAGGGAGCGTTCGGTGTTTCCGTTGACCGTAATTACTCCTCGAGGGCCTGGCATCTTGAGCTTGATGTATGAGTAGTGGGGCACCGCATTGAATTTGGCAAATGCGGTTCGTCCGAGCAGGGTGTGATAGCCACTTCAGAACGGGACTATGTCGAAGATTAACTCTTTGCTTCAGAAGTTATCCGGAGATCCGAAGACTACATCAAGTGTTATGGAGCCTGTACAGTTGGCTTCTACACCTGGTATAACGCCTTTAAAGGTCATTCTTGTGGGCTTAATCCTTGATGGATCTATGCCCATTTTCCGCACTGTATCCTGATAAAGCAGGTTCAGGCTACTGCCGCCGTCCATGAGGACTCTTGTGAGATGAAATCCGTCGATGATTGGATTGAGAACCAATGCGGCAAAGCCGCCATGACGGATGCTGGTGGGGTGGTCCCTTCGATCAAAAGTGATCGGGCAAGAGGACCATGGGTTGAACTTTGGGGCGACTGGCTCCATCGCGTATACGTCCCATAGCGCACGCTTCCGCTCCTTCTTGAGGATGTGGGTTGCGTATATCATGTTCACCGTTCGCACTTGTGGGGGAAACCCCTTATGTCCATTGCTGTTCGGCGACCTGGGCTCCTCCTTGTCATCGCTATGCAACCCCTTGTCTTTGTTTTCGGCTCTTAACTTGCCTGCCTGCTTGAACACCCAACAGTCCCTGTTGGTGTGATTGGCCGGCCTTTCGGGGGTGCCATGGATCTGGCACAAGCGGTCGAGTATTCGGTCCAAACTGGACGGGCCCTGAGTATTATTTTCAAATGGCTTTTTCCACTGACCAGATTTATAGCCTCTGAATCCGGCATTGACTGCCGTATCTTCATTGCCGTCGCTGCTACCGCGGCACTTTTGCTTATTTCGACATGTCCTGCCACTTTTGTCCTTGGTATCCGAATTACCAGGGTTCTTTGATAAGTTGTTGCTACGAGCTAGCCAGCTATCTTCGCCCGCGCAAAAGCGGGTCATGAGTGTCGTGAGGGCTGCCATAGATTTCGGCTGTTCCTGTCCCAGGTGCCGGGCAAGCCACTCGTCACGGATGTTATGCTTGAAGGCTGCTAGGGCCTCTGCGTCCGGACAGTCGACTATCTGTTTTTTCTTTGTTAGGAACCGTGTCCAGAATTGCCTGGCCGATTCCTTTGGCTGCTGAATTATGTGGCTTAGGTCGTCGGCATCCGGTGGTCGCACATAAGTGCCCTGGAAGTTCTCGAGGAATGCGGCTTCCAGGTCCTCCCAAGAACCGATTGAGTCCGCTGTCAGGCTGTTAAGCTAGTGCCGGGCCGGTCCTTTGAGTTTGAGAGGGAGGTATTTGATGGCGTGTAGATCATCGCCCCGTGCCATGTGGATGTGAAGGAGATAATCCTCGATTCATACCGCCAGGTCTGTAGTGCCATCGTATGATTCGATGTTTACGGGTTTGAAACCCTCTAGGATTTTATGATCCATTACTTCATCTGTGAAGCATAGTGGGTGTGCGGCGCCCCTGTACTGGGCTATGTCACGACGCAGCTCGGAAGAGCTATGTCTGTTGTGTTCGGCCCAACCGGATTTATTGTGTCTGGAGTGAAGATCATCGTCACGCGTCATCGGGCGCCTGCACGATCCGTAGATCGATCTTGTTTGCCTCGCTTTATCCTCCAGTACATCTCGCAGGTCTGGCGCGTTTTCCCGTGCCTTGGTTGAGCGGCGTCGGGGCATGGCTTGGGTGGAGGTTCGACAGGCCTCTTTGTCATGGCCGCGAGGTGGCCGGTCTGCCATGTCGTGCGCTGGTGATGTAGGTGCTTCCTCCTCTGATCGGGGTAGCGGCCTACGCTTAGGATAACTCTTGGAGGGGCGCTCGAGTTCGTACTCTTTGGCCGCAAGGACTTCAGTCCATCTATCAGCTAGCAAATCTTGATTAGCTCTAAGCTGTTGCTGCTTTTTCTTTAGGCTGTTCGCCGTGGCTAAAAGCATGCGTTTGAAACGCTCTTGTTCGGCGGGGTCTGATGGTACGAAGAATTCGTCGTCATCGATGCTTGTCTCGTCTTTGGAGGGAGGCATATATTTGTCATCCTCAACCTCTCGTTTTGCCGCTCTCTCAAGAGTGCTGGCTTCTCCATCTTCTTGCGCTGAATCTTGCTGGGTTGGGTGTTCTTCGGCGCTATCCGGGGTAGTATTATCTCCCGTGCCGGAATCACCGTTTTTGCTATGGCGGGATTTAGAGTGGCACCGCTGACGTCGACGCTTTGGCTGTTTCTTGGAGGTGTCATCCCCCGCTGTTCCATCGCCATCTCCATCTTTTGGAGTATCCACCATATATACGTCATATGATGAGGTGGCCGTCCAGCGCCCTACAGGTGCTGGTTCCTGTTCGTCTCCTACTTCGTCGTCCATACCGTCGAAGTCTTCGGAGCCGAAGTCAAGCATGTCGGTGTAACCGTCGACAGTGGCTACCAAGTGGGTGGTGGGAGGGATTTGAATTTCTTCATCGTCCGTATCCCATCCTCGCTGACCGTAATCCGGCCAGGGCTCTCCTGATAAAGAGAGAGACTTGAGAGAATTCAGGATGTCGCCAAAAGGCGAGTGCTGAGAGATGTCCGCGGTGGTGAACTCCATTATCGGCGCCCAATCGGCTTCGACTGGCAGGGGCGCGAGGGGTTTGGAGTTCGGGGAGGAGTCCGGACCTTCGGGATCACGGGTCACGCGGAGTGCGGGGCTGGCATTCGGCTCAATCGCCTTTGAGATCGCGGCCCCCGAGGTGACGTCCAACCGCTCATCCTCAATTGGCGCAATAGGCTCCGAGTTAAGGGTCGGAACCGGTGCGTGTGCGGCCTCCAGGACACTGTTCGGAGGCAGAGCTAGATCATGCCCCTCGAGATAGTGCGGCGCGCTTGGCTGTGGCTCGAACCCGTCGAAGATCAAGTCTCCACGGATATCCGCCGTGTAGTTTAAGCTTCCAAACCTGACTTGATGGCCAGGGGCGTAGCTTTCGATCTCCTCCAGACGACCAAGCGAATTGGCCCGCAGAGCGAAGCCACCGAAGACGAAGATCTGTCCGGGGAGAAAAGTCTCACCCTAGACCTCATCGTTGTTGATGATCAGAGGAGCCATCGGGCCTAAAGGCGACGACACAGAGGAACTCTCAATGAAAGCACCAATGTCGGTGTCAAAACCGGCGGATCTCGGGTAGGGGGTCCCGAACTGTGCGTCAAGGCCGGATGGTAACAGGAGACAAGGGACACGATGTTTTTACCCATATTCGGGCCCTCTCGATGGAGGTAAAACCCTACTCCTGCTTGATTAATATTGATGATATGGGTAGTACAAGAGTAGATCTACCACGAGATCAAGGAGGCTAAACCCTAGAAGCTAGCCTATGGTATGATTGTGTATGATGATGATCCTTCTGTCCTATGGACCACAACCCTCCGGTTTATATAGACACCGGATAGGGTTAGGGTTACACAGAATCGGTTACAATGGTAGGAGATCTTGAGTATCCGCATCGCCTAGCTTGCCTTCCACGCCAAGGAAAGTCCCATCCGGACACGGGACGAAGTCTTCAATCTTGTATCTTCATAGTCCAGGAGTCCGGCGAAGGTATTGTCCGGCTACCCAAACACCCCCTAATCCAGGACTCCCTCACCCACTTTGTTCTCATACATGGATCCCATCTCAGATTTGATGGCCTCAAGCCATTTCACGGAATTTGGGCTCATCATCGCCTCCTCATAGTTCGTAGGTTCGTCATGGTCAAGTAACATGACCTCTAGAACAGGATTACCGTACCACTCTGGTGCGGATCTTGCTCTGGTTGACCTACGAGGTTCGGTAGTAACTTCATCAAAAGTTTCATGACCATCATCATTAGCTTCCTACTAATTGGTGTAGCAATCACTGGAACAGATTTCTGTGATGAACTACTTTCTGAAGGAAATATTCCTTAGAGGCAATAATAAAGTTATTATTTATTTCCTTATTTCATGATAAATGTTTATTATTCATGCTAGAATTGTATTAACCGGAAACATAATACATGTGTGAACACATAGACAAACAGAGTGTCACTAGTATGCCTCTACTTGACTAGCTCGTTGATCAAAGATGGTTAAGTTTCCTAGCCATAGACATGAGTTGTCATTTGATTAACGGGATCACATCATTAGGAGAATGATGTGATTGACATGACCCATTCGTTAGCTTAGCACCCGATCGTTTAGTATGTTGCTATTGCTTTCTTCATGACTTATACATGTTCCTATGACTATGAGATTATGCAACTCCCGTTTGCCGGAGGAACACTTTGTGTGCTATCAAACATCACAACGTAACTGGGTCATTATAAAGGAGCTCTACAGGTGTCTCCAAAGGTAGATGTTGGGTTGGCGTATTTCGAGATTAGGATTTGTCACTCCGATTGTCGGAGAGGTATCTCTGGGCCCTCTCGGTAAGGGACATCACATAAGCCTTGCAAGCATTGCAACTAATGAGTTAGTTGCGAGATGATGTATTACAGAAAGAGTAAAGAGACTTGCCGGTAATGAGATTGAACTAGGTATTGAGATACCAACGATCGAATCTCGGGCAAGTAACATACCGATGACAAAAGGAACAACGTATGTTGTTATGCGGTCTGACGGATAAAGATCTTCGTAGAATATGTAGGAACCAATATGAACATCCAGGTTACGCTATTGGTTATTGACCGGAGACGTGTCTCGGTCATGTCTACATTGTTCTCGAACCGTAGGGTCCGCACGCTTAACGTTACGATGACAGTTATATTATGAGTTTATGAGTTTTGATGTACCGAAGGAGTTCGGAGTCCCGGATGAGATCGGGGACATGACGAGGAGTCTCGAAATGGTCGAGACATAAAGATCGATATATTGGACGACTATATTCGGACATCGGAAAGGTTTTGAGTGGTTCGGGTATTTTTTGGAGTACCGGAGAGTTACGGGAATACGGGGGAAAAGTATTGGGCCTTACTGGGCCATACGGGAAAGAGAGAGGGGCTTCCTAGGGCAGGCCGCGCCCCCCCCATGGCCTAGTCCGAATTGAACTAGGGGGAGGGGCTGCGCCCCCTCCTTCCTTCCCTTCTCCTTTCCCCTTCCTCGTCTCCTACTCCTACTACATGGAAGGACTCCTAGTTGGACTAGGAAAAAGGGGAATCCTACTCCCGGTGGGAGTAGGACTCCCTAGGGCGCGCCATAGAGAGGGCCGACCCTCCCCTCCTCCACTCCTTTATATACGGGGGCAGGGGGCACCCCATAGACACACAAGTTGATCTTCGTGATCGTTCCTTAGCCGTGTGCGGTGCCCCCCTCCACCATATTCCACCTCGGTCATATTGTAGCGGTGCTTAGGCGAAGCCCTGCGACGGTTGAACATCAAGATCGTCACCACGCCGTCGTGCTGACGGAACTCCTCCCCGAAGCTTTGCTGGATCGGATCCCGGGGAGCGTCATCGAGCTGAACGTGTGCCAAGAACTCGGAGGTGCCGGAGTAACGGTGCTTGGATCGGTTGGACCGGGAAGACGTACGACTACTTCCTCTATGTTGCGTCAACGCTTCCGCTTCGGTCTACGAGGGTACGTAGACAACACTCTCCCCTCTCGTTGCTATGCATCACCATGATCTTGCGTGTGCGTAGGATTTTTTTTGAAATTAATACGTTCCCCAACAGTGGTATCAGAGCCTAGGTTTTATGTGTTGATGTTATATGCACGAGTAGAACACAAGTGAGTTGTGGGCGATATAAGTCATACTGCTTACCAGCATGTCATACTTTGGTTCGGCGGTATTGTTGGATGAAGCGGCCCGGACCGACATTACGCGTATGCTTACGCAAGACTGGTTCTACCGCCGTGCTTTGCACACAGGTGGCTAGCGGGTGTCAGTTTCTCCAACTTTAGTTGAACCGAGTGTGGCTACGCCCGGTCCTTGCGAAGGTTAAAACAACACCAACTTGACAAACTATCGTTGTGGTTTTGATGCGTAGGTAAGAACGATTCTTGCTAAGCCCGTAGCAGCCACGTAAAACTTGCAACAACAAAGTAGAGGACGTCTAACTTGTTTTTGCAGGGCATGTTGTGATGTGATATGGTGAAGACGTGATGCGATATAAGTTGTTGTATGAGATGATCATGTTTTGTTAAAGTTATCGGCATATGACAGAAGCCTTATGGTTGTCTCTTTATTGCATAAGATGCAAGCGCCAAATAATTGCTTTACTTTATCGCTATGCGATAGCAATAGTTGCAAGAGCAATAGTTGGTGAGACGACCATGTGACGACACATTGATATAGATCAAGATGATGGAGATCATGGTGGCATGCCAATGACAATAGACATCATGACGGTACTTTGGAGAAGGAGATCAAAGGCGCAAGATGATCATGGCCATATCATGTCACATATTTTGATTGCATGTGATGTTTATCTTTTATGCATCTTATCTTGCTTTGATTGACGGTAGCATTATAAGATGATCTCTCACTAAATTTCAAGATAAAAGTGTTCTCCCTAAGTATGCACCGTTGCCAAAGTTCGTCGTCCCCAGACACCACGTGATGATCGGGTGTGATAAGCTCTACGTCCATCTACAACGGGTGCAAGCCAGTTTTGCACACGCAGAATACTCAGGTTAAACTTGACGAGCCTAGCATATGCAGATATGGCCTCGGAACACTGAGACCGAAAGGTCGAGCGTGAATCATATAGTAGATATGATCACCATAGTGATGTTCACCATTGAAAGCTACTCCATTTCACGTGATGATCGGTTATGGTTTAGTTGATTTGGATCACGTGATCACTTAGAGGATTACAGGGATGTCTATCTAAGTGGGAGTTCTTAAGTAGTATGATTAATTGAACTTAAATTTATCATGAACTTAGTCCTGGTAGTATTTTGCAAATTATGTTGTAGATCAATAGCTCGCGTTGTTGCTTTCATATGTTTATTTTGATATGTTCCTAGAGAAAATTGTGATGAAAGATGTTAGTAGCAATGATGCGGATTGGATCCGTGATCTGAGGTTTATCCTCATTGCTGCACAGAAGAATTATGTCCTTGATGCACCGCTAGGAGACAGACCTATTGCAAGAGCAGATGCAGACGTTATGAACGTTTGGCTAGCTCAATATGATGACTACTTAATAGTTTAGTGCACCATACTTAACGGCTTAGAATCGGGACTTCAAAGACGTTTTGAACGTCATGGACCATATGAGATGTTCCAGGAGTTGAAGTTAATATTTCAAGCAAATACCCGAGTTGAGAGATATGAAGTCTCCAACAAGTTCTGTAGCTAAAAGATGGAGGAGAATCGCTCAACTAGTGAGCATGTGCTCAGATTGTGTGGGTACTATAATCGCTTGAATCAAGTGGGATTTAATCTTCCAGATAAAATAGTGATTGACAGAATTCTCTAGTCACCATCACCAAGTTAGTAGAACTTCGTGATGAACTATGATATGCAAGGGATAACGGAAATGATTCCCAAGCTCTTCGTAATGCTGAAATTGACGAAGGTAGAAATCGAAAAAAAACATTAAGTGTTGATGGCAGACAAGACCACTAGTTTCAAGAAAAGGGCAAAGGGCAGAAGGGGAACTTCAAGAAGAATGGCAAGCAAGCTGCTGCTCAAGTGAGGAAGCCCAAGGCTGGACCTAAGCCTGAGACTAAGTGCTTCTACTCCAAAGGGACTGGTCACTAGAAGCAGAACTGCCCCAAGTATTTGCCGGATAAGAAGGATGGCAAAGTGAACAAAGGTATATTGGATATACAGATTATTGATGTGTATTTTACTATTGTTCGTAGCAACCCCTCGGTATTTGATACTGGTTCAGTTGCTAAGAGTAGTAACTCGAAACGGGAGTTGCAGAATGAACAGAGACTAGTTAAGGGTAAAGTGACGATGTGTGTTGGAAGTGGTTCCAAGATTGATATGATCATCATCGCACACTCCCTATACTTTCGGGATTAGTGTTGAACCTAAATAAGTGTTATTTGGTGTTTGCGTTGAGCATGAATATGATTTGATCATGTTTATTGTAATACGGTTATTCATTTAAGTAAGAGAATAAATTGTTGTTCTGTTTACATGAATAAAACCTTATATGGTTACACACCCAATGAAAATATTTCATTGGATCTCGATCATAGTGATACACATATTCATAATATTGAAACCAAAAGATGCAAAGTTAATAATGATAGTGCAACTTATTTGTGGCACTGCCGTTTAGGTCATATTGGTGTAAAGCGCATGAAGAAACTCCATGCTGATGGGATTTTGGAATCACTTGATTATGAATCACTTGGTGCTTGCGAACCATGCCTTATGGGCAAGATGACTAAAGACTCCGTTCTCCGGAACAATGGAGCGAGCAACTGACTTATTAGAAATAATACATACTGATGTATGCGGTCTGATGTGTGTTGAGGCTCATGGCGGGTATCATTATTTTCTGACCTTCACAGATGTTTGAGCAGATATGGGTATATCTACTTGATGAAACATAAGTCTGAAACATTTGAAAAGTTCAAAAAATTTCAGAGTGAAGTGGAAAATCATCGTGACAAGAAAATAAAGTTTCTACGATCTGATCGCGGAGACAAATATTTGAGTTATGAGTTTGGTCTTCAATTAAACCAATGTGGAATAGTTTCACAAATTCGTGCCACCTGGAACACCACAGCATAATGGTGTGTCCGAACGTCATAACCGTACTTATATTGGATATAGTGCAATCTATGATGTTTCTTACCGATTTACCACTATAAGTTTTGGGGTTATGCATTAGAGACAACTGCATTCACCTTAAAAGGGGCACCATCTAAGTCCGTTGAGACGACACAATATGAACTATGGTTTGGCAAGAAACCAAAGTTGTCGTTTCTTAAAGTTTGGGGTTGCAATGCTTATAAGGAAATGTTTCATCCTGATAAGCTCAAACCCAAATCGGAGAAATGTGTCTTCATAGAATACCCAAAGAAGGCAGTTGGGTACACCTTCTATCACAGATCCGAAGGCAAGATATTCGTTGCTGAGAATGGATCCTTTCCAGAGAAGGAGTTTCTCTCGAAAGAAGTGAGTGGGAGGAAAGTAGAAAACTTGATAAGGTAATTGTACCTTCTTCCTTATTGGAAAATAGTTCATCACAGAAATCTGTTCTTGTGACTACTACACCAATTAGTGAGGAAGCTAATGATGATGATCATGTAACTTCAGATCAAGTTACTACCGAATCTCGTAGGTAAACTAGAGTGAGATCCGCACCAGAGTGGTACGGTAATCCTGTTCTGGAAGTCATGTTACTAGACCATGACGAACTTGCGAACTATGAGGAAGCGATGATGAGCCCAGATTCAGCAAAATGGTTTGAGGCCATGAAATCTAAGATATGATCCATGTATGAGAACAAAGTATGGACTTTGATGGATTTGCCCGATGATCGGCAAGCCATAAAAATAAATGGATCTTCAAGAGGAAGACGGACGCTGATAGTAGTGTTACTATCTACAAAGCTAGAATTGTCGCAAAAGGTTTTCGACAAGTTCAAGGTGTTGACTATGATGAGAATTTCTCACTCGTATCTATGCTTAAGTCTGTCCGAATCATGTTAGCAATTGCCGCATTTTATGAAATCTGGCAAATGGATAAACAAAACTGCATTCCTTAATGGATTTATTAAAGAAGAGTTGTATATGATGCAACCAGACAGTTTTTTGTCAATCCTAAAGGTGTTAACAAAATTTGCAAGCTCCAGCGATCCATCTATGGACTGGTGCAAGCATCTCGGAGTTGGAATATACGATTTGATGAGTTGATCAAAGCATATAGTTTTATACAGACTTGCGGTGAAGCCTGTATTTACAAGAAAGTGAGTGGGAGCACTACAACATTTCTGATAAGTATATGTAAATGACATATTGTTGATCGGAAATAATGTATAATTATTCTGCAAAGTATAAAGGAGTATTTGAAAGGAGTATTTCGAAGAAGGACCTCGGTGAAGCTGCTTACATATTAAGCATCAAGATCTATAGAGATAGATCAAGACACTTGATAAGTTTTCAATGAGTACATACCTTGACAAGATTTTGAAGTAGTTCAAAATGGAACAGTCAAAGAAAGAGTTCTTGCCTATGTTACAAGGTGTGAAATTGAGCAAGACTCAAAAACCCGACCACGGCAGAAGATAGAAAGAGAATGAAAGTCATTCCCTATGCCTTGGCCATAGGTTCTATAAAGTATGCCATGCTGTGTACCAGATCTATTGTATACCCTACACTGTGTTTAGCAAGGGAGTACAATAGTGATCTAGGAGTAGATCACTGGACAACGGTCAAAATTATGCTTAGTGGAATAAGGATATGTTTCTCGATTATGGAGGTGACAAAAGGTTCGTCGTAAAGGGTTACGTCGATGCAAGTTTTGACACTAATCTAGATGACTCTAAGTCTCGGTCTAGATACATATTGAAAGTGGGAGCAATTAGCTAGATTAGCTCCGTGCAGAGTATTGTTCACATAGAAATTTGCAAAATACTTACGGATCTGAATATGACAGACCAGTTGACTAAAATTATCTCACAAGCAAAACATGATCACACCTTAGTACTCTTTGGGTGTTAATCACATAGCGATGTGAACTAGATTACTGACTCTAGTAAACCCTTTTGCTGTTGGTCACATATCGATGTGAACTATGGGTGTTAATCACATGGTGATGTGAACTATTGCTGTTAAATCACATGACGATGTGAACTAGATTATTGACTCTAGTGCAAGTGGGAGACTGAAGGAAATATGCCCTAGAGGCAATAATAAAGTTATTATTTATTTCCTTATTTCATGATAAATGTTTATTATTCATGCTAGAATTGTATTAACCGGAAACATAATACATGTGTGAATACATAGACAAACAGAGTGTCACTAGTATGTCTCTACTTGACTAGCTCGTTGATAAAAAATGGTTAAGTTTCCTAGCCATAGAAATGAGTTGTCATTTGATTAACGGGATCACATCATTAGGAGAATGATGTGATTGACATGACCCATTCGTTAGCTTAGCACCCGATCGTTTAGTATGTTGCTATTGCTTTCTTCATGACTTATACATGTTCCTACGACTATGAGATTATGCAACTCCCGTTTGCCGGAGGAACACTTTGTGTGCTACCAAATGTCACAACGTAACTGGGTGATTATAAAGGAGCTCTACAGGTGTCTCCAAAGGTAGATGTTGGTTTGGCGTATTTCGAGATTAGGATTTGTCACTCCTATTGTCGGAGAGGTATCTCTGGGCCCTCTCGGTAATGCACATCACATAAGCCTTGCAAGCATTGCAACTAATGAGTTAGTTGCGAGATGATGTATTACGGAACGAGTAAAGAGACTTGCCGGTAACGAGATTGAACTAGGTATTGAGATACCGACGATCGAATCTCGGGCAAATAACATACCGATGACAAAAGGAACAATGTATGATGTTATGCGGTCTGACCGATAAAGATCTTTGTAGAATATGTAGGAACCAATATGAGCATCCAGGGTCCGCTATTAGTTATTGACCGGAGACGTGTCTCGGTCATGTCTACATTGTTCTCGAACCGTAGGGTCCGCACGCTTAACGTTACGATGACAGTTATATTACGAGTTTATGAGTTTTGATGTACCGATGGAGTTCGGAGTCCCGAATGAGATCGGGGACATGACGAGGAGTCTCGAAATGGTCGATACGTAAAGATCGAAATATTGGACGACTATATTCGGACATCGGATAGGTTCTGAGTGGTTCGGATATTTTTTAGAGTACCGGAGAGTTACGTGAATACGGGGGAAAAGTATTGGGCCTTATTTGGCCATACGGGAAAGAGAGAGGGGCTGCCTAGGGCAGGCCGCGCCCCCCCAAGGCCTAGTCCAAATTGGACTAGGGGGAGGGGCTGCGCCCCCTCCTTCCTTCCCTTCTCCTTTCCCCTTCCTTGTCTCCTACTCCTACTACATGGAAGGACTCCTAGTTGGACTAGGAAAAAGGGGAATCCTACTCCCGGTGGGAGTAGGACTCCCTAGGGCGCGCCATAGAGAGGGCCGGCCCTCCCATCCTCCACTCCTTTATATAGGGGGCAGGGGGCACCCCATAGACACACAAGTTGATCTTCGTGATCGTTCCTTAGTCGTGTGCGGTGCCCCCCTCCACCATATTCCACCTCGGTCATATTGTAGCGGTGCTTAGGCGAAGCCCTGCGACGATTGAACATCAAGATCGTCACCGCGCCGTCGTGCTGACGGAACTCCTCCCCGAAGCTTTGCTGGATCGGAGCCCGGGGAGCGTCATCGAGCTGAACGTGTGCCAAGAACTCGGAGGTGCCGGAGTAACGGTGCTTGGATCGGTTGGACCGGGAAGACGTACGACTACTTCCTCTATGTTGCGTCAACGCTTCCGCTTCGGTCTACGAGGGTACGTAGACAACACTCTCCCCTCTCGTTGCTATGCATCACCATGATCTTGCGTGTGCGTACGATTTTTTTTGAAATTACTACGTTCCCCAACACTTTCCTATAAGGGAGAAGGTACAGTTACCTCATCAAGTTCTACTTTCCAACCACTCACTTCTTTCGAGAGAAACTCCTTTTCTAGAAAGGATCCATTCTCAGCAACGAATATTTTGCCTTCGGATTTGTGATAGAAGGTGTACCCAACAGTCTCCTTTCGGTATCCTATGAAGACACATTTCTCCAATTTGGGTTCGAGCTTATCAGGTTGAAGCTTTTTCACATAAGCATCGCAACCCCAAACTTTAATAAACGACAACTTGGGTTTCTTGCCAAACCACAGTTCATAGGGTGTCATCTCAACGGATTTCGATGGTGCCCTATTTAACGTGAATGCATCCGTGTCTAAACCATAACCCCAAAACGATAGCGGTAAATCAGTAAGAGACACCATAGATCACACCATATCTAATAAAGTGTGGTTACAATGTTCGGACACACCATTACACTGTAGTGTTCCAGGTGGTGTGAGTTGCGAAAATATTCCGCACTGTTACAAATGAAGACCAAACTCATAAGGTGAAAAACCTAATAAAACAACTAATTATGTGAGTCGCGAGTTTTAATCGTCGTATGTTTCACGGTCCGTTCTGAAAGCTTTTTTCCCTTACTAGTAGATCCATAAAAGAAACACGGGGGATGAAAACGACCCATTGTCTTTTCCTGTTTACCACACTCACAAACCATCTAATTCACAAGCGCGGAGCTGCAACCCCAAACCATGACGAAGAAGGATGAGTATCGTAACATTTCACTCTCATGGAGATCTAATATCTCGTGTTTCTCTTAGTGGTCCTTCACTTGTGGTACCATCAGTATTCCCAATGTATTCTATTCCCATAGGCTATTGCATTTGTATTGTATCTTCTCTCATCCTATACTCGATTAAGAAAAGAAACTTCTACCACACCTTGAGATTAAATGAAAATATGAAGGTTGCAATCTGCTTGAATAAAGATGCCGTGGTGTATATAAAGGGCAGCGATGTGAAATCACTATTCATAAGAGCAAAGGTTGGTAGGAATTCATTATTATTTTCATTTGTTGGATGGCATGGCTTGCACTTGGATGTGGTAGTACCCGAAGCAGATAGCAGGACCCAAGAGCATCTACAGCCGGACTTGGCAAATCCATCCCCTATACATCCCTAGACGCGCCAGGGCACGCTCGTAAACACGGACATGGCACTCTTTATATCCGTGCATCCACACCAGCGTATCTCATATTCCGTCCCTTATATCCATACTAAACCATGCAACATTAATAAAACTATATAGATCATGTGCAGAGATAGAAACGGACATAGAAATGCACAATTGGTTCATCAAAAGATCACAACCGGATCTTCAAAAGACAAAACAAAGTTCACATAATACACATTAGACGACGACCAAGTTCAAGCTACATCTAAACACTTGAAATTAATACGGATCATCACCACTTCCTCGCCGGCCCTTTGCCCTTCCGGTCGCCGGCACAGTTGTAGGAGTCTATGGCAGAAGGTGGGTCGACGTCGGAGCCGCTGGACCCCCCTCGGAGGGGGAATCAGATATGAGGATGTAGCCTTGCAAGCGCCCGATGATACAGTCTTACTTGCACTTGAGCTTGGCCACCCTTGCCGCCTCTGCCGTTCTCTCCATCGCATCCCACTCAGATTGCTCAATACTGAGCCGGAGCTTCTTGGCGTTGATCCTCCGGATCCGTCGGGCCTCTGTCTCAGCCTTAGTAAGGGATCGACGACACACCCACTCGAGGAGACGCTCCTCATCGTCGCACCGACATCACGCAACGGTGGCGGTGATACATCCATTTTGCATCATGCTTTTATATCGAAATTTATTGCATTATGGGCTATTATTACACATTATGTCACAATACTTATGTCTATTCTCTCTTATTTTACTAGGTTTACATAAAGAGGGAGAATGCCGGCAGCTGGAATTCTGGGCTGGAAAAGGAGCAAATATTATAGACCTATTTTGCGCAACTCCAAAAGTCCTGAAACTTCACAGAAATTATTTTTGGAAATAATAAAAAATACTGAGCGAAGAAAATACCAGAGAGGGCCCACACCCTGGCCACGAGGGTGGGGGGCGCGCCCTACCCCCTGGGCACGCCCCCTGCCTCGTGGGTCCCCTGGTGGCCCTCCGGTGTCCATCTTCTTCTATATGAAGTCTTTCGTCCGAGAAAAAATCAGAAGCAAGCTTTCGGGACGAGACTCCGCCGCCACGAGGCGGAACCTTGGCGGAACCAATCTAGGGCTCTGGCGGAGCTGTTCTACCAGGGACACTTCCCTCCGGGAGGCGGAAATCATCGCCATCGTCATCACCAACGCTCCTCTCATCGGGAGGGGGCCAATCTCCATCAACATCTTCACCAGCACCATCTCCTCTAAAACCCTAGTTCATCTCTTGTATCCAATCTTTGTCTCATAGCCTGGGATTGGTACCTGTAGATTGCTAGTAGTGTTGATTACTCCTTGTAGTTGATGCTAGTTGGTTTATTTGGTGGAAGATCATATGTTCAGATCCATTATGCATATTAATACCCCTCTGATTATGAACATGAATATGCTTTGTGAGTAGTTACATTTGTTCCTGAGGACATGGGAGAAGTCTTGCTATTAGTAGTCATGTGAATTTGGTATTCTTCGATATTTTGATGAGATGTATGTTGTCTCTCCTCTAGTGGTGTTATGTGAACGTCGACTATATGACATGTCACCATTGTTTGGGCCTAGAGGAAGGCATTGGGAAGTAATAAGTAGATGATGGGTTGCTAGAGTGACAGAAGCTTAGACCCTAGTTTATGTGTTGCTTCGTAAGGGGCTGATTTGGATCCATATGTTTCATGCTATGGTTAGGTTTACCTTAATACTTCTTTCGTAATTGCGGATGCTTGCAATAGGAGTTAATCATAAGTGGGATGCTTGTCCGAGTAAGAATGGCACCCAAGCACCAGTCCACCCACATATGAAATTATCAAAGTACCGAACGCGAATCATATGAGCGTGATGAAAACTAGCTTGACGATAATTCCCATGTGTCCTCGGGAGCGCTTTTCTTTATATAAGAGTTTGCCCAGGCTTGTCCTTTGCTACAAAAAGGATTGGGCCATCTTGCTGCACTTTACTTACACTTGTTACTTGTCACCCGTTACAAATTACCTTATCACTAAACTATCTGTTACCAATAATTTCAGTGCTTGCAGAGAATACCTTGCTGAAAACCACTTATCATTTCCTTATGCTCCTCGTTGGGTTCGACAATCTTACATATCGAAAGGACTATGATAGATCTCCTATACTTGTGGGTCATCAGGCGGGTGAACAACGCATCCACGTCAGACCCACCCCCACCTCCCTTGCCCTCTGCCTCTCGCGGCGGGCGGCAGAGCGGGCACTAGAACCCACCGCCGCCCGCGCGGAGCAACGACTGAAGGTGGAGGAGACCATCTGGCGGGAGGAGCGGATCGAGCAGGCCTCGCAGATCCGTGCGCGAGAAGGGAAGGGTCGGTGTCGGCATCGGCGCTGCGACGACGGGCGACAGGTGGCGTCGCACCGGACCCGGAGCTGCCATCCGTATTGACCCGTGAGCGCTCGTGCGCGATATGGAGCGCCGGCTCATCCTCGTCTCCGGAGCTGCCGGTGTTGGACATGCTCGCTGATGCTAGGGATTGGACGGATTGGGGAAATGGAGGCGTGTCAGAGTGGAGTGAGCTAGAGTTTCTTCCGGGCGGGGGATTTCATGGGGTCGGGGTGGGCCGGCGGTGGACCGGGCTGATGTGGCAGACGCCGCCCCTCATTTTGGATGGATATGAGGGGTGCCGATCAGCCCGGTCGTTTGAGGCCCGTTTGTGAGTTTTGATTGGGTTGATTTTTTTGACTGGTCAATTACCGGAGGACCTGCCCGTATGTGATGTAGGGCGCCCGGTCGGTAGATTCTCAGGCCGGAAAAGAAATCTCTCGATCAGTTAATTTTTTTGAAGTTTCGATCAGGTAATTACACATCGATGATCTCGCTGGACCATCAAACACCATCATAGCCAGTAGGGCTGGACCAAAAGCTCGTAACTCGTGAGCTTAATGAGCGCTCGATAGTTCGGCTTGTTAAAATCGTAGCTCATTTTTTAATGAACAGAGCCAATCATTGATTTCAACTCGTTAAGCTTAACGAGCTTAACAAGCGAGCTAATGATTTTACCGAGTAACTCGTTAAGCTCGTTAGTAACAACACAACACATATTCTTATCTTATGTGACAAACTTTTATAGAACCTTAGCCCATCTATTCAATCTAATCGACATATGAGGCAACAAACTACTGCATTTTTTGTAGTCACCATATTTCATCTTGAAAACCACACCTACACATTCATCATGTATATCGTAACATATTATGACCTGTTAACGAGCGCTCGCGAGTGACAAACTTTAACGAGCTTCAATTGAGCCAAGCCGAGCGGGGTTTTCTGCTCGTTAATCTTAACGAGCTTAACGAGCCGAGCCTTAACAAGCATGAGCTTAACAAGTACGAGCCGAGCTACTCGTTAATCCACTAAGCCAGGCTGGCTGGAGTGCCTTCAAGAGCACTTGCTCGTGCATCCTCGTCACGGGTCACCGCGTTGACAGTATCCACTGGAGGTCACTGTCATGGTATCCACTCTACTCCCCTCACCCTTGGGGACAGACCGCCGTAGTAAGCCGTGTCGGGGCCGCAAAGTGCTTTTTAGCGAAGCCGGTAGCTACCGGTGAAACATCCACCATATATTTACTTTATGATTCGTGCACTAGGGGCCCAGTGCATATGTATAGCATTTTGTATTGTGATAGCTATCTCATGTATCTCTGTTAATAGTCCAATCCATGTCAGCTAAGTGGGTCCCTGTCAATAATAGAATAAAAACTATTCTCAGTGTAAAGTACGCATGCATGCAGTAACTTTCCTGTCTCCCCCCCCCCCCCTCCCCCCACAACTCTAATCCTGCCTTTTATTTTCTCTTTAGCAATTTCATTCATTTATATCTTTAAAACTATAATCTCATTTTAGAAATATTTTATATTTTTGAACTCCTCGCGCCAAGACCTTTAGAAGAAGATCAATCTTGAATAACATGATTAAATTTCAACGTTTCAAATGAGTGAAATCAGTTTTCTGAAATAAGTGAAATAAGTTCTTTGAGTTGAGTGAAACCAGTTTTCTTGAAATGGGAAATGTTTTGTTTTTCATGTATATGAAACATATTTCAGTGCAAAATATGTGAAACTTGTTATTTAAGAAATGTGAAACTAGTTATTTAAAAAAAACATTAAGCTGATTATTTCCAATCAGTTTAAAAATAAGTGAAATATATCTTTGAAACAAGTGAAATTGTTATTTCAATTTAGTGTCTATAATGTGTTTCTCCAAAACTAGTGAAATGAGTGAAATCTATCTTTTGTAATTAGGGTAATCAGTTTTTTGAAACAAGTTGAATATAGTATTTTAATTGAGTGAGTGAAATGCGTTTTCTGAAGTTAGTGCATGTGGGAAATAAGATACTTGAAAAAAATTGAAATATATCCATTGTCCCGTGAAACTTTCTATTTCAATGTTTGAAACTGATTTTTGTGATGATTGAAATATGTTTCAAGATATTTCATAAATACAAAGTGAAATTGGTATTAGAGATTTTCTTTGTAAAGAGTGAATCAGTTTTCCAAACCAGTGAAATGTGTTTTTCAAACTAGTGAATTACTGATTTTTTTAATATACGTGAACCTTGTTATTTATAATTTTTAAACTAGTTATTTGAAACAATCTAAATTTGGGTTATTACGAAACTTTTTATGGTGAGTGAAATATGTTTAATGAAGCGAATGCTTTTTAGAAATAATTGAAATCGGTTTTTTAAATTATTGAAATCAAAATTTTTCAAATGATTGAAATATTTTTTCTTGCGAAACGAGTAATATCGGTCTCTTAATGATTGAAAGAAGTTTTTGTAAGGTGTGAAATCATATTCATAAATGAATGAAGTGAGTGAAGTTAGTTTTTAAGAGAAATTATATTTTTAAATGAGTGAAATTATGTTTTTAAAATGTGTGAAATCAGTTTTCAGACATGTGTGTTTTTAAATGAGTGAATATCATATGAAACAAGTAAGTCAGTTTTTGGAAGGAGTGGAGTCAGCTTGAAGATATGGGTGAAATATGTTTTAAAAAATGCATGAAATCTATCAATTGAAATGAGTGAGCTCGTACATTTTAAATGAGTGAATTGTTATTTTGAATTGACTGAAATGATTTTTGGAGACGAGTGAAAATTGTTTTCAATTTGAGTGAAATATGTTTTTTGAAATCAGCGCAATTGAAACTAGTTCAAATGTATCCATAATTGATCTTATTTTCAAGGTCTTCTCGCTATGAATTCAAATATATAAAAATATTCAAAATTGGAGTTTTCATTCAAAAGATATCTATCATCCAAAATTTCACAATGAAATTAAATGGAAGTCTTTTGATGGGGGGAGAGAGAATATTTTAACATGCATGCAACCGGCCTTCTCTTAACATTTCTCTCTCTCCTGACAAAAGCTGACAATAGCATGCAAAGGTCCCACATGTATTTCCACTGTATAAAGCTGCTGCTGAGGTTACGCGCTTATACCTAGGGGACCGCACAAATCTTGATGAAACTGACGAACGGTGGATGCAACACCGGTACATACCAGCTCCGGTAAATTTTCCTAGTCGGTGTCGGGGCTCCGTAGTCACGGGAGCCGCTCGCCACCACCTCGTCTCGCGCATCGATCGGGACGACGCCTTTGCATGGGTTGGGAATCGCACCGCCGATTGTGCGTCTCTCGTTGAGCTGTGGCGTAGCGTTTCTTGATTAAGGACGCCGCCGATATGTGGGGGAGCAGCTCGAAGGCCACATTGTCGACACCATTGTTGCGCCAGTGGGCGCTGCCACCTTGGTGGTCAGAGGACCGGAGCCATTGTAGAGTCTTCTGCGTCATGAGGAGATGTGTGTGTGTGTGCGCCACCACACCGCGAAGAGCAGCGGTGGAGGTCACCGCCTCAGCCACCATGGCATGACGCCAACATAGGCCAATGACCTGCGGGGCTACGTGTGGGGGAATTTCGGAATTCAGAGTATTCAGGTTGGTCGTAGAGCGGCCTAAGGCGTATGTTTCTCATCCAATGCACAAACGGTGGCCTGCGCACAGGGAGGTTCATGGCGCTAGTGGCAATATCGGTCGCTGATGGGGCAGGGGCACACCGACGGACCCCCATCAGCATCAAGATCAACGAGATTCGACTCTCTTCTCACATTGAGGATGTCGAGGCAGTGGCCTCGGGGTTGTGGTAGATGCTGCAGGTCGGCTTGTGCACGCTTGGATTGCTAGTGGCCAAGTCGTGCGCCCTTTCCCCTGATGATTGTGGAAGCTATCTATGGTGGAAAGCATCCCACATATCCGATATCACCATTAAGGTGGTTCAAACACTGCTTCAGATCTGATATCTGACACCTCCGAGGGTTGAAAACCCTTGGTTTGGCCTTTCATCAATCTTGTGTTCTTACCTTGTTGAATGCGATGTCTCCTTACTGCCCTTTAGTGGTTAGTCGCGGCTACTAGGATGAAATTCCTTGTCATGTCCATCTTCAACTGGACATGGCGACAACGGCATGAGGTCGTCCCCTTTCCAAAATGTGTTGTTGCAGAAGAAGTTGACTTAGTCTTAGGTGTTTTTCTCTCTCTTGTAACTGTTTAGTTGTGTTTTATTTATTCAATACTATGATTAATAACCAATAAATGGTTGTGCGCATTAGAATGATGCAGAGGTTGGGGGTTTAGGCATTATTTAGAAAAAGATATGATAATAACTAAAATTATGAAAACACTTCTTTTCAATTTGACTATGCCTAGACATGGTGTTTAAGCACCCAAAAAAATAAGAATTCAAAATAAGATCATCAATCTAAACAGGTAAGTAAAATCACTCATACATCCACATAAAGGATAAATATAGTAATTTCAAATGTTAGTTGTACTTGGCCATCTTTTCTTATCTTTCGTTAGTGTTCATATACAATTTATGATCTTTTTCATACCTTCATAATTATTTTTAATATTTTGTCTTCAAAACTTTAGATTATTTTCTTATTTTGCCCACTGGAAAATCTCAACTTCTCAAAGTATTAGAAAATCATGAAAAGGTGGAGACTTCAAAACTTCCACATGGGTTTATGCATAAGCACCAACAATATCACCCATGTAGCGAGCGATCTCGTGAAGAGCCATCTCCACAATGCAGTCATTAAATAGACACATGCGCGGGATGTCCACACTATTTGAGTTTTTGTCCGCCTGCTATCGGATCATGTTGATGTCGCCCGCCACAACTACTGGGATGGGGCAACGCTCAACCTTGACCTTCAGCTATGTCAAACTCAAAATAGATGAATAGCTTCTGTGATCAGCTGGGCCACAGACGATTATCACCTCCAAACTGAGGTTCAAACGTTGGTCGGTCAGAGACATGTTGAGTAAAAATTCCCCACGATCCATGTCGTCAACTACGAACGAGTCCTCCTTAACACCCAGCAAGATGCCCCTGAGTTGCCAGTCGCATGTAGCCATTGCCACGCAAATGAGTGACGAGTCAGACCCTGAAGCTCCTGAATACAGAAGTCATACTGAATCATCTCCTACAAGCCCACAATATATTGTCCTCCTCTCAAAAGTATTCAATCAGCTGACATCGTCAGACGAGAGGTGGACGAACCCCTTGATGCTCCGCTACAGCAGTTACACGTGGGAACCGATGCTATCATGCACCCTTCACGTGGGGTCGAGCAGGCCCTGCCCCGAATCTCCCTACCAAAGTAGTGTCTATAGGTCAAGGAGAAGCGCATGGGCTCGCAATCGATGAAGCGGGTTGTCGATGGAACTTGATAAGATGGAGCTACATGGCGACTACAGCTGCGAAGGTTGACTAATGGTTGTGAAAAGTTGAAAGAGAACCATACTATTTAGCTTAATATGGTCAAACATCGCCCTTGGTCTCTAACCCACCTAAAGATATTACTCTCCTGGCTGTTCCGGATGTCTCTCATTCTCACATATATGTTGTACCACTGCCTGATGCTTCTCTCATCCTCCACCCAAACTGATAATCTCATCACCACATATCTAGCTAGTGTACTAGGCTAGTGTTACCAATATGTTAAAATGAATAGAGCGACAGGGGTACATGGAGTGGCATATATATACAAGGAAAGCGTCATTTACACGAGCGATGGCTGGTCAACATTCAATTCATTTGTCAGTCGAACGCATGTGAACTGGAAACTTGTATAGACAGGCTACTAAATGCTAGTATTTCAAAGAGGACGGTATAAATATGATAATTTTGTACCAAAATGACACTAGCAGAGTTGTTATATGGGTGTCGGTCGGCATAATTTATAAAGCTTGCTTCATAAATAAAATATGGAGGCTGGGGAGCCCATGGACCTCACTCCATACTCAACCGTTCCTCCTCACGCCATGGCCGGGTTTGAAGCAGCATACCGCCATAGAAGTATCTACGCATTACTTAATAATAAGTGAGTGAGGCAACTTGACCGGTAAGTATCCGTCCATTAATGGTCTTCACGGCGGCCCCCGATTTTCAAATAGGAAGACAAACTCTACAAAATGCAACATAACCTGAAGGCGCCTAGCGTATAAGTACTTCGCGGCAGGCAAACACGCATTTCTTCTTCGGTGTTGGGCGAAGATGGCAGCGGTGGCGGTAGCAATTGAAGTTAGTGATGTCAACAGCTTAAACTGTCCATGTGTGTAAACGTATACACTCAAACAAAACATAGCTAGATTTAGCTTGATAAGCATATTTTTATGATGTCACTTGACATCACAGACTACATGTAGCTTCGCCACTTCAAGACTGTGGTCCGGCGGACACGGGGAAGGTCCCAGGCCGACGAGCCACATGGCAACATGGACACGGTTCTAATCGACACAGAAAGTAGCGCAGCCTGCAATGGTGTTCCTCTAAACCTGCGAGCGGCAGCATCCCATTCCTCTTTTCTCCGGCGACGTTTCTTTTCTTTGCGCAAGGTCCTCTAGGGGTGCATTTGTAAAAAAGCTTTTGTTGAGGTCCTTTCTGCAGTTTGTGCTGTGAAACCTCTCTGGTTTCTTCTTCTGGGTGCGTACATGTTTAGGCTCACTAACTTTGACTTTGAATGAGTGCCATCATAGAGAGAGAGAGAGAGAGAGAGAGAGAGAGAATGAGAGAGAGAGAGAGCACATTCAGCTACTACGAGAGCAGGTCATATCTTCACCAGGAAGATCAATCAAGGAACGAGAGACAGAGAAAGGAAGGGGTAACCTATTAGTCGTACAACCCCTTAGACTATCATATCATGCCCACAGGGTAAGAGACAGCGGCAATATTGGTGCGAAGATTTAAGCTGAACTGGCCAAGAGACACATAAGTAGAAGTGCATAACTAATTCATATCATTTTCCAGCCACGATGCGGCTGAGAGGGACACTTGAGTCTCTCAACTTCTCGACGTTGAGGACCTTGGTGGCCCTTGAGCTCTCGCACAAGGAGCTTACTGGGAGCATCCCTCTGAATATTAAGATCCCCAAAGAACTCCATGCTCTCCTCCTGCATGACAATCAGATAAGTGGTTCAATTCCACCTATTCTAGAAAATCTCACAAAAGAGAGGTTCTTGAGGGCACAGAAGAGAATCAACACAAGCGCAACATAATTGTGGGCTATGACAAGTAATGAGACGTAGCAGTGCGGGCTGCTCTTGTGAAGAAGATGTTGGCGCACCAATTAGACGGCATGACCATGAGTATGCACTCACACATCAAGGAGGAGTGCACGAAGCCGTGGTCAATGAAGCGGACCGTCGGTGCCAGGGGATAAGAGGGGGCTACAGGGCGACTACAGCTCCAAAAGGTGGGCTCAAACGGTGGTCAATGTTGAAAGCGAAACATACTATTTAGCTTAATGGTCAAGCATCGCCTTGGTCTCTGACCAACCTAAAGATATTACTCTCCTGGCTATTCCGGACAATTCTCGTTCCCACGCACATGCTGTGACATCTTCTAATTCTTCTCTCCTTCTACACTCAGTTTGATCATCTCATCACCATGTATCTAGTGTATTAGGCTAGTGCTACCAAAATGTTAAAATGAATAGAACAACAATGGTCCATGGAGTGGCATCTATATACAAGGAAAGCATCATTCACATGAGTGACGGTTGGTGACTATTCAATTCTTTTGCCAGTCGAGGACGGTATAAATATGAATCCTGATTCGTGTCCTCGACGAGGTCAACTTAGATGCTCTCACCCAAGTGATCTATCCTCATCTCTTATTTGGCTAAGAGAAACTTTAGCAAAGCCGTCATATGTCCCCAATCACCATAATAATTGCCTATATGATGATTTTAAACAAAAAATACAATATAGCAGAGTCACCATATGGGTGTCAACAACATAATTTATGAAGCTCACTCCATAAACGACCTCATAGCCTCCATATTCGGAGGCTGGGGAGCCCCAATATGTAGCTTGCTCCATACCCAACCGCCAGCGCGGGAGGGAAGTTTCAGCCATGGCCGGGTTTGAAGCAGCGTGCAACCCATAGAAGCATGCCATGTTCCTATTAATCATCAATGAGTGGGGCGACCACTTGTCTATTAAGGACCTCCACCGCCCTCACTAGTAGAAAATAGGGCTTTGGTCCAGCCTTGGTCAGCCCATTAGTCCCGGTTCAGTCACGAACCAGGACCCATGGGGGCATACGTCTCGGTTCGTGAGCCCAGGGGGCCGGCCGGGCCTCATGCGGCATTGGTCCCGGTTCGTTTGGAACCTTTTGTCCCGGTTCCAGACCCGAACCGGGACCAATGGGCCTCGCTCCTGGCCCACATCCATTGGTCCCGATTCGTGGCTGGAACCGGGACCAATGAGGTGGCTATATATACCCCTCGACCGCGAGCAGAGCACTCCAATGCTCTGTTTTTCTGGCCGGCGGGGGGAGAGCTTTGTGCTTCTCTAGCTCACCTCCTATGCACATGAGGTGTTCGACGAAATGCCCGAGCCACACTACTTCAGCTTTCTCGTCTCCAAAGCTCGACCTCCAAACTCCATTTTCCTCAAGATTTGTCTAGGTTTAGCGATCCATCACGTCCCGTCCCCATCTTCACCGCCGTCGATCGCCCGCGCCAATCTCGTCGCTGGCACCACCATGGTGAGCCTCTTGTTCTTATCTTCTTTCTAAAAGGAAAAAATCTTACTTGTATGATTAGATATATAGATACTTGTCTAATTTTCTTACTTTTATTATTGTTTGTTATTATATAGTGCGATGGTTTTGGTATCCGCCCCCGTCGGCCCTCGTCCTGTCTATGATTCGATATGGTATATATTATCTTTTACAACTCTTTGTTTCATTTATTGTTTATGACAATTATGCCAACCAACGTGACATAGATTTTATTTATCTATAAGGTATGTGAACCAGAAATTCCAAGCGACCCTATTGTCGAGAGGTCAACTTTAGTTGAAGAAGAAAACAATTACTTGAAAGAAAAAATTAAAAATAAATTGAGGAAGAGAAGATGATGTTGGAATTGCATGTTGCGGATGTCGTCGATGACCACAAGATCAACATGGATGCAATGCGCTTGAAGATTAGAAAGATTAGAAAATATGCCATTCATACCGAGGCTTGGTATCATTATGTTGTTGGATCAATTGTTACCTTGGTTGCGATTATGATCACATTTGTTGTTGCATTGAAATGTTTTACATAGTTTCAATGTATGGTTTAATTAGATGCTCTGGAGAGCTATATGTTGTTCAATGAGAACTATGTATGTACTTTGGTTTTAATGTGATGATGAACTTCTATTAATTTGGTCACTTATCTATTCATGACGTTCTGTAATGGTTTTTGACACACTTAATTATATATAATGCACGCAAATAAACTGACAATGGATGTACGGTGACAGACACACCTCCGAGTATATTAAGAGCGTGCATAATTTTCTCGAAGTGGCTGAGGCAAACAAGCAGAATGGTTTTATGTGTTGCCCATGCCCTATATGTGGGAATACGAAGCCTTGCTCTGACCGGAAAATCCTTCACACCCACCTGCTTTATAAGGGTTTCATGACACACTATAATATTTGGACCAAGCACGGAAAAATAGGGTTATGATGGAAGACAGCGAAGAACAAGAGAACGATGACAACTATGTGCCTCCTGAATACGGTGATGCTGCAACGGGGGAAGCTGAAGATCAAGAGGAACCAGATGATGTGCCCGATGATGATCTTCGCCGGGTCATTGTTGATGCAAGGACACAGTGCGAAAGTGGAAAGGAGAAGCAAAAGTTCGATTGCATGTTAGAGGATCATAAAAAAGGGTTGTACCCCAATTGCGAAGATGGCAACACAAAGCTCGGTATCGTACTAGAATTACTACAGTGGAAGGTAGAGAATGGTGTGTTTGACAAAGGATTCGAGAGGAATTGGCGAGATTCTTTCTTGTCCACGTCATAAATAAAGCCGGAGAATACCATGTGGAATTTGACATTAGATATTAGGGAATTGTAAGAGATCTTATATTGTATATATGTAGCTAGTAGCGTCGGATAGATATACAAAAACTTGTTGTTCAACCAATCTCTCGGAGAAGGAGAGGTCGATCACTTCTCTCTATATATGTTCATGACGATCTTGTGTACTTAATGGTTTCCTTCATTTGCTTACTAGCTAGCGTGTCGAGTCCTCTCTATACATATAGTACGTAACGTCGACCAAGCACGGAGATAAGAGAAGACACTTTTTTCTATTAGCTAGCTAACACAATATATGAAACACCTAAATTAACCCTACAAAACCCCCACCATCCCCCCTTTAAAAAACAAAAACCCCAGCCCCTGAACTGCTGACGCGTGGATGCCTTTTGGTCCTGGTTGGTGCTACGTGAAACCCCAGTCCCGGTTCATAGGAGAACCGGGACTAAAGGTATTGGGCTTTAGTACCGACCCTTTAGTCCTGGTTCCAGAATCTAGACAAATGGGCCTCTAGAACCGGGATAAATGGGCCTTTTCTACTAGTGCCCCCCCCCCCCGAATTTGGCAAATAGGGAGACAAACTCCACAAAATGCAACATAAGCAGAGGGTACCATGCGTATAGGTACTTTATAGCAGGCAGGCCCGCTTTTCTGCTTCGCCACCGTCAAGCGAAGACGGCGATGGAGGACCTGGGAGCTGGACTGTACCTGGGGAGCTCGGTTGTGGTTTTTCAAGGCATAAATGACCCTACGATCTTGGAGACATATGCTTGATAGGAGGTGTTAGCGCTGGCGGATGACCTAGCTATCCAAAATATATATGTGGCATCAAACCATACCCTTTGACCTAATGAAGCTCCAACTGATCTTTGGCCGCCGCCGCCCAACTTAATCAAGCGTTGCCATCGGCCATCGTCTTCACACTAGGGCATAGACGTGCACAATCTTTCGGAAGCGTGAACCCTTCGTTGCTTTGTCGAGCAAAGTTTACCAGCGATGCTTGCTGCATTCCACATGTCTTCGGTTTGCGGAAACAACAACCATCCATTATTACAAGCAGATGGGATGAGCCGGGGCTGGATTTGATAGTCTAGGTATGTATTCTTGTGATGTTGGACACTCTTTTCTAATACAACACATATTGATTCTATATGTTTAATTATGTTTGCGTTGGTATTTATCAAGTAAATGTAAGTGTTGTCCCAAACAATGATTGATTTTCCATTCAAAACTATATGAAAAGCTACTTAGTTATGCAATGATTGCTCGCGTTCATCTTAAACACGCATATATATGATAAAAAACGCTACAATTTTAGTATTTTATGATTGGTCATTGTTTAGCAATGTACTTTATGTCATATTTTGGAGTAGTTCGATTACAAACTTCAGTAGTTCAACGCTAGAACTTACAGGTAGACCTGCTCTGATTGCGAGTGATATCTGGATATAAAACACTTCTGTAGTTTGTGAGACACAACATATTTTTGGCCTTTGCTATTGTCTCTCCCCCTTATGTCTTAATCCTGACTCCACCCCTGCTTCCCATGCATCGTCCTAGGGACGGTGGGGTTGCCGGCGTCGAAATCCCAAAGTAGAACACCGTCGCGGCCTCATTAGGTAAGGCCCAAGCCATTTCTTCTTTATTTCATCATTTCGGGCTCGATTTTTTTTCCACTTCTAGAGTTACAAATTGGAGATTTTCCTAGGATTAGGGTACGACTGAATTGGAAAAAAATGTGGTTTACTTAGTTGCGCCAATTTTAATAGCTAAACAAGGCTAACACTACTAATCAATCTTTAACTTAACGGGGAAGCTCGACTTAGTTAGATTAACCCAAGGGTTAAACTTCATAATGACCTTATTACCACCTACCCGTAGCATATTAGATCTTGACCAAAAACAACTAATCACCAATCCTGGATAATTAACTTAAATAGTTGGTAATAAACCATTATAGATCAACCGTTAATCTTAAAATTTAATCATAAAGATGTAATCATGCTCATTAACATGTACGAAAAGATCATAAGGGATCTAATCTAGGCATAATCAGCTCAAGATACCGATGTTAGAAAAACCTTCATCATGATTAGCATTACAGGATCATAAGGCTAGTCATTAGATCACCGAATTACATGATTAATAGAGGAGGTGGTTTAGGATCTTACCACCAATGGGAGCAACCATTGGTGTTGTTCCTACTTGATGTGGGCGTGATGCAGGCTTGGTGTAGATGATCACAACGGTTAGCGGCGTCCCTCCGGGCGTCACTAGCACTACCCTGGCACCGAGCAGAGGTAGGAGAAGGCCTTCCCATCGCACAACACTCCCCCAGATCGGATTAGGGGTTTTGAGATTAGGTGGCAGACTAGATGCACGTGAATCACTCAAATCATGCGTGGGAAGCTACCACCCCTCTTTATATGGAGTGATGGTGATCAGGGGACCTCAACCACGTTGGTTTGGATCGCCCCCCGATCAGGGCGTTTTAGTTAGGGTCAAAGGGATTTGAATGTTGGTTCGTAACCTCCTCATCTCAACCTTAAGTTTTATGCCGTAAGCTATCTAGTTAGCCCATTGGTCCTTAAATCAATTCCAACATTTGTAACATTTCATGCTTGCGAAGATCTAATATCTCGTGTTTCTCTTAGTGCAGCTTTTCTTGTGGTACCATCACTATTCCTGATGTCTTCTATTCCCATAGTAGGCTCTTACATTTGTATTGTATCTTCCCTCATCCTGTACTCGATTTGTATATGTGACTATGGCCTATTTGATACACTAAGTTGTGTTGTCAAGAAAAGAAAACTCTATCAACACCTTGGGAGTAAATGGAAACATGAAGGTTGCGTCCTGCCTGAATGAAGATACGGGAGTGTATATAAAGGGCAATGACCTGAAATCGCTATTCGCGAGAGCAAAGGTTGGTAGGATTGCACTCATTATTATTTTCATGTGTTAATGACATGGGTTGTAGTAGATGTGGTGTAGTGCCCGAAGCAAATAGCAATACCAACACATGGGGCTGAGAAAAGAAACCTCTCGACTAGTTAATTACAGATCCGCCATCTTGCTCGGCCATCGAGACCGCCATAGTAGACTATGCCGGGGCTCCGTGGTCACGGAGCCGCTCGCCACCACCGTGTCTTTCGCGTCAATCGGAGGACGCCTTTGCATGGGTTGGGAATCATGCCGCCGGTTGTGGGTCGCTCCTGGTGTTGAGGCATGGTGTTTCTCGATTAAGGATTCCACCGATCTATGGGCGAGCAGTTCGAAGGCCACATTGTCAAGGTCATTGTTGCGCGCGCTGCCTCATTGGTTGTCAAAGGACCAGAACCATTCTAGAGTCTTCTACATCATGAGGATATGTGGTCTTGTGCGCCACACACCGCGAAGAGCATCGGTGGAGGTCATCGCCTTAGCCACCATGCCATGATGCCAACAAGGGCCAATGGCCTGCGGGGCTAGGTGCGCGCGGAGGTTTGTCAGAGTATTCAGGTTGGTCGTAGAGCGGCCTAAGGTGTATGTTTCTCATCCAATGGACAAATGATGGCCTGCGCATAGGGAGGTTCATGGCGCTAGTGGAAATATCGGTCGCTGATGGGGCAGGGGCACACCGACGGAGTCCCATCAGCATCAAGATCAATGAGATTCGACTCTTCTCACATCAAGGATGTCGAGACAGTCGCCTCGGGGTTGTGGTAGATGCTGCAGCTCAGCTCGTGCATGCTTGGATTGGTAGTGGCCAGCTCCGCGGCATGGGTGCCCCACCCCCCTCTGACGGTTGTGGAAGCTATCTATGGTGGAAAGCATTCCACCTATATGATATCACCTCTAAGGCCTGGCTTGGAGTAAGTTGATTCGAACACTGCTTCATATCTGATATCCGGTATCACCTCTGATGGCTAAAAACCCTTGGTTTGGACTTTTATTGATATTTTATCATTACCTTGTTGAAGGCGATGTCTCCTTACTGGCGTACTAGTCTTGAGTGGTTGATCGCGGAAACTAGGATGAAATTCCTTGTCAGGGCGACAACGGCGTGAGGTCGTAACTGTTTTTGCAGAAAAAGTTGACTTAGTCCTAGGTTTTTTCTCTCTCTTGTAACCGTTTAGTTGTGTTTTATTTATTCAGTACTCCGCTTAATAACTAGTAATGGTTTTGTACATCACAATGATGCAGAGGTTGGTGGTTTCGACATTATTCTCAAAAAAAGATATGATATAACTAAAATTACAAAAACACTTCTTTTCAATTCAACTATGCCTAGACGTGGTGCTTAAGCACCCAAATCAAACAAGTTGTACCTTTAGGTCTTTTTTCGAAAAGGAGAATTACCTCCGGCCACTGCATTGCATGATGCACACAACCATCATTATTGCATTATTCAACAAGACCTACAAAATAAATGCGTAGATCAACCCAAAGACACCTTCCTGGCAAAAATTGTCGCCCTACCTACAAAATTAATGATGTACCCTGACCTCGTGCCACACACACCAAAAACAATATGGAATTTTATTTTGGATGACTCACACTTACAATACATATATAATCAACATGACGAGTGCCTTTCGTTTTGTTTTTGCCACCAAATAAGGTCAGAAAAAGAACTAAGAATGCAAAATAAGATCATCAATCTACAACAGAAAAGTAAAATCACTCATACAAAAGGAGGCACTCATACACCCACATAAAGGATCAATATAGTAATTTCAAATGTTAGTTGTTCCCTTATCTTTCATGAGTGTTCATATATAATTTATGATTTTTTTTCAGAATTTTCATAGCTTCATATATAATTATTTTTAATATTTTGCTTTCAGTACTTTAGATTCTTTTCTCTTTTTTCCCCGCTGGAAAATCTCAACTTCTTAAAATATTAGAAAAACATGAAAAGATGGAGAGTTCAAAAATTCCACAAGGGAGATGAGAAAATCTATGCGTAAGCACCAACAATATCACCCATGTAAAGAGCGATCTCGCGAAGAGCCATCTCCACAATGCAGTCATTAAATAGACGCATGTGCCAGATGTCCACACTATTTGAGCTTTTGTCCGCCTACTACCGGATCATGTTGATGTCGCTCGCCACAACTACTGGGATGGGGCAACACTCAACCTTGGCCTTCAACTCTGTCAGAAAAGATGAAGAGCGCCCATGATCAGCCGGGCCACAGACAATTATCACCTCCCAATTGAGGTTCAAACGTCGGTCGGTCACAGACATGCTGAGAAAAAAACTCGTAAACTACGAACTTCTCCTCCTTGACACCCAACAAGATGCCCCCGAGTGGCCAATCGCGTGTAGGCATTGCCACACAAATGAGTGACGAGTCAGACCCTGAAGCTCCTGGATGGAGAAGTCATACTGAATCGTCTCCTGCAAGCCCACTATATCGATGTCCCCGTCTCAAAAGTATTCAATGAGCTGACACCATCAGGCAAGGTGGCCGAACCCTGGATGCTCCGCTACAACAGTTGCATGTGCGAACCGATGCTACCGTATGTGGTAGTCCATTTGAAATCTTTAAAAGACAAATATTTAGGAACGGAGGGAGTATGCTGTAACATTTGTCTGATGCTTCTCTCATCCTTCACCCAATCTGATCATCTCATCACTAGGCTAGTGTTACCAATAAGTTAAAATGAATGGAACGACAGTGGTACATGGAGCAGCATATATTAAGGACAGTAAAACCGAGCCTAAACGGAGCCTTCTCACGCCATCAGGTTTTTAAGCCATCCATTGTCCCAATCCGGCTATTTTGGTCCGTTGGATGCGTATGTAACGGTGCTGGCTAACCGTAGCCTCGACCTGGGCTTGCTGTCCTTGGGGCAGCTGCTCCGGTGGCCTTTTTGGAGTCCTCTGGTTGATTGGGCCAGGCAATCACGGCCCATCAGCTGGGTTCGATGGGAGCCCCAATAAAAAGAAGACGACGAAGGGGCAGCAAGGGCAGCGACCCCTCCCTGGCCGCTCGGATCTCGCCTCCCAACCCCTCTACAAACCCTACCTGCGGTTGCGACTTGCCCGGCGGCGGATCCTTTCCATCGCTGGTGGAGCAGTGGGACGACGAGGCTGGAGCTTCCGTGATAGCTGTGATTGATGGGTTCTTCGGCATGGATCCTCGGCTCTTCCGTCCTCTGGAGAACGACGTACTGGTTTCCTCGCCGTCACTGCTGCCGTCGGCATGGGGCATGTTTTGGATCGACCCCTTCTCTTCGCTGCCGACCGATCGCGTGGGCTATGTGAATCACGGCGTCGAAGACGTGAATGCTGATGAAGAAGATTGAGATACCGGAGATGGAAGAAATTGGCGAAGATAGCAGCAATGGATAACGCGAATCAGAGGAGGAGGCGCCTGGTCATGAGCAGGAAGAGGTAGAGCAGGTGGTAGTGAAGGGAGAGAAGACGGTGGTGGGCGTGAGCAACAGAAGCTGATGTTGCGGGCGAGCGCCGAGATCGAGCAGCAACGTGTTCGTAGAAAGGCCACCAGCCAGTGTGGCCGAGGCCATGAGGGACATCTAGGACAGTTTCTTGAAGATCACTGAAACCGCTGGAGAGGTCTCGGTGCTGCTAGAGGTCGCCCCATACCAGAAGAAAGGTACAGTCCTGACACACTTCTTCCCTTGTCTCAAGTCTGAACTTCTGAATTATCCCCTGTCATGTCAATTACTTTTCTTCAGACTAGAACAGAGTGAATCATGCAGAACATCTCCGCAACAGCAACAAAAATAACAACAACAGTGGTGTTGTATTTTTGTTGTGTTTTCTAGGTGTTACTCATACAAATATGGCAAACATATTATGGATCATGAATATCTGTTTACTATCTTATCTCACCTTTCCAGCAACATCAGTGCAACGCCAAGTTCTCTGGTTGGGTGACATGAGGAGGCATGGGGAGAGCAATATTAAATTTCTGGCAAATATGCTAAGTTTGCCCCTGCTACTCCTACCTGATATGCATGTAAAAAAAACTGTTACCATGCCAGGAAAAATAGTTGAAAGAAAAGGCATATAATCAGGTTTGTGGTAACGTTATTCCCCATTCAGACATATCAGCTATAGTTTCAGTGAAGAAAATATATATTACCGATGTAATACAAGGTTACCACAAACCTGATTATATACTTTATTATGAACAAAATACATTCATATCAACTATAGTTTCAGGTTTGTGATTGGTACCCCAGGGATTTATATACTTTGTCGAAGTGTATATTTCAACAAATACACTCAGTTAGTCTTTATTTACCACAGATACTATGAAAATATTACTCCCTCCGATTCATAATAAGTGTCGTAGCTTTAGTTTAAATTTGAACTAAAACCAGGATACTTATTGGACCGAAGGGAGTATATGAATTAGCTGAAAGTTCTCCAAAGAAAGAACTTAATTACCAACTTCCAGCTTGCTCGGATTCAATTTTTTTTTCATAAAACTTTCAGTAGTAGAATTTTTTTCCAAGGAAACCATTTTTACACAAATAGAAATACTTTGAAATGTGGAGGCGTAATCTTTTGATACATCCCTATGACATTGCTTCCAAAATTTAACCTATTATAATTTATGTCTCATTAATTTCAAGGATTGCGCTAACATTGTTCGAACTTTTTTTTTACTGTAACCGCTATGCATTGAAGATTAGGAGTAGAGTACAAAGACTAGCGCAGAAGCCCCAAAGAAGAACAGAAAAGAACCTCCAGTTGCTAACCACTGCTGGCTTTTCTAACATTGTTCGACTTTCAGACAGAAGATTTAATCCTCAACGAGGAACTGCTAAATTGGACAAGCACACAAGTTTACTAACCTGGATATCTAGGTATACCAACAATATCCCCCTGCTTCACAACACCGTGGCATTTGTGGAATTCAGTATCGGCCACCTCTGAGCCACAAACAGAGATTAGAACCTAAAAACCACTTCATGTATTTCGGTGATGGAAGACAAGGTACTATAATGAAAATAAACATGCAGCTTATATGCCAATATCATCATCTTTATCCTACTGATCATAAAAGAAGAGTCTGGATGAGGTAACTCTCTTGCTCATGACTGAGCAGGAAACTTTGGCAATGCTAACTATAGTTACTTTCGCATTGAAAGAATCAATATCAGCCAAGCTTTCAGTGACAGTCAACAGATGTTCACCAACACGCAAGCTGCTGTACTTGGCCACATAGTCCATGATGGAGATCGCGACCTTGAATTTGTGCGGATAGGGGTTGATGCCCGCTAGGTCTAAATAACATGATTGTAATCATATGGGCAATGATTGTGCAGTTTCATGTTTTTTTCTTGTACGCGGGCAATCATCCATTTCTGATTATATTTATTAGCCCAGGTGCTTTTCTGTAATCCCATATTGGTAAAATGATATGTTCGATTCATAGTATATGTTTTCTTATAAAGAGGGTCCATGTTTGTATTCTCTTAGTTGGATATGGCCAACGATGTGTCTGATCTGCTCTTGTACGATTTTAGTGACAGCTGGTAGTTCAACCTGGTTGTTGAATGTCTTTGAAGTTATGGTCAGGTGCTATTTGATTATATGCAGTTCAGAGTTTGTCCTTAATTTTTTATCAAAGTGTGTGTTTCCTGCCATTATATATGTATGAAATTTCCTATCGTTCTATTGAAATAATGGACGGGCGCAGCAACGCGCGCCTATCATGATCTAGTATACAAGGAAAGCATCATTTACATGAGCGATGCTGGTGGGCATTCAATTCATTTGTGAGTCGAACGCATGTGAACTGGAAACTTGTAATAGTTAGGCTAGTAAAATACTATTTCAAAGAGGACGGCATAAATATAAATCCTAATTTGTGTCCTCAGAGAGTTCAACTTGGATGCTTTCACTCAATTCTAAGTGAGCAATGCTCATCTGTTATATTGACTAATTAATAGCAGCTCTAGCAGAGTCGTCAAATAGCCTCGATCATCATATAACGGTCAATATGATAACTTTGTACCAAAATGACACTCTAACAGAGTCGCTATATTGGTGTCGATCGGCACAATTAATAAAGCTTGCTCCATAAATGAAAATGGAGGCTGGGGCTGCGGAGCCCTAGTATGGAGCACACCCCATACCCAACCGCCAGCGCAAGAGGAAAGTTCGTGTTTCTTCCTCCTCACGCCATGGCCAGGTTTGAAGCATTACACCGCCCGTAGAAGCATCTACTCTTTCTGATTAATCATCGGCGAGTGAGGCAACTTGACCGGTAACTATCCATCCATTAATGACACCAAATTGGCCTTCACAGCGGCCCGCGGTTCCCAAATGGGAAGACAAACTCTACAAAATGCAACATAACCTGAAGGCGCCTAGCCTATATGTACTTCACGGTAGGTAGGCCCGCTTTTCTTCTTCTGAGGGTGTCGGGTGAAGACTGCAATGACGGCGGTAGCAATTGAAGCTAGTGGTGTGAACAGCTAAAAATTGTCCATGTGTGTAAACATATAGACTCAAACAAAACATAGTCGGGTTTAGCTTGCTAAGCACATTTCAATGATGTCACTTGACATCACATACTACATGGTGGTCCGGCGGGCAGGGGGAAGGTCCCAGGCGGATGAGCCACATGGCCGCGGTTTCTACCGCTTGCGGTGGACCATTTTAATCAAAGACAGAAAGTAGCACATTCTGCAATGGTGTTCCGCCAAACCTGGGTGCGGCAGCATCCCATTCCTCTTTTCTCCCACGACTTCTTTGCGCAAGGTCCTCTAGGGGCGTATTTGTAAAAACATCTTTTGTTGTGGTCCTTTCTGCACTTTGTGCTGTGGAACCTGGAACCTGCCTTTATTTCTGGTTTCTTCTTCTGGGTGTGTACGTGTTTGGGTTCTGTAACTTTGACTCTGAATGAACATAATCTCTCTAAAAGTAAGTTTACGCATTCAGCTACTAGGAGAGAAAAAAGGCATCAGAGAATGGGTCATATCTTCATCAGGAAGAAGATAAATTAAGGAACGAGAGAGGCAGAAAGAGAGGGGTAATTAATCAATCTTACAAACCATCATGCCTACAGGGAAAGAGATAGTGGCAAAATATTGTTGCGATGATTGAAGAGGAACTCTCCAAGAGACAGAAGCAAAAACAATTCCAATCCTAGCCATGGAGCCCTTGTCTTCCAAAATACTTGCCTCCCTCAGCATCCTTCGATGATGTCTACCACCGCACTCGTCTCAGCCGCCGCAGCGGCAGCTCTGCCATCACTTGAACGACAAGCAGGGGCACTTCATGCCTAGAAAGCCAGCCTCAACCCGCAAAGCCAAGACGGATTGCAATCCTGGGGAAACATGTCAGCACCATGCCGTTGGCAGGGCATCCAGTGCGCTGGGCGCTGTCGTGGTTCTAACTCTGACAGTAATGTATGGGGTAGGAATGGAGAGGCAAGATTTTAGCTATGGAGTAGTTGTAAGCACACGAGGTTTACGAGTTTAGGCCCTTCTCAGAAGAAGTAATAGCCCTACGTCTCGGAGCCCGGAGACAGTTGACTGGATTATGTGTGTATGAATTACAGGGGTGCGAACCCTTTACACTGAGGAGGGGATGGCTTATATAGAGTTCGCCAGACCCCTCCGGCCCTCAGTTATGCAAGATTTTAAGTACATTAAGGCTGGGCGTTACTGGTAACGCCTCTAATAAAGTTCTATGATGATCATAAAAGCTAATAAATGATCGACCGTTAGTGTGCGGAGTGGCTTTAGGTCTCCTGGCCGTCGAGTGGCTTGATCTTGGTCGAGTGATTGCTTCATGGTCGAGTGTCTTCGAGTCTGTCGAGTGGAACACCTCCAAGTCGATTGAAAGGTGATTTCTTCTAGGGATGCCTTTGGGTAGCGTAGTTAGGACAGGTCCATGACCCTACCCTATGTACATGGCTTCATCATTAGCCCCCGAATGGATCGAGGTTTGAGTGGGGAAGGAGTTGAGAACTTCTCCGACTCATTTTTCGTGCCATGAGCTTGTCTTGTTTCGGATCAATGAACATGGGTGATGTCACCAACTTCTTTTTCAGTCGCCTTGATCCATTCTTAGTTTTCTTTAGTCGAGTGAATTCCTTTTCTTGTAGACTCCGGAGTGGTTGCATGGATGAGATCCTCCGTCTGATGAGTTGTTCCGCTGCCACTAGTAGAAAATGGAGCTTTAGCGCTGGTTCGTAAGGGCCTTTAGTGCCGGTTCGTAAGGGCCTTTTGATATATTATACGTTTTTTTCCGACATCGTATGCAAAAGTTATAGCCGTTTTACATTTTCCCTACACTTTTTACAAAACATGTCCAAATTGTAGTTTTCAAATTTTCCTAACTAGTAGATGTAGTAATATAACTACCTCTCGAAGGATTTTATTTTTTGAAGTTTTTATCATTTTCTTTTGTTTTTTCAGAACTGAAACACACGGGGGGGGGGTAGAGTTTGAAAATTGCCCTATAGTGCCGGTTTGTGTCACAAACCGGTACTATAGGTCAGACCCCTTTAGTACCGGTTCGTGCCACGAACCGGTACTAATCCCCTTTAGTACCGGTTCGTGGCACGAACCGGTACTAAAGGTTCAACACGAACCGGCATTAATGCAAATCCGTTCGAACCGGCACTAATGGTACCATTACTACCGGGCCAAAATCAAACCGGCACTAATGTGCTTCACGTTTGACCCTTTTTCTACTAGTGTGCCCGCGGATTTCGCGGGATTCGAATTTCGGGAAGCGCGCGGAACGGGGGAGGTCGTAGTAATCGGATGGGATAGACCGGAGCCTCCTCAATCTCCGCGCCACCTTTTTCGCCACGTATCGCGTGCGCGACTGTTGTGGGATTTGACAGGATCGCCTGGGCCTACAGGTCAGTCACTCGGAAGCGACCTCATATAAGCCGCTGACCCAGGGCTTTTGAATAGTGCGCCTTCACTTTTCCCCTTCCTCCACGAAACCTTCTGCCACATCTGCTCTCGTCTCGGCGCCGCCGGCCTGTTCGAGCTTCGTCCGCGACAATGGTGAAGGAGAAGACGGCGGCCCTGGAGCGCGCGAAGAAGGCGACGGCGCAGGCGGAATCTAGGAAGTCCGGTCGGGGCGGATCTTCTTCGAGGTCCGCTCTGCCCAAGGACTGGATCCAGGGTGACTGGATGCCCTCTGCGATTCGGCAGGATGACCTTGATGATCTGATGGAAGGGGGATTCATTCCCTATGGATCTGCGTGTCTCCCGGGGAACGAGATCGAGCCCCAGCCTCGCAAGGGTGAGTGTGTCCTCCTCACCACCCACGTCGATCGCGGATTTTCTCTGCCTCCTCATCCTTTCTTCCGGAGTTTCTTGAACTTTTTCGGAGCGCAGCTCCATCACTTTACTCCAAATTCCATCGTGTACCTCGCTGCCTTTGTATCTTTGTGCGAGAATTTCTTGGGTTGTCGCCCCCATTGGGGCCTCTTCAAGCACATTTTCACTTGTCGTTCTCAGTCGGTTAAGAAATCCAAGTCGAGTGACGAAAAGACGCAAGTGATTCAGATGTGCGGGGGTCTTGGGATCCAAATGAGAGGCAAAAGTTCTTTTCCAGCTATGACCTTTCCCGAGTCGGTCCGCGGGTGGCAGTCAACCTGGTTCTATTGCAAAGACCAGGCGACTCCAGGACAGTCGACTGGGCTTCCCCTTTTCTCCTTGAACCGAGCAGAAAAACCTTCCTCTCTGAAAGTGACGCCAGAAGAAAAGGCGCAAGTCAAAGTGCTGGTCGGTCGAGTGGTTCAGCTTGTTCGCGACGGGGTGACTGGCATGGATTTATTAGAGGTCTTCCTCCGGAGGCGCATCCAGCCGCTCCAGGCTCGTGACCATCCGATGTGGATGTATTCGGGCCTCGATGACACCACTCGGATTCATCCGGGGGAGGTCGACGACGAGATGTTGGAAGGGTGGTTGTCGAGTATCACAGGGAACAAGGACAACCCTAGAGGAGGCAGGAGGATTCCTCCACTCGACCAGTCATACGAAGTAGACCAGGTCCGATTCTGCATCTCCGACTGTAATATTGTTTTCTTCATTTTGTTTTCTTAGAATCAGTCGATTGACTTTTCTCTTGTTTGCTATCCTCCAGGCCATTACTGATATGTATTCGATGCCCAGCGGAACGCAAGAGCAGGCCGAGGAGGGGGAGGCGAGCGGAGGAGAAAGTGGAGAGGAGTGGCAATCTGACGGCGAAGGGGAGGGCGATGACGACGACGACTCCAGTGAAGAGGAGGAGGAAGAAGTCGAACCTCCCCGCTCAGAAAGGCGATCCAAGCTCACACACGATCCTGCGCGCGAACGTGGTAAGGCGACTGTGCCTGTTGGGCAGTCGTCAAAACGCCCTCGGACGTCTTCCCCAGCGCTGACAGAAAAAGCTCCAATGCATCCACGAGCGACGCCGTCAATGCCACCAAAGGCCCTGCCCAAGATGAAGATGACCATTCCCACCATTTCCGGGTAATAATAGAACTTGCTTTCTTTTGTTGAACATGGACGGACTCTTGGTCGACTCATTGAATAAACTGACTGGTTTTTGAAATTTGCAGTGCTGCTAACTCTGAGATCTCTGCCAAGAACGATGACCAGGAAATGGAAGATGCTGTTACCTCCAACCTTGGTATGATTTCTGATGTTCCTCTCTTAGTCGACTGACGGTCTCTTCCGGTCGATTGGATTTTCATCTTTAACTTTGGATTTTTCTTATAGCTCCTCCTCATGTCATTGAACTCCCTGATGATGATGATGAAGTGCCGCTGAGGGCGAGGAGGAATAGGAAGGCATCAACTGGCAAGGCCTCACAAACCGCATCAGCGCCTGAGGCAGTAGTTCAGGAGGGTGGTAATACCACTCGGACTTCTGTGTCCTTCGCTGTGCCTCTGACTAGTGTTCGGCCTTCATCGTCGACTGCTGATCCGCCCTCCCTTTTTGCCACACACCACGTCCCTGAGGATCAAGTGGGTGCTGCTAAGGAGGCTATACGCCAGGCGGGGATCATGATGGAGCAGGTGAAGGTGGTCCGGGAAGCCAGCCAAGCAGCCTATGATGCTAGTTCAGCCCTTCAAAGCAATGTCCAGGTCAGTCGATCACCACTTGTTCTGTTAGGATATGCTATCTGAAGACTCTCTTTTCCGAAGATCTTTGTATCTGTACACCCACTGGGTGTGTCGATTGGATTTTTGGTACGAGTGGGGGCACGCTGAATGCACCCACTGGGTGTAGTCCCCGAGACTACGGTGGACTGCTGGCAGTCGACTGTAGTCTTTATATTGTGTTGCTTTACTTGAACTTCTTCACTCGGTCTGGTCAGGCCATGTTGAATGGAATCTTGTAACTAGTGGTGGCACGCTGAGAGCACCCACTGGATATGGTCGACTGCGAGCAGTCGACTTTTTTTTGTCGAACCAGTGGGAGCACGCTGAGTGCACCCACTGGGTGTAGTCCCCGAGACTACTGTCGAATATTTTTGATTCACATTTAGTCTTAGAAACGTCATGATTTTTCTCTTAGTTGCTCGGAAGCAACCTACCTTTGACATCTGTCGACTGATTCTTCGCAGAAATCCTGCGAACTTGTGGCTCGCTATACTAAATTGGAAAACAAACAGATCCAGCTCAACCTTGACTTGAAGCTTGCCCAAGAGAACTTGTAGAAGGCGAGAGACGAAGCAAAAGGTATGGCTGGTGAGAATCTGACGACTGCCCTTTCTTTTCCGCCCATTCTTGATGTTGATCTCACTGTCATTTCGCAGATAAAATGGAGGAGGCTCTGAAGAAGAAGGACCATGATCTTGCTGAAGCGCAGAAGGCGGCTTCGGACAAAACGAAGCTTGCCAAAGAAAAACTAGCTTCAGTCGGTAACCTTGAAAAGGAGAACTCCACACTGAAAGCCGCTCTCAACGTGGCCAACCAAGAGGTCAGCCGTCTGAAGAATGATAAGATAGCTCTGGGTGACAAGGCAAGTGAACTGGTAGGGAGGAGGAACGATCTGGAGGCTTATCTTGAAGGGCTCGCCAAGAAGTTGTTCGTCATGCTTGAGGGTAATCACTCCTACCCGACCGACTTGTTGTCATCAACCCACTGCAGAGCCACTGATTTGTCTTTGAATTGTGTTTTAAGAATTCTGCCAGAACTTCGAGGAGGAAACCAGTCGAGTGGAGAAAGATTTGGACCCCATCAATTCTCCGGTGAAGGATGAGGCTGCTATGAACGTGCTCCGACTGGAGTCTCGTGTTGCGGGAGTGGTGGACTACCTTGCTCGACTGAAGGTTGCGGCGTCGCGGATCGACACGGCGCTCTGGCCTGGAAAGACGCTTCAAAATGACCTCGAGTCTCTGATGACTCGACTGAATGAAGTCCAGGTCGAGTGCAGGAATGGAAGAAATCTTCTGCTAGGTGCGGCGCTGACGTCGCTCTGTCCTTAGTCCGTGTTCACTGCAAGGAGGCGCGAGAGGAGAAGCTGGCTGCTATCCAAGTTGCCAACACCAGGAAGCACAACTTTCAGTCTTTCATGGAGACCTTCATCGCTGCTGCCACTCGGATTGCTGACGGGATTGACTTGGATCAGTTTGTCGCACCCTCCAGTCCTCTGCCTGAGGAGTAAAAAACTTCTATGCTAAACCTTAAATTTGCCTCGGAATGCCGAGTGGATTTTGTAACCGTTAAACTCTATCGGGCTGAATGCTCGAGTACTTTGATCTGCGGTCCGGGACCTTTAGGATTTATCCGAACTTGGTTTATCGTTGAATATGCTTGCCTTTGCCTTCGAGCAAACTTTGTTTTTCGTGAATTCTCCGTTGAGTGGAACTTGTTCTTCACTCGGTGCAACTTTTGTATTTGTGGCATAGCTCCGAAGGAGAAGGTAGCAGTCGACCTGCACCTCGTCGTCCTTGCGGATCGGGTTGGGGCGCACGTTGTAGTGGCGTAGCTCTGAAGGGGGAGATAGCAGTCGACCTGCACCTCGTCGTCCTTGTAGATCGGGATGGAGCGTACGTTGCACTTGTGGCGCTGCTCCGAAGGAGAAGGTAGCAGTCGAACTGCACCTCGTCGTCCTTGCGGAACAGGATGAATTTCAAACTTAGACGAGTACTGGACTGCAGCTAAGCCCCCCGAGTGGGAGGTTTGCTTTCCACTCGGTAGGATTTTCACATACTTAGGCGAGTATTGGACTGCAGCTAAGCCTCCGAGTGGGAGGTTTGCTCTCCACTCGGTAGGATTTTTAAAACTTAGGCGAGTACTGGACTGCAGCTAAGCCCCCGAGTGGGAGGATCGCTCTCCACTCGGAAGGATTTTTCACATACTTAGGCGAGTACTGGACTGCAGCTAAGCCTCCGAGTGGGAGGATCGCTCTCCACTCGGTAGGATTTTTTAAACTTAGGCGAGTACTGGACTGCAGCTAAGCCTCCGAGTGGGAGGATCGGTCTCCACTCGATAGGATTTTTCAAACTTAGGCGAGTACTTGACTGCAGCTAAGCCTCCGAGTGGGAGGATCGCTCTCCACTCGGTAGGATTTTTCAAACTTAGGCGAGTACTGGACTGCAGCTAAGCCTCCGAGTGGGAGGATCGCTCTCCACTCGGTAGGATTTTTCAAACTTAGGCGAGTATTGGACTGCAGCTAAGCCTCCGAGTGGGAGGATCGCTCTCCACTCGGTAGGATTTTTCAAACTTAGGCGAGTACTGGACTGCAGTTAAGCCTCCGAGTGGGAGGATCGCTCTCCACTCGGTAGGATTTTTCGAACTTAGGCGAGTACTGGACTGCAGCTAAGCCTCCGAGTGGGAGGATCGCTCTCCACTCGGTAAGATTTTTCAAACTTAGGCGAGTACTGGACTGCAGCTAAGCCTCCGAGTGAGAGGATCGCTCTCCACTCGGTAGGATTTTTCAAACTTAGGCGAGTACTGGACTGCATCTAAGCCCCCGAGTGGGAGGCTCGCTCTCCACTCGGTAGGATTTTTACATACTTAGGCGAAACGGGTTCGCAGCTAAGCCCCCGAGTGAGAGGCTGGCTCACCACTCGATGGATTTTCGAACACTTAGGCGAAACGGGTTCGCAGCTAAGCCCCCAAGTGAGAGGCTCGCTCTCCACTCGGTAGGATTTTTACATACTTAGGCGAGTACTGGACTACAGCTATGCCCCCGAGTGGGAGGCTGGTTCACCACTCGGTAGGATTTTTCAAACTTAGGCGAGTACTGGACTGCAGCTAAGCCCCCGAGTGGTAGGATCGCTCTCCACTCGGTAGGATTTTTACATACTTAGGCGAAACGGGTTCGCAGCTAAGCCCCCGAGTGAGAGGCTGGCTCACCACTCGGTAGGATTTTCGAACACTTAGGCGAAACGGGTTCGCAGCTAAGCCCCCGAGTGAGAGGCTGGCTCACCACTCGGTAGGATTTTTTTTACAAACTTAGGCGAAACGGATTCGCAGCTAAGCCACCCACTGGGGGATTTCTCACGCAAACAGAAGCAACAGCAATCACTGGAAAAATTATAACACTCTTGTCTTTGATAAATAAACTACAGAAGTTTTTCTTATTACATCTCATCCGAGTGAGAATTAAGTGTAAAAGGGGCGGAGCAGTTCCGCATTCCAAGCTCGTGGCTCATCAATCTGGCGATCGACATTGTAAAGGTGGTACGCTCCATTATGGAGGACTCTGGTGACGATGAAGGGACCTTCCCAAGTAGGAGCGAGCTTGTGTGGTTTCTGTTGATCCACTCGGAGGACCAAGTCTCCTTCTTGGAAGGCTCGACTCTTCACATTTCTGGCATGGAATCGACGCAAGTCTTGCTGGTAGAGGGTCGATCGGATTATGGCCATTTCTCTTTCTTCTTCCAGGAGGTCAACTGCGTCCTGCTGGGCTTGTTCTGCTTCATCTTCGGAGTAGAGCTCGACTCGGGGTGCATTGTGAAGCAGGTCACTCGGCAAAACTGCCTCAGCTCCGTAGACCAGAAAGAATGGGGTTCTTCCAGTCGACCGATTCGGGATAGTCCTCAATCCCCCAAAGAACTGATGGAAGCCCATCGACCCATGCGCCTGCTGCGTGCTTGAGATCGCGCATCAGTCGGGGTTTCAGTCCTTTGAGAATCAGAACATTTGCCCTTTCTGCTTGTCCATTCGACTGGGGGTGAGCGACTGAAGCGTAGTCGACTCGTGTGCCTTGAGAGGCGCAAAAAGCTCTGAACTTGTCCGAATCAAAGTTTGACCCATTGTCAGTAATGATGCTATGTGGAACTCCATATCTGAATATCAATTCTCTGATGAAACTAATAGCAGTGCGGGCATCGAGATTCTTGATAGGCTTAGCTTCAATCCATTTGGTAAACTTGTCGACTGCCACTAGCACATGAGTGAATCCGCTCTTGCCTGTTCTCAGTGGTCCAACCATATCCAATCCCCAAACAGCGAAGGGCCAGACGAGTGGAATGGTCTTCAAGGCTGACGCGGGTTTGTGGGACATGTTGGAGTAGAACTGACATCCTTCGCATTTGTCGACTATATCTTTCGCCATTTCATTTGCTCTTGGCCAGTAAAATCCCGCTCGGTATTCTTTAGCCACAATGGTTCGGGAGGACGCATGATGACCACAGGTCCCCGAGTGGATATCATCAAGGATTATTTGACCTTCTTCTGGTGTTATACACTTCTGGCTGACTCCAGTCATGCTTTCTCTATACAACTATCCCTTTATGACTGTAAAGGCCTTGGATCAACGGACGATCTGTCGGGCCTCTTCTTTGTCCTCTGGGAGTTCTTTCCTTAGGATGTACGCGATGTATGGCACCGTCCAGTCGGGAGTGATGACCAAGACTTCCATGATCAGGTCGACCACTGCTGGAACTTCAACTTCAGTCAGATCCGTGGCACTTTTCGGCTGCGGGGCTTCTTCAGTGAAAGGATCCTCTTGAACTGATGGCGTGTGGATGTGTTCCAAAAACACATTGCTGGGAATGGCTTCTCTTTTGGAACCTATTTTTGCCAAATTATCAGCTGCTTGATTTTTCAGTCGTGGTATGTGATGAAGCTCTAACCCCTCGAATTTCTTCTCTAACATTCTCACAGCATTGCAATAACCAGTCATGGCTGGACTTCTGACGTCCCACTCCTTCATCACCTGATTAACCACCAAATCTGAGTCGCCATAGACCATGAGGCGACGGACGCCGAGTGAAATGGCCATGCGCAACCCATACATAAGTGCTTCATATTCTGCTTCGTTATTGGAGGAATCAAAGTGAATCTGGAGAACATATCTGAGATTATCTCCTCGGGGGGAAACCAATACAACCCCAGCACCGGAACCATTCAACATCTCAGACCCATCGAAGAACATGGTCCAGTGCTCCGAGTGAACTTGAGTCGGTAATTGCGGTTCAATCCACTCGGCGACGAAATCTGCTATTGCTTGGGACTTGATAGCCTTCTTTGCCTCAAACTTGATATCTAGGGGAAGGAGTTCAATCGCCCATTTGGCCACTCGACCAGTTGCATCTCTGTTGTGCAGAATCTCTGACAATGGAGCGTCGCTGACGACTATAATGGAATGATCAGAGAAGTAATGTGCAACCTTCTTTGTGGTCATATAAATCCCATATACCAGCTTCTGGTAATGAGGATATCTTTGCTTTGATGGAGTCAAAACTTCAGAAACATAATATACTGGGCGTTGAACTTTAAAGGCTTTTCCTTCTTCTTCCCGCTCGACCGTAAGTACTGTACTGACGACTTGTCCCGTGGCTGCAATGTAAAGCAGTAAAGGCTCTTTGCTAATTGGGGCAGCAAGCACCGGCTATGTGGAGAGCAGAGTTTTGAGCTCTTCAAACGCTGCATCAGGTTCTAGAGTCCACTCGAACTTGTCTGACTTCTTCATCAGTCGGTAAAGAGGCAATGCTTTTTCACCGAGACAAGAGATGAATCGACTTAAAGCGGCCAAGCAACCAGTAAGCTTCTGGACATCATGCACACGCACAGGACGTTTCATCCGGAGTATAGTACCAACTTTTTCTAGATTGGCGTCGATTCCCCGTTCGGAAACGAGAAAACCGAGTAACTTTCCGCTAGGGACTCCGAATGTGCACTTTGATGGATTAAGCTTGATGTCATACCTTCTGAGGTTGGCAAAGGTTTCAGCAAGGTCAGTCAGTAGGTCGGAACCCTTCCGTGACTTGACCACAATATCATCCATGTATGCTTCCACATTCCGACTGATTTGAGTGACCAAAAACTTCTGAATCATCCTCATGAACGTGGCTCCGGCATTCTTTAGGCCGAATGGCATGGTAACATAACAGAAGCACCCGAATGGAGTGATGAAAGCTGTTTTGATCTCGTCGGGTCCATACAGACGGATCTGATGGTACCCGGAATAGGCGTCTAAAAAAGACAGTCGCTCACATCCCGCAGTCGAGTCGACTATTTGATCGATGCGGGGGAGAGGAAAATGATCCTTCAGGCAGGCCCGATTGATATGTTTAAAGTCAATGCACATGCGAAGTGACTTGTCCTTCTTGGGGACCAAGACAACGTTGGCGAGCCACTCGGAGTGGTAAATCTCTCGGATGAACTCTGCTGCTAAGAGCCGAGCCACCTCTTCACCAATAACCTTTCTCTTCTGGATGGCGGACCGCCGGATATGTTCTTTGACAGGTTTCACTTTTGGGTCGACTCGTAGGCGGTGCTCAGCCAGCCCCCTGAGAACACCCGGCATGTCAGAAGGCTTCCATGCGAAGATGTCCCAGTTCTCACGGAGGAACTGGATGAGCGCTACTTCCTATTTGGAGTCGAGTGTCATTGAGATATGAGTCGGAGCAGCATTGGGATCGGTCGGGTGAATGTGAACCGGCTTCGTTTCTCCAAACGACTAGAAAGCTGATTCCGTAGCGGGCTTCTTGGCTCGCAACAAATCACTCGGGTCAGCAGTCTTCTGGTACTCCTGCAGCTCTACCACTGCCATCTGGGCATCAGCGATCTTTGAGCCTTTCTGAAAACATTCTTCTGCCTTCTTCCGATTGCTTGTAACAGTGATCACTCCTTTAGGACCAGGCATCTTCAATTTGAGATACACATAACATGGTCGAGCCATGAAGCGTGCATAAGCTGGCCTGCCCAAAATAGCGTGATAAGCACTCTAGAAGTCCACAACCTCGAACGTCAACTTTTCTTTGCGGTAATTCTTGGAATCACCGAAAACCACATTAAGAGCAATTTGGCCGAGTGACTCAGCCTTCTTCCCAGGAATGACTCCATGGAAACTCATGTTGCTGGTACTGAGCCTGGACATTGGAATGCCCATCCCTTTTAACGTCTCTGCATATAGTATGTTCAAACCACTGCCACCATCCATCAAGACTTTGGTCAGTCGAGTGCCTTCGACAACTGGGTCGACCACCAAAGCTTGCCTCCCAAGGGTGGCAATGTGCGGTGGGTGATCGGACTGGTCGAATGTGATGGTAGTCTGAGACCACTTCAGATAACTGGGTGTCGCCGGAGCAACCATATTAACCTCACGGTTGATAACTTTCAGTCAACTTTTGCTTTCAACATCAGCAAAAATCATCAGGGTGGAATTGACCTGGGGTATCCATCATCACTGTCTTCCTTGTCCTCAACTTTGTCCGACTCCTTTTCCTTATCTTTGGGCTGTTTGTCCTGGAACTGCTGGATCAAGAGCCGGCACTGTCGAGTGGTATGTTTCGGGTAAATGAGTTTACCCTCTTCATCTTACTTTGTGTGGATGTGACATGGCAAATCCAACACATCATTTCTGTCTTGTTTTTTTTAACTTTCTTGGGGTTCCAAGGCCCTTTGGGTTTCCCCTTAAACTTTCCTTGAGTTACAGCTAAGGTTTCCCCAGGAGCAACTGGCTCGGCTTTCTGCTTCTGCTTCCGATTGGAATTTCCTCCTCCGGTTTCTTGGCGACTGACTTGATCTTGCCACTCCAGAGTCGATCCTCATCTTCACCATTAGCGTACTAGGTGGCAATCTCCATCATCCGATTCAGAGACACGTCTCCGGTTCAACCGAATTTCAGATTCAGTTCTCTGTTCTTGACGCCTTCCTTGAAGGCACAAACTGCTTGTTGGTTAGGCACATTTCCTACTGTGTGGTGCAACGTGATCCACCACTGAATGTAATCCCTCAAAGTTTCATTCGACTTCTGCACACAAGACCGCAGTTCGGTCAGCCCTGCCGGTCGCTTGCATGTTCCTTCAAATGTTGTGGCAAACACTCGGGCGAGATCTTCCCAAGTGTAAATGCTGCTAGGTGCTAACTGATTCAGCCATGCTCTGGCCGAGCCCCCCAACATGAGAGGCAGGTGCTTCATGGCCACTTCATCATTGTCACCGCCAATCTGGACAGCCACTCGGTAGTCTTCAAGCCAAGTATCAGGTTTGGACTCACCAGTGAACTTACTGATTCCAGTCGCTAACCTGAAGTTGGGAGGAATCGCTGCGGCCCTGATGGCTCTACTAAAGCACTCTGGCCCTGAAACATGCACTCTGCTGCTGGTAGGTGCATCTCTGTCATAACCTTCTCGGTGAGCCCTGTTTCTATCAATCAAACCTTGAACGAGAATGGATCTCGCATCAAAGCCTGGTTCCCTGGGGTCGACTAGAATCCTCCGCCCAACACTATGAGGGCGCCTGTCATCCTGCTGTCGAGGCACGTACAATCCGCTCCTCGGGGGTGGGGTGGGCACTCGACGACGATCGTCACGATCGAATCGGTGACCATACTGCTCACGGTTCCTGTACTGATCCTGCTGGTCTCCACGTCCCTCACGCCTCGGAGGCGATCTTGGGCTGTGAGCCGACTGGACTGTGTCTGCAGCAATGGATCTGCTGTGGGATTCTGTTCCGCGACTGAGAAACAGCGGAATTCTGGTCTCCTGCTGCCCGGAGCAATGCTCTGATCTGCAGCAAGCCTCTGCCAGCCTCTGATTGGGAAGGCTGAATTGACTCTGCTATACGGGTTGCAGCTGCTAAATTCTGAATAGGAGTTCGATATACCTGCGGGGGTGGAAAGAGCTGATGACGACTGGATTCTGGAACCCGTTGTCATGCACGCTCGTCGAGTGCTCGCTGGAGGTTCTCCAGTCGAGTGCGCTCAGCCAAGTTGGCCAGGCGTGCGTCCTCCAAGGCACGAGCCTCGGGGGTTTCCCCAACAATAGGAGTGTGCAGTGCATCCATGTTCCGGCGACGAAGTTCCTCTATCTGCAGCGACGTGAGAGGCTCGGGGAGATATGCCTCATGGGGATGCGACGGGTTGCCTCCACCTGCGCCTCCCTCGGTGCGGGGAAAACCGGGAGGACTGCGCGGTCCATCGACCATCAGAACCTCCGCCGCCGGATCACAGCTGTCGCACTCGGATGCAGTCTCTGCGGAGCCAGTCGATAGTTCGAACAGGCCGTAGAGGGATTCGTCGGGCTCGATCGCCGCGACTTGAAGGGTGTCCGACTGGCGTGCCACCGCGTGTCTCACCCACCGCTGAAGTCCCGACCGACCGGAGCGCTTGCGCCGGCGGGAAACAGGGAGGGAGGACAATGCAGGGGCCGACCGATAATGGGTCAACGGTTGCCGCAAGAGGACGCCACGGACACACGCGTGAAAGTGTGTTGCCACGCGGACAGGAAGCGCGTCGACGTCGAGCGGAGCCTCCTGAAGCCAAGCGGAGCCGTCGGCGATGAACGTGAGCGCGCCGAGACGGATCTCGTGGCCCTCCACCAAAACTCCGCCAGAAACCATGATGATTTGAATCGGAAAAAATCGCAACTTCTCCGGCAAGTCGCTAAGACACCTGCCCCATGGTGGGCGCCAACTGTCGTGGTTCTAACTCTGACAGTAATGTAGGGGTAGGAATGGAGAGGCAAGATCTTAGCTATGGAGTAGTTGTAAGCACACGAAGTTTACGAGTTCAGGCCCTTCTCAGAAGAAGTAATAGCCCTACGTCTCAGAGCCCGGAGGCAGTCGACTGGATTATGTGTGTATGAATTACAGGGCTGTGAACCCTTTACACTGAGGAGGGGGTGGCTTATATAGAGTTCGCCAGACCCCTCCGGCCCTCAGTTATGCAAGATTTTATGTACATTAAGGCTGGGCGTTACTGGTAACGCCTCTAATAAAGTGCTATGATGACCATAAAAGCTACTAAATGACCGACCGTTAGTGTGCAGAGTGGCTTTAGGTCTCCTGGCCATCGAGTGGCTTGATCTTGGTCGAGTGATTGCTTCATGGTTGAGTGTCTTCGAGTCTGTCGACTGAAACACCTCCAAGTCGATTGAAAGGTGATTTCTTCTAGGGATGCCTTTGGGTAGGGTAGTTAGGACAGGTCCATGACCCTACCCTAGGTACATGGCTTCATCAGGCGCCGCTCTGGCCAATGATCACCACCATCTTCCTGCCGGGGATGCGGCTAAGGGGGACGCTTGAGTCTCTCACACCTCTGGTTTGTGGACCTTGGTAGCCCTTGAGCTCTCGTACGATGAGCTTCCTGGGAGCATCCCAGTGAATATTAAGCTCCTTGAAGAACTCTGTGCTCTCCTCCTGCATGACAATCAGATAAGAGGTTCATTCCACCTGTTTTAGCAAATCTCACGAAAGAGATGTTCTTGAGGGCAAAAGAAGATAATCAGCACAAGCTCAACATACTTTTGGCTATGGCGAGCAATGAGACATAGCAGTGCGGGCTGCCCTTGTGAGGAATATGTCGGCGCGCCAGCTAACCACCATGACCGTGAGGATGCACTCAAGTCAAGGAGAAGTGCATGGGCTCGCGATCGATGAAGCAGGCCATCAGTGCCAGGGGTTAAGAGGGAGCTACAGGGCGATTACATCTCCAAAGGGCGCCTCTAACAGTGGTGAAATGTTGAAAGCGAAACATACTATTTAGCTTAATGGTCAAGCATCGCCCCTGGTCTCTGACCATCCTAAAGATATTACTCTCCTGGCTATTCCGGATGTCTCTCATTCCCATGCACATGTTGTGACATCTTCTAATTCTTCTCCCATTCTACAGTCAATTTGATCGTCTCATCACCGTGTATCTAGTGTACTATGCTAGTGCTACCAATATGTTAATTGAATATAACAACAATGGTCCATGGAGTGGCATATATATACAAGGAAAGCATCAATCACATGAGTGACGGTTGGTGAACATTCAACTATTTTGCCAGTCAAATGCACATGAACTAGAAACTTGTAATAGATATGAGTAAATGTTATTTCAAAGAGGACGGTATAAATATGAATCCTAGTTTGTGTCCTCGAAGAGGTCAACTTAGATGCTCTCACCCAAGTGAGCTATCCTCATCTCTTATTTGGTTGAGAGCAACTTTAGCAGAGACGCCATATCTCCCTATCGCCATAATAACTGTCAGTATGATGATTTTAAACCAAAATGACACTATACTAGAGTCACCATATGGTTGTCAACGACATAATTTATGAAGCTCGCTTCATAAATGACCTCATAGCCTCCACATTTGGAGGCTCGCTCCATACCCAGCCGCCATTGCGGGAGGGAAGTTTCAGCTTCTTCCTCCTCGCGCCACGGCCGGGTCTGAAGCAGCGCGCAGCCCGTAGAAACATGTCATGTTCCAGTTAATCACTGATGAGTGGGGGCGACGTGACCAGTAACCACTTGTCCATTAATGGCCTCCACCGCTCCCCCATTTGCCAAATAGGAAGACAGACTCCACAAAATGCAACATAAGCTGATGGTACCAGGCGTATAGGTACTTCACAGCAGGCAGGACCGCTTTTCTTCTTCTCCAGCGTCAAGCGAAGACAGCGGTGGTACTGCTAGCAATTGAAGTCACTGGTGTTAACAGCTCAAACTGCCCATGTATATAAACATATACACTTAAACAACAGACCTGGGTTAACTTCTAAGCACATTTCTGTGATGTCGCTCGACAACACACGGACTACTTGTAGCTTCGCCACTGTCAAGATGGCAGCCCATCAGACAGTCAGACACAAAGAAAGTCCCCAGCCGAGGAGCCACATCGCCTCAATTCTGCTACTTGCGATGAACCGTTTAATCGACTCAGAAAGTAGGGCCGTCTGCAATGGTGTTCCTCCGAACCTGGGTGAGCAGCGTCATGTCCCTCTCTTCTCCGGAGGCGATGGTCTTCTTTGCACCAGGTCTTATAGGGGCGTGTTTGTATTTTTCTTTCTTTTGTTGAGGTCCTTTCTGCAGTTAGTGTTGTGGCACCTTCTTTCTGGTTTCCTTTTCTGGGTGCGTACATGTTTGAGTTCTGTAACTTTGACTTTGAAAGAACAGGCGTCATAATCTATGTCAAAAAAAGAAAAGAGTGGGGGCTGCCATCACTTGAACAACAAGGAGGACCCTCGGGAGTGGCCCCAGCCCCCAGGTGTGGTGGATGCTGGAATCCTAGAAAAAGATCTATTTATTTAGGACCGTGATATTTGTCAACTGTGTGCCAGATTGCAAAACTACCACACTACCCACTCCCCTCGAACGAATCGCTCGCTTCGATCCTACCTCCTCTCGCGGGCTCCTCCCGATTCTGGCTGCCAGCCTTCGATCCCACCTCCCCTCGAACAAACCAACTCTGAGGTTGCGGGGTCCATCCGATTTTCTGGGCAGTTAGCTATTTAAAAATAGGCACAAAAAATGGAACAAATGGGGAATTGAACCCACACCATCACATATACTGAATGTAATGACATCCATCTGTGCTAGCCACCTTTATTGATTAGATTCAATCTACATGCTAGATGTATCTACTTGAGACGAGATTAAACAAAAAAACAACCAACAGTAATTGAAAATCCAAAACACCAGCCTCATTTGTTTGGGTTTTAGGACTATGCATTCTAGTTCCATTTTTTTCTGCATGTTTCATATCGGTTCACACGGTTCAGAAACCCAAAAGTCCCCTTCCCTCCTTTTCAGATGCAAATTACCACGGTGTTTGCACTTAAGTTATCAGAAATGAGGGTCATATAATACCATACTATTTACATAGAAATTACCAGGGTATCTTAGTAAACAACGTTTTCCCTTTGTCAAATGTGATTGTGGTGATTGTACTTAAGTTATCGTGTGAGCTTCGTATATTATCATACTATTTATATAGAAGTTATCCGAGGATATTTTCCAATACAACCCCCCCCCCCCCCTAGTAAAGAATGTTATCACGTTGTTTGTACTTAAGTTATGAGATATGAAGTTTGTATACTATCATACTATTTACATAGAAGTTATTGGGGGCTATCTTTTCAATAACTTTTTCCCCTGGTTAAGTTTACCGCGATGTTTGTACTAAATTGTCAGATATGTGGTTCGTATATTGCCGTGCTATTTTCACATAAATTACCGGGGTACGGTTTTCAATAACTTTTTCCCCTTTGGACAAAGTTACCGCGATGTTCTGAACTTAAGTTATCACGCCTACGATGCCTATATTACCATGCTATTTACACATCAGTTACAGGGGTATGTTTTTCAACAACATTGCTCCATTGGGTGTCAGACTTACCGTGTTTTTTATACCTAAGTTATCATGCCTGCATTATGTAAATTATCATGTTTACACTGAAGGTACGGGAGGCAAAAAAAGGTTTCCCAATCTTCTCCCCATCCACTAGACACTGAAGTTATCATGTCTGTGGTGTGTTAAATTACAATGCTATTTAGGAAGGAGTTATCGGTGTATGTTTTAAATATTTTTTCCCCGAGTTGAAGTTAACAGGGCACGGGGTATTTTAACTTACCAGCCATGCGGTGCGAAATTACCATGCTATTTTCGCGGGAATAACCGGGGTATGTTCCAGCACCCGGTCAAAAGTTACAGGCCCAGGTAACTTAGCAGACCCTCAAGCCATCATCTAGAAAAACTCCTTGCAATAAGTTCTTTGATAATCACTAGGGTGGAATGAGTTACCTATGGGTCGATTCCATAAGTTTTTGATTCACTAACTCCACCAATGTACAACTACATGGATTGATGAATCTCAGCACAAGCATGATGTAGCTGACCTGGTTAGTGCGGTCAGAGTTTCCCGTTGACCAGCATCACGAAGGACATGCCGGACGCGACCACACCCTGAATTTAGGTAAAATCAATCAAAGCCGATCAGTGGCAAGCCATGTTGTGCATACTATAGCAGCAATTCAGAAGCATGATGGTTGTTTGGTTTCTTATGGAGTAGAGGAAAGTGAGGATCTGGAACCTGCTGGAGATGATCCAGCCGGCGAGGCTGCGCTACACGTCGAGGCCGACGACAGTAGCCTGGAGGAGCTGAAGGCCACACCTATGTAGAAGGTGAGCACCATGGCGCCGTTGAGCTAGACGAGCGTGCCGGCGAGCTTGGTGGCGCCGATGGCTGCCCTGAGGTTGAGTGACTCGGAGTGGGTGACTACAACGAGCACGAAGGAACATTGGGGGATGGCCATCCGGCAGCTGGAGAAGCCCCTGTGCATGAGGCTCCCCATCGTCTGATAAGATAAAGAGAAATGCGGTTTGTCTGGTTGAAACAATACAAGTTATCGACCGAAACAAATACAAGTTATTGTGCTAACACATCATAAATTATCATGCTAAAAATGAAGTTATCGTGCAAAAAATAGAATGAGTTAAACATGCTGACAAGTGTGAAACGTGGTGACACTTCATAGTTATCAAGCTGCATATTAAGTTATCAGGCTCAGTTTGCAAAATTAATCAGGTTGAAAGTAAAGCAGACCGAATTAAATATGCTGACACGGTATAATTTATCAGGCTCAATTTGCATAATTAATCGGTTTGAAAGTAAAAAAAATGTTGAAAGCAGATCGCAAATATGCTGACACGGTATAATTTATCAGGCTAAAACAATATGAACTATCAGTTACAAATTGTTCAAGTTACCATGTTGAAAAAATAGAATGAGTTAAATAGGCTAACAAAATGGTTCTTATCATGCTGACACACTAGAATTTATTTCAGGCCGACATACTATAAATTATCAGGTTCAAGTTGCATAAGTCATCAAGTCGAAGTAAAACATAAGTGTTGAAACCAGTTAGAGTTAAACATTTTGATACATCACAAGTTATCAGGCTGACATATTATAAGTTTATAACTTAACTTATCAGCTCAAGTTGCTTAAGTTATCTGGTTAAAGTAAAAAACAAGTATTCAAAGTGGTTCGAGTTAAAATGCTGGCATGATATAATTTATCAAGCTAAATCAATATGAATTATCAGGTAGAAACAATTGAAGTTACTATGCTGAAAAATAAAATGAGTTAAACAGGTTAGCAAAGTGAGTTTTGTCATGCTGACACGCTAGAAGTGACCAAGCTGACATAGTGTAAGTTACCAAGATGCATAAGATTCAGACATTAGACTTCCTCTGAACAAAATACTCCTCATGCCAAGTGGTCCCAAGGCAAAGAACAGAAGGAAACTTAAGTACCTGAATGGTTAGATCAAGATCAATGGCGCCATGTTTGTGCTGCTCTCGGAAGGTCTCGAAGCCCTTTCACGATATGTAGTTGAACCTGTGCACGTAGATATCGATCCCAAAGTAGTTCAATCCCTACATCATAATAAGTAGACATATGCACATGTTTCAATCAGGATTAGGGTGCGTTAGGAAATATATGAATTTCGGCATGTCGATGGAGATGTAAGGAAGCATGAATGGTCAGTATAGCTTGTAGAATTTGTGCTGGGGTATAGACAACACTGCCTTCTGGTTGTAGGTCTGCACAAGCCTCCCGTCGGCTGCACTAAGCTGCAGGCATTGGAGTTCACAATGTCCGCAGAATTTTCAGCCTCTCTGTGTAGGGCATGTTGTTGTCCACTAGGAACCGCTTGATCTTCTCCATTTCCTAATTAATAACACTCTGCATAACTAATTACTTACCAGAAACTTGTCTGAGGCACTGAAAATGTTTAGCTTATGAAATGTAATCAATTTGGCTCACCTTGATGATGTCCTTAAGCTGAGGATAAATATCTGTGTCGAAGCAATCAAATATCTTGACCAGGATTACGCTTTCACTGTCATTCTCGCCAAACATGGTAGTAGAATAGGTAGGCAATTGTACAGATCAGTTAACTTGGTAAGTTTCAGATCTAACAAATTCATACTGCTTGGATAAGTAGTTCATAATGTTCGCAACTCCCACAGGTAAACATAATCCATACAGAACAAGGTGAGCAGTGTGGAGAAATTTAAGGTGAAACAGAGCTTTCAGATGGCCGAGGGGACTGACTGACCACACACAAAATCAGTTCGGCAGAGCCTTGCCGGCACGGTGACCACCACCAGCAGCAGGAGCAACACCGCCCGCCGCGCCCATTCTATCCATGGGCCAGTCCATGACGGCCACCGGACAGATCGAGTCCGCCTCGGCTGGCTAGTCGCCGGCGCGTGGTTAGCTCGCGGCGGCACGCAGGAGGTAGAGGGGGCGGCGCACAATGCCTGGTGTGGGTAGGGGGAGGGGGGAGTGTGGGCGGCGCGGGGAGGCGGAAATAGGAGCCTCCGTCGGTGGTGGCGCGCTAGTGGGCGAGCGACCATGGTGGCGCGCGAGCTCGTCGGCGGCTGGGATGGGGATCAGAGCAAGGTCGGGGGAGAGTGGGAAGCAAAATTGGTTTTCTCGTGAAGGTGGGGTTCGATCTGTTTGGTGTTTTTTTTCTGCGTACCGCTTCAATCACACGATCGTGGTCCGACGTCTCCCAGCTGGTATGGCAGTTTTGCAAACTGTCACAGGGTTGCCAAATACAATTTTCAATTTATTTATACTCCCTTCCCAGTTCCACAAAGATAGTTTTTTTAATACCATAAAAAAATATTTTTGAATAATCCACTCGCTTTATTATATTGCATTCCCACTTCTGCTTCCCTAAACACATCGGTGATTGAGATCAGTCCGTTCCCCTTCATAATTAAGGGCAGGATAGCATTAAAAATTAATTAATTCCAGGACTACGGAAATGGTTGGCAATGGATCCAATCCCCCCGTGAGTCACACCCGCACCAGTCCTTCCACAATTCTCCACGACGTTCCCATCTATCTCAAGCTCCTGGCCATGGCGGCTTCTGGCCTTGATGTTGCCCTTCTTTCAAGCTCCCAGCCACCTCGCTCCTTACCTATCTAGCGCAGCCCAGGAATCTCTATTCCCCCGAAGAGCAAAATCTCCACCTATATATCTATCACCCTCTCACATATCTGACGAGATTTTTGCCACCCCACACACACACCGGCGGAAGAATTGATGATACCCCCCTCCCCCAGTTCGTGCGCCTTCGATCATAAGCCCCCCTCTGTGTCACTGACATGTGGGGTCCGATCCGACATGTGAGTGACATAACGTATCTCACCGACGAAGGCCGCTCATGGCAGCACAGGTGTGTGCCTGCCAGTGTGGGGGCATTTGATTCGGTGTGTGCTGCTATGAGCGGCCTTCGTCGGTGAGATACGGCGACCATCAGAGCTTCTAGTTCTAGGAGGGCCCGCCATGCTATGAGGACCACCCACGGTGCTGTGACTGTGAGCCAACAAGTTGCCGATGCTACATGGGAGGAGGGGAGACTGTCGGTGCTACACGAAGATGGGCGTCTGGTGATGCTGAGCAGCACCATCTACAGTTGCGGGATCGCCAACTTGCAACAGCACCTGCTGCTAGCCGCCATGACCGCCAGTATGCACTCACGTCAAGGATAAGCGATGGGCTCATGGTCGATGAAGCTGACCGTCGGTCCGAGGGGGTAAGAGGGAGCTACAGGGCGACTACAGCTCCAAAAGGCGGGCTCAAACGATGGTCAATGTTGAAACCGATACATACTATTTAGCTTAATGGTCAAGCATCGCCTTGGTCTCTGACCAACCTAAAGATATTACTCTCCTAGCTATTCCGGACAATTCTCGTTCCCACGCACATGTTGTGACATCTTCTAATTCTTCTCTCCTTCTACACTCAATTTGATCATCTCATCACCACGTATCTAGTGTATTAGGCTAGTGCTATCAAAATGTTAAAATGAATAGAACGGCAATGGTACATGGAGTGGCATATATATACAAGGAAAGCATCATTCACATCAGTGACGGTTGGTGACTATTCAATTCTTTTGCCACTCGCAAGCACATGAATAGGAAAGTTGTAATAGATATGAGTAAATGCTATTTCAAAGAGGACGGTATAAATATGAATCATGATTTGTGTCCTCGAAGAGGTCAACTTAGATGCTTTCACCCAAATGATCTATCCTCGTCTCTTATTTGGCTAAGATTAACTTTAGCAAAGCCGTCATATGTCCCCAATCACCATAATAACTGCCAATATGATGATTTAAAAAAAAAATTACACTATAGCAGAGTCACCATATGGGTGTCAATGACATGATTTATGAAGCTCACTCCATAAACGACCTCATAGCCTCCATATTTGGAGGCTGGGGATCCCCAATATGTAGCTTGCTCCATACCCAACCGCCAGCGCGGGAGGGAAGTTTCAGCTTCTTCCTCCTCGTGCCATGGCCGGGTTTGAAGCAGCGTGCAGCCCATAGAAGCATGCCATGTTCCTATTAATCACCAATGAGTGGGGCGACTACTTGTCCATTAAGGACCTCCACCACCCCCACTAGTAGAAAACAGAGCTTTGGTCCAGGCCTGTCCAGCCCATTAGTCCCGGTTCAGTCACGAACCGGGACCCATGGGGGCATACGTCCTGGTTCATGAGCCCAGGGAGCCGGTCGGGCCTCGTGGGGCATTGGTCCCGGTTCGTCTGGACCCTTTTGTCCCGGTTCCAGACACGAACCGGGACCAAAGTGCCTCACTCTTGGCCCACATCCATTGGTCTCGGTTCGTGGCTGTAACCGGGACCAAAGGCCACCCTTTGGTCCTGGTTCCAACCACGAACCAAGACCAATGAGGTGGCTATATATACCCCTCGCCCGCGAGCAGAGCACTCCACTGCTTTGTTTTTCTGGCCGGCAAGGGGAGAGCTTTGTGGTGCTCTAGCTCACCTCCTATGCACATGAGGTGTTCGATGAAATGCCCGAGCCACACTACTTAAGCTTTCTCCTCTCCAAGCTCGACCTCCAAGCTCCATTTTCCTCAAGATTTGTCTAGGTTTAGTGGTCCGTCACGTCCTGTCCCCATCTTCAGCGTCGTCGATCGCCCGTGCCGATCTCGTCGCCGGCACCACCGTGGTGAGCCTCTTGTTCTTATCTTCTTTCTAAAAGAAAAAAAATTCTTACTTGTATGATTAGATAGATAGATACTTGTCTAATTTTCTTACTTTTATTACTGTTTGTTATTATATAGTGCGATGGTTTTGGTATCCGCCTCTGTCGGCCCTCGTCCTGTCTATGATTCGGATATGGTATATATATGATCTTTTATAACTATTTGTTTCATTTATTGTTTATGACAATTATGCCGACCAACGTGACATAGATTTTATTTATGTATGAGGTATGTGAACCAGAAATTCCAACCGACCCTATTGTCGAGAGGTTAAATTTAGTTGAAAAAGAAAACAATTACTTGAAGGAAAAAATAAGGAGGAGAAGATGATGTTGGAGTTGCATGTTACGGATGTCGTTGATGATCACAAGATCAAGATGGATGCAATGTGCTTGAAGATTATAAAGATTAGAAAATATGCTATTCATGCCGAGGCTTGGTACCATTATGTCGTTGGATCAATTGTTACCTTGCTTGCGATTATGATCGCATTTGTTGTTGCATTGAAATGCTTTACATAGTTTCAATGTATGGTTTAATTAGATGCTCTGGAGAGCTATATGTTGTTCAATAAGAACTATGTATGTACTTTGGTTTTAATGTGATGATGAACTTCTATTAATTTGGTCACTTATCTATTCATGATGTTCTGTAATGGTTTTTGACACACTTAATTATATGTAATGCACGCAGATGAACCGGCAATGGATGTACAGAGACAAACACACCTCCGAGTACATTAAGGGCGTGCATAATTTTCTCGAAGTGGCTAAGGCAAACAAGCAGAATGGTTTTATGTGTTGTCCATGCCCTATATGTGGGAATACGAAGTCTTACTCTGACCGGAAAATCCTTCACACCCACCTGCTTTATAAGGGTTTCATGACACACTATAATGTTTGGACGAAGCATGGAGAAATAGGGGTTAAGATGGAAGACGGCGAAGAAGAAGAGTACGATGACAACTATGTGCCCCCTGAATACGGTGATGCTGCAATGGGGGAAGCTGAAGATCAAGAGGAACCAGATGATGTGCCCGATGATGATCTCCGCCGGGTCATTGTTGATGCAAGGACACAGTGCGAAAGTGGAAAGGAGAAGCTGAAGTTCGATCGCATGTTAGAGGATCATAAAAAAGGGTTGTACCCCAATTACGAAGATGGCAACACAAAGCTCGGTACCATACTAGAATTGCTATAGTGGAAGGCAGAGAATGGTGTGTCTGACAAAAGGATTCAAGAGGAATTGGCGGGATTCTTTCTTGACCACGTCATAAATAAAGACGGAGAATACCATGTGGAATTTGACATTAGATGTTAGGGAATTGTAAGAGATTTTATATTGTATATATGTAGCCAGTAGCGTTGGATAGATATACGAAAACTTGTTGTTCGACCAATCTCTTGGAGAAGGAGAGGTCGATCACTTCTCTCTGTATATGTTCATGACGATCTTGTGTATTTAATGGTTTCCTTCCTTTGCTTACTAGCTAGCGTGTCGAGTCCTCTCTATACATATAGTACGTAACGTCGACCAAGCACGGAGATAAGAGAAGACACTTTTCTCTATTAGCTAGCTAACACAATATATGAAACCCCTAAATTAACCCTACAAACCCCCCTCCCCCACTTCAAAAAAAACCCCAGCCCCTGAACTTCTGACGCGTGGATGCCTTTTGGTCCCGGTTGGTGCTACGTGAAATCCCATCTGTCCCGGTTTGTAGGAGAACCAGGACTAAACATATTGGACTTTAGTACCGACCCTTTATTCCCGGTTCCAAAATCGGGACAAATGAGCCTTTTTCTACTAGTACCCCCCATTTGGCAAATATGGAGACAAACTCCACAAAATGCAACATAAGCAGAGGGTACCATGCGTATAGGTACTTCATAGTAGGCAGGCCCGCTTTTCTTCTTTGCCACCGTCAAGCAAAGACGACGGTGGAGTTCTGTACCCGGGAGCTGGATTGTACCTGGGGAGCTCGATTGTGGTTTTTCAAGGAATAAATGACCCTACGATCTTGGAGACATATGCTTGATAGGAGGCATTAGCGCTAGCGGATGACCTAGCTATCCAAAATATATATGTAGCATCAGGCCATACCCTTTGACCTAATGAAGCTCCAACTGATCTTTGGCCACCGCCGCCCAACTTAATCAAGTGTTGCCATCGGCCATCGTCTTCACACTAGGGCATAGACGTGCACAACCTTTCAGAAGTGTGAACTCTTCATTGCTTTGTCGAGCGAAGTTTACCAGCGATGCTTGCTGCATTCCACATGTCTTCGGTTTGCGGAAACAACAACCATCCGTTATTACAAGCAGATGGGATGAGTCGGGGCTGGATTTGATACTCTAGGTAAGTATTCTTGCGATATTGGTCACTCTTTTCTAATAGAACACATATTGATTCTATATGTTTAATTATGTTTGCGTTGGTATTTATCAAGTAAATGTAAGTGTTGTCCCAAACAGTGATTGATTTTCCATTCAAAACTATATGAAAAACTACTGCTACTTACTTATGCAATGATTGCTCGCGTTCATCTTAAACACGCATATATATGATAAAACACTCCAATTTTAGTATTTTATGATTGGTCATTGTTTAGCAATGTACTTTATGTCATATTTTGGAGTAGTTCGATTACAAACTTCAGTAGTTCAACGCTACAACTTACAGCTAGACCTGCTCTGATTGCGAGTCATATCTGGATATAAAACACTTATGTAGTTTGTGAGACACAAAATATTTCTGGCATTTGCTATTGTCTCTCCCCCATATGTCTTAATCCTGACTCCACCCATGCTTCCCATGCATCGTCCTAGGGACGGTGGCGTTGCTGGTGTCGAAATTGTTGGAAATATGCCCTAGAGGCAATAATAAAAGCATTATTATTATATTTCCTTATTCATGATAATTGTATTTATTCGTGCTATAATTGTGTTATCCGGAAATCGTAATACATGTGTGAATAACAGACAACAACGTGTCCCTAGTAAGCCTCTAGTTGACTAGCTCGTTGATCAACAGATAGTCATGGTTTCCTGACTATGGGCATTGGATGTCAATGATAACGAGATCACATCATTAGGAGAATGATGTGATGGACGAGACCCAATCCTAAACATAGCATAAGATCGCATAGTTTGTTTGCTAGAGTTTTCCAATGTCAAGTATCCTTTCCTTAGACCATGAGATCGTGTAACTCCCGGATACCGTAGGAGTGCTTTGGGTGTACCAAACGTCACAACATAACTGGGTGACTATAAAGGTATACTACGGGTATCTCCGAAAGTGTATGTTGGGTTGACACGGATCGAGACTGGGATTTGTCACTCCGCTTGACGGAGAGGTATCACCGGGCCCTCTCGGTAATGCATCATCATAATGAGCTCAATGTGATCAAAGTGTTTGATCACGGGATCATGCATTATGGTACGATAAAGGTGACTTGCCGGTAACGAGATTGAACGAGGTATTGGGATACCGATGATCGAATCTCGGGCAAGTAAAATACCGATTGACAAAGGGAATCGTATACGGGATTAATTGAATCCTCGACATCGTGGTTCATCCGATGAGATCATCGTGGAGCATGTGGGAGCTAACATGGGTATCCAGATCCTGCTGTTGGTTATTGCCCGAGAGCCGTCTCGGTCATGTCTGCATGTCTCCCGAACCCGTAGGGTCTACACACTTAAGGTTTGGTGACGCTAGGGTTGTGAAGATATGTATATGCAGTAACCCGAATGTTGTTCGGAGTCTCGGATGAGATCCCGGACGTCACGAGGAGTTTCGGAATAGTCCGGAGGTAAAGATTTATATATGGGAAGTCGTCATACGGACACCGGGAAGTTTCGGGGGCATATCGGTATTGTACCGGGGCCACCGGAGGAGTTCTGGGGGTCCACCGGGAGGGGCCACCTCTCCCGAAGGGCCTCATGGGCTGTATGAGGAAGGGAACCAGCCTAAAGTGGGCTGGTGCGCCTCCCCCCCAAGGGCCCATGCGCCTAGGGTTGGGGGGGAACCCTAAAGGGGGCGCCCCCCTTGCTTGGGGGGCAAGTCCCCCCTCCCTGGCCGCCGCACCCCTCTAGATCCCATCTAGAGGGGCCGGCCCCCCTTGCCCCTTCCCCTATAAATAGAGGGGTGAGGGGAGGGCAGCGCAACCCTTGCTCCTGGCGCCTCCCTCTCCCTCCCCAACACCTCCTCCTCCTCCGTTGAGCACGACGAAGCCCTGCCGGAGTACTGTAGTTCCACCATCACCACGCCGTCGTGCTGCTGCTGGAGCCATCTTCCCCAACCTCTCCTTTGCCTTGCTGGATCAAGAAGAAGGAGACGTTACGCTGACCGTACGTGTGTTGAACGCGGAGGTGCCGTCCTTTCGGTGCTAGGATCTCCGGTGATTTGGATCACGTCGTGTACGACTACCTCATCCCCGTTCGTTGAACGCTTCCGCTCGCGATCTACAAAGTGGTATGTAGATGCAATCTCTCTCCCTTGACTCGTTGCTTAGATGAACTCATAGATGGATCTTGGTGAAACCGTAGGAAAAATTTTAATTTTCTGCAACGTTCCCCAACAGTGGTATCAGAGCCAGGTCTATGCGTAGTTCTCTATTGCACGAGTAGAACACAATTTGTTGTGGGCGTAGATGTTGTCAACTTTCTTGCCGCTACTAGTCTTATCTTGCTTCAGCGGCATTGTGGGATGAAGCGGCCCGGACCAACCTTACACGTACTCTTACGTGAGACCGGTTCCACCGACTAACATGCACTAGTTGCATAAGGTGGCTGGCGGGTGTCTGTCTCTCCCACTTTAGTTGGAGCGGATTCGATGAAAAGGGTCCTTATGAAGGGTAAATAGAAGTTGACAAATCACGTTGTGGCTTTCACGTAGGTAAGAAAACGTTCTTGCTAGAACCCTATTTCAGCCACGTAAAACTTGCAACAACAATTAGAGGACGTCTAACTTGTTTTTGCAGCAAGTGCTTTGTGATGTGATATGGCCAAAGTTGTGATGAATGATGAATGATCTATATGTGATGTATGAGATGTTCATGCTATTGTAATAGGAATCACGACTTGCATGTCGATGAGTATGACAACCGGCAAGAGCCATAGGAGTTGTCTTTATTTTTGTATGACCTGCGTGTCATTGAGAAACGCCATGTAAATTACTTTACTTTATTGCTAAACGCGTTAGCCATAGTAGTAGAAGTAATAGTTGCCGAGCAAATTCATGGAGACACGCTGATGGAGATCATGATGATGGAGATCATGGTGTCAAGCCGGTGACGAGATGATCATGGAGCCTCAAGATGGGGATCAAAGGAGCTATGTGATATTGGCCATATCATGTCACGTTTATTATTTGATTGCATGTGATGTTTATCATGTTTTGCATCTTGTTTACTTAGAACGACGGTACTAAATAAGATGATCCCTCATAATAATTTCAAGAAGTGTTCCCCCTAACTGTGCACCGTTGCGACAGTTCGTTGTTTCGAAGCACCACGTGATGATCGGGTGTGATAGATTCTAACGTTCACATACAACGGGTGTAAGACAGATTTACACATGCAAACACTTAGGTTGACTTGACGAGCCTAGCATGTACAGACATGGCCTCGGAACACAGAAGACCGAAAGGTCGAGCATGAGTCGTATAGAAGATACGATCAACATGAAGATGTTCACCAATGTTAACTAGTCCGTCTCACGTGATGATCGGACACGGCCTAGTTGACTTGGATCATGTAATACTTAGATGACTAGAAGAGGGATGTTTATCTAAGTGGGAGTTCATTAAATAATTTGATTAAATGAACTTTATTATCATGAACTTAGTCTAAAAATATTTACAATATGTCTTGTAGATCAAATGGCCAACGTAGTCCTCAACTTCAACGCATTCCTAGAGAAAACCAAGCTGAAAGACGATGGCAACAACTATACGGACTGGGTCCGGAACCTGAGGATTATCCTCATAGCTGCCAAGAAAGATTATGTCCTACGAGCACCGCTGGGTGACGCACCTATTCTCCCTGCAGAACAAGACGTTATGAACGCTTGGCAGTCACGCTGCGATGATTACTCCCTCGTTCAGTGCGGCATGCTTTACAGCTTAGAGCCGGGGCTCCAAAAGCGTTTTGAGAGATATGGAGCATATGAGATGTTCGAAGAGCTGAAAATGGTTTTCCAAGCTCATGCCCGGGTCGAGAGATATGAAGTCTCCGACAAATTCTTTAGCTGTAAGATGGAGGAAAATAGCTCTGTCAGTGAACACATACTCAAGATGTCTGGGTTGCACAACCGCTTGACTCAACTGGAAGTTAATCTCCCGGATGAAGCGGTCATTGACAGAATCCTCCAGTCGCTTCCACCTAGCTACAAGAGCTTTGTGATGAACTACAATATGCAGGGGATGGTAAAGACCATTCCTGAGGTATATGCTATGCTGAAATCAGTAGAGGTAGAAATCAAGAAGGAGCATCAAGTGTTGATGGTGAATAAAACCACTAAGTTCAAGAAGGGCAAGGGTAAAAAGAACTTCAAGAAGGACGGCAAGGAAGTTGCCGCGCCCGGTAAGCAAGTTGTCGGGAAGAAGCCAAAGAATGGACCCAAGCCCGAGACTGGGTGTTTTTATTGCAAGGGAAGTGGTCACTGGAAGCGGAACTGCCCCAAATACTTAGCGGACAAGAAGGCCGGGAAAACCAAAGGTATATGTGATATACATGTAATTGATGTGTACCTTACCAGTACTCATAGTAGCTCTTGGGTATTTGATACCGGTGCAGTTTCTCACATTTGTAACTCAAAGCAGGAGCTGTGGAATAAACGGAGACTGGCGAAGGACGAGGTGACGATGCGCGTCGGGAATGGTTCCAAGGTCGATGTGATCGCCGTCAGCACGCTACCTCTACATTTAACTACGGGATTAGTTTTAAACCTCAATAATTGTTATTTAGTGCCAAGTTTGAGCATGAACATTGTGTCTGGATCTCGTTTAATTCGAGATGGCTACTCATTTAAATCCGAGAATAATGGTTGTTCTATTTATATGAGAGATATGTTTTATGGTCATGCTCCGATGGTTAATGGTTTATTCTTAATGAATCTCGTACGTGATGATACACATATTCATAGTGTGAATACCAAAAGAGTTAAAGTTGATAACAATAGTCCCACATATTTGTAGCACTGCCGCCTTGGTCACATAGGTGTCAAACGCATGAAGAAGCTCCATGCAGATGGACTTTTAGAGTCTCTTGATTATGAATCATTTGACGCGTGCGAACCATGCCTCATGGGTAAAATGACCAAGACTCCGTTCTCAGGAACAATAAAGCGAGCAACCAACTTATTGGAAATCATACATACCGATGTGTGCGGTCCAATGAGTGTTGAGGCTCGCGGTGGCTATCGTTATGTTCTCACCCTCACGGATGACTTGAGTAGATATGGGTATATCTACTTAATGAAACACAAGTCTGAGACCTTTGAAAAGTTCAAGGAATTTCAGAGTGAGGTTGAAAATCAACGTGATAGAAAGATCAAGTTTCTGCGATCAGATCGTGGAGGAGAATACTTGAGTCACGAATTTGGCACACACTTAAGAAAATGTGGAATAGTTTCACAACTCACGCCGCCTGGAACACCTCAACATAATGGTGTGTCCGAACGTCGTAATCGCACTCTATTAGATATGGTGCGATCTATGATGTCTCTTACCGATTTACCGTTATCTTTTTGGGGCTATGCTTTAGAAACTGCCGCATTCACTTTAAATAGGGCTCCGTCGAAATCCATTGAGACGACACCGTATGAATTATGGTTTGGGAAGAAACCTAAGCTGACGTTTCTAAAAGTTTGGGGATGCGATGCTTATGTCAAGAAACTTCAACCTGAAAAGCTCGAACCCAAGTCGGAAAAATGCGTCTTCATAGGATACCCTAAAGAAACTATTGGGTATACCTTCTACCTCAGATCCGAAGGCAAGATCTTTGTTGCCAAGAATGGATCCTTTCTAGAGAAAGAGTTTCTCTCGAAAGAAGTAAGTGGGAGGAAAGTAGAACTTGATGAAGTGTTACCTCTTGAACCGGAAAATGGCGAAACTCATGAAAACGTTCCTGAGGTGCCTGCACCGACTAGAGAGGAAATTAATGATAATGATCAAGATACTTCTAATCAAGCTCCTACTGAAATTCGAAGATCCACAAGGACACGTTCCGCACCAGAGTGGTACGGCAACCTTGTCTTGGAAATCATGTTGTTAGACAACGGTGAACCTTCGAACTATGAAGAAGCGATGGCGGGCCCGGATTCCGACAAATGGCTAGAAGCCATGAAATCCGAGATAGGATCCATGTATGAAAACGAAGTATGGACTTTGACTGACTTGCCCGTTGAACGGCGAGCCATAGAAAATAAATGGATCTTTAAGAAGAAGACAGACGCGGATGGTAATGTGACCGTCTATAAAGCTCGGCTTGTCTCTAAGGGTTATCGACAAGTTCAAGGAATTGACTACGATGAGACTTTCTCACCGGTAGCGAAGCTGAAGTCCGTCCGAATCATGTTAGCAATGGCCGCATTCTATGATTATGAAATATGGCAAATGGACGTCAAAACGGCATTCCTTAATGGTTTCCTTAAGGAAGAATTGTATATGATGCAGCCAGAAGGTTTTGTCGATCCTAAGAATGCTTACAAGGTGTGCAAGCTCCAATGCTCGATTTATGGGCTGGTGCAAGCATCTCGGAGTTGGAACATTCGCTTTGATGAGATGATCAAAGCGTTTGGGTTTACGCAGACTTATGGAGAAGCCTGCGTTTACAAGAAAGTGAGTGGGAGCTCTGTAGCATTTCTCATACTATATGTAGATGACATACTTTTGATGGGAAATGATATAGAACTCTTGGACAGCATTAAGGCCTACTTGAATAAAAGTTTTTCAATGAAGGACCTTGGAGAAGCTGCTTATATATTAGGCATCAAGATCTATAGAGATAGATCAAGACGCCTCATAGGTCTTTCACAAAGCACATACCTTGATAAGATATTGAAGAAGTTCAATATGGATCAATCTAAGAAAGGGTTCTTACCTGTGTTACAAGGTGTGAAATTGAGCTCAGCTCAATGTCCGACCACGGCAGAAGATATAGAAGAGATGAGTGTCATCCCCTATGCCTCAGCTATAGGTTCTATTATGTATGCCATGCTGTGTACCAGACCTGATGTAAACCTTGCCGTAAGTTTGGTAGGTAGGTACCAAAGTAATCCTGGCAAGGAACACTGGACAGCGGTCAAGAATATCCTGAAGTACCTGAAAAGGACTAAGGAAATGTTTCTCGTCTATGGAGGTGACGAAGAGCTCGTCGTAAAGGGTTACGTAGACGCTAGCTTCGACACAGATCTGGATGACTCTAAGTCACAAACCGTATACGTGTATATTTTGAATGGTGGGGCAGTAAGCTGGTGCAGTTGCAAGCAGAGCGTTGTGGCGGGATCTACATGTGAAGAGGAGTACATGGCAGCCTCGGAGGCAGCACATGAAGCAATTTGGGTGAAGGAGTTCATCACCGACCTCGGAGTCATACCCAATGCGTCGGGGCCAATCAAACTCTTCTGTGACAACACTGGAGCTATTGCACTTGCCAAGGAGCCCAGGTTTCACAAGAAGACCAGGCACATCAAGCGTCGCTTCAACTCCATTCGTGAAAATGTTCAAGATGGAGACATAGAAATTTGTAAAGTGCACACGGATCTAAATGTCGCAGATCCGTTGACTAAACCTCTCCCTAAGGCAAAACATGATCAGCACCAGAACTCTATGGGTGTTCGATTCATCACAATGTAACTAGATTATTGACTCTAGTGCAAGTGGGAGACTGTTGGAAATATGCCCTAGAGGCAATAATAAAAGCATTATTATTATATTTCCTTATTCATGATAATTGTCTTTATTCGTGCTATAATTGTGTTATCCGGAAATCGTAATACATGTGTGAATAACAGACAACAACGTGTCCCTAGTAAGCCTCTAGTTGACTAGCTCGTTGATCAACAGATAGTCATGGTTTCCTGACTATGGGCATTGGATGTCAATGATAATGAGATCACATCATTAGGAGAATGATGTGATGGACGAGACCCAATCCTAAACATAGCATAAGATCGCATAGTTCGTTTGCTAGAGTTTTCCAATGTCAAGTATCCTTTCCTTAGACCATGAGATCGTGTAACTCCCGGATACCGTAGGAGTGCTTTGGGTGTACCAAACGTCACAACGTAACTGGGTGACTATAAAGGTATACTACGGGTATCTCCGAAAGTGTCTGTTGGGTTGACACGGATCGAGACTGGGATTTGTTACTCCGCTTGACGGAGAGGTATCACCGGGCCCTCTCGGTAATGCATCATCATAATGAGCTCAATGTGATCAAAGTGTTTGATCACGGGATCATGCATTACGGTACGAGAAAAGTGACTTGCCGGTAACGAGATTGAACGAGGTATTGGGATACCGACGATCGAATCTCGGGCAAGTAAAATACCGATTGACAAAGGGAATCGTATACGGGATTAATTGAATCCTCGACATCGTGGTTCATCCGATGAGATCATCGTGGAGCATGTGGGAGCTAACATGGGTATCCAGATCCCGCTGTTGGTTATTGCCCGAGAGCCGTCTCGGTCATGTCTGCATGTCTCCCGAACCCGTAGGGTCTACACACTTAAGGTTCGGTGACGCTAGGGTTGTGAAGATATGTATATGCAGTAACCCGAATGTTGTTCGGAGTCCCGGATGAGATCCCGGACCTCACGAGGAGTTTCGGAATAGTCCGGAGGTAAAGATTTATATATGGGAAGTCGTCATACGGACACCGGGAAGTTTCGGGGGCATATCGGTATTGTACCGGGGCCACCGGAGGAGTTCTGGGGGTCCACCGGGAGGGGCCACCTCTCCCGGAGGGCCTCATGGGCTGTATGAGGAAGGGAACCAGCCCAAAGTGGGCTGGTGCGCCTTCCCCCCAAGGGCCCATGCGCCTAGGGTTGGGGGGAACCCTAAAGGGGGCACCCCCCTTGCTTGGGGGGCAAGTCCCCCCTCCCTGGCCGCCGCCCCCCTCTAGATCCCATCTAGAGGGGCCGGCCCCCCTTGCTCCTTCCCCTATAAATAGAGGGTTGAGGGCAGGGCAGCGCAACCCTTGCTCCTGGCGCCTCCCTCTCCCTCCCCAACACCTCCTCCTCCTCCGTTGAGCACGGCGAAGCCCTGCCGGAGTACTGTAGTTCCACCATCACCACGCCGTCGTGCTGCTGCTGGAGCCATCTTCCCCAACCTCTCCTTTGCCTTGCTGGATCAAGAAGAAGGAGACGTTACGCTGACCGTACGTGTGTTGAACGCGGAGGTGCCGTCCTTTCGGTAATGGATCTCCGGTGATTTGGATCACGTCGTGTACGACTACCTCATCCCCGTTCGTTGAATGCTTCCGCTCGCGATCTACAAAGTGGTATGTAGATGCAATCTCTCTCCCTTGACTCGTTGCTTAGATGAACTCATAGATGGATCTTGGTGAAACCGTAGGAAAAATTTAATTTTCTGCAACGTTCCCCAACAGAAATCCCAAAGGAGAAAACCGTCGCGGCCTCATTAGGTAAGGCCCAAGCCATTTCTTCTTTATTTCATTATTTCGGGCTCGATTTTTTTCACTTCTAGAGTTACAAATTGGAGATTTTCCTAGGATTAGGGTACGACTGAATTAGGGGAAAATGTAGTTTACTTTAATTGCGCCAATTTTAATTGCTAAACAGGGCTAACACTACTAATTAATCTTTAACTTAATGTGGAAGCTTGGCTTAGTTAGATTAACCCAAGGGTTAAACTTCATAATGACCTTATTACCACCTACCCGTAGCATATTAGATCTTGCCTGAAAACAGGTAATCACCGATCTTGGATAATTAACTTAAACAGTTGGTAATAAACCTTTATAGATCAACCGTTAATCTCAAAATTTAATCATAAAGATGTAATCATGCTCATTAACATGTATGAAAAGATCATAAGGGATCTTATCTAGGCATACTCGGCTCAAAATACCAATGTTAGAAAAACCTTCGTCATGATTAGCATTACAGGATCATAAGGCTAGTCATTAGACCATCGAATTGCATGATTAACATAGGAGGTGGTTTAGGATCTTACCACCAATGGGAGCAACCAGTGGTGTTGCGCCTACTTGATGTGGGCGTGATGCGGGCTTGGTGTAGATGATCACAGCAGTTAGCGGCGTCCCTCCGGGTGTCAATAGCACTGCTCTGGCACCGAGTAGAGGTAGGAGAAGGCCTTCGCATCGCACAACACCCCCCCCCCAGATCGGCTTAGGGGTTTTGAGATTAGGGGGGCAGAGTAGATGCACGTGAATCACTCAAATCATGCGTGGGAAGCTACCACCCCTCTTTATATGGAGTGCTGGCGATCAGGGGACCTCAACCACGTTGGTTTGGATCGCCCCCGATCAAGGCGTTTTAGTTAGGGTCAAAGGGGTTTGAACGTTGGTTCATAACCTCCTCATCTCAACGTTAAGTTTTATGCCTTAAGCTATCTAGTTAGCCCATTGGGCCTTAAATCAATTCCAACATTTGTAACATTTCATGCTTGCGGAGATCTAATATCTCGTGTTTCTCCTATTGCAGCTTTTCTTGTGGTACCATCACTATTCATGATGTCTTCTATTCCGAAAGTAGGCTCTTACATTTGTATTGTATCTTCCCTCATCCTGTACTCGATATGTATATGTGACTATGGCCTATTTAATATACTAAGTTGTGTTGTCAAGAAAAGAAAACTCTATCAACACCTTGGGAGTAAATGGAAACATGAAGGTTGAGTCCTGCCTGAATGAAGATGCGGGAGTGTATATAAAGGGCAATGACCTGAAATCGCTATTTGCGAGAGCAAAGGTTGGTAGGCATGCACTCATTATTATTTTCATGTGTTAATGACATGGGTTGTAGTAGATCTGGTATAGTACCCGAAGCAAATAGCAAGACCAACACATGGGACTGAGAAAGAAACCTCTTGACTAGTTAATTACAAATCCGCCATCTTGCTCGGCCATCGAGACCGCCATAGTAGACTATGCCGGAGCTCCGTGGTCATGGAGCCGCTTGCCACCACCGTGTCTTCCGCATCAATCGGAGGACGCCTTTGCATGGGTTGGGAATCATGCTGCCGGTTGTGGGTCGCTCATGGTGTTGAGGCGTGGTGTTTCTCGATTAAGGATGCCACCGATCTGTGGGCGAGCAATTCGAAGGCCACATTGTCAAGGTCATTGTTGCGTGTGCTGCCTCATTGGTTGTCAGAGGACCAGACCTATTCTAGAGTCTTATGCGTGATGAGGATATGTGGGCTTGTGTGCCACACACCGCGAAGAGCATCAGTGGAGGTCATCGCCTTAGCCACCATTCCATGATGCCAACAAGGGCCAATGGCCTGCGGGGCTAAGTGTGCGTGGAGGATTGTGAGAGTATTTAGGTTGGTCGTAGAGGGGCCTAAGGTGTATGTTTCTCATCCAATGCACAAATGATGGCCTGCGCATAGGGAGGTTCATGGCGCTAGTGGAAATATCGGTCGCTGATGGGGCAGGGGCACACCAACGGACTCCCATCAGCATCAAGATCAATGATATTCGACTCTTCTCACATCAAGGATGTCGAGGCAGTCGCCTCGGGGTTGTGGTAGATGCTGCAGGTCAGCTTGTGCATGCTTGGATTGGTAGTGGCCAGCTCCGCGGCATGGGTGCCCCACCCACCTCTGACGGTTGTGGAAGCTATCTATGGTGGAAAGCATTCCACCTATATGATATCACCTCTAAGGCCTGACTTGGAGTAAGTTGATTTGAACACAGCTTCATATCTGATATCCGGTATCACCTCTGATGGCTGAAAATCCTTGGTTTAGACTTTTATTGATATTGTATCATTACCTTGTTGAAGATGATGTCTCCTTACTGGCGTACTAGTCTTGAGTGGTTGATCGCGGCAACTACAATGAAATTCCTTGTCAGGGCGACAACGGCGTGAGGTCGTAACTGTTGTTGCAGAAAAAGTTGACTTAGTCCTAGGTGTTTTCTCTCTCTTGTAACCGTTTAGTTGTGTTTTATTTATTCAGTACTCCGCTTAACAATCAGTAATGGTTGTGTACATCACAATGATGCAGAGGTTGGGGGTTTCGACATTATTCTCGAAAAAAGATATGATATAACTAAAATTACGAAAACACTTCTTTTCAATTCAACTATGCCTAGACGTGGTGCTTAAGCACCCAAATCAAACAAGTTGTACCTTCAGGTCTTTTTCGGAAAGGAGGATTACCTGTGGCCTCTGCATTGCGTGATGCACACAACCATCATTATTGCATTATTCAACAAGGCCTACAAAATAAATGCATAGATCAACCCAAAGACATCTTCCTGGCAAAAATTGTCGCCCTACCTACAAAATTAATGATGTACCCTGACCTCGTGCCACACACACTAGAAACAATATGGATTTTTGTTTTGGATGACTCACACTTACAATACATATATAATCAACATGACGAGTGCCTTTCGTTTTGTTTTTGCCACCAAATAAGGTCAGAAAAAGAACTAAGAATGCAAAATAAGATCATCAATCCACAACAGAAAAGTAAAATCACTCATACAAAAGGAGGCACTCATACATCCACATAAAGGATCAATATAGTAATTTCAAATGTTAGTTGTTTCCTTATCTTTCATGAGTGTTCATATATAATTTATGATTTTTTTCAGAATTTTCATAGCTTCATATATAATTATTTTTAATATTTTGTTTTTAGTACTTTAGATTCTTCTCTCTTTTTTCCCCGCTGGAAAATCTCAACCTCTTAAAATATTAGAAAAACATGAAAAGATGGAGAGTTCAAAAATTCCACAAGGGAGATGAGAAAATCTATGCGTAAGCACCAACAATATCACCCATGTAAAGAGCGATCTCGGGAAGAGCCATCTCCACAATGCAGTCATTAAATAGACGCATGTGTCGGATGTATGTCCACACTATTTGAGCTTTTGTCCGCCTGCTACCGGATCATGTTGATGTCGCTCTCCACAACTACTGGGATGGGGCAACGCTCAACCTTGGCCTTCAACTCTGTCAGAAAAGATGAAGAGCTCCCATGATCAGCAGGGCCACAGACGATTATCACCTCCCAATTGAGGTTCAAACGTAGGTCGGTCACAGACATGCTGAGAAAAAAAACTCCCCACGATCCATGTCGTAAACTACGAACGTGTCCTCCTTGACACCCAACAAGATGCCCCCGAGTGGCCAGTGCGTGTAGGCATTGCCACACAAATGAGTGACGAGTCAAACCCTGAAGCTCCTGGAAGGAGAAGTCATACTGAATCGTCTCCTACAGGCCCACAATATCATGTCCTCCTCACAGAAGTATTCAATCAGCTGACACCGTCAGGCGAGGTGACCAAACCCGTGGATGCTCTGCTATAACAATTCATGTGGGAACCGATGCTATGATGTACCCTTTAGGTGGGTTTGAATGGGCCCTGCCCCGAATCTCCCTACCAAAGTATAGTGTCTCCACGTCAAGGAGAAGTGCACGTGTTCGCAATCGATGAAGCGGACTGTCGATGGAACATGATAAAGTGGAGCTACTTGGCGACTACAGTTGCGAAGGTTGACTCTAATGGTTGTGAAAAGTTGAAAGAGAGTCATACTATTTAGCTTAATGGTCAAACATCGGTCTCTAACCCACCTAAAGATATTACTCTCTTGACTGTTCAGGATGTCTCTCATTTTCACATATATGTTGTAACATTTGTCTGATGCTTCTCTCATCCTCCACCCAATCTGATCATCTCATCATCACATATCTAGTGTACTAGGCTAGTGTTACGAATATGTTAAAATGAATAGAACGACAGTGGCAGATGGAGGGGCATATATATACAAGGAAAGCATCATTTACATGAGCGATGGCTAGTGAGCATTCAATTCATTTGTCAGTCCAACTCATGTGAACTGGAAACTCGTAATAGATAGGCTAGTAAATGCCACTATTTCAAAGGGGACGGTATAAATTAATAAATATGAATCCTAATTTATGCCCTCGAAGAGTGCAACTCGGATGCTTTCACCTCAGTCCAAGACAGCTATTCACATCTTTTGTATGGGCTAATAGCAACACCAACAGAGTTGTCATATAGGATACAGCCTTGATCGTCATAATAACGGTCAATATGATAATTTTGTACCAATGTGACAGTAGCGTAGTCATTATATGGGTGTCGGTCAGCATAATTTATAAAGCTCGCTTCATAAATGAAATATGAAGTCTAGGAAGCCCCCAGTGTGGAGCTCACTCCATACCCAACCGCCCGTGCAAGAGGAAAGTTTGCGTTTCTTCCTCCTCACGCCATGGCCGGGTTTGAAGCAGCACACCGCCCGTAGAAGCATCTACGCGTTTCATTAATCATCAGCGAGTGAGGCAACTTGACCAGCAACTATCCGTCCATTAACGGCCTTCACCACGGCCCCCCGGCGTTTCATTAATCATCAGCGAGTGAGGCAACTTGACCAGCAACTATCCGTCCATTAACGGCCTTCACCACGGCCCCCCGATTACCAAATAGGAAGACAAACTCTACAAAATGCAACATAACCTGAAGGCACCTAGCATATAAGTACTTCACTTCTTCTTTGATACAACCCCCTGTAAACACATCAACGGTGGAGATCTGTTTATACCCCTTCATAATAAAGGGTATGATGGTCCTTTTTAAGTTGATGATGGTATTTTTTTTATCCGTCAGCATGTATACGACACCCAACCCCCGCCGGACCGGGCCAGGCCCAATGGTGATGGCTGTAGTAATCGCGCCCCTTCACTGGAAGTAAAAATTGAAAAGAAACCCAAAACAAGTGGAGCTACCTGGATTCGAGCAGCAGACCTCATGCTGCAAGCGTGAGTGGCTCACCAATTAACCCGGCTAATGACTGTGTTAACTAATGACCGTGAAATCTTAAAAACTAACAGCAGAGAGTGTGCCTGTTCACGTAAAAAGTCACAAAAGAAATGAACCAGCTAGGAATCTAACCACAGATCTCTTGCAACAACCGTGAGTGGCATACTAGTTAAGCTGATTAATGTTTGTGCAAAACGAGGAGCGCGCATACTTATGAACTAACACTAATGCCCTTTTCAAGAAAATCAAACATTTTGTCGGAAATTCTGAATAATTTTTTACAAATCAAATAAGGTTTTAAAATCCAACAGTTTTCGAAAATTTCATTTTTTTAGAAGCATGAACATTTAAAAAATATAAAGAGATATGTTCGTTCAAAATGTTAAGAATATTCTTTTGAACAAGATTTTCAATAATTTTAAGGAGATATGAGGAGCGTGCTAACTTAAGAAGTAACATTCTGAACAATTTTATGAACACAACTTGAACACTTGCTTTCTTTCTGGCTTATTATGTGGCAAATGTAACTTCGTGAAGTTTTAGGCCGTTTTTCATGTTTTTTAAAACCAGGCTTTATTCTGGTTTGTTTTCCTTTTTTATTTTTTCCCTTTGTTTCCCTTTTTATTTTTTCCTGTTATTTCAAATGTGTGGACCTTTTAAAATAAAAAATCATGAATTAGTTCTCAAAATTTTCAATCCTTTTCAATTTCTCGTGCTTATTTTTTAACTTTTTTGGAAAACTTTCAACATGAATATTTTTTCAGCATTGATGAACTTATTTCAAATCTACAAACGCTTGGGCCGACCCAATAGATGCCTGACCGGAGTGATGAGATCACCCATTAGGGTGGTAGTCTGGTAGAAATTGAAATTTCCGTTTTTACCAAATTTTTTTATTTTGGTTAGCAAACCTAAAACTCGAAAATGTCAACCCAATACAACAAATCAATATTTCGTTAACCAACTGATTTGGTTTGGTTTTCTGTTTATAATGAAAATCTTTTTGTAGAGCACACGTACAAGCTACGACACAACTAGTAGCGCTCCCCTTGTGACGTTCTCTAATATCCATGACCACCTTTATCCTCTGAGGATATCTACACGATGTGGTACTAAACAAATAAGACGTTTTCCGCTGCATGCTATGCCTGCCCACAAAATAAGTCAGGAATTTCAGAAAATGTACGTGTTTTCCAAAATTTGTTCAAAATGTGTTTATTCAAAAATTTCACAACTGTTAGATAAATGATTGGGATTTCAATTTTTTTTCATGTATTATAATTTGTTTGGAATTTCAATCAATGTTCCTGTTTTCATATTTTTTCCAAAAAATTCAAAAAATGATGGTCTTATGCTTCTGTTACAAAAATTGTTCGCAATTACAAAAATGTTTGTTGTTTTTCATTTATTTTCTGGTGTTAAAAAATTGTTCACGTTTCAAAAATTGTTTGTGTTTCCATAAAAAATTGGAATTAGAAAAATGTTGCGGTTTTCAAAAATATTTGCGTTTCAAAGCTGTTCATGATTTTTAAAAATTGTTTCAGTTTATTATATATTTGTTCAAAAATCTGAAATGTGTTTGGAATTCACACAAAATCCCGTTTTGTTTTGAAAAAAACTTCGTTAGAAGTTTTGAAAAATATTCTTCATGATGTTATTCTTAAGGGTTCGCGCTGCCATTAAACCAGTAACGCTGTCTAGGCTGGCCGGTTGTAGCACGTTAGTCCAATTCTTGGGGTCCTGTGTTCGAAGCGCTGCTATACGCTACCTGAATGGGCCGGCCCAATCCGCGGGGTTATACGACTTGTGAAATTACTATATTACCCTTCATACGTTTTAAGAGGGGGTTGTACCGAAGCGGGTCTCTAAGTACTTCTCGGCAGGCAGGCCCACTTTTCTTCTTCTACAGTTGTCTGGCGAAGACGGCAGTGGGGGTGGTAGCAATTGAAGCTAGTGATGTCAACAGCTTAAAACTGTCCATGTGTGTAAACATATACACTCAAAACAGAATAAGCTGGGTTTAGCTTACTATAAGCACATTTTTATGATGTCACTTGACATCGCAAAAAAAAAAAAACTTCACATCGCAGGCTTATTTCATCGACACAGAAAGTAGCGGCGTCTGCAATGGTGTTCCTTCAAACCTGCGTGCGACAGCATCCCATTCCTCTTTTCTCCGGCGGCGGCCCTGGTCTTCTTTGGGCAAGGTTCTCTACGGGTGCATTTGTAAAAATATCTTTTGTTGAGGTCCTTTTTGCAGCTTGTGCTGTGAAACCTCCCTTTCTGGTTTCTTCTTCTGGGTGCGTACGTGTTTGGGTTATGTAACTTTGACTTTTAATGAATACATGCCATCATGTCTCTCAAAAAAATAGAGAGAGAGAGAGAGCGCGCTTCAGCTAGTACGAGAAAAAAATGCATCAGGGAGTAGGTCATATCTTCACCAGGAAGATTAATTAAGGAACAAGAGACAGAGAAAGGGAAAGAGACAGCGGCAATATTGGTGCGAATATTTCAGGTGAACTCGGAGACATTACCAGAAGTGGATAACCAATTCATACCATTTTCCAGCCATGGAGCCCTTGCCTTCCATACTTGCCTCTCTCATCATACATTTTTCATACTGATAATGTGTACCACCGCTCTCGTCTCAGCCACCATCACTTGAACAACAAGCAGAGGCACTTCTTGCCTGGAAAGCCAGCCTCAGCCCGCAAAGCCAAGAAGGTTGCAATCCTGGGGAAACGTGTTAGCACCATGCCGTTGGCAGGGCATCCAGTGCGGTGGGCACCGCTGGCCAATGATCACCACCATCTTCCTGCCAGGGAGCGACTAAGGGGGACACTTGAGTATCTCGACATCTCCGCTATGTGGACCTTGGTAGCCCTTGAGCTCTCGCACGATGATCATCCTCGGAGCATCCCAGTGAATATTAATCTCCTCGGAGAACTCACTTCTGTCCTCCTGCATGACAATCAGACAAGAGGTTCAATATCCATCTGTTTTAGCAAATCTCACGAAAGATAGGTTCTTGAGCGCACAGAAGGGAAACAACACAAGCTCAACATACTTGTGGCTATGGAGAGCAATGAGACGTAGCAGTGTGGGTCGCCCTTGTGAAGAAGATGTCGACGCGCCAGCTAGTCGCCATGACTGCCAGTATGGACTCTTGTCAAGGAGAAGCGCATGGGCTCGCGGTCGATGAAGCGGACCGTCGGTGCTAGGGGATAAGAGGGGGCTACAGGGCAACTACAACTTCAAAGGCGGGCTCTAACGGTGGTGAAATGTTGAAATCGAAACATACAATTTAGCTTAATATTCAAGCATCGCCCTTGGTCACTGACCAACCTAAAGATATTGCTCTCCTGGCTATACCGGATGTCTCTCGTTCCCACGTACATGTTGTGACATCTATGTAATGTACTTCTCCACTCATTCTCTGCTCAATTTGATCATCTCATCACCACGTATCCAGTGTACTAGGTTAGTGCTGCAAATGTGTTAAATTGAATAGAACAACAATGGTCCATGGAGTGGCATATATATACATGGGAAGCATCATTCACATGAGCGACGATTGGTGACCATTCAATTCTTTTGGCAGTCAACAGCACATGAACAGGAAACTTGTACTCCCTCTGTCTCATAATATAAAAACGTTTTTGATACTACACTAATATCAAAAATGTTCTTATATTATGAGATGGAGGGAGTAATAGATAAGAGTGAATGCTATTTCAAGAGGACAGTATAAATATGAATCCTACTTTGTGTCCTCGAAAGGTCAACTTAGATGCTCTCACCCAAGTGAGCTATCCTCGTCTCCTATTTGTCTAAGAGCAACTTTAGCACAGTCGTCATATGTCCACATGATCGCCATAATAACTGTCAATATGATGATTTTAAACCAAAATGACACTATAGCATAGTCACTCCATAAACGACCTCATAGCCTCCATATTTGGAGGCTGGGGAGCCCCAATATGAAGCTTGCATGTTCTGATTAATCACCGATGAGTAGGGCAACGTGACCAGTAACCACTTGTCCATTAATAACTTCCACCGCTCCACCCCATTTGCCAAATAGGAAGACAAACTCCACAAAATGCAACATAAGCTGAAGGTAACAGGCGTATAGGCACTTCACAGCAGGCAGGCCTGCTTTTCTTCTTCGCCAGCGTAAGCGAAAACGGCGGTGGTAGCGCTACAATTGAAGCCATTGGTGTTAACAGCTCAAAACTGCCCATTTATGTAAGCATATACACTTAACCTTGGGTTAACTTCTAAGCACATTTCTGTGATGTCGCTAGACATCACAGACTGCCTGTAGCTTTGCCCCTGTCAAGACGGCAGTCCAACAGACACAAGGAAAGTCCCCAGCCAACGAGCCACATCACCTCAATTCTGCGCTTTCGGTGGACCTTTAATCAACTCAGAAAGTAGCGCCGTCTGCAATGGTGCTCCTCCAGACCTGGGTGAGCAGCATCCTGTCCCTCTCTCCTCCGGCGGTGATGGTCTTCTTTGTGCCAGGTCCTCTAGGGGCGTGTTTGTACTTTTTTGTTGAGGCCCTTTCTGCGGTTTGTGTTCTGGCACCTTCTTTCTGGTTTCCTTTTCTGGGTGCGTACATGTTTGGGTTCTGTAACTTTGACTTTGGAAGAACATGTGTCATAATCTATGTCAAAAAAAGAAAAGAAAAATGTATCAGAGAGTGGGTCAAATCTTATCATGAAGATTAATAAAGGAACGAGAGGGACAGAAAGGGAGGGGTGGTTAATCAGTCATACAAACCATTAGACTACCTGCAGGGAACGAGGCAGCAGCAATATTTGATGCGATGATATAAGGTGAACCCTCCAACAGACGCAGAAGCAGAATCAATTCCTATCCTCGCCATGGCGCCCTTGGCTTCCAAATACTTGCCTCTCTCACCATACTGATGATGTGCACCACCGCACTCGTCTCAGCCACTGGAGCGTTGCCATCACTTGAACAACAAGCAGGGGCACTTCTTGCCTGGAAAGCCAGCCTCAGTCAGCAAAGCCAAGACACCTGTGATCTTGGGGAAACATCTCAGCACCTTGCCGTTGGCAAGGCATCCGGTGTGGTGGACGCCGTCCGGTGATCGCCGCCATCTCCCTGCTAGGGATGCGGCTGAGAGGGACACTTGGGTCTCTTGACTTCTCGGCTTTGAGGACCTTGGTGGCCCTTGAGCTCTCGCACAACGAGCTTACTGGGAGCATCCCTATGAATATTAAGCTCCTCAAAGAACTCCGTGCTCTCCTCCTGCATCACAATCAGACAAGATGTTCAATTCCACCTGTTTTAGCAAATCTCACGAAACTGCGTCTCCTAATGCTCCATGACAACCAAGTCTCCGGTGAAATACCAAGGCAAATAGGCAAGACGGGTAATCTCGTGAGCCTCAACTTGTCAAACAATTACTTGATTGGTCCCATCCCTTGTGATATAGGCCGCCTTAAGCATTTGGTTAAATTAGATTTGTCCAGCAATGACCTTTCCGGACCGGTTTCCTTCAGTCCAGCTAACTCATCCATGCAAAATCTTATGAATAATTTTTCATCTCAGCCTACTGCAAAAGTAAACTTAGAAAACATAAATACGCTATCATTATCCCGTAACAACTTAAGTGGTCTCATTCCCAAAGATATAGTGAAACTTTTCAACCTACAACATTTAGACATAAGCCAAAACAACTTTTCAGGTTCAATCCCAAGCAATATAGGTAACCTGACCAAACTCACTACCTTGTACCTTTACCATAACCAACTTTCTGGACACATTCCTCGAGAACTAGGTTATTTAGTGATCTTAGAGGACTTGAGGCTCAACAACAACACACTATATGGTTCCGCTCCAAGCAATTTATGGAATTTGACCAAACTTACTACCTTGCACCTTCACCGTAACGAACTTTCTGGACACATTCCACTGGTTTTGGGATATTTGGTGCACATAGAGGACTTCCGGCTTAGCTACAACACACTAACATGTTACTTTCCAAGAAATTTGTGTAATTTGACCAAACTCAAGATCTTGTACCTTGGCCGGAACCAACTTTCTGGAAAAATTCCTTGGGAACTAGGTTATATGGTGAATTTAGAGGACTTTCACCTCAGTTTGAACAACCTAACAGGTCCTATCCCAAACAGTTTAGGCAATTTGACTAAGCTCACCTTCTTAAACCTTAATTTCAACCAATTTTCTGGACACATTCCTCAAGAAATTGGTGAGTTAATGAATCTGGAAATGTTTGGAGTCTCTTTGAACAATCTATCTAGTGCATTGCCATCGGGTCTTTGCGCGGGAGGCCGACTACAGTTTCTCACCGCTAATGGCAACAACTTGGTTGGACCCTTGCCAACAAGCTTGCTAAGTTGCAAAAGCCTAGTCAAACTTCGTCTTGACGGAAATCAGCTTCAAGGAGATATCTCTGAGATGGGACTTCACCCTAATCTTTTCTATGTTGATATCAGTTCAAACAAACTATTTGGTCAATTATCTCATCGCTGGGGTGAGTGTTACAAACTTATGATGCTACGTGCTTCAAACAACAACATTACTGGAGTCATACCACCAAGCATAGGGCAGTTATCTCAGTTGGGGATACTTGATGTTTCAGCAAATAAATTTGAAGGGCAGATTCCACTAGGGGTTGGCAATTTAACGGAGCTGTTCAACTTGAGCCTCAGTAGTAACCTGCTCCAAGGAAGTATACCTAAAGATATTGGATCGCTAAATAATTTGGAGTACTTGGATTTATCATCAAACAACGTAAGTGGGATGATACAAGTGTTAATTGAACATTGTCTCAAGCTTCACTTCCTTAATTTGAGCCATAATCGCCTCAACGGCAGCATTCCAATCGAACTAGGAATGTTGGTAAACCTACAAGAAATGTTGGATCTAAGTGATAATTCATTTGCTGGTGTCATTCCGAGTCAGCTAGGTGGCTTGAGCATGCTCGAAGTTTTGAATCTTTCACAAAAAGCATTGAAAGGTAGCATCCCACCATCATTTCAGCGCATGTTCAGCCTCCTATCCATTGATGTGTCATTCAACAAATTGGAAGGGTCAGTGCCACAGAGTAGGCTGTTTGAAGAAGCTCCAGTCGAATGGTTCATGCAGAATAAGCAATTGTGTGGTGTAGTGAAAGGTTTGCCCCCTTGTGACCTTAATCAAAGTGGTGGATGGAAAAAGAAGCCCAGAGCTATTTTACTAGCTATAATACCTGTTGTTGCATCTTTTCTGTTTATCATGGCACTAGTAACTTTGCAATGTAAAAGGAAATCCGAGGTGGAATGCGCAAATGAATTGCAACCATGGATTACGAGTCGAACGACTAGCCTAGACTAGTCACTCGACTAGTCTAAGAGTCGCACTCCAGCTGTCGACTCCTTTTCTCGTGTAGACTAGAAATACAAGTCGAGCCGTGGATTGACTAGTCGACGACTAGTCTGGACTAGTCGACCTATACGAGTCGAGCGACTCAAAAAGTAGCACTAGTATAAATATCTGGCTCATCTCATCCAAGCCCGACCTAGTTTCTTTCCACTCGCTCCTCCTCGCGCCGCCGGCCCCTCCTCGCGCTGCTGGACGCGCCCGTCAAGCCCTCCTCTCTGCCGCGGTTCTGAAACTCCACCGTCGCCGGCCCCTCGTCGCGGATCTGAAGCTCCTCCATCGCCGGCCCCTCATCGCGGATCTGAAGCTCCTCCTGCTCCTTCGTCTCACGCGGTCGCGCCCCTCCTCTCGCCGCCGGCCCCTCGTGCTCCTCTCCTCTTCAGGCAGGTGAGCCTCAGTGCCTCCCTTGTACTATTTCTTCTTGGCTTGCTGCTGGTGTTGCTCTGCCTCGCTGCTGGACTGCTGGTGCTGCTCTGCTTGCTGTTGGTGCTGCTCTGCTCGCAACTGGAGTGCTGGACTGCTGGTGCTGCTCTACTTGCTGCTGGTTGACCAACTCCACTGTGCTTCTTTCAATTTCGAGGTCCTGAGGTCTGAGCTACAATGTCTACAACACCGGAGATATGTCAAGTAGTGTGTTCAGCAGCAGCTGTAGCTCAAGCCGACGAGCATTACGATCCATCGAAGGATCCTGCAAGGAAGCCACGTAGGAGCAAGGACCCAGCATGGAAATATTCCTTTTGGCCTGATCTACAGGACAAATTGACACTCCAGTGTGTTCTGTGTGGCAAAAACATCACTTCTGGAGTGCTAAGGATGAAGAAGCACCTTGGTGGGGGTTACACAGAGGTGAAAATGTGTCTAAAAGCAACCGATGCGATCAGGAAAGAGATGCATTTGTACATGAAGACCAACTCAACCAAGTTCAAAGCCATGCAACTTGATGGGGATGAAGTTGAAGCAACTGTTGGAGATGGAGGAGAGGAGGAGGTAGAAGCAAGTTCAAGGGCGTCGAACAGCACCGCAGCCTCCACGAAAAGGAAGGCTTCTTTTATTGTGACAGCGCCGGTGGCGGCAAAGAGGACAAAGCAAGTCAATTGCAGATGATGTTAGGAAGACACCAGAGGAGGTGGTTGCTGAGAGGCATAGAGCAGGAAGCAAGCAGTTAAAAATCAAGGACTATGGAACAAAGACAAAAGAACAAAAGGATGAAGTAGATGGTCATGTAGCCTACTTTCTCTATGAGAATTGCCTTCCACTCAATATTATCAATTCGAGAAGTTGGGAGATCCTATTGGAGTCTGTAGGACAGTATGGATCAGATTATATCACACCTTCTTACCATGATGTGAGGTACCATTATTTGAGAAGGCAAAGCTCAAGACTGACAATTTGAAGGCCAAGCATGAAGCATCAAAAGGCATGGAAGGAGTATGGTTGCACTCTCATGTCCGACGGTTGGACGGACATGAGTGGGTGACACTTGGTGTCTAAGAACAAACTGGATGGTGGTTTTCGCAACGAGGAAAAGCTTAGTAAGCAGGAAAAATGAAAATTAGAAAATCAACCTGTGAAGTTTATGTCTTCCTGGCCTTTGGGCATGTAAAATAGCTTGTACATATCACACTTTTTCAATAAATATATAATCAACATGATGGGAGCCTTCCGTACTTCTTTCGCAAAAAAAACTGCCAAAAAAGAAAAAAAGCAAAGAAGGAAATCACAAACCTCATACAGAAAATAAAATCACTCACACATGAAGGGGCACTCATAATCCACATCAGGTTAGATATAGAGTGTAACTGAGTTTGTTCATTTTCCCATATTTTTCATGAGTGTTCATAGGTAATTTTAAGTTTTTTTTAATTTAATAGCTTCATAATTATTTTAACATTTTCTTTTCAATACTTCAGTTTTCTTCGTCTTAGTATTCCATCATAAAATCTGAGATCCTTGAAATATTAAAAAATATGAAATGTTCAAAACTTCCACGAGGGAGATCAGCAAATATATGCATCAACTCCAACAACAATACATATGTACTTAGGACCCCTACGAGTCAAAAGATTTCATAATGAAATTTTAAGATCAGAATAATTAGGGATTTTTGCTATGTGGGTCTGCTAGTTTTGTAGGATTGAGTCCTATACATTTTCTTCCTAATATTTTGTTTGTTCGTTGAGTAGTATCTCTTGAAAATATTTATTCATATGTTATAATCAAATAGTCTACAATTCAGTGTGAATTCAACCATTTAGTAGGAATTGTTTGCACATCTTACAATTTTGCTTTTTTTTAATTTTCTTACTTTTTTAATATTATGGATTGAATAGGCCCTTAATTACTGCAGATCTTTCAGAAGATGAGCATTGGTGTGATTAGTTTTGAAGAGGTGTGCATTAACATGCAATATGACACGATGCAACCTCATGAGTTTGAATTTCTTATTGGAAATTTCATGTTCTAAGCTGGTAGAGAAAACATAAGATATAATTGTTGAGCAAAAATAGAGAAAATTTCTTTCACATCCGAGTATCATTTTTTAGAATGAAAATGCAAACAGGGCCGAATTTAATTAATAAAGCCTACAATAAACGGAGTACATGAAGCCCAACACAAACCTAAAACATACCAAGGGAGTTCAATCGAGTTAAAGATAATTCTAGAGGATTACAAGACTAGGAACGCCCAACAAGAGCACGTAGGCTCTGAACGGGGTTTCGACAATGCTGTGGATGTGGTGCAGCTTCTTCAGCACCCGCTGCATGTCCTTAGTGTCCCCGTTCTTCCCCATATGCCCATAGCTGCAAGAAGAGAATGCATTTGAAAAGACAGATAATCAGGCGAGCCAAGAAAATGGCCTTGATAGTAATTTTGTTGCGGATATGCCAGAGAGCCCACAGAAGTGCCTCAACACAATGCCATATCGTGCCCTAAATCGACCCACACATAGCTGAGATGATCGTAAGAAGCTCAGCACCCGAGGAAGGTTTCCAGCTCGTGCCCGCAGCTTCCCTAACGACCCTCCACATGAAGCGGGCTAGGGGGCATCTGAAGGTCATATAGTCAGCATCTTCTAGAATAGCACAAATCACGCAATTCCCATCAAAGTGCCTGTTACGATTGGCTACGTTGTTAGAGGTCGAAAGTATGTTCTAAACAATTGCCACAAGAGAATTTTGATAAGCAACAAGCTAGCTTTCCAAAGGCCCCTAGCCACGTCCAGCAAAGGACCCTTCATAAATTGGGCGTACATCAGTTTGACTGATTTGGCGAGAAGTGGTGAAGCGCCATGACACCGTGTATGTGTCATTAGAGAGGCTAACACAACCAAGCCTCTCACACAACATGGTCCAACGGTTGCTTTCAGCGGGAGAAAGATTGCGACGAAAAGCAATCGAAGGTGGGGGAGTGCGTAGGGCCTCGGCTACCGAGATATATAGATCAACTGCAATGGAGTAAAGCTCCTAGAATTCCATCAAGAGCGGTCCGGTTTTATCAAGAAATAGCATTATAGCTCTACCATTTTTTCCAGAGAAGTTTACATTTCTTGAAGGGAGGACCTTAGGGAGGAAGAACGGTACTTGAGTATGAACTTTTACAGTGCACTCATGCACCATGATGCTACTTTATGGGCCCTAAGTAGCATAAGAGGTCACCGAGGAGAGTTTTTCTAAGTATGCAAGGAGTGTTGTAGGACACGAACAATTAATCTAGTGTAAGGTTTGAAGTTTGTCCCCACCTTCTTAGTCTTCACCACCTTTGCCATCTTTTCGTATTTCACCACAAGAAACTTACTTTTTTCTTCAAAAAGGGGATAGCTCTTGCCTCTACATCATCGCAATGCACAGAACCATTTTATTAAATCATTACTCAAAATATGCAACAATTATGATAAAAGGGGAAAAAATTAAGACCATAGTGAGTTGATAATGACATTACATGACTTAGACACATAACCTATTACTGGCACAACAATCAAAATTGTTGAATAATTACCATGCAAACATTTCCAAATGAATGCACCCAAAGGCCATGTGCTCTTGAGTGTCCGCACGCTAAAGTAATGACCACACAAGGATCAACATCGTAGCCTTGAAGATAATTTGCAAAAAAAATCGATATAGTTGGTCTACTAAAAATTAATGGAATCATTCCAACAATTTATAATCGCCCATACAAGGGCACAAAGTCCCACTCAGAGGTGTCACTTGAGCTTTGGCTAGATACCACCCAACCAGCTTTCGCACAAATTCGGTATACTCGTTAGTGGTAACAAATTATATGCAACATGAATCAGGTGCCAAACTTGGATTGTAAATGCGCAAGATAGAAAAAGATGATGAATAGTTTCATCTTGATCAGTAAAGCAACATTGTGTTTGCTACCCTGACAATTTTGTTTGGCTAGATATCTTTATTAGAATGACCTTCCTCTGCAAAAACCACATGAATACTTTACTCTTGATGGGAACCTTGGTTTTCTAGATATGTTGTCTATGGCTAATAGGCCCAAAATTAATGAGGTCCACATATAGAAATATAATGGTGAAGACACCATTAGTATTCAACCTCCATAAAAATACGTTCGGAGTTTGTGTAAGGATGGCAATGCTTAGAGTATGGTGCGGGTACAATAATCCCATACCCATACCCATGTTTCACATGGGTATAAAATCATTCGCATACCCTGCTCATCGGGTATAAATCAATTCCAATGCATATACGCTACGGGTATCCGTACCTATCGGGCCTATCAACGCATCGTTGAAGGGTGGTGTCATAGTTGCTAGGTCCATTGGCTCCACAGAGAGGTTTGGATTGCGAGCAGATGGTGGAGGTGGACTACGGTATAGATGTCTAGTTCTTCACAACTTATATAGAGAGACTTGGTACCTTAGGTTTATGACACATGTGACTCACATATATGATCATCTGGTTTGGTTTGGGCATACCCATGGGCACATGATTGTACCCATGACCTACCCATGAGTCGTGTAGGGTTGGGTACTGCCCATGGGCACAAAAATATGCCCATACCCAACCCATGCGGGTCGGGTAACCATGGGTAAATTGGCATCCTTGCGTTTATGATAAAATGATCGACATTAATCTAATGGAGTCATGATGTCCATCTATCACCAATTAAATCCCTACGAAATTGAATATTCAAGGGGTTTACCTCAAGCACCAAGGCCACCGAGGCCTCTTTTCAGTGCACAATATTATATATGGTTGGGTACTGGAGATTTAATTGAATATCCCTCAACCATGTGTCCTCCCAAAAGCTAGTTGATTAGCCATCACCAACCATAAAAGAACCTCTATTAGAAATGAATACTTAACTTTCATCAATTCCTTCCAAAACGGTGACTTAGTTGGCCTAGCAACTACTCGAGAAATCGTTTTGGAATGCAGGTTCTGTCGTGTAAGAGCTCCTGCCGAAAACCTTCCTCTTTAAGTAATTTATACAACCATTTGTTGAGTGAACTCCTGTTTTCCTTCCTCAGGTTTTCAATACCCAAACCCCCTTGATCCTTAGGCCTGCACAAAATATCCCATTTCACAAGCTTGTACTTCCTTTTCCGCTCATCACATTGCCACAAAAACCTAGAATGATAAAATCTAGCCTTTTGAACACCCCTTTCGTTATGCTAGTAATTCATCACCCCCACATGTTTGAAATCTCAAGTTCAAAATGTGTTGTGAACTACAAACGCATAGAACCAACAAATATTCACTTTGGTAAACTACCTACTGATTGTTGTGTTGGGCGCCCCAAGCGCACGGATTGGTAGTAGGCAATAAGTTTCCCCTCACTGAAAAATATCATTGATGAGAGTTAGTCGTCCTCTACGAGACATGAGTTTACCCTTCCAACTATTGAACTTCTTTTCAAATCGCTCTTCAATTTTTTTTCTCCTTTGGTGAGTTTGCGGTGATGGATGGGTATTCCGAGATACGCAAATGGAAGAGCCCTACCTCACAGCCGACTATGACCATGGCAAGGCAATATAAATAACTGCCGCGTGTAGTACAATTGTACAAAGAATGAAAAAATGCAAGGAGCCAATGATATTATTGTTGTTATATTCAAAAGATTTTCATACCAAGTTAGAGTAATCACAGTGCAAAGTCTTGTATCAAAAAAATAAACCAAGCCAAAAAAAGGTATGAATTTATAGCTTCATTTGCAACTACGGATGAATCATATAACATACTATATTCACATGGTACAAAACAAAAAGCATATATAAAAATATCATTAAATTAGAATGTAATATAATGTGAGACTCACATTTTATACTTCCCTCCCCGGTCTTTATGATCATAAAGAGATGAATCATGACATCCTTACTAAATGGTAAAAATATATCTTTCTCCACATAGCAAATAAGCAATCACTCCTAAATGAATCAAGGAAGAGTAATTCAATATAAAGAAGGTGAGAAATTTTAGTATGGAACTTACACTAGCATACCTGGGCAGTAGTCAGCCCAGGGCAACCTGAAGAGTGGAAACCTATACTCGGACACTCATTGTCGGCGGATTATTAGACTAAAGGTTGTGCGGTTGTGGCTGATCGGCCGACAGCAAATCAAACTAAGATTGTCGTTGGTCATCCTTGTGTAGATCCACAGAGAGGTGATAGAGGAATTGAGATTACTAGATAGTCTTTCGCAGTGTGAAAATTAAGGATCAAGGAGTCGGATTAGGCCTAGGGATGCAGGCGGGCACGTAAAATATCAGGTGCTCCCATGCTCCAACTTCAAAGCATTGATTTTAAATGTTTCAAAAATTTCAGAAAATAAAATGCAAATGCTCACAAGGAATGTGACTACAACCCCTAAAAATTTCAAATCCAAACTAAAAATGTACATTGAAAAACGAAAAAGACAAATTCAGATGTAAATAGTGTCTAATGTTGCTTTTGTCTTTTTATGACACTATTCATGCTAGATTTCACGTTTTCGCTTCTCAATTTTCATTCAGAGTTTGGATCTAAATTTTTAACAAATTGTAGTTACATTTCTTGTGAACATTCACAAAAATTTTCAGAATTTTTTGAAACATTTAAAATTGATTTTTGTGAAGTTGGAGCATGGGGAGCACCTGAAATTTCCCCGAAGGAGGGCTAGGGTCAAACAATTTTTATGGTCGGGTTGGACAAATTTCGTAAAGGATGTTAGGGAATCTCCAACCCTGACCGTAAAATCTCCCTGCAAATGTCCTTTTGTTGTCCGGACGTGGTCCGCGGACATGATGTGTGAGTCGGTCATCCAATGCTATTCCCAAATAATTTGGTTGGCAAGAGATAGAGAAGAGGACAACCATGCATGTGGTGGGATTTTATGATGTGGTGTGATTGGGAGGAGAGAGAGAAGAGGGGGGGAGGGGCATGTTTGTTGCTCGGACTGCTAAGCGGACATCCGGATACTTTGGTTTGAACATATAAAGGAAGTTTGAGGGCCCGCTTTGGAGATGCCCTTAATTGAAAAAGTTAGACCGCGCTGGTGTCTACCCACACTAGAGTTTATACAGAGCTCCGTCCCTGCTCACTAGCTTTGCTAGTTGCAACAAGTAATTAACGCATAATAAGGTTTGAAGCATTTTTGTATTTTGGAATAAATGATGACGAAAACTGAATGCCCACGTAAAAGATGCTCAAAGGTGTTGCTTATTTGTGGAATTGGACCAGCATTTGTAGTTCCACTAATAGTAACTCTGCAAAGATAAAAGTGTGACAAAGATAACATAGATATGAGAAGTGAAAAAATTCGTACTTATGCTAGAACATGTATGATGTGTTGTGATTACATAGGCAGTACGTCCATAAATTCATAGACTATGACCCTTTAGGGCATCTACAATGCCAAGTGCTTGAATACGGCGCTTAGCAAAAAATAAAAATAAAAATGAATTCTGCCTTGGCATTTGCAGTAGCATCTCTGCCTCCAACGCAAGCAGCAAAGTCCAGGCGCTATACGATTAAAAAATGAACGGAACCACCGCTAGCTTGGGAAAGAAAAAGGCTGGAGCGCCCGGGGATAGCTTTTGCGTCGACCCTAGCTTATTTCCTGGACTCGAGGAGGATTCGTACGTAACGGCCTGAAAAATAATCCTGGCGTCTGCTCTAAGCGCCCGCATTGTAGATGCGTACATGTGATGGGATTGCATGGATCCTAAATGACCTCTCTTAACTCCTTGTATGCGAGAGTTTGAAATAATAAACACTATTTTTTGAGACGGTTGGAGTAATAGCCTAAGATATCAATTATATGAATGCATTGATTATTATTCTTAACACAACTCATATAAAGCATATACATCAATTATATTTGTACACAAAAAATCCAAACATAGATACTAGTCACGTAATTCGAAGCTCTCTGGCTCCACGTAAGCTCTTGAATTTGACATACATACAATTTTTTTGAAGGAGGTTACAGCCCCCTAGCCTCTGCATCATTGCGTTGTGCACAAACATTCTTATTTGATTATTAAACAGAGTACAGAACAAAGGTAACCACGACAGAACAATTACAAGAAAAAGCAACCATGGCAATTACAAGAATAAGTACATAGTAAAGCCAAGCTTTTGAAACTTATGATACCCACATCAATAGTGTGTATGTTGATACAAATGAAAAGCAAACAATACAGTACACACACCTGTAAAAGGAGCAATACCCCTAGCCTATACAAAGAATGACTCCCACCACATAAAGGGACAAGTATAGACAGGTAAACATTATACATCCACACCACACTCACTTGCAAATAGACCACACGCACACAAGATGGTACTTTACTTTTTTCTTCTTCTTGCACGTACTGACTTATACATGTAGTGCTCAAATAAAATGCTATCACGTCAAAGTTATATTACACTCGTAAATCGGGTAGCGCAACAACGACCACCCACACCCGTGCATGCACGGTCATGACGTACGTATACTCCTCTAGTGCGTCGGCTGAGGAGGAACTACGGCACGGCCGGAACAGACAGCAGTGGTATCTTGGGTACGCCAGGGATGGACGGCATCGGGGGCAGTTGCACCTTGGGCAGGTCAGGTAGGGATGGCATCGGCGGCAGTGGCACCTTGGGCAGGTCGGGAAGGGACGGCATCGGCGGCAGAGGCACCGGAAGCTTGGGCAGGTCGCCGGGAATGGACGGAATCGGTGGTAATGGCACCGGCACCTTGGGCAGGTCACCGGGGATGGACGGCATCGGCGGCAGTGGCAAGTTTGGCAAGCTGGGGATGGACGGCATCGTCGGGAGAGGCAACGTTGGCACACCTGGCACGGTTGGCACTGCTGGCACGACGGCGCCGGGTACTGCCGGCAACGGCGCTGTCGGGACGGTCGGCACTACGCCGCCGGGTACTGTTGGCAGCGGCACCGCCGGCACACCTGGCACAGTGGGCACCGTCGGAACCTCCGGCACGGTGGGAACCGTCGGGACGGTCGGCACCACGCCGCCGGGTACTGTTGGCAGCGGCACCGCCGGCACACCTGGCACGGTGGGCACGGTCGGAACCTCCGGCACGGTGGGAACCGTCGGGATGGTTGGCACGACACCGCTGGGTACTGTTGGCAGCGGCACCATCGGCACCTCCGGCACGGTGGGCACGACGCCGCCTGGCACGGCTGGGACCGGGGGCAAGGTCGGCAGCGTCGGTTCGGGCAAGGCCGGGATGTCGGCGAGGAGACGCGCAGCACCGCACGTGCTGAGCATGACGGCCATGAGGAGCACCACGGCCACGAAGCTCGTCGGCGTGGAGGCCATGGGCGCCCGCGCGCGTGACCGTCGGTTACTACGTACTCAGTTGCTCTCTTGGACTACTTGTTTCGTTGCTTTGCGTGTGGTGCAATGGACGGAGCCCTGCATGTCCATCTTATAGCCCACGAGCTGGCCGCAGCTCTAAATCTCTGCAAGGGGAGCTGACGGCCTCCCACTGCTTGGCATTTTGCAAGCATCGGTTGTTGGCCACCCGAGGCTTAGCATGGGTCGCATTGGCCGCGGAAGGAGGAGTGGTGATTGGCGAGGGGTACTGGAACAATCAACAATGTGTGGTATGGACGCAAGATTACAAACTATGCGTCGCATTGCATGATTTTGTGGCCACCTCACCTTGGTTTAGCTAAGCTTTTTTCGATAAAAGGGTGTTTTTATTAATTTAAAATGTAGTATCAAACGGATACAAAGTATGATGAGTAACACTCGGCCTCCGCATAACCAAGATGCACACAGCCAAACACGAGCCGACAATAGATAAATTAAAAAAAAGTTATGTCAACAACAGTAGTCATATAGGATCAACACTATGCCTATGTTGAAAGAGGTGATGGACCGATTTGGAGATTATGCTGCCACCTATATTGGGTGAAAATCTCCTTGGCCACTCGCTCCGACCGCATACAGACCGTCTTGAACATCGGTTGGAACTCCGTTTGATGTAACATAGACCACATACGAAGCGAGTGTGTAAACCAGAAAATAACCTGCAAAGAAGAAGAGTTTTTGCCATTAAAAACCAACTCATTTCTACATAGCCAAAGCGACCATAATAAATCATACACTCCCACCCTTATAAACGTTCTAAACTTATTTGGAATACCTTCCAACAGTGACCAAAAATATTGGCAACTCTTGTGAGGGGGTGTAAATTAGACGCTATTAGAATGACTGACCACGTAGAACGAGTGAACTTGCACTGAAAAAAAAGGTGTTTGATTGTCTTCGTGCGTACAGAAACTATCTTTTTTGTTTCCTTGCCAATTTCGACGAGCAAGATTGTCTTTGGTGAGCACAACTCCTCTCAGAAAATACCACATGAAGATTTTAACTTTTAGTAGCACCTTTGATTTCCAAATCTTTGTTATTGTCCACTAGAACCTCTAAATGCGTAAACACATGGTACATAGAGTTAACTATGAAGGACCCTGATGTAGTGAGATTCCAACAAAATACATACTTCCTCCGTTTCTTTTTACTCCTCGTATAAGATTTGGTCAAGGTCAAACTACACAATGTTTGACCAAATTTATATCGAAAAATATGAACATCTACAATACTAAAACTATAAAGTACGGAAATACATTTCATGATGCATCTGGTAATATTGATTTCATATTGTGAATCTCGATATTTTTTTCTATAAACTTAGTCAAAGTTAACAAAGTTTGACTTTGACCAAATTTCATATGCAGACTAAAAAAACGAAGGGAGTACAATCCTTATGTCAAGTTAATCGAATCCAAACGGACTAAAAGATTTTGCCATGACATAAGATGGGGCCTAATCAAAGTCCGCCTCAAAGAAATATCCAACGAAAAAGAACTGAGCACCTGCATAAGAGCATCATTTTTATTGCGAACAATTCGATACAAAGCGGGATAGCTACTTGCTAAATTAACTACAAGTACATGCTTGGTGCAAAGCGATCAGAGGTCACCAAATGTGAAATTCTGTAGGAGAGTTTTTTTTTTTTTGCAAAAACTGTAGGAGAGTTTTAATCAGACGTCCAAGCTTTCTTCCCTGCAAAAGGAAATATGAAAGGCCGTACAAGCTTTCTTTCTCTTCTTGATTGAAGCAGCAGTTTTTCACGGATTTTCCTTTTTTACCTTTGATGAAGTATAATAACTTGCAAATCAGAATGATTGGCTTGGGAAATTTTGGAGGACATGTCTCCTACCCTGTCCAGCTAAGTTTTGTTTAGGGAACCCTGTCCAACCAAGTGTCCACCCAATTTTAATGCTGGGACGGGACGTTTTTGGATTTCTTCTGTAGGTACGGCCGTACAGGGGGGAGGGAGCGTGGGGCGCTGGATCGAATTCTGATCTGGGCCTCAAAGTTGGATAGGCTTTCCAAAGGCGCAGTTGGGCCACGTCAGACTGAGATGTCTGCTCGTAGTTCTTTAAGGTACTCTTGTGTTTCTCTAAAAAAAAAATTGTCTCATAAAAAGGGGAGCACTCGCTTAGCATGCGGGAGGCACAGGGATAGATACCAAGCATCTCCAATAGCCGTTATATGCATCTTTTTAGGAAAAATTCCAGTTGTTATCCGTCCAGTCGATGCACGCGCATAGCGGTGATGCTGCCTGTGAGAAAATCCACAGCCAAGGTCTCATGGCTGTAGTCATCTTTTTTTCTTTTTCTTTTTTTAGTACCATAGTAATGTCTGTTTCGACGACGAACGGACGTGCTGGTACATTTCTGTGTCGGCGGCATGGCTTGGGCCCGGCGCAGAAGGAACTAGACACAACAAAGCATGCCACAAGAAAAAAAAAGCACCAAACGCAACTAATATTGCCAGTCACTGAGTTCAAATCATCGGCTGTTTCACATGCTCTATTCTGAAAATAAACTTTTTTTTCTTCTATATATATCAGAAAGGAAAGAAACACGGGAAATGGGAAAAGGATACGCCTTTTTTTTTTCTAATTACCACACTCGGGATAAAAATTGAGGACAGTGATGTAATTCAGCACGACCCTGCAGCCAGAAACCATACTTCATCATTGGCCACTTGGCTAGTAGATAAAACGGAGAGAACAGGGGTCATGTAGCATTTCCCTCTCATGAAGATCTAAAATCTTATGTTTCTCTTAGGGCTCTTTGAGGTGGTAATGTTCCACCACGGCTATTCCCGATGTCTTCCGTTCCCATAGGTTCTAACCTTTGCATTTTCTTTGGGAGGAATTCTAACCTTTGCATTGTTTCTTCTCTCATCCTCTACTCGATGTGTATATGTGACTATCTCCTATTTGATGTGCTAAGCTATTGTTGGCAATACCAAGAAGAAAAATCTACCAACGTCTTGAGATCAAATGGAGATAGGAAGGTTTGTAATCTGCTCGAATGAAGTTGTGGTGTTGTATATAAAGGGCAATGACCAAAATTTCACTATTGATGGACACAAAGGTTGGTTGTCATTCTTTGTTTTACCATGAGATAAATGGCATGGGTTGCACTCCGGGTCATAAAAAAAATGGATGCATATAGATAATTTCATTATTGGACCGCCCTGACCCATTGGGCTAGCTTTGTCACTGGTTGCACTGGCTGTGATATATAGTACTCCCTCTGTGCAGGTGTATAGGGCATACGCATAGTTCTAGGTCATCGATTTGACAAACTAAATATGTGTTATACGTCATAAAAAATATATCATTATATTTATATTGGGGTGCGGTTTCTAAATATATGTTTTTTGTCAAATGCAATCTATATTTAGCTAGTTAAATTACCGACCTAGAACTACGCGCAAGCCCTATACATCCGGACGGAGGTAGTAACTAAAGGGGATAATTACATTCATGCCCTTTGTCGAGTCACCCTAGACAGTTTTGTCGCTTGTGTTACGAGGGTGCTCAGTTTCGCCCCTATAAAAGTATATGCACCCTTTGTATCATCCCTATGTTTTCTGCTCAGAAGCCTTTAATCGTTATCTTGGTTCAAAGTACGCCTGGGTAATTGCAATATGGGCCATGTCACATACATGTTGTACCCATCAAGAAAATAAAACAAAAGAAATTAATATACCCTCTTTCTCTCGTTTTGTTCTCATAGGTTCTAAATTTGTAGTGTCGTTCTCATAGGCATACCAAAAAATGCTTGCCAAACCCACAAGTCCCTTGATGCCACTACTTCTAGTATATGGTGGCATTTCTGGTGTGGCATTTGTCGTGGAATTGTCACCGCAGTTGTCCTAGCAGAAGGACTTAGTCGTGGAGCCATCGCGATGAGGTTAGCTTAAAGGGGTTAAACGGGACAAAGGATACAAGGAGTTTATACTGGTTCGGCCCCTTGAGGTGAAGGTAAAGGCCTAATCCAGTTTGAGGTGGTATTGCTTATGTTTTGATTACCAGGGAGCGAATACGCTTGACCTAGCTTTCGATCTATTGTTTCTTGCCCTAAGCCGCCGTCGAGTCGTCCCTTTATATACACAAGTTGACGCCCGGCGGCTCACGGAGTCCCGGCCGGCTCATAAACAACGTGTCCTGCTCGGTGACTAATTACACTTGCCTTACAGTACAAGTCATACATATATGGCGGTTTACACTTATGGGCCTTAAGTCGCCTTTGGACTTCGGGCCTTTAGCAAGTCTACTTCATGAACCGCCATCTTCAACATCTTCATGGGCTTTGTCTTGATAAACCACCATTGGTATAACCCGGCCCCTCCTGGACGGGTCATACCCAATAGTCATATCCCCACATTAGGTCGCAGGTTGATTTAAACGTGTTCATGTCAATCTTCAACACTTAGAAAAAATCCTTCTTCACTTATTCTTGCGAGGCCCTGTAACCCACCGTAACGTCGTCACCTAGGATTGTGGTAACCCGCCATGACATCACCTGTCATTAATGTTACACAAAGCCCAAGTCTTAATATATCCTCTCTTTTAATGAACCTCCAAAAATCGAGGCGTCTGTGATGTTGCATATCCATTTTTTGGCCTCCTCGATTCCCGCGCATACCGCTTATCCTTTCGACGTCCAGTGGTCCCTTTCACTTTCCCCCCTTGCCTCTTTGTCTCTGTCTTCCACCTCGCGTCGCCTCAGCACTCGAGCTCCGCCGCCACCGTCGACCTTCGCCACTGCCTCAACAACGGCCGCTGCATCAACCTGATTTGACCAGAATTCGTCCGTGCGCTTCCGCTGTTTAATTGCTCTGGTGAGTTCTCCTCCTTCCTTTTCCCATAGATCCCATTAGGTTTTCCTGCGAGTTCGTTGGAGTTCATCGTCGTTCTATGCTGTAACTTGTGCTTTTGATTCGAACTTGGTACCTCTCCTGCGCGGTGGTAGTCGTAGCACTTATTTTAGCTATTAGGGCATCTCCTTTTGCATAGAAAACCCGATCTGGACTTTATGAACTGCTCAAGCACCGTAATTTACGTCTAAATATTTTTCCATTATCTGAAGTGCCGCAGATCCGAAATCATAGCATCAATCTGTGAAACCTGTTTTCGCAACACTTAGCAATTTTTCCTTTCTCGGATATGTACTTCAATAACTGTGTGGGCGGCTTAACTTAGAAATAGTAACCCGCCAGGTACCATTAGTCCCCTCTTAAGCTGCCAATAGCTCGTCTTTATAACTTCAATGGCAATCTCCGGCTTAACCATATAATCTTGAACCGGCATAATCTTTCTTTCAGATCATTGGGAAAATGGCAAAGACATACACTTCTTGCAACTGGGTCCAATCTCGGGTTACTGAAGAAGAGCTGGACAATTTTGTTGCCACTAGCACCTTAGCCAAGAAAGAGGACATCCATTGGAGGGCCCCTGGTGAAGAAATTCCTCCTAAACCCAAAGATGGAGAAGTGATTGTTTTCGCTGACCACTTGAGTCGGTGGTTCAGCCCACCCGGCTCAAAGTTTTTCCGTGATGTGCTTCATTTTTTCCAACTTCATCCTCAAGATATTGGACCCAACTCCGTGCCCAATATTTGCAACTTCCAAGTGTTCTATGAAGCTTATCTTCAAGAGGATCCCACAGTTGATTTATTCAGAAAATTCTACTATTTAAACCGTCAGACAGAGTTTGTTGACGGGCCCAACACCGAACTTGGCGCGGTTTCAATTCAAGAGGAAAGAAGTCAGCTTCCCCCATGCTAAGCCGCATAGTCACCCCAAAGAATGGAACCAAACTTGGTTCTATTGTCAAGATACATCTCCAGCTGGCGAGAATCCTCTGTTGGGTTATCGTGATCAATGACTTAGTAGCACACATCCACTCCCCTCACGGCTCAGTGCGAAGGAATGGGCCAAATATGCGTCAACATTTTCAAAGCTCAGAGCCCTTATGGCCAACGGCTTAACTGGCGTCGACTTTGTCCGGTGCTGGTTGTCTTGGAGTATCTTGCCATTAAGCCGTTGCCCTGGCTTAATGTGCGAATACACTGGCGATGTAAAAGATCCCCAGCGCCACTGTGACATTCAACTGTCTGATGCAGAAATCACTAAGGCCACCAAGAAATTGCTGAATGAACCTTTAAAGGAGCGCAATAAAACATGACTTAGTCCTTTCAGTACCTTCAACAAGTCGCCAGCCGTAAGTTTTGCACATCTTCCGCTTAGTCAATAGTTTCAATAATTATGCTCATTTATGATCTTTTTGACCTTAATAGGGTGATTCTCCATTTTGGAAGAAGAAACCGCAAGACAAGCCGGCCAAACCGGCTCGTACCAAAACCAAGGCCACCAAGAAGCCTGCCAAGAAGAAGACCACCGAGTCCGCCGAGTTAAACATTCATGATGACGATGATGATAATGAGTCAGAGGTAGAACTTGACTCTCTTGGCTCCTTTTTTATACGTCTCATTGACAATGATTGTTATCAAGACGACACAGGGGCCAGCCGTGCAGGTGACGCAGAGGTAATTATTCTTTCCTCCGGCTCAGAACCTCTGCCAACATAGAAAACCCGACAAGCAAGCCGGAAAATAAGCTTTTCTCACCCTCTAGCTCACTTGGATCCCAACTTTCTTTTGAAGAAATAGCAACACGAAGCTCGCCGCACCACCCGGCATAGTGGCGGCGTGATTACTTCCTCCATCTTACCAAACACACTGGTTCGCAAACGCCGCCCAGAGGTCTTACATATTTCTGACATACTTTATCCCAAGGCGGGTCATTTCCAACAACCTCTTAACCCGTCTGATTCAAACTATCAGGGGACTTCTCATTCCTCCTCTTGCGAGTCAACAGGAACGCAAATCCCAGCTTTCAAAACTGTACCTGGGTAAGGATATATTTTAATCATTCACACCTTATGCTTGATCATTATACTGACCTCTTTACACTTCTTATTTTCAGGGGCCAAGCCAAACCCAGCAAGAAGGCAAAATTGAATAAGCCGGTCGACGACTCCAACCCGTCTGAACCGGAAAAACAACACTCAGAACCTTCAAATCCAATTGCTGAGGCCACCCTTGACGATCCACCACCACAAGACCATGAAATCTCCCTAGATGATATGGATGTTGAGCCGGCTATCTCTAAGCCGCCAAGCCCAATTAAGCCTGCTGAAGAGAAGAATGATGATGTTGTCGTCACTTGATTTGGATTCACAGCCCCGGGTCAACCTACTGTCTTATCCAAGCACAACGCTAAGGAAGAAATTTCTGCTGAAGATAAAGGCAAGTGGAAGGTAGACTTGTAGAGCTACACCCATTTCAGTGCCCAAGATATCCACTCTGGTTACTTGAACCGTCTGTACACGAGCTGTGACTTTGAAACCGGCTTAGTAAACTTGATGAAGGAGCGCTATGAGGTAAATGCCGCAGCTCCTTTTTTATATGAATATGCTTCCCTTAGCCGTCAAGTTTATTGGACATTATAGAGTAGAATGTTCTGTAAACTTCAATAGTTGCATAGATCAAATCCAGTAGCCCCCAAGGGCCAGTTTATGCTTTCAATATGAACCGGGACTTATAATACCAGTACTTCAACTTTGCATGTGTAGCCCTCAAGGGCCGTCCTAACAAATATGTTAAACCGAGACTTTAACTAGCAAGAATCAACATTGCATCCGTAGCCCCCAAGGGTCAGCTTAACAAGTATGTCAAGTCGAGACTAGTCATCTTGCAGGAAATCAATAATCCAATTCATAGTCTCTATAAGCCGAATCACAATTATTTGTCCGGGTCAGCAAACAAGCTTGTCTTGAAACAAAGATCAATATGCATTAGCCCCCAAGTGCCGAGGATAATACTTGTATTGTGCTTGGGACTTTAGAAAGTTTTTAAGAAGCAATAGACATTAGCCCCCAAGTGCCAAGTATAATACTTGTATTGTGCTTGGGACTTCACAAATCATCATGATCATAATGCCTTCCATGTTTGCATACATCACAGGCTGAACTGACCAAAAAGGATGCATGGCTGAATGATTTGAAGGCCAATGTGAAGACCCACTAAGCCGAAACATCCAAGGCAAAAATAGAATTGAAAACTGCTTTGGAGAATATTGAACAAATGAAGCAAAATTTCAATGCTGAAAAAGATGGTTGGGAAACTGAAAAGGCGGCTCTGTTGAAGAGAGCAGATGATGCTGAAGTGGCACTTAAGCCGGTGACTGAAGAGTTATCCGGCTTAAAGCAACATATTAATATCATGTCGTCGGCCATCTTTGGTAAGTAGAAAAACATGTCTCCTTTGTACCTCAAGAATCACATTGTGAATATCTGTCGGTTTACTCATAATTTTACTGATATAGGTTCACGGAGTGCAAAGTTGGGTTCAGACATGCGCGTACGGCTTAAGGCTGTCTACACTCTTGTAGAACAGTTATATACTAGTGCTCAACGAACCATTGCTGCTATGCTGCACAAGAAAACTCCCTCAACACTTATCAAAGATACACTGAAGCAGTTATCTGTATTGCCCAAAAGGATTAATGATTTAAAACAGGGAGCTGCCAGATCCGGCGCCTTAACTGCCTTAAGCTGGGCAAAGGCATGGCAAGCTGATCTTGACCCAGAAGATTTGACCAACGGCTGCCCCAGTGTTAAAGAAGATGGATCTGCCTTCAGTGCTGACGATTTTGCAGAGATAGAAAGAGCCATGCGTCCCTTAGAAAGCAAGCTGGTTGACGAAACCAGTCTATCTTCATACTAGGCGGCTTATGATGCTGACAACAAGAGAGTTAGTGCGTCGGTTCATGAGCCAGAAGATCTTATCCCTCCGATTCGTAAGCACACCTTCGCTCCTGACATTGATCCATCCAATCTTATTGATGATGAAGCTGTGTTTGGAGCGTTGACCGGTATCAACTGGGCTATGCCTGACTTCCAGCTAATGGATAAGCAAGGAGCTGCTGAAGATGAAGAAGAGGTGCAGGAAGACCCGAAGGCTTCAACCCGCCATCAGCCATAAGCCAATTTATTAAGCAGGATACTTTGTTGTACTGATATCGTCAAAAGACTTATGCTTGTTGGGCCATTAGATGCCTTGTAATAGGCTAGTTACATTTTGACTTGTCGTGCCATCGAGCACGTTTTGTTTTGCATCACACTGTTGATCCGCCAATTTAAGATCTGCCACTGATGCTTATAATATCATCAATTTGAGTCTGTTCCTGCACACAAATAGATCAAAAGTGCCCTGGCGGTTTACCGCAGGACGGGTCATAATGCCCCATATAAAACCACTGGCGACTAAAACAGTCCATGACCAGGGCCAATTTAATCATAACCATATATAATCATAACAAAAATATCATACCTGTGATATTTGCTCACACTGTCGGCTTATCATACCAGTGCAATAAGGGTGACAACCCAAAAGATTAAGTGCATAATGCCTTGTTCAATTTGACATATATCGCCGGCTTACAACGCTGTATGCAGCAAGGGGTAGTATCCCAAAACTTAGAGCACAACGCTTCCAAGTATATAAGATCATCATACACTGGCGACTTATAGTCCAAAACCAGGATGGGTTAATAAACACCGGGTAATTTCATATATGAACCATAAGGCATCATAGCCCTCATTGGTTTGCAACAATGTATTAACATGTCAAAAAAGATGAACCTCAAAAAATTGTCAAATATAAATCAGAAGATAAAAACAAGGCTTTTCATAGGCTGCCAAGCCTTCAAATCAAGTGCTTTCAAAGGGCCGCACAGCCGCTGATTTCAACCTTCATGAAAACCTTATAAGTCGGGCCTCACATGACCAATCATCGTTTTAACTTTGACAAGTTCAGAGTCTGTATAAGATTGACTTGTCAAAAGTACGGTGGGTCATTCCAGCCAATCTGGGCGGACTGGCAGACTTAAAAAGGCAGGACAACCCGGGTTTTTAGGTGAATACACCTGGCTTCCAAGCCTATTACAAGGGTCACAAAAACTCTTGTCCGTTGAACAAAGAGCCCCCAAGTAACATTTCATTCCAGGCATATAAGCCAGATCAACAAGGGTAGTCATAGCTATGCTCAATGAGCCGGAAGCCCCCAAGTGTTTTGTAATCATGGCGTATAGGCCAGACCAAAAGGGTAGTCATAGCTATACTCAGTGAGCAGGAAGCCCCTAAATGATCATGACAATAAAGAGTCATTATTCTCAGAAATGAAATGACAGAGGCCCTGAATTATCAGGGATGCCGGCTTTATTATATTCATCATAATATATACATTGTCATAATATGTACATCTCAAGAGACGGTGGCTCAGGTATAATAGGGCCGAAGATGAGCAATATTCCACGGCCGGCGGATCTCCTCCTCCGACGTGCGTGAGTCCTTGTGGCCTCGAACATCGATAAGGTAGTATGACCAATTATTCAGATTCTGGCTGACCACAAAGGGCCCTTCCCAAGGCGGGGATAGCTTGTGCTTATCAGTTTGATCCTGGATAAGCCGGAGCAACAAATCACCTTCCTGAAAAGTTTTGGTTTTAACCCAGCGGTTGTGATAACAGCGCAGATCTTGCTGGTAAATTGCTGAACGAGCCGCCGGAAGGTCACACTCCTCATCCAACAGGTCAAGTGCATACCGACATGTGTTTTCATTATCAGCTTCAACATAAGCCGCCACACGAGGCGAATCGTGACGGATGTCACTAGGGAGAACCGTCTCTGCTCCGTAAACCATGAAGAAAGGCGTGTAACTCGTAGATCTGTTAGGGGTGGTATTGATGCTCCATAACACTGAGGGTAACTCCTCACCCAACAACCCGGTGTCCTCTGCAAAGGGACCATGAGCCGGGGCTTGATGCCTCGCAAAATTTCTTGATTGGCTCTCTCGGCTTGACCATTAGACTGAGGGTCGGCCACTGATGATACATCAAGGCGAATATGCTCACGTTGACAAAACTCTTTCATAGCACCCTTTGACAGATTAGTGTCATTGTCAGTTATAATGCTGTGGGGAAAACCAAAACAGAAAATCACCTTTTTGATAAATTGAACCGTCGTCGCCGCGTCACACTTACTGACCGGCTCTGCTTCCACCCACTTTGCAAATTTGTCAACCGCCACCAAAATATGGGTGTTTTTATCCTTGGACCTTTTGAAAGGCCCAACCATATCGAGCCCCTAGACTGCAAATGTCCAAGCAATTGGAATCATCCTCAACTCTTGAGCCGGCACGTGAGCCCGTCATGAAAATCTCTGACAACCATCACACTTACTGACCAAATCTTCTGCATCAGCATGAGCCATTAGCCAGTAAAATCCATGAAGGAAAGCCTTGGCTACGCAAGAGACTTAGAGCCGGCATGATGACCACAATCTCCTTCATGAATCTCTCATAAAATTTCATAGCCTTCCTCAGGAGAAACGCAGCGTTGAAATGCCCCTGTGATGCTGCGATGATGCAACTCTCCATTGACAATAGTCATTGACTTGGACCGTCGGGTTATCTTCCTGGCCAAAGTTTCATCCTCAGGTAACTCTCCCCAGGTCATATAAGCCAAATATGGAACTGTCCAATCAGGAATAGCATGAAGAGCCACCACCAGTTGTGCTTCTGGATCTGGAATAGCAAGATCCTCCTTTGTAGGCAATTTGACTGAAGGGTTATGCAGAATATCCAGGAAAGTGTTAGGTGGCACCGACTTACGTTGGGACCCTAACTGGCTTAAAGAATCATCCGCCTCATTTTTCCTATGATCAACATGTTCAACCTGATAACCCTTGAAATGACCCGCGATAGCATCAACCTCTCGACGATAAGCCACCATGAGTGGATCCTTGGAATCCCAAGTGCCAGAAACTTGCTGAGCTACCAGATCTGAGTCGCCGAAACACCTCACCTGGCTTAAGTTCATATCCTTAGCCATCCGAAGACCATGGAGCAAAGCCTCATATTCAGCTGCATTGTTAGTACAAGGAAACATCAACAGGAGAACATAGGAAATTTTATCACCTCGTGGGGAAGTCAAAACAACTCCAGCCCCCGAGTACTCCAACTGCCTGGATCCATCAAAGTGAATAGTCCAATATATGTTATCAAGCTTCTCCTCTGTCATCTGCAACTCTATCCGATCATTGATAAAATCCACAAGTCCTTGAGACTTGATGGCTGTGCGAGGCACATACTTCAAACCATGAGGACCAAGCTCAATGGCCCATTTTGCTATCCGACCTGTGGCTGAAGGAAATATGCCCTAGAGGCAATAATAAAGTTATTATTTATTTCCTTATATCATGATAGATACCAAATTTGTCAACCGCCACCAAAAAAAATTGTCTCATAAAAAGGGGAGCACTCGCTTAGCATGCGGGAGGCACAGGGATAGATACCAAGCATCTCCAATAGCCGTTATATGCATCTTTTTAGGAAAAATTCCAGTTGTTATCCGTCCAGTCGATGCACGCGCATAGCGGTGATGCTGCCTGTGAGAAAATCACAAAGCCATGGTCTCATGGCTGTAGTCATCTTTTTTTCTTTTTCTTTTTTTAGTACCATAGTAATGTCTGTTTCGACGACGAACGGACGTGCTGGTACATTTCTGTGTCGGCGGCATGGCTTGGGCCCGGCGCAGAAGGAACTAGACACAACAAAGCATGCCACAAGAAAAAAAAAAGCACCAAACGCAACTAATATTGCCAGTCACTGAGTTCAAATCATCGGCTGTTTCACATGCTCTATTCTGAAAATAAACTTTTTTTTCTTCTATATATATCAGAAAGGAAAGAAACACGGGAAATGGGAAAAGGATACGCCTTTTTTTTTCTAATTACCACACTCGGGATAAAAATTGAGGACAGTGATGTAATTCAGCACGACCCTGCAGCCAGAAACCATACTTCATCATTGGCCATTTGGCTAGTAGATAAAACGGAGAGAACAGGGGTCATGTAGCATTTCCCTCTCATGAAGATCTAAAATCTTATGTTTCTCTTAGGGCTCTTTGAGGTGGTAATGTTCCACCACGGCTATTCCCGATGTCTTCCGTTCCCATAGGTTCTAACCTTTGCATTTTTTTTGGGAGGAATTCTAACCTTTGCATTGTTTCTTCTCTCATCCTCTACTCAATGTGTATATGTGACTATCTCCTATTTGATGTGCTAAGCTATTGTTGGCAATACCAAGAAGAAAAATCTACCAACGTCTTGAGATCAAATGGAGATAGGAAGGTTTGTAATCTGCTCGAATGAAGTTGTGGTGTTGTATATAAAGGGCAATGACCAAAATTTCACTATTGATGGACACAAAGGTTGGTTGTCATTCTTTGTTTTACCATGAGATAAATGGCATGGGTTGCACTCCGGGTCATAAAAAAAATGGATGCATATAGATAATTTCATTATTGGACCGCCCTGACCCATTGGGCTAGCTTTGTCACTGGTTGCACTGGCTGTGATATATAGTACTCCCTCTGTGCAGGTGTATAGGGCATACGCATAGTTCTAGGTCATCGATTTGACAAACTAAATATGTGTTATACGTCATAAAAAATATATCATTATATTTATATTGGGGTGCGGTTTCTAAATATATGTTTTTTGTCAAATGCAATCTATATTTAGCTAGTTAAATTACCGACCTAGAACTACGCGCAAGCCCTATACATCCGGACGGAGGTAGTAACTAAAGGGGATAATTACATTCATGCCCTTTGTCGAGTCACCCTAGACAGTTTTGTCGCTTGTGTTACGAGGGTGCTCAGTTTCGCCCCTATAAAAGTATATGCACCCTTTGTATCATCCCTATGTTTTCTGCTCAGAAGCCTTTAATCGTTATCTTGGTTCAAAGTACGCCTGGGTAATTGCAATATGGGCCATGTCACATACATGTTGTACCCATCAAGAAAATAAAACAAAAGAAATTAATATACCCTCTTTCTCTCGTTTTGTTCTCATAGGTTCTAAATTTGTAGTGTCGTTCTCATAGGCATACCAAAAAATGCTTGCCAAACCCACAAGTCCCTTGATGCCACTACTTCTAGTATATGGTGGCATTTCTGGTGTGGCATTTGTCGTGGAATTGTCACCGCAGTTGTCCTAGCAGAAGGACTTAGTCGTGGAGCCATCGCGATGAGGTTAGCTTAAAGGGGTTAAACGGGACAAAGGATACAAGGAGTTTATACTGGTTCGGCCCCTTGAGGTGAAGGTAAAGGCCTAATCCAGTTTGAGGTGGTATTGCTTATGTTTTGATTACCAGGGAGCGAATACGCTTGACCTAGCTTTCGATCTATTGTTTCTTGCCCTAAGCCGCCGTCGGGTCGTCCCTTTATATACACAAGTTGACGCCCAGCGGCTCACGGAGTCCCGGCCGGCTCATAAACAACGTGTCCGACTCGGTGACTAATTACACTTGCCTTACAATACAAGTCATACATATATGGCGGTTTACACTTATGGGCCTTAAGTCGCCTTTGGGCTTCGGGCCTTTAGCAAGTCTACTTCATGAACCGCCATCTTCAACATCTTCATGGGCTTTGTCTTGATAAACCACCATTGGTATAACCCGGCCCCTCCTGGACGGGTCATACCCAATAGTCATATCCCCATATTAGGTCGCAGGTTGATTTAAACGTGTTCATGTCAATCTTCAACACTTAGAAAAAATCCTTCTTCACTTATTCTTGCGAGGCCCTGTAACCCACCGTGACGTCGTCACCTAGGATTGTGGTAACCCGCCATGACATCACCTGTCATTAATGTTACACAAAGCCCAAGTCTTAATATATCCTCTCTTTTAATGAACCTCCAAAAATCGAGGCGTCTGTGATGTTGCATATCCATTTTTTGGCCTCCTCGATTCCCACGCATACCGCTTATCCTTTCGACGTCCAGTGGTCCCTTTCACTTTCCCCCCTTGCCTCTTTGTCTCTGTCTTCCACCTCGCGTCGCCTCAGCACTCGAGCTCCGCCGCCACCGTCGACCTTCGCCACTGCCTCAACAACGGCCGCTGCATCAACCTGATTTGACCAGAATTCGTCCGTGCGCTTCCGCTGTTTAATTGCTCTGGTGAGTTCTCCTCCTTCCTTTTCCCATAGATCCCATTAGGTTTTCCTGCGAGTTCGTCGGAGTTCATCGTCGTTCTATGCTGTAACTTGTGCTTTTGATTCGAACTTGGTACCTCTCCTGCGCGGTGGTAGTCGTAGCACTTATTTTAGCTATTAGGGCATCTCCTTTTGCATAGAAAACCCGATCTGGACTTTATGAACTGCTCAAGCACCGTAATTTACGTCTAAATATTTTTCCATTATCTGAAGTGCCGCAGATCCGAAATCATAGCATCAATCTGTGAAACCTGTTTTCGCAACACTTAGCAATTTTTCCTTTCTCGGATATGTACTTCAATAACTGTGTGGGCGGCTTAACTTAGAAATAGTAACCCGCCAGGTACCATTAGTCCCCTCTTAAGCCGCCAATAGCTCGTCTTTATAACTTCAATGGCAATCTCCGGCTTAACCATATAATCTTGAACCGGCATAATCTTTCTTTCAGATCATTGGGAAAATGGCAAAGACATACACTTCTTGCAACTGGGTCCAATCTCGGGTTACTGAAGAAGAGCTGAACAATTTTGTTGCCACTAGCACCTTAGCCAAGAAAGAGGACATCCATTGGAGGGCCCCTGGTGAAGAAATTCCTCCTAAACCCAAAGATGGAGAAGTGATTGTTTTCGCTGACCACTTGAGTCGGTGGTTCAGCCCACCCGGCTCAAAGTTTTTCCGTGATGTGCTTCATTTTTTCCAACTTCATCCTCAAGATATTGGACCCAACTCCGTGCCCAATATTTGCAACTTCCAAGTGTTCTATGAAGCTTATCTTCAAGAGGATCCCACAGTTGATTTATTCAGAAAATTCTACTATTTAAACCGTCAGACAGAGTTTGTTGACGGGCCCAACACCGAACTTGGCGCGGTTTCAATTCAAGAGGAAAGAAGTCAGCTTCCCCCATGCTAAGCCGCATAGTCACCCCAAAGAATGGAACCAAACTTGGTTCTATTGTCAAGATACATCTCCAGCTGGCGAGAATCCTCTGTTGGGTTATCGTGATCAACGACTTAGTAGCACACATCCACTCCCCTCACGGCTCAGTGCGAAGGAATGGGCCAAATATGCGTCAACATTTTCAAAGCTCAGAGCCCTTATGGCCAACGGCTTAACTGGCGTCGACTTTGTCCGGTGCTGGTTGTCTTGGAGTATCTTGCCATTAAGCCGTTGCCCTGGCTTAATGTGCGAATACACTGGCGATGTAAAAGATCCCCAGCGCCACTGTGACATTCAACTGTCTGATGCAGAAATCACTAAGGCCACCAAGAAATTGCTGAATGAACCTTTAAAGGAGCGCAATAAAACATGACTTGGTCCTTTCAGTACCTTCAACAAGTCGCCAGCCGTAAGTTTTGCACATCTTCCGCTTAGTCAATAGTTTCAATAATTATGCTCATTTATGATCTTTTTGACCTTAATAGGGTGATTCTCCATTTTGGAAGAAGAAACCGCAAGACAAGCCGGCCAAACCGGCTCGTACCAAAACCAAGGCCACCAAGAAGCCTGCCAAGAAGAAGACCACCGAGTCCGCCGAGTTAAACATTCATGATGACGATGATGATAATGAGTCAGAGGTAGAACTTGACTCTCTTGGCTCCTTTTTATACGTCTCATTGACAATGATTGTTATCAAGACGACACAGGGGCCAGCCGTGCAGGTGACGCAGAGGTAATTATTCTTTCCTACGGCTCAGAACCTCTGCTAACATAGAAAACCCGACAAGCAAGCCGGAAAATAAGCTTTTCTCACCCTCTAGCTCACTTGGATCCCAACTTTCTTTTGAAGAAATAGCAACACGAAGCTCGCCGCACCACCCGGCATAGTGGCGGCGTGATTACTTCCTCCATCTTACCAAACACACTGGTTCGCAAACGCCGCCCAGAGGTCTTACATATTTCTGACATACTTTATCCCAAGGCGGGTCATTTCCAACAACCTCTTAACCCGTCTGATTCAAACTATCAGGGGACTTCTCATTCCTCCTCTTGCGAGTCAACAGGAACGCAAATCCCAGCTTTCAAAACTGTACCTGGGTAAGGATATATTTTAATCATTCACACCTTATGCTTGATCATTATACTGACCTCTTTACACTTCTTATTTTCAGGGGCCAAGCCAAACCCAGCAAGAAGGCAAAATTGAATAAGCCGGTCGACGACTCCAACCCGTCTGAACCGGAAAAACAACACTCAGAACCTTCAAATCCAATTGCTGAGGCCACCCTTGACGATCCACCACCACAAGACCATGAAATCTCCCTAGATGATATGGATGTTGAGCCGGCTATCTCTAAGCCGCCAAGCCCAATTAAGCCTGCTGAAGAGAAGAATGATGATGTTGTCGTCACTTGATTTGGATTCACAGCCCCGGGTCAACCTACTGTCTTATCCAAGCACAACGCTAAGGAAGAAATTTCTGCTGAAGATAAAGGCAAGTGGAAGGTAGACTTGTAGAGCTACACCCATTTCAGTGCCCAAGATATCCACTCTGGTTACTTGAACCGTCTGTACACGAGCTGTGACTTTGAAACCGGCTTAGTAAACTTGATGAAGGAGCGCTATGAGGTAAATGCCGCAGCTCCTTTTTTATATGAATATGCTTCCCTTAGCCGTCAAGTTTATTGGACATTATAGAGTAGAATGTTCTGTAAACTTCAATAGTTGCATAGATCAAATCCAGTAGCCCCCAAGGGCCAGTTTATGCTTTCAATATGAACCGGGACTTATAATACCAGTACTTCAACTTTGCATGTGTAGCCCTCAAGGGCCGTCCTAACAAATATGTTAAACCGAGACTTTAACTAGCAAGAATCAACATTGCATCCGTAGCCCCCAAGGGTCAGCTTAACAAGTATGTCAAGTCGAGACTAGTCATCTTGCAGGAAATCAATAATCCAATTCATAGTCTCTATAAGCCGAATCACAATTATTTGTCCGGGTCAGCAAACAAGCTTGTCTTGAAACAAAGATCAATATGCATTAGCCCCCAAGTGCCGAGGATAATACTTGTATTGTGCTTGGGACTTTAGAAAGTTTTTAAGAAGCAATAGACATTAGCCCCCAAGTGCCAAGTATAATACTTGTATTGTGCTTGGGACTTCACAAATCATCATGATCATAATGCCTTCCATGTTTGCATACATCACAGGCTGAACTGACCAAAAAGGATGCATGGCTGAATGATTTGAAGGCCAATGTGAAGACCCACTAAGCCGAAACATCCAAGGCAAAAATAGAATTGAAAACTGCTTTGGAGAATATTGAACAAATGAAGCAAAATTTCAATGCTGAAAAAGATGGTTGGGAAACTGAAAAGGCGGCTCTGTTGAAGAGAGCAGATGATGCTGAAGTGGCACTTAAGCCGGTGACTGAAGAGTTATCCGGCTTAAAGCAACATATTAATATCATGTCGTCGGCCATCTTTGGTAAGTAGAAAAACATGTCTCCTTTGTACCTCAAGAATCACATTGTGAATATCTGTCGGTTTACTCATAATTTTACTGATATAGGTTCACGGAGTGCAAAGTTGGGTTCAGACATGCGCGTACGGCTTAAGGCTGTCTACACTCTTGTAGAACAGTTATATACTAGTGCTCAACGAACCATTGCTGCTATGCTGCACAAGAAAACTCCCTCAACACTTATCAAAGATACACTGAAGCAGTTATCTGTATTGCCCAAAAGGATTAATGATTTAAAACAGGGAGCTGCCAGATCCGGCGCCTTAACTGCCTTAAGCTGGGCAAAGGCATGGCAAGCTGATCTTGACCCAGAAGATTTGACCAACGGCTGCCCCAGTGTTAAAGAAGATGGATCTGCCTTCAGTGCTGACGATTTTGCAGAGATAGAAAGAGCCATGCGTCCCTTAGAAAGCAAGCTGGTTGACGAAACCAGTCTATCTTCATACTAGGCGGCTTATGATGCTGACAACAAGAGAGTTAGTGCGTCGGTTCATGAGCCAGAAGATCTTATCCCTCCGATTCGTAAGCACACCTTCGCTCCTGACATTGATCCATCCAATCTTATTGATGATGAAGCTGTGTTTGGAGCGTTGACCGGTATCAACTGGGCTATGCCTGACTTCCAGCTAATGGATAAGCAAGGAGCTGCTGAAGATGAAGAAGAGGTGCAGGAAGACCCGAAGGCTTCAACCCGCCATCAGCCATAAGCCAATTTATTAAGCAGGATACTTTGTTGTACTGATATCGTCAAAAGACTTATGCTTGTTGGGCCATTAGATGCCTTGTAATAGGCTAGTTACATTTTGACTTGTCGTGCCATCGAGCACGTTTTGTTTTGCATCACACTGTTGATCCGCCAATTTAAGATCTGCCACTGATGCTTATAATATCATCAATTTGAGTCTGTTCCTGCACACAAATAGATCAAAAGTGCCCTGGCGGTTTACCGCAGGACGGGTCATAATGCCCCATATAAAACCACTGGCGACTAAAACAGTCCATGACCAGGGCCAATTTAATCATAACCATATATAATCATAACAAAAATATCATACCTGTGATATTTGCTCACACTGTCGGCTTATCATACCAGTGCAATAAGGGTGACAACCCAAAAGATTAAGTGCATAATGCCTTGTTCAATTTGACATATATCGCCGGCTTACAACGCTGTATGCAGCAAGGGGTAGTATCCCAAAACTTAGAGCACAACGCTTCCAAGTATATAAGATCATCATACACTGGCGACTTATAGTCCAAAACCAGGATGGGTTAATAAACACCGGGTAATTTCATATATGAACCATAAGGCATCATAGCCCTCATTGGTTTGCAACAATGTATTAACATGTCAAAAAAGATGAACCTCAAAAAATTGTCAAATATAAATCAGAAGATAAAAACAAGGCTTTTCATAGGCTGCCAAGCCTTCAAATCAAGTGCTTTCAAAGGGCCGCACAGCCGCTGATTTCAACCTTCATGAAAACCTTATAAGTCGGGCCTCACATGACCAATCATAGTTTTAACTTTGAAAAGTTCAGAGTCTGTATAAGATTGACTTGTCAAAAGTACGGTGGGTCATTCCAGCCAATCTGGGCGGACTGGCAGACTTAAAAAGGCAGGACAACCCGGGTTTTTAGGTGAATACACCTGGCTTCCAAGCCTATTACAAGGGTCACAAAAACTCTTGTCCGTTGAACAAAGAGCCCCCAAGTAACATTTCATTCCAGGCATATAAGCCAGATCAACAAGGGTAGTCATAGCTATGCTCAATGAGCCGGAAGCCCCCAAGTGTTTTGTAATCATGGCGTATAGGCCAGACCAAAAGGGTAGTCATAGCTATACTCAGTGAGCAGGAAGCCCCTAAATGATCATGACAATAAAGAGTCATTATTCTCAGAAATGAAATGACAGAGGCCCTGAATTATCAGGGATGCCGGCTTTATTATATTCATCATAATATATACATTGTCATAATATGTACATCTCAAGAGACGGTGGCTCAGGTATAATAGGGCCGAAGATGAGCAATATTCCACGGCCGGCGGATCTCCTCCTCCGACGTGCGTGAGTCCTTGTGGCCTCGAACATCGATAAGGTAGTATGACCAATTATTCAGATTCTGGCTGACCACAAAGGGCCCTTCCCAAGGCGGGGATAGCTTGTGCTTATCAGTTTGATCCTGGATAAGCCGGAGCAACAAATCACCTTCCTGAAAAGTTTTGGTTTTAACCCGGCGGTTGTGATAACAGCGCAGATCTTGCTGGTAAATTGCTGAACGAGCCGCCGGAAGGTCACACTCCTCATCCAACAGGTCAAGTGCATACCGACATGTGTTTTCATTATCAGCTTCAACATAAGCCGCCACACGAGGCGAATCATGACGGATGTCACTAGGGAGAACCGTCTCTGCTCCGTAAACCATGAAGAAAGGCGTGTAACTCGTAGATCTGTTAGGGGTGGTATTGATGCTCCATAACACTGAGGGTAACTCCTCACCCAACAACCCGGTGTCCTCTGCAAAGGGACCATGATCCGGGGCTTGATGCCTCGCAAAATTTCTTGATTGGCTCTCTCGGCTTGACCATTAGACTGAGGGTCGGCCACTGATGATACATCAAGGCGAATATGCTCACGTTGACAAAACTCTTTCATAGCACCCTTTGACAGATTAGTGTCGTTGTCAGTTATAATGCTGTGGGGAAAACCAAAACAGAAAATCACCTTTTTGATAAATTGAACCGTCGTCGCCGCGTCACACTTACTGACCGGCTCTGCTTCCACCCACTTTGCAAATTTGTCAACCGCCACCAAAATATGGGTGTTTTTATCCTTGGACCTTTTGAAAGGCCCAACCATATCGAGCCCCTAGACTGCAAATGTCCAAGCAATTGGAATCATCCTCAACTCTTGAGCCGGCACGTGAGCCCGTCATGAAAATCTCTGACAACCATCACACTTACTGACCAAATCTTCTGCATCAGCATGAGCCATTAGCCAGTAAAATCCATGAAGGAAAGCCTTGGCTACGCAAGAGACTTAGAGCCGGCATGATGACCACAATCTCCTTCATGAATCTCTCATAAAATTTCATAGCCTTCCTCAGGAGAAACGCAGCGTTGAAATGCCCCTGTGATGCTGCGATGATGCAACTCTCCATTGACAATAGTCATTGACTTGGACCGTCGGGTTATCTTCCTGGCCAAAGTTTCATCCTCAGGTAACTCTCCCCAGGTCATATAAGCCAAATATGGAACTGTCCAATCAGGAATAGCATGAAGAGCCGCCACCAGTTGTGCTTCTGGATCTGGAATAGCAAGATCCTCCTTTGTAGGCAATTTGACTGAAGGGTTATGCAGAATATCCAGGAAAGTGTTAGGTGGCACCGACTTACGTTGGGACCCTAACTGGCTTAAAGAATCATCCGCCTCATTTTTCCTATGATCAACATGTTCAACCTGATAACCCTTGAAATGACCCGCGATAGCATCAACCTCTCGACGATAAGCCACCATGAGTGGATCCTTGGAATCCCAAGTGCCAGAAACTTGCTGAGCTACCAGATCTGAGTCGCCGAAACACCTCACCTGGCTTAAGTTCATATCCTTAGCCATCCGAAGACCATGGAGCAAAGCCTCATATTCAGCTGCATTGTTAGTACAAGGAAACATCAACAGGAGAACATAGGAAATTTTATCACCTCGTGGGGAAGTCAAAACAACTCCAGCCCCCGAGTACTCCAACTGCCTGGATCCATCAAAGTGAATAGTCCAATATATGTTATCAAGCTTCTCCTCTGGCATCTGCAACTCTATCCGATCATTGATAAAATCCACAAGTCCTTGAGACTTGATGGCTGTGCGAGGCACATACTTCAAACCATGAGGACCAAGCTCAATGGCCCATTTTGCTATCTGACCTGTGGCTGAAGGAAATATGCCCTAGAGGCAATAATAAAGTTATTATTTATTTCCTTATATCATGATAAATGTTTATTATTCATGCTAGAATTGTATTAACCGGAAACATAATACATGTGTGAATACATAGACAAACAGAGTGTCACTAGTATGCCTCTACTTGACTAGCTCGTTAATCAAAGATGGTTAAGTTTCCTAGCCATAGACATGAGTTGTCATTTGATTAACGGGATCACATCATTAGGAGAATGATGTGATTGACATGACCCATTTCGTTGGCTTAGCACTCGATCGTTTAGTGTGTTGCTATTGCTTTCTTCATGACTTATACATGTTCCTATGACTATGAGATTATGCAACTCCCGTTTACCGGAGGAACACTTTGTGTGCTACCAAACGTCACAACGTAACTGGGTGATTATAAAGGAGCTCTACAGGTGTCTCCAAAGGTAGATGTTGGGTTAGCGTATTTCGATATTAGGATTTGTCACTCCGATTGTCGGAGATGTATCTCTGGGCCCTCTCGGTAATGCACATCACTTAAGCCTTGCAAGCATTGCAACTAATGAGTTAGTTGCGAGATGATGTATTACGGAACGAGTAAAGAGACTTGCCGGTAACGAGATTGAACTAGGTATTGAGATACCGACTATCGAATCTCGGGCAAGTAACATACCGATGACAAAGGGAACAACGTATATTATTATGCGGTCTGACCGATAAAGATCTTCGTAGAATATGTGGGAGCCAATATGAGCATCCAGGTTCCGCTATTTGTTATTGACTGGAGACATGTCTCGGTCATGTCTACATTGTTCTCGAACCGTAGGGTCCGCGCGCTTAAGGTTTCGATGACAGTTATATTATGAGTTTATGAATTTTGATGTACCGAAGGAGTTCGGAGTCCCGGATGAGATCGGTGACATGACGAGGAGTCTCGAAATGGTCGAGACGTAAAGATCGATATATTGGACGACTATATTCGGACATCGGAAAGGTTCTGAATGGTTCGGGTATTTTTCGGAGTAACGGGGAGTTACGGGAATACGGGGAAAAAGTATTGGGCCTTATTGGGCCATACGGGAAAGAGAGAGGGGCTGCCTAGGACAGGCCGCGCGCCCCCCAAGGCCTAGTCCGAATTGTACTAGGGGGAGGGGCTGCGCCCCCTCCTTCCTTCCCTTCTCCTTTCCCCTTCCTTGTCTCCTACTCCTACTACATGGAAGGACTGCTAGTTGGACTAGGAAAAGGGGAATCCTACTCCCGGTGGGAGTAGGACTCCCTAGGGCGCGCCATAGAGAGGGCCGGCCCTCGCCTCCTCCACTCCTTTATATACGGGGGCAGGGGGCACCCCATAGACACACATGTTGATCTTTGTGATCGTTCCTTAGCCGTGTGCGGTGCCCCCTTCCACCATATTCCACCTTGGTCATATCGCTGCGGTGCTTAGGCGAAGCCCTGCATCGGTAGAACATCACCATCGTCATCACGCCGTCGTGCTGACGGAACTCATCCCCGAAGCTTTGCTGGATCGGAGCCCGGCGAGCGTCATCGAGTTGAACGTGTGCTAAGAACTCGGAGGTGCCGGAGTAACGGTGCTTGGATCGGTCGAACCGGGAAGACGTACGACTACTTCCTCTACGTTGCGTCAACGCTTCCGCTTCGGTCTACGAGGGTACGTAGACAACACTCTCCCCTCTCGTTGTTATGCATCACCATGATCTTGTGTGTGCGTAGGAATTTTTTTTGAAATTACTACGTTCCCCAAAGTGGCATCCGAGCCTAGGTTTTTATGGTTTGATGTTATATGCACGAGTAGAACACAAGTGTGTTGTGGGCGATATAAGTCATACTGCCTACCAGCATGTCATACTTTGGTTCGGCGGTATTGTTGGATGAAGCGGCCCGGACCTACATTACGCGTACGCTTACGCGAGACTGGTTCTACCGCCGTGCTTTGCACACAGGTGGCTGGCGGGTGTCAGTTTCTTCAACTTTAGTTGAACCGAGTGTGTCTACGCCCGGTCCTTGCGAAGGTTAAAACGACATCAACTTGACAAACTATCATTGTGGTTTTGATGCGTAGGTGAGATTGGTTCTTGCTTAAGCCCGTAGCAGCCACGTAAAACTTGCAACAAACAAAGTAGAGGACGTCTAACTTGTTTTTGCAGGGCATGTTGTGATGTGATATGGTCAAGGCATGATGCTAAATTTTATTGTATGAGATGATCATGTTTTATAACTGAGTTATCGGCAACTGGCAGGAGCCATATGGTTGTCGTTTTATTGTATGCAATGCAATCGCCCTGTAATGCTTTACTTTATCACTAAGCGGTAGCGATAGTCGTAGAAGCATAAGATTGGCAAGACGACAACGATGCTACGATGGAGATCAAGGTGTCGCGCCGGTGACGATGGTGATCATGACGGTGCTTCAGAGATGGAGATCACAAGCAGAAGATGATGATGGCCATATCATATCACTTATATTGATTGCATATGATGTTTATCTTTCATACATCTTATTTTGCTTACTTCGACGGTAGCTTTATAAGATGATCTCTCACTAAATTATCAAGAAGTGTTCTCCCTGAGTATGCACCGTTGCCAAAGTTCGTCGTGCCCAGACACCACGTGATGATCGGGTGTGATAAGCTCTACGTCCATCTACAACGGGTGCAAGCCTGTTTTGCACACGCAGAATACTCGGGTTATACTTGACGAGCCTAGCATATGCAGATATGGCCTCGGAACACGGAGACCGAAAGGTCGAGCGTGAATCATATAGTAGATATGATCAACATAATGATGTTCACCATTGAAGACTAATCCATTTCACGTGATGATCGGTTATGGTTTAGTTGATTTGGATCACGTGATCACTTAGATGGTTAGAGGGATGTCTATCTAAGTGGGAGTTCTTAAGTAATATGATTAATTGAACTTTAATTTATCATGAACTTAGTCCTGGTAGTATTAGCATATCTATGTTCTAGATCAATAGCTCGCGTTGTTGCTTCCATATGTTTATTTTGATATGTTCCTAGAGAAAATTGTGTTGAAAGATGTTAGTAGCAATGATGCGGATTGGATGAGTGATCTGAGGTTTATCCTCATTGCTGCACAGAAGAATTATGTCCTTGATGCACCGCTAGGTGACAGACCTATTGCAGGAGCAGATGCAGACGTTATGAACGTTTGGCTAGCTCAATATGATGACTACTTGATAGTTTAAGTGCACCATGCTTAACAGCTTAGAATCGGGACTTCAAAGATGTTTTGAACATCATGGAGCATATGAGATGTTCCAGGAGTTGAAGTTAATATTTCAAGCAAATACCCGAGTTGAGAGATATGAAGACTCCAACAAGTTCTATAGCTAAAAGATGGAGGAGAATCGCTCAACTAGTGAGCATGTTCTCAGATTGTCTGGGTACTACAATCGCTTGAATCAAGTGGGAGTTAATCTTCCAGATAAGATAGTGATTGACAGAATTCTCTAGTCACCATCACCAAGTTAGTAGAATTTCGTGATAAACTATAATATGCAAGGGATGACGAAAGTAATTCCCAAGCTCTTCGTGATGCTAAAATCGACGAAGGTAGAAATCAAGAAAAACATCAAGTGTTGATGGTTAACAAGATCACTAGTTTCAAGAAAAGGGCAAAGGGAAAGAAGGGTAACTTCAAGAAGAACGGCAAGCAAGTTGCTGCTCAAATCCCAAGTCTGGACCTAAGCCTGAGACTAAGTGCTTCTACTGCAAAGGGACTGGTCACTGGAAGCAAAACTGCCCCAATTATTTGGCGGATAAGAAAGGATGGCAAAGTAAACAAAGGTATATTTGATATACATGTTATTGATGTGTACTTTACTAGTGTTTATAGCAACTCCTAAGTATTTGATACTAGTTCAGTTGCTATGATTAGTAACTTGAAACGGGAGTTGCAGAATAAACAGAGACTAGTTAAGGGTGAAGTGACGATGTGTGTTGGAAGTAGTTCCAAGATTGATAGGATCATCATCGCACACTCCCTATACTTTCGGGATTAGTGTGGAACCTAAATAAGTGTTATTTGGTGTTGAGCATGAATATGATTTGATCATGTTTATTGCAATACGGTTATTCATTTAAGTTAGAGAACAATTGTTGTTCTGCTTACATGAATAGAACCTTCGATGGTCATACACCCAACGAAAATAGTTCGTTGGATCTCGATCGTAGTGATACACATATTCATAATATTGAAGCCAAAAGATGCAAAGTTAATAATGATAGTGCAACTTATTTGTGGCACTGCCGTTTAGGTCATATTGGTGTAAAGCGCATGAAGAAACTCCATGCTGATGGGATTTTGGAATCACTTGATTATGAATCACTTGATGCTTGCGTACCATGCCTTATGGGTAAGATGACTAAAACTCCGTTCTCCGGAACAATGGAGCAAGAAACTGACTTGTTGGAAAATATACATACTGATGTATGCGATCTGATGAGTGTTGAGGCTCGCGACAAGTATCATTATTTTCCGACCTTCACAGATGATTTGAGCAGATATGGGTATATCTACTTGATGAAACACAAGTCTGAAACATTTGAAAAGTTCAAAGAATTTCAGAGTGAAGTGGAAAATCATCGTGACAAGAAAATAAGGTTTCCACAATCTGATCACGGAGACGAATATTTGAGTTACGAGTTTGGTCTTCAATTAAAACAATGTGGAATAGTTTCACAAACTCATGCCACCTGGAACACCACAGCATAATGGTGTGTCCGAACGTCATAACCGTACTTTGTTGGATATAATACAATCTATGATGTTTCTTACCGATTTACCAATATCGTTTTGGGATTATGCATTAGAGACAGTTGCATTCACGTTAAATAGGGCACCATCTAAATCCGTTGAGACGACACAATCTGAACTGTGGTTTGGCAAGAAACCAAAGTTGTCGTTTCTTAAAATTTGGGGTTGCAATGCTTATATGAAAAAGTTTCATCCTTATAAGCTCAAACCCAAATCGAAGAAATGTGTCTTCATAGGATACCCAAAGGAGACAGTTGGGTACACCTTCTATCACAGATCTGAAGGCAAGATATTTGTTGCTGAGAATGGATCCTTTCTAGAGAAGGAGTTTCTCTCGATAGAAGTGAGTGGGAGGAAAGTAGAACTTGATGAGGTAACTGTACCTGCTCCCTTATTGGAAAGTAGTTCGTTACAGAAATCTGTTCTTGTGACTACTACACCAATTAGTGAGGAAGCTAATGATGATGATCATGTAAATTCAGATCAAGTTACTACCGAATCTCTTAGGTAAACCAGAGTGAGATCCGCACCAGAGTGGTACGTTAATCCTGTTCTGGAAGTCATGTTACTAGACCATGAAGAACTTACGAACTATGAGGAAGCGATGATGAGCCCAGATTCCGAGAAATGGTTTGAGGCCATGAAATCTGAGATATGATCCATGTATGAGAACAAAGTATGGACTTCGATGGATTTGCCCGATGATCGGCAAGTCATAGAAAATAAATGGATCTTCAAGAGGAAGACGGACGCTGATAGTAGTGTTACTATCTACAAAGCTAGAATTGTCGCAAAAGATTTTCGACAAGTTCAAGGTGTTGACTACGATGAGAGTTTCTCACTCGTATCTATGCTTAAGTCTGTCCGAATCATGTTAGCAATTGCCGTATTTTATGAAATCCAGCAAATGGATAAACAAAACTGCATTCCTTAATGGTTTTATTAAAGAAGAGTTGTATACGATGCAACTAGAAGGTTTTGTCGATCCTAAAGGTGTTAACAAAATATGCAAGCTCTAGCGATCCATCTATGGACTGGTGCAAGCATCTCGGAGTTGGAATATACTCTTTGATAAATTGATCAAAGCATATAGTTTTATACAGACTTGCGGTGAAGCCTGTATTTACAAGAAAGTGAGTGGGAGCAATACAACATTTCTGATAAGTATATGTAAATGACATATTGTTGATCAGAAATAATGTAGAATTATTCTGCGAAGCATAAAGGAGTATTTGAAAGGAGTTTTTCAAAGAAGAACCTCGGTGAAGCTGCTTACATATTAAGCATCAAGATCTATAGAGATAGATCAAGACGCTTGATAAGTTTTCAATGAGTACATACCTTGACAAGATTTTGAACTAGTTCAAAATGGAACAGTCAAAGAAAGAGTTCTTGCCTGTGTTACAAGGTGTGAAATTGAGTAAGACTCAAAGCCCGACCACGGGAGAAGATAGAAAAAGAATGAAAGTCATTCCCCATGCCTCAGCCATAGGTTCTATAAAGTATGCCATGCTGTGTACCAGATCTATTGTATACCCTACACTAATTTTGGCAAGGGAGTACAATAGTGATCTAGGAGTAGATCACTGGACAGCGGTCAAAATTATCCTTAGTGAAATAAGGATATGTTTCTCGATTATGGACGTGAAAAAAAAGGTTCGTCGTAAAGGGTTACATTGATGCAAATTTTGACACTGATCTAGATGACTCTAAGTCTCAATCTAGATACATATTGAAAGTGGGAGCAATTAGGTAGAGTAGCTCCGTGCAGAGCATTGTTGACATAGAAATTTGCAAAATACATACGGATCAGAATATGGCAGACCCGTTGACTAAGATTCTCTCACAAGCAAAACATGATCACAGCTTAGTACTCTTTGGGTGTTAATCACATAGCGATGTGAACTAGATTACTAAATCTAGTAAACCCTTTGGGTGTTAATCACATGGTGATGTGAACTATTAGTGTTAAATCACATGGCGATGTGAACTAGATTATTGACTCTAGTGCAAGTGGGAGACTGAAGGAAATATGCCCTAGAGGTATTTCCTTATATCATGATAAATGTTTATTATTCATGCTAGAATTGTATTAACCGGAAACATAATACATGTGTGAATACATAGACAAACAGAGTGTCACTAGTATGCCTCTACTTGACTAGCTCGTTAATCAAAGATGGTTAAGTTTACTAGCCATAGACATGAGTTGTCATTTGATTAACGGGATCACATCATTAGGAGAATGATGTGATTGACATGACCCATTTCGTTGGCTTAGCACCCGATCGTTTAGTGTGTTGCTATTGCTTTCTTCATGACTTATACATGTTCCTATGACTATGAGATTATGCAACTCCCATTTACCGGAGGAACACTTTGTGTGCTACCAAACGTCACAACGTAACTGGGTGATTATAAAGGAGCTCTACAGGTGTCTCCAAAGGTAGATGTTGGGTTAGCGTATTTCGAGATTAGGATTTGTCACTCCGATTGTCGGAGAGGTATCTCTGGGCCCTCTCGGTAATGCACATCACTTAAGCCTTGCAAGCATTGCAACTAATGAGTTAGTTGCGAGATGATGTATTACGGAACGAGTAAAGAGACTTGCCGGTAACGAGATTGAACTAGGTATTGAGATACCGACTATCGAATCTCGGGCAAGTAACATACCGATGACAAAGGGAACAACGTATATTGTTATGCGGTCTGACCGATAAAGATCTTCGTAGAATATGTGGGAGCCAATATGAGCATCCAGGTTCCGTTATTGGTTATTGACTGGAGACATGTCTCGGTCATGTCTACATTGTTCTCGAACCGTAGGGTCCGGACGCTTAAGGTTTCGATGACAGTTATATTATGAGTTTATGAGTTTTGATGTACCAAAGGAGTTCGGAGTCCCGGATGAGATCGGGGACATGACGAGGAGTCTCGAAATGGTCGAGACGTAAAGATCGATATATTGGACGACTATATTCGGACATCGGAAAGGTTCTGAATGGTTCGGGTATTTTTCGAAGTAACGGGGAGTTAAGGGAATACGGGGAAAAAGTATTGGGCCTTATAGGGCCATACGGGAAAGAGAGAGGGCCTGCCTAGGGCAGGCTGCGCGCCCCCCAAGGCCTAGTCCGAATTGGACTAGGGGGAGGGGCTGCGCCCCCTCCTTCCTTCCCTTCTCCTTTCCCCTTCCTTGTCTCCTACTCCTACTACATGGAAGGACTCCTAGTTGGACTAGGAAAAGGGGAATCCTACTCCGGATGGGAGTAGGACTCCCTAGGGCGCGCCATAGAGAGGGCCGGCCCTCCCCTCCTCCACTCCTTTATATACGGGGGCAGGGGGCACCCCATAGACACACAAGTTGATCTTCGTGATCGTTCCTTAGCCGTGTGCGGTGCCCCCTTCCACCATATTCCACCTCGGTCATATCGCTGCGGTGCTTAGGCGAAGCCCTGCGTCGGTAGAACATCATCATCGTCATCACGCCGTCGTGCTGACGGAACTCATCCCCGAAGCTTTGCTGGATCGGAGCCCGGGGAGCGTCATCGAGCTGAACGTGTGCTAAGAACTCGGAGGTGCCGGAGTAACGGTGCTTGGATCGGTCGGACTGGGAAGACGTACGACTAATTCCTCTACGTTGCGTCAACGCTTCCGCTTCGGTCTACGAGGGTACGTAGACAACACTCTCCCCTGTCGTTGCTATGCATCACCATGATCTTGTGTGTGCGTAGGAAATTTTTTGAAATTACTACGTTCCCCAACAGTGGCTTCTCTGTTTTGAATGATATCCCCTAAAGGAGCAGAACTAACCACAGTGATATGATGACCCAAAAAATACTGCTTAAGCTTCCGGCTAGCCATGAACACCCCATATACAAGATTCTGCCAATGTGGATACCTCTGCTTGGACTCAATAAGCACTTCACTGATGTGGTAAACCGACCGTTGAACCGGATGCTCCTTGCCTGACTCCTTCCTATCCACCACATAGGCGACACTGACAGCTCGGCTATTGGCGGCCACATATAACAACAAAGACTCTTTATCAATGGGAGCAGCAAGAACCGGCGACACATCCAACTGTTTCTTCAAGGCCTCAAACGCCTGATTAGTAGCATCACTCCAAACAAAATGATCTGTCTTCTTCATTATCTGGTAAAGAGAGATGACCTTCTCACCCAACCGGCTTATGAACCGACTTAAAGCGGCAATACGACCTGCCAGACGCTGAACATCGTTGATACACGCCGGCTTAGACAAAGAAGTAATAGCCTTAATTTTTTCCGGGTTAGCTTCAATACCCCGTTCAGAAACCAGAAAGCCCAAGAGCTTGCCTGCTGGCACACCAAAAAAACACTTGGTCGGGCTAAGCATAATCTTGTAGACCCGAAGATTGTCAAAGGTCTTTTTCAAATCATCTATCAAGGTCTCCTTCTTTCTGGACTTCACCACAATATCATCCACGTAAGCATGAACATTGCGTCCAATCTGATCATGAAGGCAATTTTGCACACATCGCTAGTAAGTCGCCTCGACACTCTTGAGCCCAAAAGGCATCGACACATAACAGAAGGCTCCAAAAGGAGTGATGCAAGCTGTCTTCTCCTAGTCCTCAACCGCCATCTTGATCTGATGATAACCAAAATAAGCATCCAAAAAACTCAAACCCTCACAACCTGCCGTAGCATCAATAATTTGGTCAATACGGGGGAGAGCAAAAGGATCGGCCGGACAAGCCTTGTTTAAGTCTGTGTAATCCACACACATACGCCAAGTGTCATTCTTCTTAAGTACAAGCACCGGGTTAGCCAACCACTCAGGATGAAAGACTTCAATAATGAACCCAGCCACCAAGAGCCGGGCCACTTCTTCACCAATGGCTTTACGCCTCTCTTCATTAAAGCGACGAAGGAATTACTTGACCGGTTTAAACTTTGGATCAATATTAAGAGTATGCTCAGCGAGTTCTCTCAGTACACCTGGCATGTCTAAAGGCTTCCATGTAAAGATGTCCCGGTTCTCACGGATGAACTCGATGAGCGTGCTTTCCTATTTCGGATCTAGATTAGCACTGATGCTGAACTGCTTGGATGAGTCGCCAGGAACAAAGTCAACTAGTTTAGTGTCATCCGCCGATTTAAACTTCAACAAGGGGTCATGCTCTGTGATTGGCTTCTTCAAAGATGTCATATCCGCCGGGCCAACATTATCCTTGTAAAATTTCAATTCCTCTGTTGCACAAACAGACTCAGCGTAAGTAACATCACCTTCTTCACACTCCAAAGGTATCTTGCGACTTCCATGCACCGTGATAGTGCCCTTGTGACCCGGCATCTTAAGCTACAAATAAACATAACACGGCCTCACCATAAATTTAGCATAAGCCGGCCGTCCAAATAGAGCATGATACGGGCTCTGGATTATAACAACTTCAAATGTTAAAGTCTCCGCTCTGGAATCGTGTTCATCCCCAAAGGCTACTTCCAAAGCAATCTTGCCGACTAGGTATGCTGACTTACTAGGCGCCACTCCATGGAAAACAGTATTGGACAGTTTAAGATTTTTGTCAGTTAATCCCATGCGACAGAAAGTATCATAGTAAAGGATATTGATGTTGTTGCCTCCGTCCATGAGTACCTTAGTGAACTTGTACCCTCCGACCTGAGGCGCCACCACCAGCGCCAGGTGACCCGGATTATCAACCCGGGGCGGGAGATCCTCACGACTCCACACGATGGGCTGCTCAGACCATCGCAAGTAATGGGGAATCGCCGGCTCAATGGCGTTCACTGCCCTTTTATGGAGCTTCTGATCCCGTTTGCATAAACTCGTGGTGAAGACGTGGTAATGCCCACTATTCAACTGCTTCGGGTTGTTCTGATAACCAGACTGCTGCTACTGATTCCCCTGACCGACTGTTGATTAAAACCACCTTGATTGCCTTGGCCCTAGAAACCGGAATTAGAACCGCCATCACCGTAACCCGGACCATGAGAACCGGAACCTGAGCCGCCGCCCGGCCCATGATTGTTCTGGAAAAGATTGGAATTTTTGTACTCCTTCATAATGAAACAATCCTTCCAGAGGTGAGCGGCCGGTTTTTCCCGTGTACCATGCTTCGGGCAGGGCTGATTTAGCGGCTCCTCAAGGTTGAAACCTGGCCCCCCAAACCGAGGAGGTGGCTTTCCCTTACAACGCTGACCATTATTCTGCGTATTTGTGTTAGCCACAAAATCCAAACTATTATCAGCCTTGCGCTTACCATTGCCTCCCTAACTCGCTGGGTTATGCTGTTGCCCTTTGGTGTTGCTACTCATCTTTCCCTTTCCCTGCTTTTCATCATCGGACTCGGGGTCCTTGGTACTGTCAGAGTCAGCATACTTAACCAAAACCGCCATTAGCTCCCCCATGTCACTGTAGTGGCGCTTGAGCCGCCCTAGCTTCTGCTTAAGGGGCATAAAACGACAATTCTTTTCTAACATCAAGACTGCTGAGCCGACATTGATACGATCCAATGAGTGCAGGATAGTTGAGACCCGGCGTACCCAATGGGTTGTTGACTCGCCCTCTTCTTGGACATAGGAGTCCAAATCCACAATCGACATAGGCTGCTTGCACATCTTTAATATTATGGATAAACCGGGCTTTTAACTCGGCCCATGATCCAATGGAGTTGGTGGTAATTCTGTTTTAACATTGCAATGTCTTTTTCGATGACGAACGGGGTGCCGGGGGGTGGTTGAAGTAACGATGTCCGGCGGCATGGCTTGGGCCCGGCGCAGAAGGAACTAGACACAGCAAAGCATGCAACACGAAAAAGAAAAAAAAACAAACGAAACTAATATAGCCAGTCACGAGTTTGAATCATCGGCTGTTTCACCTGTTCTGCTCTAAAAATAAACTTTTTTTTCTTCTATATCAAAAAGGAAAGAAAAACAGGAGATGGAAAAAAAAGATGCACCCTTTATTTGTTTTCCTGATTACCACACACCAGAATCATTCCAGGAGAGTGAGTCAGTACGGGAGGTCAGCACGGCGCCACGGTCACATACATTACTACTGCACATCATTAGCCATTTGGCTAGTAAATAAAACGGAGAGAACAGGGGCCATGTAGCATTTCCCTCTCAGGAAGACCTAAAATCTTATATTTCTGTTAGGGCTCTTTGAGGCGGAAATGCTGCACCATAGCTATTCCTGATGTCTTCCATTGCCATAGGTTCTAACCTTTGCATTGTTTCTTCTCTCATCCTTTACTCGATGTGCATATGTGACTATCACCTATTTGATGTACTAAGCTCTTGTTGCCAATATTAAGAAGAAAAATATGCCAACGTCTTGAGATCAAATGGAGATAGGAAGGTTGTAATCTGCTCGAATGAAGTTCCGGAAGCAAAGGTTGGTAATCATTCATTGGTTTCCCATGAGCTGAATGGCATGGGTTGCACTTAGGGGCATAAATAAATATAAATGAATGTGTATAAATACTTTCGTTATTGGACCACCTTGACCCATTGGGCTAGCTTCACCACTGGTTGCACTGGCTGTGATAGTAACTAAAAGGGATAATTACAGTCATGCCTTTAGTTTAGTCACCTTAGACAGTTTTGTCGCTTGTTTGCGAGGGTGCTCAGTTTTATCCCTATAAAAGTATATGTGCTCATTGTTTTGTCCCTATGTTTTCTGCTCAGAAGCCTTTGACAGTTATCGTGGCCCAAAGTACACTTGGGTAACTGCAATATGGACCATGTCCATCACACGTTGTACCCATCAAGAAAATAAAACAAAAGAAATAAGCATGCCCTCTTTCTCTCTTTTTGTTCTAATAGGTTCTAAATTTGTAGTGCCATCATCCTATACTCGGTTCTTCCTCTCACGGGCTTGGTGGACGTTGATGGTGGTTGTGGCATTATTGCATTGGCATCAGATCGATGCCGGAGGTCTTGGATGTGACGTTGTGCAAGCTCGCCTGGGCCAAGGCAAGAGGGTTGGGGCTAAGGCTTGCTCGGCAGCGGCCGTCTGCAGTCATCGGTTCGTGTCCCCCCTCCCCTAGCCCACCGGGGCTGGCTGGGGAAGCAGGTGCGGGCACCTCCTACGATGGAGGCGCTGCCCCAAAATTGATGGTTGATGCCGGGCTAAGAGCGAGCGGAGATGCCTCCGCTCTTCCGTCCGTCGTGGGTGTGCCATGAAATGAGTACAAGCTTTCTTGCTCTCCTTGAAGCAGCAGTTTCACTGCTTTTCCTTGAGTGTTTTTCACATTTGGATGGCTTGGAAAATTTGGGAGGACATGTCCACCTGCCCTGTCCAACCAAGTGTCCTCCAAATTTTGGGGCGTTTGGAGTGTGTTCTCTAGGGAGGGAGGAGAGAGAGTGGGGCGCCGGATGGAATTCTGGCTTGGGCCTCAAACTTGTTGGATAGGCTTTCCAAAGGTATCGCTGCCACGCTAGACCTTGATATCTGCTTGCGGGCTGTAGCTTGCCCCGCCGCTTTGGTCCTGCGAAGAAAGAAGACAGAGAGTACTGAGTTTATTCTGAAGTCAGGTCAATATTATTTACATTTTAAACGCACACACCAACGGGGATGTAGCTCAGATGGTAGAGCGCTCGCTTAGCATGCGAGAGGCACGGGGATCGATACCCCGCATCTCCAACGGATTATATTTTGCAGAAGCGATATTTTAGTTTTCAACCTTTACTTTTGAGGAGTACTCTCTCTGTAAAGTAACATAAGATCTTTTTTGTCCAAGTGTGTTATGACAGAGTCGAATCAAAAGGAACTGAACAAAGCAAAGCATGTCATAAGGAAATAAATCCTAATAATACAATCATCCTCAGTTTCAGCTATAAAAACTGTTTTCCCTTTCCTATAGATGCAAAAAAGAAAAAGAAATATAGGAGATGAGAATGATGTATTTTTTTATTATTTTTTAACACAATTACAATCTATCCAATTCACAGACACGGGGCTGCAGCCACAAACCATAGCAACATTGGCTCGTAAATGAAACAAAACAGAAACAGGAGAACGCCCTGTAACGGCTCACTCTCGTGAAGATCCAACATCTCGTGTTTCTCTTAAGCCATCTTCACATGTCGTACCACCGTTATTCCCAATGTCTTCTGTTCCCATAAGTTCCCACATCTGTATTGTATGTTCTCATCCTGTAATTGATATGTATATGTGGCCATCACCTATTTGATATACTAGGTTGTGTTTTTTTTTCTAGAATGCGCACGAGGGAGAGTATCATGCATTAAAGAGGGGGGAAAGAAGGGCGAAGACAACCCATCCACCAAGGTTACAAAGTCATACTGTGGTTACAGAAACCCACACGCTACCCCACTCTTGACCTACATTAAGCGCTCCTCTCGTTCATCTGCCATCCTATTGCCGCAAAGAAACCATCTAGATCGCCACGAAAGAGGCCAGCCGTCTTCCAAACTCGTCCTTTCGCCTCCACCTGCCTGACCACCGCGCTCGCTGAGGGGGTGGCTCCATCGAAGACCACGACGTTCCTGTGTTTCCACAACGTCCAGAGGACTAGCGCCAGGAGTGTTCTTGCATCCCTCGCATCCAAGTTGTCCTCTTGGCAAGCATTGCATCACTCCACCATGGTAGAGCTATCGGTCGGGGCCATCTGAGGACGATCCAGGGCGGCCAAGATACTGCCCACACAGACCTAGCCAACACGCGGGAGAGCAGGATGTGATTTATAGTCTCCTGGTCTTGATCGCAGAAGGGGCATGAATCTTGGTGAGGAAGCCCACGCCTGGCAAGACGATCCGAAGTCCAGCACCTATTCCGCGCCGCCAGCCAAGAGAAAAAGCGACATTGAAGTGGGGCTTTGGATTTCCACACTGTGGCTGCATAGGGAGCCACCTCTCTGCCCCAGAACTTGGAGGCGTAAACCGAGCGCGGGGTGTACTGCCCAGTGTCCTCCCACGCCCACCTGATGCCATCTCGCTGAGGGGGTGGCTCCATCGAAGACCACGACGTTCCTGTGTTTCCAGAACGTCCAGAGGACTAGCGCCAGGAGTGTTCTTGCATCCCTCGCATCCAAGTTGTCCTCTTGGCAAGCATTGCACCACTCCACCATGGTAGAGCTATCGGTCGGGGCCATCTGAGGACGATCCAGGGCGGCCAAGATACTGCCCACACAGACCTAGCCAACACGCGGGAGAGCAGGATGTGATTTATAGTCTCCTGGTCTTGATCGCAGAAGGGGCATGAATCTTGGTGAGGAAGCCCACGCCTGGCAAGACGATCCGAAGTCCAGCACCTATTCCGCACCGCCAGCCAAGAGAAAAAGCGACATTGAAGTGGGGCTTTGGATTTCCACACTGTGGCTGCATAGGGAGCCACCTCTCTGCCCCAGAACTTGGAGGCGTAAACCGAGCGCGGGGTGTACTGCCCAGTGTCCTCCCACGCCCACCTGATGCCATCTCGCACATCTGGCTGGAGTTGTATCATTAGCACACGGCTCCACACTTGAAGGAACTCCTGAAGAATGATGGGCGAGATGTTGAGGCCCACATCATCGGCCCAGGAGTGTTGTTAAGAAAATAAAATTCTACCGACACCTTTTTGAGATTAAATGGAAATATGAAGGTTGCAATCTGCTTGAATGAAGATGCGGTGGTGTATATAAAGGGCAATGACCTGAAATCACCATTCATGAGAACAAAGGTTGGTACGCATTTTTTTTCATGTTCTGAATGGCATGGGTTGCACTAGACGTGATAGTCATCGGAGCAAATAGCAGGCCCCATTACATGGAGTGGAGTAAGAAACCTCTTGATCAGTTAATTACGGATCGGTGATCGATACCCCTGACTATTTTTCGAAGAGATGTTTTTGTTTTGAATCTAACGTCGTGATCGTTGAAGCCTATGGAGCAATCATTGGATTCTTTCTTTAGGGAACAATCACTGGATTCGAGCGTGTTTGTTTAACGGATGGGGGGTGTTGGTACTTGACACATTTGTGTTTTGAGTAGTGCTCCCTCTATTAACTAACATCTCGTGTTTCTCTTAAGCCACCTTCACATGTCGTACCACCGCTATTCCCAATGTCTTTTATTCCATAGATTCTCACATCTGTATTGTATCTTCGCTCATCCTATTATTGATATGCATATGTGACTATAACCTACGTATTTGAAATACTAAGTTGTGTTGTTAAGAAAATAAAATTCTACCGGCACTTTTTTGATATTAAATTGAAATACGAAGGTTGCACTCTGCTCGAATGAAGATGTGCACTCTGCTCGAACGGGATTAAATTGAAATATAAAGGGCAATGACCTGAAATCACCATCATGAGAACAAAGGTTGGTACGCATTTTTTTCATGTTCTGAATGGCATGGGTTGCACTAGATGTGATAGTAATCGGAGCAAATAGCAGGCCCCATTACATGGAGTGGAGTAAGAAACCTCTTGATCAGTTAATTACGGATCGGTGATCGATACCCCTGACTATTTTTCTGAAGAGATGTTTTTGTTTTGAATCTAATGTCATGATCGTTGAAGCCTATGGAGCAATCATTGGATTCTTTCTTTAGGGAACAATCACTGGATTCGAGCGTGTTTGTTTAACGGATGGGGGGTGTTGGTACTTGACACATTTGTGTTTTGAGTAGTGCTCCCTCTATTAACTAACATCTCGTGTTTCTCTCAAGCCACCTTCACATGTCGTACCACCGCTATTCCCGATGCCTTTTATTCCCATAGATTCTCACATCTGTATTGTATCTTCGCTCATCCTGTAATTGATATGCATATGTGACTATAACCTACGTATTTGAAATACTAAGTTGTGTTGTTAAGAAAATAAAATTCTACCGGCACTTTTTTGATATTAAATTGAAATGCGAAGGTTGCACTCTGCTCGAATGAAGATGTGCACTCTGCTCGAATGGGATTAAATTGAAATATAAAGGGCAATGACCTGAAATCACCATCATAAGAACAAAGGTTGGTACACACTCATTTTTTTCATTCGAGCAGATGGTATCATATGGTAGAGCGCTGGCTTAGCATGCGAGAGGCACGGGGATGAAAAATGTCATATGTTCAAATCTTGTCGTCCGAGTTCAATTAAAGTAAAGTGAGTACCTCTTAATAATATGGTTGTGTGCATTATGATGATGTAGATACCGGCCGGGTCGACCCTCTTTTCAGAAAAAAAATGTTTATCGCGGATTCAAATAATGAAGCCAGCTAAAAAAATAGATTTGTCAATTGGGTCATCTTCGTATATTATATGTATCGGGCACTAATTATGCTTTGATTAGCATCAATTCACTAAAGATATAGTGTATTATATAGCCCAAACAGAGAACGGCGCATGCGCCTCAAAACCATGTCGTGCTAACGCATGCGCGACTATTACATTCACGGCGGCAAAACCTGAAATCAGCTTTCTCAAGAGACATAAGGCACAGGCTTCTACCGCCACCTTACTGAGATTAAACGGAAATACGAAGGTTGCAATCTGCTCGAACGAAGATGTGGTGGTGTATATAAAGGGCAATGACCTGAAATCACATTCATGAGAACAAAGGTTGGCACGCATTCATTTTATTCATTCGAGCAGATGCTAGCTCAGATGGTAGCTAGAGCGCTCGCTTAGCATGCACGGGAATCGATACCCCGCATCTAGCATGTTTGTGTGGGGTGAAAAATGTTCAAATCCTGGCGTCCCTACGTACCTATTTTTCTTCTTTGTGGGCAGCAAGGACGAGGTCAGTTAAAGTAAAGTGGGTACTTCTTAATAATATGGCTGTATGGATTATGATGATGTAGATGCTGGCCGGGTCAACCCTCTTTTCGAAAATAAAAATGTTCATCGTGAATTCAAATGTTGAAGCCAGCTAGATTAGTCAATTGGGTCATCTTCGTATGTTATATGTATTGGGCTCTAATTACACTTTGGTTAGCATCAGTTCACTGAAGATATTATATAATAAATCCACGCCTACTTCTAAGGGAGATGCTTCTGTCTCCATAGACGAGGAAGATACAAAGGCGAGCGAGAGGTGCTTGAGGCCACCGAAGAGAGAATTGAGGGCGCAGCTGTGTCTGGGTATACACTAGCGTGGGATACCATTGCGCAAAGACATGTCGGGCGCGACGGCGGCCGTCATGACTACCAGCACACGAGCACAAACAGAGGCGGAGGGGCTCGAAGATGCGGTCGATGAAGCGGATCAACGGTGGAAGAGCATGGCGACAACGGCTGCAACGATGGGATCTAGCGGGTGGTGGGATGTTTAAAGAGTGACACGCCATTTAGCTTCATACAGTTGAGCATCTCCCTTCGTCTCTGAGATACTTGAAGACCTTGCTTTGTTATTGTTCCTGATGTCTCTCGTTCCCGCGTACATGTTATAAGATCTGTCTTCTAACTCTTCTCTCATCCTCCCCTCAATTTGATCATTTCATAACTACATATCCAGTGCGCTATGCTAGTGCTACCAATATGTTGAAATGAATAGAGTGGCACCAGTTGACGGTCTATATATATGTACAAGGGAAAGCATGTTGGGGAACGTAGTAATTTAAAAAAATTTCCTACGCACACGCAAGATCATGGTGATGCATAGCAACGAGAGGGGAGAGTGTTGTCTACGTACCCTCGTAGACCGAAAGCGGAAGCGTTATAACAACGCGGTTGATGTAGTCATACGTCTTCACGATCCGACCGATCCAAGCACCGTTACTCCGGCACCTCCGAGTTCTTGGCACACGTTCAGCTCGATGACGATCCCCGGGCTCCGATCCAGCAAAGCGTCGGGGAGGAGTTCCGTCAGCATGACGGCGTGGTGACGATCTTGATGTTCTACTGTCGCAGGGCTTCGCCTAAGCACTGCTACAATATGACCGAGGTGGAATATGGTGGAGGGGGGCACCGCACACGGCTAAGGAACGATCACGAAGATCAACTTGTGTGTCTATGGGGTGCCCCCTGCCCCCGTATATAAAGGAGCAAGGGAGGAGGGGGCGGCCGGCCTAGAAGGGGCGCGCCAAGGGGAGTCCTACTCCCACCGGGAGTAGGATTCCACCTTTCCTAGTCCAACTAGGTCAAGGGTGGAAAGAGGGGAAGAGGGGAAGGAAGGGAGAGAGGGGCCGCGCCCCAAACCCCTTGTACAATTCGGACTGGGCTTGGGAGGGGCGCGCGCCACCTCCTGGTCCTTCCCACTAAGGCCCATCAAGGCCCATTGCTTCTTCCTCGTATTCCCGTAACTCCCCGGTACCTCCGAAAATACCCGAACCACTCAGAACCTTTCCGATGTCCGAATATAGTCGTCCAATATATCGATCTTTACGTCTCGACCATTTCGAGACTCCTCGTCATGTCCCCGATCTCATCCGGGACTCCAAACTCCTTCGGTACATCAAAACTCATAATAATTGTCATCGTAACCTTAAGCGTGCGGACCCTACGGTTCGAGAACAATGTAGACATGACTGAGACACGTCTCCGGTCAATAACCAATAGCGGGACCTGGATGCCCATATTGGCTCCTACATATTCTGCGAAGATCTTTATCGGTCAGACCGCATAACAACATACGTCGTTCCCTTTGTCATCGGTATGTTACTTGCCCGAGATTCGATCGTCGGTATCCAATACCTAGTTCAATCTCGTTACCGGCAAGTCTCTTTACTCGTTCCGTAATACATCATCTCACAACTAACACATTAGTTGCAATGCTTGCAAGGCTTATGTGATGTGCATTACCGAGAGGGCCCAGAGATACCTCTCCGACAATCGGAGTGACAAATCCTAATCTCGAAATACGCCAACCCAACATCTACCTTTGGTGACACCTGTAGTACTCCTTTATAATCACCCAGTTACGTTGTGACGTTTGGTAGCACCCAAAGTGTTCCTCCGGCAAACGGGAGTTGCATAATCTCATAGTCAAAGGAACATGTATAAGTCATGAAGAAAGCAATAGCAACATACTAAACGATCGGGTGCTAAGCAAATAGAATGGGTCATGTCAATCAGATCATTCAACTAATGATGTGACCTCGTTAATCAAATAACAACTCTTTGTCTATGGTTAGGAAACATAACCATCTTTGATTAACGAGCTAGTCAAGTAGAGGCATACTAGTGACACTCTGTTTGTCTATGTATTCACACATGTATTATGTTTCCGGTTAATACAATTCTAGCATGAATAATAAACATTTATCATGATATAAGGAAATAAATAATAACTTTATTATTGCCTCTAGGGCATATTTCCTTCAGTCTCCCACTTGCACTAGAGTCAATAATCTAGTTCACATCGCCATGTGATTTAATAGCAATAGTTCACATCACCATGTGATTAACACCCATAGTTCACATCGCCATGTGACCAACATCAAAAAGGGTTTACTAGATTCAGTAATCTAGTTCACATCGCTATGTGATTAACACCCAAAGAGTACTAAGGTGTGATTTTTTGCTTGTGAGAGAATCTTAGTCAACGGGTCTTTCATATTTAGATTTGTTATGTATTTTGCAATTTTCTATGTCTACAATGCTCTGTACAGAGCTACTCTAGCTAATTGCTCCCACTTTAAATATGTATCTAGATCGAGACTTAGAGTCATCCAGATCGGTGTCAAAACTTGTATCGACGTAACCCTTTACGACGAACCTTTTGTCACCTCCATAGTCGAGAAACATATCCTTATTCCACTAAGGATAACTTTGACCGTTGTTCAGTGATCTACTCCTAGATCACCATTGTACTCCCTTGCTTAACTCAGTGTAGGGTATACAATAGATCTGGTAAACAGCATGGCATACTTTATAGAACCTATGGCCGAGGCATAAGGAATGACTTTCATTCTCTTTCTATCTTCTGTCGTGGTCGGGTTTTGAGTCTTACTCAATTTCACACCTTGTAACACAGGAAAGAACTCTTTCTTTGACTGTTCCATTTTGAACTACTTCAAAATCTTGTCAAGGTATGTACTCATTGAAAAAACTTATCAAGCGTCTTGATCTATCTCTATAGATTTTGATGCTCAATATGTAAGCAGCTTCACCGAGGTCTTTCTTTGAAAAACTCCTTTCAAACACTCCTTTATGCTTTGCAGAATAATTCTACATTATTTCCGATCAACAATATGCCATTCACATATACTTATCAGAAATGTTGTAGTGCTCCCACTCACTTTCTTGTAAATACAGGCTTCACCGCAAGTCTGTATAAAACTATATGCTTTGATCAACTTATCAAAGCGTATATTCCAACTCCGAGATGCTTGCACCAGTCCATAGATGGATCGCTGGAGCTTGCATATTTTGTTAGCACCTTTAAGATTGACAAAACTTTCTGGTTGCATCATATACAACTCTTCTTTAACAAATCCATTATGGATTGCAGTTTTGTTATCTATTTGCCAGATTTCATAAAATGCGGCAATTGCTAACATGATTCGGACAGACTTTAAGCATAGATACAAGTGAGAAACTCTCATTGTAGTCAACACCTTGAACTTGTCAAAAACCTTTTGCGACAATTCTAGCTTTGTTGATAGTAACACTACTATCAGCGTCCGTCTTCCTCTTGAGGATCCATTTATTTTCTATGGCTTGCCGATCATCTAGCAAATCCATCAAAGTCCATACTTTGTTTTTATATATGGATCTTATCTCAGATTTAATGGCCTTCAACCATTTTGCGGAATCTGGGCTCATCATCGCTTCCTCATAGTTCGCAAGTTCGTCATGGTCTAGTAACATGACTTCCAGAACAGGATTACCGTACCACTCTGGTGCGGATCTCACTCTGGTTTACCTACGAGATTTGGTAGTAACTTGATCTGAAGTTTCATGATCATCATCATTAGCTTCCTCACTAATTGGTGTAGTAGTCACAGGAACAGATTTCTGTGATGAACTACTTTCCAATAAGGGAGAAGGTACAATTACCTTATCAAATTCTACTTTCCTCCCACTCACTTCTTTCGAGAGAAACTTCTTCTCTAGAAAGTATCCATTCTCAGCAACGAATGTCTTGCCTTTTGGATCTGTGATAGAAGGTGTACCCAACTGTCTCCTTTGGGTATCCTATGAAGACACATTTCTCCGGTTTGGGTTTGAGCTTATCATGATGAAACCTTTTCTTATAAGCATCGCAACCCCAAACTTTAAGAAACGACAACTTTGGTTTCTTGACAAACCATAGTTCATATTGTGTCGTCTCAACGGACTTAGATGGTGCCCCTTTTAAACGTGAATGCAACTGTCTCTAATGCATGATCCCAAAACGATATTGGTAAATCGGTAAGAAACATCATAGATTGTACTATATCCAATAAAGTACGGTTATGACGTTCGGATACACCATTATGCTGTGGTGCTCCAGGTGGCATGAATTTGTGAAACTATTCCACATTGTTTTAATTGAAGACCAAACTCATAACTCAAATATTTGTCTCCGCGATCAGATCGTAGAAACCTTATTTTCTTGTCACAATGATTTTCCACTTCACTCTGAAATTCTTTGAACTTTTCAAATGTTTCAGACTTATGTTTCATCAAGTAGAGATACCCATATCTGCTCAAATCGTCTGTGAAGGTCAGAAAATAATGATACTTGTCGCGAGCCTTAATTTTCATCGGACCACATACATTGTTATGTATTATTTCCAACAAGTCAGTTGCTCGCTCCAATGTTCCGGAGAACGGAGTCTTAGTCATCTTGCCCATGAGGCATGGTTCGCAAGCATCAAGTGATTCATAATCAAGTGATTCCAAAATTCCATCTGCATGGATTTTCTTCATGCGCTTTACACCAATATGACTTAAATAGTAGTGCCACAAACAAGTTGCACTATCATTATTAACTGCGCATCCTTTTGGCTTCAATATTATGAATATGTGTATCACTACGATCGAGATTCAACGAACCATTTCGTTGGTGTGTATAACCATAGAAGGTTTTATTCATGTAAACAGAACAACAATTGTTCTCTAACTTAAATGAATAACTGTATTACAATAAACATGATCAAATCATATTCATGCTCAACGCAAACACCAAATAACACTTATTTAGGTTCAACACTAATCCCGAAAGTATAGGGAGTGTGCGATGATGATCATATCAATCATGGAACTACTTCCAATACACATCGTCACTTTACCCTTAACTAGTCTCTGTTTATTCTGCAACTCCTGTTTTGAGTTACTACTCTTAGCAACTGAACCAATATCAAATACTGAGGGGTTGCTATAAACACTAGTAAAGTACACATCAATAACATGTATATCAAATATACTTTTGTTCACTTTGCCATCCTTCTTATCCATCAAACACTTGGGGTAGTTCCGCTTCCCGTGACCAGTCCCTTTGCAGTAGAAGCACTTAGTCTCAGGCTTAGGACCAGACTTTGGGCTTCTTTACTTGAGAAGCAACTTGCTTGCCGTTCTTCTTGAAGTTCCCCTTCTTCCCTTTTGCCCTTTTTCTTGAAACTAGTGATTTTGTCAACCATCAACACTTGATGTTCTTTCTTGATTTCTACCTTCATCAATTTCATCATCATGAAAAGCTCGGGAGTCATTTTCGTCATCCCTTGCATACTATAGTTCATCACGAAGTTCTACTAACTTGGTGATGGTGACTAGAGAATTCTGTCAATCACTATCTTATCTGGAAGATTAACTCCCATTTGATTCAAGCGATTGTAGTACCCAGACAATCTGAGCACATGCTCACTAGTTGAGCGATTCTCCTTCATCTTTTAGCTATAGAACTTGTTGGAGACTTCATATCTCTCAACTCGGGTATTTGCTTGAAATATTAACTTCAACTCCTGGAACATCTTGTATGGTCCATGACGTTCAAAACGTCTTTGAAGTCCCGATTCTAAGCCGTTAAGCATGGTGCACTAAACTATTAAGTAGTCATCATATTGAGCTAGCAAAACGTTCATAACGTCTGCATCTGCTCCTGCAATAGGTCCGTCACCTAGCGGTACATCAAGGACATAATTCTTCTGTGCAGCAATGAGGATAAACCTCAGATCACGGATCCAATCCGCATCATTGCTACTAACATTTTTCAACACAATTTTCTCTAGGAACATATCAAAATAAACACAGGGAAGCAATAACGGGAGCTATTGATCTACAACATAGATATGCCAATACTACCAGGACTAAGTTCATCATAAATTAAAGTTCAATTAATCATATTACTTAAGAACTCCCACTTAGATAGATATCCCTCTAATCTTCTAAGTGATCACGTGATCCATATCAACTAAACCATAACCGATTAACACGTGAAATGGATTAGTTTTCAATGGTGAACATCATTATGTTGATCATATCTGCTATATGATTCACGCTCGACCTTTCGGTCTCCGTGTTCCGAGGCCATATCTATATATGCTAGGCTCGTCAAGTATAACCCGAGTATTCTGCATGTGCAAAACTGGCTTGCACCCGTTGTACATGGACGTAGAGCTTATCACACCCGATTAAGACGTGGTGTCTGGGCACGACGAACTTTGGCAACGGTGCATACTCGGGGAGAACACTTCTTGATAATTTAGTGAGAGATCATCTTATAATGCTACCGTCAATCAAAGCAAGATAAGATGCATAAAAAGATAAACATCACATGCAATCAATATAAGTGATATGATATGGTCATCATCATCTTGTGCTTCATAATCTCCATCTCTGCAGCACCATCATGATCACCATCGTCACCAGCGCGACACCTTGATCTCCATCGTAGCATCGTTGTCGTCTCGCCAATCTTATGCTTCTACGACTATCGCTACCGCTTAGTGATAAAGTAAAGCATTACAGGGCGATTGCATTGCATACAATAAAGAGACAACCATACGGCTCCTGCTGGTTGCCGATAACTCGGTTACAAAACATGATCATCTCATACAATAAAATATAGCATCATGTCTTGACCATATCACATCACAACATGCCCTGCAAAAACAAGTTAGACGTCCTCTACTTTGTTGTTGCAAGTTTTACATGGCTGCTACTGGGCATAGCAAGAGCCGTTCTTACCTACGCATCAAAACCACAACGATAGTTTGTCAAATAGACTCCGTTTTAACCTTCTCAAGGACCGGGCGTAGCCACACTTGGTTCAACTAAAGTTGGTGAGACAGTCTCCCGCAAGCCATCTGTGTGCAAAGAACGTCGAGGGAACCGGTCTCGCGTAAGCGTACGCGTAAGGTTGGTCCGGGTCGTCTCATCCAACAATACTGCTGAACCAAAGTATGACATGCTGATAGGCAGTATGACTTGTATCGTCCACAACTCACTTGTGTTCTACTCGTGCAAATAACATCAAACCATAAAAACCATAAAAACCTAGACTTGGATGCCACTGTTGGGGAACCAAGTAATTTCAATAATTTTCCTACGCACACGTAAGATCATGGTGATGCATAGCAACGAGAGGGGAGAGTGTTGTCTACGTACCCTCGTAGACCGAAAGCGGAAGCGTTATAACAACGCGGTTGATGTAGTCGTACGTCTTCACGATCCGACCGATCCAAGCACCGTTACTCCGGCACCTCCGAGTTCTTGGCACACGTTCAGCTCGATGACGATCCCCGGGCTCCGATCCAGCAGAGCGTCGGGGAGGAGTTCCGTCAGCACGACGGCGTGGTGACGATCTTGATGTTCTACTGTCGCAGGGCTTCGCCTAAGCACTGCTACAATATGACCGAGGTGGAATATGGTGGAGGGGGGCACCGCACACGGCTAAGGAACGATCACGAAGATCAACTTGTGTGTCTATGGGGTGCCCCCTGCCCCCGTATATAAAGGAGCAAGGGAGGAGGGGGCGGCCGGCCTAGAAGGGGCGCGCCAAGGGGAGTCCTACTCCCACCGGGAGTAGGATTCCACCTTTCCTAGTCCAACTAGGTCAAGGGGGGAAAGAGGGGAAGAGGGGAAGGAAGGGAGAGAGGGGCCGCGCCCCAAACCCCTTGTCCAATTCGGACTGGGCTTGGGAGGGGCGCGCGCCACCTCCTGGTCCTTCCCACTAAGGCCCATCAAGGCCCATTGCTTCTTCCTCGTATTCCCGTAACTCCCCGGTACCTCCGAAAATAACCGAACCACTCAGAACCTTTCCGATGTCCGAATATAGTCGTCCAATATATCGATCTTTACGTCTCGACCATTTCGAGACTCCTCGTCATGTCCCCGATCTCATCCGGGACTTCGAACTCCTTCGGTATATCAAAACTCATAATAATTGTCATCGTAACCTTAAGCGTGCGGACCCTACGGTTCGAAAACAATGTAGACATGACCGAGACACGTCTCCGGTCAATAACCAATAGCGGGACCTGGATGCCCATATTGGCTCCTACATATTCTGCGAAGATCTTTATCGGTCAGACCGCATAACAACATACGTCGTTCCCTTTGTCATCGGTATGTTACTTGCCCGAGATTCGATCGTCGGTATCCAATACCTAGTTCAATCTCGTTACCGGCAAGTCTCTTTACTCGTTCCGTAATACATCATCTCACAACTAACACATTAGTTGCAATGCTTGCAAGGCTTATGTGATGTGCATTACCGAGAGGGCCCAGAGATACCTCTCCGACAATCGGAGTGACAAATCCTAATCTCGAAATACGCCAACCCAACATCTACCTTTGGTGACACCTGTAGTACTCCTTTATAATCACCCAGTTACGTTGTGACGTTTGGTAGCACCCAAAGTGTTCCTCCGGCAAACGGGAGTTGCATAATCTCATAGTCAAAGGAACATGTATAAGTCATGAAGAAAGCAATAGCAACATACTAAACGATCGGGTGCTAAGCAAATAGAATGGGTCATGTCAATCAGATCATTCAACTAATGATGTGACCTCGTTAATCAAATAACAACTCTTTGTCTATGGTTAGGAAACATAACCATCTTTGATTAACGAGCTAGTCAAGTAGAGGCATACTAGTGACACTCTGTTTGTCTATGTATTCACACATGTATTATGTTTCCGGTTAATACAATTCTAGCATGAATAATAAACATTTATCATGATATAAGGAAATAAATAATAACTTTATTATTGTCTCTAGGGCATATTTCCTTCAAAGCATCCTCCATACAAGGGACGGTTGGGGAGCATTCAATTCTTTCGTCAGTCAAAACACATAAGTTTTATCCCCGCAAAAACAAAAATAGTAACACATTATACCTGTTAAGCGTAGGGAGAAGGGCGGCCAACCAGTTATGCCACATGACGCCAAGCTAGTTGGCCGTAATGAGAAAGATTTTGAAATATATTTTTTAGATGTAGGCGAGGATTGTTTTTAAATTTCTTTTTTAGATGGAGACGAGGCCCTCATGTATTTTCTAAATGAAAGGCTATGTAAAATGGCTCTCGCTGGTATGCTGTGGTGGTATTTCTTTTAGAAGGATGTGTGGAATTTTTTCTGAGATTTTTTTTAGCTGGACGCGAAGACCCCATGTACTTTTAAAATGAAAAAGTGTGCACTGTTTTCTCCTTAACCACTAGTAAGTTGTAAGCCTATATAACTAGCAACCTTACACGTGCAACACCCATACTAGCAACATTATATCAAACATTTGTTTGTAGCTAATGCATGCGCAACCCTATTAATTAAACGGGGTGTGCTCAAACGGAATATGGTATTCCACTTAAACGGGTGGCTAGCACAAGCGCTAATCACCAAAGCAACAACAAAGTCAGGGGCATTTTCAGCCCAAACAGAGAACGGCACACGCGCCTCAAAACAAATGTTGTGCTAACGCATGCGCTACTCCATTACATTCACGGTAGCAAAACCTAAAATCAGCTTCATCAAAAGACATACGGCAAGTCTTCTAGCCTCTGCGAGGAGGACCCCGATATCTGCAGCTTCATACTCTTTGGTCTTCAGGGCAGTCATCAAAGTTTGGCAGTCTGCTTCCAAGATTACACGGTGCAAACCCAGGTCCATGACACATGCTTCAGTTTCGGCATGGAGAGCAGTACGTACATCATGCAGCTACCCAGCCCCCGCAGCTACGAAATCACCGAACTCATCACGAACTGACAAAACCCCAAGCGCCCGTTCCGGAGTCCTCCTTATAGGCTGCATTAACATTTATTCCTATGAACATTGAATCCGGCAATCGCCAAGCCTGTCGTGTTATCTCCGGCGGACTGGATTGGAGCCTATCCGGGCTGAAATCTAACACATCTTACTGATGACTGCACTGAACTCAGTTGTGCCCCTCTGTTTCTCCCCTGCGTTCACTTTATTTCTAGTTGTCCACCAGTCCCATAGCAGCACCCACAACTTTTACTGAAGAACACAATAGAGTTCTGAAGGAAGAATCGCACTTTATTTTACTATTGCAGGTACTACGTCATGTTTTTCCTTGCTTCTTACACACGGCGTACTAGTGAGTCAAAAATATAAGTGGTCCAGCGGCACAGGTGGTTCCTTGCTTTACTCGGCTGAATTCCAGAGCTCGATGTCGTTCTTGATTTTGTGGATCACCTGCGAACGTGTATGTCGTGGGAACAGATCTGACAGTAGAGTATAGAGGCGCGTATAGGAGGGCAAAGCCTAGCTACGGTGTGGTTGTATACTCGGATTTACGAGTTCAGACCCCTCTCGGAAGAGGTAAAGACCCTACGTCTCGGTGCAGCGGGAGCTTGTTTTTCTGGAGTGTCGTGTTACAAGAGGTGCGAACCCTTGTGCAGGGGTGGAGGGGCGGCTTATATAGAGTCCGCTGGCCCCTCATCAAGGCCCCGTTACCCAAGGTTCAATGGGAAAGTTAAAGGACGCGGGCGTTACAGGTAACGCCAGCATTAGATGTTCTTCAAGGCGTCGAACCGATTGTCCGACCGTAACTGTCTCAGGGTGACCCTAGGTCTTCTGTGGTCGAGTGACGCTTGGTACTCCAAGTGAGTAGAGACGGTCGAGTGTTGGTGAGGCCTCTGAGTGAATCCTGCGTCCGAGTGACTTGTAAGTTGCAGGTACCCCAGTCGATGACTCTTCCTAACTTTGTCAGCCTTGGATTCTTCTATATGGTGTCTTTGGATAGGGTATGTAGGTCAGGCCTAGGACACTACCCTAAATACATGTCCTCGTCAGTGTAGATGAGATGGCTTGAAAAATCCGTTGGTTGCGCTCTGGCAGGTGTGCCACCAGATGAGGTAAAACAACGAAGACCAAGCCTTACGATGAGGCTGAGGGTAGCGCAGCACGCCCCTACAAGCCCCAGTCAAGCATGGAGGTCGTGGTCGAGCTTAGCACCAAGGACTGTGGCAGCCTACAAGAGAGCTGAGAGCAGCTGCTAATCCCAAAGTTGGATCGTGTAGGGGCACGTGGACAGCAGGTGCAGAGGGTTCTCCGGTGAGGCGAGGCATGGGCCGCATGCGGGGTTGTGCGGCCATCCTCTCTGTCTTCATCAAGGAGGAAGATACAATGGCCGCGAGAGGTGCTTGAGCCCACGGAAGAGAATCAACACGAACTCGGTGGGTTGCCCTCGCCAAGGATGTGTCGGCACGCCTGCTGGCCGGTGCGATTGCAAGCATGCGTGCATGTCGACCAAAGACGCAGGGGCTCAACGATGCAGCCGATGAAGCGGACTATCAGAAGAGCATATGCATCGTGGGGAGCTGCATCTCGGCAATGGCTGCAACGATGGGCTCTAGTGGTGGTGGGATGTTGAAAGAGAGGCGTACCATTTAGCTTCATGCTTAAACATCTCCCTTCATTTCCGAACCACAGCAAGATGACGCTCTGCTAGTGTTCCTGATGTCTCTCGTTCCCATGTACATGTTGTAACAATAGTCTACTTCTTCTTTCATTCTCCCCTTAATTCGATCATCTCATCACCACCACATATGTAGTGTACTAAGGTAGTTCTATCAATATGGTGAAAGGAATAGAACAACATTGGTTGAAGATCTCTATATATACAACGGAAGTCATCCTTCACATAAGAGACGGTTCGAGGTATTCAATTCTTTCGTTGGTTGAAACACATAAGTTGCACGCCCGGAAAATAAAAGAAACACATAAGTTTTAAACTTGTAAAAGATGGCTAGTAAATGAAAGTAAGTGTTATTTTGAAGAAAAAAAGGGTGTAAGTACGGATCCTAATTCACGTACATGAAGTGTTCAACTGGAACATAACTATACACTACAAGGGAAAAGCCTAGCAGCAGCGCGGGTTTTAGGCTTATCAGTAGCGTGGGGTGATGCGCTACTGATAAGGTGCTACAGTTAACGTATAGCGGTAGCGTGCCTCCGCTCACGCTGCTGCTAAATCGACTTAGTAATAGCGACTTCCCGGAGGGTCGCTACTGGTAATTAGTAGTAGCGCTTCTCCCTGCCCGCGCTGCTACTATTATTTCGTATTTTATTTCTTTTTTATTTCATGTTGTATTCGTACACCTTTACACAAGTTTTCATACAACAGGAATTTAGAAATTGTTATTACATCATAATAAGTTATTACATCACGGGGTGAAAAAACCGTGGACTAGTTTCAAGTGGATGGACATCCGTCCACTTGAAACTAGTCCACGGTTCTTTCACCCGATGATATCATCATCATATCATTAACAACTTATCATCATAATTCATCATTGTCATATAACACCTCCTCAAGATCATCATTTTCATCTATGAGGCATCACATAGCAAATTGGTCACTAGTCGTAATCACAAGTAGTCCTCATCATCAACTCTAACACATTGTATCACATAATAAACATATTGTACCTCATATGACGTACTACATTCTCTTAGGACCTACTATATTCTCTAAGGTAAAATAGCAAAAAAAATAAGATAGCCCCTGACTCTCCATTATGGAGAATGGAGATTATCCTGTCTCCAATTCTTGCCTTTCGCTTAATGTTACTTCCAAGAACCTCCTTGCGAATGTCCAAACATTTTTTCCATTCTTTGATTAGCATGTGTTCACCGGTTTTAGAAATCCGATATGCACAGGTGAGCTCCTTAGATTGACCTGGCTGTATGTTCATAACTGCAAGGCGACCATACTGATACATCAGATGAGGCACATAATCCATCGAGATTTCCTGTTGAAAAACATAGTAATAACTTCGTAGTTAGCAATGATGTACTAGTTTTAGAAGTATGCAAAAAGATGCACGGATGTCGTAATAGTAAAAAATCTTACCAAGGTATCTCCATAGAAGTTACCGTGGTTCAACACGTGCACTAGTGGCACGTATTCACCATAATTTGGAGGAGTTCGATAATAAGTATTGTAATTCTCAAGAAAAGTACAATAAGCAATCAGATGACTTTTCTCCTTATAAGTTAATTCGGAGCCATCAGTGTAGTGGGTTTTGTCTACCATCTTCCGCACATTCTTTGAAGATTCAAAATAAGCTGTCAATGAAAATAAGCTGTCAACTATTTTGAAATAAACAATATAAATTTGTTAATAACTATGTTTGAGAAACTCACATTGCGGTAGAATCAGAAGCGTATCAACAAGGACCCAAATATCCATATTGTCTTGCTTGATGTCAGGATTACCAAGATTCATGGTGACAATCATACCCTCATAAAAACCATACATTTTGCAAAGTGCTTCCCAATTTTGGCAACCAAAATGGGTTACGCTCTGAGAATTTTACAGATTTACTTCAAAATCGGTATCATGATGGATCCTCAGGTGTATTTTCTTTGTTTCAAAATTTTCATGGTCTTCAAAACCCATCCTCTCCAAGACATAGCGTCTTGCATGGAATGGGATAAGCTAGTCGAATTGTAAAAGATGAAAATTAGACGTTGAAATAGTTGATGTCATACTTAATTACCAAAAAAACACTTGTCGTTGTTGCGTATCGTTTTAACATCGAAGGTCTCCTCGAGCTTCATGCTGAAGCGCCGATCTTCATCCAGCTCAACGAACCTGTCGCACATACCTCGATCGTCGTGGCACCAGCTGCACTCCCCCAGGAGACTGTCGTCGTTCGAGTACGACATTTCCTACGTTCATAATTCAAAGATTAAACTTGTACAATTAAATATATGTACTAAAAAACCTAAATTAGATCATTATTTTATGAGAAAATCCAGGCCACTCGATATTTCCTACATATTCTAGCACAAGTCATGCCAGAATTCACGAAAAAATCTAGCATGACCTTTGCTAAAAAGGACATATCGAGCGCCTGGAATTTTCTGGAACGGAAATTAATCAATACTCCGGCAAAACATAGGCCACTCGGAGGTGTAACCAAAACATGATCCGGCACTTGGGCAACCACATATCCTATTTGAGCAACACAGGATATACATGTTTTTATCTACATCATATATATCTTATAGGACTCATATTGACATGGAGATTTGCCTGGTCTCACCTCGAGGTCGGAGGGGGTCGGTGACGGGGACGACGGCGGGGATGATGGAGGGGCTCCTTGATTTCTGCAAAAACAAAAACCCTATAAGTTATCACTAATACATCCCGAATAATTGCTTAAACTAAAAAATAACAACAAATATGACATGTTCAACTAGTTCTATTAATTCAACTAGTTCTTATTAAATATAAACTTACTATAAATAGAAAAAAACTAGTTCTTTCTAAAAATAAAGTAGTTCAACTAGTTATTTCAATTTTCTTACTAAAAATACATTAGTTCTATTAATTCAACTAGTTTATTAATTTACTTACTAAACTAGTTCAACTAAAACTAAACTAGTTCTATTAATTCAACTCATTCTTACTAAATATAAACTAACTATAAATAGAAAGAAACTAGTACATCTACTACTACATCTACTACTAATTAACATCTACTACTGCTAATTATACAGCTAGTTTACCATCACTACTACTAATTAATATCTACTACTACTACTAAAAATCATTATTTTATGAACCCTAAATTAACATCTACTACTACTAAAATCATCTACTAACTAAGCAAAGAGAGAGGGGGTGGGGGAGGGGTGAGGGGCTTACAGAGAGGGGAGAGACAGTGGCGGGGAGGTGCTCGGCGACGGAGGTAGGGGCGGCGAGGGCGGGCTCGGAATCGGGAGGCGGCGGTCCTGGGCGGGCTCGGGCGGCGGCGGTGAGGTCGAGGGCGGCGACGGTGTGGTCGAGAGCGGCGGCGGGCGCCGGCGGTGAGGTTGAGGGCGGGCTCGGGCGGCGGCGGTGAGGGCAGGCTCGGGCTCGGGCGGCGGCAACAGGAGTAGGGGAACAGGGGGGAAGGAGGACTTAGCGAAATTTTGAGCCAGGGTGTGGTTAAGTCGAACTAGCAGTAGCGCCATAAGGAAAACGCGCTATAGCTAAGTTATCTATAGCGCGTTTTAGAGAAAAACGCTACTGCTAATGGAAGCGGTTATTTCTTTAATTTGTTTATCCCAATATCAGTAACGCTTTGTCCTGAAAAACGCTATAAGTCTAAGCAATGTAAAAACATCAAATATATACATTGGTCATCATTGATCTTTTAGTGTAGAATCTAAATAGTCAACATGAATCCTCACTGTACCTGCATAGGTACAGGCGAGAATTCATATTGCAGCCACAAATCATACACATATAGTTCAATAAAGACCAAGTGCTCAAGATAGGTTGAGAAGTAACATATTTAAGGTGGTAAACACCTTGTTCGCTTAGCAGTATGGGACTAAACTTAATTAGTTACGGTGATACTTAGCAGCAGCGTGTTTTGAAGAAAAACGCTGCTACTAAGTACTTTAGCAGTAGCGCATCCCTCGGAAGGACGCTACTACTATATCTAGCCTGGAGGCAACACCGTGGCAATTAAGTAGCGCTCGTTTCACCTAGAGCGCTAGTGCTACTTAGATATTAGTAGCGCCGTTTGCTTAAGCTCGCTACTGCTAATTAGCAGTAGCGTCTGTTTTTAAACCACGCTGCTGCTAATATTCTGTGTATAAGGTTTTCCCTAGTAGTGATACCTCTACACTCTCACCCAAGTGAGCTCTGCTCATTTCTTAGGTGGGCTAATAATTAGAAATCTCATCCTATATATACCTAAGTCCATCATGACTACCTTATTTATCATAACATGCAGCTTATTCATCTCATCTTATATGTCCCACACATGCCACCTCCTATTTAAATGCACATGCAAGCCATCCACATCAAGCGCATGCCATCAATCAACTTTTCACTTTCCACCACACGCACGCCCTCCACATCATCAAACGCCCATGGAATGATTGAAATTTACACTTTTTACTTTCTACCATATTCAAGCCCTCCCCATCATCAAAGAACATGAAAGCCCCTCCACATACTATTTTTATTTTTATTTTTAAATAATAAATAATTGAACTTGAATATCGCAAGAGAATATAACATGCATCCATCCCTCATTTACCTCTAGGTTGAATGTGGTGTGATACTATTATCATATATTCTAATTTTATTCTTGATAATTTCACTGCTAAAATTTTACGCAGGAAGGCGCTGGGCCTTACCTAGTTTCCTATGTACTCATGCCCTAATTATAGTGAACCATTGATTTATACAGTTTGAACAACATAATTAACAACCATACATAGGTGAACCAAAATCACTCAAACAAATAGTCTAGGAACAACAGAAAACACATATAAGTATACAAGAGGACTGGGCTGCTCTGGTTGCTGTAGATAGCGGTTTGTGAGGCTTTAGGTTTTCTTCCTGATTTCAAAATGAGTATGATTTTGAAACCAAATCGTTTCAATCAAATATTCTAGATTTTTTTGAATAAATACAATATAATATTGAGGGCGCATGAAAATTACATCCAGCCAAATAAGTATTTAAAGTACATATAATAATTTAATAAACTATATTTTGGGATTTATAAATATATCCCTAACTTTAGCATAATTCTCAAACTATTTTTAACTCTAAATGAATACTCAATTCAAATATAATGTTCATATTTGGGAAAGTAATCTTGTTCCCTCTCAATTTAAATATTCATTTAACTCCAAAAGTTTCAAACCCTATTCAAAATTTTACGAAGCGCAAGCATCACAAAAATATTTATTTAATACTATATAAATTCATTACATTTTATAATAATACAGTCTTGCTATGTTGCATATGAATTGGCGGTCGGGGCGTCCAGAATCTCGAGAGCAACCTCGCGGGCTAGAGTTCTTTGCCAATTTCCCATGGCAAAGAATGATAGATACAAATGCTTAATTATTTGGTTCTCGAATGAGCTACGTTGGCCTATATAATGGAATGAGTATTTACTCCTTCCATACTTGTATCTAATACAATGATTACATCTAACTTCCATACGCGCCCATCCCAATCTTCATCGACGACGTGCCGCATCTCGGCCTTGATGATGGGAGTGGATTCAACATTGTGATGGTCATGTGCAAAGACGAGCCATATTCAACATCTCCCCACTATATATGAAAGAATCCCTGGACCTTGATACTATGGCCCATCATTTGGAGTTCGCAGAGAGAGGTAGACTTCGGACAAACCATCGTGCTCGTCTTGTGCCCTGACTGCTTGCACAGATAGCACGTTGAGGGATTCAGCACATGGTTTGGTAATGACCAGTAATGCTATAATTTAAACATGCCATACCCAACACAAGTTGGGCAATGCAAATAGATTGGGCACGGTCCTTGTTCACCGTAGACGACCATAGCCCAGTTGAGCCCTTACTTGCCGACGACTTCTTCCCCTTCTTCTTAGTTGGCCAAGCCCTCATGGCCCTTCTTCTTTGACCACTGAGTTGACCTGGACCGGAGGGATGTGGCAGGTGCTTCCGTGGCGAGGAATGCACCGAGGATAGGACATGGAGCATTGAGCCTTGCGGCACAGAAGGGAACGACGATGCACATCCCGGCAGGCGTCCATCATGGGCCACCTACTCGCGGTCAAGATGACACCAGAGTGCGTCTTCACGCGCATGACCATTCGGGGAACTGGAGTTGCCACCACTCCCACACCTGATCAAGCCAGCGCTTGGCCTGCCGCTACTTATCCTGCCCGCGATCTTGATAACAGTCGTTATCCTCGTTCATGAGTGTCGGCGAATGAACGAAGCACCTGTATCATCTACATTTTTAGCGAATTCCATTAGATCCGTCGGAGAGACATCTTCATATGCCCTTTGGCGACGCGAGACGCGGGGGGTAGGCGGGGAGAATCTTATTCCATCTTCAGCAAGCTACCGTCGTCTCGCCTTCCTGAGTAGGACACAAACCTTAAAAGGATTAAAAACACCAAAAACGAAGCATGAGCCCTTGCGCCGGCATGGGCAGGGATCCACCGCGCCTCCAAGACCCTAAGTCCACAGAAGACAAGGCAGGTCGGCGGCGCCACCAACAAAAGGCAGGAAAACCCTAAACGTCTAGGTGCCTTTCTTTCTTTCTGGGGATGAAAGAAAACGCGATTTTTTATAATGTAACATTTTTCTTCAATGCTAATATATAACAAAGATGCTTCAGAAAACAAAATACTACCAGATATTGGCATGTAGAGACAACACTATCTCAACACTACAATGGAAGACTTTGTCCCCACAAGCAAGTAATGTTTTAGAAAGATAGATTGTAATGTAGACGTTCGTGCACACGTACTCAGTGTTTCGCGAAAAAGAAGCCCCCCCCCCCCCAGTAGGGGTATTTCTTAATAGCGTAAGATAAAATAAATTTGCGGGCGTGTAGACAAAATGAACAAAGGGGACAATCATCACACATAGGGAAACATTTCTTTATTAATTCTCATGAGAATTACAAAGTGTAATTTCCCACATAATCACATATGTTGCGCCATGAATAAGTACATTTAACTAATATCCAACGATTGTGATGGTTCTAGTTCCCACAACCTCGTAAGATAATATGCTTAATTACATCTACGGGTAATCCCGTAGAACACCTTCGATTAAGCCGCACTCATGGTCGTCGTCTTAAAACTTGAAATGTTCTCAAGATGTATTGAGAGATAACATTGGCATATAATGATATTCCAAAGCTCGTCGGTCTTTGCTATGAAACATCCGGCCTTGTTGGCACAAGATTCATAGGAAAGCCTAAAATATGTGATCGGCCTCGTCGGTCACAAACAAAGTGGGTCCAATTCATCGGTTGGAACATGAATGATTCTGGCCTCATCGGTTGCGGAAAAGGTTAACGATGTCCTAGCCTCGTCGACCGAGGAGAATTGTGTCTAGCCTCGTCGGTCAAGACTTATGAATATGTTCGGCCTCGTTGGTTGCGGAAAGAGGTAATGCCTCCTAGCCTCGTCGGTCAAGGAGAGTGTGTGTCCAGCCTCATTGATCAAGACATATGGATATTTCCGTCCTCGTTGGTCACGGAAACGACATGTTGCAAGAGACTTGCTATGGGATATCTGGCCTTGTCGGACCGAATTATCAAATAAAGTATTTGGCACTATTAATTATTTGCATGTGTCATGAGCCAATTTATTTTAAATCAGGGAGCTAAGCTCCTGAATGCATCACTCAACCACCACATGATCCAAGTGTGCGGGGGTCAATGCAAATGACTTCTCCACAAAAAAGCAGATACGATAAAAGTGGGCTCGTTTTACTGCATGGGTCTTGTATCAGTTCATCTTTACATCGAACATGTTCATCGTTTGTACCAGTGAATTTGAGGGATTTCTCATTTGGGATAAATTGACTTAAAATTTATGGGCATACCACTGCGTGGGTTGTTTACCCCTCTGAATAGTATCAGAGTTGTTCACCACCGGATGATGGACGTCTTGTCCATTTTATCGCGGCGCGCCATGCTTGAATTCATGTGATTTGACCGGTAAGAATGGAGCACGAGATGATATTTTCTTATCTCAACAAACATGGCCATATAATGTGCATGTCGTGCTCAATCGTTTTACCTCACAACGGCACTACCGCGCGACCTGTTCATCTCCCATACAAGGGGCCATGTACATGACCTGTAAAATGGAGCACGAGACGGCATGTTTCTCATCTCAACGGACATACCATATGAAGCTGCATGTCGTGCTCGATCTTTTATCACTTCATTGCTTCCGGACATGACGGCAGTGCCGTGTTTAAGACCTGTTCACAAGTGAGACGGGAAAAATATCTGCACAAAGAAAGGGAGAGTATACCTCGTCGATCTTACCATCATGCAGCCTTCCATGGATTCAACAAGATGTATTATGTGGAGAGAGACTAGGCATAATGGTGTGGACTATTATTTTTCTATGAGCTGGGGCATGGCCGTCGTGGCCTCTTGCGTTCAAGCCTGGCGGCAGCCGTCGCGTAAGTTCAAGCCTGGCGGCGATCAGCAACCTCGGAGGTATGGGCGTGAGCAGCATGGCAGCGGCCAGCCATGTGTGTGCGCGCTCCCCTAGGGTAAGCAGCTGAATGAAGAGATAAGTCGCCGCCGCCGCCGAGTAGTTGCTGAGCGAGCTCTATTCTGCGCCGTGCCGCTCCTGCACATGAGGCTACGGCCGCTGCATGCATGTTGTTGGAACCTCCACTCTCTAGCCCTAGCTCGCCTCTCCCTCGCACTCTGCTCGCTCACTGCTGTCGTGGCTAGCTCACCGAAGAGAGGAAGAAGGAGTTCAGAGAAATTCAGAGAAACGGTGGACACAGAGTTTTTCCCGGCGCACGAACGCCCCCTTTACTCCTCGAGCACGAACTCGACTGTGTCAAACCATTACAGCGTCACCATGCGGCTATATATCCCCGAGCCGGCGCCCTGGGCACGCACCCACGCCTCCACTCGCCCGCGATCGTCTCCACGTTATGCATGCTCTGGCCGCGCCCGCTACGCACCTGCGCGCGCCCGCGTCTCGCGGTGAGCACCAGCCGAACGACCCGCGTGGCTCCCCAACGGCCCCTACTCGCTACCCTGGTGCACGGACACGCCCATGCACCCAACACACGCACGCCCTATTCCTTGGACCCGACGCGCCCAGCAAGTCCAGTGCGCGCCCACACCCGCACTCGTCGTGCCCGGCTTTGTCGCCGTGGCTTACTCGCCCATCACACGTGAGTGCTTATCCAAAGGCTGGTTGCCAACAACTTTGACTGCCTTTAAGTGGCTTAATAAAAACCTTTGATTGGTTGTTACTAGGCGTGCTCTACTAACCTTTCTTTTCAACACAGACGCAAACGCTCATATACACATGCATACACTCATCCCTATAAACGCACACACGCACACCCTATCCCTATGGGCACCTCCGAAAGACTGAGCCGGCATATCATCTTGAAATTTAGTAACCGTAGGCACCTCGTCGACGAGAACGTCTCGTCCCACTGAATGCGCATCGTCAGAAATCCTGAAATAAATCCAAAAATAAATACGAGCACCAGGATTTGAACCCTAGTGGACTGGGGATACCACAGTCCCCCTAACCATCCAACCACAGGCTGATTCGCCGTGCTCTACTAACTCAAACATTGTGCCCATGAGCTTAGCTGCACGTGTATGTCCTTTAACTGGACAACCATGCTTTTTTAGAATAATCATGTCTTTACTTAGCTATTCACTCCGTCCCGTAATATCATAATATAAGACATTTCTTGACACTACATTAATGTCAAAAAGCATCTTATATTATGGAAAAGAGGGAGTAATTCTAGGGATGGCAGTTTTGCCCATGGGTATGGGTACCCGCGGGTACCCTACCCGAAAACAATGGGCATGGGCATGACTTGGAAAGATATTGTACCCACGCGTAATGGGTATCCATTCCCGCAAAATCTATGGGTAGGGCATGGGTATTCAATTGCGCCCATGGGTAACTCAATGGATACCCAAAAGAAATTAATAAATTCAAATTATTCCTATGACATGTGGGGTAAGCATCTAACTCCTATGGCCCAACCCTAAATCTTGTATTCTCTAAACCAGCCATAGGTCATAGGCCTGCAATCGCCTGCTCGACACTCCTCTGACGTCCTATGCAACTTCTTGAAACAATGAAATCTTGACTCATCGCCATCGGACTCCTCTAAACTCTCGATCCAGTGACCCCCAATTCCAGCTGCTCATTTCCACTACGTCGGGCTTTCACCAACCGCTGCTCATAATCCCTTGATGCCTCCAAGAAGCCACCCATCGGAGGAGACTATGTTGGTGCCATAATGACCGCAAATATCACTTGAATTTCACACTCATTTCTCTAAAAAAAATCAAAATTTAAATGCTATATATGGTACCCAATGGATACCCATTGGGTACAGGATACCCGATGGGTATGGGCATGGGTATCAATTTATGCCCATTGGTATTGAAGTGGGTGGATATAGAAACTTTCTATGGGTATGGGTTTGGGTAGAAGGAGGTTGTACCCGCCCATACCCTACCCATTGCCATATATTTGTGTTGCTAAGGTATAATTCACAGCAGCTAACAACCAGGTGTGCGTTTACTAGTTGGTGTGTGCTACTTGGATGTACGTCTTGACCTTCTGGTAGGATAATCAAGCTATTTTAGCACCATCAAATATGTAATATCCCTCCGGTCATGACACTGACCAGGACGTGAGCAGAAACATGTGAAGCCCGCTTAATTAAGCCATAGAGATCAGCACCATCAAATTATGCACGTACTACCACATTCACTTGTACTCTTGATTCTACACACTAGTGCCTCAGTTTATCATATATATTGTATGACATACAGGGCAAATAAATAAGCAATACAATGAAACACTGGGTCCATCACACAAAGACACACTCACACAACGCCTACTGAAAACGGGTCAAAATTGCGGAGCTTAAAGATTGCCGAAGTCACCACGGTCACCTCGCTATCAATGAAAACGTCGCCTCTTACTGAAAGAATAATCCACATTAATGACACAGCAGAGCGTCAAACCTGAGATTTGATCTCTGGTGGACTTGGGATATCACTGGGGGTACCACTGTTCTTCTAACCATCTAACCACTGATTGGTTCTCCATGAGCAAGTATGTTCCAACATAGCTATTATATGAAAAGTCTAATATACCATTTTAATGAATGTTTGTATTAGATTGGTACTCCAAACTCTTTTTATTAAGTATCAGGGTACCGTAAAAATCTAGCACTGATTGGGCCAGAGAACAAAGAGAGAAAAGAATGGCAAAGAATGTCGTGATCCATGAGTTTGAAACATTGTCTCTTCCGGCAATTCTGTTTTGATTTATTTTTCTAGATTCCAAAAAATGGAAGATGAAAAACAGATGCATTCCCTTCTCTTTAAGCTTGTTGTGGTTGTCACGCCGAAGATCGATCAATTCCATGGAATAGCTTGGTAAGCCTGCAAGTGATCTTCAAATTGCAGGGCTGCGGCCACAAGCAATACATGACTAGCTTTTTTTGTTTTTGAGAAACGGCTGGCTAATAATGAGAACGCACTGCTGCATTCTTCGTAACATTTGCCTCTTCTCAAGATCTAAACCCTGACATTTCTTCTTGGGCTGTCTAACATATGGCACCACCACTATTCCCGATGTCTTCTATTTCTATCCCCTTAGATCTTACATCTCTCGTAGTCCCTCCGTTCCGAATTACTTGTCGCATGTATGGATGTATCTAGATGTATTTTAGTTCTAGATGCATCACTAGTAGAAAAGGGGGCTATGGTCCAGGCCGGGGCAGCCCATTAGTCCCGGTTCAGTCTAGAACCGGGACTAATGGGGACTTTGGTACCGGTTCGTGAGCCCAGGGGGCCGGCCGGGCCACGTGGGCCATTGGTCCCGGTTCGTCTGGACCTTTTGGTCCCGGTTGGTGGGACGAACCGAGACCAATGGGCCTGGCTCCTAGCCCACCACCATTGGTCCCGGTTCGTGGCATGAACCGGGACCAAAGGCTCCCCTTTAGTCCCAGGGTCGGCCCTCGTTGCACCCACAGTTTAGTCCCACCTCGCCAACCGAAGGGCGCCGACACCTGTTTATAAGTCCGTCCCTCTCTGCATTGTTGAGCTCCTCTCAAAGTAACTACCATGGAGATACCCTGGTAAGTTTTTTTACTATTACGACATCCGTGCATCTTTTTGCATACTTCTAAAACTAGTACATCATTGCTAACTACGTGTTTTTCAACAGCTTATCCCAGAGGATTGTGTGCCTCATTTGATGTATCAGAATGGCGGCAGCCTTCGTGTTTTGAACATATATCCAGGTCATCCTACGAATCTCAACTGTCCATACCGGATTTCTAAAAGAAGTGGAGACATGACAATCAAAGGATGGAAAAAATGTATGGACAGTCGTAAGGAGCTTCTTGGAAGCAAAAGGAAGCGAGGCGCAAGAATTGGAGACAGGATGATCTCCGTTCTTCATAATGGAGAGTCAGGGTCTATATTGTTTTATGCTATTTTACCTTAAGTGTGTTTAGGTCCGATCCTACCTGATACTTGATGATCATGTGCTAAGAACAATTATGTAGGGTTGGGTTCGATGACTATAAGCATGATGATCGTATGACTTATTATTAATAACGAATAGAAGTTGTATGATGATGCTTGATTAATTAGTAGGACTTGTTATTATATATGATGATGTATGATGTGAGCATGCATGAGTTATTATATATATATATATACCTGCGGGTGAAATGAAACATAGCAGTAGCGTAAGTACGTAAACCAATGACTACATATAAGAGAGGACACTTCTCTCTATTAGCTAGCTAATAACAACCTAAAAATAACCCCCTAAACCCCTAAAACAGCCACTTTTTTTAAAAAAAAAAGAAAAACCTCCTGCTAACGCGTGGAACCCTTTTGGTCCCGGTTTATGTCATAAACCGGGACCAAAGGCGCCCCTGCCTGGGCTGCCGGCAGCGGCCACGTGGAGGCCCATCTGTCCCGGTTCTGGTTTGAACCGGGACTAAAGGGTGAGGGTATTAGTAACGACCCTTTAGTCCCGGTTCGGGAACCGGGACTAAAGGCCCTTACGAACCGGGACAAAAGGCCGGTTTTCTACTAGTGCATCCATTTTTAAGACGAGTAATTTGGAACGGAGGGAGTAGATCTTACATCTCGACTGTTCTTATCTCATTGTCTACTCGACATGTATGTGTGACCGACACCTATTTGATGTACTAAGCTGTCGTTGCGACTATTCTTTACCAAAATGTAAAAATGAAATGAAAACACTAAGGTTGCAATATATATAGGGCAATGGCTTGATAGCATTCTTCATGGAAATAAAAGGTTGGTAGGCACTCATTGTTTCCCCGGAAATTGAATGCCAAGGATTGCACTAGTTCTGATAGCAAGTAAAGTAACGAAAACACTTTTTCCCTTCAATTATTGAGAGCAAGTAAAATAACAAAAACAGTTTTTCCCCTTCAATTATTCAAACGAGTCTAGATTTGGTGTCTTAGAACCAAAACCAAACAAATTCTACTTTCAAATTTCAAAATTATATATATTTTTATTTCTTTTTGCGATGAGAAGTCATATAGATTTTCACTATTGTTGGATGAATTTTTTGATAAAGGATGAATTTTATTGACTCAAAATTAAGAATTAAGAGGATACAAACACGATGAGCACACACCCGGCCTTTGCATAGCTAGGATGCACACAACCAACATCAACACACGCACACAAACACACCGATAACTAGCAAAGTCGTATGAGACCAAACTACGTGTAGGCAAGGAAAAAACAAAAGGCATCATATCTGTGAACAACAAATTGCGTCCATGATCATATCCGCACCAACCATATCATGACACCACATGGAGCGACCAGATTCTACAATGGCAACGCCTTCAAGAAGAGGGTGACGCTAAAGCACCCTCGTCATTGGATCCAACCACGAAGGCCAGAATATAGGTTTTCACCCTGCAAAATCACTCAAGCTTATCCGAGCAATGCCTTCAACAAGGTAATGACGTAAAAAAAATACCGCCATTGCTAGGATTAACTAACTCAGGTCAGACCTCGGCTTTCACCCAAGAGCTCGACCGGGTGCTGAGTAAGCACTAAAATTCAAAAAATATAACAAGTCAGCAAATCATCTTGCGAAGTTTATCTCCTCCCGATCTGTAGGCATGTAACAAACATCATCACCAACACCCAACCAAAAAAAAAATCAACACCAAGGTCCTAGAAGCATATGCTACCAACCAGATAAATTAGTTGTATCACGTCAGGTTTACTGTGCGTTTTTCTGAACAGCCTAATGCCTACAAAATGACCATCCTCTGAATCTCAACGACAAGGTGAAAAGAATAAAATTAATCAAAAAATAGGAAAGAAAGAGAAATATTTTGAGTACTCATGTTTATGTTCATCGATGGATTCATTGTTCCCTACATGGACCAAGCATGATTGGAAGTGTTTTCCTTTTTCAATTGGGTCATCTTCATATATTACAGGGGTTCGGGCGGAGCCCAAAAACCTAGCCGCTGCTGGTGTGCACCCGCTCATCCTCTCCCTCCGCTGCCGCCGGGGGACGCCGCCGGGCTAAGCCCGAGGGCCGACGGCGGTGGCGGGGGATTTCCTACCTCCCGCGTCTCCGGGATGGTGCGGGGCCCCTAGGCGTGTGGTGGCACGGCTGATCCGATTTCTGCGACACAGTGGATGGATGTGGCAGGCGGTGGGTGGCCAGCCCGTCCTTGGGCGGCGGCAGCTAGGTGCGGCGGGCGGCCCAGTCACGGACGGCAGCGTGGGCTGTGGCGCAGCGTACGGCCTTTTCGGGCGGCGGCCGGCTAGGCTGTGGTGGCGTGCACAGATCGGCGACGGCGGCATGGAGGGCCTGGTGGTCTCGTCGGCAGCACCTCCGGTCAGATCTGTTATGACCGGTGCAGCCGGTGGTGGTGGTCATCTCTTCCGTCAGAGGTGATCGACCTAAGGCTGGGTGTTCGGATCTCTGGATCCGTCATCTAGTACCGGCTGCGAGTCGAGGAGACATAGTTCCCGGTGAAAACCGAGCCGACGGCAGGCAATGGTGGCGTTCTGCGTCGTTACCTTGATGAAGGCATCGTTGTGTGACTACTGTCGACCCACTCATACTGCTCTGGGGGAAACCCTAAGATCTGGTCTTTCATATCAGACGATCGCGGCACTGCGGTGTCGTTTCTCTCTTGGGAGCATAGTTTGTGGAGCAGCGCTGGAAGTCAGAGGTAGGAGGTGGAGCGGCTTCATCTTGCACGGAGCTTCGGTGGAGCTGTCAAGTCATGCCTGGCCGACAGGTGCTATACTTTGTCATGCCTGGTCGGCAGGTGGTATGCACGACAGATCTTCCAGAGACTTCAAGTAACTTGACTGCCTGGTGCTGAGGTGTACCAGCGGTGACCGCGACGTGCTCAGTAGTTTGCGCGCAGGGAGGTGGTGCCGTTGGGCACCGTGGTGGCATCGACGGCAGCTAGACCAGGCAAGGATGCATGATGCGTCAGTACAGCTCTGAAGATGGAGTGATGGAAGTTGGCGGCGGCGGCCTCTGAGAGATGTGTGCCCCATACCCGGCAAGTGGCTTGGTTGGGGCCTCAGGTCTTAGGTGTTAGGTTTGGCTGCAAGGTCTATGGTATTAGGCCCGGACTATTAGCATCCCTTCATCAACTGGATAGGAGTAGCGAGAGATGTTGCCTAGACGGTGACTTCAGACTTACTGTTGTATTTCTTTATAAGTTTTTTTTGAATAATTAATAAAATGGTTGCATGCATCGCCTAGATGCAGAGGCCGGGGTCTTTCTTATTTTCTAAAAAAAATATACTACAGGGGTTCGTCAGGAATTACTCATTGATTAGCATCTTATTTTCACTAGGTTTTACTTAAATCCATTCTGGTCAGTCTCATAGTGCTAGCTCCACCGCTAGAGAGATGATATTGTCTTCATCGAGGAGCAAGATAGCAACGAGTGCGGAGTGCTTGAGGCCACCGAAGAGGATCAATACGAGCACGACTACTTGATGCTGAGTATGAACGTAGTAGCGTGGGATGCCCTAGCGAATGATATGTCAGCGTGTCGGCCGGCTGTCGGGATTGCGAGCACACGTTCACGTTGACCAAAGGCACATAGGCTCGAAGACGCGGTCGATGAAGCGAACCATTGGTAATGGTGCCTCCTGTAACGGGAACCGGATCACCCTGCCGTGCCTCCTTGTGGCGCTAGTGGACGCAGGCATATGGGCCTTGCCAAAAACCAATATAGCTACCCAGACCATCCGTCTTATGTATCACACACCTGAATAGATTAACGAATTAATAATTATAATTAATACAATACATGACTAACTAAAATGAACTTGTTTCAAAAAAATAGTTTTACAAAATATCGGTCTTATTTTACGTGGAGCGAAATATGTCATTTTCCTATTTTCTATTTATTATTTTAATCCATTTGATTGTACTTTTTTTTTGTTTTTGTGCGCTTTTATTTTGACCACACCCGCCGGCCACACATAATCTTAGTTGCCTTTCAACCGATCGTGCGCAACTGCAATCGCATGCATGTGCACCGGCAATCTGCCCCTCGAGTTCATGAGGGTGGGAGATTTGTTGAGAAAGCGAGCGAATGAGGCGATGAGGGTGAGCGCTCAGGCGATTCAGAAACTGGGGGTATTCCTCCTGTTCAAAAAAAAACATGCACTGGCGTGCATCTACAATTGCATGTCCATCTGTCGCTGATGTCTCCGTGCCCAGGTGACATCATTAGGGAGAGAACAAGTGTCGCGCCTTGGTCAGCTGCGTAGCCACCTCTCTCACGATCTCCGACAAATATATTCGTGTATTAAAAACATAAAACTAGAAAAAGAAGAACGAAAGGAAAGTGTGTTATTTAAAACCATATAATTTTAATACATGGATATATTTGTTTTTTTGCGAGTAATATATTTGTTGAAACTTGTGAGTGAGGCGGCTACACAGCCGAGTGGAAACTCTAGCCGCAACCCAATGGCGACCAAAGGGATACAACACGACGATCTTTAACTATAGTTAAATGCGATCGATGGACATGCAATTGTAGTTGCACGCCCATGCACTGACGTGCGACTGCAGTTGCGCACGATATGTTGGCATGCAATTGTAGTTTTGTTTGGGTGACGAGTGTGGTAAAAAATAAAACCGACACCCATAAAAATAAAAGTACCAATCAAACTGGTCAAAATAATAAATAGAAAGGACATATTCCGCTTTGCGCAAAATAAGACTGAGATTAGCAAAACATTTTTTTTCTGAAATGAGATCATTTTTGTTTCACAATGTTATCTAAAAGCACACAAAAATAAAAATAAAGGTACCAATCGAACCGATTAAAATAATAAATAGAAAATAGGAAAAAGACATATTCCGCTCCATGTAAAATAAGACTGAGATTTTGTAAAAAAAATCTGAAATGAGTTTATTTTTGTTAGCCATGTACTGTATTAATTATAGTTAATCATTAATTTTTTTGAGGCAATTAATCTGTTTTTTTAGTAGAACGGTGTGATGGACAGAACGGCTGGGCTGGGTAACTAGTTTGGTTTTTGACAAGGCCCATATGCGTGCGACCGCTAGCGCCACAAGGAGGCACGGCACCCTGCCGTGCTTAACAGCACGGTAGAGGAGCCGGTTCCCCTGTAACGATGGGTCTAGCGGTGGTGGGAGGCTGAAAGAGAAACGTACAATTTACCTTCATGGATCATGGTTAAGCATCCACATTTAGTAAATGGCATGAAACCATCGATTTTAAGGCAAGGATTTCATAGAACTATCAAATTTTGTTTTTTCGTTGATACCTATCATAAAGTTGGTTTTTCATTTCAAAGAACACGGATGACTGATGATTAAGTTTGATCATGTTAATGACAGCGATAGCTCGGATGTAAGTTAGATTTCTATCAAGGAGTTCCGGTGTAGATTACTGTTGTCTAGTTGAAGCAGCAAGGTTAGGGTTTCTCGCCGTGCGTGTGCTGGTGAGATTTGATGTTAGGCCCTTCAGATCAATTCAAAGGTTCAATGGTGATGACTACGGCTCTGGGGTGTTGATCCTTAGAGGCATGTGCAGAGCGACCTCTTGACTGTGAGTGACAAGGTCAAGCCGGCTCCGCTTGAGGAGCGGTGACAACGGCGCCGGCTTGTTCTGGCGATGGTAACGGTCGTTTGATGGTGCAAGGTCCTCAATGTAATCTTATATATATATATATATATATATATATATATATATATATATAGGATTATATATATATAGGACTCCTTTTCCATACTCCTGGGAGTACATACTCCCACTCCTTAACACGTCCTTCAGAATGGATATACCCAATAACGAGCAAACCAACCCATAAAAAAAGGCCATGCATGCAATAGTTAGCATCATCTGCATGCATAACTTGATCCTATAATTAAGGAACGACATTGTGGCGCTCCCGTCATTCGAAACAGATTTTTTTTTGTTGAGGCCGTAAGCCACATACTCCACGTAGTATATACCAGTATATATCCTCCTTCAAGGTAAGTACTGCCTTTACATGTGGTATATAGCCACCCGCAAAAAAAAACATGTGGTATATAGCAATTTATTAGCTTGCATGTATTATTTTTTAGGAAGTCATATAATGTTTTTATAACAGAGTATACCATTTTGATTTTGCGATGTAGTACATACACATATTTGGCATGAAGTATATACCATATATTTTCGATAGGGTATATACCACTTCTGATTTATGGAGTATACGTCACATATTTTGCACTGAAGTGCATACAAATTTTTTTTGTGATGTAGTATACCACATTTCTGGAACTGGTTACAGTAGTTGACACCATTTTTTTACTACTCTTCTTGGTAGTGTAATGCTATCATCGAAAGTACTAGTACATAAGGTACTAATTTGAAGTAGATATGATTGCATTGAATCTTCTCTATATAAATTGACGACCAAGTAATATACGCTGATTAGATCAGGAGTATATGTACTACATTAGAAATCAAAAGGATAGTTTATTACTGAAGGAGTGTAATTTCTTAAGAAAATACATGAATTAAACGGAGTATAATCCACAAAAAAGAGTACTGTACAATTTAGTTCCAAGCATCTAGATCTGGTATCCTTGTATGTGGTGTCACGAACACAAACTAGAGGAACACTGTCGAATCAATGCGATTGTGGTCCTCGTCCGTCAGAGCATTGCAGTAATCCATGTGACGGAAGGCGTCGTCGCCCACGAGTGTGTCACGTCGACATTCAGCAGGCCACGTGCTGGTTGAGTGATGACTAGCGCGCGCTGCATCTATCAAAACCGGGTTGCATCAAATCAGTCACCTCATATGAAGTCGTGTATGATGAGATTATCATTCCAACTCAAGAATCCAACCTGTCAAGCTTAGAGGCAACCAAAGAAAAAGGAAACTCAATAAAAAGAATGGAAAAGAAAGTGCATAAGATGCACGTACATGCATTAGATGTGCTACAATCGATTGAAACCTTGGCAGTACTTAGCCATCACCATCGCAGATAGGCACCGGATGAGATGCCAAAGGAAATGACCAGCTCACTTCCGTCGGATGAAATCAACTAATCAAGTAGTATTAATTAACAATCAGCTCACTTACCAATATAAAAAAAATCCTTTGCGCGTTAATGGCCACGAGATGAGTTGCACGCTGCCCCATCCAGTGAATAAAATCCCCAGAAAATCAAGGGTGTGTTCAGCGTGAAGCCGCCGGCGCACGCGTGGGTGAGCTCCGACGTTGGGCGAGTCGGCCTACCTACAAGTCACGACCAGCCGGCCAGTACAAGCGCGGGGTACAGCCGCTGCCGCCACTTCTGCATGTATTTGTTGTCACTGCCGCCATGGAAGAGGAATATGCCACTCGTGGAAGATGGATGAGAGGATTAGACGGAAAGCTCGGAGCTCCTACAAAATCGGCGTACAGGTATTTAGTTCGTTAGGCACCGACTTATTTAGTACTAACGGATCTGGAGGATGATACCGGCGTGGACCAATGATCAATCGCAGATGGAGCTGGGAGTATGTACTCCTAGGAGTACTAACCCATTTTCCTATATATATATATATATATATATATATATATATATATATATATATATATATATATATATATATAAAAGAGAGTCATCCCCACTAGCTTATTTATTTTAACATGCAAGCATGCCATCTCACGATACATTTATGAATGGATAAGGTCCACCTCAACATGTAATTATGGGAAAACATCCACCACAACTTACAACCATGCATGGGAAAATGTTTTTCATTCAAGTTTTCTACTTATATCCAATAAATATTTTACAACTATGCATAATCAACAATATAATAAGTCATATGTATTTTCAACTATGGTTCTCATGTTATCAACCCAAATTTTCATCAATTTATTCCCGCAGCACTGAGCTGGATATTCTCTAGCTTTATTATATTTACAACGCTTTTAATGTTTATGATACTTTATAATAGATATGGGTCCTTTTTCACGAAAAATAAAATTAAAAACACACACTCTGCCACAATGTTGTATCTTGTAGCAAAATATAAATAAAAGGAAGGAAGCTTCATTGTACCTTCTTGCATTACCGATTCTTTCTAGCAAGTAATATGATAGGAACATTAGTGATCACATAGTAGGAATAGGATCATTGAATAATGGGAGAGACACAAGTATAATCAAAATTCAGTGAATTCTAAAACAGCAGGTGTACCGTACTTAATACATGAAAACACACACTAATTTGAATTCAAAGGGGAACATGATACAACTCTTCATGAAGATAGATGAGCTATTCGAAACTCAAGGGTCTCTTAACAGTAAGTCCCATCAAATAAGTACATTTGCTGATTATCCAGGTTCTTGATGCTGATTTCTTAGGCAATTCCCATGGAATGCTAAAGGTATGTCGGAGAAATGCAGCTGCTTCGATACCGAAGTACATTGGGAGATAGTTGTGAGCTATATAGTGAAAAGGGACTTTTGGACTTATTCTTGTAGCTGGGCACAAATAACGTTTAGTTGTGCTTCGGATTTCTCCTACGAGAAGCTAATCAGGAAGCCCAATTTAACAATGGCTTCCCATTAAGGTCAAGCATCTCCCTTCCATCTCTGACCTACAAGATTGGCTTCCTCTGCTACAGTTCCTGACATCTCTCGTTCCGCATACATGTTGTAACATATGTTTGATTCTTCTCTCATCCTCCCCTCAATTTGACCATCTCAACACCATCTATCCAGTATTTTTTTTTGGCAAGGTGACCTATCTAGTATATATACTAGCTAGGCTAGTGCTCCCAGTATGTTAAAATGAGTTGAACGACATCGGTTGAAGATACATGTGTGGTATATATATACACAAGTCTCTCCTCCTCCCCCAAGAAAGAAAGCTAGGGTTTCTGCCTCTCGCCGGCGCTGCCGCAGGTCCGCTTCGTCTCCGGTGGCCCTAGGGCCATGGAGGCGCGGTGGATCCTGCCATGGGCCGGCGGGAGGGCTCCGTTTTCAGTTGTTTTTTCCTGTCTTGTTAGGGTTTGTGTCCTGCTCAGGAAGGCGAGACGGTGGCGGCTCCCTGAAGATGGAATAAAGGTCTCCCCGCCTAGCCCCCGTTTTGGTGATGCATCTAGCATTGTTGGTGGGCGTGTGGAGGTGTGTCTCCGGCGGATCTATCTTTGGTGGATTTGCTCGGATCTCGTCGTTGTTCTTCTACATTCGTGTGTCTTCGGGTTGAATCCTTCCAACCTACGTTATTCTTCATCGGCGGCGGTTGCTGTTCTGGTGCGCTCGTCCTATGGGGCCTTAGCACGACGACTTCCCGACTGTCTACTACAACAAGTTGTGCCCGACTCCGGCGATGGAGGGGTGATGACGGCGGCGCGTCTTCGGCTCGCTTCAGTGCTTGTAGTCATCGCTAGGTGGTTTACGGATCTGGATGTAATTTTTATTTCTGGTGTTCGTTGTACTGCCATGATTGAAGATGAATAGATTGGAAGTTTTTTCGAAAAAAAGAAAGTATATATATACATGGAAACAACTGTTCACAGGAGAGGCCATTTGTGAGCATTCAATTCTCGCGTAGGTTGAAGGCACATGAGTTGTGTACATGTAATAGATGGGCTAGTAAAATTACTTCAAAGAAGACGCTATAAATATGGATTGTAATTTGTTTACTCGAAGAGGTCAACTTGTTAGATGATACTGATAGGAATGTTCCTCTACCCTTTCACCTAAGTGAGCTCTAGTCATTTAGCAAATGGGCTGATAACTTAGCTTAGTTCCAGCACTCATATGCTAGTATATTGAATATGATAAGACTTATTGTTCACGAATTATGAGTTTATTTTTGTGGGAAGAAAAATCACAAGTTGCTTGCACAACTATATATAGTATAATAAACTTACATAACATGTTTTCGAACATCATAAGATTGCGATAGCTAACAACAGAGTGCCTAAACAGATGCACGTACTCCAGCTATGCATCTCTTTCCCATCTGCAATCTAACTAAACCGCCGTTTCAAAAACAAAATCGTCGCTTCAAATCAGTGAACGTTTTACTTATTTTATTTAGTAGATAGAGAATCAATGCTGACCAGCTGCAAACAATCAAGACGTTTTGCTCAACACATCAAATCCAATCGAAATATCTTGTGCGGGCCACATTCACCCTTTGTACTCCTACCGGTGCTTGATTAGCCCCACCGAGCAATGCACGTGACGGCAAAATCCCCTTGCCTGCGGGCCTGCAACGAGCACCCTCTCCACCGGGGGCCCCTGCGGCCCCACGCACACATAAACATATGTGTATCGCAACTTGGTCCTCATGCAGAACCCGCTTTCTAGTCGCCGCAGCTTGCGCGTGGGCTAGAGCTCGGCCCTCTCAGTCTCCTAAAATAATTTCATTGCGGCGGCAACTGCAATTCCCAAACCCACCACCCATTAAAACACTCTTCTGTCTCCTGGCTCTATCACTCGCCGCCACCTACTCCGCGCGGTCGACTCCTGGAGGCCTCCCGCCCACTTCTGCCCCTCATCGGTACGTGGCCCTCAAGTTCTAGGCGTTCCATATTTCCGCGGGGTTAGTTTTGCTGCGGCGATGTCGAATCTGAATCGCCTTTCCGTTTTTGGTTCAATTTTTTCTTGAAAGCGATAGTGGTTTTACTAAATGGAAAGGTAGATTTGTTGCTTAGGATTAAAAGCTTTCCAAGCAGTGTTTGTTTGGGTACTTGTTTTCTTTTTCTAACTGGATTATTAGACGGGTTCTCAGTACGCTTTGCCGGAGATGGGACAGTTTTTCTCTGATGATTGTGCCTCGATTCCTCGGTTGCTAAGGCAGAAATCCAAGGACTTCTTAGATTGATGTTTTATCGATAAATTACCGGCCTTTGTTTGGGTAGATTCACTTACTTGAGCACTGCAGTGCTTGGTACTCGGACCTCAGCTCAAGGCATCAATAGAAAACCCCATTTTTGTAGGTCCTACTTATTTTTATCGAAAGGAAACAGTTTTGGAGGTACATAATTGAATGGGTTTTTTTTCTCACCGTGATTTTCATCGCAAGGAAATGCTATACATCTAGACAATACTTGCTGAAAAAATGTTGGCCAAGAATCAAGTCATATATGTTGCCTCTATGCAGTATTCATGTGTACCCAATGGTGGATCTAGGATTTTGGAACAGGGTGGAAATTACAATAAATATGACATGCCAAAAGAACAATTGAAATTGATCAATATGATCTTACAAATATATGTAAAATTCTCAAATAAGTCTTGATTTTGCATTTTAAAAAACGTACATGCCTTGAAAAGTTCAAAGAAGACTATGTGCATGTCCTCATTCTTCCACATTTGATACATATATGTAATCATGTGGTCCTAGTCGACATTATGTTCTTCAATTTGACAATGACATTTATTGATTAAAAAATGAGAACATTGTATCAATTGTTTGAACCCAACTGGAACAATTCAGTAGTAAGTGGTAACATTTCTGAAAATTACAGCTCAAGATGCCACATGGACTCAGCAGAAAATGGATCCAAACTGAAACAACTCAGTAGTACTAACATTCCTGGACAGAATTTAGTAGTAATACATTACAATATATACAAGCGAGCACATGAAGCCTAAATTCGTAACGAGAAGTACTAGCAGGTGGCAGCACGACGAGCAATGAGTAACGAGTAAACGGAAATTGTGGAACAGGCAGAAATCTTATGAAACGTACTTCAAATCCGGCTGGGCGGCTGGCTGCATGCCTTCTGCAGCTGCACAACGCCGGGCGTCGACTGCTGAGTACGGTCTGGGCGACTGCAGGCTGCCGGCTGGGCGCGGTGGTGCAGGGCAGGGGCGGGTAGAGTCGACGGCGATGCACGGAATCAGGCGGCAAGATCGGCAGGACCGCAGGGCAGTCGCGAGCGAAATCGGGGACGGGAGGCAGTGCGCAGTGGCTGTCCTGGCGGCTACCCCGGCTGTGCGACGAGTCGACTCGAGGCTGTGTCTGCTGGGCTATTTTTTTGTTTTCTTCCAGCCCAGGACCCGGCTGTTCTTCGCGCTCTACCCCAGCACCTTCTCGTCCTACAAGCACCCGGCTTGTTCAGTTGTTCTACCGCTGAACGCTGACAATTCAGGCGATCAGGCCGCTCTGCTTCCCCGGTGATTCAGGTACAAACCTTGTTGTTTGATTTGTCAGTCGTAAAGTTCGCCTTGGATGAAGCGGACCATTGGTGAAAGAGCACAACCATCATGGAGAGCTTGAGTTCGAGCATCTACTGCCACCATGGGCTCTAGCGGTGCTGGGATGTTGAAAGAGAGACGCACCATTTAGCCTCATGGTGAAGCATCTCCCTTCGTCCCTAGACCACATGGGAACGCTGCTCTGCTAGTGTTCCTGATGTCTCTCCTTCCCGCATACATTTTGTACCATCTGTCTAATTCTTCTCTCATCTTCCCCTCAATTTGACCATCTCATCACTACGTATCCAGTGTACCAGGATAGTGCTACCAATACGTTGAAGTGAATAGAATGACAGTGGTTGAAGGTCTATATATATAGGCCCTGTTTGGTTCAGCTTTTATCGACGGATTCCGCTGCCGCGCAGCAGAATCTAAACCAAAGGACGAACCCAGCAGAATCCGATTCCAGAAATCCGCTGTCAAAATCTGAACCAAAAGCGGAAGCAGCCCAGGACGTGCTTTCCAAAATCTGATTCCGCTGCGGGCCAAAATCTAAAAAAGCTGTATCAGCTGGTTTGCCAAATGACCGACATCTTCTTCACATCAGATTTTCCGCAGCTGTTTTTCCACAACAGATTTTTCACAGCTGCTTTTAGAAATCCACAGCCGAACCAAATAGGGCCATATACTACAAGGGCAATCATCCTTCACAATAGGGATGGTTTGGGGAGCATTCAATTCTTTGCACCCCTGCCAAAAAAATCAAGTATAGTAAACTTGTAATAATAGATGGCTAGTAAACGAAAGTAAATGTTATTTTAAAAAAATGTGAAAATATGGATTCTAATTCGCATCCTCAAAGTGTTGAACGAGATGACATGAATACAGCTCTACACTCTCGCCAAAGTGAGCTTTGCGCATTTCTTAGATGGATAATCTAAGAGCTCTTTTACGGTGATTGGCGTAGTATTGGGAGTACTACCCAGTACTTACCCCTCCGATTTTTGTTAGCCGTCCGATCTAGCGTGGGATTAAATTTAATTTGTTTAATCTGAGAAGGGCATAATGGTCCAGGATAAAATATTGTGCTTTCAACCGATCACGTCCACGACCAAAACCGCATCTAGTCGATCGGTTAAACATCTATTTGGGAGCCCGGTCTTGACTCTTCTGTGTGGTATTCATTCTCGTTCGGCTCTTGGAATCACATCCAGCAGTGGTTGGAACAGCTCGCAAACTCCAACCACTTCACCTACTTTATTGCCCCCAGATCTAGTTGGGAATGCTGTTCATGCAGTGGAGAGCGTAAATAACCGGCCCTTGAGGCGCGAGTAGACTTATCATATAGAAAGGAAAGAGATAAGCGGAGGGAGGATGGTTTGATGATAGCCAAGATCTCCATCTCATTTGTCACTCTCGTATTCTTAATAGGAATCGGCAAGCAGATACAACCACTAGGCCATTGTCATTCAACTAGTCTATCAGAGTATCCTACGAAGTCAGATCCCGTAGGCGCAGGATGCGTTAAGCCATTCGATCTTCCTGCTGGTGGTCCACCATGGAGCTCCTATGTAGTCGTTTGTTTTCTCGCTTAACTAATTTGTATGAGGCGATACAGCTAAGATCAGCCAACGGTTCGAGCACTTAGCGCAATGTGCCACTTAACCGGACGAGCGCAAGACCGGGTCTACCTACCTTATGACATTTATGAAAAACGAACTTTGTATTAAGGGGTTTCTATCAGTTAGTAACAAAGCCGACAGTATCCTTGAATTCAGGGGTCAGCTACGGGAGGTATGTCTCCATGTGTGCCAAGAAGGATATCTGAAGCTACCGATCCGGGATCTCACTCAAATCCAAACCTAGCACTTTCTTATTTATTGCTTCTCCTTTTAGAAGGTCTGTAGCCGAGTAGAAGAGAAGAAAATAGATTTCCTTATCCCCAGGCAGCTTAACGTGCTCTTGGCACAAAGGTAATAGAATGGGAGTCTGACGACACCCGGTACTCGGGATCTCCTGCGTCAACGCAATAGAACTTCTTAAAAAAAAACAAGCCCATCTTTCTCAAAAAGGAAGAGAGGGTGCGCTCCCCCCCCCCCCACCCAGAGAGAACCCCATTCTTTCAAGAAAGTTCTAATTAATTATGTAGAAAAAGAAATAAGGAAAATAGGAGTAAGTGAGTAGGGTCAGCAAGATTCTAAACGAATACCACAAGTGACGGAACCAACGATGATGAAGAGATAAGGGGCGAAGGATATTTTTTCTATTATTCCAATTCTTATTTATTGATTATCCAGATCGAGGTCAAGTCGTCGTCCTCGTCCCCTTCACTGTCTCCGACATGCCCGACGAGAGGAACCAATTCACCATCCTCGGCCTCCTCCTCGTCCCCTTCACTGTTCTTGACGTGTCCCGCGGCAAGAAGAATAAGACTTCACATCTGCGCTATTGAGTCGGCGGTCATGGAGGCTCATGGGAACATGGTATTGAAGATCTAAAAAGAGATAAAATCATCTAGCTACTACTATGGACCGGTAGGTTCGAATGAAACTACTTACACATGGTCATGGAGTCAGCAAGATTGATGAAGATGGCTCTGGCAATGGCTTCCCTCTCTAGCGGCTCCAAAACAGGCCTTTAGATGGAATCCTCGCATAACAAAGACTGCCATCTGGGATTCAGGGCGGAAAAAATCAAAGCCAAAAGGGATTCAGGGCGGAAAAATTCACCCATTCGGCTGCCATCTGGGTGTACCTTGGACCCTTACGATTTAGTTATTTTTACATTGGTTCTTTCGCAAAATGATCGCCAACACATTCTAATAAAATAAAACAAAATTTCCATGTGGCCACCATGTCGGTTTGCCTTGGACTCTTAAGATTGAGTTATTTTTACAGGGTTTTTTGTGTGTAAATTGAGCGCCAACACATAAACGAGTTAATGGCCTTCATCTGATCCCTTTTTGAATTTTTCACTTAAGGCTATGTTCGGTTCCAAGAGATTATATCCACTAGTGGATCTAATACCTGCAGGGTTTTGGTGTCGCCACCCAACCCCCACGTGGAATCATTCCACTAGGGGGATTTATCCCTCTCATCTAATCTCTGTTCGGTTAAACCCACCAGCAAAAACACTTCGAAGTATACCGCAGTATACAACATCAGAGCAGCACAACAAGAGTAATACAAGTCTTGTTCATTAGTGGAAGCAATCAGTTACAATTACAAGACGTAGGAATCAGAAGCATGCTCATTAGAAGCCAACAAAAAAGCCTGTGGTTTGTTAAAAAAAAGCAGAGAAATTACCTTGTACAGAGTTGTAGATCAGTAGATGAAATTACGATCAGCAGATGAAATTACGATCAATAGATGGATCCTTTTGGGGCTTCTAGCACCCAGACTACGAGCTGGACAATCGGAGCAGCGGAACTGCGCCACCGCGGACGCCGGAACTGCGGCCGGAAGGCACGGCCGTACCCGCACGGCCGACGGAGGAAGCGGAGGGACCTCTGTGTCCTGGGACCGACGGAGGTCGGAGGGAGAGGGCCGCCATCCGCCGGATCTGGAAGCCTTGGCGTCGTTCGCCGTCGCCGCCGTCAGTTAGGTGAGGTCCGGGTCGCCATCGAGCTTGCCCCTGCAACGAGATGCGGTGCCGCCGGTTGGACAGGTGGGAGGGAGGAGGGCGGGGGGTGGGGGGTGGGGGTGGGGGGGAGGAGGGAGCACGCCGCCGCAGTCTCATCCAGTAGCACTGCTGCTGCAGTCTCCGGCGCCGCCATGGCACGGGAGAGGTCGGGCGAGAGAGAGAGCGCCGTTTCGCGAGAGACAGAGAGACGGGGTTTGCTTCCACGAGGTGTGACGCGTGGGTTGTTTCCCTGCGATTTCCACGGGGTTTGGGAGGGAACTAATCCCGGCCGGGTCTAACCGAAGGGTGTTATAAGCCAGACCGGGATCCGACCCCAGCCGGGGAGAAACCCACGGGGATCGGCGGGGTTTCGACCTGATCCCGACGGGGGTGGGGATAACCGAACATAGCCTAAGTGTGCAATCACTAAGTTAATGAACTAAACATACATTCCACTCACAGTCGTCCGTGGAGACATCAAAGATGGTTAGCACTAAACATGACAACGAGGGAACCAAACCGCACAACCACTTGCAGCACCACTAGCGTTGCCCTACTTCCTCCTCCGCCGAAGTCCAGGTCTAGCCACAGCAGCTCCTGCCTGAGCGACGCCACATCGTTGAGGTCGGCATCCACGATGGCTTCACGAAACTTGTCCTCCTCAATGAGGAGCAGATTACATGGCTAGGTCAGCAAGCACCCTTTTTTCTCGTTTATTTGTACTAATTCTTTGCGATGTGTTCGACTCTGTTGACATAAATAAACGAAAAGGCGGACCATGGAAGGATCGTACTGTATGATGGATCACACATATATCATCGTGAGAAATCGATCTCGACATGATATCTAATGGCAGATAAGATTCTTGGCCAACTAGAAAGAACCCGGCTGAGAGCCTACTTCTAGGTGTCTTTCAACTCTCCGTCTCTAGCATGTGGACACGTACGTGTGCGTGCAACTCATCGCCCATATGTGGTCGATTGTTTGTTGAAAATCTTAAGTCTGAAATATACATCGAACAAAAAATGCATAGAACGAACAAAAATTGATTGGGCTGAAGAACAAGGAGAAAAATCAACGGTAAGAAATGTCGCAAGCCACGAATTTGAATCATCATGCGTTTCAGCTACTCTGTTTTGAAAAAATATTTTTTTCTTGATTTCAGAAAGAAAAATGGAAGATGAAAAACATGCATTCCCTTCTCCGTGTACCTTTTGTGCCTGTCATGCTCAAGATTGATCCATCTTTTTGGATAGCATGGTAAGTCAAGAAGTGATCTAATTACAGGGCTGCATCCACGAACAATACATGACTGGGTAGTAACTAAAAGCCAGAGACGGTGACTGCATAACATTTCACTCTTGTCAAGATCTAAATTCTAACATTTCTCTGTGAGATCTCTGACTAATGGCTCCACCACTGTTCCCGGTGTCTTCTGTTCCTGCGGGTATTATATTTCTGTTGTTTCTTGTCTCACCAGCCCTTTACTCGACATCTATGTGTGACTGTCGCCTATCTGATGTACTAAGCCAGTGCTGCCAATATTTAGGAAAAAATATTCTACCAAGGTCTTAGGATTTAACTGAAACATGGAGGTTGTTATATGCTCGAACAAAGCATGCAGTGGTGTATATATAAAGGGCAATGACTTGAAATCACTCTTCGCGAATAAAGGTTGGTAGGCTTTTTTTTCCCTCCTGAGCTAGATGTCAAGGTTTATATCAATTATGAAAACACTTTTTTTTTCCTTCAGCGTTTTGACCGAGCCTAGATTCGTGTCTAGCTTTTATTCCTCGCAGGGGTGGCATTACGAAAAAGGGTTTTCCCCCGCTTTGTATTACAAAGCAACCACCGATACATCCAACGATAGGGGCTAGGGCCGCAACACAAACAAGCCCAAAGAAAAACAGAGAAAGAAAAAGAAAGAGAAACTAATGCCAACAGCGGCAGATCATCGAAGACGGCCGGCGACCGCTGCACCCTCCAGAGAAGTACCACCACGCTCCCAGCACCCTGAAGCGCCGCATACCAAGCAACACCTTCAAGAAGGAGACGACGACGACGTCGATGTTGCCCGGACTAGTCCTAGGGTTTCCCCCGATACGCGGGGGGCAGTGGGGGGAGGGTGTACCCGACGCCCTTCAGGAAGATCCGGCGGCACCCACAGGCGTCGCCACGTCGGGGACGGACGAGCCGCCGGAGATTTCTCCCAACCCAAACCCCCACCACCACCCCAGACGAATCATAGTGCACCGCCCATCACGCCACCCACCAACATGTGCCACCACGGTCACCGAATCAACTTCGTCGTCTCCCTGAGATCACCGACACGAGACCTGGAGGACAGGAGAAGAGCTAGACGCCACGAGGGCATCCGCAACACCGCCGACGTGAGGGGACAACCACCACCGCCGCCGCGGAGCCGACCGGACGCACGGACAAGGGGCCTGCCAGGTGCCGAGGCCCGGCCGGACCCAAAAGGATCCGGACACCCCTGTCGTCACGCTGCAGCTCGCCGGCCGACGAAGCCTCCACCGCCCGCAGCCACCGCCTCCTCGCCACCAACCAGAGAACAGCGTCGCCGCCCACCAAGCCGCCGGCCCGCCCAAGCCCAGATGGAGCCCGAAAGGGCCCAGATCTGGGCCGCCCAGGCGCCGCCGGCCACCAGAACCGCCACGCCGTCCTGCGACCAACGGCCGCGCCGCCGCACCAAGAAACCCGAGGCCCGCCATCGAGCCGCACCGCTGCAGGCCGAGAAGCACCGCCGCCCTAAGGAGGCCCCCGCGCCTCCCCAAGTGCGCGTGGGGAAAGAACGGCCCGCCGCCGCCGCCGCCGCGCGGGCAAGGCCCGGCGGACCTCGCCGGCGGCGGGCGGGGGGGGGGGGGAGAAGGACGGGGAGGTGGGGTCGGAGGAGAAGCGGATCCCGGGGTCCGCCCGACGCCCGCGGGGGGGGGGGGCGCGAGCGGACGGGGAGGCGGAGGAGGAGGGGGGGAGGGAGCGGGAGGAGGAACCCTAGTCGCCGCTAGATTGATTGGTGGATCTAGTTCACTGGATTACTGGAATGGACAGCTTATATTATTTTGGTGTACTGTAAAAGGTCTCGTTGGTTGTATGCACTATGATGATATGGAGGCCGGGTCAACCCCTTCAAAAAAGCTTGTCGACAGATTCAAATGTTTCTTCTAGGGCGAAGTCAGCTAGATTTGTCAATTGAGCCATCTTTGTATTTTATTGGGCACTAATTACTCTTGATTAGCAATAGTTTACTAAAGATATTACATGGATTGAACATCTTGAAACATCTTGAAATGTTCCTTCTAGGGTGAGGGGTGCTTGAAGCCGCGGAAGAGAATTAACACAAGCTTGGCGTAGTTGAAGTGGACTACGCAGTAGCGTGGTATACACTAGAGAAAGATATGTCAGCGTGCCGGCGGGCCGTCGTGACTAGGAGCACGCGTGCACGTGGACCAAAGGCGCAGTAGCTCAAAGAAACGGTTGATGAAGCGTGCCATCGGTGGAAGAGCACATGCATCATGGGGAGCTGCACATTGACAACGGTGGCAACGATGGACTCTATCGGTGGTGGGATGTTGAAAGAGAGACACAACATTTAGCTTCATGGTTAAGCATCTCCCTTCGTCTCCGAACCACAACGAGACCCTGCTTTGCCATTGTTCCTGATGTCTCTCGTTCCTCGCGTACAAGTTGTAACATTTGTCTAATTCTTCTCTCATTTTTCCCTTAATTTGATCATCGCATCACCACGTATCTAATGTACTAGGCTAGTGTTATGAATATGTTGGAATGAATAGAATGACTGGTTGGAGGTCTTTACATATACAAGGAGAAGCATCCTTCACATTAGGGACGGTTGGGGTGCATTCAATTCTTTCACCAGTCAAAACACATAAGTTGTACACCTGCAAAGTAAAACACACATACGTTGTAGACTTGTACGTAATAGATGTCTAGTAAATGGAAGTAAATGTTACTTAAAAAAGACATGTGCAAATATGGATCCTAATTCGTGTTCTCGAAGTGTTCGACTGAGATGACAAGACTATATATACCTCTACCCTCTCACCCAAGTGAGCTCTGCACATTTCTTAGATGGGATCATAATTGATAATCCCTTTTCCTATAGTATTGTTTTGGGCCACTAACATCGAATGACCCAATGTGTCCTGAATTGGCCCCTCCTTGGTTTTTTTGTTTGACAAAAGACACCCACGTACAGGAGCATCGCATATGTGATATTATTTATCAAGAAAGCAGACAGTACAAAAAAAGGACAGCAAGACAAAAAAAGACCTGTGTAAACTGAAAAATAAAATTACATTAAGACCATACTGGTCCTCTTCTCTGTGCGCTTGTTCGTCTTTGCGGCGGCTGGGCCGGCCTGCACTGGGAGCGCCAGATTCGCGCCTCAACCGCGCCCCAGTGGGCTGGTATGTCCGTGCTCGCCACCGGCGCCTTCGGTCGTCCGCTTGAAATGGCTCTCCATCTCATCATTCTTTGATTGCCTTGTTGCCTCTGTTGTCTCGTGAAGAAGAGTAGGTCTCGGTCCAGAGTGAATATGTCAGAGTTCCAACATAACTTGCGGTCTAAAAAACAAAAGCTGGATTTCTTTCGTTTTGGCGGGGGAATGAACCATGTAGAGTGCTATCATAAAGAGGAAATCCAGAGGCGATGTTTACCTTCAGCAAAGTTTCAAGGGCATCGATTGCACGGCCAGTTGACCATAAGAACTCCTTCTCAACTTGTTCTACGGTGGCATAGCCATTAGCCTGCGTTGTGATGTTAGTAGTTGTAGAGAAGCAAATAAAGTTGCTCTCACGAGCTAGCTAGGTTAATTAGTAGTCTCTCCGACTTGTGATTGGTTTGAGGAGCATGTGGATGATATTGTTCCTATCCTCATTAAGGATGTAACTATTATTTTAAATGAATAAAGCACATCGTTTTTTCAAAAAAGAAAAAGGAGGCTTAGCTTAACAACGGCTTCACGTTAAGGTCAAGCGTCTCCCTTTCATCTCTGACATAATGGATGATCTTGCTTTGCTACTGTTCCTAACATCTCTCGTTTCACATACATGTTGTAACATATGGTTGACTCCTCTCTCAAGTCTCAGCCTCCCCTCAATTTGATCATCTCAATGCCACCTATCCAATATTTTTTTCCTAAGAAGGTGACCTTTCTAGTATACTAGGCTAGTGCACCCAGTATGTTAAAATGAGTATAACGACATCGGTTGAAGATCCATCTGTGGTATATATACATGGGAAGCAACGGTTCACACGAGTGGCCGTCGATGAGCATTCAATTCTTGCTTAGGTTATATACACATATGAGTTGTGATTTGTGAACATGCAACATATGGACTAGTAAATGTTATTTTAAAGAACATGGTATAAGTATGGATCCTAATTTGTGTACTCGAAGAGTTTAACTCATTAGATTGTAAAGATAGGACTGGACTGTACCTCTACTCTTTCAACCAAGTGAGCTTACTGATAATTAAGCTTAATTCCATCTATTTTATGAATTATGAATTATATTTTTTGGGAACACAGATTACAAGTTGCTTGTACACCTACAATAAACTAGATGACATGGCTCCCACCTGCGAACCGAGTCTAGCTTATATGGTTAGGTTCCTTGTGGTGGAACCAGCCCACTAGGATTTAAGTCCTACACTTGACACTTTGTGCTCACATTTTTTTTGGATTTATTTTGTTAATTTCAAGATGTTGTGCCGACTCAGTATCTCAGAGGTTCTCATAGGAGTAGGGTGTGCCTATGTGCGTTTAAAGGGGTGATTATATGTGAGCATCTGCATTTGTGCTGTGTTAAAAAACATGGCAACATTTCGATTGCAAACAACGACTAAACATGTGTCTACAATTTAAATAAATTGTTTCAAATCAGCGGGCATCTTTATTTTTTTATTTAGCAAAGAATCAATGCCTACCAACTTTGAAATCAGTGGACATTTCAATCCAGCTTTTGCTTGTATTGTTTGTGACCTTGCAACTCTAGAAATGAAATACACTCTGCCATAGCAAATGTAAATATAAGGAAGGAAGCTTCATTGTACTTTCTTGCATTACCGATTCTTCCTAGCAAGTCATATTGTAGGAATAGTAGTAATTATGTAGTACAAATACGGCCACCGAACAATGGGAAAGACATAATATAAGTATAATCAAAGTTCAGCGAATTTTGGAATAATAGGTCTACCGTACTTAATGTAGGAAAAAGTACACTTATTTGGAAGTGTACCAAAACACAGCAGTTTGTGAAGATAGACCAGGCATGTCAAACTCAAGGCTAACAATAAGTCATCTCAAATAAGTATGTTCGGTGATTATCGAAGTTCTTGGTGATAATTTTATATGCGACTCTCATGGAATACTAATAAGAGACTTGGGGAAAAAGTAGAGGCTTTGGTACTGAAGTACATCTGGAAATGGTTATGGGCTTTATAACCAAAAGCCGCTTTTGGGATGTGGCCTTGCAACTGGGCAAAATCGTGTTTGGTTGGGCTTCGAGTTTCATATCGAGAATAGTCAGGAATCACCTTAAAGTCAAACATCTCCCTTACATCTCTCAACTTCATCACAGGCTTGCTCTTCTAGTGTTCCTGACATCTCTCGTTCCGCATAAATGTTGTAACATATTTTTGATTCTTCTCTCATCATCCCCTCAATTTGATCATCTCAATGCCACCTATCTAGTAATTTTGTTTCCCAAAAAGGCGATGTATCTAGTATACTAGGCTAGTTCTCCAAGTATGTTAAAATGAGTTGAACAACATCGGTTGAAGATCCATCTGTGGTATATATACACGGGAAAGCAACCATTCACACACGAGCGACCACCGGTGAGCATTCAATTCTCAGTTCAGTCGAAGGTGCATGGGTTGTAAACATGTAATAGATGGGCTAGTAAATGTTAGTGTTTTAAAGAAGACGGTAGAAGTATGGATCCCAATTTGCGTAATCGAAGAGTTCGACTTAGATGATGGTACGGATAGGATTGTACCTCTACTCTTTCAACTAAGTGAGCTCTACTGATAATTAAGCTTAATGCCAGCTCTTCTACAAATTATGAGTTCTTTTTTGCAGGAACAAAAATCAGGTGTGCTCACGCGTGACAGCATTGTGATAGTAAACACCGCCTAAACAGGCGCCTGCAATCCAATTACATCATCATTTTTAAATCAGCGGACGTTTTTCTTCATTTTATTTAGTAGAGAATCATTGTTGTGCCTCCAAGGAGGTGAAATGACGTCCATGGGCGCCGCAAGGTTTCGCTTGGAGCACCGCCCAACTTGGTCATGATCTTGATCACGGTTGCTCTACTAGTTCACAAGTGTTGGTGAATGAGGAAGCAGGGTCTTGCCAGGAGGGATGCAAATGACCAAACGAGCAAGGTGACCTCATCACCGCACTTCAGTAGGTGAAGTTGGTTAACCCTAGGTAGGGGCACAATATCCCCTTTCAGATGCAAAGCCAAATAGAGGGGTAGTGGGCCCAATAGCGGGTGAAGAAGGACATGATGAGCGTACCGCTCAATGGGGGTCCAACTCATTCGGGCGTCAAGCAGACCGCACCAATCAGGGACGCCACTTGTGGCCCAACCAGAAACAAGGAGGGGGCACTACTCGCATCTTGCTGATCCTCCACCATGCACTTGGTCGGGGGACGCCGCTCTAGTGGACCCACACACCACCCCCAGGAGATGTCCAATCGTTGCCCAGGTTCGAGGCTGCACTGAGCCAGCTGGTGACATGGTCTGTGGGGCTGGCAATGAGAAGCCATAGTCGCTTTGGTCTCCGAGGTCCCAATCACATTGCGAGTCTGGCGAAAGAAGGTCGCAAACATGACAAACTTCGGGGTGCGTCACCACCTGAAGGTAGTGACGATCGGAACGACGAGCTCTGCCACCCGGAGTGAACGCCTCCCAGTGGGCTCCAACTACTACCACTCTTGTGGCTTGAAGAGGAGCACCGAAGTGAGGAAATCGCCCAGAGTAGCGGAGTCGGGACGACACGGGCCAAGCTGAGGGGAAGGAGGCGCCTCCTCTTCCTTCTCCACAAGAGTCCGTCAATTTCTACATTTTAGGGGTGATAAACATAATCCAATATAAATGTAACTTTCTTCTTCAATGGTATTTTTTTTCGATAAAGATGCTTCGGAAAAAATGATCACCAGAAATTGGCATTTATAGACAACACTTATCTCACCACTACAATGCAAGTATGTTCCTCTTGTTGTCAAAGATTTCTTTACAAACGCAAAACTACTTCAATGCTCACAAAGTAGACGCTAACCAACATCCGTACCAAAGTCAACGGGCTTAGAAGAACTTGAATCTTCCTTTGTCCGCTAGTGGTTACCCTCCCCATCCACTCTCGTTAATTCCCTAAGCACATGTCACTTCTTCTGTAATCTTTTGATGGTTGCCACTTCCCCTCATGTAGCACCTGCTTCACTTTACTAGTGAAGTTCTCCTCCAAGACATCATGTGTTGTTTGTCAGTTCAATGGGTCAAACTTGATACGCCACTGCGAAAGAACATCCTGAAATATTATCTATAGTGAGTAGTGTATTTGTGAAAGTGACCACAATATAACATGATCCGAGAACCATCAAATCTTACAAAAAAGCAATGTTGCAGAGTAGAGGTATACATTGTTTGTAAGAAAGATAGCGTACCTAAATCCAAGAAATTTGATAATCAATTAATGATAACTTTTTGCTTATCGTTTTATAAACTTGACACTTTAGAAATAATGTACACTCTCCCACAGTGTTGTATTTTATAGCAAAATTTAAATATAAGAAATGAAGCTTCATTGTACTTTCTTGCATTACCTATTCTTCCTAGCAAGTAATATGATAAGCACAATAGTGATTACCTAGTAGGAATATGACCATAGAATAATGGGAAAGATATAAGTATAATCAAAGTTCATCGAATTCTGGAGTAGCAAGTGTACCGTACATAATACAGGAAGAAGTACATTCGTTTGAATCCAAAGCGGACTAGAAACAACAGTTCATGGAGATAGATCAAGCATGTCAAACTCAAGTTATCTTAATAATCAGTTACGTCAAATAATTCATTTGGTGATCATTGAGGTTCTTGGTGTTGATTTTGTAGACAATTCCAATGGAATACAAACAGTGGACTGGATCATATAGCGTTTTCGGTACCAAAGTACACCGGGAGATGGTTGTGGGCGATATAGCGAAAAGTGGCTTTGGGACTTGAACTTATTGATACGCAAAAAACGTGTTTCGTTGGGTTTTGAGTTTCTCTTACGAGAAGCTAGTCATCAAGCCCAATTTAGTGACGCCTTCATGTTGAGGTTAAGCATCTCCCTTGCATCTCTGACATACATGATACCCCTGCTATGCTACTGTTCCCGACATCTCTTGTTCCGCATACACGTTGTAACATATGTTTGATTCTTCTCTCATCCTCCCCTCAATTTGATCATCTCAACACCACCTATCGCGTACTTCTTTTCCCCCAGAAGGTGACCTTTCTAGTATACTAGACAAGTGCTCCCAGTATGTTAAAATGAGTTGAACGATATTTATCATGTGTGGTATATATATATATGCAAGGAAACCTACGGTTACACGGGCAACCACCGGTGAGCATTCAATTCTCGCTCCGGTCGAAGGCACATGAGTGTGTGAATAGGCAATAAGTGAAGTAGTAAACGTTAATATTTGAAGACGGTACAAGTATATGGATCCTATTACAAGAACTCGAGTTCGTACTTAGATGATGGTATTGATAGGACCGTACCTCTACTCTTTCAACCAATTGAGCTCCCTTGGTAATTAAGCTTAACTCCAGCTCTTCGAAAAATGATGAGTCCTTTTTGCGGGAACAAAAATCACAAGTTGCTTGTACACCTACACTAAACTACTTATACATAACACGTGTTCCCACGTTTTTTTAGGACACAGTACAGACGCAAGTACCTCCGAGAGACTGAGTCGGCATATCATTGTAAGTGCATCTAGTACCCCTTAGTGATATTGGTGTATTGAAGACTTATAGGTTAAGAATTTAATGTGTTTATGAGTGTACACAGGTCTATAAGTCTATGAAGAGTTTGATATTTACAGAGAAAGTCGACCCCTAAAAATGAAGTTCTTCAACTGAAGACTTTGATACTCTGAAGACTTTCTGAAGACTTTGAAAGTGAAGAAATTGGTGTGACCTTGAAGACTTGGTTATCATTTGAGGAACATGAAGCGTGAAGACTTTTGTTTTCGTAGTTTCATTTTCTCTTTCTTGAGTCATAGGAAACACCGTACTGTTAAAGGGGGGCGAGGAAATACTAAGGAGAAAATTTCCACTTGATGCTCAACTCAAATCCTACACCTACCAATCCCTTCGAGTGAAGCCATTGGAAATCTCATACAGTTCAGTCAATTTCTTCAGTGATAGAGACGCAGTTCTTCTGGTCACTGAGGACTTTGTTCTGACTGAGGAGTTAGGAATTCGCCAGTGCGGATTGCCTACACAGTGAGGAACATGATAGCCCTGAGGAATTTGTACCTCAAATTTCCGACCGTTGTTGTGCTACGCGCCAGCTGTCCCGAAATATCTTATCCACCTAACGGTCATATCATTGAAGGGCATTTATATCTTATCATGTCGGGCTGCTCCCTAGGCTATAAATAGCCGCCCCCTACAACCACTAGCTGGTTGGCTGCTCCGAGAGAACTTGACACTTGTCATTTGAGAGCAACCCATCCTCCGAGGACTTTGAGCGAAAATCATCAAGTGAGGAAAATCCAAACCCAAACCCAAACACCTACAAACCCAAAGTGATTGAGCATCACTGAAGAGATTGATCCTGCGTGGATCCGACGCTTGTTACCTTTGAAAACTGTGCTTCTTCCAGACGGTTAGGCGTCATGGTCTAGAGCATCCAAGAGGAATTATGGATCGCCGAGTGACCGAGTTTGTGAAGGTTCGGAAGTCACCTGAAGACTTACCACGAGTGATTGGACGAGGAATGTGTGTCCTTATTTCAAGGAGAATACGGTGAGGACTTGGTATCCCGAGCTGCGTGCTCAGGACTGGGTGTCCGGTACTATTTGTCCTCGAGTTTAAATACTCAGCCGCTCCAACCAGATGTACAACTGAGACAGCAGTTGGAACTGGTCTACCAAATCATTGTCTTCACCAAGCTTACTGGTTCCATTTCTTCAACTCTTTCATTTCCTCGGTATTGTGCTGCTTGTTTATCATATCTGTGTTTGAAGACTTTGACTGAAGACTTTCTCAATTTCCTCAGTTCAATTTCTTCAGTCTGTTTGTCTTTATCTAGAGTTATCCTGTGTTTACGCATTTTGTACTCTGTGTTAGTCTTCATTTCATCATGATGACTATGCTTGTATTCTGTTATATTTTCATCTGAGTACTTATTCCGCTGCTAGTAGTTCTTCGCTAAAGAATTTCCTCACAAGCAAATTCCTCAGTGAAGAATTTCATGAAAATCGCCTATTCACCCCCCTCTAGTCGATATAACGCACTTTCAATTGGTATCAGAGCAAGGTACTCCCTTGTTCTGTGTGATTTTGGTTTAACCGCCTGGAGTTTTAGTTATATCGGCCGCAGATATGAAGAAAGTGATATGCCCCATCTTTGACGGTCACGAGTATCCCAAATGGAAGGCCATGATGAAGAAGCGTCTCATGGCGATGAACAGCAAGCTGTGGACCGTCACTGAGATTGGTCTTACCGATCTATGCAAGACGGCGGGAGCTGATGACATTCGCAAGTACACTCTTCTCAACCTCACGGCGAAGGACGTCATCTGCTCCTGTCTGTCTCAAAATCAGTTCAGGAACGTCATGCATCTCGATCAGGCGAAACTTATCTGGGACCGTATCTCTGATGTCTATGAAGGTCATCGAACCCGTCATGGTCCTTGGTTTGAGGACTTCAAGGAATCTCTCAAGTCAATGACATTTGAACCAGAATCATCATCTTCCTCACCATGTCTTATGGCAGATGGTGAAAAGGTAACTGAATACTATCTGTCTGAATCTAGTGATGATGAATCTGGTGATGAATTTGGACCCAGTTATGTCAAACTTGCCTCACTTGCTACTAAACAACAAAGAGCTTTGGAAAAGGCTAATAACATGCTTAGTAAGAGCAATGATATGTTGGGTGAAGAAATGGATCAGTCAACAGCTTTGGCTGAAAGTCTTCAGAGACTTCATTCTAAGTATGACTCCCTTCAAGATCAGCATAACTCTCTCTTGTCAGATCTTGAGAGGATAAGAGTGAGTTATGAAGATCTTCAGAAGGAGCGCGATTCATTGCTTGCTCAACAAATCAGCGCTGCTCAGGAAGAATTTATTTCTCCATGTTTGAAATGCATTGAACGAGAATCTGCTAATTCCTCACCTGAATGCTCAAATGCTTCTAATGTTACAAATTCTTCACTTGCCTTTGCTATCACTAATTCCTCATCTGAGGACATTGCTAGTATCACTGACGATGCAGGGCTGAAGGAATTGTACATGACAGGCATGTACAAAAGCCTCAAAGGGCATCAGACTCTTTGTGATGTGCTTAAAAAGCAGATCCTCAACAGGAACCCTCGGAAAGAGGGTATTTCCTTTGAGAGGAAACTCAATGCTGATGGTACATACTGGAAGCCTGGGCAGTACCCCAAAACCTCATGGGTTGCTGCAAAGGGACCTCCAGTTGACCCATCTAATTTATCTGGCTATACATGTGAATCTTCTCATTCTTCTGATGAGTCATTTGACTCCAACTACAAACTGTTCAAAAATCAGAATGGTGAAGTATTTGCTAGATATGTTGGCACTAACTGCAGGAATGGTTCCCCTATGAAGAAAATCTGGGTTCCCAAAAGGTGCCTTGAAAGTCTTCAGGTGAATGTCCTCATGACACCACCTGTGAAGAATAGTAACCCCAGATCAAATTCTTCATATGGACCAAATTCTTCATATGGATCCAAGTCCTCATACGGACCAAATTCCTCAAGGGGACCAAATTCCTCACATGGATCAAAGTCCTCATATGAACATCATCGTGCTAACAACTCTGTTTCGCAGGGAAGAGCCAAGGGCTATGAATATGAGCATTATTCTTCAAATTATTATGTTCATAAGTCCTCGAAGAATTTCTTTGCTTATTCATATGCTTACCCTAACCCCTCTTATGTGAAACGTAATGGTTTGGCCGCTATGCCACCATTCTCATATGGAGCTCGCAGAGTGATGAACTCTTTGCCACCCCTTCAGGTGTGGGTGGTGAAGAAAAAGAACTAATCTCTTATGCAGGGTCAGGTCTCCAGACGTACTGTAACGTCTGAAGAATTTGTTGGGGACCTGACAAATTGCCTGAAAGGACGCAGGCTAACCATGATGAAATGAACTCTCATTTCACACGTCCTCCCTCTGTTTTATCTGTCCTACTAATTGATGAAATTGATCTGATGAATTGTGATATCATATTCTTCACTGCTGAAGTATATGAGGTCGTAAGTTGCACTAATTCATCTGCAGGATGATCAACCCAAAGCCACTGAGTGGGTCCTCGATAGTGGATGTACAAATCACATGACTGGTGACAAGAATCTTTTGATGGATGCTCCCTTATCATTGTCACATATGAAGCATATCATCTTCGCTGACAAAAGCAAAAGTCAGGTATTGGGTCTAGGTAAAGTTGCTATCACAAAGGATCGACACATGGACAAAGTCATGCTTGTTGAGTCCTTAGGATACAACCTTATGTCTGTCTCAATGCTTTGTGATCTTGATATGGTTGTTGTCTTTGGCAAGTATCGTTGTGTTGTGATTATGGAAGCTGACAATTCCAAAGTCTTCGAAGGCTTTAGGAGAGGAGACTTGTATATTGTTGATTTCTCTGCAGATTCACAACCAGTCGTGTGCCTACTTGCAAAAGTTTCAGAAGGATGGATATGGCATCGACGACTTGGTCATGCAGGCATGAGGAATTTACACACGCTTGCGAAGAAGAAGCATGTCATTGGCATTGAGAATGTCAAATTCCTCAAGGATCACTTATGCGGTGCCTGTGAAGCTGGAAAGATGACCAAGGCCAAGCATCCAGCAAAGACCATCATGACCACCACTCGTCCATTCGAATTGCTTCACATGGATCTCTTCGGTCCTAATCACTATTCCTCTGTTTCAAATGAAGCATCTCAATATGGCTTTGTTATTATTGATGATTACTCTCGTTACACATGGGTACACCTTGTCTCTTACAAACATGAAGTGCAGGAAGTCTTCAAACGATTTTCCTCGAGGGCTTCAACCAACTTTGGTGTGAAGATCAAGCACATCAGAAGTGACAATGGCACTGAGTTCAAGAATTCGGGTCTCGGTGACTATCTTGATGAACTTGGTATTACTCATGAGTTATCTGCTCCTTATACTCCTCAACAGAATGACGTCGTGGAGCACAAGAACAGGACTCTTGCTAAGATGGCTCGCACTATGCTCGATGAGTACAAAACCCCTCGTGGTTTCTGGGTTGATGCAATTGATACTGCGTGCCATATCATCAACATAGTATATCTTCACAAATTATTCAAAAAGACTCCCTATGAACTCCTCACTGACAAGAAACCCAATGTGAGTTACTTCAAAGTCTTCGGTGCTAAATGCTGGATTAGAGATCCTCATCACAACTCTAAATTTGCACCGAAAGCACATGAAGGTTTTATGCTTGGTTACGGAAAGGATTCGCACACCTACAGAGTCTTCAACAATGTTCTTCACAAGATTGTTGAAACTGTAGACGTGCGGTTCGATGAAACTAATGGCTCGCAAAGAGAGCACCTACCTTCTGTGTTAGATGAACCAGCACCTGAGGACTCTATCAAGCACAAGGCTACTGAAGATGTCATTCCTACTAAAGAACCTGCTGAAGAATTCATTCCAGAACGTGAAGAACGTCGAGCTGATGCACCTGAAGAAAATGCTGAGGAAATTGATGCTGAAGAAAATGTTGATCAAATTCCTCAACGACAACCAGCTCATCCTCGCGTTGCAAAAGAAGTGCAAGTGGAGAATATCATCGATGACCTTAGAGCACCAGGTCCTCTCACACGCTCAGAAGCTTCACACCTATCTAACTTTTGTGGGCACTTTGCTTTTGTCTCTATCACAGAGCCCACTAAGGTAGATGAAGCATTTCTGGAACCTGAGTGGATTTAGGCCATGCAAGAAGAATTACATCAGTTCAAGCTCAACAACGTCTAGGAACTAGTCAATCGTCCCGATCCTCGCAAGCATAACATCATTGGCACAAAGTGGATCTACCGCAACAAGCAAGATGAAAATGGTGTTGTGGTGAGGAATAAGGCACGACTAGTAGCTCAAGGCTACACACAGGTTGAAGGAGTTGATTTCGATGAAACTTTTGCACCTGCTAGACTTGAGGCTATTCGCATATTGCTTGCTTATGCTAACCATCATGATATCATCTTATATCAAATGGATGTGAAAAGTGCATTCCTCAATGGTAAGCTTGAGGAAGAAGTATATGTTGCTCAACCCCCAGGTTTTGAAGATCCAAAACATCCTGACAAAGTCTTCAGACTTAACAAGGCCCTCTATGGACTCAAGCAGGCCCCACGGGCTTGGTATGATACATTGAAGGAATTCTTCATGAAGAAAGGCTTCACACCCGGTTCACTCGATCCCACTCTCTTTACTAAATCTTATGATGGTGAACTGTTTGTGTGCCCATAATATGTTGATGACATCATCTTTGGCTATATTGACCAACGTTATAGTGATGAATTTTCCTATATGATGAGTGAAGAATATCAAATGTCTATGATGGGAGAGTTGAAATTCTTCCTATGTCTTCAAATTCGTCAACAGCGCAATGGCATATTCATATCTCAGGATAAATACCTCAAGGACGTCCTGAAGAAATTCGGCATGCAAGATTGCAAAGGCATCAAAATTCCTATGCCCACAAATGGTCATCTATGCACTGATGAAAATGGTACTAACTTCGATCATAAGGTATACCGCTCCATGATTGGCTCTTTATTGTACTTATGTGCATCTAGGCCAGATATAATGCTTAGTGTTTACATGTGTGCCGGATTTCAAGCTGCACCGAAGGAATCACACCATAAGGCTGTGAAGCATATTCTTCGATATCTAGCTCACACACCAACACTTGGATTATGGTATCCCAAGGGCTCGGATTTTGATCTCATTGGATATTCTGACTCTGACTATGCTGGTGACCGTGTGGACCGCAAGTCAACATCTGGTACTTGTCATTTCCTCGGACGATCCTTGGTCTGTTGGTCCTCGAAGAAACAGAACTGCGTATCACTGTCTACTATTGAAGCTGAGTACATTGCTGCTGGTTCTTGCTGTGCTCAACTGTTATGGATGAAGCAAACACTCAAGGACTATGGCGTCAACGTGAAGAATGTGCCTCTCCTCTGTGACAATGAGAGTGCCATCAAGATTGCTCACAACCCAGTTCAGCACTCGAAGACAAAGCACATTCAGATTCGTCATCATTTTCTTCGTGACCATGTGTTGAAGGGCGACATTTCTATTCAGCATGTGAAGACTGAAGAACAGATAGCCGATATCTTCACTAAGCCCTTGGATGAGAAGAGATTTAGCAAGTTGCGGTGTGAGCTAAATATCTTAGAGTCTTCGAATGTACTATGAAAAGGCACTCATCCTAACACTTATGCAAAATTGATGACTTAGATGTGCAACACATGAAGAAACGTTTTTCTTCAATCAATGAAGAATAACACTCTAAGCGTGAAGAAATTAATGAAGAATTTGATTCTCAGAACCCTACGACAATTGCACGCGGTGTCTGAAATTATCATTCTTATACGGTGGGTCACGCCACCACAAAAGTTGAAAATCTTCAGTTTGAGTTTTTCCTCAACTTTTGAAATTCCTCAGTTGTTCAAATTCTTCAACTTGCAAAATCTTCACTAGTGCCGTCGTTTTTCTTCATTGGCTATATATATATATGAGTTTATGTCCTCTACACCATTCACTTATAGCTATTTCTTCAAGTTGGTTTTCTGCTAAGTGAATGTGATCGGACCCTTCCCCTCTATGCTATACTCAATCCAATCTGTTCACAAACTCTTCATGTGCGTTCTATTTAAAACTCGTTCAAAATCTTCACTGTGTCCTTGTCAGCTGAAGAAATTGCGAACGGAACGTTAAAACAGATCTTATCCAAATTTTCGGTTTTGCCGCTCAAACCGTTCCGCATCCCACGATGCATTATTTTACTCACCCACGATCTTACACGATCTCCACTACACAGTACGTGGGTGACACATGTCGTGATAAGGAGAATGGTCAGGGGCACGTTCGTCCTAAATCTTCGGGCAAACAGTTTTCACTGCCTCTATAAATACCCCTCTCCCCTTCCTCACTTCTTTTACTACGCTCGGTCTCTCTCTCCCACTCGAGCTTCTCAAACCCTAGCGCCGCAGCTACTCCATCGTCGTCGGTGAGGAAGAGCTTCACTGCCTCGACCTCGTCGCCGTCGTACTCGCGTCGACTGCGGAAATCTTCACCTCCGCTGCCGCCGTAGACGTCTTCCTCCGCCGAGTTAGGGAGTGGAAGATCTACATCGACGAACCTCACTGTTTCATCTGACTATTCGTCGTGTTCCTCGTTCAGGGTAATTAAAAGTTACTTTTACTGCCCTCTTTGATTTGAAATTTTTCTACAAAATCTCCAAAGGTGTTTTATTCTTCAAATCCTCACACACAAAATGTTGGGGAACGTAGTAATTTCAAAAAATTTCCTACGCACACGCAAGATCATGGTGATGCATAGCAACGAGAGGGGAGAGTGTTGTCTATGTACCCTCGTAGACCGAAGCGGAAGCGTTGACGCAACGTAGAGGAAGTAGTCGTACGTCTTCCCGGTCCGACCGATCCAAGCACCGTTACTCCGGCACCTCCGAGTTCTTAGCACACGTCCAGCTCGATGACGCTCCCCGGGCTCCGATCCAGCGAAGCTTCGGGGATGAGTTCCGTCAGCACGACGGCGTGATGACGATGATGATGTTCTACCGACGCAGGGCTTCGCCTAAGCACTGCAACGATATGACCGAGGTGGAATATGGTGGAGGGGGCACCGCACACGGCTAAGGAACAATCACGAAGATCAACTTGTGTGTCATGAGGTGTCCCCCTGCCCCCGTATATAAAGGAGAAGGGGGAGGAGGCCGGCCCTAGGAGGGGCGCGCCAGGGAGTAGGATTCCTACTCCTAGTTGGAGTAGGTTTCCTCCTTTCCTAGTCCAACTAGGACAAGGGGGGAAAGGGGGGAAGAGGGGAAGGAAGGGAGAGGGGGGCCGCGCCCCAAACCCCTTGTCCAATTCGGACTGGGCTTGGGAGGGGCGTGCGCCACCTCCTGGCTCCTTCCCACTAAAGCCCATTAAGGCCCAATACTCTTCCCCGTATTCCCGTAACTCCCCGCTACTCTGAAAAATACCCGAACCACTCAGAACCTTTCCGATGTCCGAATATAGTCGTCCAATATATCGATCTTTACGTCTCGATCATTTCGAGACTCCTCGTCATGTTACCGATCTCATCCGGGACTCAAAACTCCTTCGGTACATCAAAACTCATAAACTCATAATATAAATGTCATCGAAACCTTAAGCGTGCGGACCCTACGGTTCGAGAACAATGTAGACATGACCGAGACACGTCTCCGGTCAATAACCAATAGCGGGACCTGAATGCCCATATTGGCTCCTACATATTCTACGAAGATCTTTATCGGTCAGACCGCATAACAACATACGTTGTTCCCTTTGTCATCGGTATGTTACTTGCCCGAGATTCGATTGTCGGTATCCAATACCTAGTTCAATCTCGTTACCGGCAAGTCTCTTTACTCGTTCTGTAATACATCATCTCGCAATTAACTCATTAGTTGCAATGCTTGCAAGGCTTAAGTGATGTGCATTACCGAGAGGGCCCAGAGATACCTCTCCGACAATCGGAGTGACAAATCCTAATCTCGAAATACGCCAACCCAACATCTACCTTTGGAGACACCTGTAGAGCTCCTTTATAATCACCCAGTTAGGTTGTGACATTTGGTAGCACACAAAGTGTTCCTCCGGCAAACGGGAGTTGCATAATCTCATAGTCATAGGAACATGTATAAGTCATGAAGAAAGCAATAGCAACATACTAAACGATCGGGTGCTAAGATAACGAATGGGTCATGTCAATCACATCATTCTCCTAATGCTGTGATCCCGTTAATCAAATGACAACTCATGTCTATGGCTAGGAAACTTAACCATCTTTGATCAACGAGCTAGTCAAGTAGAGGCATACTAGTGACACTCTGTTTGTCTATGTATTCACACATGTATTATGTTTCCGGTTAATACAATTCTAGCATGAATAATAAACATTTATCATGAAATAAGGAAATAAATAATAACTTTATTATTGCCTCTAGGGCATATTTCCTTCAGTCTCCCACTTGCACTAGAGTCAATAATCTAGATCACATCGTTATGTGATTTAAAATCAATAGTTCACATCATCATGTGATTAACACCCATAGTTCATATCATCATGTGACCAACACTCAAAAGGTTTACTAGAGTCAGTAATCTAGTTCACATCTCTATGTGATTAACACCCAAAGAGTACTAAGGTGTGATCATGTTTTGCTTGTGAGAGAAGCTTAGTCAACGGGTCTGCCAAAATTCAGATCCGTATGTATTTTGCAAATTTCTATGTCTACAATGCTCTGCACGGAGCTACTTTAGCTAATTGCTCCCACTTTCAATATGTATCTAGATTGAGACTTAGAGTCATCTAGATTAGTGTCAAAACTTGCATCGACGTAACCTTTTACGACGAACCTTTTTGTCACGTCCATAATCGAGAAACATATCCTTATTTTACTAAGGATAATTTTGACCGATGTCCAGTGATCTACTTCCTAGATCACTATTGTACTCCCTTGCTAAACACAGTGTAGGGTATACAATAGATCTGGTACACAGCATGGCATACTTTATAGAACCTATGGCTGAGGCATAGGGAATGACTTTCATTCTCTTTCTATCTTCTGTCGTGGTCGGGTTTTGAGTCTTACTCAATTTCACACCTTGTAACACAAGCAAGAACTCTTTCTTTGACTGTTCCATTTTGAACTTCTTCAAAATCTTGTCAAGGTATGTATTCATTGAAAACTTATCAAGCGTCTTGATCTATCTCTATAGATCTTGATGCTTAATATGTAAGCAGCTTTACCGAGGTCCTTCTTCTAAAAACTCCTTTCAAATACTTCTTTATGCTTCGCAGAATAATTCTACATTATTTCCGATCAACAATATGTCATTTACATATACTTATCAGAAATGCTATAGTGCTCCCACTCACTTTCTTGTAAATACAGGCTTCACCGCAAGTCTGTATAAAACTATATGCTTTGATAAACTTATCAAAGCGTATATTCCAACTCCGAGATGCTTGCACCAGTCCATAGATGGATCGCTGGAGCTTGCATATTTTGTTAACACCTTTAGGATCGACAAAACCTTCTAGTTGCATCGTATACAACTCTTCTTTAATAAATCTATTAAGGAATGCAGTTTTGTTTATCCATTTGCCGGATTTCATAAAATGCGGCAATTGCTAACATGATTCGGACAGACTTAAGCATAGATACGAGTGAGAAACTCTCATCGTAGTCAACACCTTGAACTTGTCGAAAACCTTTTGCGACAATTCTAGCTTTGTAGATAGTAACACTACTATCAGCGTCTGTCTTCCTCTTGAAGATCCATTTATTTTCTATGGCTTGCCGATCATCGGGCAAATCCATCAAAGTCCATACTTTGTTCTCATACATGGATCCCATCTCAGATTTCATGGCCTCAAACCATTTTGCGGAATCTGGGCTCATCATCGCTTCCTCATAGTTCGTAGGTTCGTCATGGTCAAGTAACATGACCTCCAGAATAGGATTACCGTACCACTCTGGTGCGGATCTCACTCTGGTTGACCTACGAGGTTTGGTAGTAACTTGATCCGAAGTTACATGATCATCATCATTATCTTCCTCACTAATTGGTGTAGTAGTCACAGGAACAGATTTCTGTGATGAACTACTTTCCAATAAGGGAGAAGGTACAATTACCTTATCAAGTTCTACTTTCCTCCCACTCACTTCTTTCGAGAGAAACTCCTTCTCTGGAAAGGATCCATTCTCAGCAACGAATATCTTGCCTTCGGATCTGTGATAGAAGGTGTACCCAACATTTTCTTTTGGGTATCCTATGAAGACGCACTTCTCCGATTTGGGTTTGAGCTTATCAGGATGAAACTTTTTCATATAAGCATCACAACCCCAAACTTTAAGAAACAACAACTTTGGTTTCTTGCCAAAACACAGTTCCTATTGTGTCGTCTCAACGGACTTAGATGGTGCCCCTTTTAACGTGAATGCAGCTGTCTCTAATGCATAACCCCAAAAACGATAGTGGTAAACCGGTAAGAAACATCATAAATTGCACTATATCCAATAAAGTACGATTATGACGTTCGGACACACCATTATGCTGTGGTGTTCCAGGTGGCATGAGTTTGTGAAACTATTCCATATTATTTTAATTGAAGGCCAAACTCGTAACTCAAATATTTTACCTCTGCGATCATATCGTAGAAACTTTTATTTTTGTTACGATGATTCTCCACTTCACTCTGAAATTCTTTGAACTTTTCAAATGTTTCAGTGTTTCATCAAGTAGATATACCCATATCTGCTCAAATCATTTGTGAAGGTCAGAAAATAATGATACCCGCCGCGAGCCTTAACACTCATCGGATCGCATACATCAGTATGTATTATTTCCAACAAGTCAGTTTCTCGCTCCATTGTTCCGGAGAACGGAGTTTTAGTCATCTTACCCATAAGGCATGGTACGCAAGCATCAAGTGATTCCAAAATCCCATCAGCATGGAGTTTCTTCATGCGCTTTACACCAATATGACCTAAACGGCAGTGCCACAAATAAGTTGCACTATCATTATTAATTTTGCATCTTTTGGCTTCAATATTATGAATATGTGTATCACTACGATCGAGATCCAACTAACTATTTTCATTGGGTGTATGACCATCGAAGGTTCTATTCATGTAAGCAGAACAATAATTGTTCTCTAACTTAAATGAATAACCGTATTGCAATAAACATGATCAAATCATATTTATGCTCAATGTAAACACCAAATAACACTTATTTAGGTTCAACACTAATCTCGAAAGTACATTGAGTGTGCAATGATGATCATATCAATCTTGGAACTACTTCCAACACACATCGTCACTTCACCCTTAACTAGTCTCTATTTACTCTGCAACTCCCATTTCAAGTTACTAATCATAGCAACTGAACTAGTATCAAATACTTAGGGGTTGTTATAAACACTAGTAAAGTACACATCAATAACATGTATATCAAATATACCTTTGTTTACTTTTCCATCCTTTCTTATCCGCCAAATACTTGGGGTAGTTATGCTTCCAGTGACCAGTCCCTTTGCAGTAGAAGCACTCAGTCTCAGGCTTAGGTCCAGACTTGGGTTTCTTCACTTGAGCAGCAACTTGCTTGTTGTTCTTCTTGAAGTTCCCCTTCTTCCTTTGCCCTTTTCTTAAAACTAGTGATCTTGTCAACCATCAACACTTGATGTTTTTCTTTGATTTCTACCTTCGCCGATCTTAGCATCGCGAAGAGTTTGGGAATAGTTTCCGTTATCCCTTGCATATTATAGTTCATCACGAAATTCTACTAACTTGGTGATGGTGACTAGAGAATTCTGTCAATCACTATCTTATCTGAAAGATTAACTCCCACTTGATTCAAGCGATTGTAGTACCCAGACAATCTGAGCACATGCTCACTAGTTGAGCGATTCTCCTCCATCTTTTAGCTATAGAACTTGTTGGAGACTTCATATCTCTCAACTCGGGTATTTGCTTGAAATATTAACTTCAACTCCTGGAACATCTCATATGGTCCATGACGTTCAAAACGTCTTTGAAGTCCCGATTCTAAGCCGTTAAGCATGGTGCACTTAAACTATCAAGTAGTCATCATATTGAGCTAGCCAAACATTCATAACGTCTGCATCTGCTACTGCAATAGGTCTGTCACCTAGCGGTGCATCAAGGACATAATTCTTCTGTGCAGCAATGAGGATAAACCTCAGATCACGGATCCAATCCGTATCATTGCTACTAACATCTTTCAACACAATTTTCTCTAGGAACATATCAAAATAAAATATATGAAAGCAACAACACGAGCTATTGATCTACAACATAGATATGCTAATACTACCAGGACTAAGTTCATGATAAATTAAAGTTCAATTAATCATATTACTTAAGAACACCCACTTAGATAGACATCCCTCTAATCCTCTAAGTGATCACGTGATCCATATCAACTAAACCATGTCCGATCATCACGTGAGATGGAGTAGTTTCAATGGTGAACATCGCTATGTTGATCATATCTACTATATGATTCATGCTCGACATTTCGGTCTCCGTGTTCCAAGGCCATATCTGTATATGCTTGGCTCGTCAAGTATAACCTGAGTATTCCGCGTGTGCAACTGTTTTGCACCCGTTGTATTTGAACGTAGAGCCTATCACACCCAATCATCACGTGGTGTCTCAGCACGAAGAACTTTCGCAACGGTGCATACTCAGGGACAACACTTTTACTATGATAATTTAGTGAGGGATCATCTTATAATGCTACCGTCAATCAAAACAAGATAAGATGCATAAAAGATAAACATCACATGCAATCAATATAAGTGATATGATATGGCCATCATCATCTTGTGCTTGTGATCTCCATCTCTGAAGCAACGTCATGATCACCATCGTCACCGGCGCGACACCTTGATCTCCATCATAGCATCGTTGTCGTCTCGCCAAACTTATGCTTCTACGACTATCGCTACCGCTTAGTGATAAAGTAAAGCATTACAGGGCGATTGCATTGCATACAATAAAGCGACAACCATATGGCTCCTGCCAGTTGCCGATAACTCGATTACAAAACATGATCATCTCATACAATAAAATTTAGCATCATGTCTTGACCATATCACATCACAACATACCCTGCAAAAACAAGTTAGACGTCCTCTACTTTGTTTGTTGCAAGTTTTACGTGGCTGCTACGGGCTTAAGCAAGAACCAATCTTACCTACGCATCAAAACCACAACGATAGTTTGTCAAGTTGGTGTTGTTTTAACCTTCGCAAGGACCGGGCGTAGCCACACTCGGTTCAACTAAAGTTGGAGAAACTGACACCCGCCAGCCACCTGTGTGCAAAGCATGGCGGTAGAACCAGTCTCGCGTAAGCGTACGCGTAATGTCGGTCCGGACCGCTTCATCCAACAATACCGCCGAACCAAAGTATGACATGCTGGTAAGCAGTATGACTTATATCGCCCACAACTCACTTGTGTTCTACTCGTGCATATAACATCAACACATAAAACCTGGCTCGGATACCACTGTTGGGGAACGTAGTAATTTCAAAAAAATTCCTACGCACACACAAGATCATGGTGATGCATAGCAACGAGAGGGGAGAGTGTTGTCTACGTACCCTCGTAGACCGAAGCGGAAGCGTTGACACAACGTAGAGGAAGTAGTCGTACGTCTTCCCGGTCCAACCGATCCAAGCACCGTTACTCCGGCACCTCCGAGTTCTTGGCACACGTTCAGCTCGATGACGCTCCCCGGGCTCCGATTCAGCAAAGCTTTGGGGAGGAGTTCCGTCAGCACGACAGTGTGGTGACGATCTTGATGTTCAACCATCGCAGGGCTTCGCCTAAGCACCGCTACAATATGATCGAGGTGTAATATCGTGGAGGGGGGCACCGCACACGGCTAAGGAACGATCACGAAGATCAACTTGTGTGTCTATGGGGTGCCCCCTGTCCCCGTATATAAAGGAGTGGAGGAGGGGAGGGCCGGCCCTCTCTATGGCGCGCCCTAAGGAGTCCTACTCCCACCGGGAGTAGGATTCCCCCTTTCCTAGTCCAAGTAGGAGTCCTTCCATGTAGTAGGAGTAGGAGACAAGGAAGGGGAAAGGAGAAGGGAAGGAAGGAGGGGGCGCAGCCCCTCCCCCTAGTCCAATTCGGACTAGGCCTTGGGGGGGGGCGCAGCCTGCCCTAGGCAGCCCCTCTCTCTTTCCCGTATGGCCCAATAAGGCCCAATACTTTCCCCCCGTATTCCCGTAACTCCCCGGTACTCCGAAAAATAGCCGAACCACTCAGAACCTTTCCGATGTCCGAATATAGTCGTCCAATATATCGATCTTTACGTCTCGACCATTTCGAGACTCCTCGTCATGTCTCCGATCTCATCCGGGACTCCGAACTCCTTCGGTACATCAAGAGTCATAAACTCATTATATAACTGTCATCGAAACCTTAAGCGTGCGGACCCTACGGTTCGAGAACAATGTAGACATGACCGAGACACGTCTCCGGTCAATAACCAATAGCGGAACCTGGATGCTCATATTGGTTCCTACATATTCTACGAAGATCTTTATCGGTCAGACCGCATAACAACATACGTTGTTCCCTTTGTCATCGGTATGTTACTTGCCCGAGATTCGATCGTCTGTATCCTATACCTAGTTCAATCTCGTTACCAGCAAGTCTCTTTACTCGTTCCGTAATACATCATCCGGCAACTAACTCATTAGTTGCAATGCTTGCAAGGCTTAAGTGATGTGCATTACTGAGAGGGCCCAGAGATACCTCTCCGACATTCGGAGTGACAAATCCTAATCTCGAAATACGCCAACCCAACAAGTACCTTCGGAGACACCTGTAGAGCACCTTTATAATCACCCAGTTACGTTGTGACGTTTGGTAGCACACAAAGTGTTCCTCCGGTAAACGGGAGTTGCATAATCTCATAGTCATAGGAACATGTATAAGTCATGAAGAAAGCAATAGCAATAAACTAAACGATCAAGTGCTAAGCTAACGGAATGGGTCAAGTCAATCAGATCATTCATCTAATGATGTGATCCCATTAATCAAATAACAACTCTTTGTCTATGGTTAGGAAACATAACCATCTTTGATTAATGAGCTAGTCAAGTAGAGGCATACTAGTGACACTCTTGTTTGTCTATGTATTCACACATGTATTATGTTTCCGGTTAATACAATTCTAGCATGAATAATAAACATTTATCATGAAATAAGGAAATAAATAATAACTTTATTATTGCCTCTAGGGCATATTTCCTTGATTGCCTACACAGTGAGGAACATGATAGCCCTGAGGAATTTGTACCTCAAATTTCCGACCGTTGCTGTGCTACGCGCCAGCTGTCCCAAATATCTTATCCACCTAACGGTCATATCATTGAAGGGCATTTATGTCTTATCATGTCGGGCTGCTCCCTAGGCTATAAATAGCCGCCCCCTACAACCACTAGCTGGTTGGCTGCTCCGAGAGAACTTGACACTTGTCATTTGAGAGCAACCCATCCTCCGAGGACTTTGAGCGAAAATCATCAAGTGAGGAAAATCCAAACCCAAACCCAAACACCTACAAACCCAAAGTGATTGAGCATCACTGAAGTGATTGATCCTGCGTGGATCGGACGCTTGTTACCTTTGAAGACTGTGCTTCTTCCAGACGGTTAGGCGTCATGGTCTAGAGCATCCAAGAGGAATTGTGGATCGCCGAGTGACCGAGTTTGTGAAGGTTCGGAAGTCACCTGAAGACTTACCACGAGTGATTGGACGAGGACTGTGTGTCCTGAGAATACGGTGAGGACTTGGTGTCCCGAGCTGCGTGCTCAGGACTGGGTGTCCGGTACTATTTGTCCTCGAGTTTAAATACTCAGCCGCTCCAACCAGATGTACAACTGAGACAGCAGTTGGAACTGGTCTACCAAATCATTGTCTTCACCAATGTTACTGATTCCATTTCTTCAACTCTTTCATTTCCTCAGTATTGTGCTGCTTGTTTATCATATTTGTGTTTGAAGACTTTGACTGAAGACTTTCTCAATTTCCTTAGTTCAATTTCTTCAGTCTGTTTGTCTTTATCTAGAGTTATCATGTGTTTACGTATTCTGTACTCTGTGTTAGTCTTCATTTCATCATGATGACTATGCTTGTATTCTGTTATGTTTTCATCTGAGTACTTATTCCGCTGCTAGTAGTTCTTCGCTAAGGAATTTCCTCACAAGCAAATTCCTCAGTGAAGAATTTCATAAAAATCGCCTATTCACCCCCCCCCCCCTCTAGTCGATATAACGCACTTTCAATCATCTTAAAATTTACGAAGTCACCGTAAGCACCTCGTCGTCGACGGAGCCTCCTCTCACTGAATGGGCATCGTCAGAAATCCTGAAATAAATGCAGGAATAAATGCGAGCAGCAGGACTTGAACTCTGATGGGCTGGGGATACCAGAGTCCCTCTAACCATCCAACCATAAGTTGGTTCGCTAACATGTACTCCCCTGTGATAGCATTGCGATAGCAAACAACGCCTAAACATATGTTGCAATCCAATTAAATCATCGTTTTCAAATCAGCGAACGTTTTGCTTTTCTTTTTTTGAACTTGTGGCACATTTTATTCAAAAACGTTTTACTTGTTTTATTTAGCAGAGAGAATCAATGCTGACCAACTGCCAACAATCAAAGCCGATTTGCTCAACGCAGCGAGGCCAATCAAAATATCCTGCGCGGGCCACGCCCGCCCTCGTGCTCCATGCGGGCGCTTGTTTTACTTTACTTACCCCGACGAACAACGCCCCGTGACGGCGACATCCCCTTACGCGCGGGCCCGCGACGAGCACCCTACCCCCGCGGCCCCACCCGTAAGCGAGCCGCACGCGCGCACAAGCCCGTGCGCCTTGCAGAGGGGGCGCCCACCCGCCAGTCGCCGCAGCTCGGAGACCCCACCCCACGGTCCTCTCCGTCCGTCCGTCTAAATAATTCTGCTGCGGCGACTGCGATTCCCCCAAACCCCACCAACGCTCCTCTCGCTCTCTCGCTCGCCGCCGCCTGCTCCGCCTCCGCGCGATCGACCCCGTGAGCGGGAGCCGGAGCGGAAGCCTCCCCGGCTGCAAAGCTCGCTCGCGCCCCTCCCCGGTACGGTCTCTCTCCGGCGGCTCTGCTGCTGGTTGTTTTTCCTGCGACGATGTGGATGGAATCTGAGCCGCTTTTCCTGTTTGCTCATTTGTTGTTTTTCTTGAAAGCGATAGAGCGGCTTTGCTGGGCGGAAAGGTGGCTCGATTTATTCTTTAGGATAAGAAATAAGAAACTTTCGGGGTTAACATGGTTTGCCTGGGTAGGTTTTTTTTTTCTTTCTGACCAGATTAGCCGATGAATTCGGAATATGCTTCTGTTGTGGGCAGCAGATGGGTGCCCTTCTCTGCTGATTGTTTCCTCGGTTTGCTTCCGCAACAAAGCCAAAGGCTTCTTGGATTGATGTTTGATCGATAAAGTACTGCTCTTTATCTGGTTACATAGATTCGCTTGAAGGGGACGGTTTTGGTTCTGTTTGCACTGATTTCTGTGGTACATAACTGAATGCCATTTTTATTGTTGCTCAACGTTTATTGAAAAATTGCAAGCATATATTTGGACAACAAGTGCTTAGAAAGTGTTTGTCAAGTCATATATTATGCCTGGATGGGGTACTATGGTGTACTAGATTGTTCATTTATGATGAGATGCTTTGGTCAGAAATGAATGATGATAGGCTGGTCCATGAATGAATGAATATTGATTGTTAAATAGGCATCCGACTGAACTTACCTGTCAGCCTGAGAGAGAGTCCTAGCAAACAGTAATAACATAAGCATGTACTACACGCTTTAGGCCGAAAGGTTGAATGTATAGTGCTAAACTTCCAGTAAAGTCTGTCAAAGCAAAGTGCATTAGCCCAATTTCTGATCAGGCTAAAATATTCTACTACCATGTTTTTTCTGTCCTGCTTCCCTGTATATGATCTTGGTCTGCCATATACATGTCTTGGATATCAATGGATATCATATTGTTTGACATACCACCCTACTCCACAGCGAGCTCGAAATACCTCAAGATGTCGGAACATTCTGAGAGCAAGGCTGAAAAGCTCATGGGCAACATCATGGATACCATTGCTGACAGGCTCCCCAAGCAGAAGTCTGACAATATCATGAGCAACATCATGGATACCATTTCTGACAAGCTCCCTAAGCAGAGGTCTGGCCGTTTCGATCCAGGCTCAGTCGCTGATGTGAAGAACAAGATGTTTGGTCGTCAGAGGTCCCTCCATGGAGTTTTGGGTGGCGGAAAGTGTACGTTATCTGCTCACGTGCTTACTTACATTTTCCTGTCTTGGGCATTTCTGAGGCTTTTCTTTTTATCATTGTAGCTGCTGATGTGTTGTTATGGAGGAACAAGAAGATATCTTCCAGTGTTTTGGGTCTCGCGACAGCTATCTGGGTTTTCTTCGAGTGGCTTGATTACCACTTCTTGACAATCATTTCGTTTGCCCTTGTTCTTGGAATGGTTGTTCAGTTCGTTTGGTCCAACTTCTCAAGGTAAGGAATTTTTGAAGTGTGTGTCCTTTTCAGCAACATAGTAATAATAATAATAATAATAGAAAATGCCTTGTCTACATGTAGGTCTTCTGAAATACCCCGGGTTAAGTTGCCAGAGGACCTGTTTGTGAACATTGCTGTTGCCATCGGTGCCCAAGTAAACAAGTTCCTTGGTTTCCTTCAAGATGTGTCTTGTGAAAGAAACTTGAAGCATTTTGTATTGGTACGTAGATCTTTACTGTGTTCCTTTTGTATTCCGTCATTGTGATCATTACATCAAATAGCAAAGTATAAAGAAAATCATTCCTGACTGTCATTTACATTGGTGTTTGTTCATCATCAGGAGATGTTTTGATGTCACGCCATGTTTTATTTCAGGCAATTGTCGGATTGTGGGCTGCTTCTGTGGCTGGGAGCTGGTTCAACTTCCTGACTGTCATTTACATTGGTAAGACCGTAAGAAAGCTGTAGCCTCCCATTTCTCTGACATTCTTTGCCACCAAGAAATAACATTCTGTTCCTGTTTTGCGAATGCATGTATTAACTAGTATTAATGAAAACATTCTCTGGAACAGGGTTTGTGTGTGCGCACACGCTCCCTGTGCTGTACGAGAAGTACGAGGACCAGGTCGACGACTTCCTCTACAGCATCCTGGGCCTGCTCCGAGAGCAGTACAAGAAACTCGACAGCGGCGTCCTGAGCAGGATACCCACCAAGAGGAACAAGAAGAGCGAGTAGATTCATTAGATCAGATGGACACTCATGATTTATCGAGTGAAGTCCCTGCTATTATTCTGCCTAGTTTGTGTGCTGCAGACCTGTAGTGTCATGTGAGAGCATGTGTGCTCAAGTGCTTCCTGAACAGAACCAGAACGCTGGTTTAAATTCAACCGCGACGCATGCGTCTGTTCTCCCATTTATTTGTGGGATGCTGCTCAACAGAATTGGTGAGACCATAAGTTGTATGCATATATTGGAAGTTGCGCTCAGATTCGTTGTGCTTTGTCAGAAAGAGAATTGCTCATTGTCATGTCCAAATTTTATGATTGTGATTTTGTTGTCCGTGATTCTGTCGAACTTTCTCACTGTTCATGCCCAAATTGCTTGCATCCTGTCGAAAATATGGTCAAAGGGTGCAGATTTGGCACCAGATTGGGGAGGCGGAAGCTGACCCAAGTTGTTAGTTTTCAGGTGGTGTTGCGGCTGCACGCCTCCGGCATGCACCCTGAGCTGCTGGAAAAAATCATGAGATGATTGAGAAATCGGAGTGCAGGCAGCTCACCATGATCCAACCTACCCCCAGCTCCAAGCTCCTAAATTACCTCGCTATAAAACCTGCGTTGCTCACTCCTCTCCTCCTCACCACCTCGCCGGCAAGAACAGCACCCACGGAGCTAAGAACAGAGCGAGCCATGGAGCTGAGCAAGCCGTCCGTCTTCCTCGGCCTCCTCCTCCTTCTGGCCTGCGCAGGGTCGGGGCACGGCATGCGCCTCCTCCACGACATCGACGACAGCCTCGGCGACGAGGAGTACGCCCGGGAGTTCGCGTTCGGCTCCATGGCCGCCGCGGAGACCGCGCCGCAGGACGCGTCCTTGGACGACTACGAGGACGAGATCAGCCGGGTGGAGTTCGAGCCGGGGCGCGGCGCGTCCTACGACGCCACGGTCGCCGCAGCCGCGCCCGGGCCTGCCCCGGGGCCGGCGACGGCGGGGAGCGACGCGGCCGGCACCGGCAGCATGAAGTGGTGGCTGCCTCCGTCGACGATGCCGTCGTTCCCGATGTTCCCGAACCCCGGCGGCATGCCCGGGATGCCGCTCCCTGCCATGCCCGTGCCTTTGCCCGCCCTCCCCGGGATGCCCGCCATGCCCATGCCGGGGGGCATGCCAGGCGGCGGCATGCCACTCCCTATGCCAGGAGGCATCCCGGGCGGCGGCATGCCTATGCCTATGCCAGGAGGCATGCCGTTCAACTTCAAGCCGGAGGGATGGGGCGGGGGCGCCGGCGCGGTGCCATCGCCGCCCAGCCGTGCGCAGCTGACGCCTCCTGCCGCCGGCGCGAGCGACGGCGCCAACGACAGCGGCAGCGACAACCCCAACCCCAACGGGGCCATCCACTGACAAGGAAGGAAGGAGAAATAGTGGCATCAATCGCCTGACCTGGGGGCTGCCACGGCCTAGAGTATAAGCCCAGAATCTTTTTACTAGTAGTAGTAGCTACTAGCACCAGCACTGCTACATTGCCATTGCTCTAAAAAATGCTCCAGACAGAAGCAGCAAAATTCAAAATGATGAACAATTCGTATGTATTTTGACACGTGAGCTACACAAAAAAAATTGAAAAGTTTTAGTGTGTCTGCTCATCAACTTCTAAAAACCCTACAAGGTCAACTCCCTACATTGCCATTGCTCATACTAAAATGAACAAAACATCTTATATTTGTGAACGAAGGGAGTACTACATTGACACGTGAGCTACAAAAAAAATGATAAACTGGTGATTTTGAAAGAGTGAACAACGTGTTTACTGATTTATACTATATAAAACAAATGATTTCCACTTTTTTTTGTAGCTCATGTGAATCCAAGCACTAAAACACCGGACAAGCTGCATATTCACAGGGCTACAGGATTAAAAAGAACATATGCATAAAAGAAAAGACGACAAAAATGCAGGATATACAGATTCAGAAAAAAAAAATGGCCATGGTAACCAGACTTAAACCATGTCATCTCAACGCTCATCTCGGATCAGCTAATATCAAGGACTAACAACAATACTAAAACAAAATACTCTTAACACACGTTGCTCCAAATGTTTTGCACTAATAATGTCTGATAGATAATCTCGGGTACTGCACTATTTACAGCTCAACCTAACAAGTTGGTCTCCGGTTGGCTTCGCGGCGATCATCAGGTGCACCAAAAATCCTTAAAAAGGACCAGTTACCAAGAATGAATAGCCTTCTGCGTTATTCACTCGGGGTTGACCTTTTGCTTCTTCGAGTGCTCCTTGTTTTTCTTGGCTTCGCGGCGCTCCCGCTTCAGGCCCTTTATGTCGCTTGTTAAGGTCAATTTCGAAACCTTTCGGTCAGAAAACCATGAATCGGATTAGTGTGGCAAATAGGTTATATTTAAGCTTCACAGCTGCTAGTGAAACAGTTTAGACACACAAACCTCCTGGTCTGGAATGTAGATCCTGCCCTCCTTGCCATCAATTGGATTATTCGTCACATTTTTCACCTGCAAATATGTAAAATGTAGTTCTAAATTCATACTGGCATACAAGTTATTGGTGTCAAAATTAGGGCAGGAAGTATAGTTGTTTATGGCTAATGGCGCCAGTTTGCAACCTAACCAACAGGATAACAATATCTGATGAACAAAAGACAGTTGTTCCATTGGAATTACCTTCTTAGCATGACCAGGAGCCTTCATAGCTTCCTTCTGTAAACTTTCAGATGGACGTCGGTGCCGCCTAACTACCAGGTCCATTGAAGGCCCAACTTCAACCAGCTCCATCCTAGGAATAGATGTGCCTGACCTTTTTAGACGGAGAGCACAGTGCATCATGTAGACAGTAGTAGGGGAAATTGCTGTGCACACGAATATCCGATCTACACCAGCAAGGTTCAGATTCTCTACCACCTACATCAACAATAAATAAGTTACGGGATTAAAGCTAAAGGGATTATCTATGCCCTACATTCCAACTTATCTATAAAGATGCACACCTCTCCTTTGAAATGATCAAGGAGCATTTCCTTCAAATGCTTCAGCTCATCGACACTCTCAAAGTGCTCCCCAATGAAGGCAAAGAAAGGCTTTGTCCCAAGTTTAGGCGCCAACTTTTTATCATATGCATAGGATTCTATGGATTTGTAGTTCTCAACTCCTACTTCAACAAGGTCGTATATGTGGTGATCGTAAGTCCTTCCCAGAACAAGATTGTTGGGCCTCTTCTTTGAGTGAGAACCATACTGCAAAAACATAAATAGTTGCAGTTAAAAATAATAGAGAATAATATTCTCTACATTTAATATACAAAGAAAAATGAAAAGGTTCACTATAACAGACATGGAAAAGGTTTCAGATAATTTTCATACTGGTGCTCAGAAAGTCATTGCCTAGCTCACTAAATCTACTTCTGAGAACATCATCAGTTTAGTATTTTTTTTCTCAAGTGAATAACAAGTCCCATCTCACCACATACACAATGGGAACTGATATAACTTACCACTAAGAGGCTGCAGTCAGATTTAAGGGAGAAGAACTCCAGTGAAGTTTCACCCCCGCTCTCAAATGGCCTGATGTTGTCGTTCTTCTTGGTGTACTTCACAGCATGATCACGCTTCAGGTGAAAAAAATCCGCCAGCACATCGTTCAAAACTGCGCTAGTCTTTGTACCATGGAGAATAAGCATCTTCTTGCCATTCTCAACCTGCAACAAGCATTACAGGAACAGTCATGATAGAGGAATCGAAAAGAAAGACATACATACTGTTTCTAGCTTCTTTTCATGGAAGGTTATAAAGCAGCAGAGCCTTCCAATAGAAACTAATGTCAAGATTTGCAAGTGGTTATATGCACAAAATCCGGCCAAACCTTTTGCGTGTAACTTGGTTCCAAAGTACACTGATGCAGCACACTACTTGAAACTAATTTGGGAAATTGCTGGAAGATACCAGTTTTCGCTTGGCCACGGACACACAAGATAATGATGATTTACGCTTATTGTAAGGGTATCGTGTCTATAATAATTCAACGGAGACGGTGTGTTTCTGGTATTGCAAATTAAACTGAAGGAAATTTTGCAAGAGCTAAAACATAAAAATGGTCAAAGAGAAAGAAAGCTTACAAGCTTGGGCGCGTGCTTGAGGAGCTCCCGCTTGGCGCGCATGTTCCTGGGAACCCTGATGGCCACCATCTTGCTCATCTGACGGTCCAACAGCTGAAAATAGCATTTCAAGGAAGAGAAACAAGTTGCTTTTAAACCATCCATCCATGTCAGACATAATAAACTAGCGTGTAGATGATAGATGATGACACAGAACGCTGCTGAATCTTGGCGAGGAACTAATCAAAGAAGCTGTACTAGTAACTGGTAAGGAAATTATATCTACATGACTGTCATAGCAACTGTAACTTTGAGCATGCCTGAATTTCCTAAAAAACAATTCAGAACAAAGCATGCATAATAGCAACAAACAAGTCCACCAACATTTCAAACAGAGGCACTCGTCACCAAAGTATTATGCTGTGAATGCTTCCATCCATGGCAAGCTCCAGTCCGGCATGGATGGTAAAGAGTAAAATACAGTGGCTGAGCCTTCATGGACATGGCATAAAAGAAACTCGAAACAGAATTCTGAATGCATCTTATTTCATAATAACACGAAGATACAGAATAAAACAGTGCAAGCACGGTGTTGTTTCTACATCATCAAGTTTCCAGGTGCAGTTGCGGCTCTTTTTTTTTAATGGCAGTAGCACTGGCCATTGTAGCCAGGAAGACGATACCCATGGAGTTAAGGTAAAAGGGGGAGCTTAGGCGAGGAACAAACCAAGCGAAGCGAAAATCGCGGCGGTCTCGCTCTCCGGTTTGCCGCGGCGGCGGCGGCGGCGGCGGCGTGTGGAAGATGCCGGTCTCGGAACACGACGGTTAGCGGCGAGGGCTCTCACGGTCTCACCTCCTACATAACCCTAGCCGGATGGGCCTTATGCGCCGCGCGCGCATGGGCCGGCCCATACTCTTTTCACCCGTTTTTTTTGTTTCTTCTTCTTTTCTATTACTAGCAAGATGCCCTTGCATGAAACATCAAGATACATTCTTTTACAAAACATCAATGATATCTCGAGAATTTCCTCAGAAAAAATGGTATCTCGAGAATTGTATCGAAAAAATGGTATATCGAGAAAGATGAGAGATAAGGTGAGGAGGAATGGGGCGCGGTGGTGATTTGTAACGCCCCGGATTCGATGCGCCAGGTGTCCGCCAGTTATTCGCCGTCGTTGCCATGTCATGTGCTTGCGTGTTGCATTTTGCCATGTCATCATCTGCATTTCATATCATGTCATCATGTGCATCGCATTTGCATACGTGTTCGTCTCTTGCATCCGAGCATTTTCCCCGTTGTCCGTTTTGCAATCCGGCGCTCCTATGTTCCCCGGCGCCCCCTTTTACCTATCTTCGTGTGCGGGTGTTAACCGGTCTTGGAATGGACCGAGGTTTGCCAAGCGGCCTTGGTATAGCACCGGTAGACCGCCTGCCAAGTTTCGGGTCATTCGGAGGTCGTTTGATACTCCAACGGTTAACCTGGTAACCGTAAAGGCCTTTTTGGTGTGCAGCCCAACACCCCTTTCTAAGTGACCGAAAACCCATCTAAGTCACTCCCATGTCCATCGCCGTTCGATCACGATCCCGTGGCCGAAAACCGCACTCCATTTGGAGCTTCCTAGCCCCCTCTACCTATAAATATGTGTTTTCCCCGTCCAAATCGCAGATGAAACCCTAGCCCCGCTCCCTCTCCGCCGCCGGACACGTCCGTCCGCGCCGGACGCGTCCAGCTTCCACCTCACCCCGGCGAATCACGCGCCGCCACGTCACCCCGCCGCCCCTCTCCTCCAACCGTGCCTCGCCACGTCGCCTGCGGCTCCCCCTCCACCGCGCCAGGCCCGTCGGGACCGGATCGGGCCCGCGTGGCCCGCCCGCCGCCGTCGCTCGCCCAGGCGCGCCCCGCGCCGCCCGCAGCTCTCCGCCGCCGCCCGCCTGCTGCGCCGCCACCGCGCCGCCCAACGCCGCCGCCTCGCCCACCGCGCCGCCTGCGCTGCTCCGCCGCTCGCCGCCGCCTGCTCCGCCGCCGACGCGCGCCTCCTCCTCCGCCGCACCTGCCTCGAGCGCCTCCAGGCGCGCCGCTGCCCGCGCGTCCCGCGAGCCCCGCCGGCGACCTCGCCCCGCCGGCGACCTCGTCCCGCCGCGGCTTCGTCTCCTCGCGCCGGAGTCCGGCCAGATCCGGGGAGCCCGCGCCCGGATCCGCCTCCTCCGGCCTCCTCCGTCGTTCCCCGCAGCTCCGGCCACCTCCTCCCGCTACTCCGGCGAGTCCTCCGGCGAGATCCGTGCTGCATCGATTTCCGTGCGGCTCGAGGTTGACCTTGAGAATTCCACTAAGTCCCCGAAATTCTATCATTTTGTTGCCATGTTCATCATGTCATATCTCTGCGTTCGTGGCTCCATTTCGGGCGTATAGCATACCGAATTGTTCGCCTCGATGAGTACATCATTTAATTCCATTGCATCATTTTCATTTGAGTTCATCTTGATGCCCGAAATGCTGTTAGAAGAGGGATATGTGATGTTAGTTTCAGATCTGTTTCAGTACATGCACTTTTGTCATTTTTGCCATGATTGATGTGTGCATCCTATGAACTTGAGCCCTACATGTGTTTTATTATATGCCATGCCATATTTCCAGAGGTTTATGCCATGTATTTTTGTGATCTATGTGGTGACTAGCACAAGCATGCAAACTAGGGTACTTATTGTTGCTGATTTCAGAGACTTAGTATTTTCACCAAGTCCCTGCCTGCTGTTATTCTTATGCCATGTGTTCATGTTGTTTCAGAGAGATATGTGCCTCTTTTGAGCATGATCAGTAAGAGTGTTTTGAACATATGGATTTGCTCTATCCATCCATGCCTTTATTTGTAATTATGGAGTGCCGTAGCTTGAGTCAATCGAGCTCTACTTTTGCTCTAAAATGTTACTGGCAGATTGTTTACATGTTATTCGATTTTGCCAAGCTTGTTGTAGTTGATCCTTGCATGCTATGATGTTTTTCTTGCCATGTCTAGCTTCTATGCCATGTATTATTGATGGGTGTATGCTTAGTTTAGCATGCAATGCTCTGTAGTGAATGTATCGAGCTCGTAAACATGCCTACTTGTTATCTGTTTTTGACATGTCCAGTTTTCTGCTAAGTCTGAAATCTGTAACGAAACTTGCTTAATTGACCTGGGTGTTATTATATTTTCTGGTCCTTTTTGGCTTATGGTCGGTAAGGGACTTTGTTAAGTGCTTTGGGTAGATTCATTCCATGCCTTATTTTGCTATGTCCTGATCCTGTAGCATGTTGTTTCATTGCTCTAAACATGTCATCCTGATGTTAATTTCTGGCATGTTGTTATTTTCACTAAGTCTGTGAAGCTGATATGTTCTGCTCTTTTGTCATGCTTGTTTGAACCTGTTGTGTTGTGATTTAGCCGTAGCTCAGTGTTCATCTTTTGTCAAGCATCTTGAGTAGATCACTGTCATATGCTTTGTTGATATGTTTGGGTGTAGTAGCTTAATTTCTTGTTGCTTGCTAAGTAGCATCATGCTGTTAATGGCAGAATCTTGTCATTCTTATTTTGCTTGTCATTTGCAAACCGTGCATCCGATTCCGGTGATCTTTATATCGATTTCAACCGAAATCACCTCACCTTTCCATTGGCATACTTGGTTTGCCAAGATTATGCCTGGTTCATCTTTTTCCTGCCGGAGCATGCATATGCATTGCATACCACATCTCGCATATCATGCCATGTTTATGTGGTGGTTGTTTACTTTGTTGTTTGCTTCTTTACGGTGTTGCTTCTTCGGGTTAGTTCCGATAACGTTGCGATTGTGAGGATCCGTTCGTCTACATCCGTTGGTCTTCTTCATGGACTCGTTCTTCTTCCTTGCGGGATCTCAGGCAAGATGACCATACCCTCGAAATCACTTCTATCTTTGCTTGCTAGATTGCTCGCTCTTTTGCTATGCCTATGCTGCGATACCTACCACTTGCTTATCATGCCTCCCATATTGTCAAACCAAGCCTCTAACCCACCTTGTCCTAGCAAACCGTTGTTTGGCTATGTTACCGCTTTGCTCAGCCCCTCTTATAGCGTTGTTAGTTGCAGGTGAAGATGAAGTTCGTTTCTTGTTGGAACATGGAGATGTTGTTCCTTGTTGGAACATGTTTACTTGTTGGGATATCACAATATATCTTATTTAATTAATGCATCTATATACTTGGTAAAGGGTGGAAGGCTCGGCCTTATGCCTGGTGTTTTGTTCCACTCTTGCCGCCCTAGTTTCCGTCATATCGGTGTTATGTTCCCGGATTTTGCGTCCCTAACGCGGTCGGGTGATTTATGGGACCCCCTTGACAGTTCGCTTTGAATAAGACTTTTCCAGCGGGGCCCAACATTGGTTTTACCATTTGCCTACCACCTATCCCTTCCCTTGGGTCGGCCAGCCCGAGGGTCATCTTTATTTAGCCCCCCCGGGCCAGTGCTTCTCTAAGTGCTGGTTCGAAACGAGCAGACTGCGGGGCCCCCGCGAGGAAACTCGAGGCTTGGTTTTACTCGTAGGATGTCTCATCCGGATGTGCCATGAGACCGAGATATGTGCAGCTCCTATCAGGATTTGTCGGCACAATCGGGCGGCTTTGCTGGACTTGTTTTATTACTGTCGAAATGTCTTGTAGCCGGGATTCCGAGACTGATCGGGTCTTCCCGGGGAGAAGGAATATCCTTCGTTGATTGCGAGAGCTTATCATGGGCTAAGTTGGGACACCCCTGCAGGGTTTGAACTTTCGAAAGCCGTGCCCGCGGTTATGTGGCAGATGTGAATTTGTTAATGTCCGGTTGTAGAAAACCCGAAGTTGATCTTAATTAAAATACACCAACCGCGTGTGTAACCGTGATGGTCTCTTCTCGGCAGGGTCCGGGAAGTGAACACGGTGTTGGAGTTATGTTTGACGTAAGTAGTTCAGGATCACTTATTGATCATAGTTGTTCGACCGTGCTTTTGCCTTCTCTTCTCGCTCTCATTTGCGGATGTTAGACACCAGATATGCTAGTCGCTTGCTGCAGCTCCACCTCATTACCCTGTCCTACCTTTAAGTTTAAATAGTCTTGATCTCGCGGGTGTGAGATTGCTGAGTCCCCGTGACTCACAGATACTTCCAAAACCAGTTTGCAGGTGCCGAAGAAACCGTGCAGGTGACGCACCCGAGCTCAAGGAGGAGCTCGATGAAGATCTTGTCCTTTATGTTGTTTCGATCAGTAGTGGAGCCCAGTTGGGGTCGATCGGGGACCTTTGTCGCTTTTGGGGTTCTTCCTTTATTTTGGTTCCGTAGTCGGACCTTGATTGTATCTGTATGATGTATTGCTTTACTCATGTAATTGTGTGACGTGGCGATTGTAAGCCAACTATGTATCTCTTTCCCTTATGTATCACATGGGTTGTGTGAAGATCACCTCACTTGCGACATTGCTTTCAATGCGGTTATGCCTCTAAGTCGTGCCTCGACACGTGGGAGCTATAGCCGCATCGAGGGCGTTACATGATTGTTGGTCGGACTTAGCGGAGGCATGGGATGAACGACGCCGGCAGCGGTGTCGGAGGTTGGGTGCGACATATGCCAAGGGATGGCTTATCATGGTGGGGGCGAGTAGAACGTCGCCGGTGCCTAGAAGCGGGATGAGGCGTAGACATGCACGTCGGCGAATCTTACCCAGCTTCAGGGCTCTCCGAGGAGATAACACCCCTACTGCTGCTCTGCGGGGTCTCCGCATGATCACTATGGCAAAGTGTATACAAGGTTGCTCCTTGAGCTGTTTTCTTGGAGGTAGGAGAAGGCAAGGCTAGCTCTCTCCCCCTTGTGTTCTCCGGTCTAGTGCTAAAAGAATCCAACCCTTTGCATGGGTGCCCCGGAGGGTTTATATAGGCCTACCCCCAGGGGTACAATGGTAATCCGACTGGGCGCGGGCCCTAGCCGTCTATCTCTCAGGTCGTCGTCTTCTCCGCCGACTACTGGGGCCCGCCGGCTGGTGGGCCCCACCGACTGGCCGGGCACAGAGCCGACAGGCCAAACCCGCCGCGGGCGGGTCTTGCCGGCTGCGGATTACTGTAGTCGTGCCTCTAATGACGGTGGCTTGGTCATGGGGTCATGGCAACAGTGCCGCCGCCTGACGGGCGATCACTGTTGACACCTCCCGTCTTGTCTGGTTAATGGCGTGCGGGGCCCGTGGGAGGGGCCGGCCGACTCTCGGAGGCCGACTCCCACGGGGTCCGTCTCGCGGCGCTCTCGCCGTTTTCTGTACCCCCGCTTACCAGCGGGGCCCGCCGTCTCTGGGTCGTACCGGCAGGCCGACGTGGGCACAGGGTTCAGCCCTCTGGGGCTGATGTCAGGGCTAGCATGGCAACAGTGCCGCGCCGGACGGAGATCTCCGTTGGTGCGACGCACTGTGGCCATGCCTGCCCTTGGTAAGGGGCGGGCGTGGCCCGCACTGAGGCCACGCCCCGTCCCCGTCCCTCTTTGTGAGGGCATGAGGTGGTTGGAGTCGTGGGCCGGCTCCCCGTGGCCGGCTTCCCTGGAAGCTGCCAGTTTAGGAGTCGGCTTATCTTGTAGTCGTCCCTGAGACTCGGCCGTGAGTAGGTAGTCGGCTGCGCCGCAGCCGACTCCCAGAGGCGGCCCTCCATCCAGAGGTTCCTGAGGGGCGAAGCCGGCCCCGATGTTTTGAAAAGTTCTGGGTCTCGACTTAGCCTATACCCGTGGCCCATTACTCCGACAAGCGACCATCATGCCAGAATGTTCCAGAAGCTTCCATTTTTAATTACTCCACGATGAAGTTGTGGGAGATAAGAATGAATGAGAGAGGCGCGGGTATTCTTTTGTAAAATTATCATAGTTTGCTTTCTACCCGTTAGATATAGATCGGACGGTCTGTATTACAAGATGGCAGGCGCACCATCATCACCAACTCGGTTTTTTATAAAAGTAAAGTAGATTATTCTTTCTTCTACTCAAATTGTTTTTATTATTCTTTCTTTTTCACCTTTTTTCATTTTTACTTTTCCCTAAAATTTCTCTGTGCTATTCCCTTTATTTTTTTACTAGCAAAAGAGCCAGTGCGTTGCAACGGGAGAAAAAAATACCATTCACCCCTGATGATAACCATGACTCAAGACCCGGACGAATGAGCAAAAACAATGCCCTTATTAGTAGGTAATATTTTTTGTCATGACTTTAAATATTACACACCAAATTAAAAACTGTGAACATTTTCAAAAAAATCATTTGAGGCTTCTTTATATTTTATTGAAGTGATTTTCCTTTTCCCTTACAAAGCTTTTAAAATATTCCATGTCTTTTCTACTTCAAGCATGCTCCCCAAACTCTTCCCAAAATTATTTTTTCACATAACGAATCCCACTAAAATCCGCATGATTTTTGGACAATCCTAGCTACTATTTCCTATTAAAACCTTTTTGAATCAAATTCAAATATGTTTGAATTCATACTCTCCCCAACTTGTTGAAACCTATTACGTGGGCCTAGTTATAAATCGTGGACCTAACATAGTAAGTTTCAGCATCATTCAGTCTTTCTAGCCCTTTCTTTTTCTTTGAAAGCTCTCTTTCTATATTTTCTCTGTTATAAAGGAAATAGAAAATGTAGACCTTTTATTTTTACTAGTAGAAGGCCCGTGCGTTGCCACGGGCTTTTAAATATTTTTACCGTGTGCATATATAAACATAATGCATATCAAGTTTTACGTGTATGAAGAAATATGCCCTAGAGGCAATAATAAAGTTATTATTTATTTCCTTATATATCATGATAAATGTTTATTATTCATGCTAGAATTGTATTAACCGGAAACATAATACATGCGTGGATACATAGACAAACAGAGTGTCACTAGTATGCCTCTACTTGACTAACTTGTTAATCAAAGATGGTTAAGTTTCCTAACCATAGACAAAGGAGTTGTCATTTGATTAACAAGATCACATCATTAGTTGAATGATCTGATTGACATGACCCATTCCATTAGCTTAGCACCCGATCATTTAGTATGTTGCTATTGCTTTCTCCATGACTTATACATGTTCCTTTAACTATGAGATTATGCAACTCCCGTTTACCGTAGGAACACTTTGTGTGCTACCAAACGTCACAACGTAACTGGGTGATTATAAAGGAGCTCTACAGGTGTCTCCGAAAGTATTTGTTGGGTTGGCGTATTTCGAGATTAGGATTTGTCACTCCGAATGTCGGAGAGGTATCTCAGGGCCTTCTCGGTAATGCACATCACATAAGCCTTGCAAGCATTGCAACCAATAAGATAGTTGCAAGATGATGTATTACGGAACGAGTAAAGAGACTTGCCGGTAACGAGATTGAACTAGGTATTGGATACCGACGATCGAATCTAGGGCAAGTAACATACCGATGACAAAGGGAACAACGTATGTTGTTATGCGGTCTGAGCGATAAAGATCTTCGTAGAATGTGTAGGAGCCAATATGGACATTCAGGTCCCGCTATTGGTTATTGACCAGAGATTTGTCTCAGTCATGTCTACACTATTCTCGAACCGTAGGGTCCGCACGCTTAAGGTTACGATGACAGTTATTATGAGTTTATGCATTTTGATGTACCGAAGTTAGTTCGGAGTCCCGGATGAGATCACGGACATGACGAGGAGTCTCGGAATGGTCGAGACGTAAAGATTGATATATTGGACGACTATATTCGGACATCGGAATGGTTCCGAGTGGTTTCGGATAAAACCGGAGTGCCGGAGGGGTTACCAGAACCCCCCGGGGAAGTAATGGGCCTTATTGGGCCCAAGGGGAGAGAGAAGGCAGCAGCCAGGAGGTGGCGCGCGCCCCCCCCCCCTCATGGGAGTCCGAATTGGACAAGGAGGGGGGCGTGGCCCCCCTTTCCCTCTCCCTCTCCCTCTCTTTCCTTCCCCCCCATCTCTTCCTAGTTGGACTAGGAAAGGGGAGTCCTACTCCCACTAGGAGGAGGACTCTACCCTCCCTTTGGCGCGCCCCAATAGGGCCGACTGGCCTCCCCCTTGCTCCTTTATATACGGGGGCAGGGGGCACCCTAGAACACACAAGTTGATCTTCGTGATCGTTCCTCAGCCGTGTGCGGTGCCCCCTCCACCATATTCCACCTCGTTCATATTGTCGCAGTGCTTAGGCGAAGCCCTGCGTCGGTAGTTCATCAAGATCGTCACCACGCCGTCGTGCTGACGAAACTCTTCCCCGAGAGCTTTGCTGGATCGGAGCCCGGAGAACGTCATCGAGTTGTACGTGTGTCAAGAACTCGGAGGCGCCGGAGTAACGGCGCTTGGATCGGTCGGATCGGGAGGAGGACGTACGACTACTTCCTCTATGTTGTGTTAACGCTTCCGCTTCGGTCTAAGAGGGTACGTAGAAAACACTCTCCCCTCTCGTTGCTATGCATCACCATGATCTTGCGTGTGCGTAGGAATTTTTTTGAAATTACTACGTTCCCCTTTAGTGGCATCCGATCCTAGGTTATTATGGTTTGATGTTATGCACGAGTAGAACACAAGTGAGTTGTGGACGATATAAGTCATACTGCCTACCAGCATGTCATACTTTGGTTCGGCGGTATTGTTGGATGAAGCGGCCCGGACCGACATTACGCGTACGCTTACGCGAGACTGGTTCTACCGCCGTGCTTTGCACACAGGTGGCTGGCGGGTGTCAGTTTCTCCAACTTTAGTTGAACCAAGTATGGCTACGTCTGGTCCTTGAGAAGGTTTAAATGGAGTCTATTTGACAAACTATCGTTGTGGTTTTGATGCGTAGGTGAGATTGGTTCTTGCTTAAGCCTGTAGCAGCCACGTAAAATTTGCAACAAACAAAGTAGAGGACGTCTAACTTGTTTTTGCGGGGCATGTTGTGATGTGATATGGTCAAGACATGATGCTAAATTTTATTGTATGAAATGATCATGTTTTGTAACCGAGTTATCGGCAGCCGGCAGGAGCCGTATGGTTGTCGCTTTATTGTATGCAATGCAATCGCCCTGTAATGCTTTACTTTATCACTAAGCGGTAGCGATAGTCGTAGAAGCATAAGATTGGCGAGACGACAACGATGCTACGATGGAGATCAAGGTGTCGTGCCGGTGACGATGGTGATCATGATGGTGCTGCGGAGATGGAGATCACAAGCACACAAGATGATGATGGACATATCATATCACTTATATTGATTGCATGTGATGTTTATCTTTTTATGCATCTTATCTTGCTTTGATTGACGGTAGCATTATCAGATGATCTCTCACTAAATTATCATAGTAATAGTGTTCTCCCTGAGTATGCACCGTTGTGAAAGTTCTTCGTACTGAGACACCACGTGATGATCGGGTGTGATAGGCTCTACGTTCAAATACAACGGGTGCAAAACAGTTGCACACGCGGAATACTCAGGTTTAACTTGACGAGCCTAGCATATAACAGATATGGCCTCGGAACACGGAGACCGAAAGGTCGAGCATGAATCATATAGTAGATATGATCAACATAGTGATGTTCACCACTGAAACTACTCCATCCCACGTGATGATCGGACATGGTTTAGTTGATTTGGATCACGTGATCACTTAGAGGATTAAGAGAGATGTCTATCTAAGTGGGATTTCTTAAGTAATATGATTAATTGAACTTAAATTTATCATGAACTTAGTCCCTGATAGTATCTTGCTTGTTTATGTTGATTGTAGATAGATGGCTCGTGCTGTTGTTCCGTTGAATTTTAATGCGTTCCTTGAGAAAGCAAAGTTGAAAGATGATGGTAGCAATTACACGGACTGGGTCCGTAACTTGAGGATTATCCTCATTGCTGCACAGAAGAGTTACGTCCTGGAAGCACCGCTGGGTGCCAGGCCTGCTGCTGGAGCTGCACCAGATGTTATGAATGTCTGGCAGAGCAAAGCTGATGACTACTCGATAGTTCAGTGTGCCATGCTTTACGGCTTAGAACCGGGACTTCAACGACGTTTTGAACATCATGGAGCATATGAGATGTTCCAGGAGTTGAAGTTAATATTCCAACAGAATGCCCGGATTGAGAGATATGAAGTCTCCAATAAGTTCTATAGCTGCAAGATGGAGGAGAATGGTTCTGTCAGTGAGCATATACTCAGAATGTCTGGGTATTATAATCATTTGAATCAACTGGGAGTCAATCTTCCGGATGATTGTGTCATTGACAAAATTCTCCAATCACTGCCACCAAGCTACAAAGGCTTCGTGATGAACTATAATATGCAAGGGATAGATAAGACAATGCCCGAGCTCTTTGCAATGCTAAAAGCTGCGGAGGTAGAAATCAAGAAGGAGCATCAAGTGTTGATGGTCAATAAGACCACTAGTTTCAAGAAAAAGGGCAAAGGGAAGAAGAAGGGGAACTTCAAGAAGAACAGAAAACAAGTTGCTGCTCAAGAGAAGAAACCCAAGTCTGGACCTAAGCCTGAAACTGAGTGCTTCTACTGCAAGCAGACTGTTCACTGGAAGCGGAACTGCCCCAAGTATTTGGCGGCTAAGAAGGATGGCAAGGTGAACAAAGGTATATGTGATATACATGTTATTGATGTGTACCTTACTAATGCTCGCAGTAGCACCTGGGTATTTGATACTGGTTCTGTTGCTAATATTTGCAACTCGAAACAGGGACTACAGATTAAGCGAAGATTAGTTAAGGACGAGGTGACGATGCGCGTGGGAAACGGTTCCAAAGTCGATGTGATCGCAGTCGGCATGCTACCTCTACATCTACCTTCGGGATTAGTATTAGACCTGAATAATTGTTATTTGGTGCCAGCGTTAAGCATGAACATTATATCTGGATCTTGTTTGATGCGAGACGGTTATTCATTTAAATCGGAGAATAATGGTTGTTCTATTTATATGAGCAATATCTTTTATGGTCATGCACCCTTGAAGAGTGGTCTATTTTTGATGAATCTCGATAGTAGTGATACACATATTCATAGTGTTGAAGCCAAAAGATGCGGAGTTGATAATGATAGTGCAACATATTTATGGCACTGCCATTTAGGTCATATCGGTGTAAAACGCATGAAGAAACTCCATACTGATGGACTTTTGGAGCCACTTGATTATGAATCACTTGGCACTTGCGAATCGTGCCTCATGGGCAAGATGACCAAAACACCGTTCTCCGATACTATGGAGAGAGCAACAGATTTATTGGAGATCATACATACAGATGTATGTGGTCCAATGAATGTTGAGGCTCGTGGCGGATATCGTTATTTTCTCACCTTCACAGATGATTTAAGCAGATATGGATATGTTTACTTAATGAAACACAAGTCTGAAACATTTGAAAAGTTCAAAGAATTTCAGAGTGAAGTTGAAAATCATCGTAACAAGAAAATAAAGTTTCTACGATCTGATCGTGGAGGAGAATATTTGAGTTACGAGTTTGGTCTACATTTTAAACAATGCGGAATAGTTTCGCAACTCACGCCACCCGGAACACCACAACGCAATGGTGTATCCGAACGTCGTAATCGTACTTTACTAGATATGGTGCGATCTATGATGTGTCTTACAGATTTACCGCTATCGTTTTGGGGTTATGCTTTAGAGACGGCCGCATTCACGTTAAATAGGACACCGTCGAAATCCGTTGAGATGACGCCTTATGAAATATGGTTTAGCAAGAAACCAAAGTTGTCGTTTCTTAAAGTTTGGGGCTGCGATGCTTATGTGAAAAAGCTTCAACCTGATAAGCTCGAACCCAAATCGGAAAAATGTGTCTTCATAGGATATCCAAAAGAAACTGTTGGATACACCTTCTATCACAGATCCGAAGGCAAGACTTTTGTTGCTAAATTCGGAGTCTTTCTAGAAAAGGAGTTTCTCTCGAAAGAAGTGAGTGGGAGGAAAGTAGAACTTGATGAGGTAACTATACCTGCTCCCTTATTGGAAAGTAGTACATCACAGAAATCTGTTTCTGTAGCACCTACACCAATTAGTGAGGAAGCTGATGATATTGATCATGAAACTTCAGATCAAGTTACTACAGAACCTCGTAGATCAACCAGAGTAAGATCCGCACCAGAGTGGTACGGCAATCCCGTTCTGGAAGTCATGCTACTAGATCATGACGAACCTACGAACTATGAAGAAGCGATGGTGAGCCCAGATTCCGCAAAGTGGCTAGAAGCCATGAAATCTGAGATGTGATCCATGTATGACAACAAAGTGTGGACTTTGGTTGACTTGCCCGAGGGTCGACAAGCAATAGAGAATAAGTGGATCTTTAAGAAGAAGACTGACGCTGATGGTAATGTTATTATCTACAAAGCTCGACTTGTCGCAAAAGGTTTTCGACTAGTTCAAGGGATTGACTACGATGAGACCTTCTCACCCGTAGCGATGCTTAAGTCTGTCCGAATCATGTTAGCAATTGCCGCATTTTATGATTATGAAATTTGGCAAATGGATGTAAAGACTGCATTCCTGAATGGATTTCTGGAAGAAGAGTTGTATATGATGCAACCAGAAGGTTTTATCGATCCAAAGGGAGCTAACAAAGTGTGCAAGCTCTAGCGATCCATTTATGGACTGGTGCAAGCATCTCGGAGTTGGAATAAACGCTTTGACAGTGTGATCAAAGCATTTGGGTTTGTACAGACTTTTGGAGAAGCCTGTATTTACAAGAAAGTGAGTGGGAGCTCTGTAGCATTTCTGATATTATATGTAGATGACATATTACTGATTGGAAATGATATAGAATTTCTGGATAGCATAAAGGGATACTTGAATAAGAGTTATTCAATGAAAGACCTCGGTGAAGCTGCTTACATATTGGGCATTAAGATCTATAGAGATAGATCAAGACGCTTAATTGGACTTTCACAAAGCACATACCTTGACAAAGTTTTGAAGAAGTTCAAAATGGATCAAGCAAAGAAAGGGTTCTTGCCTGTGTTACAAGGTGTGAAGTTGAGTAAGACTCAATGCCCGACCACTGCAGAAGATAGAGAGAAGATGAAAGATGTTCCCTATGCTTCAGCCATAGGCTCTATCATGTATGCAATGCTGTGTACCAGACCTGATGTGTGCCTTGCTATAAGTAGGTACCAAAGTAATCCAGGAGTGGATCACTGGACAGCGGTCAAGAATATCCTGAAGTACCTGAAAAGGACTAAGGAAATGTTTCTCGTATATGGAGGTGACAAAGAGCTCGTCGTAAACGGTTACGTTGATGCAAGCTTTGACACTGATCCGGACGATTCTAAATCGCAAACCGGATACGTATTTACATTAAACGGTGGAGCTGTAAGTTGGTGCAGTTCTAAACAAAGCGTCGTGGCGGGATCTACATGTGAAGCGGAGTACATAGCTGCTTCGGAAGCAACAAATGAAGGAGTCTGGATGAAGGAGTTCATATCCGATCTAGGTGTCATACCTAGTGCATTGGGTCCAATGAAAATCTTTTGTGACAATACTGGTGCAATTGCTTTGGCAAAGGAATCCAGATTTCACAAGAGAACCAAGCACATCAAGAGACGCTTCAATTCCATCCGGGATTTGATCCAGGTGGGAGACATAGAGATTTGCAAGATACATACGGATCTGAATGTAGCAGACCCGTTGACTAAGCCTCTTCCACGAGCAAAACATGATCAGCACCAAGACTCCATGGGTGTTAGAATCATTACTGTGTAATCTAGATTATTGACTCTAGTGCAAGTGGGAGACTGAAGGAAATATGCCCTAGAGGCAATAATAAAGTTATTATTTATTTCCTTATATATCATGATAAATGTTTATTATTCATGCTAGAATTGTATTAACCAGAAACATAATACATGTGTGGATATATAGACAAACAGAGTGTCACTAGTATGCCTCTACTTGACTAGCTTGTTAATCAAAGATGGTTAAGTTTCCTAACCATAGACAAAGGAGTTGTCATTTGATTAACAAGATCACATCATTAGTTGAATGATCTGATTGACATGACCCATTCCATTAGCTTAGCACCCGATCGTTTAGTATGTTGCTATTGCTTTCTCCATGACTTATACATGTTCCTTTAACTATGAGATTATGCAACTCCCGTTTACCGTAGGAACACTTTGTGTGCTACCAAACGTCACAACGTAACTGGGAGATTATAAAGGAGCTCTACAGGTGTCTCCGGAAGTATTTGTTGGGTTGGCGTATTTCGAGTTTAGGATTTGTCACTCCGAATGTCGGAGAGGTATCTCAGGGCCTTCTCGGTAATGCACATCACATAAGCCTTGCAAGCATTGCAACCAATAAGATAGTTGGAAGATGATGTATTACGGAACGAGTAAAGAGACTTGCCGGTAACGAGATTGAACTAGGTATTGGATACCGACGATCGAATCTCGGGCAAGTAACATATCGATGACAAAGGGAACAACGTATGTTGTTATGCGGTCTGAGCGATAAAGATCTTCGTAGAATGTGTAGGAGCCAATATGGGCATCCAGGTCCCGCTATTGGTTATTGACCAGAGATTTGTCTCAGTCATGTCTACACTATTCTCGAACCGTAGGGTCCGCACGCTTAAGGTTACGATGACAGTTATTATGAGTTTATGCATTTTGATGTACCAAAGTTAGTTCGGAGTCCCGGATGAGATCACGAACATGACGAGGAGTCTCGGAATGGTCGAGACGTAAAGATTGATATATTGGACGACTATATTCGGACATCGGAATGGTTCCGAGTGGTTTCGGATAAAACCGGAGTGCCGGAGGGGTTACCGGAACCCCCCGGGGAAGTAATGGGCCTTATTGGGCCCAAGGGGAGAGAGAGTGCAGCAGCCAGGAGGTGGCGCGCGCCCCCCCTCATGGGAGTCCGAGTTGGACAAGGAGGGGTGGGGGGGGGCGCGGCCCCCCTTTCCCTCTCCCTCTCCCTCTCTTTCCTTCCCCCCCTCTCTTCCTAGTTGGACTAGGAAAGGGGAGTCCTACACCCACTAGGAGGAGGACTCCCCCCTCCCTTTGGCGCGCCCCAATAGGGCCGACCGGCCTCCCCCTTGCTCCTTTATATACGGGGGCAGGGGGGCACCCTAGAACACACAAGTTGATCTTCGTGATCATTCCTCAGCCGTGTGCGGTGCCCCCCTCCACCATATTTCACCTCGGTCATATTGTCGCAGTGCTTAGGCGAAGCCCTGCGTCGGTAGTTCATCAAGATCGTCACCACGCCGTCGTGCTGACGAAACTCTTCCCCGAGAGCTTTGCTGGATCGGAGCCCGGAGAACGTCATCGAGCTTTACGTGTGTCAAGAACTCGGAGGCGCCGGAGTAACGGCGCTTGGATCGGTCGGATCGGGAGGAGGGCGTACGACTACTTCCTCTATGTTGTGTTAACGCTTCCGCTTCGGTCTACGAGGGTACGTAGACAACACTCTCCCCTCTCGTTGCTATGCATCACCATGATCTTGCGTGTGCGTAGGAATTTTTTTGAAATTACTACGTTCCCCTTCAGTGTAAACATAATTGAAATCCATATCACACAAAATATTCTTCGATACAAAATGTAATTCGATAATGTATACATAGAAAGACACGCGATGCACAAAATAAAGAAGGTGGTACAGAAACATAGTACTCTTTATTGTGCACTATATTACACAAGGTAGATAGCACCCTACATGACTTTTATGCTTAAGACCAATCATCTCACGAAGCATTTCCATTGTTATTAACCATTAATTAAAGACAACAGATGGAGCATTTTGTTACCTTTAAACAAATATTCCAAGATGCTGCAACCAGAACCTTAATACATTATGGAATTTCCTAACAAATATTACATAGACCCAAATATACAGCACAACATCCAATAAAAAATCATTATAATACACACCATCTAACTTAAAAGTCTGGCATATGAAAATTTAGACCTCCGATAGAAAACGCTGAATTTCAGCAGGAAATATCAAATACATGCTTCCCTGTCCGATGTATAAATATGTGTAATTCTCAATTGATGCACTTTTGAAATCTTCTAACTCACATAACACCATAATTACAGTGATTGTGCAACATATTTTTTAGAAAGCATGCATAAGCCTTTGAGTATAAACACAACTTTTGGTAGGGAGTCAATAACACCCCTAGGTAGCCAAGCCTTTGAGTATAAACAAAAATGATTTCTCAAGCTTTCTTTTGCTTCATGGAGCTGTAATTATTGCTAACAGAAACAAAATAGAAATCACATGATAAAAAAGAAACAACGCAATAGGAGAAAATGAGGCATACTACGTGGCCATGTCGCTGACCTGGCCATCACAACCTCCGAGACCAAGGGGCGAGGAGGTGGCGGCATCAGCTCCAATGAACCTATGACACCAAAATGATTATGTTTGCCGTCCTCGATCGTCGGCATCATCGACTCAGTGGTTGGTCCCCTTGTATCTTCTTCCCCATGGATCGGGATTGATTCGACATAGGATCAGAACAACAAACAAAATCAAAAGTCACACAGAATTATAGCCTAGTAATGCTCAGTCAGCCAAATTAAGAAATATCGGTAACACATGCATATCTATTAATGATATTAGTGAACAATGCAAAAAGCAAAGGATTCCATTTGTCGCAATTAGTACACACGACAACTACTTCATAAGTTCATATGACCAATCAGTTAGACCACATGGTTAAATTCATTCATAGATGAACAACTAACAAAAGTCGAGAAGGATCCTTACAAAAACAATGATTGGTCAGGAATTTGGAAGGAGGGAGGGTCTATTATTAACGCTAGTGAAGGCGCATGTCATGCCAACTCTACAAAGTTAATTCCATTTACAAAAATCACATCGGAAAAGTATTGTGCATTCATGTTCTAGTCTTAATATCCCTTAGGTAATCTTGTTTTCAGCTGAACGACGATCATGTCAAGCTAAACGAAGAGGACGCCGACAGGGCCACATTGTTCCCTGCCCACCACCGCCCACTTCCACACGCCACCATCCATGTTCACCGCCTGGATGCCGACCCCAGCTCTCAAGCCCCTAGAACCGGTGCGCCCACGGGTCGCCGCGTTGGGTATGTACCCGCCGCCACCGCGTTGGACCTTCTCGTCCTGCAATGCAATAGCCATTGCCTTAGTTGTCTACATCAGACATCTGAAATGAAACAAAAGTCAAATGCTACTAATTAGACGTAATACATCAAAATGTCAAACAGAGTCAACACTTTAATTATGCTTCATAGGATAAGAATCAAACATACATAGTTAAACCAAATACTTAACAAAGTGTCAACAACATTTCACAGATTTTTTCAGAATTTTTGAAGCATTAACCTGGCTTGGCTCAATGCCAATGTGGTTCAGCATATCAATGCATAGATGTAGGAATCATCCTTGTACTCTGCACAAACAAGGGAAAAACATGAGCTTTCATGTTTCCGTGTATTATAGTTGAGCAGAAGCGATACATGGACAGTAGTATGAATGTACAACAGTGGGAAAGTTGAGGTTCCCTGGGCTGAATGTCGATGAAAGGTGCCTCCCATTTGCCCTTGTAGTCCAGGTTCCTAATTATCTGACTACACAAATATCCCATGTCAGAAGTTGCAATGCCAATGCACACTGCTGTTTGTCTACAATTTGACTATCTAATCTTACTCTAGCAGAAGTACCTTTTGCATCCATGGTCTCTTGCACCGGGGTACGTACCAAACTCCTAACTTCTTACAACTGACGATATTGTTGGGCATTGAATTAATTGAACCACCCAAAATACTTTCAATCCTTTCTCGAAAGACAAATCAAGGAGACCACGAGATAGAAAAAGAGAGAAACTTACCATTAAGATAGAGGACAAGTCAGGCAGTCTTGCACATGGTGTTGGTAGGCAGCACCGCCGTTGTCGGGACAGTTCGCGCCCCAAATCCATATCCTCCATTTTTGCAAGATTCTGTACACCACATCTTTCTTACTAAAGTGGGAGAAACCATAAATCGACTATCAATCATCATTAAGTGTAGAATATGGTCATTAAAATTCATTAAAATCATTGCACATCGCTTGCTTGATTCTCCTCTATTAAATTAGCATTCATCACGGTGCCTTCTAAAGACAAGGCATGACAGAAACACAAAGCACAACCCAAGCACATTGGTTTATGTACCATACTCATTGTAAAAAATTAGAAGCTTCTGTAAGATGTGACACTGTTTACATGTTTGGAGTGAATTGCATCCTCGTACAAAGGATAGAAGAACTGAATGCTTATGTACTTATAAAATACAAAAGTGAAAAGGGTAATTAAATCATGTTGGGTTAAAAACCTTACGTTCCCATGGTTCTTTCTCAGATCAAAGAACTCAAAATATCAGCAGTGGATATTGGAGCCAGGAGAAGAAACGACGTGACCTTCACCCACATCCTTAATGGCCAGCCTCATCTCCATGCCCAGGACGATCTGAAGCCTCCCTCAATAATTCGACACCTGCACGATGACCGACCGTCAGATCACAACACTCGGCTTGGGCAACGAATTCGAGGGATTTCTAGACCAAGCGTTGAGAGTACCTAGGGGTCACCTTGGTTTTTGTACACGACAAAGAGGAGTGCGGGAGGCGAGCCCCAACCCATCGAGACCACGATGCCTTGAGAGAAAGCTAGGGGAGGCGATGGTGAAGCACGACATCACGGCGCACGTGCCCTACGTCTCAACGCTACAGTCGAGCGTCGCCATGTAGCCGCACAACAGCTTGCACTCCATGAGTTACATACTATTTTCGCTCGCACGACGAACGCCATCCGCCCGTCACTGAGACCCATCCTCTCAACCCTGCTGCTCCACGATCACGCGACGCCGTGTTAGTTAATGCAGAAACATAGGAGGCGGGCATCGTAAGGGACGAACCAAAATAAAGCAAAATTGGACAGGGAAGGGGGTGGATGAGGAGGCGAACATACAACGAGGTCGGGGTGGCTGTGGCCGAAGCATGAGGCTCGGCCTCCTCGCCGACGACCAGATCCGCCGTCAGAGATGATGAGGTCATCAGCCCCGTGACCTGGATCCCGCCAACAGGGTGATGCAGAGGAGAGGTGCGGCGGCGTCCTACGGGTGAGGACGGCGGGGGAGGTGAGGGAGCAGCTGAGCGCGGTGGTGCGGTTGCGTCCCTCGGGAAGACGAACGGCGAGCGGCCCGAGGCGGGAGGCGGCGAGGGGGAGAGAAGAGTCGTGCGGTGCGGGGTGAAAGCCCGACTCGCTCGGTTTGTAGCAGGTTACTGCTATAATCGAAACATTTCCTTTGATGTAATTTGACTACGTATGGAAAGATTAATCAGTGATTGACCGACTTATGGTAAGTTAATTAATTTAGATTTGATTTTTAAATATTGATTAGAGATTAACCGTGATTGATTCTCTCCCATAAAGACATTACTAAATAATTTGTGTCTACATGGAAAGTTCTGATCCGTTTGGCTTTCGGTACATGGGATGGTGTAAGGAAAGACGAAAATAAACCGGACGAAAATAAACCAGACGAATAATAACAGTGGACGCAATCCTAGCAACTGCTCCATTAAGAGTAGAGATAATGCCTCAGGATGAGGAGGTCACGATTAGGGTATGACAAGAAGAACTTTTTTGGAAAGCTTTGATTCTGGTGATAATTACCATATTCGAAATTTCCTTAGTTATAGCCTTGCCATACATGAATTGATTTATTACTATAATTATCATATTTGAGATTTCTAAGTTTATAGCCTTACCATACGTGGATTAATTGTGATTGATTACCATAAATACGTTGGGTATTGTCGGCCAGACGAGAAAGAGAAAAACCGGTGGGAGGGGGGTGGTTGGAGGTGGGAAGAAGAAAAACCGGTTGAAAATAAACCGGTTGAAAGTGGGGGGACTATTCAACCAATTCGTCCATTAGGAGTAGAGATAACTGGGCTAGCCCAACTGCTCCTGTAGCCCACCTTCTCTGGTGACCTGGCCCACCCCTCCTTACCTTATCCTCACAACATCTCTCTCCCCACGCGCGACCCTCTCTCCTCAGCACACATCAGCGCGCCGCCAGCCAGGGCAGAGGCCCCGTTGCGCTCGCGCACGCCCTCCACCATCACCCGTGTCGGCTGTTGCCCTCGCCTTCCTCCCATCGTCGCCTTGTCTGTGTCTGCCCTCCGTTTCCCTTTCTCGCGCCTCTCCTGACGTCCTTCTACGCCGCCTGAGCCGCCGGCTATGCCTCGCATCGGCAGCAACCATGGCGCCACCCGAGCCGCCGACTCTGGCTTATGTCGGCTGCAACCATGGTGCCGCCCGTGCCGTCGCGCTTCCTACACCTCCTGCTTAATCTTGCCGCCGGCCACGAACACCGCAGCAAGCACGGGCTCCTCTGACCCCAAGCCGCTGCCTCCCCTGCAGTCCACCATCACTTGAGCGCCTCTTGGCCAAACTCGCCCGAGCGGCCGAATTCACTGTTTTGACCCTTTTTATAAACTTTAGCGCGATCTGACCCCAGTCTGAAAAAATTTCGTGATCTGACCCTTTTCCTACCGCCATCGTTCTTGGCGGTAGGGTAACACAGCCTACCGCCGAGGGCTATGGCGGAAGGACTTGACTGCGCCGTTACGATCGTTCGAGATTGAAAATACCCTACCGCCATAGTTCTTGGCGGTAGGGTCTAGAAGGTATAAATAATGTCCCGTGTCTAGTATTACACAATCGCTCGGGTGGAAAGTTGGCTAGCGCGTGCCAGTTTAAGTGGGTAGGTCTCAAGTTCGAGCCTTACTCCTTTTTTTGTTTCTTTTTATTTTGCCCAATAAAAAGTAAACAATTTGTCCGATTAATATTAGGATATGAATTGTTGATAAAAAATGTTTTTACTTATATGTAACTGTTTTATAAAATGTTTTTACTTACAAAGGCTGTTTTTTTTGTTTCTTTTTATTTCGCCCAATAAAAAGTAAACAATTTGTCGGATTAATATTAGGATATGAATTATTGATAAAAAATGTTTTTACTTATATGTAACTGTTTTATAAAATTTCCGCAAAGATATAAACAAATATGGTGGGATAAACAATTTGTCCAATTAATGTTAAGGTATGGATTATTTATAAAAAAAATTGTTACTTATATGTAGCTATTTTATAAAATTCTGCGATACAAAGATGACCTCTCCAGTAAGATCAAATACAATGTAAGTCCGTTCTCAGTATTATCATCCAAACATAGATACAAAACATGGTGTGCAAAGGACTTTTGAACTTTAAACTAAATAAGAAAATAGCAAGAAATATACAACCCCTAGGTAAACAAATTATTTGTGGATATTGAAGAGGATAAATAAATGGTCATAGAGCCGTATTTCATCCTTTCTTGGGTTCTAGTGTGAGAACACAAGTTTCAAATGAACATATACAAACTAGAAGTCCAACTGATTACGAAAGCATTGACCAGTTTACGAGGACTGGAGCACTCACCTTGATAAAGTGTAAGCTAGCTGCCGCCACTGCTCCTGCTCTGGCAAGGGAGTTCCCTAATGTAGTAGTGCTTCAAAGGAAAACAAGGTCCAAGGACAGGGAATAATAGAGGGCAAGAAGAGATGATGGAGCAAAGGCCTGAAGATTATTACAACGACCTAACTATCAGGAAGGCTTCATACATGAATGATGAAGAGATATTTTGGGCAAATAGTGCATAAGACCAATTGATCTTGGTGGACATTCAAATCTTTTTTATGCAGGTAATGCGTGAGACCAATTGATCATATTCGTTTGTAACTTTGCAAAAAAATTATAAAACAATTACAGATAAGTAAAAATATTTTTTATCAATTATTCATATCCTAATATTAATTGAACAAATTGTTTAGTTTTTATTGGGCGAAATAAAAAGAAACAAAAAAAACAGCCTTTGTAAGGGTTGAACCCAAACCTACCCAATTAAACTGGCATGCGCTAGCCAACTTTCCACCAGAAAGATTGTGTAGTATAAGACGCGCGAAACTATTTATAGCTTCCAGACCCTACCGCCAAAGACTATGGCAGTAGGGTTTTTCTACTTCAAATGATCGTGACGGCGCAGTCATGTCCTACCGCCATAGCCCTTGGCAGTAGGCTGTGTTAACCTACCGCCAAAAACGATGACAGTAGGAAAAGGGTCAGATTACGAAAAAATTTCAGACCAGGGTCAAATCGTGCTAAAATTTACAAAAAGGGTCAAAACAGTGAATTCGGCCCGCCCGAGTCACCTCGCCGGCAGCTCCTGCAGAAGACCGGCCATGGCTGGCCGCCCTCGTCGTCGATATCCATTCGCGTACTGCGGCCAAAAGTCAAGGGGTTTAATTTTAAAAGAGAAAAAAATGATTCGTTTTGCCGACTTAATGATAGACTGCGGGTTAATTGCCTAAAAATGCAGGGACCTTTGTGTAAAAACACCGCAACAGTGAACCCAACAAACTCAACTCATGCTTTATTATTAGGGAAAGATATACATAAACATTTGTTACTCACGCATGAATATTTTTCAAAACGCATGGACTTTCTTTTCTAACACATGAATATCTTTTTGTGGACATGAGCTTTTTAAAAATATACATCGACATTTAAAAAAATGCATGAGCTTTTTAAAACACATGAACATTCTTTTACATACACGGACATTTTCCATCGAGGTATCTTTGGCGGATGCTTCATCTTTCACAAGTCAATCAATTCAACATTTTGGTACCAGTAGCAGAAATCCGAGAATGAAATCTCCACACTGCATACAAGGCGGAATGAGAATGAAACCGGGGGCAATAATCACATTCCGATGCTACTGAATGAGTATTTACTAGTCTAACCAAGTCGCTGCTTGTCATCATGCCAGTTGGATGATGCCTACAATTATATTTAGGCAAGGAGCTACCAAACTGGACAAAAAAGACCTACTCCCTCTTATCCAAAATAAGTGTCGCAGTTTTGAACTGGGTTTAGTTCAAAACTGCGACACTTTTTATGGATCGAAGGTAGCACAAATCTTTTTATTTTTGCAGGTTATAAATCCGACAAATATACTTCGCAGTTGACCAGAACATGCTCCGTAGAAGATCCAACTTCCGCACCGACAGAACCTGCACCGGTAAAGCAATTCCGCAGCTGCTCAGCAACCCGAATGAGAGCTCAGATACCTGCAAAACAGTCACTTGTCAAACAAAATTTGTACCACTGGTTGATGATGCAAAAGCCATTGAAGTTCATCACTGCCGAACTTATGTCGAACCTTCAAAGTGGAAACAAACCGGCAGCAAAATCAGAAAAAGTTCAAAACAGGAAAAAACAAACTTTGCTTCATGGGCATACGAGGGGTTCATTGAGTTGAAAGCAGATGCATCTGCTTTCTGGCTCAAAGGCACGTGTTCTAGAAATGTATAAGAAATAGTCGTTTACTAATGAGTTTAGATCAACCAAATCCATGTAGTAGAAGCCTTGAGCAAGGGATTATACATCCTATTATAAAGACACTTCTCCTTCGGGCCAAAATGGACACTGCTTTTCTGAACTCACTACAGCATTAAGCTATGACAGCTGCCAAAAGGTCCTCTGGAAGGCGAAGTTGCCTCTCAAATGTCGGTTCTTCATTTGGCTTGCCCTTCAGCATCGCTGTTGGACTGCCAACAGGCAACAGCCTCGAGCACCACTACCTGAAAACCTGGGCACATGTCCTCTACGGGTGCCGCATCAGGAGATGGCCAAGCACTATGCAGCAGTGGTGGCTATCAAGGAAGAAGCAGGTGTACAAGGACCAGCACATGAATTTATGTGTGGAGCAAGACAAACAGCATCGCTTTCCAAGGCGAGAGCACCAAGATCAAAGTGGACGCAGAGAGATGGCGGCCTACTTTCAACAATAGGTTGCGTGAACCACAGTGAGAATCCGCACTTGTAATTTGGTTATTCACAAATGGTCGTAAAGGGAGCATTTCATAACAAAAACAAAAGATACCAGTTATGATCCCTCAACTGAAAATACAAAGATAAGCTTACATTACCTGCTCAACCAATGTATCACAATACAGTCACCTTATGCATTGCATTACACAGAAGTTTGGCTTCATCAGGTTCACCAACAATGCCCATGTCTACAAGCATAAGCCAAAGAACCAAAGATACGATGGGATAACAACGATATTAGATAAGCCAAAATTGAGAGAGGAAAAACACATGTTTCAACATTGGAATAGATAAACTAAAGCACATCTACTGCCTTGCAAAGAATATTTCTGAGAATAGTATATACACGCAGTAATCTCCTAAAACGGAATGGCATGCACATAATATTAGCTGATCAGAATGAAGAAGTGATCTAAAGTTATTCCCGTGTTATCTGAAGTAGATAAAATATAATATATTCAAACCAATAAATTTTAAGAACAAAGAAATAATGACAATTCATATTTGAATAACTTTAGCTTGAAAAGATAAAACAAACTCAACTCATTTATCCTCTGGTACAAGTAGACTCTGACACTTGCGAGTCCTCAACAAGTGATAAAAATGAACTATTATCTCGTACAGATCAAATCAAGCCTTTATTATGGATTTAAGTTAGCAAGATTAAACTAAATAAACATTGGGTCAAAGGATGTAACTAGTTTTAAGCCTATGTATATTGAGCTACCATTTGGACATTTCAGCTTTCCAATTTCCAGCTGTTTTCCATCACAATGCGGGAAACATAATCACTGGCATTATACGTCTTTTGCATTCATAAACACAATAGAAAGGTAGCAGCAAAATTTACTTTTGTTTTATCTTTACATTCATGGTTTTAATCTATATTTTTCTTCATCTAATAAACTTACATAAAATGCTTGCTACCTCTGACTTCAATCACAGAGTTTGAAAATCATAAAAATAATATCATACGCAGCACGGCAATATGTTCAACAGCACATTTAGCGGCAAAAGGAACTGTTGACACATATTTAATTTATATTATTATTAGTCTAATAACACCAAAGGGTGTGAAAAGCTTTCCATCAATCAATTGTAGAAAAGTGCTTGGTTATTACCTGCAGTATAGACACTTGTGAATGGATGAACCAAGAAGTAAGATGCCTGTATGGGGGGCTTGTTGAACTTCAATGACTCAAGCTCGACCGTAAAAATACTGAATACCGTCCTTAGAAACACCACATTATTGACCTCGCAATACCCCAGCATCATTGGACTCATTCCCCTCTTGTCCAGGGAAAGAAGCTGATCCAATTCAATAGTTTTCCCCAGCACCCATGAAACAACACCGTCACGGCCGATATCCCTTTTCCACAACTGGATGTTGAAGTCCAACAACTCAAGGATGCCAAGCCCGCCACCGTCGACGGGCATGGCCCGGAAGGAGCGGCTGCCATCGCTGCACTTATCCAGTGGCAGCGGTATCACAGCTAGGCGTTGTGTGCCCAAATCAAACTGAAGGATGGCGGCGGTATCCCCATTTAGAGACCAGTAGAGGGAATTCCCAACCAGGGTGCTTGAAACACGCATAGAAACCGTGGTGCGAACGTTGCTCTCGGAATCCACGGATACCCAGATTGGATCGCCCCATTTGCCGGTCTCCGACGAGTAAACGCAGGCGAACAGCCGCTTGTTTGGCCTGTCGATGCCCGCCAAGACCACCTGGAACCGGAACGGGCGGTCGTCGAGGATCCCGGCGGTGCGAAGAACCGCGCCGTTTAAGATCTCGACGACCTGGCGCTCGTCTATCGCCGGAGGGACGACGAAGCGGTGCTGGTCGCCGGTGACGGGGTCCCACACCAGGGCCTCGATCTCGTCACCCCCCGCGTCGACGAGGAGCACGAGGCCATCTCGGCAGCCGAGGATCGTGCGGCCGTCGCCGTTGCGGAAGCTCAAGGAGAAGCGGCTGACCGGGACGCGGTTGGGGGGATCCAGGATCGGGGTGAAGAAGAGGCTGCTGGGGGAGTCCGGGGAGGGCTCGCGGGTGACCTCCTCGAAGAAGCCGATCAGGGGAGGGGGGCTGCGGAGGTGGTGGGCGCGGAAGCGGCGGACGAAGCGGCGGTCGGAGACGAGGCGGCGCCAGCGCTTGCAGACGAGGGAGGCGCGCGGGAGGGCGGACGGCAGCGGGGCTAGGCGGACGAGGATCTCCGGGAGGAGGTTCTCGTCCTCCAGCGGGGCCGCCACTGTCGGCATCGGCGCCGGCGCCGGCGAGATGGGGAGGCCGCCGCAGGTCATCTCGCCCAAAAAACTCCTCCGGAAAACCGACCGAGCTTTGTTTTAGCTTTTTTTTTTAGCAGAGGTTTCGTTTTAGAAGAACCGGTCAAGGCGGGCGTAGGCCCGCCAACCAGGGCTTAACTGGGGCAGAACAGAACGCCGTGCCAGTAAAGACACGGTGCTGTACCTATTTTTTTCTGTGTATTTTTTATCGATTATTCTTATATTTTTCATTTTCCTTTTATATATATATATCGATTTGATTTTATTCAAGATGAGTAATTTTTGTAATGCAAATCAACATTTTTAAGATACCCATTGAATATTTTTTAAATATATGCTGAACATTTATCTAAATACATGTTGGATAATATTAAAATGCACACTACATTTTGTAGATATATATTGAGCATTTTAAACACACGTTGAACATTTCTCAAAAATTTCATGAATATATTTCCAAACGTGCAGATATATGTTAAAGTGATAGAATCTTTTTTGAAAATCTCACGAACAACTTTTTTTATATGTTATGAATTTTTACTATATAACTGCAAGAATAGATTTAAAAATGTCATGAAACATGTTTATAAAACACATGGACCTTTTTTAATGTCATGATTTTTTTGAATGATAACAACATTTTTTTTTCAAATGATGCAATTTTTTTAATTTTATGAACAGTTTGGAAAATGTTATGATTAAAATTTTAAACATGTGAATATTTTTAAATATAAGGAACATTTTTTAATGTTACGAACAGTTTTATAAATTGCATGACCTTTTCTTTACAATGCATGAAATTTTTTTGAAGGCGTTGTGAACGTTTAAAAGTAATAAATAACGTAAATTTGAAATATATTTTACATTCATGACTTTTAAAAAATACATAGAAATCTATATTACAATGTATTCACTTTTTTTAAGGTACAATGAACATTTTTTAAAATTTAAGTAACATAGTGTTTGGGAATATATTTCACATTCATGGATTAAAAATACATGGAAATCTATTTCTATATATGCGAATGTATTTATATCACATAAATATTTGTTGCCTAATTTTATTACTAAAATCCGTCACACGAAGCTACATATGTTGAGCGACTTTATAGCAAACTGTGTGGTGCAACAACGGAAGTGTTTATAGGGCCGGCCCTAACATACATGCAACTATGGCGACACAAACTTTTGGCTTGCTGCAGGCGATAAGTGGACGTGTCGTGTCCATCTCCCCAGCATTGTCGTCGGATCATACGATCCCACACCCCAGTTGGCAACGAAGTCAGAATGTGGTCGTTTTTCGGAATCCTAACTCCAATTGTAGCGGTTTTATCTTATGGGGTAGCGTTGAATGTCATGGTGCCATTATTTAGTGCGCTCGGGAGTATTTGAGGAATGGAATCTTGCTCCGCTTTGGATCAGTCCTTGCTTTGGATCGGTCCCTGCTTTGGATCATAACACTTCAATTTAACCACAAACTAAGCCCACGCCCACAACAAAATGATGCAAAACCCAATTTTGTTATATGGTGCAATATCATGCAATCTTCTTTACAAGTTAAACTTTACGCGTTAGCATCGGAATCCGAAGCTTGGATTTAGTACTACTAATAAGTAGTGTGATCTTAAGAAAACAACATGCTTCTAAATTAAACAACAAAAAGGTCACGAGATGTGTAGCAAAATCCACATAAACCAGATGTTCTCGGGGAACTAGCCAAAGTGATGAAAAGCACATATTATCAGTTTTGTCATCTTCTAGGGGTAGCGTTGGATATGTCACAGTGATGAAAAGCGCATATTAATTTGACGACAAGTTAAGCCCACACACCACATCAAGTGATGCAAATCCCAATTAGGCTTTGCCATGCAATATTGTGCAAATCTTCTTTTCTAGTTAGGACTTTACACACGGGTATAGCTATCTCAAGCTTGGAATTTAGTACTACTAACAAGTTGTGTGATGCAAATCCTAATTATGCAATGCCATGCACATCTTCTTTACTAGTTACAACTTTACAAGTTGGCACCGCTATCCCAAGCTTGGAATTCAGTATTGCTAATCAGTTGTGTGATTTTAAGAAAACAAACACTAATGCTTTGAAAACGTGTAGTGGTCTCCCACAAATCCTTTTAAAAAAAAGCTTTGAAAACGATTAGTTAAAAAGGTTACGAGGCGTGTAGTGGTGTCCCACAAATCCGATGTTCTATAGAACTCATACGCATGGGAAGATCAGTACGGAGCACCATGCTAACTCAAGATAGGATAAGTTCAGGTTTCTTACATATATACGAAATGACACGACGATGACTAATTAAACAAGAGACACCAAACCGCTTATCTTGCTTTATGACACAGATGCTTCAAACCTTTGTATATCTCTGGGCTTGTGACTCCCGTTAAATAGCCACAAATCACCCATGAAAACAACACTTCCCAGTCATCCCTTTTTCTCTCAACTCTAACAAAAGCCCAGCGAACCTCCACCCCAACCATGGCGACCACCCTCACCACTGACGTTCGCCTCTCCATTGCGCACCAAACCCGCTTTGCCTTCCGCCTCGCCTCCGCTATCTCATCCAACCCCGAGTCTACTATCAACAATGCCGCATTCTCTCCGATCTCCCTCCATGTCGCGCTTAGCCTCATCACCGCTGGCGCGGGGGGCGCCACCCGCAACCAACTCGCCACGACACTGGGAGAAGGCGAGGTTGAGGGACTCCACGCGCTTGCTGAGCAGGTGGTGCAGTTCGTGCTCGCCGACGCGTCCAATGTCGGTGGTCCGCGCGTCGCCTTCGCCAACGGCGTTTTCGTGGACGCATCGCTGCAGCTCAAGCCATCCTTCCAGGAGCTCGCAGTGTGCAAGTACAAGGCCGAGGCCCAGTCCGTGGACTTCCAAACTAAGGTGATCCCCCTTCCTTGTCTTGCTCCTACTCAAAATGACGGCAAGGTTTTACCAGTAACAAATACAGAGTAAAAGAATTTGTCCGTTATATATGGCATAATTATGTTGGGGCTGAAGTATGACATGCCATTTGTTTCTCTCAAAGTGCTTGTTTTGTGCTGATGTAATATAGAGGTATTGTGTTTATGTTGACATTTAACTAAGCCTCCAAAATTTGTTATAGTCCTTTTCCATTGAAAGGGTATTTCTGTACCACTGTTTTTAACACTAGGGGCCTCTTTGATTCGTAGGATTTCCAAAATGCGGGAATAGAAAAAACATGGGATTAGAGTGAAATGTCGTCTTGAATCCTATAGGGATTGTACGAGTGTTAGATTGTGCATAGAAAAAACGTAGGATTCTTTAAAAGAGGTTTGAGTGGATGGAATGTTTCCTATGAAATCTAGTGCAAATGAATCCTATGAAAAAAATCCTATGATTTACAATCCTACAAATGAAACAACCAAGATAGGAAAAATTCCTAAGGATTAGAATCCTCCAAAATTCCTTTGAGAATCCTTTGAATCAAAGAAGCCCTAGATGTTTAGAACAATTTCCCAACTTTCTATAGGTACGTACATATAATATTTTGGTTGGTTGGGTAAACTAAAATAGATTCGACTTAATATATCCTACTTTTAAACCGTTCAGGCTGCTTGTACAATTTATTTTTGTCTAGCTCAAACTTGCAATATGCATGCAGTACTTATTAATCCCTTGTCATTTTCGTCCAACTTAATTATTGAATTGTAGTTGTTGTTTACATAAATTTACGATACTTTGGTAGCATTCATCGTTCTGCTGGCATGCATGTTGCTTGTGTTACTCTAGAGTAGCGTACTTATAGGAATATGTATAACCAATCCTGTAGGTATTGCATAATATTGTTGTGAGATGTTGTGATGACCATTTAATCATTTTCGTATGCACATATGATTTTTTATCACCCGTGGTTATATGTGATGATTTTGCTATGTGTGTGAAACCTTACTACATATACAGATGCTTTGCAAAACCTTAGTATTCTGCTTTGTATTCTCAGCACAAGTATAATATTTTATACTTTGAGAGGAATTTTTTACAACATTGATGACACAATAGTACTTTCAATGTATTCTCATAACATAATTGACCTTTCTGTATTTTGACTTGGTCTAGGCCGCAGAAGTTACTGCTCAAGTGAACTCATGGGTAGAGAAAGTCACAACCGGTCTCATCAAAGATATTCTCCCCGCAGGATCTGTTGACAATACCACTAGACTTGTTCTTGGCAATGCCCTTTATTTCAAAGGAGCTTGGACAGATCAGTTTGATCCACGTGGAACAAAAAGCGACGACTTCTACCTTCTTGATGGGAGCTCAATTCAAACACCATTCATGCACAGCTCAGAAGAACAATACATTTCTTCTTCTGATGGCTTGAAGGTGCTTAAGCTTCCTTACAAGCAAGGTGGGGACAAGAGGCAGTTCTCCATGTACATCCTTCTCCCAGAAGCACGAGGTGGTCTCTGGAGCTTGGCAGAAAAGTTGAGTGCCGAACCAAAGTTCCTGGAGCAGCATATCCCAAGTCAGAAGGTTGCACTCAGGCAATTCAAGCTCCCCAAGTTCAAGATATCATTTGGAACTGAAGCATCTGATTTGCTCAAAGGTTTGGGTTTGCAACTGCCATTCGGTGCTGAAGCAGATCTTTCAGAGATGGTGGATTCCCCATTGGCACAGAACCTCTACATCTCATCCATTTTCCACAAAGCATTTGTCGAAGTGAACGAAACGGGAACTGAGGCTGCGGCAGCAACTATTGCTAAAGTAGTCCTGCGACAAGCCCCGCCACCCTCGGTCATGGATTTCATTGCGGATCACCCTTTTCTCTTCCTTATCCGAGAAGACACTTCCGGTGTGGTTCTATTCACCGGTCATGTGGTCAATCCCCTCCTATCTTCGTAATGTGTTTGCTCTGAAGTGTCTTGTCATTTGCCTCAGCTGTTACATGTAATGGGAGGGTTTGGACAATAAATCATGCTACCCATGCAATAAATCCAATAAATGTTCTATGCTTCTGATGAATTCTGCATTCATATGTTGGCATGTTATTTTTGTGGGAATTTTATGTATCAAGGATTGGACCACCTTGAACCAAAATACTAGCTATGCCACTAGCTGCGAGCTTGAGAGGCAGATGCGGTTCAACACACTCATTTTGACTTTGTTTTTTGGAAGGAACAGAAAATACACATTCAAGTCAAAGTCAAAACACATGAAGTTGCAACTAGATTCTTGTCGAACATTGCGAAAAAGTGGTCCAAGTGGATGGTAAAGTTCTTTTTTCTTTAAAAGTGAGATTAAATGAAGTTTCCTCCACATTTTCTTTGCTCAATTCACTGAACCAAATACATAAACAGTGCTTCCGAATGAAAATAATAATTCCATTTTCCAAGCATGGGCCGAAGGCTCGCCAACTACTGAACCACCAATCATCCCACAACCGAAGTCGGGCGCCATTCAGCTGCTGATAGGATTTGATGTAGAGGCTAAGAACGGCAACCACCGCTGCTACCTGGCAGCAAAAGCCGGTGGCTGCTGCCATGGGTTCCTGTACAACAAGACATTTCGAAGCTCCTCCTCAAAGCCAAAGAATCCAACAACATCTTGGTACTACAAGCAGCAGAGTTTCGAGATTGAAGTCTCCACACAACATACAACATGGAAACATGGAGCATAAGCACAAAGGTTACCCAAGAGACCAAGGAAGTACTCCTTACCAATCAGTTGAATGAATGCATGATCATGAGATTTGCCTGAAAGACACAGAGAGAATGAAACCAGAGGCATCAATTAGCCGACAGAGGCAAAAAGCCTATGCCACTGCCTTATTCATGAGTCCAAGCAAGTTGCTGCTTGTCCTACAATTATTCGGGTATGCAACAAAGTTACCAAACCGGAAAAATAAATAAATCAATCCTACAAGTCTACTTCGCAGTTGACCAGAACATGCTGCCGAGAAGGCGGACGGAGCATGCACCAGTAAGCCATTTCGCTGCCCAGCAATCCAAATAAGAGCTCTAGATACCCGCAGAACACATAGTAGGTGACTACTAACTTGCAAGATAGGATCAAGAACTCACATATATTCACGAAAACATAATAGGTTCAGATCTGAAATCATGGCACTCGGGCCCTAGTGACAAGCATTAAGCATAGCAAAGTCATAGCAACATCAATCTCAGAACATAATGGATACTAGGGATCAAACCCTAACAAAACTAACTCGATTACATGGTAAATCTCATCCAACCCATCATCATACAGCAATCCTACGATGGAATTACTCACGCACGGCGGTGAGCATCATGAAATTGGTGATGGAGGAAGGTTGATGATGACGATGGCGACGGATTCCCCTCTCCGGAGCCCCGAAAGGACTCTAGGTCGGCCCTCCCGAGAGAGATTAGGGCTTGGCAGCGGCTCCGTATCGTAAACGATGAATCCTTCTCTTTGATTTTTTTCTCCCTGAACGTGAATATATAAAGTTGGAGTTGAGGTCGGTGGAGCCTCAGGGGGGCCACGAGGTAGGGGGCGCGCCCCAGGGATAGGATGTGGGCCCCCTGGTGTTGATTCTTTCTCCAGTATTTTTTATATATTCCAAAAATATTCTTTGTGAAGTTTTAGGTCATTCCGAGAACTTTTATTTCTGCACAAAAATAACACCATGGCAATTCTGCTGAAAACAGCGTCAGTCCGGGTTAGTTCCATTCAAATCATGCAAGTTAGAGTCCAAAATAAGGGAAAAAGTGTTTGGAAAAGTAGATACGTTGGAGACGTATCAACTCCCCAAGCTTAAACCTTTGCTTGTCCTCAAGCAATTCAGTTGATAAACTGAAAGTGATAAAGAAAAACTTTTACAAACTCTGTTTGCTCTTGTTGTTGTAAATATGTAAGCCAGCATTCAAGTTTTCAGTAAAGATTATGAACTAACCATATTCACAATAACACTTAGGTCTCATGTTTACTCATATCAATGGCATAATCAACTAGTGAGCAATAATAATAAATCTCGGATGACAACACTTTCTCAAAACAATCATAATATGATATAACAAGATGGTATCTCGCTAGCCCTTTCTGAGACCGCAAAACATAAATGCAGAGCACCCCTGAAGATCTAGGACTGACTAATCATTGTAGTTCATGGTAAAAGAGATCCAGTCACAGTCATACTCAATGTAAACTAATAGTAATGCATGCAAATGACAACGGTGCTCTCCAGTTGGTGCTTTTTAATAAGAGGGTGATGACTCAACATGAAAGTAAATAGATAGGCCCTTCGCAGAGGGAAGCAGGGATTTGCAGAGGTGCCAGAGCTCGAGTTTTGAAACAGAGATAAATAATATTTTGAGTGGTATACTTTCATTGTCAACATAACAACCAAGAGATCTCGATATCTTCCATGCTACACACATTATAGGCGGTTCCCAAGCAGAATGGTAAAGTTTATACTCCCCCACCACCAACAAGCATCAATCCATGGCTAGCCTGAAACAATGGGTGCCTCCAACTAACAACAGTCCTGGGGGAGTTTTGTTTGCAATTATTTTGATTTAAGCATGGGACTGGGCATCCCGGTACCATCCATTTTCTCGTGAATGAGGAGCGGAGTCCACTCCTGGTGAGAATAACCCACCTAGCATGGAAGATATAGACAACCCTAGTTGATACATGACCTATTGGAGCATACAAAACAGAATTTCACTTGAAGGTTTAGAGTTTGGCACATACAAATTTACTTGGAACGGCAGGTAGATACCGCATATAGCAAGATATGGTGGACTCATATGGAATAACTTTGGGGTTTATGGAAATGGATGCACAAGCAGTATTCCCGCTTAGTACAAGTGAAGGCTAGAAAGAGACTGGGAAGCGACCAACTAGAGAGCGACAACAGTCATGAACATGCATTAAAATTAATCAACACTGAGTGCAAGCATGAGTAGGATATAATTCACCAGGAACATAAATATCGTGGAGGCTATGTTGATTTTGTTTCAACTACATGCGTGAACATGTGCCAAGTCAAGCCACTCAAATCGTTCAAAGGAGGATACCACCCTATCATACCACATCATAACCATTTTAATAGCATGTTGGCACGCAAGGTAAACCATTATAAACTCATAGCTAATTAAGCATGGCATGAGCAACTAAAATCTCTAATTGTCATTGCAAACATGTTTCATTCATAATAGGCTGAATCAGAAACGATGAACTAATCATATTTACAAAAACAAGATAGGTCGAGTTCATACCAGCTTCTCTCATCTCAATCAGTCCATCATATATCGTCGTTCTTGCCTTTCACTAGCACGACCGAACGGTCTAGATAATAATAATAGTGCACGTGCATTGAACTAAGCTGGAATCTGCGAGCATTTAATACAAGGGAGAAGACAAGGTAATATGGGCTCTTGGTTAAATAAACAATAATGCATATGAGAGCCACTCAACATTTTCATCGTGGTCTTCTTCTCTTGACCCCCAAAGAAAAGAAAAGAAAATAAAACTATTTACGTGGGAAAGCTCCCAACAAACAAAAGAAGAACAAGAAATCTTTTTTGGTTTTCTTCTAGTTACTACTACTACATGCATGGAAAGTAAACTAGCTAAAAGCTACAACTATTTTTTTGTTTTTCTAAGGTTTTTCAACACACACAAGAAGAAGACTAGAAACAGAAAATAAACTAGCATGGATGGTACAATGAAAAAGTGTGAGCACCGACAACTAGAATGAGTGTGTGAACATGAATGTAATGTCGGTGAGAAATACATACTCCCCCAAGCTTAGGCTTTTGGCCTAAGTTGGTCTATGGCCACGGCTGGCCTGGCGGATATCCAAAGTTGTAGCTGGGGTCGTACTGAGATGCAGCAGCTACTGTCTCAAGAGCTACAACTTGTAGGCGAGCTGCCTCCGTCCTCCTTTCGTACTCGTTCGCCTCCTCCCTGGTTATAACATATCTCATTTTTGCCTGAAAATCAAAGAAAGTAGGAGCAGAGAGAGCAATATGGACAGTGCGACGTCTATCAAAGATTAGTTGGTACTAGAGGGACTGTTCTGTCGGGACCCCGATCCTAAGCCACATCGATCCAGCATGTAACACATCATATCACCTTGCGGCCTCACGCACGGTACTCCCACGGGTGCCACCTTACCTGGCCCGGGACCGTTTGCGTCTTTTGGCTCACGTATATGATAGTGTCGCTAGCATCCATATGACAGAGAACCCGGGCCGACATGGCTAGTCGTGAACCCAAGGCGACACTAACCCATGAGGACAGGCATACATGAATCACATCGAGCATGTCGGTCATCAACGTATAAATGCGGGCTGTAGCACTGGGCTAACAGGACTCCGGTGACCCGGGCTGTAGCAGGCTAGGCAGGACTCCGGATAACACCGCGTGACATTTCCCCGAAGGGACAGACATAGGAACGAAGTGAATCACATGCCGGCTAGTCAAGTGTTCCGAGCAGTAGTGCTGGGCTAGCAGGACTACGGTGAACCGGGCTGTAGCGGACTACTATCGCTCAGAAAGCACTAGACTACATTTCCCCATATGATAGGCTGCCAAGGATAAACAACTAGATTGTCGGATCCCACACATAGCAATACACGTCACACGTACGCATAACATGCAAGTATGTGATGTACAACATGGCATCACAACATAACGCAAACTCATATAGATAAGGCCCAGAAGAGCCACATAACATTAAATACAAGCAAGGGTCACATGACCCATCATTCAGAGCATACAATCAACAAGCGGAAGCATTACATGTCTGAGTACAGACAACTACAAAATAAAAGGCTGAGAAGCCTGACTATCTACAAGACCCTCCCAAGGGTACAAGATCGTAGCTGAGGTAGCAAGCTACTCGTCGAAGTCCAAGCGGGATTACTAGAAAGACCGAAGTCTCCGCTGCAAAACATAAATAAAGCAAACATGAGTACAAAGGTACTCAGCAAGACTTACATCAGATCCTATCATACATGCACTTGTATCAAGAAGGTAATGTGGGGTTTAGTTGCAGCAAGCCAGCTTTGACTCTGTGGCTATCCTGTTCTACGACTGCTGGTAACTCTTTTGAAATGGCGCACACGAGTCCACTAATCACCACTTCAATACACTACTATGGATTCATCCCCGTCTCACTATGAGAAGGCCATCCATAGCACTCACACTTATCTTGAGCATTTTAGAGTATCCACTTCAAGTTGTCTATGTACCACGTAAGCATCCAAGAAGTCCATACCGAGGACACGGCTATTCGAATAGATCATGTTAACCCTGCAGGGGTGTACTTCTTCACACACTCTCTCACCACTTATCACCATGTACACGTCATGTATCTCGGCAACCTTCAAGCGGAAGCCTGGCGAGGGTGTCGGCCACGACCTGACTAACCACACAAGACTCTAGTCCAGGTTTATCGCCTATTCGGGTTCCATCCGCAAGGAGATCCGGCCGGGGTGTCGCTCACGGCCCCAAACGATGTGAGCAGGGTTCCCAAGCCCACCATCCGGGTGCCACTTGGTACACCGTGCCACCTGTGCCTAGTCTGTCCCGAGCCCACCCTGCCGGGTGCCACTCGGTAGAAAAATAGCACTACCTACAAACACCAGAAACTAGTTGTGACTCCTGGATAGAGATCAGGTCGGTTAATAAGTTGAGAGGGGTCGAGTTACCGGAACCCAATGTGTGGTAGTATCGAGTCATTGGACAACATACATAGAACTCAGTGCTTAGGGACGGTTCCAATGAGACAACCCACCATGTACTCCTACATGGCCTCTCACCGCTACCTTTACCAAATCGTGTTCACACGTTCACTCTCAGCATTGGAACATATCATATCACTCCAATCCATTCCCAATGAATCAGACCTGACACAACTCTAAGCAATAGCAGGCATGGCATGGTAGAAGCACAACATGGCTCAATCAACTCCTACACATGCTAGTGGGTTTCAACTATTTACTGTGGCAATGACAGGTCATGCAGAGGAATGGGTTCAACTACCGCAGCATAAAGTAGCAGTTGAATCGTTGTTGTCCTAATGCAATAAAAGAGAGCAGGAGCGAGAGTGGGATCATATCAGAATGAACAAGGGGGTTTTGCTTGCCTGGTAGATCAACAAGGGAGGCACTGCTTCATAGACAGGTACTCTGGAACGGTCTCCGGAGCAAGACCTATCGAGAAGGAACGGTGCCAACAATCAATACACAATCATATGCAACAATATGATGCATGAACATGGCATTAAGATGTGACGCTGTTTGAGCTAATGCAACTAGTATTCCAAATTGAATGAAGTCCATTTGAACCAAGGGTTCAAATGCAACTCCAAATTAAGCTCTTATATAAGCCATTTTAGTGTTTCACTTATACAGCAGGTTTAACTTGGTTTTTCATGCATGAAACTGGTACAGATGGATATATTGCATTTTTCTGATAATTTTTCATATATAAATTATTTTAATCTGAGCTACGGTTGAATTGATATGAATTTTTGAAGTTTTGATTAATTTCCGGAATTTCCTATTTAAAAATAATTCCAGGAAAAGATTAACAGCGTCAGCATGACGTCATGCCTGCGTCAGCAGTCAACGGCGCTGACCAGGTCAAACTTGACGTGTGGGGGCCACACGTCAGTGTTATAGTTAGTTAACAGGGAGTTAATTAGTTTTAAACTAATCCTAATCCAAAGTTAGTCAGGGCCGGGACCCACATGTCATAGACCCTGGGTAGTCAAATCTGGTCAACTGGGGGGTGGTTAGCGCGGTTGACCCGGTCAATCCCGCCGGCGTTTAGCCGCCGGCGAGGCGAACGCGGCGGAGGGGCTCGGGATCGCCGTTCCGGCGACCATTTGGGCGGCGGAGGCCACGGGAGCGAAGCCCACGCTCGCGCGTATCCACTGGAACGCGCGGGAGGCTGCGGGGGCGGCGGAGCGGAGCTCGCGGCGGCGGCCGGAGCTCGAGCTCGAGCGGCTGCGGGTTACAGAGCACGGGGAGGCAGGAGAGAAGGGGGAACCGACGCGGGTCTCACAGCGGTCCGGAAGAGCAGCTTGGCAGCCTCGGGGACGTTCTGACGACGGCGTACGGTCGCCGGAGACCTGCACGGCCGTGGGTTGAAGAAGGCGGCGGTGGGGGCGTTCGGGGGCGTCCGGCAGCGCGTGGCTTGACTGGGAGGACAAGGACGATGGCGCGGAGCTGCTGGACTTGTCGGAGAAGCGAGGGGGAGGCGGTGGCTACGGTGGTGCTCGTCGACGGCGGCGGTGGCGCTCGGACGTTCGCGGGGAAGGGCGAGAGAGAGGAGGGGAGGCCACTAGAGAGAGGGAGAGAGGTGCGGGGCGGCGCGTGGCGTCGTGTGGAGCATCCAGACGACGAGGGGGGAGAAGCAGGAGGTGGCGGGGACGTGGCCCCGGTCGGACGCGTGGCCGCGCGCGCCGGCGCGTGCCCCTGTCCTCCTGGCGAGAGGTGGGGGACGACTGGCCTCGCCAGCTGGCTGGGCCGGCCTGTTGGGCCGCTGGGCTGCACAGTGCCCGGCTACGCAGGTAAGTGGCCCAGGTAAGATCCCCTTTTTATTTTTGTTTATGTTTTCTATTTTTTTTGACATTTGTTTGGTTTAATAAAAATACTAAACCATTTTATTTTATTATGCCAATTTTTGTAGGGGCTAATGGTATTATTCCAGAGCTCCTCAATTACTGGCATAATTTTTGGACAATATTTCATATATATAACAATATATATCCAAAGCAAATAACTATTGCATTAATTCCAAATGCCCAAAATAAATATTTATGAGCTCCTAAAAATATTGGTTGATTTTTATCTCTGCCCAATATTTTCAGAGAGAGACATGAACATTTCTTGGACCTTTTTGGAGCAATTTTTATTTGGGTCATTTCCAGAAATGATTCTGAGGGTTTCACAAATCCTCATTTCAAAATTTAATAAAATTTTAAACATGATGCACACATGACTAGCTAGCCTTGAGCATACCAGAACTAGGGATGTGACATGTTCATTCCTCTCAACAAACTGATGGCGAATCATAGCATTATAATCTAGATAAGTAGGAGGCGACATAATATCATTTTCATGTATAGGTACCTCAAGATAATTAGCTACACGAGTTGCATAAATTCCACCAAACAAATCTCCACTTAACCCGTTAAGATGCAACCTTCGTGCAACAATAGCCCCCAAGTTATATTGTTTATCATCTAATACCGCACTTTTGAGGATACAAAGATATGTAACGCACATGTGACAAGCCTCATCTTTACTGTTAATGCATCTACCTATGAAGAGAGCAAAATAATGTATGGAAGGAAAATGAATGGTCCATATGGTAGCATGTGTGATTTCTCTAGATTCCCCCACAGTGATTCTAGCAAGAAAATCTTTATATTCAGATTTGCGAGGTTTACTAACATTACCCCACTGCGGGAGTTTACAAGCAGCAGTAAAATCTTCTAGGTCCATGGTATATGATTTATCATATAGATCAAATAAAACACTATGAGAATTACGCGAGGATGTAAATTTAAACCTTCTCACAAAGGAATTAGTTAGGTAGTGGTATTGAGGGCACTTATCTGACACGAAGCCCTCAAGATCAGCATTACGCACATACGCGTCAAATTCTTCCTTGATACCTGCTTGGACCATAAACTCTTCTGACGGCCATTCACAAGGCCGCACTTGAGCTTCCCTTGGTAGTTCATTGTCCGGCTCACGTATCGCGAGCCTTGGGCCTTGCTTCCTTGAGGAACCACCTTGGTACATTTTCCTAAACATATTTCTTCCTCTGAAAAATTTCTGAATTTTTTAGTGACTCAAAATAAAAGTGAACCAAACTCAACAAGATTGATAGCAACTACTCCCACAAGTGTCTAGAGGCTATATCATGCATTAAAACTACTTTTGACCATATAAAATTGACATGCAATCTCAAGAACAGGGTCACCTAAGCAGCAAGAATTTGCAATAAATAAAGTACTAGAACAAAAACTAATTGGACCATTGGAGGAGTCACATACCGAAGAACAATCCCCCAAAGCAGTTTTGTGAATGGAGCTTTGAGCAAGGAGATCAAAAATGGCAGCAAGATGAGCTAGAACTCGGGTTTGAGCTGGTGGATGATTTTTTCTGAAGGAAGACGGAGTGTGTGGGTGCAAGAATAAGTGGAGGGGGCCATGTGGGTCCCACGAGGCAGGGGGCGCGCCCCAGGGGGTGGGCGCGCCCTGTGCCGTCGTGGCCAGGTGGTGGCTCCCCCTGGTGTGTTCTCAGTGCGAGATATTCTGAAATATTCTACAAAAAATCATATTTTATTTTCAGGACATTTGGAGAACTTTTATTTTCGGGGTATTCTTTTATTGCAAGGATAATTCAGAAAATAGACAGAAAATACTATTTTTTCTTTATTTAATCTAAATAGCAGAAAGTAAAAGGAGGGTACATAAAGTTGTACTTTCCAACTTCATCCATCTCATGCTCATCAACAGGAATCCACTTACAAGGTTGATCAAGTCTCGTTAACAAATTCTTTTCGAATAACATGAAACAGGAGAATTTTCGAATAACACCAAGTTACCTTAATGGGGATATGCACATCCCCAACAATGAGAATATCATATTTCTTCTTGATAGTAGGAAGAGGGAATTCAAAACCTCCAATAGTAATAGTTGAAATTTTTCCAAGAATTTATACTATGGACTTGAGGTTGTTTCCTCGGAAAGTGTACCATATGCTCATTACAATTAACATGAAAAGTTACATTGCCTTTGTTGCAATCAATAACAGCCCCTGCAGTATTCAAAAAGGGTCCACCGAGGATAATCGACATACTATCGTCCTCGGGAATATCAAGAATAACAAAGTCTTTTAAAATAATAGCGTTTGCAACCACAACAGGCACATCCTCACAAATACCAACAGGTATAGCAGTTGATTTATCGGCCATTTACAAAGATATTTCAGTAGGTGTCAACTTATTCAAATCAAGTCTACGATATAAAGAGAGAGGCATAACACTAACACCGGCTCCAAGATCACATAAAGAAGTTTTAACATAGTTTCTTTTAATGGAGCATGGTATAGTTGGTACTCCTGGATCTCCAAGTTTCTTTGGTATTCCACCCTTAAAAGTATAGTTGGCAAGCATGGTGAAAATTTCAGCTTCCGGTATCTTTCTTTTATTTGTAACAATATCTTTCATATACTTAGCATAAGGATTCATTTTAAGCATATCAGTCAAACGCATAAGCAAAAAGATAGGTCTAATCATTTCAGCAAAGCGCTCAAAATCCTCATCATCCTTTTCCTTGGATGGTTTAGGAGGAAAATGCATGGGTTTCTGAACCCATGGTTCTCTTTCTTTACCGTGCTTCCTAGCAACGAAGTCTCTCTTATCATAACGTTGATTCTTTGATTGTGGGTTATCAAGATCAACAGCAGGTTCAATCTCTACATCATTGTTATTGCTAGGTTGAGCATCAACATGAACATCATCATTAACATTATCACTAGATTCATGTTCATTACCAGATTGTGTTTCAGCATCAGAAATAGAAATATAATTGGGGTTCTCAGGGGTGTCAACAACAGTTTCACTAGAAGCATGCAAAGTCCTATCATTTTTCTTTTTCCTTTTCTTCTTCTTAGAAGGACTAGGTGCATCAACATTAGTTCTCTGAGAATCTTGCTCAATTCTCTTAGGGTGGCCCTCAGGATACAAAGGTTCCTGAGTCATTCTACCCCCTCTAGTCACAACTTTAACAACATTATCATTTTTCTTATTATTTAGTTCATTGAGCAAATCATTCTGAGCTTTAAGCACTTGTTCTACTTGAGTGGTAACCATAGAAGCATGTTTACTAATAAGTTTAAGTTCACCTTTAACTCTAGACATATAATCACTCAAGTGTTCAATCTTATAAGCATTACGTTTTAATTGTCTACCAACATAAGCATTGAAGTTTTCTTGTTTAACTATAAAACTATCAAACTCATCTAAGCATTGACTAGCAGACTTATAACGAGGAATATCACCTTCATCAAATCTATAGAGAGAATTTACCTTTACTACCTGTGTCGAGTTATCAGGACCATGTCAATGGGTGGTAAATTCTTAACATCTTCAGCTTTAATACCCTTTTCTTTCATAGATTTCTTTGCCTCTTGCATATCTTCAGGACTGATAAATAGAATACCCCTTTTCTTCGAAGTTGGCTTAGGAGTTGGTTCAGGAAGTGTCCAATCAATATCATTACTCAGTATATTATTCAATAGCGATTCAGCTTGCTCAGTAGTTCTTTCCTTGAAAACACAACCAACACAACTATCCAAGTGGTCTTTGGAAGCATCGGTTAGTCCATTATAAAAGATATCTAGTATTTCATTTTTCTTGAGAGGATGATCAGGCAAAGCATTAAGTAATCGGAGAAGCCTCCCCCAAGCTTGTGGGAGACTCTCTTCTTCAATTTGCACAAAATTCTATATTTCCCTTAAGGCAGCTTGTTTCTTATGAGCGGGGAAATATTTAGCAGAGAAGTAATAAATCATATCCTGGGGACTACGCACACAACCAGGAGAGAGAATTAAACCATGTTTTGGCATCACCCTTTAATGAGAACGGAAATGACTTAAGGATATAGTAGTAACGAATTTTTTCCTCATGAGTGAATAGGGTGGCTATATCATTTAATTTAGTAAGATGTGCCACAACAGTTTCAGATTCATAGCCATAAAAAGGATCAGATTCAACCAAAGTAATTAACTCAGGATCGACAGAGAAATCATAATCCTTATCAGAAATACAGATAGGTGAAGTAGCAAAAGGAGGGTCATATTTCATTCTAGCATTCAAGGACTTTTCTTTCAGCTTAACTAACAGTTTCTTAAGATTATACCTATCTTTGCAAGCAAAATAGTCTCTAGCAGTTTCTTCATCCATAACATAACCCTCAGGCACATCAGGCAATTCATATCTAGGGGGAGAATCTTCATCATCACTTTCATCAATATTATCAGTTTCAATAATTTCATTCTCTCTAGCCCTAGCAAGTTGTTCATCAAGAAATTCACCTAATGGCACAGTAGTATCGAGCATAGAAGTAGTTTCATCATAAGCATCATGCATAGCATAAGTGGCATCATCAATAACATGCGACATATCAGAATCAATAGCAGGTGTAGGTGTCGCAAATTTACTCATAACAAAAGGTGAATCAAGTGCAGAGCTAGATGGCAGTTCCTTACCTCCCCTCGTAGTTGAGGGATAAATCTTGGTTTTTTTGTCTTTCAAGTTCCTCATAGTGATCAACGGATATAAATCCCAAGTGACTCAAAGAATAGAGCTATGCTCCCCGGCAATGGCGCCAGAAAATAGTCTTGATACCACAAGTATAGGGGACCGCAACAGTTTTCGAGGGCAGAGTATTCAACCCAAATTTATTGATTCGAGACAAGGGGAGCCAAAGAATATTCTCAAGTATTAGCAGTTGAGTTGTCAATTCAACCACACCTGTAAGACTTAATATCTGTAGCAAAATATTTAGTAGTAAAATAGTATGGAAGTAACTGTAACGGTGGCAAAAGTAACGGTAGCAGTTTTGTAGTAATTGTAATAGTGGCAGCGGAAAAGTAACTAAGCAAAGATCAGTATGTGAAAAGCTCATAGGCAATGGATCAGTGATGGATAATTATGTCGGATGCGATTCCTCATGCAACCGTTATAACACAGGGTGACACAGAACTACCTCCAGTTCATCAATGTAATGTAGGCATGTATTCAGAATATAGTCATACGTGCTTATGTAAAAGAACCTGCATGACATCTTTTGTCCTACCCTCCCGTGGCAGCGGGGTCCTATTGGAGACTAAGGGATATTAAGGCCTCCTCTTAATAGAGTACCAGACCAAAGCATTAACACTTAGTGAATACATGAACTCCTCAAACTATGGTCATCACCGGGAGTGGTCCCGATTATTGTCACTTCGGGGTTGCCGGATCATAACACATAGTAGGTGACTATTGACTTGCAAGATAGGATCAAGAACTCACATATATTCATGAAAACATAGTAGGTTTAGATTTGAAATCATGGCACTCGGGCCCTAGTGACAAGCATTAAGCATAGCAAAGTCATAGCAACATCAATCTCAGAACATAATAGATACTAGGGATCAAACCCTAACAAAACTAACTCGATTACATGGTAAATCTCATCCAACCCATCACCGTCCAGCAAGCCTACGATGGAATTACTCACACACGGCGGTGTGCATCATGAAATTGGTGATGGAGGAAGGTTGATGATGACGATGGCGACGGATTCCCCTCTTCGGAGCCCCGAATGGACTCCAGATCAGCCCTCCCGAGAGATATTAGGGCTTGGCGGCGGCTCCATATCGTAAAACACGATGAGTCCTTCTCTCTGATTTTTTTCTCCCGGAACGTGAATATATAGAGTTGGAGTTGAGGTCGGTGGAGCCTCAGGGGGCCCACGAGGCAGGGCGGCGTGCCCCAGGGGGTGGGCACGCCCCCCACCCTCGTGGACAGGGTGTGGGACCCCTGGTGTTGATTCTTTCGCCTGTATTTTTTATATATTCCAAAAATATTCTCTGTGAAGTTTCAGGTCATTCCGAGAACTTCTATTTCTGCACAAGAATAACACCATGGCAATTCTGCTGAAAACAGCGTGATTCCGGGTTAGTTCCATTCAAATCATGCAAGTTAGAGTCCAAAACAAGGGCAAACGTATTTGGAAAAGTAGATACGTTGGAGACGTATCAAGTACGTACATGGACACGGTGTTGGCCAAGATATAAGTGGAGGCAGATAGATGTGAGCATGCTTTCAACAATAATGTGCGTTAACCACAATGTGAATAGAACCTTCTTTCCATGTTGTTTTGGTTGTCTTGTGATTTCCTTCTAGTACTTAAGAGTGAATTAGCCACACGTGGCTTTCTTGTATTGAATCAAAACCTTCATCTTTTCTTAATGAAACATGTGCAGAGTCTTTGCACCTTCGCTCAGAAAAGTAAATCCAAAATTACAACTACGGTGAAAGCATTTTTATATAAATCTACTAATATCATTTTGGTCATGTTAACAATTTAAAGATCTATAGTGAGTAAAATTGAAGAGCTGGTCACACATAAACCATTTCAAGTTATCAATATCTAGTTTGTATCAGCCAAACTATAGATGCAAGTTAGATCTACATGTATATATACCAAAATAATATCTAAGAAGAACACCTATATGTCCGTAAACTACAAGACACATACTAGTATAAGATTAAATGACCACATGCTCTCATAGCAATCACTAATCCACGATCAGGCATGTATCGTAACCATTCAAAATGAGCATCAATGTGAAAGGGCGTCGTTGAGTGTGTATACGTAAAGGAAGTTTGAACTCTGAAGCCAAATGATTGGTACTGCTACTTATCAAATATTTACATTAAGATGACAACTTTCGAATCACAATAGGACCTGACGGGAATGGGAAATTTCCAAAGCTATCAGCCATCCGAAGAGCTATAGCAAGGAAACAACTGAACATTAGAGTCGTAGCACTAGGGAGGAGGCAAACTGGTAGCAAGGAAGCTGAATGGAATGGAGGGTAAGCAAAAGAGTTCATCTAGGAGAGAGGATAGGAGGTACAAGAGAGCAGCTGAGAAAAGGAATGGAGCTGCATGATAAGCTCATAAAAGGTGAATAGAAGAAGCAGGACCAGGATAAAAGAGCCCAGTGGCAGCCTACCATAAAAGCATTATGGGAGGTGGGCACCAGCTGAGCAAGGGTTTGTCGGGAATTAGTCCTCACTTAAAATTTTGTTATTCACAAATGCTTGTAAAGGGGACATTTCCGTAACAAAAACAAAAAAGTACTCCCTCCATAAACTAATATAAGAGTGTTTAGATTACTATTTTAGTGATCTAAACACTCTTGTATTAGTTTACACAGGGAGTAACAGTTATGATCCCTCAACTAAAAATACGAAGATAAGCTTACATTACCTATAAACCAATGTTATAAAGTCACCTTATGCATTGCATTGCACAAAAGTTTGTCTTCATCAGGCTCACCACTAATGCCCATGTCTATACGCATAAGCCAAACAACCAATGATATTTAGACCGAAGATATGATGGGATAACAACGAGATATTTACACAAGACAAAATTGAGAGAGGAAAACACATTTTCCAACATTGGAATAGATAAACACAAAAGCACATCTATTGCCTTGCAAAGAATATTTCTGAGAACGGTATATATACTAAGTAACCTCCTAAAACACAATGGCATGCACATAATATTAGCTGATCAGAAAGAGTTATTCTTAAGCTCGCCATGTGTTATCTGAAGTTGACAAAATATAATGTACTCAAACCAATACATTTTAAGAACAAAGAAATAACGACAATTCATAGTTAAATAACTTTAGCTTGAAAAGATAAAACAGACTCAATTCATTTATCCTCTAGTACAAATAGACTCTGGCACTTGTGAATCTTCAACAAGTGGTAAAAATGAACTATTATCTTGTCAAGATCAAACTAAGGCTTCATTATCGATTAAGTAGAAGTTAGCAAGATCACTATAAACAAAAAATGGACCTGAGGATATAACTAGTTTTAAGCCTTTACATGTGACAATTGAGCTACCCATTTGGGCATTTCACTGTTGCAGTTGGTTCAAGTTTATTTTCTTGTTTCCAGATGGTATTAATCTCGAGGGGAAGTAAATCACTGGCATCATATGGCTTTTGCATAACAATATATTTCTTGTTCATCAAATAGACTTAACATATAATGCTTGCTACCTCTGGGTTGAACCACATAGTTTGACAATCATCGTCATCATCATATTAATAATATCATAAACAATATTATTGTCTATTCAAATAGCCCATCAAGCAGCAAAAAAAGTTGATAGATATTTAATTTATAATATTAGTCTAACAACAAGGAGTTAAAAATTTTCATCAATCAATTATAGAAAATTACTTGGGCATTTACCTGCAGTGTAGACACTTGTGAATGGATGAACCAAAGAGTAAAATGTCTGTATCAGAGGCTTGTACACTTCCAATGACTCTAGATGGACCATGAAAATGCCGTGATATGTCCATATAAACACCACATTATTTTCCTCACAATACCCGAGCATCATTGGGCCCATTTTCCTTTTATCTATATAAAGAAGTTCCTCCAACCCAATAGTCTTCCCCAGCACCCATGAAACAACACCATCACGGTCGATCTTCCTTTTCCACAAATGGAGGTTGGTGTCTAACAGCTCAAGGACGCCAAGCTCACCACCATCCATGGGCATAGCCCGGAAGGTCCGGCTGCCATTCCTACTACACTTACCCAAGCAGGGTAAGTGTATGACAACCAGGTGTTGTGTATCCAAATCAAACTGAAGGATGGCAGCTACCTCCCAACCGATGGAGCAAATGGACCAGTAGAGGGAATTCCCAACCAGGGTACTAGAAACACGCATCTCAATCATGGTGATTGTGTTGCTCGTAAAATCTGCGGATACCCAAATTGGATCGCCCCATTTGCGGGTCTCTGATGAGTAAACACAGGCGAACAACCGCTTGTTTAGCCGGTTGATGCCGGCCAAGACCGCCTGGAACCGGAAGGGGCGATTGTCGGTGTCAAAACCGGCGGATCTCGGGTAGGGGGTCCCGAATTGTGCGTCTAAGGCGGATGGTAACATGACGCGGGGGACACGATGTTTACCCAGGTTCGGGCCCTCTCGATAGAGGTAATACCCTACTTCCTGCTTGATTGATCTTGATGATATGAGTATTACAAGAGTTGATCTACCACGAGATCATAGAGGCTAAACCCTAGAAGCTAGCCTATGGTATGATTGTTGTTGTCCTACGGACTAAACCCTCCAGTTTATATAGACACCGGAGGGGGCTAGGGTTACACAGAGTCAGTTACAAGGAAGGAGATCTACATATCCGTATTGCCAAGCTTGCCTTCCACGCCAAGGAGAGTCCCATCCAGACACGGGACGAAGTCTTCAATCCTGTATCTTCATAGTCCAACAGTCCAATGATACGTCTCCGTCGTATCTACTTTTCCAAACACTTTTGCCCTTGTTTTGGACTCTAACTTGCATGATTTGAATGGAACTAACCCAGACTGACGCTGTTTTCAGCAGAGTTGCCATGATGTTGTTTTATGTGCAGAAAACAAAAGTTCTCGGAATGTCCTGAAACTTCATGGAACATCTAGTTGAAAATAATAAAAAAATCCTTGCCAAAGATGAAGACCAGGGGGCCCACACCCTGTCCACGAGGGTGCCCCCCTAGGGCACGCCCCCTACCTCGTGGGCCCCCTGGAGCTCCTCCGACGCCAACTCTAACTCTATATATTTGCTTTCGGGGAGAAAAAAATCAAGGAGAAGAAATCATCGCGTTTTACGATACGGAGCCGCCGCCATGCCCTAAAACCTCTCGGGAGGGCTGAGCTGGAGTCCGTACGGGGCTCCAGAGAGGGGGATTCGTCACCGTCGTCATCATCAACCATCCTCCATCACCAATTTCATGATGCTCACCGCCGTGCGTGAGTAATTCCATCGTAGCTAGGCTTGCTGGACGGTGATGGGTTGGATGAGATCTATCATGTAATCGAGTTAGTTTTGTTAGGGTTTGATCCCTAGTATCCACTATGTTCTGAGATTGATGTTGCTATGACTTTGCTATGCTTAATGCTTGTCACTAGGGCCCGAGTGCCATGATTTCATATCTGAACCTATTATGTTTTCATGAATATATGTGTGTTCTTGATCCTATCTTCCATAGTCACCTACTATGTGTTATGATCCGGCAACCCCGAAGTGACAATAATCGGGACCACTCCCGGTGATGACCATAGTTTGAGGAGTTCATGTATTCACTATGTGCTAATGCTTTGTTCCGGTTCTCTATTAAAAGGAGGCCTTAATATCCCTTAGTTTCCATTAGGACCTCGCTGCCACGGGAGGGTAGGACAAAAGATGTCATGCAAGTTCTTTTCCATAAGCACGTATGACTATATTCAGAATACATGCCTACATTACATTGATGAATTGGAGCTAGTTCTATGTCACCCTATGTTATGATTGTTACATGATGAACCGCATCCGGCATAATTATCCATCACCGGTCCAATGCCTACCAGCTTTTCCTATACTGGTTTACGCTTATTTACTTTCCCGTTGCTACTGTTACAATCACTACAAAACACCAAAAAATATTACTTTTGCTTTCATTACTCTTTTGTTACCGTTACCACTACTATCATATTACTTTGCTACTAAATACTTTGCTGCAGATATTAAGTTATCCAGATGTGGTTGAATTGACAACTCAGCTGCTAATACTTGAGAATATTCTTTGGCTCCCCTTGTGTCGAATCAATAAATTTGGGTTGAATACTCTACCCTCGAAAGTTGTTGCGATCCCCTACACTTGTGGATTATCAAGACTAATTTTTGGCGCCGTTGCCGGGGAGCATAGCTCTATTCTTTGAGTCACTTGGGATTTATATCTGTTGGACACTATGAAGAACTTGAAAGACGCTAAGACAACAATTTATCCCTCAACTACGAGGGGAGGTAAGGAACTGCCATCTAGCTCTGCACTTGATTCACCTTCTGTTATGAGTAAGCTTGCGACACCTAAACCTGCTTCTGCTATTCGTTCTGATATGTCGCATGTTATTGATGATGCCACTTCTTCTATGCGTGATACTTATGATGAAACTACTTCTATGCTTGATACTACTGTGCCCCTTAGTGAATTTCTTGATGAACAAATTGCTAGGGCTAGAGAGAAAGAAAATATTGAAACTAATACTGTTGATGAAAGTGATGATGAAGATAGGCATATTATTCCAGAGGGTTATGTTCTTGATATGGAATCTTCTGCAGCTATTTTATCTTGCAAAGATAGTTATGAACTCAAGAGGCTATTAATTAAATGGAACAAGGAATCTCTTAGAGATAGAATGAAACCTGACCCTGCTTTTGCTACTTCACCTATCCGTGTTGCCGATAAGGATTATGAATTCTCTGTTGATCATGATATAATTACTTTGGTTGAATCTGATCCTTTTCATGGCTATGAATCTGAAACAGTTGTGGCACATCTTACTAAATTAAATGATATAGCCACCCTATTTACTAATGATGAGAGATCACGCTACTTCTATATCCTTAAAATATTTCCGTTCTCATTAAAGGGTGATGCTAAGATATGGTTTAATTCTCTTGATCCAGGTTGTGTGCGTAGTCCCCAGGATATGCTTTATTACTTCTCTGCTAAATATTTCCCTGCTCATAAGAAACAAGCTGCTTTAAAGGAATTATACAACTTTGTGCAAATTGAAGAAGAGAGTCTCCCACAAGCTTGGGGGAGGCTTCTCAAGTTACTTAATGCTTTGCCTGATCATCCTCTTAAGAAAAATGAAATACTTGATATCTTTTATAATGGACTAACCGATACTTCCAGAGATTACCTGGATAGTTGTGCTGGTTCTCTTTTCAGGGAAAGAACACCGGAAGAAGCTGAAATTCTATTGAATAATATGTTGACAAATGAAAATAATTGGGCACCTCCTGAGCCAGTGATACGTCCATTTTGCATCATGCTTTTATATCAATATTTATTGCATTATGTGCTGTTATTACACATTATGTCACAATACTTTTGGCTATTCTCTCTTATTTTATAAGGTTTACATAAGGAGGGAGAATGCCGATAGCTGGAATTCTGGGCTTGAAAAGGAGCAAATATTAGAGACCTATTCTGCGTAACTCCAAAAGTCCTGAAACTCCACGAAAGTGATTTTCAGAATATATAAAAAATATCCAGCGGAAGAAGTTCACCAGAGGGGGGCCCACCTGTCCACAAGGGTGGGGGGGCGCGCCCTACCCTCCTGGGCGCGCCCCCTACCTCGTGGCCCCCCCTGATGGCTCTCCGATGCCCATCTTCTGCTATATGAGGTCTTTCATCGAGGAAAAATTGATAAGCAACCTTTCGGGACGAGACTCCGCCGCCACGAGGCGGAACCTTGGCGGAATCAATCTAGGGCTCCAGCAGAGCTATTCTGCCGGGGACTCTTCCCTCCGGGAGGGGGAAACCATCACCATCGTCATCACCAACGCTCCTCTCATCGGGAGAGGGCAATCTCCATCAACATGTTCACCAGCACCATCTCCTCTCAAAACCCTAGTTCATCTCTTGTATCCAATTCTTGTCTCCAAGTCCGGGATTGGTACTAGTAGGTTACTAGTAGTGTTGATTACTCCTTGTAGTTGATGCTAGTTGGTTTGTTTGGTGGAAGATCATATGTTCAAATCCTTTATGCATATTATTACCCCTCTGATTATGAACATGAATATGCTTTGTGAGTAGTTACGTTTGTTCCTGAGGACACGGGAGAAGTTTTTCTATTAGTAGTCATTTGAATTTGGTATTCGTTCGATATTTTGATGAGATGTATTTTGTCTAGCCTCTAGTGGTGTTATGCGAACGTTGACTACATAACACTTCACCATTATTTGGGCCTAGAGGAAGGCATTGGGAAGTAATAAGTAGATGATGGGTTGCTAGAGTGACAGAAGCTTAAACCCTAGTTTATGCGTTGCTTCATAAGGGGCTGATTTGGATCCACATGTTTCATGCTATGGTTAGGTTTACCTTAATACTTTTGTTGTAGTTGCAGATGCTTGCAATAGAGGTTAATCATAAGTGGGATGCTTGTTCAAGTAAGAATAGCACCCAAGCACCGGTCCACCCACATATCAAATTATCAAAGTACCGAACGCGAATCATATGAACATGATGAAAACTAGCTTGACGATATTCCCATTGTCCTCGCGAGCGCTTTTCCTTATATAAGAGTTTGTCCAGGCTTGTCCTTTGCTCCAAAAGGATTGGGCCACCTTGCTGCACTTTATTTACTTTTGTTACTTGTTGTTCGTTAAAAATTATCTTATCACAAAACTATCTGTTACCACTTATTTCAGTACTTGCAGAGAATACCTTGCAGAAAACCGCTTATCATTTCCTTCTGCTCCTTGTTGGGTTTGACACTCTTACTTATCGAAAGGACTATGATAGATCCCCTATACTTGTGGGTCATCAAGACTCTTTTCTGGCGCCGTTGCCGGGGAGTGAAGCGCCTTTGGTAGGTGGAATTTGGTAAGGAAAAATTTATATAGTGTGCTGAAATTTACTGTCACTTGTTACTATGGAAAGTAATCCTCTGAGGGGCTTGTTCGGGGTATCTTCACCCCGACCAGTAGAGCAAAGAGTTGCTCCTCAACCTACTGAACATATTGAATATGAAAATGTTCCCTTTGAATTTCCTTCGGGTATGATAGAAAAACTGGTAGCTAATCCTTTTTCAGGAGATGGAACAAAGCATCCTGATGAGCACCTAATATATGTGGATGATGTTTGTGTATTAATTAAGCTTGTAGGTATACCCGATGATGTTGCTAAGAAGAAGGTCTTCCCTTTATCTTTGAAGGGAGATGCATTGACATGGTATAGGCTATGTGATGATACGAGATCATGGAACTACAAAAGATTGAAATTGGAATTTCATCAAAAGTATTATCCTATGCATCTTGTTCATCGTGATCGCAATTATATATATAATTTTTGGCCTCGCGAAGGAGAAAGCATTGCTCAAGCTTGGGGGAGTCTTAAATCAATGTTATATTCATGCCCCAATCATGAGCTCCCAAGAGAAACAGTTATTCAAAATTTTTATGCTCGGCTTTTTGAAAACAATCGCACCATGCTCGATACTTCTTGTGCTGGTTCTTTTATGATGAAGACTATTGAATTTAAATGGGATTTATTGGATAGAATTAAACACAACTCTGAAGACTGGGATCTCGATGAAGGTAAGGAGTCAGGTATGCCACCTAAGTTTGAGTGTGTTAAATCTTTTATGGATACCGATATTTTCCGTAAGTTTAGCACTAAATATGGACTTGACTCTGAGATAGTAGCTTCTTTCCGTGAATCTTTTGCCACTTATGTTGATCCCCCTAAGGAGAAGTGGTTTAAATATCATCCTCCCATAGAAGTAAAAGTAGCTGCACCAATTAAAGTTGAAGAAAAGACTGTCACTTATAATGATCCTATTGTTCCTAGTTCTTATGTTGAGAAACCACCTTTCCCTGTTAGAATAAAGGATCATGCTAAAGATTCAACTGTGGTTCGTAAAAGCAATATTAGAACTTATACACCTCCTGAGCAAGTTAAAGTTGAACCTAATGTTGGTATTGTTAAAGATCTCCTGTCTGATAATATTGATGGGCATGTTATTCAGTTATGTGGTGAAACTGCTAGAATTGCCAAACCTTGTGCTAAAGATAAACATAGACATGTGGTAGGCGTGCCTGTTATTTCTGTTAAAATAGGAGATCATTGTTATCATGGCTTATGTGATATGGGTGCTAGTGCTAGTGTTATACCTTATGACTTGTATAAAGAAATTAAGCATGAAATTGCACCTGCTGAGTTAGAAGATATTGATGTCACAATTAAACTTGCCAATAGAGATACTATATCAGCAATGGGAATTGTTAGAAATGTTGAAGTCTTGTGTGGGAAAACTAAATATCCTGCTGATTTTCTTGTTCTTGGTTCCCCACAAGATAGCTTTTGTCCCATTATATTTGGTAGACCCTTCTTGAACACTGTCAATGCTAAGATAGACTACGAAAAGAATGTTGTTACTATCGGCTTGGATATGATTCATGAGTTTAATTTCTCTAAATTTAGTAAACAACACCGTGAAGAAGAATTGCCTAGTAAGGATGAAATTATTGGTCTTGCTTCTATTTCCGTACCTCCTAGTGATCCTTTAGAACAATATTTGCTAGACCATGAAAATGATATGTTTATGAATGAAAGAAGGGAAATAGATGAAGTATTCTTTAAACAGGAACCTATTCTGAAACACAATTTGTCTGTTGAAATCCTAGGGGATCCTCCTCCACCTAAGGGTGACCCCGTGTTTGAGCTTAAACCGTTGCCTGATAATCTTAAATATGCTTATCTTGATGAAAAGAAGATATATCCTATTATTATTAGTGCTAACCTTTCAGAGCAGGAATAAGAAAGATTATTGAAAACTCTGAAGAAGCACCGTGCTGCTATTGGATATACTCTTGATGATCTTAAGGGCATTGGTCCCACTCTATGTCAACATAAAATAAATTTGGAAGCAGATGCCAAACCAGTTCGTGATCCTCAACGACGTCTGAATCCTAAAATGAATGAAGTGGTGAGAAAAGAAATACTAAAGCTTTTGGAGGCAGGTATAATTTATCCATTGTTGATAGTCAGTGGGTGAGTCCTGTTCATTGTGTCCCTAAGAAGGGAGGTATTACTGTTCTTCCTAATGATAAAGATGAATTGATCCCACAAAGAATTATTACAGGTTATAGGATGGTAATTGATTTCCGCAAATTAAATAAGGCTACTAAAAAGGATCATTACCCCTTACCTTTTATTGATCAAATGCTAGAAAGATTACGCAAAAATACACACTATTGCTTTCTAGATGGTTATTCTGGTTTCTCTCAAATACCTGTGTCGGCTAAAGATCAATCAAAGACTACTTTTACATGCCCTTTTGGTACTTTTGCTTATAGACGTATGCCTTTTGGTTTATGTAATGCACCTGCTACCTTTCAAAGATGCATGATGGCTATATTCTCTGACTTTTGTGAAAAGATTTGTGAGGTTTTCATGGACGACTTTTCCGTCTATGGATCTTCTTTTGATGATTGCTTGAGCAATCTTGATCAAGTTTTGCAGAGATGTGAAGAAACTAATCTTGTCTTGAATTGGGAAAAGTGCCACTTTATGGTTAATGAAGGTATTGTCTTGGGGCATAAATTTTCTGAAAAAGGTATTGAAGTTGATAAAGCCAAGGTTGATGCTATTGAGAAGATGCCATGTCCCAAGGACATCAAAGGTATAAGAAGTTTCCTTGGTCATGCTGGATTTTATAGGAGGTTCATTAAGGACTTCTCAAAAATTTCTCGGCCTCTGACTAATTTATTAAAAAAGATATACCATTTGTCTTTGATGATGATTGCGTAGAAGCATTTGAAATACTTAAGAAAGCATTGATCTATGCACCTATTGTTCAGCCACCTAATTGGAATTTACCCTTTGAAATTATGTGTGATGCTAGTGATTATGCTGTAGGTGTTGTTCTAGGGCAAAGAGTTGATAAGAAATTAAATGTTATCCATTATGCTAGTAAGACTCTAGACAATGCTCAAAGAAATTATGCTACTGCTGAAAAGGAACTTTTAGCAGTTGTATTTGCTTGTGATAAGTTCAAACCTTATATTGTTGATTCTAAAGTAACTATTCACACTGATCATCCTGCTATTAAATATCTTATGTAAAATAAAGATGCTAAACCTAGACTTATTAGATGGGTTCTCCTGCTACAAGAATTTGATTTGCATATTGTTGATAGAAAGGGAGCTGAGAACCCCGTTGCAGACAACTTGTCTAGGTTAGAAAATGTTCTTGATGACCCACTACCTATTGATGATAGCTTTCCTGATGAGCAATTAAATGTCATAAATACATCTCGTAGTACTCGATGGCATGCTGATTATGCTAATTACGTTGTTGCTAAATTCATACCACCTAGTTTCACTTACCAGCAAAAGAAAAAGTTTTTCTATGATTTGAGGCATTACTTTTGGGATGACCCACATCTTTATAAACAAGGACTAGATGGCGTTATTAGACGTTGTGTACCTGAGCATGAACAAGAACAAATCCTACGCAAGTGTCACTCTGAAGCTTATGGAGGACACCACACGGGAGATAGAACTGCACATAAGGTATTGCAATCCGGTTTTTATTGGCCTACTCTCTTCAAGGATGCCTGTAAGTTTGTCTTATCTTGTGATGAATGTCAAAGAATTGGTAATATTAGCAGACGTCAAGAAATGCCTATGAATTATTCACTTGTTATTGAACCATTTGATGTTTGGGGCTTTGATTATATGGGACCTTTTCGTGCCTCCAATGGATATACACATATTTTAGTTGCTGTTGATTACGTTACTAAGTGGGTAGAAGCTATTCCAACTAGTAGTGCTGATCATAACACTTCTATTAAAATGCTTAAGGAAGTTATTTTTCCGAGGTTTGGAGTCCCTAGATATTTAATGACTGATGGTGGTTCACATTTTATTCATGGTGCTTTCCGTAAAATGCTTGCTAAGTATGACGTTAATCATAGAATTGCACCACCTTATCACCCACAGTCCAGTGGTCAAGTAGAATTGAGCAACAGAGAGCTCAAATTAATTTTGCAAAAGACTATCAATTGATCTAGAAAGAATTGGTCCAAGAAACTTGATGATGCATTATGGGCCTATAGAACTGCATATAAAAATCCTATGGGTATGTCTCCATATAAAATGGTATGTGGAAAAGCATGTCACTTACCTCTCGAACTAGAACATAAGGCATACTGGGCTATTAAAGAGATCAACTATGATTTCAAACTTGCCGGTGAAAAGAGGTTATTTGATATTAGCTCACTTGATGAATGGAGAACCCAAGCTTATGAAAATGCCAAGTTATTTAAAGAAAAGGTTAAAAGATGGCATGACAAAAGGATACAAAAGCGTGAGTTTAATGTAGGTGATTATGTATTTCTATATATACAACTCTTGTTTAAGATTGTTTGCAGGAAAACTTCTCTCTAAACGGGAAGGCCCCTACGTTATCGAGGAGGTCTATCGTTCCGGTGCCATAAAAATCAACAACTTCGAAGGCACAAACCCGAAGGTGGTAAATGGTCAAAGAATTAAACATTATATCTCAGGTAATCCCATAAATGTTGAAACCAATATTATTGAAACCGTAACCCCGGATGAATACATAAGAGATGCTTTCCAGAACGTTTCAGACTCCGAAAAGGAATAGGTATGTGATACGTTAAGTAAACCGACTCCAAAACAATTTTTAAGGCAATATTTCTCCGTTTTGGAATATTTAGAAAAATAGAAAAATAAGTGGCAGTCCGGGAAGGACACGAGGGCTCCACGAGGGTGGAGGGCGCGCCCCCTACCTCGGGAGCACCTCGTGTGCCTTACGAACTCCATTTTATTGCAAGTTACGCATTTTGGTCTGTAAAAATTCATTATATAATCTCCCGAAGGTTTTGACTCCTATATCACGCAAATATCCTTTGTTCTTGTTTCGAGCTGTCCCACTGCAGATTAGATCAACATGTCGTCCCAGGATTCGGAAGGAGAAAGCTATGTGGATGATTACTTAGCAAATCCCAAGGTCTATGGAGATGTGGAACACGATGGTTGGACCACGGAGGAAGAAGATGACTATGAACCCAAGGGGAAGGAGGAGACGAGCTCAGATGAAGATGAAGCCCCATTACCTCAACCTGGGGACATGCATGTGGAGTTCAAAAATTCAAGTCTCCCTGATAGGGTTAAGAAACCAAAGTTCGAGTTTATCCCTTTTCGTCTCTTGCAGGAAAATAAGCAGGACCTATGCAAAAAGATATTAACCCTGGAGTGGGAGATTGATGATCTGAGGGATCAAAATGCCGTCGTCAAGCGCAAATTAAGGGAGAAGTCTATGCCATCAACTAAGTCAACGACACCTCCAACCTCTTCACCAACAACAAAGAAGGAGACATAATCACATGGGTATGGGCACTCCCCTTGGCAACAACCAAGCTTGGGGGAGGTGCCCCGGTATAGTATCACCATCACAACTCCTATCTTTACCGGTTTTCTTAGTTCGATCCTATTAGTAGTATCTTGATCTAGTAGAATAAAGTTTATGGCATGATCTAGTTTTGAGTTTTGCTTTATGATCTCTCTATGTAATCGAGTCCGTGAGCTATATAATAAAGATTAGTGTTGAGTCAAGGGCTTGATTTTCTTGCTATGATCTTGAGTGAGTAAAAGAAAAGAGAAAAAGAATAAAAAGAAACAAAAGTTCATATTGATCTTATTGAGAGTAATGACTTCACATAGAAAGAGTATGATGATTATAAGTTGTTGGGAGTTGGCAGACATAGCTTTGGTCATCGTTGCAATTAATAGGAATTAATAAGGAAAGAGAGGTCTCACATATAAATATACTATTATTGACATCCTTTATGATTGGGAGCACTCATTAAAATATGACATGCTAAAGAGTTGATGTTGGACAAGGAAGACAATGTAATGGGTTATGTTTTCTTGCATCTGAGATAAAGTATGTTGTCATGGATCATCCAACATGTTGAGCTTGCCTTTCCCCCTCATGCTAGCCAAATTCTCGGCACTAAGTAGAGATACTACTTGTGCTTCCAAAACCCTTAACCCAGTTTTGCCATGAGAGTCCACCATATCTACCTATGAATTGAGTAAGATCCTTCAAGTAAGTTGTCATCGGTGCAAAGCAATAATAATTTCTCTAAATATGTATGATTGATTGGTGTGGGAGAAATAAGCTTTATACGATCTTGTGATGTGGAAGTAATAAAAGCGACGGACTGCATAATAAAGGTTCATATAACAAGGGGCAATATAAAGTGACATTCTTTCGCATTAAGATTTTGTGCATCCAACCATAAAAGCGCATGGCAACCTCTGCTTCCCTCTGAGAAGGGCCTATCTTTTATTATTATCTTCTACCTTATGCAAGAGTCATGGTGACTGAGGGAGTCCTGGATTAGGGGGTATCCGGACAGCCGGACTATATCCTTTGGCCGGACTGTTGGACTATGAAGATACCAGATTGAAGACTTCGTCCCGTGTCCGGATGGGACTCTCCTTGGCGTGGAAGGCAAGCTTGGCAATACGGATATGTAGATCTCCTTCCTTGTAACCGACTCTGTGTAACCCTAGCCCCCTCCGGTGTCTATATAAACCGGAGGGTTTAGTCCGTAGGACAGAAGAACAACAATCATACCATAGGCTAGCTTCTAGGGTTTAGCCTCTTCGATCTCGTGGTAGATCAACTCTTGTAATACCCATATCATCAAGATCAATCAAGCAGGAGTAGGGTTTTACCTCCATCGAGAGGGCCCGAACCTGGGTAAAAACATCGTGTCCCCTGTCTCCTGTTACCATCCGCCTAGACGCATAGTTCGGGACCCGCTACCCGAGATCCGCCGGTTTTGACACCGACATAGTGCTTTCATTGAGAGTTCCTCTGTGTCGTCATCGTTAGGCTTGATGGCTCCTTCAATCATCGATAGTGATGCAGTCCAGGGTGAGACTTTTCTCCCCGGATAGATCTTTGTATTCGGCGGCTTCGCACTGCGGGCCAACTCGCTTGGCCATCTGGAGCAGATCGGGAGTTACGCCCCTGGCCACTAGGTCAGGTTTGGAAGCTTAAACTGCACGGACGACATCCGCTGAGACTTGACCTTCGACGGATTCGAGCCCTTGCTGAGTGCGCCACATGGTCACGATGAGCATGATTTAGCTCTGCCATCGAACAGTGTTCAGGAGACCGCACCGGCAACCGCTCCGACCCTCAATCTGGAGCCTATTGCGCCATCTATGGATGGGTGGATAGACCCCGCCACGGAGGCCGCGTTCTCAGCGGTGATCGAGCCGAGTACTGACCTTACCCTTCACAAGAGCCGTGACGCCACACTACCGGATTCTTCCCCGGCCACGGACTTCGAACCGCCTGCGCCCGTGCCTATCAAATCCGAATGGGCGCCGATCATGGAGTTCACCTCCGCGGATATCTTTCAGCACTCGCCCTTCGGCGACATATTGAACTCATTAAGGTCCCTCTCCTTGTCAGGAGAAACCTGGCTAAACTATGTCCGGCAGGATTGGGATGCGGATGACGAAGAAATTCGCCGCCCACCCACCACCCACTTAGTAGCCACTGTCGATGATTTGACCTACATGCTCGACTTCGACTCTGAAGACATCAACGGTATGGACGACGATGCAGGAGACGAACAGGAACCACTTCCCACAGGGCACCGGACAGCCATCTCATCCCATGATGTATACATGGTGGACACACCCAAAGAAAACGACGACAAGGAACGGAAGGACGCAGCGAAGGATCGTTCCCTCAAGAAGCAGTCAAAGCGGTGGCGTAAACGCCGCTCCAAACCCCGCCTCGGCAGAAACAGCGATCATATAGGCCCAGTGATAGAGCAGGGTGAGCCAGCAGACGACGAACACGACGATGAACCACCGCCCGACCATGGAAACACGGAGAATCAAACCGAGCAACCCGTCTCCGGCGAAGATAACAGTCCGGATATATGATATCACGCCAACAAGCACCTGGAGCAACAGAATCTCCATCAAAGGCTTGTCGCCACTGCACGGAGTCTGAAAAAGCAGAAGCGAAAATTCAAGGCTGCGCAAGATACACTCAGAATTAAATGGAGTAAAGTACTCAACACTGCAGAAAAGTACGGCGGCAGTAGCCACACAAAGAGCTACCCGAAGCGAAAGCTACTACCTGAATTCGATGATGAGGCCTTAGAGCCCCCGCAATTAAAAAACAAAACAACCATCCGGTCGGATAGACGACCTTGTGGCCAACATAGAGCGGCAAACGCCGCCGCACACAAGCCAGTACACGATCCACGTGAGGACTCGCATCAAAAGGACGGCGCAACCAGATCCATCTACGGGCCAAGAAAGCGTGCTCCAGCATGCAATACAACACGGCAACAACCCGAACACCACAGTACACCCAAATACAGGGGTGCCGCACACCCCCTATGTTTCACCGATGAGGTGCTAGACCATGAATTTCCAGAGGGATTCAAACCCGTAAACATAGAGGCATACGCCGGAACGACATACCCTGGGGTCTGGATTGAGGACTACATCCTCCATATCCACATGGCTCGAGGAGACGATATCCATGCCATCAAGTACTTACCCCTCAAGCTCAAAGGGCCAGCCCTCACTGGCTTAAAAGCCTCCCCAAAAACACCATTGGAAGTTGGGAAGAGCTCGAGGACGCTTTTCGGGCAAATTTTCAAGGGACCTATGTCCGACCAACGGATGCAGACGATTTAAGTCATATAACTCAACAGCCCGGAGAGTCAGCCCGAAAGCTTTGGAACAAGTTTCTCACTAAGAAGAACCAAATAGTCGACTGTCCGGACGCTGAAGCCTTAGCACCTTTCAAACACAGCGTCCGGGACGAATGGCTTGGCAGACACCTCGGCCAAGAAAAGCCAAGAACAATGTGTCGGGGGTTGGGTGCGACATATGCCAAAGGATGGCTTATCATGGTGGGGGCGAGTAGAACGTCGCCGGTGCCTGGAAGCGGGATGAGGCGTAGACATGCACGCCGGCGGATCTTACCCAGCTTCGGGGCTCTCCGAGGAGATAATACCCCTACTGCTGCTCTGCGGGGTCTCCGCATGATCACTATGGTGATATGTGTACAAAGTTCCTCCTCGAGCTGTGTTCTGGAGGTAGGAGAGGGCAAGGCTAGCTCTCTACCTTCTATGCTGCTGGTCTGGTGGAAAAAGGATCGAACCCTTTGCATGGATGCTCCAAGGGGTTTATATAGGCCTACCCCCCGGGGGTACAATGGTAATCTGACTGGGAGCGGGTCCCAGCCGTCTGTCTCTTAGGCCGCCGTCTTCTTCGCCGACTCCTGGGGCCCGCCTCTGGTGGGCCCCGCCGACTGACTTGGCCACTGTAGCCGCGCCTCTGATGACGTTGGCTGAGTCATGGGGGCGTGGCAACAGTGCCGCCGCCTGACAGGCGATCACTGTCGCCACTCCCCGTCTTATCTGGTTAATGGCGTGTGGGGCCCGTGGGAGGAACGGGCCGACTCTCGGAGGCCGACTCCCACGGGGTCCGTCTTCGGGTGCTCTCGCCGTTTTCGTCCCTCCCGCTGACTAGCGGGGCCCGCCGTCTCCAGGCCGTACATGCGGGCCAACGTGGTAACAGTGCCCCGTCGTCAGGGCGGACGTCAGGGCTAGCATAGCGATAGTGCCGCGCCGGACGGAGCTCTCCTCCGGTACGGCGTACTGTAGCCATACCTGCCCCTGGTAATCAACGTAGGGGAGGGCCATACTCCGGCCTTCCTCGGTCTCGTCCTTCTTCCCGAAGGCAAAGAGTGGTGAAGTCGCGGGCCGACTCCCCATAGCCGGCCTCCCTGGAGTTGCCGATCGGGAGTCACAGCCGTCTCTGAGACTCGGCCGTGAGTGGGTATCGGCGATGCTGCGGCCGACTCCCAGAGTCGGTTGATCGTCTTGGGATTCTTTGAGGGGCGTAGCCTGCCCCGATGTCTTGAAAGGTTCTGGGTCCCGGGTTAGCCTACCCGTGGCCCATTACTCCGACAGTAGTCCCCGAAGCTGGTGAGGCGCCGAGGGAGACCTATCGAGGAGCCTCAACAGTTTCTTCCTCCGAGTGGATCGTGGGGGAGGCGATCTTTTATCGAGGCCGCCTCCGACAAGCCGACCACGGGAAGCCAGACTCGTCGAAGGTCCTCTTGCTCTTCAAAGAGTTTGAAAGTCGTGGCGGGATTCAGGCGGCGTGCCTGATAAGCCACACGGCCGCCGCCTATCGCGGACCCGCCGAGGGACGCCACGTGGCCGAGCCAGTCTGCCAGCCCACGCGCGCGACGGGACATGCCCATGGGTGGGGCCCGCCATTACCGCGCCTCGGCCCTCGAACGGATCTAGTGCGGCCGCGCGGGCGGTTGAGCTTCTCAGCGCAGTAAATGCGCGTGGTAACTTCCGTGGTAAATCGTGGGGGTCGTGGGGGCGTGGGCGCAGTTAATCCCACGACGCCCCCTCGGTTCTTCAGCCCGCAGGCCTATAAGTAGGCGGAGGGAACGGGGCGGCGAAGCACGCGCGCCCGCTCCCCTCTGCTTCCTTTGCTTCTTTTCTCCTCCTTCTTTCTCCCACCGCTGCCGCGCCGGACCGCGCCTTGCACACAGCGATGAGCTCTATCTCCGCCGCCGCGCCTGCCGCCGTGCGCTCCGGCGTATGGGATGGTTCTGAGATCGATAACGACATGATTGACTTCCTCCACAAGAAGCACCGCATCCCCGGCGCGCACCTCGTGCAGGCCCGCGCTCCGCCTCCGATGGAGGTGACGCCGGCGCCGCAGGAGGGCGAGCGGCTCGTGTTCCGCTCCCACCTCATGCGCGGGCTGGGGCTGCCGGCGAGCGGGTTCTTCCGCTCGTTCCTGGACTTTCATGGCCTCCAGCCGCACCACCTCACTTCAAACACGGTGGTGCTGCTGGCGGCCTTCACTGCGTTGTGCGAGGGCTTCCTCGGCGTTCTCCCCACCATCGAGCTGTGGGGAGAGTTCTTTCATTCCAAGCTCGGCACGCACGTCGCCAGCGTGCCAGCTCAGTGTGGTGCCTTCATCGCGCTGCGGAGGTCGACGGCCGACAACCCGTTCCCCGCCATCCAGCTGATCAAATCGGTGAAGATGTGGCAGCGCTCCTACTTCTATGTGAAGAACGTCGCCCCAGAGGCAGCCCAGCTGGTCCTACCGCGCCAAGACGCTGACTCCGGCTGGCGCCGCCGCCGTATCGCGACTTCGAGTGCTGACGCAGTCGGCCGGCTTGACTGGGGCCGACTTGCTGGCCGCCTTCGTGGCTCGCCGAGTCCTCCCACTCCAAGGCCGGCCTCATCTGATCTGTCAGATGAGCGGCCACCGGGACCCCAGTCAGACGTGCACCAAGGACATGCCTCACGCGGAGGTAGCCGACACGGTGAACTATATCGCGAACTGCGGCCTTTCGGAGGATTGGCAGTTCGGCTTGGAGCCGTACTCGCGCGCCAACCCCCCGCCGGTGGTAAGTGTTTCTTCTTCTTCTTCTTCTTCTTCAGCCGAATCCGACTTCTGATCTCTTTATTCTTATCTCTTGAACCAGAACCCTCTCCTCCAGCCCGCCGCCGGCACCGCGGGGCCGCCCCGCCAGTTCACCCCCGATCGAGCGGAGAGCGACATCGACGACCCCGACCTGGGGGCGGCGGCGATGGAGGCCGACGCCGAAGGGGGCGGCGAAGGAGAGGAAGGCGGCCTCAGGCCCTCGGCCACCTTCTTCGACTGGCCCGCCGGCGAAGATGGAGGAGTCGCCCCGCGCCATCAACCGAGGCAAGACGGCGCGAGGAAGCGTCGGGCCGGGCCGAGTTCCCTCGGAGGCCGGGAAAAGAAGTTTAAGGGGGCGGCCGCCGCGACCAAACGGGAAGAGGCGGTCGCGAGGGACCATCGCTTCCGTAAGGAAGTGAAGAAGCCGCCGCTGTCTTCTAGGTACGTGTTTCTCTTTTTTGTCTTGTTTTATCTCTTGGTGGATTTTGTCTGAGTCCTTACGTGTCTTCCCTGTTCCAGCGGTCCCCTCACCCTTGGGAGAGTCGCCGCCTCCTCCATCTGGGGGTCGGTGGAGTCGTCCGCCATGACTCGGCGTATCGACCCCGCTGCCGACCTCCGGGAAGCGACGGAACGGAACGCGCAGGAGAAGCGCGACGAGGATGAAGCCGCCCGCCGGGAGAAGGCGGAGGCCGAGAAGGCGACCGCCTCCACCCAGGAGGGGCTGGAGGGAGCAGAAGCTGCCGCCGCGGCCAAAGAGCGGGCCGACGAAGCCGCGCGCCACCAGTTGGCGCTGCTCGTTGTCCCATTGCGCTCGGCGCCGCCTCCGGATCCTATGGAGCAGTCTGGGGAGGCCGACGGGGAACATCCCGTCGTGGAGAGGGAGGGCGGCGATGCCCCCGGTCTGGACACGGTGGTGCCGCCACCACCGCCCCCGCCGCCATCGGGAGGCGCGAGGGATGAACGGCCGGCAGACCCGCCGGTGCCGCCGACCACGGACGAAGCCGAGGCGAACTTGCTTCTCCAAGTCGCCTCGCCGACACGCCGCCGTTTGGAGAAGGCGACTTCAGCGCCGCGACCTCTGGAGACTGGAGCGGCCAGCTCGGCCGCCCCAGACGTCGAGGTGATGAGCGCCGCGCCCGTCGGGTGGGTGCGAGGAGGCAGCACCGGCCCGCTGAACCAGGCGCTCCTGGACGTCCAGGCGAAGCTGCGAGCCGAGAGCGACGCCCTCCAGAACTGCACCAAGGCGCATCTGGCGTCGCGTGCGGCCGTCCGGGTATGTTTCTTCTGTCTTTGTTTTTCTTGCTCTTCTTTGTGGGGGCGCGCCAGCGCACCCACTGGGTGTAGTCCCCGAGTTCCGAGCCGGCTGCTGAGCAGGCGGGTTGGAACTCTACTGGCGAGTTCCAGACGCTTATTCTTTTTGAAAATGCTTATCATAGGACTACCACAACCTCCGAGTCACCGTCTTCAACCGCAACGTTGAAGAGCTGGGCAAGCGGACTGCCGACTTGTCGGAGAGCCGGAGTGAGTTTCCTTCTTTGCGGGGGCGCGCTGGCGCACCCGCGGGCTGTAGTCCTCGAGATTCGGGCCGACTGCTGCGTAGTCGGGCCGGATCTTCTTGGCGACCTTTTCTGATGACTTGTGTCCTTTTTCTTCTTTCTTCAGAGGCCAACGCCGTTCTTCAGCAGCAGCTGGGCGAAGCCAACACCGCCTTGCGCGCCAAGGAGGTGGAGTGTGGCAAGCTCGTCACGGAGCACGACCTGCTGGCCGCGCAGCTGGCGGAGCAGAAGGAGCTGCTCAAGAAGGCGCAGGAGGAGGCGAAGGAGAGGGAGACTGGACTCCAAGCTGAGTTCGAAGCCGAACGCTCCTCCTGGACCGATAAGGAGGCGATGCTGACCTCCGGCTTCCACGAAATTGAAGATATCGTTGATGGTAAGTTTTCTTTACTCGCTTCCTTTGAGCAGCCGACCGTGGGCCGACTCTTGCCCTTTCTGACTTGCTTCTTTTTTTTCTCGTCTTGGTAGATTTCTTCCCAGGCCATGCGCAAGCCGCCGTTCAAGCCATCGAGGCCGATCGCGAGGCGCGGAGGGCAGCCGGCGAGGAGGTTGCTGCCAACGCCCCCCGGACTCTTGATGAACAACTTTTGAGCATCGAGGCTCGCCTGCTGCCGGTTCATCGGATGCTGCGCCGGCTTCAACGCACCGGCGCCCAGGCGATTGCTGCCTTGTGGCCGGAGATGCCGATTCTGCGCACCCCCAGCCGGACAGCCGACTGGCTGGAGGTCGCAGCGGGCCGCTTGGAGGCCTGGAAAGGCTCCTCGGCACGCGCCGGAGCGCGTTGTGCCTTGGAGTTCGTCAAGGCGTGGTATCCGGACCTGAGCCTGGACCAGCTAGCCACGCTCCGGGCTGAGGCCCAGCCGGAGCTGGCAGCCATGAAGGATGGCTTCGTCAAGCGCGCCGCGGCACTCGCCGAGTACGTCGACCCCAATGTCTTTGTTCCTGAGCTAGCTGACAACGGCGAGGAGGCGCCGCCGGAGTAGTTCGGGATGAACCCGAACTACGGCGAGGACTCGGCGGAGGTGATCGGCTCCAGTGTCGAGGAGGGAGGCGAGGTGGAGGTCAGAGACGAGATGGAGGCGCCAAAAGCCGGAGCGGGCGATCATCCTCAGCTCGACCGTGCCTCCAACAACGAGCCGCGCCCAACTGCGTCGACTGCTGCTGGAGGTGATCAAGCCGAGTCTGCCCAGCCGGCTGCCCCAACATCCGACACCGCCATCTCCTCCGAGCCCCCGAACCCGTCTGCGGCTTCATAGGCTGCTGCCTTGCTTTATTTATCTGCTTAGTAGTTGCTCGAAGAACTTTGTTAATTCGGACAACTCCACCCGCTGGGTGTATTTTGAACTTCTGTTCAATGATTCGGCCAATGGCATGTGTGATGTAAATATTTATCTGGGTTCTATCATTTCTTGCTTATTGCTCTTTGCCTTTTTCCTTTTGCCGTCTTCCCCTAGATGCCGTCTTTGCCAGTCGGGCAGCCGTTTCGCGGACAGCCGTTGGATCAAATACTTGGCTACTTTGGGGAAGGCAAGTACTCAGCCATTCTAGAGTTTTGTTAGCAAGTCGGATAGAAAACAGTAAGCCGACTATTCGAAGTCGGATTTGTGAGGGGCTGCTGGAAAGCCGGCTCGAGCTATGTTTGTGCTTTGAGTCCTTAGCCATTTTTCGTGTGGGCACCCATTCTTCCCTACTCCTGCCCGCCAGGCAGCCGCTCTGCGAGCTGCAGCTTCTAACAGGAGACGGCTTAAGCACCACACACTACTTGTCCGACTGCAGGAAGCGTTTTCATAGCGCGAGACGGCAAGTCCCCGGGCCGACTAGTTGAGCCCGGCGCCAAGCGGCATAACAAAGAGTAGCATACTCGAAAGCATAATACTTATTATACAGATGTGAAAAGGGGCAGTCCCCGAGTCCGTCTCGGGGGGCCCAGAGTCTTGGTACTTCAATACAAAAGGGTAGCGTGGTACATACTGCATCAGCTGTAAAATCTTCGAAGAAGATTCGCGTTCCATGGTCGCTCCGTCTCTTTCCCGGAGTTGTCCCTCTTTCGTGCTCGGGGCTTTTGAGCGTCGATCAGGTAGTAGGAGTCGTTGCCTAGCACCTTGCTGATGATGAAGGGGCCTTCCCAAGGTGCAGACAACTTGTGCTGGCCGGCTGTTCGCTGGATCAGCCGGAGCACAAGGTCGCCTTCTTGGAAGGATCTCGGCCTGACCTTCCTGTTGTAGTAGCGACGTAGGCTCTGCTGGTAGATGCTGGGCCGGCTGAGTGCCAACAGCCGGCCCTCTTCCAGCAGATCGACGCCATCTTGTCGTGCTTCTTCTGCTTCCTCCGCAGTGTACATCGTGACTCGCGGGGAGTCGAACTCTATATCCGTTGGGATGACGGCTTCAGCACCGTAGACAAGGAAGAAGGGTGTGAAGCCGGTCGATTTGTTTGGAGTCGTGCGCAGACTCCAGAGGACGGCTGGCAACTCGTCAAGCCAACAGCCGGCCGAACGCTCCAGTGGTTCGACCAACCGAGGCTTGATGCCGGACAGGATGAGGCCATTCGCCCGCTCCACCTGCCCGTTCGACTGCGGATGGGCAACGGACGCTAAGTCCAGTCGGATGCCCTGCGTCGCGCAGAAACGGGCCAAGGCGCCTTTGGCAAAGTTGGTGCCGTTGTCGGTGATGATGCTGTGCGGTATGCCATACCGAATTGTGATGTCTGAGATGAAAGTCACGACAGTCGGACCATTCAATTTCTTGATGGGCTTCACTTCTATCCACTTGGTGAACTTGTCCACCACGACAAGCAGATGAGTTAGGCCGCCTCGTGCCGTCTTGAAGGGTCCCACCATATCCAGGCCCCAAACTGCAAAGGGCCAGGCGATGGGGATAGTCTTGAGTGCTGAAGCCGGCTGATGCGGCTTGGATCGGAACTTCTGGCACCCCTTGCATTTCTGGACCAACTCTTTGGCCTCTTCGAGGGCAGTCGGCCAGAAGAAACCGTGTCAGAAGGCTTTGGCGACGAGCGCTCTTGAGGCCGCATGGTGGCCGCACTCGCCTTGATGGATGTCTCTGAGAATTGCCTGGCCTTGCTCTGGCTCGACGCAGCGCTGGTAGACGCCTGTGACGCTGGGTCTGACCAGCTCTCTATTGATTATGGTGTATGCTGCCGCTCGGCGTTGTATTTGCCAAGCCAAGGTTTCATCAGTTGGTAGCTCCTTGTTCACCAAGAATTTGAGGATGGGCTGGGCCCATGAGGGTGCTGTTATCTCTTCAACCGCCAGAACCGCAACTTGGACGAGGGCGGCTGGGCTGGGAGGCGGCGGGCTGGAGTCCGCGGCCGCTTGCTGGATCAGTGAAGTCCCCGGGCCGAGTGGTGCAGTCCCCGGGCCGAGTTTTGGAGTCTTTTCTCTGGTCGCCGCAGTCCCCGGGCCGAGTTCTAAAGTCCCCGGGCCGGCTTTGACTGCGTCATCTGCGAGGGTTTTTGTGCCGTCTGCTTGGGCTTTGGAGTTGGATCCGACTTCTTCTGGAGGAGCCGGCACAAAAATGGAGTCTGACTCTGGCGAAGGCTTGATGGATGGCTTGAGGAGGCGCTGAAGAGCGACGCCAGATGGTATTGCTTGGCGAGTGGAGCCGATTCGTGCCAAAGTATCTGCTAGGTTGTTGTCGTTTCTTGGCACGTGGAGGAACTCGCACCCCTCGAAATATCCGCTGAGTTGCTGCACGAGGAAGCGGTAGCTTGCCATGTTTGCGTCCTTGGCGTCCCAGTCGCCAGATGATTGCTGGACCACCAAGTTGGAGTCGCCATAACACAGGATCCGGCGAATGCCGAGTTCTTTGGCAAGCCGGAGCCCGTGAATGAGCGCCTCGTACTCAGTGACGTTGTTGGAGGCGGCGAAATGGATCTGCAGTGCATACTGGAGCTTGTCGCCTTTGGGAGAGGTGAGAACAACGCCGGCTCCCAAGCCGCTGCGCATCTTGGAGCCGTCAAAATGCATCCGCCAATGAGTGGAGTCGGGCGCTGGCGGTAGGTACTGGGTCTCGGCCCAGTCGACGAGGAAATCGGCCAGTGCTTGCGACTTGATGGCGGTGCGGGGTTGATAGTAGATCGTGTAAGGCGCCAACTCTATGGCCCATTTGGCCACTCGGCCAGACGCATCTCGGCTTTCAATGATCTCGGCCAATGGGACTGTGCAGACCACTGTGATTGGATGTTCTTGGAAGTAAGGCTTCAGCTTCTTGGCGGCGAAGTGCACGCCGTAACCCATCTTCTGGTAGTGGGGGTAGTTCTGCTTGGAGGTCGACAGTACTTCACTCAGGTAGTATACCGGTCTCTGGACTGGCAGTGCCTTGCCTTCCTCCTTGCGCTCTACTACAATGACTGTGCTGACTACTCGGCTGGTGGCGGCGATGTACAGGAGCATGGGCTCCTTGGGAGTCGGAGCCGCCAACACAGGGGGAGTAACCAACATCTTCTTCAGCTGCAGAAAGGCCTCATCCGCCTTGTGGTTCCACTCGAAAAAATTGGTCTTCTTCATGAGCTGGAACAACGGGAGAGCTTTCTCGCCCAGCCGACTGATGAAACGGCTGATGGATGCCAGGCAGCCAGTGAACTTCTGCACATCCAACAGTCGGCTGGGTACCTCCATCCTCTCGATGGCCTTGATCTTCACAGGGTTGCACTCTATGTCGCGTTCGGAGACCAGGAAGCCGAGTAGCTGGCCGGCTGGTACTCCGAAAACGCACTTCTCGGGGTTCAGCTTGATCCGGAATCGGCGCAGGTTCTCAAAAGTTTCTTTGAGGTCTTCCCGCAAAGTTTTGCGCTTTTCTGTCTTCACCACCACATCATCCACGTAAACGTGGGCATTTCGGCCGAGTTGCTTGAGGAGGCACTTCTGCATGAACGCTGAAAGGTGGCGCCGGCGTTCCTCAAGCCGAACGTCATGGTCAGGTAGCAGAAGGCTCCAAACGGCGTGATGAAGGCGGTCTTTAATCTGTCTGCCGGGTTCAGCTTGATCTGGATATCCTGAATAGGCATCTAAGAAGCTCAACAGCTCGCATCTGGCTGTGGAGTCTATCACCTGATCGATTCTCGGCAAAGCAAACGGGTCCTTGGGGCAGGCTTTGTTGAGGCTTGTGTAGTCAATACACATTCGCCACTGCTTGTCTTCTTCAGTACTAAAACTGGGTTTGCTAGCCACTCTGGGAAAAATACTTGCATGATAAAGCCGGCTGCAAGGAGCCGGGCTATTTCTTCACCAACAACTCTTCTCTTCTCTTCTGACAGGCGGTGCAAGGGCTGCCTGACGGGCTTCGCATCGGACCGGACATGTAACTTGTGCTCGGCGAATTCCGTCGGCACACCTGGCATGTCTTTGGGGGACCATGCGAAGATGTCCCGATTCTCACGGAGGAAATCGACGAGCTCGCCTTCCTATTTGCTGTCAAGGTTTGCACCTATGACAGCGTACCTCTCCGGGTGCTCTGGGTCCAAGGGTATCTTCTTCGTTTCCTTCGCTGGCTTGAACGAGCCCTCAGCTTCCGACTCCTTGGGGTTGGGCGACATCTTAGGCTGCTTGCCGGCCATCGCCACAACTCGATCAAGAAGCCGCTTCTCTACTACAATAACCAGGGACTCGGCCAGCCGACTGCTCTCGGCCGCGCAAGCGGACGACTTCCTGTAGTCGCCTGTCACAGTCATAATTCCCTTGGAACTCGGCATCTTCATCTTGAGGTAGGCGTAGTGGGGGACCGCCATGAACTTGGCCAAAGCAGGCCGGCCAAGCAGCGCATGGTACGGGCTTCTGAGGTCCACCACTTCAAACCAGACTGGCTCTCGGTGGAAATGTTCCTTATCCCCGAAGAGGACGTCTATCAGAACCTTGCCGATTGGGGAGCCGGAAAGGCCAGGGACAATCCCATGGAACACGGTCCGGCTGCTCTGGAGCTGTCTTTGCTTGATTCCCAGCTTCTCCATTGTATCCTTATACAGGATGTTGATACTGCTACCTCCATCTATCAGAACTCGCGAGAAGCGAGCTGCCCGCCTATCAGTGGCAAAGGTGGCCTCCAGGACCAGGGCATAGGACCCTGGATTCGGCATCACCTCTAGGTGATCAGATCTACTCCAGCTGATAGGCTTCTCGGACCAGTGCATGAACTCTGGAGTGTCTGATGCCACTGCGTTGACTTCTTGCTGCTGCAGCCGCCTGCTGCGTCTGTCATCTGCCATACTGGTGAACACCACGTAGGCTCCATGCTCTTCCGGGTACTCGTCTTGTACTGCGCCGACTGGCCTGGTAGCCGGCTGCTGGGGCGGAGGCGGAGGCGGCTGCCCAGCCGGAGGGGGAGGCGCTAGACCGTCTCCTTTGGCAATCCGGGTAAGCCAGTGGCACTTTCTGGTGGTGTGGTTCGACGGTTTCGCGCCGCTGTGGAACTTGCAGGGACCATTCAGAGTCTGCTCGTAGGAGAAAGCCGGCAACCAATTGGGCTTGCCGCCCTTCTGCCGCTTGGGTGGTGGCTGCTCCTGCGGCTGTTGGTCTTCGACTGCTATGACCTGCCGGCTACTGGAAGCTGGCTGCGGGGCCTTGCGCTTGTGATCGTTCTGCTGTTGCCGCCGACTGGTGTCTCCAGCCGGAGTTCTGGGAGCCTGAGGGGCCATTTTGCCGGTCGCGCTGACTTGGATCTCCGTCTTCATAGAAGAGTCGGCCGTGGCGTACTTGTCTGCTATGATCAGCAGCTCATCCAGGGTCTCCGGCTCGTCGCAGAGGAGCTTATGCTTGAGGAGGGTGCCTTCTCTGCACCCGGCGGCGAAGTACTCGATGGCCTGCACCTCGTGCACGCCCTCGCAGGAGTTTCGGAGCTCGGCCCAACGCGTGAGGTAGTCGCGAGTCGATTCGTTGGGGCCTTGCACGCACAAGGAGAGCTGGCGAGGCTTGGGAGGTCGCTGTATGTGCTCGTAAAGTTGCGGATGAAAGCCTCGGTGAAGTCGGACCAGCCGTTGATGCTGCGGGGTTTCAGGCTGTTCAGCCATGTCCGGGCTGTGCCCTGGAGCATGAGCGGAACATACTTCACGGCAACACGCTTGTTGCCGTTCGCTATGCTGACTGCTGTGGAGTAGTCAACCAGCCAGTCCTCTGGCTTCACGGAGCCGGTGTACTTGGGAGTGTCTCTAGGGAGAGTGAACCCTTTGGGGAAGGGCTCATCTCGGATGCGGGGGCCGAAACACGGCGGTCCCAGCTCGTCTTATTCTTCGAGCGCCAGGGATCGGTGGAGTCGGTCGATCCGGTGGCGGGCATCATTCTCTCCGAATCCCTCTCGGCGGCTGAGGCGGCCTCCAAGAGTCGGATGCTCGATAGGCGGCGGGGAGACTCACCTTTCTCTGCGGGGTGGAGGAGGCACATAGTCGTCCCGCCGCTCTACTGCTCTCGGGCGGCCGTCTTGGTCGCGTTCGATGGTGAGGTGAGTCCGACTGCGGCTCGCAGCCGGCTCCTTGTCTTTTCTTCCGCGAACCCCGCCAGTCGGCGTCCGAGACGTCGCGCCTTGGTCTCGGCGGGGTGGCAGGTCGCCGTTCTGCTGCTGCGGCCCCTCGGTTCGGCAGCCGGCCGCGTTCTGCGCGCCAGCCGCGTCGAGGAGTTGCTGGACTCGCTCCGTCATCAGTCGGCGCTCTTCGCCTTCGAGTCCTTCTAACTCGTCTGCCGCCGCCTAGGCAGCTCGAATGTTCTCGGCGGGCGTGGCGTATACGGGGCGATTGTCCCCGAACATGCTGGCGATGTCCGCGCCGCGTTGCCGGACCGCGCCTAGGCGGCTCGGCCCCGTCGGAGCCGGCGAGCCGCCCACAGCGCGATCCATCTCGCGCTGGTAGGCCTCTGACAAGCGTCTCATGCTTGCCAGCTTCTTTGCGCCTTCGACAAGCTGGAGGCGGCGTGCCTCCAGCGTCTCGGCGTCGGCGTCCTCTGGAATGGGCGCATCCAGGTCTTGCAGTGCCGCATCAAGCGGGTCGCGAGCTCCTCCGTCGGAGCACTCGCCCTGACTGATGACGAGCACTTCTGTGACGGTGCCCCCGCTGCCCTCCGCGTGAGGGAGCGGCTCGTCATAGACCACCACGTTGGTGGGCAAAGCGTCGAGCGACGCGGTGTCGGAATCGACCAGCATTGGGTCGGTGGAGCCTACGGACTCCAGGTCAGCGGCAGGCTCGCCAGCAACGTGGAGGTCGTCGAGGAGGCCCGCGAGAAGGCTCTCGGGGCCGCCGGTGCCTGCGTCGCATGCAGGCTCGTCGGAGAGGCTAACCTCGCCGACAAGTTCAGCGAGGCAGCTGGCCGCGCAGGCGGTCTCAACGTCGTGCAACGCGTCGGCGTGAACTCCCTCTGGCGTGCCGGGCTGGCTACGCTCGCCGGGGAGAAAAAGGGTTCCCGTCCAGAACAGATCTCCGGACGACGGTGCACCTCGCCCCATGGTGGGCGCCAAATGTCGGGGGTTGGGTGCGACATATGCCAAAGGATGGCTTATCATGGTGGGGGCGAGTAGAACGTCGCCGGTGCCTGGAAGCGAGATGAGGCGTAGACATGCACGCCGGTGAATCTTACCCAGCTTCGGGGCTCTCCGAGGAGATAATACCCCTACTGCTGCTCTGCGGGGTCTCCGCATGATCACTATGGTGATATGTGTACAAAGTTGCTCCTCGAGCTGTGTTCTGGAGGTAGGAGAGGGCAAGGCTAGCTCTCTCCCTTCTATGCTGCTGGTCTGGTGGAAAAAGGATCGAACCCTTTGCATGGATGCTCCGGGGGGTTTATATAGGCCTACCCCCCGGGGGTACAATGGTAATCTAACTGGGAGCGGGTCCCAGCCGTCTGTCTCTTAGGCCGTCGTCTTCTCCGCCGACTCCTGGGGCCCGCCTCTGGTGGGCCCCGCCGACTGACTTGGCCACTGTAGGCGCGCCTCTGATGACGTTGGCTGAGTCGTGGGGGCGTGGCAACAGTGCCGCCGCCTGACGGGCGATCACTGTCGCCACTCCCCGTCTTATCTGGTTAATGGCGTGTGGGGCCCGTGGGAGGAACGGGCCGACTCTCGGAGGCCGACTCCCACGGGGTCCGTCTTCGGGTGCTCTCGCCGTCTTCGTCCCTCCCGCTGACTAGCGGGGCCCGCCGTCTCCAGGCCGTACATGCGGGCCAACGTGGGAATAGTGCCCCGTCGTCAGGACGGACGTCAGGGCCAGCATAGCGACAGTGCCGCGCCGGACGGAGCTCTCCTCCGGTACGGCGTACTGTAGCCATACCTGCCCCTGGTAATCAACGTAGGGGAGGGCCGTACTCCGGCCTTCCTCGGTTTCGTCCTTCTTCCCGAAGGCAAAGAGTGGTGAAGTCGTGGGCCGACTCCCCATAGTCGGCCTCCCTGGAGTCGCCGATCGGGAGTCACAGCCGTCTCTGGGACTCGGCCATGAGTGGGTATCGGCGATGCTGCGGCCGACTCCTAGAGTCGGCTGATCGTCTTGGGATTCTTTGAGGGGCATAGCCTGCCCCGATGTCTTGAAAGGTTCTGGGTCCCGGGTTAGCCTACCCGTGGCCCATTACTCCGACACAATGGCAGCATTAACAAGCCTCATGACCTGCTTTTGCGCGGGCGAGGACAGCTGGTTAGCCCGATGTAGCACCAGCGACCCAAGTACATCCAAAGTCAAGGACGGAAACGGGAAGCCGTAACGCAGCAAAAACAAGCGCTGGAATAAACAAGACAACCCGAAGAGCATGGTGGTAAACGCCGGATTCAGAAGCTCTCGGCCAGGTCAGCAAAAGCTGCCCTCCAAAGGCAACAAAGACGAACTGTCCAGCCTAAACAAGATTCTGGACAAACTATGTCAGATCCACATCACCCCCGACAAACCTGCAAATCATACCCATAGAGAATGTTGGGTCTTCAAGCAGTCCGACAAGATCAACGCCGAACACAAGGGGCAGGATACACCAAGCGAGGACGAGGACGAGCCTCGCAAGCAAAGCACTAGGGAACAGAAGAAATTCCCACCAGAAGTCAAAACAGTAAACGTGTTACACGTGATAAAGAAAAACAACGCGACACTCATAGAGACACGTGCCCCAGAGCCTATCACCGCGGAGTTCCGCCACTGGTCGTCCCAACCGATCACCTTCGACCATCGGGATTACTCGTAAAGTATCCGGCATGCAGGATGGGCTGCCTTGGTGTTAGACCCAATAATTGACGGATACCACTTCACACGAGTCCTGATGGACGGCGGCAGTAGTTTAAACCTGATATATCAGGACACAGTCCGCAAAATGGGGATAGACCCAACAAAAATCAGCCACATCAATACTACCTTCAAAGGAGTAACGCCAGGCCCAGAAGCCCGTTGCATGGGCTCCCTGCTATTAGAAGTTATATTCGGCTTTCCCGATAACTTCCGTAGCGAAAAGTTAACCTTCCACATTGCTCCGTTTCAAAGTGGCTATCAAGCACTACTCGGACGCGAAGCTTTCGCTTGCTTTAACGCAATACCGCATTACGCTTCTCTCATGCTTAAGATGCCCGGTCCACGTGGCATCATTACAGTAAATGGAAATATTGAGCGCTCCTTGCGCACGGAAGACTGTGCGGCTGCTTCGGCAGCCGCACACTAAAAGGCCTCATCATCTAGAACATCTGACAGGTTGTTAAGACCACGGACATGGTTAGACGAGTCCGGCGTAGCTATATAATTGACACAGGTTTGATGACTATACCCCTATAACAATACAAGGGGCTCAACGCGTGTAAACAAGTGACAATTAGGCTCAATTTTACTCATCTTGAACTACACTTGGTTTATTTAGTATAACCTACCTTTTGCACAACAACTTTTCAGCTAAGTTCCTCTCTTTTACAGATGACCATCGTGCTACACCCGTCTAGGATACGGCACAACGGAGACACAGGTGCAGACATGCAGCAGGGACCCATTCCAAGGATTCTCTTTAGATTAAGACCTTGCGTAAACCTTTTTTACTGTCTCTTGTTGATACACATCCCCCGGATTCTCAGTACAACTGAGATGGATGCTGACGTATTGGCATGTGGCCGCGTCAGAATATTGCACGTACCTGGACACCAGGGGCTTATTACAAAGGGCACTGCTTAGCCCGGTTTACATCATAAAGACCGAATACCTTAGGGAGTGTTCGGCGTCGCGAGTTTGGCCTTATATGCATCCGCTCCGAATCATGTCTTTGGTCAAATGTTGGGTTTGCCCGGCTCCTGTGTTTTGCTGCCTTACGTTCCACTCTATCGGCTAAGGCGGCACTAGGAGAACTACTGCGATTGTGCCCTGGTTTATCCGGACGAGCACCTTAGTAGAGAAAGCCGAAAATTGACTGTCATGATATAGCGTGAGACTGGTCAACCACTCGATGACCTAGCGGAATCTCCAGGATTCCTCCGCCTTAACGAAGGGCCGTTTCCCGGCCAGGCATGTACGCGCCCCGAATTCGGATGAGCGCGAAGCCACCAGGGGCTATATAGTAGCCCCACTGTCAAACTCCTCTGGCTAAGTGAAAGTGTTAAAGCATTATAGTCTGATTGCCTAGTTCGTCGCGCTATCACCTCCTTAATGGACCAAGACATTGGATCAAGTGTGAACATGTGTCTTCTACGAACACCCCCGCATCATATGCGTGGGGGCTGAAGCCGACGACTGCCATCTTTCAAGTTATATACATACATACATAAACGGCCGCACAGGAGGTATTATAATTCTTGTAGGCACAAGTATAAAATAGCCTTCATAATTCAGTAAAACATTGTTTTTCAATGGGAAGACAATATAACCAGCACCTAAAGCATTCTTTTCATGATCTACAAGCATAGAAAATTCATTGCTCTCCACATAAGCAAATTTCTTCTCATCAAAAGTAGTGGGAGCAAACTCAACAAAATAACTATCATGTGATTTAAAATTAAGATCAAGACGACAAGTTTCATGGTTATCATTATTCTTTAAAGCATACATGTCATCACAATAATCATCAAAGATAGGAGGCATGCTTTCATCATAGTAAATTTTCTCATCGAAGCTTGGGGGACAAAAAATATCATCTTCATCAAACATAGCTTCCCCAAGCTTGTGGCTTTGCATATCATTAGCATCATGGATATTCAAGGAATTCATACTAACAACATTGCAATCATGCTCATCATTCAATGATTTAGTGCCAAACAATCTAATGCATTCTTCTTCTAACACTTTGGCAAAATTTACGTTTCCATCGTACTCACGAAAGATATTAAATGGTGAAGCGTATGAGGTAGACTCAATTCCATTTTTTGTAGTTTTCTTTTATAAACTAAACTAGTGCTAAAACAAGAAACAAAAAGATTCGATTGCAAGATCTAAAGATATACCTTCAAGCACTAACCTCCCTGGCAACGGCACCAGAAAAGTGCTTGATGTCTACTACACAACCTTCTTGTGGACGTTGTTGGGCCTGCAAGTGCACAGGTTTGTAGGACAGTAGCAAATTTCCCTCAAGTGGATGACCTAAGGTTTATCAATCCGCAGGAGGCGTAGGATGAAGCTGGTCTCTCTCAAGCAACCCTACAACCAAATAACAAAGAGTCTCTTGTGTCCCCAACACACCCAATACAATGGTAAATTGTATAGGTGCACTAGTTCGGCGAAGAGATGGTGATACAAGTGCAATATGGATGGTAGATATTGGTTTTTGTAAACTTAAAATATAAAAACAGCAAGGTAACAAGTGGTAAAAGTGAGCGTAAACGGTATTGCAATGATAGGAAACAAGGCCTAGGGTACATACTTTCACTAGTGCAAGTCCTCTCAACAATAATAACATAGTTGGATCATATAACTATCCCTCAACATGCAACAAAGAGTCACTCCAAAGTCACTAATAGCGGAGAACAAACGAAAAGATTATGGTAGGGTACGAAACCACCTCAAAGTTATTCTTTCCAATCAATCCGTTGGGCTATTCCTATAAGTGTCACAAACAGCCCTAGAGTTCGTACTAGAATAACACCTTAAGATAAAAATCAACCAAAACCCTAATGTCACCTAGATACTCCAATGTCACCTCAAGTATCCGTGGGCATGATCTCAGATTCATCTATTCAACCAACACATAGAACCTCAAAGAGTGCCCAAAGTTTCTACCGGAGAATCACGACGAAAATGTGTGCTAACCCCTATGCATAGGTTCATGGGCGGAACCCGCAAGTTGGTCACCAAAACATACATCAAGTGGCACGTGATATCCCATTGTCACCACAGATACGCACGGCAAGACATACATCAAGTGTTCTCAAATCTGTAAAGACTCAATCCGATAAGATTACTTCAAAGGGAAAACTCAATCCATGACAAGAGAGAAGAGGGGGAGAAGAAACATAAGATCCAACTATAATAGCAAAGCTCGCGATACATCAAGATCGTGCCAAATCAAGAACACGAGAGAGAGAGGTCAAACACATAGCTACTGGTACATACCCTTAACCCCAAGGGTGAACTACTCCCTCCTCGTCACGGAGAGCGCCGGGATGATGAAGAAGGCCACCGGTGAGGGATCCCCCTCCGGCAGGGTGCCGGAATAGGGTCCCGATTAGGTTTTTGGTGGCTACAGAGGCTTGCGGCGGCGGAACTCCAGATCTAATCTCTCTTCTGGAAGTTTTACGATACGTAGGTATATATGGGTGAAAGGAGTACGTCGGTGGAGCTACGGGGGGCCCACGAGGCAGGGGGGCGCGCCCCACCCTCGTGGCCAACTCCCGTATCTTCTGACGTAGAGTCCAAGTTTATCTGGTGGGTTTCCTTCCAAAAATAACTTCTCTAGTTGATATCATTCCGTTTCGACTCCGTCTGATATTCCTTTTGTTCGAAACACTGAAATAGGCATAAAACAACAAATCTGGGCTGGGCCTCCGATTAATAGGTTAGTCCCAATAATAATATAAAAGTGGATAATAAAGCCCAATATTGCCTAAAACAATAGATAATATAGCATGGAACAATCAAAAATTATAGATACGTTGGAGACGTATCAACGAGCAAGGGCCATCCGCGCACCCTCTACGCACGCCGACCTCTTCATCATGTTGATATGCGGCATTGCACCAAGGAACTGCTGCAACAAACTAAAATAATTGTTTGGCTTTGGCCTTTCCGGCCACAGATGATCCACAACAGACCTCATGGCGAGTCCGGACAATCTATTCAGCTCGGCCCATTCGGCCAGCCGATCAGTCAATGGAAGCGAATGCTCTAGAACGTGAAATTGTGACCAGAACAGCTTTTCCACTTCGCGATCTTTTTGATCTCGGAAGTATTCGGCCGCATCGACAACGCTCGCCGCTAAATCCAGATATGCGTCCGCAGAACTCCACAGCCGGTCCAAAGGGGCATACTTAGGGTCTCCGAACTTCATCCGCAGCATAAAGGGCTTCCCAGCCGCAATATCCCCGGCTTGGCGTAGCTCCTCCTTCATCGCTCTCATTGCAAAGCGGGTGTCTTTGGCTGCCACCATGGCCTTCTCCAGGTCTGTCCTCTTCGCTCGATCTTCCTTTTCAAGAAGCTTGTAACGGTCAGCGGCATTCTTCAATTCCACAGCCATTCTGGCTACTTCCTCCTTGCTTTGGCAGTGAGCAGCCTGTTTGGCTTTCAGCTCCTCTATTGCCTTTAGGGTAGCCGCATCGCTTTTCCTGGCTTGTTCTTTGGCTCGGGCAAGTTCCACCTGAAGGTTCTCCACGGTCGCAACTCCATCTGCATTCAAAAAACATGTTATAGATACTGGCATCATGCTCCTCTTATCATGTGTAACTAGAGAAATTACATACCCTGCGCCTCGTCAAGCTGCTTGTTGACAAGTACGATGTCGGCGTCTGCCACATCAAGCGGCCGCTTTAGGTTGGCAAACTCATTAGTCCGGATGGCCACCGGACCCTCCGCCACCTGCATATCACGGCGACACGATTATTCCTTGAACTATGATCCTCTGTGCACCGTCGTCTTCGACGGCACCCAGAGTCTCAGGGGCTACTATCTACACAGGGCACATCTAAAAATGTGCGGTACTGTAAAAAATGTACATCATTTCACGTACCTCAAAACCTGTCAGAAGACTCATAACAGCTTCATGCAACCCGCTTTCGGCGGACGAAATTCTTTCAATCACCGCACCCATCAACGCGCGGTGCTCTTCTGAGATAGCCGATCGCTCTAGCAGATCCCTCAGTATGTCCGACCGCACACCAGGCGGAGCCGGACTCTTTCGATTGCTCTCTTCAAAAACCGCATACTGAGGACTTCGGGTGGCCATATGACTACCTTCTGGCCTTGCCGGATCAGGAGAAACCCTCCGCGACGACACCTCGGGGTCACCCGCCTCATGAGGCGGTATGGCAGGGGGAGGCGTTTCGCTCTCCATCATCTCTGGAAGAAGATCCCCCGAAGACGAGCTCTGCTGAGAAGGGCTAAGATCCGAACTGCAAGATAAATGCTTCGGTTATTTTCCTCAGGAGTAAGGCAAGGTTTTTTCATTATTAAGTACCCTTTTTACTTACAGCTCAGTGGAGGGCTGATCCCCTTGAGGCATAGTGCGGCCGGGGTATCCCCCGGTACAGGACCCTCTGGCGAAGATTTCTTCCCCCGTTTGGAGACCATCGTCTCCGGGTCCCTAGAGGCGGTCCTCTTTCTTCCCTAGGGAGAGGAAATTTTGGTTCCTCCTCCCAGGCTGACCTCCTTCGCGGAGGCGCTAGCCTCCTTGTTCCCCCCTTTATCTTCTCCTGAAGGCGCTTGATAACGCGTGATCTCCAGCATCCTGGTTAATACGGGGTCTGGTGAGGTCTCAGGGAGGGGGGCCGGACACCTGATCAACTTTGCCTTCACTATCCAATCCTAGTCAAAGAGCGGCTTTTTTTAGGGCAACATTGCGATAAATAAACAGACAGTGTGTTCGGATGCGGGGCTACTTACTTGGGTATCCGGGCGATTACAGCTCAGACATGCATCCTCCATGGTGTCCGGACACATTATTTGTGGTCCGAAGAACAACTTGTACATCTCCTCGGGCGTCATGCCGAGGAAGTGTTGAAGAGCTCGCGGTCCCTCCAGATTGAACTCCCACAGGCGGAGGGGATGACGTTTGCAGGGCAGGACCCGACGAATTAACATGACTTGCAACACCGTGACCAGACTGACATCTCTCTCAAGGAGATCTCGGATGCGGCTCTACAATGTGGGCACATCCTTTACTGGCCCCCAGTCCAGCCCCTTGCTGACCCATGACGTTAGTCGTGGCGGGGAACCCGAGCGAAAGACCGGTGGGGCCACCCACTTGGTACCCCTAGGAGCTGTGATATAAAACCACTCTTGTTGCCATAAACTGGACACCTCCTGGAAAGGGCCCTCGGGCCATGGAGCATCGGCGTTTTTGCTTATTACGACGCCTCCGCACTCTGCGTGTCACCCCTCGATCATCTTCGGCTCCACTTTGAAGGTCTTGATCCAGATTCGGAAGTGAGGGGTAATACGGAGGAAAGCTTCGCACACAACGATGAACGATGAGATGTGGAGGATGGACTCCGGAGCTAGATCATGGAAGTCCAGTCCATAATAGAACATAAGCCCCTTCACGAAGGGATCTAGCGCGAAGCCTAGCCCTCGGAGGAACTGAGATACGAACACGACGCTCTCACCGGGCTTGGGAGTCGGAATAACCTGCCCTTGAGTAGGCAGCCTATGCGGGATTTCGCCGGTCAGGTACACGGAGGAAGGCATCCATCGACCTTGAAGGTTGGATCCGGACATAATCAGAGGTCCGAAGCGCCTGAACCTGAGCTTTGGGTGTTGGAACTCGAGGCGGGAGGCGGATTCGATTAAGATCGAGAGGAAAAAGAATAGGCCTTGGTCTCTTTATAAAGAGGTTGAATACCAAGAGCCCTCCTCGTGACCGTTTGGGACTTACCTTCAATCGAGGGGTCATACCAACAGGCACGATTGGGTTACCCATGTTCGTGTTGATGAGAATCCCGTAACAAAAGGGACACGATCTCTGCTTCGACAAGACATGCCAAGGAAACCGCCTAGCGAAACGCGCTGAGATTGGTTATGAAAAACGATTCAAATAAAGACCTGGCCGTGGTGTGATGTCACGCTACGGCGTACGTCAGCAGATGGGATTTGTGAAAATATTATTCTCTCTACGGTTGTATGTGGAACTTGTTTTGCAGAGCCGGACATGTTCCTCGTGTTCAAAACCTTTTATGAAGTATTCAGGGGAGGAACCCGCCTTGCAATGCCGAAGACAAATCTGCGTGCCGGACTCATCGTCATTGAAGCCTGGTTCAGGGGCTACTGAGGGAGTCCTGGATTAGGGGGTATCCGGACAGGCAGACTATATCCTTTGGCCGGACTGTTGGACTATGAAGATACCAGATTGAACACTTCGTCCCGTGTCCGGATGGGACTCTCCTTGGCATGGAAGGCAAGCTTGGCAAAACGGATATGTAGATCTCCTTCCTTGTAACCGACTCTGTGTACCCCTATCCCCCTCCGGTGTCTATATAAACCGGAGGGTTTAGTCCGTAGGACAGAAGAACAAATATCATACCATAGGCTAGCTTCTAGGGTTTAGCATCTTCGATATCGTGGTAGATCAACTCTTGTAATACCCATATCATCAAGATCAATCAAGCAGGAGTAGGGTTTTACCTCCATCGAGAGGGCCCAAACCTGTGTAAAAACATCGTGTCCCCTGTCTCCTGTTACCATCCGCCTAGACGCACAGTTCGGGACCCCCTACCCGAGATCCGCCGGTTTTGACACCGACAGTGATCTTCACCTTTCCTTTTTTCATTTTATCCTTTGGCAAGCACAATATGTTGGAAAGATCCTGATATATGTACCTAATTGGATGTAGGGGAGCATGAGTTATTATTGTTGACATTTCCCTTGAGGTAAAAGGTTGTTGGGCGAAACTATAAGCCCCTATCTTTCTCTGTGTCCGATTAAAACTCCGTAACCACAAGTATTGCGTGAGTGTTAGAAATTATGAAGGACTAGATGATAGTTGAGTATGTGGACTTGCTTTTAAGCTCTGACATAGACTCTTTCTGATGTTATGATAAATTGCAATTGCTTCAATGACTGAGATTATAGTTTGTTGGTTCTCAATAAAGTTTCTGATTCATACTTTTGCATTGTGAATAGATCATCACTTGAACATAAGTAATCATATGACAATATCCATATATGTTGCTGTTATGAGAATAATCATGATGCTTCCATGTCCGTATTTTATTTTTATCGACACCTCTACCTCTAAACATGGGGACATATTTATCGTTATCGGCTTCCGCTTGAGGACAAGCGAGGTCTAAGCTTGGGGGAGTTGATACGTCCATTTTGCATCATGCTTTTATATCGATATTTATTGCATTATGGGCTGTTATTACACATTATGTCACAATGCTTATGGCTATTCTCTCTTATTTTACAAGGTTTACATAAGGAGGGAGAATGCCGACAGCTGGAATTCTGGGCTCGAAAAGGAGCAAATATTAGAGACCTATTCTGCGCAACTCCAAAAGTCCTGAAACTCCACGGAAGTGATTTTCAGAATATATAAAAAATATCCAGCGGAAGAAGTTCACCAAAGGGGGACCCACCTGTCCACGAGGGTGGGGGCGCGCCCTACCCCCTAGGCGCGCCCCCTACCTCGTGGGCCCCCTGATGGCCCTCCGATGCCCATCTTCTTCTATATGAGGTCTTTCGTCGAGGAAAAATTGATAAGCAACCTTTCGGGACGAGACTCCGCCGCCACGAGGCGGAACCTTGGCGGAATCAATCTAGGGCTCCAGCAGAGCTGTTCTGCCGGGGACACTTCCCTTCGGGAGGGGAAATCATCGCCATCGTCATCACCAACGCTCCTCTCATCGGGAGAGGGCAATCTCCATCAACATCTTCACCAGCACCATCTCCTCTCAAAATCCTAGTTCATCTCTTGTATCCAATTCTTGTCTCCAAGTCCAGGATTGGTACTAGTAGGTTGCTAGTAGTGTTGATTACTCCTTGTAGTTGATGCTAGTTGGTTTATTTGGTGGAAGATCATATGTTCAGATCCTTTATGCATATTATTACCCCTCTGATTATGAACATGAATATGCTTTGTGAGTAGTTACGTTTGTTCCTGAGGACACGGGAGAAGTCTTGCTATTAGTAGTCATGAGAATTTGGTATTCGTTCGATATTTTGATGAGATGTATGTTGTCTAGCCTCTAGTGGTGTTATGTGAACGTCGACTACATAACACTTCACCATTATTTGGGCCTAGAGGAAGGCATTGGGAAGTAATAAGTAGATGATGGGTTGCTAGAGTGACAGAAGCTTAAACCCTAGTTTATGTGTTGCTTCCTAAGGGGTTGATTTGGATCCACATGTTTCATGCTATGGTTACGTTTACCTTAATACTTTTGTTGTAGTTGCGGATGCTTGCAATAGAGGTTAATCATAAGTGTGATGCTTGTTCAAGTAAGAACAACACCCAAGCACCGGTCCACCCACATACGAAATTATCAAAGTACCGAACGCGAATCATATGAACGTGATGAAAACTAGCTTGACGATATTCCCATGTGTCCTCAGGAGCGCTTTTCCTTATATAAGAGTTTGTCCAGGCTTGTCCTTTGCTACAAAAAGGATTGGGCCATCTTGCTGCACTTTATTTACTTTTGTTACTTGTTATTCGTTACAAATTATCTTATCACAAAACTATCTGTTACCACTTATTTCAGTATTTGTAGAGAATACCTTGCTGAAAACCGCTTATCATTTCCTTCTGCTCCTCGTTGGGCTCGACACTCTTACTTATCGAAAGGACTATGATAGATCCCCTATACTTATGGGTCATCAGCCAGCTCCTGCTCCAATTACCGAGCCTATTCCTAAACCAACTCTGAAGAACAGAGGCGTTCTATTTCTCAGTCCTAAAGATATGCAAGAGGCAAAGAAATCTATGAAAGAAAAATTTATTAAAGCTGAAGATGTTAAGAATTTACCTCCTATTGAAGAAGTACATGGTCTTAATCTACCGCCTGTTGAAGAAACTTATGATCTTAATCCATTACCTATTGAAGAACCTCCAGGTCTTGATAACCCGACAGAGGTAGTAAAGGTAAATTCTCTCTATAGATTTGATGAACGTGATATTCCTCACTATAAGTCTGCTAGACAATGCTTAGAAGAGTTTGATAATTTTATTGTCAAACAAGAAAATTTCAATGCTTATTTTAGCAGACAATTAGAACAAAATACTTATATGATTGAACACTTGAGTGATTATATTTCTAATATTAGAGGTGAACTTAAACTTGTTAGCAAACATGCTTCTGTGGTTACCACTCAAGTAGAACAAGTACTTAAAGGTCAAAATGATTTTCTCAATGAAATGAATAGTAAGAAAAATGATTATGCTGTTAGAGTGGCTACTAGAACTGGTAGAATGACTCAGGAACCTTTGTATCCTAAAGGCCACCCTAAGAGAATTGAGCAAGATTCTCAGAGAAATAATATTGATGCACCTAGTTCTTCTAAAAGAAAGAAAAAGAAAAATGATAGGACTTTGCAAACTTCTAGTGAACCTATTGTTGAACCACCTGATAATCCAAATGATATCTCTATGTCTGATGCTAAAACACAATCTGATAATGAACATGAACCTAATGAAAATGTCAATGATGATGTTCATGATGATGCTCAACCTAGTAATGATAATGATGTAGAAATTGAACCTGCTGTTGATCTTGATAGCCCACAATCAAAGAATCAACGTTATGATAAGAGAGACTTTGTTGCTAGGAAACATGGTAAAGAAAGAGAACCTTGGGTTCAGAAACCCATGCCTTTTCCTCCCAAACCATCCAAAAAAAGATGATGAGGATTTTGAGCGCTTTGCTGAAATGATTAGACCTATCTTTTTGCATATGCGATTAACTGATATGCTCAAAATGAATCCTTATGCTAAATATATGAAAGATATTGTTACAAATAAAAGAAAGATACCATAAGCTAAAATTTCCACCATGCTTGCTAATTATACTTTTAAGGGTGGAATACCAAAGAAACTTGGAGATCCAGGAGTACCTACTATACCATGCTCCATTAAAAGAAACTATGTTAAAACTGCTTTATGTGATCTTGGAGCCGGTGTTAGTGTTATGCCTCTCTCTTTATATCGTAGAATTGATTTGAATAAGTTGACACCTACTGAAATATCTTTGCAAATGGCTGATAAATCAACTGCTATACCTGTTGGTATTTGTGAGGATGTGCCTGTTGTGGTTGCAAACGTTAGTATTTTAACGGACTTTGTTATTCTTGATATTCCCGAGGACGATAATATGTCTATTATTCTTGGAAGACCTTTTCTGAATACTGCAGGTGCTATTATTGATTGCAACTGTCGGTGTACTAGAGTAGGGGTACCCTAGTATCCCGAACTTGTGCACGGGCAGTCGCAGCCTCCCGCGGCAAGGCTTGCCAGGTGACCGCCGAGGACCTCCGTGGTTCCTTTGGAGCCATTCAAGAACAAAGTATTCAAGCCAAGGAGACAAAGCCCCGGCAAGAGGAGCTTGCCGGGAAGGCCACTCAAGGCACAAGACCCCGGCAAGAGGAGCTTGCCGGGAAGGCCAACCCAGGCATTTCAAGGAACTTGCCGTGACGCGCCACGCGTCCTGGCAAGGCCCGGCGAGCGACAAGCTTCTGGACTCGACAAGACAACGACCGCGCCAAGGCGTTTGCCGCGGCAAGCGACCACTCTGTACCTGCTCTCCAGCACACCCACCAACGTGTCGCTCTGGGACCCTTCCAGGCGTACGTGGCGTCAGACTGTGCAGCCAGGGGTACACTGTGGCAAGTGGCGCTGACAAGAACGCCATCGTGGCGAGCAGTGGCGTCCCTGGCGGTCGCTTTTCTGCACTGTTTGGGCGACGTAGATAGACATTTAATGCCCTTGTCCCCTGCCGTCATGGTTAGGTATGATACAATGTGCAAGTAGCTGTACCAACTGCAGCAACTTTACATTTTTACCCTTGCCTACGTTGCCACCTGTCGGTGACCCCTTGAGCATATAAAAGGAGGCCCATGCGCAACGTAGAAGGGGGAGGAACAGAAGAACGCTCGGTCTCGTTAGCTGCTGGTGGGTACTGTAGCACCCAGCGCTCCTGAGCAAGAACACAATACAATCCACAAAGCAGCAGTAGGGTTTTACGCATCCGTGCGGCCCGAAGCTGGGTAAACTGCTCGTGTGCCTTGCCTCGATCTGCTCTTCGCGCGACCTCCGCCCCCCGCCGAACCGAAAAGGGGCTCCATCCCCATAGGTGCTCGTGGAGCCAGTTTCCCCGACATCTTTGGCGCGCCAGGTAGGGGGGCGTCGAGGTTGTGTGAACCTGATCCGGCGTTCACACAAGCTAGATCTTCATCGACTTCACTGACATGCCGCCGAAGAAGAAGGCTTCGGAGGCGGCGGATCCGCCCGCGACAGACCCACCACCGCCGAAGCAAACGGCTGGTGGGTAAGACGCCGGCGGAAGAACGGGCGTCGACGAGGGAGCCGACGGTGCCGCCAGGTCCAAGGACAAGACTGCGCTGCCCGTCGGCGGCGTAGCCGGCTCCCACGATGATAGGGCGTCCGTAGATGTACCGCGCCCATCCCAGGAGGTGCGGGACCGGCAGCGTCATGGTACTCACGGTACCATATGCTTGCCGGACCCAAATCGAGCTGGCGGATCTCGGAATGCTCAAGGCCAACATGCTGGCATGAGCGAGGCACGGTCGCCTGGACGGAATATTGCTCCCTCTAACGCAGTTAGAAGTCCGAGCATATCCTGCTCCTCGCACCGTTCGCCACCGCTACCCGCCACTCCAGCAGAAGCTTTTGCGCGAGCTCAATTGCTCCTAGACTTCCCTCCAACGCCGGACAAGATCGATGACTGGAGGGCCACCATTCAGAGCCTCATCGGCTTCGCCAACGGCGACACTCCACGGCAGCCGACCACATCGCAGCCGCGGCAAGTCAGCCAGGTGCGAGCCGATGGCGACAAGACCGGTGGGGGTGCAACCACCATGCACTCTCCACCCCGAAGGCCAAGATCGCCGACTCGCCGGGTCCACCACGACAGCGACTCCACTGCGTCATCAGATCCGCCAACTCGCCGCGATCAGCGCCAAGTTCTTCACGAACGACAGCAAGAAGACACTCGTACTCGCATCGAGCGCCGAAGGGAAGCGCGGCGTCAATCAGACCGGCGCGCTGGGCCCACTGTCGACATGCACGCGCTAGGGGAACTAGGCGACCTGCCGTACGCGGTAGGTTGCTCTGCGTTTACTCGTGAGCTGCGGCAAGTCCAGTGGCCCAGTACGAAGAACTTCAAGCCAGACGTACCAGAGAAGTACGACGACAAGTTGCATCCGTCGGAGTTCCTCAACATCTACACCATCGCGATGCAAGCTTCCGGGGGGCGAGACGACAAGATCCTTGCCAACTACTTCCCGCTGGTGCTCAAGCCCAACGTCAGGTCCTGGCTCATGCTCTTGCCGGACAACTCCATATCTTCCTGGGCGGACCTGTGCCATCAGTTTGTCAGCGCCTTTACGGGTGGCCACAAACCCCATGGCCAGGAAAGTGACCTTCATCTGCTCGCCCAGAAGGAAGGAGAGCCCTTGCGCAAGTACATCCAGAGATTCAGCCAAGTGCAACACAACATCCCAGATGTCCACCCTGCCGCAGTCATCAGCGTGTTCCATCAGAACGTGTGTAACCGCAGGATGCGGAAGGAGATGGCGATGTGCAAGATCAGAGACGTCAGTGAGCTGTACGCCCTGGCCGACAAGTGTGCACGTGCTGAGGAAGGGAGGAGACTCCCCGGAGAGAACACAAGGGCAGAAGGATCTGGCAGCGAAGATGCTGCCCCGGCAAAGAAGAACTGGCGGCGGAACAACAGGAAGCAGAAAGGCAAAGAGGTGCTAGCTGTTGAGCAGTCCTGCAACGAAGGTGGCGCCAAGACAGCCAAGACTGGTAGCTCCGGCAAGGAGGTTGCCGCATGCGCCAACTGTCAGGCTGTGGCTGCCGCCGACAAGCAGGACGGCACCAACAAACAGTACTGCAAGATCCACCGCACCAAGGGCCATGACCTCCAGAGCTGCAAGAAGGTCGAGCAGCTCGTCGAGCTGCAAAGGGCCGAGTACGAGCGATGCGACAAGGAGAAGGCCCAAGGAGGTGATGGAGGATCTGGCACGAAGCGTCCCGCCCGGGGAGGACGCCGCGGCAAAGCCAAGCAGCGGCAAGGAGACAGACCTCCCCGCGGCCGCGACAAGGATGAAGATGACGACGACGACGAAGACATGAATAATGACGAGACCAGTGAGTAGGAGTTTCAGAAAGCCACAGAGGTCTTGTGTATAGACGGTGGTGCTTCTCTGCATACTTCCCACCGCCAACTCAAGCAGTGGGTGCGGGAAGTTAATGCGGCAGAACCACCCGTCGAATCACGCAAGATTCTGAAATGGTCCAGCACGCCTATCGTCTTTGATATTGAGGACCACCCTGATCGCACAACTGCAGTCGGGTGCTTGCCAATGTTGGTTTCACCAACTATCCGCAACCTCAAGGTCACCAAGATGCTAGTTGACGGCGGGGCCGGCTTGAACCTGATTTCCTCCGCTGTGCTCCAGAAACTCCAGGTCCCTGACAGCGAGCTCGAAGAGACCGGCACATTCCAAGGAATCAACCCGGGAAGGAGCAAGCCAAAGGGGAAGATCGCGCTGCCGGTGACATTTGGCAGCGAGTTGAACTTCAGGACTGAGAGGATCACTTTTGACGTTGCCGATTTTCCATTACCTTACAATGGAATTCTCGGCCGTCCAGCGCTCGCCAAGTTCATGGCGGCCTCTCACTATGCGTACAACATGCTCAAGATGCCAGGCCTGATAAGTGTCATCTCTGTCCCTGGCAACAAGAAAGATGCTCTTATCTGTGCCGACAAGATCTACCGGGAAGCAGCAGCCGCAACAGATCGCGAGACACTTGCCGCTGAAGCTCCCGGGGGGAAGAAGAAGACCAAGTCCGGCAAGAGTTCTGATGCCCACTCCGGCAAGCGCACCTCTTCGGAGTGCTGCGCTACCGTCGAGGACGCACCATCGAGCTCCACCGGCAAGTGTAAGAAGACGATGGCAGCTCCGCCAGCGACCAAGAGGGTGTCCACCAAGGAGGACGGCACTGGTGGTACCTTCACCATCAGCGCCACTCTCGACCCTAAATAGGAAAGCGCGCTCATTGCTTTCCTGCAGGCGAACGTCGATGTGTTTGCATGGCAACCATCTGACATCCCCGGTGTTCCCAGGAAAGTAATTGAGCACCACCTTGCCGTCTGTCCTCATGCGCGGCCCGTCAAGCAAAAAGTCAGGAAGCAAGCAGTGGAGCGCCAAGAGTTCATCGCAGAAGAGATCAAGAAGTTGGAAGCAGCGGGCCTTGTCAGAGGAGTGCTCCATCCTACATGGTTGGCCAATCCTGTAGTCGTACGCAAGGCAAACGGGAAATGGAGGCTTTGCATCAACTTTACTGATGTTAACAAAGCTTGTCCCAAAGATCCATTTCCCTTGCCGCGCATCGACCAGATTGTTGACTCCACGGCCGGGTGTGACCTGCTTTCATTTCTTGATGCATACTCAGGATACCATCAGATCTTCATGGCAGAAGAGGATGAGGAGAAAACCGCATTCATCACTCCATGTGGCACGTATTGTTTCATACGGATGCCTTTTGGTTTGAAGAATGCTGGTTCAACATTTGCAAGGGTAGTACATACCGCTTTTGAGCCACAAATTCACAGAAATGTGGAAGCCTACATGGATGATATAGTGGTCAAGAGCAAGGACAAGTCAACTCTGATTCAAGATTTAGAAGAGACTTTTGCAAATCTGCGCAAGATCAGCCTCAAGCTCAACCCCGAGAAGTGCGTGTTTGGAGTCCCTTCCGGCAAGCTTCTCGGGTTCTTCGTGTCTCAGCGGGGAATTGAAGCCAATCCCGACAAGATCAAGGCCATTGAGCAGATTGAAGCACCGAAGCGCGTCAAGGATGTACGAAAACTTGACGGTTGCGTGGCAGCTCTCAGCAGGTTTATCTCCAAGTCTGCTGAGCGCGCCCTGCCGTTTTTCAAAATATTGAAAAAGGCAGGTCCAATGAAATGGACTCCGGAAGAGGAGGCTGCGCTGCAGGACTTGAAGAGATACCTGTCCTCCACTCCAATACTTGTCGCACCTAAGCCACAAGAGAAGTTGCTGTTGTATCTGGCGGCAACCAATCAAGTGGTTAGTGCTGCGTTAGTAGCGGAGAGGGAGGCAGATGATGAGCCGGCAACAGCGGCAAGCGCATCCAGCGACAAGCAGGGGGCTTCCCCGACAAGCTCTGGTCCCGACAAAGATGGATCAGCGCAGGTGTGCGAGGAGATACAGAAGAAGAGAATGGTGCAGAGCCCAGTGTACTTTGTTAGCTCCCTTCTGCAGGGGGCTAGGTCAAGGTACTCTGGTGTGCAGAAATTGCTTTTCGGCCTTCTCATGGCCTCGAGAAAGCTGCGCCATTAATTCCAAGCACATGAGATCACAGTTGTCACTCGCTTTCCGCTGAAAAGGATACTGCAGAATCCGGAAGCAACATGCAGGATTGTTGAGTGGGCACTGGAACTGTCAAGCTTTGGCCTCAAGTTTGAGAGCACTTCAACTATCCAAAGCAGAGCATTGGCAGAATTCATAGCAGAGTGGACGCCAACACCAGATGAAGAAATTCCAGAGATGAGCATCCCCGTCAAGGAGGCAAGCAAAGAGTGGCTGATGTACTTTGATGGTGCCTTCTCGCTGCAAGGCGCCGGTGCTGGCGTGCTGCTTGTCGCACCCACCGGAGAGCACCTCAAGTACGTGGTCCAGATGCACTTTCCCAAGGAGCAAGCAACAAACAATACTGCAGAGTATGAAGGTTTGCTTGCCGGTCTCAGGATCGCGGCAGACCTTGGGATCAAGAAGCTCATTGTCAGGGGTGACTCGCAGCTTGTCGTCCGCCAAGTGAACAAGAATTATCAGAGTCCGTTGATGGAAGCTTACGTTGATGAAGTGAGAAAGCTAGAAGAACACTTTGTCGGCCTGCAGATGGAGCACGTTCCAAGAGCTCAGAACGACATCGCCGATGGCCTGTCAAAGTGCGCCGCACTTAAGTTATCTATGGAACCAGGGATCTTTGTGCTCAAGCTGACTCAGCCGTCTGTTACGCCATCAACTAGACAGAGCAAGAAGAGGAAGTTGATTTTTGGTGACTATTTTCCGGCAGAACTTCCCGAAGCCGCCGCCAAGAAGGTCCCCAGGATCAATGCCAAGAGTGCTGAGGAGCAGTCTGCTCCGACAAGCCCCAGGGTTTGTTTCGTTGAAGCAGACGCTCCCAACAAGTTTTGCTCCGGCAAGCTTGCCGGGGAACGTCAAGCTCCGGCTGAACCGCAGGTTCTTGCCGTAGAAGCGGATGTTCCCGTAGCAGCAGATATGCCTTTAGTCCTTGTTGTCGAGCCGCAGGCTCCAGCATGGGCGCAGTAGATTGTCCGTTTCCTTCAGACAGGAGAACTTCCCGAAGCAAGAAGAAGCGGAAAGAGTAGCCCGACAGTCAAGTATGTACCAGTTTGTCGACATCACACTGTACAGAAGAAGACTCAACGGTGTGAAATTGAAGTGTATTCACCGGGAAGATGGACAGAAGCTGTTGGCAGAGATACATGGAGGCATATGTGGTCACCACATTGGCGCAAGAGCACTTGCCGGCAAAGCTTTCCGGCAAGGTTTCTTTTGGCCAACAGCCCTCCAGGATGCAACTGCACAAGTAACCAAGTGTGAAGAGTGCCAGTTCCATTCCAAGCAGATACACCAGCCAGCTCAAGCTCTCCAGACGATCCCTTTATCCTGGCCATTTTCGGTCTGGGGGCTCGACATCCTCGGCCCCTTCCCCCGAGCTGTCGGGGGCTTTGAGTACTTGTACGTTGCAATCGACAAGTTCACAAAGTGGCCGGAAGTGGAAGCAGTGAGGAAGGTGACAGCACAGTCAGCAGTCAAGTTCTTCAAGTCAATTGTTTGCCGCTTCGGGATCCCTAACAGGATCATCACCGACAACGGTACGCAATTCACGAGCCGCACCTTCATGCAGTACGTCCAAGATCTTGGCGCCAAGGTCCGTTTCGCTTCTGTTGCTCACCCGAGAAGCAACGGTCAAGCGGAGAGGGCAAATGCTGAAGTGCTGCGTGGACTCAAGACTAGGACTTTCGACAGGTTGCACAAGTGCGGAAGAAACTGGATCAAGGAGCTGCCGGTGGTTCTTTGGTCGATCAGGACGACGCCAAATCGAGCCACTGGCCAGACACCTTTCGCTCTAGTCTATGGAGCAGAGGCAGTTCTACCCACGGAACTCGTATACGGGTCACCTCGAGTGCTCGCTTATGATGAGCTTGAGCAAGAGCAGCTGCGAGAAGATGACGCGCTGCTCCTTGAGGAAGATCGTCTTCAGGCTGCTGTGCGAGCTGCTCGCTACCAGCAAGCTTTGCGCGGCTACCATAGCCGCAAAGTTAACGCCAGAAGTCTCGAGGAAGGCGACCTTGTTCTTCGGCGCGTTCAGTCCGCCAAGAATTCAAACAAGTTGACGCCAAAGTGGGAAGGCCCTTACCGGGTGAAACGAGTCACTAGGCCTGGCGCTGTCCGCCTCGAGACCGAAGATGGCATTCCGGTGAGCAACTCCTGGAATATTGAGCATCTTCGTAAGTTTTACCCGTAAGGCGCGGTTGTCGGACCCTGTTCCGGCAACCACCTTTTGTACAAGTCTTGCCGCAGTTGCATGTAATCCTTTGTACAAAGCCAGGCGCAGACCCTGTGCATAAAGAAGGCTCATGTGCTCCGCACATCCTGTCAATTTCATGCTTTTTATTCTTTTTTTTGCATGAGTTATCTGACACTTTGTGCAGCACCCAACCCCGGTAAGCAATAATGAGCCATAAGGCTCCATATCTTTATTTTCTCTTCTTTCTTTTCTCAAGGAAAGGAAAGTTCCCCTCGCCCACAAGTTTGCCGGGGGGAAGGAGGAGATAAGGGTGAGGACCAAGCGTCGTTCAAGCAAGTTACGCCTTGCCGGAAAGCGAACAACATAAAAGCTAAGTTGCCAAAGTTTGAGCAATCAGATTTTTAAAATTTTAAGTTATCTTCCTTGAACGACCATGCTTTGTATGGAAAACCTGTGCGCGAAGGAACCAGCTCGTGGCTAGTTGCGCCCTTACTTTGTTTCGAGTTTGCTCAACAACTTAAGTGTGCTGCAACAAGAGTTGCGCCCTTACTTTGTTTCGAGTCCGCTCAACAACTTAAGTGAGCTGCGACTAGTTGCGACAAGGTTTCTTGACGGTAACGGCACCGCCAGCAGGCTGCTGACGTCCCGCACTCAGCGCTCGCGGCAAAGGTGCCTGCGCCGGCAAGTTCCCTAAAAGCGTAGGGAAAAAGCATACAAAGGAATGAGTCAAGTAAAGGAAATAACGTTGCAATCATGACCCAAAATAAAGTTATATATTACAAGATAGCTTGTCGCGGCTCTAATAGATTGTTTTTCATAACACGACCAGCAGCGACGAGAAAAGAAGAAAATAGGCGGTCTAGTCCACGCGGTCACCCTCAACCCTCTTGATCCCGCTCACCCTGTCCACAATGGGTGCGACGAGGGCCTCGAGCTCCTCCAGATCAGCTTCCGGCGGCAGGGACCTGAGGACGTTGGTGAGGCGGAGGCCCGGGTTGCGGAAGGCCACCTTCATCAGCACCTTTTGGAGAGCTCCCACTCAGATCTCGCACGACTCGTCGGCCAGCTGCTTTGGGATCCTCTCTCGGAGTTGCTGGAGGGTCGTCGCCACGCCTTTGAAGAACAAGGTGAGCTTGGCGCTAGATGGGAGGCTCTCGTCAGAGGGATACCGGAGACCCTCCACCCCCAGCAGCGCCAACTCCTTGTCGATATCTGCGGCAGCATTCACAAGGCCCTCCGTCCACTGCTCCACAGTCTCTCTGAAGGTCTTCGGGGTGGTAGCAATGCTCTCCAGCAACGCCTTGTCGGCCTTGATCTCCTTCTTCAAGGCCGCCTCTTGCTCCCTGGCGCCGTCCAACGTCTTGGTCAAAGCATCCAGTTTCAGCTCAAGATCGGCGTTGGAGTCCTTGGCGGCACTGAGCTCCTTGACCTTCTCGGCGAGACGACCCTGCAGCTCACCAAAGGTGTAGGCGTCCTTCTCGCGCTCCTCCTTGAGAGCGGCAAGCTCTTCACCGCTCGCCTTGAGATCGGTCTCCAGCTGTGCCACCTTCGTCTCCAGCTCCTTCTTGGCGGCCTCGGCAGCTGCAGCAGCATCCTTCGCTTCCTTGAGAGCCCCGCCAAACGTTTGCTCGCGCGCAGCAAGCTCCTCCTCGTGGCTGTCAAGGTCGACCTTCCGCTGCACCAACTCGCCCTCCTGCGCAGATAGCTTCTCAGCGGCAAGCCGCTGTTGCTCTTCAGTTTCTGCCTTCTCGAGGAGGAAGGCCTTTTGCGCCTCGACGAGCTGCGCCCGCTCCTCCGCCAGCGACCGGAGAGTTGCTTGGTTGAGGCCTCGGAGCTCCTCCGCGCGCTTCTCCATATCCGCTCCTGCCTTCGCGACGAGCGCCTCGCGGGACTCCAGCTTGGCTTGCCGAGCGCGGTAGAGCGACACCAGCTTCCGGAGCAGCCGCTCCTCCTCGGACTCGCTGCTGCTACTGCTCGGCGCATCAACTAGCGTCAGCCCGGCGGAGGCGAGCACCTCTCCATCCAAGATCTCTCCTTCAACCGGCGCCCTGGAGCTCGGCTCCCAGGGGAGCTTGATGAAGACACCATCGCCGGCCTTCAAGTAGGCGCCGGGCTGGGGTTCTTCGGAGCCTGACGCTGTGGCAGAGGCGGGGGGATCGGCGGTCGGTGCAGCGCCTGTCGCTCCTGCGGCACCAGGGTCGTTAGTGCGATCATCAGACCCCTCGTCAGATGCTGCGGCGGCAGCCTTGGCGGCCTCTTCACCGGTGGGATCATTGTGTCGGCCGTCTCTTCGGTGGCAGCGGCGTCATCAACAGTGACCTCGGTATCCATCGGATCCGCACCAGATGGATCTGACGGCCGGAAAAGGAAGAAAAGGTCAAGCAAAAAGAAGATCAAACAAGGAAGAACCCAAGGGAAGTTTCAAAAGCAAGGGGATTACCTGCACCGGGCTCTGCGGTTGTGGTCTCCGCTGCTGGAGGGTCGCTGGCACCGTCCCTTGCCGGAGACTGATCCCTTGCCGGAGAGCTCCCCCTTGCCGGAGAGCTCTCCCTTGTCGGAGGATCCTCCCTTGCCGGAGATCTCTCCCTTGGCGGCGTAGTCGAAGCAGGTGGCGTGTTAGGGGCGGTCTCCGGACGTTCCTGGTAGGGCTGCTTTGCTCCTACACAAATCAACAATCAGATATCAGCAAACAGAGCATATCCATGCGCGCCTAACAGCGGGAAGTAAACCATATACTTACGCTGGGGGCTGCTATGAAGATCAGTAGGCGGGCCCGGCAAGGTCGTCTCAGGCGCACCCCCCGCTGTCGTGGTGGGATCGTCTTCGATGATGATCAGCGGGACCTTGGCTCTCTTTGCCGCTCTCTGGGCCAGAGTCCTAAAAAGTAATGAGTTCAGAGTAAAGCAAATGAGACACAAGACAAAGCAGCAAGAATTGAACAAGTACAAGTACAACAAGGATCTTACTCGTCTCCTTCTTCCTCGTCGGAGCTGAGCGCGGAGAAGTCAAAGCTTGGCTCGCCTCCGGCGCGAGGGCGCGGAGGAGTAGGTTCCCTTGGCCGCTTGGCAGGAGGAGAAGCGGCAGTCCGGGAAGACCCCGCTCTAGTTGCCGCGACAGCGTGAGGTGCTCCCGTGGCAGCAGAACTTGCCGCGGTGGAGCGCGTCACGCGGCGTTGCGGCTGTTGACCCGTCTGCCGCTCCGCTACGTCTCCAGCCTTGCGGAGACGCCTTCTTGGTGGAAGCGGGGGCTCTGCTTGTGGCAACCTGCTCAAAGGTGCGGAGGAAGAGGCGTCGATCCCCAACGAGCCACCCGTGCCTTCGGCGGGCTCGCCCAACTCGACGTCATGCCCGACAGGCCCCTCTTCGCCAACAAGCCCTTCTTCCCCGGCAAGGCTTGCCGCCTCTGCTGCCTCTGCCTCCTCCACGGTGAACCCAAATTCGCCCGCGGCTACGGCTGCTGCCGCCTCTTCCAGCCTAAGTGGCAATGCGCTCCATCTCCTCATCAGTGGTGTCGCGAATGAGGCCCTTCTGCTCGTCGGGGCGGATCGGCACTTTGACCAAGCTATCAAAGAACGCCTGCACGACGTCGTCTGCCGGCTCTTGCCACGTTGGGTCAATTCCGTGCGAGTCGCACAGCGGCATCATTGCACGGATGCGGCTGAGCGAGGAGTTGTTGCACAACGGAACGACCCCCTGCGGCAGCCTGAACCATTCGGGATGCTCAGGGTCATGCTTGAACAGCTCCTTGAGCATCGCGTCAAGTTCCAGGACAGTAAAGTTGAAGTTGAGGCCCGGACGCAGCCTCATGATGTCCGCCGCGTTCCTGAACTCCCAAGAAGGTCTCCTCCTCTCCTGCAGGGGGGCGATGCGGCGGCGAAGGAAGTCTGCGCCGACAGCGCCTACAGTGAGCCCGGCAAGCCTGAGGCGGTGGATCCGGGCGGTGGCGATCTTCAGCCTATCGTCGTCTGGGGCCACGTTGCTCCAATCGCTGCCGCGCACCACTGCAGTTTGGCGCAGGGCAGTAAACGGCTGCGGGTTCTCCTCAACAATCCAGCACCAGTCCGCTCTCCACTCCTCCCACTTGCTGCAGAACTCTCCCTCCAGATAAGCGTCCTTCTTGCCGGCCTTCGAGATCCAGGCGATTCCACCGGAGAGGGTCTCTCCTTTCTCAACTCGGGGCGTAAAGAAGTGATGGAAAAGGGCTACATTGGGATAGACTCCGACAAAGTTTTCGCAGAGATGTGCGAAAACTGCCATGGTCAGGACAACATTGGGGGTGAAGTCAAGGAGGCGGAGCCCGTAGGTGTTCATGATGTCACAGAAAAATTCAGAGAAAGGCGGGCAGAGCCCGCAGTAGAAGAACAACGCGAAGAAGGGGTATCCATTTGGAGCCAGTCTCGAAGCAGCGGCTGGGAATACCTTTGTGTGCGGATGCGCTCGCGTCTCCGTCGACCAGAAGAGGTAATAGAACTCCCTCAGCTCCTCCGCGGCGAGCTTGGGGGGGGGAGATCGCCCGCTCCTTTCGCAGCGCCTCGAGCCGCTGCGCTTCGGCCGACTTTGCGGCCTTCCCCTTCCCCTTGTCGCCTTTCGGGGCCATGGCGGAAGTGGCGAGGGAAGTCGACGGCGTCGGTGGCGCTGGTGGCGATGGGGGCGGAGCGCTGCTCTCCTTAGGCTTTGGGAAGAAGGGGAGTGGCGGAGCTTCTCGAGGAAGGAATAGCAACGGGCAGATGGACGAACCGCCCCTGTTTCCCCTGCTTATAAGGAGGGAGGGGGCGGACGTTTCGCCTTTCCGAACAAAGAAACCACCCACGATCTATCCCACGACGCCGCAATCGACGCGTGCCGTTCAGGGAGGGCGCGGTGGATACGGAGTTAGGTACGGCGTGACCCAGGCCGCGCGTGCCCGTGCCCTGTTTTGGGCCTGGCCCAACAGCGCTCGGCACCGTGTATGGCCCAGGCCCAGGGGCTCCTGTCGGTGTACTAGAGTAGGGGTACCCTAGTATCCCGAACTTGTGCACGGGCAGTTGCAGCCTCCCGCGGCAAGGCTTGCCAGGTGATCGCCGAGGACCTCCGTGGTTCCTTTGGAGCCATTCAAGAACAAAGTATTCAAGCCAAGGAGACAAAGCCCCGGCAAGAGGAGCTTGCTGGGAAGGCCACTCAAGGCACAAGACCCCGGCAAGAGGAGCTTGCCGGGAAGGCCAACCCAGGCATTTCAAGGAACTTGCCGCGACGCGCCACGCGTCCTGGCAAGGCCCGGCGAGTGACAAGCTTCCGGACTCGACAAGACAATGACCGCGCCAAGGCGTTTGCCGCGGCAAGCGACCACTCTGTACCTGCGCTCCAGCACACCCACCAACGTGTCGCTCTGGGACCCTTCCAGGCGTACGTGGCAAGAGACTGTGCAGCCAGGGGTACACTGTGGCAAGCGGCGCTGACAAGAACGCCATCGTGGCAAGCGGTGGCGTCCCTGGCGGTCGCTTTTCTGCACTATTTGGGCGACGTAGATAGGCATTTAATGCCCTTGTCCCCTGCCGTCATGGTTAGGTATGATACACTGTGCAAGTAGATGTACCAACTGCAGCAACTTTACATTTTTACCCTTGCCTACGTTGCCACCTGTCGGTGACCCCTTGAGCATATAAAAGGAGGCCCATGCGCAACGTAGAAGGGGGAGGAACAGAAGAACGCTCGGTCTCGTTAGCTGCTGGTGGGTACTATAGCACCCAGAGCTCCTGAGCAAGAACACAATACAATCCACAAAGCAGCAGTAGGGTTTTACGCATCCGTGCGGCCCGAAGCTGGGTAAACTGCTCGTGTGCCTCGCCTCGATCTGCTCTTCGCGCGACCTCTTCCCCCCGCCGAACCGAAAAGGGGCTCCGTCCCCATAGGTGCTCGTGGAGCCAGTTTCCCCGACAGCAACAAAGGCAATGTCACTTTTCATGTTAATGGTAATGAGCATACGGTACACTTTCCGAGGAAACAACCTCAAGTTCATAGTATCAACTCTATTGGAAAAATTCCATCGATTATATTTGGAGGTTTTGAATTTCCTCTTCCTATTGTCAAGAAGAAATATGATATTCTTATCATAGGGGATGTGCATATCCCCATTGAGGTAACATAGTGTTATTAGAAATTTCTCCGGTTCTATGTTATTCGGAATGAGTTTGTTAACAAGACCTGATCAACCTTGTTGGTGGATTCCTTTTGATGAGCATGAGATGGATGAAACTAGAAGGCACAACCTTCTGTACCCTCTTTATACTTTCTGTTATTTAGTTGAAATAAAGTAAAAAATAGTATTTTTCTGTCTGTTTCCTGATTTATCCGTGCAATATAAACATACCCCGAAAATAAAAGTCCTCCAAATGCCATGCCAATTTAATATGATTTCTTCGGGAATATTTGAGGATTTATGCTACTGAAAGTACCGCGGGGGGAGCTTCCACCTGGCCACGAGGGTGGAGGGCGCGCCCCCTGCCTCGTGGGCCCATGGTGGCCCTCCTCCACTTATTCCTGCACCCATCCTCTTCTTCTTCCTCCCACAAACACGAATAACCAGCTCAAGCACGAGTTCTAGCTCACTTTGCTGCGATTTTCAATCTCCTTGCTCAAAGCACCTCTCACAAAACTTCTTGGGGAGATTGTTCCTTGGTATGTGACTCCACCATTGGTCCAATTAGTTTTTGTTCTAGTGCTTTATTCATTGCAAATTTGTGCTGCATAAGTGACCATGTTCTTGAGCTTGCATGTCAAATTTATATGGTTCCAAGTAGTTCTAATGCTTGATATAGGCTCTAGGCACTTGTAGGAGTAGTTGCTATTAATTTTGTTGAGCTCGGTTCACTTTTGTTTGAAGTTACTAAAAATTTCAGAAAATAATGAAGAGACTTTGAGGGGCTCATCGAGCCGAAGCTCGAAGGAAAAACAAAATGAAGAAGCATAGAGGCCCAAATATAATTTGCCTCGTACCGCGGAGGTCCGGCCGTGTGAATGGCCTTCCGATAACTTCTTGAGACAAGCCATGATTTATGAGGATTTCTATTCATTGATTGAGAATGACGGCCTCACCGACTTCCTCCACGACCAACGTCATCAGTATCTCTTACTCGCTAATACTTTTGTGCAAAACTTCTACTATTTTCCTAAGGAATCACCTCCTTCAGTAGAGTTTCATTTATATGGCGTTGTTAAGAAGATGCCATTAACTGAATTTTGCAAAGTTTGCAAAATACCCTCTGAGGGTATCCTAGATGAACCACACCGTAAAGATGTGGAAGAATTTATTAACACCATCACTGTGGGAGAAACCAGGAAGGTTTCTGATGTAAGAATCACTAGCATACATTTTCATATTTTACGCTACTTTGTCATATTTGCTAGTCGTTGCTTTATTGGTCGTGGAAACTGTGGAAACCTTAGTGTTCCTGATATTATCATTTTGTTTCATGGTTTATACCGCGATAACATTGTTATTATGGGTGGAATTATTGCTAAACGGTTCAGTCTGAACCGTACTAAGGGCCCCATCTTTGGAGGTATTTATGCTTCACGCCTCGCTGCATATTTTAACATACCTATTAGGCTTTATGAGAAAGAAGAAAAATTGCTGCCCAGTGCTTATTTAGATTATAAGAGTATGCTAGCGCATGATTTTATTGTTAAGGGCAGGGAAGGAGAGCTTAAATATAAACTGTATTTTAATAAACATCACCCTGAGACTATTACCTTGCCTGCTCTTCCTTGTTTAATTTTGAAGGACCGTATCTCGTTACGTGGGCTGCCGTTCAAGCCTACCGGAATCCTGCACCAGCCCCGGAACCGGAACCACAATATGAGCCTCCAAGGCAGTTTGTTTATTCTTGGGATCCGGAGGTGGCTGCTAGCCAATGGCAGTCAGAGTCTTCTTCATCTCAGTACGACCCCAGCTACACCTACGGGTATCTGCCAGGCTATCCCTGGAAATGAACCAACTTAGGCCAAAAGCCTAAGCTTGGGGGAATACGTATTTCTCACTGGCATTACGTTTATGTTCACACACTCATTGCTAGATGTCGGTGCTCATACTCTTTCACTGTAACATCCATGCTAGTTTACTTTCTTTTGCCTGCTTTCTTCTTATGTGTTTGTTAAATCTTAAGAAAAATGAAAACAAAATTTAGTAGTAGTTTACTTTTCTTGATGTAGTAGTAATAATTAAAAAGAAAACCCAAAAATATTTCCCATTCTTCTTTTGCTTGTTGGGAGCTTTCCCGTGTAAATAGTTTTATTTCTTTTCTTTTCTTTGGGGGTCAATAGGAGAAGACCATAATTAAATTGTTGAAGTGGCTCTTATATGCATTATTGTTGATTTAACCAAGAGCCCATATTGCCTTGTCTTCTCCTGTTTATTGAATGCTCGCAGATTCTAGCTTAGTCCAATGCACGTGCACTCTTATTATTATTCACATCGTTCGCTCGTGCAAGTGAAAGGCAATTATGATGATATATGATGGACTGACTGAGATGAGAAAAGCTGGTATGAACTCGGCCTCTCTTGTTTTTGTAAATATGATGAGTTCATCGTTCCTGATTCAGCTTATTATGAATAAACATGTTTGCAATGACAATTAGAGATCATACTTGCTCGTGCCATGCTTGATTAGCTATGAGTTATAATGGTTTACCTTGCGTGCCAACATGCTATTAAAATGGTTGTGATGTGGTATGATGGGTTGGTATCCTCCTTTGAATGATTTAAGTGACTTGACTTGGCACATGTTCACACATGTAGTTGAAACAAAATCAACATAGCCTTCACGATATTTATGTTCATGGTGGATTATATCCTACTCATTCTTGCATCCAATGTTTATTAATTTTAATGCATGTTCATGGCTGTTGTCGCTCTCTAGTTGGTCGCTTCCCAGTCTTTTGCTAGCCTTCACTTGTACTAAGCGGGAACACTGATTGTGCATCCAATCCCTTAACCCCAAAGTTATTCCACATGAGTCCACCATACCTTCCTATTTGCGGTATTTACCTGCCGTTCCAAGTAAATTTGTATGTGCCAAACTCTAAACCTTCAAATAAACATTCTGTTTTGTATGCTCGAATAGCTCATGTATCAACTAGGGCTGCCCTTATCTTCCATGTTAGGCGGGTTATTCTCAAGAGGAGTGGACTCCGCTCCTCACTCACGAGAAAATGGCTGGTCACCGAGATGCCCAGTCCCATGCTTTATGAAAGCTAAATCAAATTAATTGCAAACAAAACTCCTCCTGGACTCCTGTTAGTTGGAGGCACTCATTGTTTCGAGCAAGCCATGGATTGATGCTTGTTGGTGGAGGGGGAGTATAAACTTGACCATTCTGTTTGGGAACCGCCTATAATGTGTGTAGCATGGAAGATATCGCCATCTCCTAGTTGTTATGTTGACAATGAAAGTATGCCGCTCAAAATATTATTTATCTCTATTTCAAAACCGATCTCTGGCACCTCTATGCTACCTCTTGAGCACTGCGTTGGATTTCCCCGAAGAGGAGAGGATGATGCAGCAAAGTAGCGTAAGTATTTCCCTTAGTTTTTGAGAACCAAGGTATCAATCCAGTAGGAGGCTACACGCAAGTCCCTCGTACCTGCACAAAACAAATAGCTCAACGCAACCAACGCGATTAGGGGTTGTCAATCCCTTCACGGTCACTTACGAGAGTGAGATCTGATAGATAATATTTTTGGTATTTTTGATATAGAGATGCAAGGTAAAAAGTAAAAGGCAAAGTAAAAAAGCAAAGCAATAATAAAGTGATGGAGATTGATATGATGAGAATAGACCCGGGGCCATAGATGTCACTAGTGGCTTCTCTCAAGAGCATAAGTATTCTACGGTGGGTGAACAAATTACTGTTGAGCAATTGACACAATTTAGCATAGTTATGAGAATATCTATGTATGATCATGTATATAGGCATCACATCCGAGACAAGTAGACAGACTCCTGCCTGCATCTACTACTATTAATCCACTCATCGACCGCTATCCAGCATGCATCTAGAGTATTAAGTTAAAAACAGATTAACGCCTTAAGCAAGATGACATGATGTAGAGGGATAGTTTCATGCACTATGATAAAAACCCCATCTTGTTATCCTCGATGGCAACAATACTATACGTGCCTTGCTGCCCCTTCTGTCACTGGGGAAAGGACACCGCAAGATTGAGCCCAAAGCTAAGCACTTCTTCCATTGCAAGAAAAACCAATCTAGTAGGCCAAACCAAACTGATAATTCCAAGAGACTTGCAAAGATAACCAATCATACATAAAAGAATTCAGATAAGATTCAAATATTGTTCATAGATGGACTTGATCATAAACCCACAATTCATCGGTCTCAACAAACACACCGCAAAAACAAGATTACATCAAATAGATCTCCACGAGAGAGGGGGAGAACATTGTGTTGAGATCCAAAAAGAGAGAAGAAGACATCTAGCTACTAACTATGGACCCGAAGGTCTGAGATAAACTACTCACACTTCATCGGAGGGGCTATGATGGTGTAGAAGCCCTTCGTGATGATGGCCCCCTCCGGCAGAGCTCCGGAACAGGCCCCAAGATGGGATCTCGTGGGTACGGAAGGTTGCGGCGGTGAATTAGGTTTTTGGCTCCTGTTCTGATCGTTTGGGGGGTACATAGGTATATATAGGAGGAAGGAGTACGTCGGTGGAGCTTCGAGGGGCCCACAAGGCAGGGGGCGCGCCCTAGGGGGGCGCGCGCCCTCCACCCTTGTGACCGCCTCGTGGCTTCCTTGACGGGGGGTCCAAGTCTCCTGGATCATATCTGATGAAAAAATCACGTTCCCGAAGGTTTCATTCCGTTTGGACTCCGTTTGATTTTAGGTTTCTTTGAAACACTAAAATAGGCAAAAAAAAACAGCAATTCTGGGATGGGCCTCCGGCTAATAGGTTAGTCCCAAAAATAATATAAAAGTGGAAATAAAGCCCAATATAGTCCAAAACAGTGGATAATATAGCATGGAGCAATCATAAATTATAGATACGTTGGAGACGTATCAGGCATCCCCAAGCTTAATTCCTGCTCGTCCTCGAGTAGGTAAATGCTAAAAAGAGAATTTTGATGCGGAGTGCTACTTGGCATAATTTCAATGTAAAACTTCTAAATTATGGTATGAATATTCAGATCCGAAAGATTCAAGACAAGAGTTCATATTGACATAAACATAATAATACTTCAAGCATACTAAATAAGCAATTATGTCTTCTCAAAATAACATGGCCAAAGAAAGTTCATCCCTACAAATTCATATAGTTTAGTCATGCTCCATTTTTGTCACACAAGAATGCTCTCATCATGCACAACCCCGTTGACAAGCCAAGCAATTGTTTCATACTTTAATAATCTCAAACTTATAATCCTTCACGCGATACATGAGCGCGAGCCATGGATATAGCACTATGGGTGGAATAGAATATGATGATGGGGGTTATGTGGAGAAGACAAAAAGGAGAAAATCTCACATCAACGAGGATAATCAACGGACTATGGAGATGCCCATCGATTGATGTTAATGCAAGGAGTAGGGATTGCCATGCAACGTATGCACTAGAGCTATAAATATATGAAAGCTCAACAAAAGAAACTAAGTGGTTGTGCATCCAACTTGCTTGCTCACGAAGACCTAGGGCATTTGAGGAAGCCCATCGTTGGAATATACAAGCCAAGTTCTATAATGAAAAATTCCCACTAGTATATGAAAATGACAAAGCAAGAGACTCTCTATTATGAATATTATGGTGCTACTTTGAAGCACAAGTGTGGAAAAAAAGGATAGTAGTATTGCCCCTTTTTATTTTATATTTTTTCTTTTCTTTTTTTCTTTGGCCTTTCTCTTTTTTTGGGACAATACTCTATTAAATGATGATCATCACACTTCTATTTATTTACAACTCAATGATTACAACTCGATACTAGAACAAAGTATGACTCTATAGCAGACTAAGGCATAGCCTAGTGGTGGGGAGGGGTTGATGCCTTCCCACCCACCCAGGTTCAAGGCATGGTACTTGCAATTTGGGTTTGTTGCACCAATTATACTGTAGGGGGTTCCCTTACCGTCTTTCTATCAAAAAAAAGTATGACTCTATATGAATGCCTCCGGTGGTGTACCGGGATATGCAATGAATCAAGAGTGACATGTATGAAAGAATTATGAACGGTGGCTTTGCCACGAATACTATGTCAACTACATGATCATGCTAGCAATATGACAATGATGAATGTGTCATGAAGAACGGTATGGTGGAAAGTTGCATGGAAATATATCTCGAATGGCTATGGAAATGCCATAATAGGTAGGTATGGTGGCTGTTTTGAGGAAGATATAAGGAGGTTTATGTGTGAAAGAGCGTATCATATCACGGGGTTTGGATACACCGGCGAAGTTTGCACCAACTCTCAATGTGAGAAAGGGCAATGCACGGTACCGAAGAGGCTAGCAATGATGGAAGGGTGAGAGTGCGTATAATCCATGGACTCAACATTAGTCATAAAGAACTCATATACTTATTGCAAAAATCTACAAGTCATCAAAAACCAAAGCATTACACGCATGCTCCTAGGGGATAGATTGGTAGGAAAAGACTATCGCTCGTCCCCGACCGCCACTCATAAGGAGGACAATCAAATAACACCTCATGTTTCAAATTTGTTACATAACATTTACCATACATGCATGCTACAGGACTTGCAAACTTCAACTCAAGCATTTCTCAAATGCACAACTACTCAACTAGCACGACTTTGATATTATCACCTCCATATCTCAAAACAATTATCAAGCATCAAACTTTTCTTAGTATTCAACACACTCAAAAGAAAGTTTTACAAATCTTGAATACCAAGCATACTATTATTATTAAGAAAATTACCATGCTATTTAAGACTCTCAAAATAATCTAAGTGAAGCATGATAGATCAATAGTTTCTTTAAAACAAATCCACCACCGTGCTCTAAAAGATATAAGTGAAGCACTAGAGCAAAACTATATAGCTCAAAAGATATAAGTGAAGCACACAGAGCATTCTATCAAATTCCAATTCATGTATGGCTCTCTCAAAAGGTGTGTACAGAAAGGATGATTGTGTCACACTAACAAACAAAGACACAAATAATACAAGACGCTCCAAGCAAAACACATATCAAGTGGTGAATAAAAATATAGCTCCAAGTAAAATTACCGATGGAAGTAGACGAAAGAGGGGATGCCTTCCGGGGCATCCCCAAGCTTTGACTTAATGGTGTCCTTGCATTATCTTGGGGGTGCCATTGGCATCCCAAAGCTTAGGATCTTTCCACTCCTTGATCCATAATCCATCAAAAGATTTCACCCAAAACTTGAAAACTTCACAACACAAAACTCAACAGAAATCTCGTGAGCTCCGTTAGCGAAAGAAAACAAAAGACCACTTCAAGGTACTGTAATTAACTCATTCTTTATCGTATTGGTGTTAAACCTACTGTATTCCAACTTCTCTATGGATTATAAACTATTTTACTAGCCATAGATTCATCAAAATAAGCAAACAACACACGAAAAACAGAATCTGTCAAAAACAGATAAGTCTGTAGTAATCTGTAACTAACGCAAACTTCTGGAACTCCAAAACATCTACCAAAATAGGAAGACCTAGAAAATTTGCTTATTGATCAGCAACAATTGGAATCAGTATTTTATCACGTTCTGGTGATTTTTAACAATTGTTTTCGTGAAAAGAAAGTTTCTGGAAATTACAGCAAGATCAAATAACTATCATCCAAGAAGATCCTATAGGTTTAACTTGGCACAAACACTAACTAAAACATAAAACCACATCTAAACAGAAGGTAGATGGGTTATTTATTACTAAACAGAAGCAAAAAAATGGGTTGCCTCCCAACAAGCGCTATCGTTTAACGCCCCTAGCTAGGCATAAAAGCAAGGATAGATCTAGGTATTGCCATCTTTGGTAGGCAATCCATAAGTGGCTCTCATGATAGATTCATATGGTAATTTTATTTTCTTCCTAGGGAAGTGTTCCATGCCCTTTTTTAACGGAAATTTAAATCCAATATTCCCTTCCTTCATATCAATAATCGCACCAACCGTTCTAAGGAAAGGTCTACCGAGAATAATAGGGCAAGAAGGATTGCAATCAATATCAAGAACGATAAAATCTACGGGCACATAATTCATATTTGCAACAATAAGAACATCATTAATTCTTCCCATAGGTTTCTTAATAGAGGAATCTGCAAGATGTAAGTTTAGAGAGCAATCATCAAAATCACGGAAATCTAGCAAATCACACAAAGTTTTGGGAATAGTAGAGACACTAGCACCCAAATCAAACAAAGCATAAAACTCATGATCTTTAATTTTAATTCTAATAGTAGGTTCCCACTCATCATAAAGTTTTCTAGGGATAGGAACTTCCAACTCAAGTTTTTCTTCATAAGATTGCATCAAGGCATGAACGATATGTTCGGTAAAGGCTTTATTTTGACTATAAACATGAGGAGAATTTAGCACGGATTGCAACAAGGAAATACATTCAATTAAAGAGCAACTTTCATAATTAAATTCCTTGAAATCCAATATAGTGGGTTTAGTAACATCTAGGGTTTTATTTCTTTCAATCCCACTTTTATTAATTTCATCATCAAGATATAAATACTCCGATTTTTTGGAATGCCTTCTAGGTAAGGGAAGATCATATTCAGTTTCATCAAGATTAATATTGCAAAACAAAGATTTAATAGGGGACACATCAATAACTTTTAGATCTTCATCTTGATTTTCATAAGAATTGGAAGAACACGCTTTAATAAAGGCATCTTTCGTAGCACGCATCCTAGCGGTTCTTTCCTTGCACTCATCAATGGAAATTCTCATAGCTTTGAGAGACTCATTGATATCATGCTTAGGAGGAATAGATCTAAGCTTTAAAGAATCAACCTCAAGAGAAATTCTATCAATGTTCCTAGCCAAATCATCAACTTTAAGCAATTTCTCTTCAAGCAAAGCATTGAAATTCTTTTGTGAATTCATAAACTCTTTAACACTATTCTCAAATTCAGAGGGCATCTTATTAAAATTTCCATAAGAGTTGTTGTAGGAATTTCCATAATTATTAGAAGGATTACTAGGATAAGGCCTAGGATTGAAATTCCCTCTATACGCGTTGTTACCAAAATTATTCCTACCAACAAAATTCACATCCATAGATTCATTATTATTCTCAATCAAAGTAGACAAAGGAATATCATTAGGATCAGAAGAGACACTCTTAGTAGCAAATAATTTCATAAGTCCATCCATCTTTCCACTCAAAACATTGATTTCTTCTATCGCATGCACTTTTTTATTAGTGGATCTTTCAGTGTGCCATTGAGAATAATTAACCATAATATTATCTAGGAGTTTAGTAGCATCTCCTAAAGTGATTTCCATAAAAGTGCCTCCCGCGGCCGAATCTAAAAGATTTCTAGAAGCAAAATTCAATCCGGCATAATTTTTTTTGTATAATCATCCACAAATTCAAACCATTAGTAGGGCAATTACGTATCATTAATTTCATTCTCTCCCAAGCTTGTGCAACATGTTCATGATCAAGTTGCTTAAAATTCATAATATCGTTTCTAAGAGAGATGATCTTAGCGGGAGGAAAATACTTAGAGATAAAAGCATCTTTACACTTGTTTCAAGAATCAATACTATTTTTAGGCAAAGACGAAAACCAAGCTTTAGCACGATCTCTAAGCGAAAAAGGAAATAGCTTCAATTTAACAATATCAATATCGACATCTTTCTTCTTTTGCATATCACATAAATCAACAAAGCTATTCAGATGATTAGCGGCATCTTTACTAGGAAGGCCGGCGAATTGATCTTTCATAACAAGATTCAACAAAGAAGTATTGATTTCACAAGATTCAGTATTGGTAAGAGGAGCAATCGGAGTGCTAAGGAAATGATTATTGTTGGTATTGGTAAAGTCACACAATTTGGTATTATCTTGAGCCATCGTGACAAGCAAGCAATCCAACACACGAGCAAACAAAAGGCAAGCGAGAAAAAGGCAAACGGAAAAAAGAGGGCGAATAAAACGGCAAGGGTGAAGTGGGGGAGAGGAAAACAAGAGGCAAATGGCAAATAATGTAGTGCGAGATAAGGAATTGTGATGGGTACTTGGTATGTTGACTTTTGCGTAGACCTCCCCGGCAACGGTGCCAAAAATTCTTCTTGCTACCTCTTGAGCACTGCGTTGGATTTCCCCGAAGAGGAGAGGATGATGCAGCAAAGTAGCGTAAGTATTTCCCTCAGTTTTTGAGAACCAAGGTATAAATCCAGTAGGAGGCTACACGCAAGTCCCTCGTACCCGCACAAAACAAATAGCTCAACGCAACCAACACGATTAGGGGTTGTCAATCCCTTCATGGTCACTTACGAGAGTGAGATCTGATAGATAATATTTCTGGTATTTTTGATATAGAGATGCAAGGTAAAAAGTAAAAGGCAAAGTGAAAAAGCAAAGCAATAATAAAGTGATGGAGATTGATATGATGAGAATAGACCCGGGGGCCATAGGTTTCACTAGTGGCTTCTCTCAAGAGCATAAGTATTCTACGGTGGGTGAACAAATTACTGTTGAGCAATTGACAGAATTGAGCATAGTTATGAGAATATCTAGGTATGATCATGTATATAGGCATCACTTCCGAGAGAAGTAGACCGACTCCTGCCAGCATCTACTATTATTACTCCACTCATCGACCGCTATCCAGCATGCATCTAGAGTATTAAGTTAAAAATAGAGTAACGCCTTAAGCAAGATGACATGATGTAGAGTGATAGTTTCATGCAATATGATAAAAACCCCATCTCGTTATCCTCGATGGCAACAATACTATATGTGCCTTGCTGCCCCTTCTGTCACTGGGAAAGGACACCGCAAGATTGAACCAAAGCTAAGCACTTCTCCCATTACAAGAAAAACCATTCTAGTAGGGCAAACCAAACTGATAATTCGAAGAGACTTGCAAAGATAACCAATCATACATAAAATAATTCAGAGAAGATTCAAATATTGTTCATAGATAGACTTGATCATGAACCCACAATTCATCAGTCTCAACAAACACACCGCAAAAAGAAGATTACATCGAATAGATCTCCACGAGAGAGGGGGAGAACATTGTATTGAGATCCAAAAAGAGAGAAGAAGCCATCTAGCTACTAACTATGGACCCGAAGGTCTGAGGTAAACTACTCACACTTCATCGGAGGGGCTATGATGATGTAGAGATGGCCCCCTCCGGCGGTGCTCCGGAACAGGCCCCAAGATGGGATCTCGTGGGTACAGAAGGTTGCGGCGGTGGAATTAGGTTTTTGGCTCCTGTTCTAATCGTTTGGGGTATGTAGGTATATATAGGAGGAAGGAGTACGTCGGTGGAGCTTCGAGGGGCCCACGAGGCAGGGGGCGCGCCCTAGGGGGGCACACGCCCTCAACCCTCGTGAGCGCCTCGTGGCTTTCTTGACGGAGGGTCCAAGTCTCCTAGATCATATCTGATGAGAAAATCACGTTACCGAAGGTTTCATTCCGTTTGGACTCCGTTTGATATTCCGTTTCTTCGAAACACTAAAATAGGCAAAAACTGCAATTCTGGGCTTCCGGTTAATAGGTTAGTCTCAAAAATAATATAAAAGTGAAAAAATAAGCCCAATATAGTCCAAAACAGTAGATAATACCTACAAATCCCTGCTTCCCTCTGCGAAGGGCCTATCTATATACTTTTATGTTGAGTCATCACCCTCTTATTAAAAGCACTAGCTGGAGAGCACAAATGTCATTTGCATCCATTACTATTAATTTATATTGGGTATGACTATGATTGGATCTCTTTTACCATGAATTACAATGTCTAGTCAGTCCTTGATCTTTAAAGGTGCTCTGCATTTATGTTTTTCGTTCTCAGAAAGGGCTAGCGAGATACCATCTTGTTATATCATATTATGATTGTTTTGAGGAAGTGTTGTCATCCAAGATTTATTATTATCGCTTGCTAGTTGATTATGCTATTGATATGAGTAAACATGAGACCTGAGAGTTATTGCAAATGTGGTTAGTCATGATCTTTGCTGAAAACTTGAATGCCAGCTTTACATATTTACAACAACAAGAGCAAACAGAGTTTGTAAAAGTTTTTCTTTATTACTTTCAGTTTGTCAATTGAATTGCTAGAGGACAAGCAAAGGTTTAAGCTTGGGGGAGTTGATATGTCTCCGTCGTATCTACTTTTCCAAACACTTTTGCCCTTTTTTTGGACTCTAACTTGCATGATTTGAATGGAACTAACCCGGACTGACGCTGTTTTCAGCAGAATTGCCATGATGTTGGTTTATGTGGAGAAAACAAAAGTTCTTAGAATGTCCTGAAACTTCACGGAACATCTAGTTGAAAATAATAAAAAAATCCTTACCAAAGATGAAGACCAGGGGGCCCACACCCTGTCCACGAGGGTGGGGGCGCCCCCTAGGGCCACCCCCTACCTCGTGGGCCCCCTGGAGCTCCTCCGACGCCAACTCCAACTCTATATATTTGCTTTCGAGGAGAAAACAATTCAAGGAGAAGAAATCATCGCATTTTACGATACGGAGCCGCCGCCAAGCCCTAAAACCTCTCGGGAGGGCTGATCTGGAGTCCGTTCGGGGCTCCGGAGAGGGGGATTCGTTGTCGTCGTCATCATCAACATCCTCCATCACCAATTTCATGATGCTAACCGCCGTGCGTGAGTAATTCCATCGTAGGCTTGCTGGACGGTGATGGGTTGGATGAGATCTATCATGTAATCGAGTTAGTTTTTGTTAGGGTTTGATCCCTAGTATCCACTATGTTCTGAGATTGATGTTGCTATGACTTTGCTATGCTTAATGCTTGTCACTAGGGCCTGAGTGCCATGATTTCAGATCTGAACCTATTATGTTTTCATGAATATATGTGTGTTCTTGATCCTATCTTGAAAGTCTATAGTCACCTACTATGTGTTATGATCTGGCAACCCCGAAGTGACAATAATCGGGACCACTCCCGGTGATGACCATAGTTTGAGGAGTTCATGTATTCACTATGTGCTAATGCTTTGTTCCGGTTCTCTATTAAAAGGAGGCCTTAATATCCCTTAGTTTCCATTAGGACCCCGCTGCCACGGGAGGGTAGGACAAAAGATGTCATGCAAGTTCTTTTCCGTAAGCACGTATGACTATATTCGGAATACATGCCTACATTACATTGATGAATTGGAGCTAGTTCTGTGTCACCCTATGTTATGATTGTTACATGATGAACCGCATCCGGCATAATTATCCATCACCGGTCCAATGCCTACGAGCTTTTCCTATTCTAGTTTACGCTTATTTACTTTCCCGTTGCTACTGTTACAATCACTACAAAACACCAAAAATATTACTTTTGCATTCATTACTCTTTTGTTACCGTTACCACTACTATCATATTACTTTGCTACTAAATACTTTGATGCAGATATTAAGTTATCCAGGTGTGGTTGAATTGACAACTCAGCTACTAATACTTGAGAATATTCTTTGGCTCCCCTTGTGTCGAATCAATAAATTTGGGTTGAATACTCTACCCTCGAAAGCTGTTGCGATCCCCTACACTTGTGGGTTATCATCCAGCCAAAGGATATAGTCCGGCTGTTCGGAGACCCCCTAATCCAGGACTCCCTTAGTAGCCCCTGAACCAGGCTTCAATGACGATGAGTTCGGCGTGCAGATTTGTCTTCGGCATTGCAAGGAGGGTTCTTCCTCCGAATACTCCATAGAAGATTTTGAACACAAGGATAGTGTCCGGCTCTGCAAAACAAGTTCCACATACCACCGTAGAGAGAATAATATTTCCACAAATAAAATCTACTGACGAACTTTCATAACGTGACGTCACACCACGACCTGATCATTACTCGAACCGTTTTCTCAATCAGCCTGCCACCGCACATATCGTGAGGCGGTTTCCTTGGCACGTCTTGTTGAAGCAGAGATCGTATCCCCTTATCACGGGATTCTCATCAATACGGATGTGGGTAACCCAACCGCGCCATCAATTACGACGCTTGGGGAATAAGCGATTTTACCAGGCAAGTGGGGAGACGCATCGCCTCTTCCGCCCTTATAAAGGGACAAGGATGATACGTCCATTTTGCATCATGCTTTTATATCGATATTTATCGCATTATGGGATGTTACTTCGCATTATGTCACAATACTTATGGCTATTCTCTCTTATTTTACAAGGTTTACATAAGGACAAAGAATGCCGGCAGCTGGAATTCTGGGCTGGAAAAGGAGCAAATATTAGAGACCTATTCTGCGCAACTACAAAAGTCCTGAAACTCCACGGAATACCTTAAAATAAATAATGAAAAATACTTGCCCTAGATGAAGGCCAGGGGGCCCACACCCTGTCCACGAGGGTGGGCCCCCCTAGGGCGCGCCCCCTACCTCGTGGGCCCACTGGTGGCTCTTCGACGCCCATCTTCTGCTATATGAAGTCCTTCGTCGAGAAAAAATAAAGAAGCAACCTTTCGGGACGAGACTCCGTCGCCACGAGGCGGAACCTTGGCGGAACCAATCTAGAGCTCCGGCAGAGCTGTTCTGCCGGGGATACTTCCCTCCGGGAGGGGGAAATCATCGCCATCATCATCACCAAGGCTCCTCTCATCGGGAGAGGGCAATCTCCATCAACATCTTCACCAGCACCATCTCATATCCAAACCCTAGTTCATCTCTTGTATCCAATTCTTGTCTCCAAGTCCGAGATTGGTGCTAGTAGGTTGCTAGAAGTGTTGATTACTCCTTGTAGTTGATGCTAGTTGGTTTAATTGGTGGAAGATCATATGTTCAGATCCTTTATGCATATTATTACCCCTCTGATTATGAACATGAATATGCTTTGTGAGTAGTTACGTTTGTTCCTGAGGACAAGGGAGAAGTCTTGCTATTAGTAGTCATGTGAGTTTTGTATTCGCTCGATATTTTGACGAGACGTATGTTGTCTAGCCTCTAGTGGTGTTATGTGAACGTCGACTACATAACACTTCTGTAACATCCCAAATCTTCAATTTGGAATGTTATACATTAGATCATCATGCATGTCATATTTTATTTTATTTTGGGTTTTGATCCTAGAAATTCTACGCAACTCAAGGACCAACGGAGAGAGTTGGGGGTTTCGTTATTTTCATATGTGAGTTTTCTCAAATTTTGAAAATAGGATGATTTGATTTTATTTATTTTATCATCAATTATTTCTATTACAAAAATATGAGAGAGGGAATAAAATGACTTTCCCAAAATAAAGAAATAATGAGGATTTAATAATAAAATCAAATAAGATTTATTTCGGAGTTTTTCAATATATTTTTATTTGAATTTAGGAAAAATATGCGTTTTCCAAAATTGCATTTAGGCCCCAAATGAATGTTCACTTTGTCGGGCTTGATTTTAGAAGCCCGGGAAAATTTATTTCGGGAAATTTGGAGTCCGTTTAGTATTTATTTTTATTTTTCTTCTGCGCGTAATATTAAAAAAACGCGTCGCGCGCCGACTGGGCCAAGGCCCAGCCGACGGCCCACCCTGCCGCCTGCCGTCTCCTTCCAGGAGACGAGCGCGCCGCCGCCGCCGAGTCCGGCTCGGACACGTCGCCCCCGCCGCCTTGCCCCCTCCCCAAGGCAACACCCCCCTCCTTAAATACCGGACCCCGCCGGCCCCTCACCTCACCCCACCCCGCCTCGAGCCGCCCGGCGAGCCGCGCCGCTGCCCGAGCCGCGCGCCGCCTCCCGCCGCCCCGCCGCACCCCCGCCGACCCGCCGGAGCCCCGCCCCGCCTGCCGGAGTGCCTCGCCGGAGGTATAGCCGCCGCCGTTCGCCGTTCGGTTTTTTTTAAAACCGCTTTGGTTTATTTTTTTCGAAACCCTAGATCTTTTTTTATATAGATCGGTTTTTTGGTTTATTTAGTTAGTGAACGTTCACCGATCGGTTCATTTTAACAAACGTGTTCGTCGGTTTTTCGATGTTAACGAACGTTCGTTCGTTTAACCGTTCGTCTGTTTTCTTTTTCGTCGGATTTATTCCGTGATTTTTGTGATCGCGATTTCTGATCCGATTTTTGTTTTAGTTTAACTTTTCACTCGTTTATCGGAATCAGGCGATTCAAGCGCATGGAGTTTCGTCTCGAAACCCTCTTTCCGATTAATTAACTTAAACAAGTTTTTGCTACTGTAAAATTTGACTTAGGTCCAGATTAGTAGAACGAAGTTGTTTTCTTTCGCCGTTTGACTTTCATTGCTTCGTTCGATTTGATTCTTTTTGCAAACCGGAGTTCTTAAGTTGAACTTTCTGGTTAGTTCTCTTATTTGAGTTTTACCTGTGCAGTAGATGAGTACTTATTGTATGCTTGTTTTTTTGTCTACGATAGAACACCCGGAGTGCGCCGCCTGTTACTTCGAATCTCTAGGTTTCGCGGATCATCAGCAAGGCAAGTAACACTTTGATCATACCTCTTTACTACCCTGTTTTATTGCATTAGATAAATCCTCAAACATTGCATGATTAGGATCTAATTAAATTGTGGGATGGGAAGTAGATGAGGTAGTACCTATTACCTGTTTTATTATCAACCTTTGGGAGTTACTTCTACGTTTGCGTATTATGCCATGCTATGCTAGTAGACGTGGATTGGGTGAGTGATATCCATGGCAGATGTGAGTTTGTTAAATTATGGTTTATCTAAGGTGGCAACTTAAACACACATCTGGGTGGATTGAGGTACCTGGGTACTCCAGGATTGCTTGTTTCTTTTTGGACCGCCACCCAGGCTCAAAGGGATCATGAGATTTTCAAACTAGAAACTTCCGTGTGCAGCCACAAGCCATTATGGGCTCTGGCATAGTTGATTATGTCGTGCGAACTCTTACAGGGTAGACTAGCAGATGTAGGGGAAAGTAGGTGTACCGGTCTATCCATCGTAAGGTGCTAGCGCTTCTGAAAGACTGTGTCTCGGTCATCCGTTTCTCAAACACCATGTAGTGCGAGAAATCAAACAGAGGCGATCGAGTCTTGTGGGGAAAAGTGCGCAAACCTCTACAGAGTGTACAAACTAATCATGATTAGTCGTGTCCCCGGTTATGGACGTTTTGAGTATCTAGTACTTGGATATCATGTGAATCTCATCATGTTACTCTAAATTCAGGTTTTTGGGTTTTATTTGATAATTACTCTAATTGGGATTGAGGATGCTGTCAACCATTCTCAATGTTTAACAACCACCATGATAGTTAAATAAATTTATTCCTTTGCAGTAGGGAAAAATTGGCTTTATGCAAAACTGTAACCATAGAGCTTTCCACCAGCCATATATGCATGTAGTATAGTTTATTCTTTCATTACTCTCTATGTGTTACATTGCCAGCATATTCCATGTGCTGACCCGTTTCGGGCTGCAACGTTTCATGTTGCAGACTTTTCAGACGACGAGTAAGGTGCCTTTTAGGTCGTGGTTCTATACTCAGTGATGTCGTTGGAGTTGATGGACTCACTTATCTTCCAAGCCTTCCGCTGTTATCTTTATTAGATGGCCTTAAGCCATATTTATTGTAATAAGTTCTCTTTGAGACATCGATGTAATAAGTGTGTGATTGCTACTCGGCTATAAATCCTTCGAAGTACTGTGTGGTGTCAGCATTACTGATCCAGGGATGACACCTGAGCACAGAGGTCAGACTGTTTGAGGTCTGGTCGCTACAACTTCACCATTATTTGGGCCTAGAGGAAGGCATTGGGAAGTAATAAGTAGATGATGGGTTGCTAGAGTGACAGAAGCTTAAACCCTAGTTTATGTGTTTCTTCGTAAGGGGCTGATTTGGATCCATATGTTTCATGCTATGGTTAGGTTTACCATAATACTTTTGTTGTAGTTGCGGATGCTTGCAATAGAGGTTAATCATAAGTGGGATGCTTGTTCAAGTAAGAACAGCACCCAAGCACCGGTCCACCCACATATCAAATTATCAAAGTACCGAACGCGAATCATATGAACGTGATGAAAACTAGCTTGACGATATTCCCATGTGTCCTCGGGAGCGCTTTTCCTTATATAAGAGTTTGTTCCGGCTTGTCCTTTGCTACAAAAAGGATTGGGCCACCTTGCTGCACTTTATTTACTTTTGTTACTTGTTGCTCGTTACAATTTATCTTGTCACAAAACTATCTGTTACCACTCATTTCAGTACTTGCACAGAATACCTTGCTGAAAACCGCTTACCATTTCCTTCTGCTCCTCGTTGGGTTCGACACTCTTACTTATCGAAAGGACTACGATAGATCCCCTATACTTGTGGGTCATCAAGACTCTTTTTTGGCGCCTTTGCCGGGGAGTGTAGCGCCTTTGGTAGGTGGAATTTGGTAAGGAAAAATTTATATAGTGTGCTGAAATTTACTGTCACTTGTTACTATGGAAAGTAATCCTCTGAGGGGCTTGTTCGGGGTATCTTCACCCCGTCCAGTAGAGAAAAGAGTTGCTCCTCAACCTAATGAACCTATTGAAAATGAAACTCCTTTTGAATTTCCTTCGGGTATGATGGAAAAACTGCTAGCGAATCCTTTTACAGGAGATGGAACAAAGCATCCTGATGAGCACTTAATATATGTGGATGAAGTTTGTGGATTATTTAAGCTTGCAGGTATACCCGATGATGTTGATAATAAGAAGGTCTTCCGTTTATATATGAAGGGAGACGCATTGACATGGTATAGGCTATGTGATGATACGAGATCATGGAACTATAGAAGATTGAAATTGGAATTTCATCAAAAGTATTATCCTATGCATCTTGTTCATCGTGATCGCAATTATATATATAATTTTTGGCCTCGCGAAGGAGAAAGTATCGCTCAATCTTGGGGAGGCTTAAATCAATGTTATATTCATGCCCCAATCATGAGCTCCCATGAGTGACAATTATTCAAAAAATTTATGCTCGGCTTTCTGAAAATAATCGCACCATGCTCGATACTTCTTGTGCTGGCTCTTTTATGATCAAGACTATTGAATTTAGATGGGATTTATTGGATAGAATTAAACGCAACTCTGAAAATTGGGATCTCGGCGAAGGTAAGGAGTCAGGTATGACACCTAAGTTTGATTGTGTTAAATCTTTTATGGATACCGATATTTTCCGTAAGTTTAGCACTAAATATGGACTTGACTCTGAGATAGTAGCTTCTTTATGTGAATCTTTTGCTACTTATGTTGATCTCCCCAAGGAGAAGTGGTTTAAATATCACCCCCCCCCCATAGAAGTAAAAGTAGCCGCACCTATTAAAGTTGAAGAAAAGACTGTCACTTATGATGATCCTATTTTTCCTACTTCTTATGTTGAGAAACCACCTTTCCCTGTTAGAATAAAGGATCATGCTAAAGCTTCAACTGTGGTTCGTAAAAGCAATATTAGAACTTATACACCCCCTAAGCAAGTTAAAGTAGAACCTAATATTGCTATTGTTAAAGATCTCTTGTCTGATAATATTGATGGGCATGTTATTCAGTTCTGCAGTGAAACTGCTAGAATTGCTAAACCTTGTGCTAAAGATAAACATAGACCTGTGGTAGGCGTGCCTGTTATTTCTGTTAAAATAGGAGATCATTGTTATCATGGTTTATGTGACATGGGTGCTAGCGCTAGTGCAATACCCATTGATTTATACAAAGAAATTATGCATGATATTGCACCTATTGAGTTAGAAGAAATTGATGTCACAATTAAACTTGCTAATAGGGATACTATATCACCAGTGGGAATTGTTAGAGATGTTGAAGTCTTGTGTGGGAAAACTAAATATCCTGCTGATTTTCTTGTTCTTGGTTCCCCACAAGATAGCTTTTGCCCCATTATATTTGGCCCTTCTTGAACACTATTAATGCTAGGATAGATTGCGAAAAGAATGTTGTTACTATTGGCTTGGATGATACGATTCATGAGTTTAATTCTCTAAATTCAGTAAACAACATCGTGAGGAAGAATTGCCTAGTAAGGATGAAATTATTGGTCTTCCTTCTATTGCTGTACCTCCTAGTGATCCTTTAGAACACTATTTGCTAGACCATGAAAATGATATGTTCATGAATGAAAGAAGGGAAATAGATGAAGTATTCTTTAAACAGGAACCTATTCTGAAACACAATTTGCCAGTTGAAATCTTAGGGGATCCTCCTCCACCCAAGGGTGATCCCGTGTTTGAGCTTAAATCGTTGCCTGATAATCTTAAATATGCTTATCTTGATGAAAAGAAGATATATCCTGTTATTATTGGTGCTAACCTTTCAGAGCATGAAGAAGAAAAATTATTGAAAACTCTGAAGAAGCACCATGGCGCTATTGGATATACTCTTGATGATCTTAAGGGCATTAGTCCCACTCTATGTCAACGTAAAATAAATTTGGAAGCCGATGCCAAACCAGTTCGTGATCCTCAAAGACGGTTGAATCCTAAAATGAAAGAAGTGGTAAGAAAAGAAATACTCAAGCTTCTGGAGGCAGGTATAATTTATCCCGTTGCTAATAGTCAGTGGGTAAGTCTTGTCCATTGTGTCCCTTAGAAGGGAGGTATTACTGTTGTCCCTAATGATAAAGATGAATTGATCCCACAAAGAATTATCACGGGTTATAGGATGGTAATTGATTTCCGCAAATTAAATAAGGATACTAAGAAAGATCATTACCCCTTACCTTTTATTGATCAAATGCTAGAAAGATTATGCAAACATACACACTGCTGCTTTCTAGATGGTTATTCTGGTTTCTCTCAAATACCTGTGTCGGCTAAAGATTAATCAAAAACTACTTTTACTTGCCCTTTTGGTACTTTTGCTTATAGACGTATGCCTTTTGGTTTATGTAATGCACCTGCTACCTTTCAAAGATGCATGATGGCTATATTCTCTGACTTTTGTGAAAAGATTTGTGAGGTTTTCATGGACGACTTTTCCGTCTATGGATCTTCTTTTGATGATTGCTTGAGCAATCTTGATCGAGTTTTGCAGAGATGTGAAGAAATTAATCTTGTCTTGAATTTGGAGAAGTGCCACTTTATGGTTAATGAAGGTATTGTCTTGGGGCATAAAGTTTCTGAAAGAGATATTGAAGTTGATAAAGCCAAGGTTGATGCTATTGAAAAGATGCCATGTCCCAAGGACATCAAAGGTATAAGAAGTTTCCTTGGTCATGCCGGATTTTATAGGAGGTTCATTAAGGAATTCTCAAAAATTTCTCGGCCTCTGACTAATTTATTGCAAAAAGATATAACATTTGTCTTTGATGATGATTGTGTAGAAGCATTTGAAATACTTAAGAAAGCGTTAGTCTCTGCACCTGTTGTTCAACCACCTGATTGGAACTTACCCTTTGAAATTATGTGTGATGCTAGTGATTATGTTGTAGGTGCTGTTCCAGGTCAAAGAGTTGATAAGAAATTAAATGTTATCCATTATGCTAGTAAGACTCTAGACAATGCTCAAAGAAATTATGCTACTACTGAAAAAGAACTTTTAGCAGTTGTATTTGCTTGTGATAAGTTCAGAGCCTATATTGTTGATTCTAAAGTAACTATTCACACTGATCATGCTGCTATTAAATATCTTATGGAAAATAAAGATGCTAAACCTTGACTTATTAGGTGGGTTCTCTTGCTACAAGAATTTGATTTGCATATTATTGATAGAAAAGGAGCCGAGAACCCCGTTGCAGACAACTTATCTAGGTTAGAGAATGTTCTTATCTAGGTTAGAGAATGTTCTTGATGACCCACTACCTATTGATTATAGCTTTCCTAATGAACAATTAAATGTCATAAGCACTTCTCGTAGCACTCCTTGGTATGCTAATTATGCTAATTACATACTTGCTAAATTTATACCACCTAGCTTCACATACCAACAAAAGAAAAAGTTCTTCTATGATTTGAGACATTACTTCTGGGATGACCCACATCTTTATAAAGAAGGAGTAGATGGTGTTATTAGACGTTGTGTACCTGAGCATGAATAGGAACATATCCTACGCAAGTGCCACTCCGAAGCTTATGGAGGACACCACGCTGGAGATAGAACTGCACATAAGGTATTGCAATCTGGTTTTTATTGGCCTACTCTCTTCAAGGATGCCCGTAAGTTTGTTTTGTCTTGCGATGAATGCCAAAGAATTGGTAATATTAGTAGACGTCAAGAATGCCTATGAATTATTCACTTGTTATTGAACGATTCGATGTTTGGGGCTTTGATTATATGGGACCTTTTCCTGCCTCTAATGGATATACACATATTTTAGTTGTTGTTGATTATGTTACTAAGTGGATAGAAGCTATTCCAACTAGTAGTGCTGATCATAACACTTCTATTAAAATGCTTAAGGAAGTTATTTTTCCGAGGTTTGGAGTCCCTAGATATTTAATGACTAATGGTGGTTCACATTTTATTCATGGTGCTTTCCGTAAAATGCTTGCTAAATATGATGTTAATCATAGAATTGCATCTCCTTATCATCCTCAGTCTAGTGGTCAAGTAGAATTGAGTAACAGAGAACTCAAATTAATTTTGCAAAAGACTGTCAATAGATCTAGAAAGAATTGGTCCAAGAAACTTCATGATGCATTATGGGCATATAGAACTGCATATAAAAATCCTATGGGTATGTCTCCGTATAAAATGGTTTATGGAAAAGCATGTCACTTGCCTCTCGAACTAGAACATAAGGCATATTGGGCTATCAAAGAGCTCAACTATGATTTCAAACTTGCCGGTGAGAAGAGGTTATTTGATATTACCTCACTTGATGAATGGAGAACCCAAGCTTATGAAAATGCACGGTTGTTTAAAGAAAACGTTAAAAGATGGCATGACAAAAGGATACAAAAGCATGAGCTTAACGTAGGTGATTATGTATTGCTATACAACTCTCGTTTAAGATTTTTTGCAGGAAAACTTCTCTCTAAATGGGAAGGCCCCTACGTTATCGAGGAGGTCTATCATTCCGGTGCCATAAAAATCAAGAACTTCGAAGGCACGAATCCGAAGGTGGTAAACGGACAAAGAATCAAACATTATATCTCAGGTAATCCCGTAAATGTTGAAACCAATATTATTGAAACAGTAACCCCGGAGGAATACATAAGAGACACTTTCCAAAACATTTTAGACTCCGAAAAGGAATATGTATGTGGTACGGTAAGTAAACCGACTCCAAAACAATTTTTAAGACAATATTTCTCCGTTTTGGAATATTTAGAAAAATAGAAAAATAAGTAGCAGTCCGGGAAGGACACGAGGGCCCCACGAGGGTGGTGGGCGCGTCCTACCCCCCTGGGCGCGCCCCCCAACCTCGTGAGCACCTCGTGTGCCTTCCGGACTCCATTTTCTTGCACGATACGTATTTTGGTCGGTAAAAATTCATTATATATTCTCCCGAAGGTTTTGACTCCCGTATCACGCAATTATCCTCTGTTTTTGTTCGAGCTGTGCTGCTGCAGATTAGATCAACATGTCTTCCCAGGATTCGGAAGGAGAAAGCTATGTGGATGATTACTTAGCCAATCCTAAGGTCTATGGAGATGTGGAGCATGACGGTTGGACCAAGGAGGAAGAAGAGGACTACGAACCCAGGGGGAAGGAGGAGACGAGCTCAGATGAAGATGAATCCCCATTACCTCAACCTGGGGACATGCACGTGGAGTTCAAAAAGTCAAGTCTCGCTGATAGGGTAAAGAAACCCAAGTTCGAGTTTATCCCTTTTCGTCTCTTGCAGGAAAATAAGAAGGACCTATGCAAAAAGATATTAACCCTGGAGTGGGAGATTAATGATCTGAGGGATCAAAATACCGTCCTCAAGCGTAAATTAAGGGAGAAGTCTATGTCATCAACTAAGTCAACAACACCATCGTCCTCATCACCAACAAAGAAGGAGACATAATCACATGGGTATGGGTACTCCCCTTGGCAACTGCCAAGCTTGGGGGAGGTGCCCCGGTATCGTATCGCCATCACACTCCTATCTTTACCGTTTTTCTTAGTTCGATCCTATTAGTAGTATGTTGATCTAGTAGAATAAAGTTTATGGCATGATCTAGTTTTGAGTTTTGCTTTATGATCTCTCTATGTAATCGAGTCCGTGAGCTATATATAATAAAGATTAGTGTTGAGTCAAGGGCTTGATTATTTTGCCATGACCTTGAGTGAATAAAGAAAAGAAGGAAAGAACAAAAAGAAACAAAGAGCTCATATTGATCTTATTGAGAGTAATGACTTCACATAGAAAGAGTATGATGATTAAAAGTTGTTGGGAGTTGGCAGACATAGCTTTGGTCATCGTTGCAATTAATAGGAAGTAATAAGAAAAGAGAGGTTTCACATATAGATATATTATCATTGACATCTTTTATGATTGGGAGCACTCACTAAAATATGACATGCTAAAGAGTTGATGTTGGACAAGGAAGACAACGTAATGAGTTATGTTTTCTTATATCTAAGATAAAGTATGTTGTCATGGATCCTCTAACATGTTGAGCTTGCCTTTCCCCCTCATGCTAGCCAAATTCTCAACACCAAGTAGAGATACTACTTGTGCTTCCAAATACCCATAAACCAGTTTTGCCATGAGAGTCCACCATATCTACATATGGATTGAGTAAGATCCTTCAAGTAAGTTGTCATCAGTGCAAAGCAATAAAAATTGCTCTAAATATGTATGATTGATTGGTGTGGGAGAAATAAGCTTTATACGATCTTGTGATGTGGAAGTAATAAAAGCGACGGACTGCATAATAAAGGTTCATATCACAAGGGGCAATATAAAGTGACGTTCTTTCGCATTGATATTTTGTACATCTAACCATAAAAGTGCATGGCAACCTCTGCTTCCCTCTGCGAAGGGCCTATCTTTCATTATTTTCTTCTACCTTATGCAAGAGTCATGGTGATATTCACCTTTACTTTTTCATTTTATCCTTTGGCAAGCACAGCATGTTGGAAAAAACATGATATATATATATATATATATATATATATATATATATATATATATATATATATATATATATATATATCTAATTGGATGTAGGGGAGCATGAGTTATTATTGTTGACATTACCCTTGAGGTAAAAGGTTGTGGGGCAAAATTATAAGCCCCTATCTTTCTCTGTGTCCGATTAGAACTCCATAACCACAAGTATTGCGTGAGCGTTAGCAATTATGAAGGACTAGATGATAGTTGAGTATGTGAACTTGCTTTTTAGCTCTGACATAAAATCTTTCCGATGTTATGATAAATTGCAATTGCTTCAATGACTGAGGTTATAGTTTGTTGGTTCTCAATAAGGTTTATGATTCATACTTTTGCATTGTGAATTGATCATCACTTGAACGTAAGTAATCATATGATAATATCTATATATGTTGCTGTTATGAGAATAATCATGATGCCTTCATGTCCGTATTTTATTTTTATCGACGCCTCTACCTCTAAACATGGGCATAGATTTATTTTTATCGGCTTTTCACTTGAGGAAAAGCAAGGTCTAAGCTTGGGGGAGTTCATACGTCCGTTTTGCATCATGCTTTTATATCGATATTTATCGCATTATGGGTTGTTCCTTCGCATTATGTCACAATACTTATGGCTATTCTCTCTTATTTTACAAGGTTTACATAAGGAGGGAGAATGCCGACAGCTGGAATTCTGGGCTGGAAAAGGAGCAAATATTAGAGACCTATTCTGCGCAAGTCCAAAAGTCCTGAAACTCCACGGAATACCTTAAAATAAATAATGAAAAATACATGCCAAAGATGAAGGCCAGGGGGCCCACACCCTGTCCACGAGGGTGGGGCGCGCCCCCCTACCTCGTGGGCCCCCTGGTGGCTCTCCGACGCCCATCTTCTACTATATGAAGTCTTTCGTCAAGAAAAAATAAAGAACCAACCTTTCGGGACGAGACTCCGCCGCCACAAGGCAGAACCTTGGCGGAACCAATCTAGAGCTCCGGCAGAGCTGTTCTGCCGGGGATACTTCCCTCCGGGAGGGGGAAATCATCGCCATCGTCATCACCAACGCTCCTCTCATCGGGAGAGGGCAATCTCCATCAACATCTACACCAGCACCATCTCATCTCCAAACCCTACTTCATCTCTTGTATCCAATTCTTGTCTCCAAGTCCGGGATTGGTGCTAGTAGGTTGCTGGTAGTGTTGATTATTACTCCTTGTAGTTGATGCTAGTTGGTTTAATTGGTGGAAGATCATATGTTCAGATTATTTATGCATATTATTACCCCTCTGATTATGAACATGAATATGCTTTGTGAGTAGTTACGTTTGTTCCTGAGGACAAGGGAGAAGTCTTGCTATTAGTAGTCATGTGAATTTGGTATTCGTTCGATATTTTGATGAGATGTATGTTGTCTAGCCTCTAGTGGTGTTATGTGAACGTCGACTACATAACACTTCACCATTATTTGGGCCTAGAGGAAGGCATTGGGAAGTAATAAGTAGATGATGGGTTGCTAGAGTGACAGAAGCTTAAACCCAAGTTTATGCGTTGCTTCGTAAGGGGCTGATTTGGATCCATATGTTTCATGCTATGGTTAGGTTTACCTTAATACTTTTGTTGTAGTTGCGGATGCTTGCAATAAAGGTTAACCATAAGTGGGATGCTTGTTCAAGTAAGAACAGCACCCAAGCACCGGTCCACCCACATATCGAATTATCAAAGTACCGAACGCGAATCATATGAACGTGATGAAAACTAGCTTGACGATATTCCCATGTGTCCTCGGGAGCGCTTTTCCTTATATAAGAGTTTGTTCCGGCTTGTCCTTTGCTACAAAAAGGATTGGGCCACCTTGCTGCACTTTATTTACTTTTGTTACTTGTTGCTCGTTACAATTTATCTTGTCACAAAACTATCTGTTGCCACTCATTTCAGTACTTGCAGAGAATACCTTGCTGAAAACCGCTTATCATTTCCTTCTGCTCCTCGTTGGGTTCGACACTCTTACTTATCGAAAGGACTACCATAGATCCCCTATACTTGTGGGTCATCAAAGGATTAACCCTTTTTACCCACGCCTTCTTTCCCCTTGCTTATCCATTCTTGCGCACTTGAGCTCCAACGTCCAAGTTCGCGTCTTTCTCCTTAAACCTCTCCAAGCATGTCCGGAGTGGGAGGCAACACTACAAAAAATACACTTCCGTGATGATACGTGTTTGTCACAGTAGGTTGCTTTTTTTGTCATGCATGTACATCCATGACAAATTTATGACAGAATCAAGATAGTCATACATGTGTTGTCGTAGAAGTGTTCCATGACATTACCAAAATTATCATCACGGAAGTGTCCACTTCCATGACGATAAATCGCGCGTCATAGAAGTGCTTTCGTCAAGGGTGACCGACACATGGCATCCACCGTAACGGAACGCCGTTAAGCTATCGGGTCGGGTTTTGGATCCGATAACCCGTTAACAGCCCCGACCAATGGGAAATTTCCACGTGTAAAATTCTTATTGGCCGGACGAAACACGTGTCAGCTCGTCAGTGGGTCAGATAGGTGCCTATGATACGTCGACACGAGGCACGGCCCAACAGAGGCCCATTCCTGTGTAAAGGCCGGCCCATTTGACTTGGTCAAAAGCTGGCGGGCCGGCCCATGGAAAGCCTGTTAACGGCCTGTTCGAATATAGCCCATTTACAACCCGCTAACCCAAGGCCTGTTACGCCCTATCCGAATTTGGCCCAGTAGCGTCATCTGGGCCATCCAATATGATTCCAGCCCATTTTCACTTCTGGCCCATGTATGGCCCATGACGTCTTTCGGCCCATATGAGGCCCTATGTAACTCTTGGCCTACTAACGGCCCGTGGTGAAACTGGCCCATAATGAACAGTGTATCACTTTACACCCATACGGCCCGTGGTGAAACTGGCCCGTGATGAACAGTGTATCACTTTATACCCATTAATGGCTCGTTATTCCGTTGGACCGTTTCCAGCCCATGTTATCTTTCGGCCTTCTCAGAGCCCATTTATTCTTGGGCTCATTTCCAGCATTCGTTTATTTACGGCCCGTTACTGTCATTTTCTGCTTGTGGGCCAAATTCAGCCCGTGGTTACAGTCGGCCCGTTTGTGGTCCGTTAATTCGTTGGGCCATTTTCGTAGCGTCATCAAATACGGCCTATTAATGATGGCCCGTTATGGTCGGCCCATGAACGGACGATTCCAACTCTAGCCCGTTTATGGCCATAATGAGGCTTGTTATTGGCCCATCTTTGGCCAATCGATCATACGGCCCGTATAAGGCCCATTGATGATACGGCCCGTAGAAGGCCCATTGTTTCTACGGCCCATAGAAGGCCCACTATTTCTACGTCCCGTAGGAGGCCTAGTGTCACTACAGTAAATATTAGCCCATGGTTATTGTGGCCTAGTTTTAAAAAATAGGTTATTGCAGCCACTAGCAAACCGCGGAAAAAGAACTGCACTAACTACAAGCAAACAAATAAACAAAACAAGGAAATAAATAAGCAAGCAACTTATGCTAGGCTATCACGGCTATTACACATATTACATCCACTGGGCATCAAAGTTCGCCACCAGTGCAAATATAGGGAACACACCAGCATATAAACGCCGCAGCAAAACAAGTCCAGAACTGAAACCACTTCAGAAGAGCTCAAGAAACAATATCCTGGGTACCCATAATGCTGGCAAGATGCTTAGCAAGCTTATTAACTTTCTCTTGTTTGGCGCTTAAATCCTCCAGCACTTGTTGTTGCACAAGAAAGTACGCATCTGAATTCTGCAAGGACTTCCTCAGTCCTTCGGCTTCTTGCCACAGCACAGCTGACTGATGCCTTTCAGCTTGTAGCTGAGACTGAAGAAGCCAAAGTGATTCAGGCAGCGAGTTGGAAGAGCTTGTGCCAGCGGTACTGGCCAGTAACTCGAACACTACATCAACGCAGGACTGTGGGGTTTTCTCACTGTCTACAAGATCGTTTTTATCACCTTTCTTGGAGACTAACAGGGTTGTCTCACTATCTTGAACCTTATCTGCATTACTTTCTCTACCATTGCATAGTGGGGTGCTCTTCTCCAATATGTTTGCATACTACAAGAGAAACAAGCAGACACATCACAGGTTTAGCTTGTAGTATACGAAACTCATTTTGGTAAACCGGTTCAGTAGTAAGGTGGACAGGATAACAGCATGAAACAAACATATATCTATGTACTATGGTCACTGTATTGTCCATATCATTTTAGTTTATGTTCCCTAATCAAGATAGAGACACAGTTCAACTCATATATTTTTAAGACACAGCAGCATAGACAGAATATAAGTCTGAGAAACTACACAACATTGGCAGCACTTGTAATGTGCATCACATGAGAACATAACTGTTTATGCAACTTAAACTGAAATCAACATAGAGCAAGAAGTTAGAACAACAATCCAGTTAAAGAAATAGGTTTCACTACAACAAAAATGCCATGTAGAGGCGCTAAATGTAGGTGTTAAAGACGCACTAAATCATCTCTAGCAGATTTTAGAGTCGCTCATTAAAGCGTCCTACGAGCGTCTCCTCACGCACCGTCTCAAAGACCATTGAGACGCGGAGGTAGCGTGTCTACATGGAAATGAGACGGTTTAAGAGCGTCCTTACAAAGCGTGTCAACATGGATATGAGACGTTTTAAGACGTCCTAACAAAGCGTGTCAACATGGATACGAGACATTTTGAGAGCATCTTTATACCCCTAGGGACGCTTTGGTAAATTCATGCTAGATGCAACTGCATATATCATCTTCCTATTGTATAAAGTGTTTTTTAATCAATTGCACTTAATAGAATTACTTGCTCGTATGAAATAATTGGACTCTCTTTTACATATCATAAAATATTCAAAACTTGTATAGCATGGCACGAGATAATAACATTGTATTACTCAGAGTAGTAGTAGTTTACAAACTCAATTGTACACATCTCCTATAAACAATTACATGCGCAAACTAGGTGAAACATATCTATATGATTTTTAGTTTCTACATGTTGATAATGGAACAATGGCTCCTTGTTTTCTCTGCTTCTCTAGCTTATCCTTGTGGCAACTGCCTTCAAATCCCGCACATAGAAGATTTTCTGCCAAGAAAGCCCAATGAGATATAAATAAATTTATTCGAACTTCTATCAGTAAGTTTTTGTTTGCTAAACATACAGCCATAAGAACAGAGAAGAACGGTATTACATATACCACATCGAGTAAACATGCACTGCAGAAGTTCAATCTTGCCGTGTAGATTTCATGTGCCCATATGAAGCATAGATACATACTGTAAAAAGAAGAAAAATCATTATGTCATCGATAAATTGGCTAAGGTGAGAATGCTTAAGTGTATTTCTCAGAAAAATGACAACTAACTAAGTATTCACCATACAAAGCGTATATATGTAAAGAAATAGCAGCAGTTTAACATACATGGACTGAATTCTAATGGTTGTTGACACTAATAGTCTCTAAGCCTTAATACTAGCTCTACTTATTAAGGGGACGGATTACCATAAAAATACTGAATTCTCATGGTAGTTCATATTAATAATCTTCAGTCTAACACAATATCTACATAATTATAAGCGAGAATGATACCATTTAGCTGCTCTAGACATACTGCAACACATGTGACCCATATGTTTTACATTATCAGATATGATTAAATCTTACCAAACATGATAATATATCCATCCACGGTGCTCTTTATCTGACAACTTGAGAAAAGTTTCTACATGTGAGAAATTGCATGTGTAAGTTGATCTCTCTGTTTAGAGTAGAAGCCATGTTAATTCTAAGAAATGTTAGAACGTGGGCGCAAAGCTCTTAATTTTAGTTATGGGAGTGGAGGGGGTGAAGGTGATTTGACAGTTGATACACAACTATTATTAACTGCATGAAAAAGAAAATTGTGTTAAGAACACTGACCATCCTATTCAATCAGGATATTATCAGAGGCTTTTTATCAAGCACCTGCATATGTGAGTGCCAATAATTTGGGAGTAAACAACGAAAAAAGTCATGTGTAAATTGAAGTAGTAGTCTAAATTGAAGTGGAAGTCTAAATGTTTAATTAGTAAACAGACGAGAGTTCAGAAAAGAAAAACCCGGCAAAGCAGTGTTGTCCTATCTTAATAGGATAATCTAATGTACAATGTCAAGTTTCTCCTCCACAACTAAGTACGCATCAAGGGAGCGGCTCCAATTTTTTATTTGGAATGAATTGAGAGAAAAACTAAAACAAAAAAGTAGATCGACTCACATATAAATGAATTTGCCGCCTTGCTGATGGTCGACAGTGTCAAGCACGAGGTCAGCCTACCTGATGGAAACGAGCTTCACATGGTGAGGACGCTTGTTGGATTTTTTTGTCGCAAGACATCGGCTTCTTAGAGATAGAGGATGTCGGGCGAGCAAATGGAGGGCCGGGTAGGAGTCGTCATAGGGGCATACAATTTCCCCCCGAAGATTATATAAACTAATTAAGTCTCTGATAACATTGTTGCCGTGGGCGAACAAATAAAACAGCTACATACAGAAAGGTGGATCTGAATCAAAGTCTGAAGAGAAGGACAGCGAACATACAAATAAACGAGCGCCTAACTGATCAATACCTTTCATCCTCCTCATCGATCTTGTTCCTCTTCTACCTTCCTGTCGGGTCGTATCTCGCTACGACCTCACTAGGAGGAGGTGGCGATGTCCAGTTCCGTTGCCCACTCCGCCACCCGTCATCTTCCATTTCAACCGGAGTGCATCGTGTGCCGGAGCTGTAGGTCGAGGCGGCCGGAGTGGGGCTGGGCCACCGCCTGGAGGCCGGGGTCCCCGAGCCTACTGTTGGCGGCCGACGGGCGAGGGGGTGGACCTGCTACAGCGAGTCTGGGGTGAGGAGGAGCAGGATCTTGGCAGAGAGCGGCGGTGTGGCATGGCGGTGCTAGGTTTAGAGGCCAGAGATCGCACCCTTTTTCCATGGTAGTTACTTTCTTGGGCCATCTCGCACGATGGGGGATTAGGGTGGTGGTGGTGGGCTGGTCGCACAAGATATTTTGAACCACCGGAATCCTTTTTTTCTATGGGAACCAAGGACGATGTCCTTTGCGCCTCCGAAATCGTCCCTATGCACCAAGTGATTTTGAATAATGAGACGTTGATAAAAGCGTCGACACAAAAACGTCCCTACATGCCTATTTTGTTGTAGTGTTTAAAACATACATGTTGCGCCATTGGAGTTTCAATTGGATCCTTCAAATTCGAAAGTAGTTGGTATGAGTAAATACAGTGATGCAACAACAAAGGAGTATGGACCATAACTACGGAATCTGACCTGAGAACAATTGTTCTTCTCCTTTAAATGTGGAGTTTGGGTTAGCTGTGGTGGTCTTCATGCTTTGGGCACTGCAGTAGCTTTACAAACTGCTCGTGTGGGGGTACTCTGTGGTGGACATGGTGCTTTTTCAACTATAAGTGGGTTACTATCCGCTGGGGTTGCGGTTAGATGGGTTGTAGCTGGTTCTCTGCCCAACGGTGTAAGTGTGCAATCTGGAAGAGTCTCGATTATGTGTGGTGGGGCTAGTTTGTGGGCCAGTACAACCATGGTTCTATCTGCATCAACGGGTAGCACTGTCTTTTGTGAAGAACTGGTTTTTGCTCCCTTAGATACTGCCATCACCCCCTCCAATTCAAATGGCTGATAAACAAGAAAAGAAATTGAACGTACAGACATTGTATGATAGACAGATGTGGTAGTCACATGTATGTTGTCTAACCAAACAGGACAGCGTGACACAATTTCACATATATGATGCCTAACTAAACAGGATAGCATGACACAGTTTCAGATATATGATGGATAACTTAATAGGATATAATGGCATAATTCAACATATGATGAGTACCTAAACAAGATGACATGACAAAACTATATGATGTCTTTCTAAAATAGGTTGGGATGAAATAATTCACATACATGTTGTCTAAGTATACAGGATGGCATGATATAATTGACATAATTGATTCATATACTAAGCAACTGGCACTCGCATGTATGATCTCTAAACTAAGCAGATAGAATTTAATAGTGTGCATATGATGTCTAAACTAAGCAATGCAAGACACCATATGCATCATATGAGAAATATAAATATTGCAACTTAGAGCATACACCTCAGGTGGGATATAGGAGTGGTCATCTGTCTTTGAATCCTCCTCTGAGGAGCTCCCTGTAACCATCGAGATATATGCTTCAACAGGTACCATTGCCTGCTCTGAAGACCTTGTTTTCACTCCAGATTTTTCCATAACCGGCTCAAATGGCTGATACACATGAAGAGTAGTTCAATATACACAGATTGTCGACAAATGGAATACGTAATGAAAAAAAAGATGGCATGAGATAATTCACATATATGATGCCTGGCTCCATGGCGGTGCATAATTCACATATATGATAACTGGTTGAAAAACATGGCATTGCATAATTCACATATCTGATATAGAAAGCAAACAGGAGGCATTCACACAAAGCATGTCTAATCTAAGCAAATGGCATGGCAATGCAAGATATGCAAGATATGAGCAATATAACCCAGCAAAGTTAGAGCATGCACCTCGGGGGGAGGGGAATACGACTGGTCATCTCTCTCTGAATCCTCCTCTGAGGAGCTATCTGTAACCAGCAAGAAATCTGCATCGACAGGTAGCACTGACTGCTCAGAAAACCTTGTTTTCACTCCAGATTTTCCAATGACCGACTCAAATGGCTGATGCACAGGAAGAGTAGATGAATGTATAAACATTGTTGACAAATGGAATACATTATGGAAAAAAATATGGCACGATACAATTCACATATACGATGACTGGCTAAACAGGATGGCATTGCATGATTCACGTATATGATGCCTGGCTAAAGAAGATGGCATTGCATAATTCCCATATACTCCCTCCATTCCTAAATAATTGTCTTTTTAGATATTTCAAATGGACTACCACATACGGATGTATAAAGACGCATTTTGTTCCGTACGTAGTCACTTGTTGAAATCTCTAAAAAGACAAATATTTAGGAATGGTGGGAGTATGATATAGAAACCAAACATGTGGCATTCACACAAAGCAAATCTAAACTAAGCTGATGACATATAAGATGTATAATGTAAGCAATGCAAGGCGCCATATGCATGATATGACCAACATCAGCATGCCAGGTTAGAGCAAACACCTCAGGTGGTAAACAGGCGTGGTCGGCTCCTTCTGAATCTCCATCTGAACAGTTATCTTCCTCTGGAATACAATCTGGAAATGCAGGAGGGGGGCACTTCGCCCACCATGGAGCGGCTTCTACATGACATTATATTCGCACGCAGCGGTCTTCTCTTTTTCTCTACATGTTCAGTACGATTGTGTACAATATCTGACATGCATAATAAAAAAATAGTTAGATTTTGTAATGCCTAAGGGGTGCATGCAAAAATCAAGACTGATGGTAGCAAACGAGTGGATGGATCCAAAACTAATGATACCAGGTAGATTATAGCTTCAGTTTAAAAAGATAGACAATGGATCATCTATTGTTTGTTGCCCACCCAACATGAACCACATAGAAGACCCCAGATGAACCAGATAGTAGACAGATACTATTTGTTGCTGGCTCGATATGAGACCCATGGGCAATTCAAAACTCAAGATTGAACGATAAAGTAGTAGGTAATAATAAACAATGTATAACGTAAGCAAACACGAAAGACTGCGACCTCTCTTCCGGAACTGTGTAGTCCTCAGGTTCATCTGCTCAGTCGGTGATGGTAATGCGGTTGGCGTGGCTGCCGGCAACGGGGAAGATGATCTGAGGCGGCGAAAGGAAGTCTGCAGGGGGGATCTCTGCTGCAGTGAACACTTCTGTCGATGGTGCACCTCAGGTGGGTGGATGACGGCACGGCAGGAGCAGGACATAACACACAGAGTTTTCTTTGACGCCTATCTGAAAATGAAGTAAATCTGTAAGGGCTCCTTAGAATTGGAGGATTCTATAAACGCAGGGACAGGAAAAACACAGGAATAGGGTAGGAATGCACGTGCAAAACAGAGCATTTGGAAACATAGGATTTCAGTCAACCTGTGTGTTTGGCTCACATGAATTGGAAGAACAGAGGAATGGAGAAACAAAGTGATGCGACGAGTGTACAACCTCTTTGGCATAGCCTTGTGGACCTCAGCATCATTGGGTTGGACGTGGAGGATGGTGATGATGCTGGTGTGACTGTCGGAGGCGGGGAAGAAGATCCGAGGCCTCTGGGAACGGCGTCAAGGGTACTGCTCCGGTGTGATGGACGGTTCCGTCGTTGGAGCAGCTCCGCTAAGGTGTATGGCGACGAGGCTAAAGCATGACAAGACAGACAATGTTAATCTGAAGTGGGACCCTAATATCATCTGCAATAGATGATGTAAAATACATCACCAAAAAGTGCTAGATGTAAAACGCATCAGCCGCGCCACGGCCGCTCCGACAGATGTTGTAAGTACTGTTCACTCTGAACTTAACTAAAGAAAATGAACTTCACAGTCGAAACTGAATTTTACTGTCGAAACTGATTGAACTAGTAACAGAGCATTGCAATAGATGTTTAGGGCGTTCGAGCACTAGTAGCAGAGAAGCAGTGATCTAAATCAGCAGACGCTCAAGCAGGGAATGCACTAGCAGAGAGCAAGTCGTGTAGTAGCCCCGCGAGCGAGTGCTAAAGCAGCAACTCCTGTAGCTGCCGGAGGTCGTGCAGCAGCAGCAGCAGCGCAAGCGAGAGCAAGAGCAGAGCAGCGGCACGAACGAAATCAGGAGCAGTGCAGCAGCGCGACCGACAGCAGGAATAGAGCCGCAGCGCGAGCGAGAGCCGGAGTAGCTGCAGCTGGTGCCGTTGTGGAAGTCGCCGCCGAGGAAGCAACGACATGGGGGAGAGAAGCCGTGGATGATGTGGCCGGCGACAGCGCCGTCGATGGAGACACGCCATGTCTGCTCGGTATCGAGCACCGGCAGCCCCGTGAGATCGAATAAAAGATAAAATGCAGCGGTGAGTGCAGAACCTCCTTGGTTGCGCCGAGTTGGCCTCGACTTCATCGGAGGAATTGGTGAGGGTGTTGCGGTTCCGGTGGGGCAGGTCAAGACGGCGCTGTGGGGATTGAGGTGGCGCGATAGACGAGGCGAACATCGGGGCAGCTCCTTGGAGGTGGAGGACGGGGAGGCTGATCCGGCGGGATGACGATATCGACAACGGATCCTCGTCCAGTGCGGTGGATGAGGGACGGCAAGCTGTTGCGGTGGACGACGTAGTCGGGGAAGAGTCTCCGGCTGGGCGGCGGTCGGGAGGCCAACGGAGGAGCGTGGGGTTTCGCGGGTTTTGGCGGCCTCGGTGTACGAATGGGGGGGCAAAGGGGGAGGGGGAGCCAAGCTTAGGGACAAGACACAAGAGAGTCATGTCCCCTTTTACTATATTGCTATAGATGCCATTGAAAAAACTACAAGAAAAATGTAAAAAAAGTCGGGAGAACAAGATTACCCTGCACAGTACCAAATCGATTCGCACTTCCCTCAACAAGAACAAAAAACAAATCAATTCCCACCAAAGAAAGAGTAATGTCCCTTTTTATATGATTACAGATGCCATGATCTCGAATTTCAATTTTTGAATCCACGTTATGTTGAATTCGAATATATCGTTAGGTGACCTTGCGGTTTATATTGATGTAGTCGTACATTTTGATCTTCCATCATATATGAACATTTTACTCCACCATGTGAACATATATATTGTCGTTTACCATATGGACTAAATTTGAATCAATTTTCCTTATTTGAATACGATTGTTGTCAAGTTATACAATAATTTAAATATTATCTTGATAACAAAAAACATACATATAGCAGTAATTATATTTCACTATGAACTACATGTACCATACGCTCTCCAATTCAAATATGTGTATCCATTTTATTTTGAATTCAAATCATAGTACATTATTGGTCTAGGTAGCGAGATGTTTGGGATAATCTAAACCCTGTTTTCATACGTATAATTTTTGGCTGAATTGGGACAAATTTTCATATAAGCCTCTTGCAAAACCGGAGATTCTCTCAACAAGCCTCGTGGTTCCGAGAGGGAACGTGTCACCTTTGTGTGTGAAACAATATACGCTGCCTCCCCCCTGATTTTATTTATAGAGGCAACATAGAACTATATGAGTGCCCTGTTAAATTTTGGAATTATTTCGGGTTCATTTGGCCTTTTTATACATTAATTGAGTTTCTGGACTTTTAATGTGCATAATCTAAATATGAATTGCATGCACATGCTCCGGTGCACCAATGTGGGTTGAAAAATCACATGTGTGTCCTTGGTTGAATTTCTAGGTCCCATGGAAGAAATGAGAATGAAATTCAAACATCTGGGCATCATGACTCGGCCGAGAACGTCGAGAAACTTTGATTTTAAATTCATGTAAATCCAAAACACGCCTGGAAATCATGAAACTTGGCATGGTGTCATGTCATGGCACTAACATGTTGTGGTAAAAAAAATTGGGCCGATTTGGAAGCTCGTGGTTCTAAGAGGGAACGTGCCACCGTGTGAAACGATATACGTTGCCCCCCCCCCTTGAGTTTCTTAAGAAAGGCAACATAGAACTACATTAGTGCCCTGTTAAATTTTGGAATTATTCCGGGTTCATTTGTCGTTTTTTATACATTAATTGAGTTTCTGGTCATTTAATGTGCATAAGTCAAATTTGAACTACAAGCACATGCTCTCGTGCACCAAAGTTGGTTGAAAAATCACATTTGTGTCCTCGGGTGAATTTCTAGGTCCCATGCAAGAAATGAGAATCAAATTCAAACATCTGGGCATCGTGGCTCGGCCGAGAACATTGAGAAACTTGGTTTTAAAATTCTTGTAAATCCAAAACACGTCTGAAAATCATGAAACTTGGCATGGATGTCATGTCATGGTACTACCATGTTGTGGTAAAAAACATTAGCCGAATAGGAACAGATTTTGGTATAAGCTTCTTGCAAACCCAAGCTTCTCTCAAGAAGGCTCGTGGTTCTGAGAGGGAACGTGCCACCTTTGAGTGCGAAACGATATACATTGTCCCCCTTGACTTTATTTACAAAGGCAACATAGAACTACATGAGTGCCCTGTTAAATTTTGGAATTATTCCGGCTTCCTTTGGCCTTATTTACACATTAATTGAGTTTTTGGTCATTTAATGTGCATAATTCAAATTTGAACTACAAGCACATGCTCCCGTGCACCAAAGTTGGTTGAAAAATCACATTTGTGTCCTTGGGTGAATTTCTAGGTCCCATGCAAAAAATGAGAATCAAATTCAAACATCTGGGCATCGTGGCTCAGTCGAGAACATTGAGAAACTTGGTTTTAAAATCATGAAACTTGGCATGGTGTCATGTGATGGTAGTACCATGCCGTGGTAAAAGAAATTGGCTGAATAGGAACAAATTTTGGTATAAGCTTCTTGCAAATCGGAGCTTCTCTCAAGAAGGCTCGTGGTTCTGGGAGGGAATGTGTCACCTTTGTGAGCATAATTCAAATTTGAAATACAAGCACATGTTCCAGTGCACCAAAGTTGGTTGAAAAATCACATGTGTGTCCTCGGGTAAATTTCTAGGTTACATGCAAGAAATGGGAAAGAAATTCAAAATTCTGGGCGTCGTGGCTGGGTTGGAAACATTGAGAAACTTAGTTTTTTAATTCCTGTAAATCCAAAAGACGCATGAAAATAATGAAACTTGGCTTGGTGCCATGACATGGCACCAACATGCTGTGGTAAATTTGCAGTCCGATTTGCGAAGGCGCACACATTAACAATCAACAAAGTCATTTTGGAACAAGTGCTGTCACGTTACAATCGGAAACACAAGTATTGTTGAAACCGTGGGCGTTCTACTTACTAGTACCATTTACGTGCCGCCACGCGTCCCCATTTTTTATTAGCTAGGAGGCGCCCTGTAGGGTAGCTATTTGAGTAGTACGAGAGGCGTGCGATCAGACCCCTGCGCGTGCTTATCGGGAGAAGAGCCCTTTGACCTCCATCTGTCGTCCACCTCTCTCCCAAGGTGTCCATTCATGGCGCCCGAGCCTCTGTTTAATGGTGTGGCTATGTCTCACTCGACTGAGATTTAAGAGAGAGAAAAGAAAATCTGAAAGCACGGATCTTGATGTAAGATCCAACGGACCAATATAGCATCTACTGCGACTTATAGCAAGACTGATGAATATAGAAGGACGGTTATTATTATTTTTTATCAAAGAAGGGCTTGTCCCTTCCGATTTTCATTACTAAAAACCACCACAATTCACAAGAAGTTCAACACTCCAGCCTAACACGAAGGACTAAAAGCTACCAGATTGAAATCGCAACATCCCAAGAGGCCAACAAAGGCCAAACATCCGCGCTAGAACCCAACATTACAACCGACGACACAATCCACACCCTAAACCGATTATTACATCAAAAGAAACCAGGAAACTGAAGGAAGCCCAGCAGCAACTAGAAGAACAGCAACGCCAGGGTCGCCACAGCAAGAGTTTTCTTCATCCCAGCCTCGCAACATTGATCTTCCCCAGAAAGATAAGGACGATTAATTGTCTTACATAATTAGAAAGATAATTAAAAAATCCACATGCGGCTACGCCCAAAATACACAAGGGCAAAAGAAGAAGGAAGACAAGGATCTGGCTCGCTGATCTCTATTTTCTTGATGTGTTGCTGCAGGCCGCGGGAACTAGTCTTCGCGGCGAGCGGCGATGAGCTCTTTCGTGTCCTCAAGACACTGCTTGAGAACATCCATGGATTCCTCCACCAGGCTTTGGCGCTCGTTGCGGAGCATGTCATTCTCATCCATAGGTTTCTTGATGATGACGCCGGTCCTCTTCAACAAGGCACTGGTCTCCTCCTGCTGGTCTGCACTTCGGACGATCTTCTCCCTCGGCAGGTCATGCTCAGCCCGGAGCCTCTCATTGCCCTCCCTTAGTGCGCCGATAGCCTGTTCAAACGAGGCTTTCATGTCGTCCTGCAACCTCGCAAAACGGGAGATCTGATCCATCTGGCCATGGACGATCGCATGCATGCGCCTGTAACGGTCGTCGCCTACACGAGAGAAATTTTCCCAGGCCGCCGTGGCGCGGCGGGACATCTCGGCTGCATTCGTGGCACGACGGGACAACTCTGCTGCTTCTGCGGCGCGGCCGGACCAGTCTGCTGCATCGATGGCGCGGCGGGACCTCCGTGCTGCTTCAGCAGCGCGGCGGGACCTCTGTGCTGCTACTTCCGCGCGGCGGGACATGTCGGCTGCTCTCGCAGCGAGGCGGGACATCTCTCGTTCTTCCGCTTCCATGCTCGCCTCTCCCTGGTGGCAATCTCTCGACCCAGAACTCACGTTGGCCATGGCAGACGCAAGGGAAGGATGTTGAATGGCTTGTTTGTTTTTATGGATGAGGAGTTGAGGAGGAATGCGCAGTCATCTTGGCATACTAGTATTTATAACCGAGTACTAATACGCTCCTAAGTGGGAAACCGTTTAGGTTGTGATCGTGTGAACATGTTTGCATTCAATATAGCGTGGAGTAATTTGGAATGTGATGAGACGCAAGCTCAAAATTTATTGATGGTTCAAGTTTCGAAGTGTGGCACTATTCCCGGATGGAGTACTTCTTTTTCTACTCTCTCCTTTCTGGTTTTATAGGGCTTATCTCAAAATTTTAGTTTTTCCATTTTATAAGGCTCAATTTGGTTGTTCCCCAACACATGCTCAGATTCCAAGGTGCATTAAATCATTGCATGCAAGTATTAAGAGAAAATTGACCAATGCATGTACTTTATGCATGCATGCATTGCAATTAATGCATTGATAAACATATTTTTTTATCACCATGAAAACCCACCATTTCTTAAGCTAAAGTAGACCAAGGTAATCCCTATATTATACTAAGATAAACAGAAGGCACTGTAGAAACATTTAGGACGTGAGCTTGTCAATCTGAATGTGGAGGGACACAAGCTTAGCTCACTATTGTACTAGTACGTACAACTACTTGCTAGTATAGCCCTGTAAACCAGAAAGGAGTATTTGCCCTTCTAGAGATTTCAACAAGTGACTAGACTACACCGAGACGGAGTACATATGGAGCAAAATGAGTGAATCTGCACCGTAAATAAATACTCCCTCAGTCCCATAATATAAGAGCGTTTTTGACACTACACTAGTGTCAAAAACGTTCTTATATTATGGAACGGAGGGAGTACGTACTAGTTCTATCATTTTCCTCTTCGAGGTGCACAATATTGAGTATACTGACTAGTCTCTTTTTGACACGCATTTACATTTTTTTACACAGTACAGACGCAAGCGCTCATATACACGCGCATACACTCACCCCTATGAACGCACACACGCACGGCACTATCATCTTGAAATTTACGAAGTCACCATAGGCACCTCGTCGTCGACGGGTCCATAGGTGCTTCAATGCCAAGGAGGGAGAGGGTAGCGGTTCCCGAGACGTTGAACGGTCAATGATGCATCCTCAATTACATGTAGAGGGAATTAATTGGAGAAGCAGAATAGAGCCAGCACGATGTGATGCAACAGAGTTTGGACTCTCATATAATAAAGGCGCCCCACCACTCCAATCCATCGACTCCCAAGTCTCTGCGCAACACTGCTCACTCCAATCCAAGACCAAGTGACCAGAAGCCACAAGCACCTATGGAGGCGATGGACGCGAGCGGCAGTCGGTTGTGCCAAATCATCCAAGGCGCCGGCCTGCGGCCCCGCTCCGTGCAGCATTTCCAGATGGTGCTGGCGACCGCTGGCATCGTAGCCCTCGCCAACATCGGCTTCGCCTCTCGCATGGACGACATGATGGTCAACTCCATCCGCAAGTTCACCGCCGTCAAGAAGCGCGTGGACGACCTTGCCGTACTGCTCCAGCCCGCGCGCCCAGGCTCCTCATTGCTTGCCACCCTCATCGGCCTCCATGGTGAGAACTCTTTCAAGCCCTGGTGGCCCTGCGGGTGCCGGAGGTCGCGACGAAGAATGTGCACCATGAGACCGCGCTCGCCGCGCAGCGCCTCGCCATGCAAGAAACCGTCGACCTGCACATCCATGTCTACGAGGAAATCGTCTACATAGGCCACTACAAGGCAAGCAAGGATAGAAAGACGTTGGCCTTCTTCCAGCGGCTGGAATCTTTGGACGCCATTGTTTAGAAGCACGTCGACCTGGCCACGAAAGCCGCTGCTACTTAGGCGCCGTTCGGTGGGCCGGTGCCCTAAGTCGAGGAGGTGGACGTCGTCGATGGATGCATCTCTTCTTCTTACCTCCTGTAACCAGCACTGCATCGCCTCGTGGCCTTAATGTTTTATTAGTATAGTATTCCATTCGTTCCCAAATATAAGTCTTTCTAAAGATTCCAGCAAGTGACTACTACATACGGAGCAAAATGAGTGAATCTACACTCTAAACTATGTCTACATACATCTGTATGTTGTATTCCATTTGAAATAGTATCTAAAAAGGCTTATATTTATGAACGGAGGGAGCATATGGCTTTTTTATTCCAGTCGTAACGTTTTCACTATGAGGTGGGGCCGTAGTTGAGCAAACCCACCCCTCCCACCGGGTTCGCACTACTGGTTCACTGGGCTGCGTGGTTCGAACTCCTCCGACCTGAGTAGTACGGAGTAGTATAGTACTAGAATATACCGCATCATTCGTTGCTCCTTCTTACTACTCCGACATGTGGGAGAGCCAGCATCCGGGTCGACGTGTCATGCACCAGATTAGAGCGCGGAACGGAAGGGGGGCATCACCCCGGTCGGAGCGCCAGTAATTCATGACTATAGTGAGTGGTCATATCACAAGTCTTTCTAGCAGTAACGCGCCGTCAAATCACACAACCCCACTCGCTCACCCTCCTCGCCTCTCTGTCAAACCGCCTACCCGAAAACTGCCGCGCGTACTGCCCGGGAAAAGCCCCGCCCTCAACTTTTAACTACGCAAAAATAGTTCGAGCTTGTTCGTTCTATATAAATACAGTAAGTACTGTATGTTTATTCACCCGTGGGGTTGTTCAATGAATGGAGGGGCGGGGAGCACAAGTGAACAATACTTTAGTACTACTAGTAGTAGTAAGTAGGAGTCGTACAGTAGTCACCTTAAATAGAGAGTTTCTTTCCTTTAATGCCACGTACACAAATTGAAACGCTTGTTGTGGAGAGAAAAAAGATAATCACTCCATTATATATGGACGCAGGGGCCTGAGCGCTTGCTTTACTAGGGTTGCTCTCTTCATTCTCTCATCCTCTCCAGATATAAACAAGACAGCGGTAGCGACATTTTCTCTCTGCTCACCGCTGGTCACAGATCCGGCCGGATCCCTTCGACCGGTGTGTGTAGAGGACTAAAAGGTGCATCGTTCACGCGGTCATCGCCGCCCTGGGAGGAAATCCACAGCTGCCGGAGGGGCCCGATCCTCTGCCCATGCCGTTCTCTCCGACATAGCGCTGGCTCGGGAGGTCCTCCGACCCTTCTTCCTCCCTGTCGTATTGTCCGCAGATCCGACCTGCCGCCGCCGACATCCCGGCGACCCTCAGGTATAAGTTCTTCGAAATCGGCCTTGCTCTACTACCCCAGCTCCCCACGTGTCTGCATGTGCATCTTTTTCTACTCCCATCAGCTCTTCCAAAGCCACCTAAATTTTTAGTATTATTAGAGGTAAAGCTACTTCATGCATTCGAATCTAGGGCTTTGTTCAAACAACGAAGAAAGGGGGGAAAGTTGTAGCATGAATCTAGGACTTGATTCAAAGAGGAAATAATATGGTGAAAGTAGTAGAGACCGGATACCCAACCGGTCTCTTGGCTGAAAAGGGAAATAATGGGAAAACGCAGTACAAACTGGATAAGGAACATATCTATTATTGGTTGAAAAAAGGATAGAAAGTGGCGGCTGGTGGACAAGTCAACAGAGTATGTCCAGGATTAGATTTGCTACCATCACATAGTGAAAGGTCTCCAGGATTAGATTTGCTGCCCTCACACAGTAAAAGGTCTCAGGATTAGATTTGCTGCCCTCACATAGTAAAAGGTCTCAGGATTAGATTTGCTGCCCTCACATAGTAAAAGGTCTCCAGGATTAGATTTGCTGCCCTCACATAGTAAAAGGTCTCCAGGATTAGATTTGCTGCCCTCGCATAGTAAAAGGTCTCCAGGATTAGATTTGCTGCCCTCACATAGTACAAGGTTTCCAGGATTAGGTTTGTTGCCCTCACATAGCATGAACAAACTCGACATCACCACTTTATGCCTCCTTGTGGGTACATTGTGCTGATGCGTCCACTGTCGCATGTCCTTATACCAACCTTTTGCTATTGTTAATGTAAGGGCGCATGTAAAATGAAGCGATGACACTGTTACCTTAGGGACATGTCTAACTAGTGTTATTGTTAATCTAATGCCTCCAGTGATAAGATGCAATTAAACTGTGTTACAAATGGAACTCCTGCTGTTTTCCCCAGTATGATAAGTAAGTTGCTCCTTTACGCTACTGAGTGTCCTGGTATCCCCACGGTCCCATGCCCTTAAACCAACTCTTTAGCTATGTGTTGATTTACTGTGTCTGGTAAACAAGCAATGCCACCATTAAAGTAATCCCATATTTGAGGAATCTCATTGTTGATCGTAATGCTTCTGGTAACATGAAGCATTGCTGACGTTTTAAAATTTCTACTGTCCTTGCGTGATTGCCATGAACATAATTAAGATGCTTCTTTTCATTTTGTATATGTTTCATATATTCTTATTGACCAGCAACTGTTTACTTTCTATCTTTTTGTGCAGATAGGGATATCCATTTCACCTTGTTGCTATTGTGACCTTTTGGTGAACTGCACAAAACACTTTTTTTTGGAATGAGTATCTTGTGCAGTTCAACTAAAATGTCACATGGGCAACATCTCTCAATTTTGGTGGAACTACACAAAATGGTGATTGGAGTTCCCAAAATCTCCGTCTAGTTCTGCTGGTAATCTCGTGCAACATTTTATTAGCCTTTACAAGATGAGCCGTCATTGTCACCACAATGTCACTTTATTTTAGTGGAACTGCACAAAAAGATAACAAAATTATAGTTGCACCTTACATGAGCCGGATAGCCAACCTTAATGTTCCTCAATTTTAGTGCAACTACTAAAGAAGAACCTGCCAGCTCACGAGAGCAAGTACTTCTTGCTAGCTGAATGATGCAATCTTTGCTTCATTTCAGGTGAACTGTAGAAAAAGGCGCATGAATTGAATCATGGAAGTCCAGGCAGGCTTCATCCGAGTGGAGCTGCAGGTTGAGTAAAGGAGGCCACTATTAAAGTGAAATCATGCTCTCCTGGTTTGTGCTATGCAAACAGGAATACTCAACTACAGATGTTGTGACGGTCAAGAGCATTCGCCGAGTTCTTCGATTGTATGACATGGCTAGCGAAGATGGATTTAATCCCGATATTCACTTTATCAAAAGGCTCTAATGGGTTGGTTCTGAATCTTGCAAGCTGGGAATCAGTGAGATGTGTAGGCATCTTTGTTGCACTTATTATTTGAATCTTATTTATTGGTTCTGAATCTTGCAAGCTGGGAATCAATGAGATGTGTAGGCATCTTTGTTGTACTTATTATTTGGATCTTATTTGTTGGTTCTGAATCTTGCAAGCTGGGAATCAATGAGATGTGTAGGCATCTTTGTTGTACTTATTATTTGGATCTAATTTGTTGGTTCTGAATCTTGCAAGCTGGGAAACACGACATGATGATGCAGAGGACAACAACCATAACAAATAGTTCAAACTTGGTAGTATTATCTTTGTGAAAGTGCGACAAATGTGTTGATCGTGTGCGTCCTGAGAATAATAATTCTAATTGTTGTGCATGTTGATCCTGTGGCACTGAGAGAACGAGTGAATGCATTGCTTGTTTTAAGTATAAATTTCTATTAGAGCTAATTAAATTTAAGTAAAGTGACCACTAACTCCTGTTATTATAGTACCAATACAGACCCGCTCGTGAACCGACGTGTGGCCGAGGGTGCATCTTCTGCCGGGCATGCAGTGGACGAGGGAGGGGTAGTAACTGTTGTCGCCTGTACACACTCAGCTTACTGTTGAATCCAGTTCCTCAGGAGCTGAAAACGAATTGTTGTCGCCGCCTACACACTCGTTCACTCAAAGAGACTCCAATGGCGATCCGAGGGGTGAACCTGCTGGATATGGACTTCAGCAAGGAGTTCCCCTTTGAGTTCGCCGTTCAGTCATATGGCTGCACCAAGTTGAATGTGATGTACACCAACGATACGGACTCGGTGAAGCTCTGCCTCGCCTCAGTCCTATGGCTGCACCAGGTTCTGGAGCATTCGCCCGTTTCATCGGCAGCGCCGACTGCACCTTCGCTACAGTGGAGAGAAGGAAGAACGCGATGATTCGGCCATCTGGTGCAACAAGCTTGTCGACATCCAGAAGCAATACAAGATCATCAGCAGCGGGCAGGAGAAGGACTCCGTGGTTGACCTCGCTGAGACCATCATCGACCCCTAATACGCCAACATGAAAGAAGACGACCTGAACACGTGGGAGGTACCTCTGAATCTAGCCTACATAACCTACGCGGCCAAGGACGCATACGCATGCTACGACATGTACAGGCAGATCTTGGACATGAGGGCGTGTCTGCTTCCCGTAACCGACGAGTACACGGACAGCCGCAGCGTCATGATCAAGCATGCCAGGAAGGTCTAGATGTTGTACTTTATCTGTTTATAAGCACCATTATCATCTGAGTGTTTCATGCATTAGCCTATGTGTCGTAATTATCTGTTTTGTCTGAAATATTTCTTTTAAGAACCCATTAACCAGATTGCTTTTTTAGTGGCTATTTGCTTATGTATGTAAACTAGTTCACTTGTCCGTAAAAAAGACTAGTTCACTCGGCTGCCGTGCTTTGAATCTCCTTCCTCCCAGCATATTCCCCTCCTCAGGTGGACCCAGCAGGTCTCTGAATTTTCTCCCACTTTCTTTTTCGATGTAAACTGAGTTTTCTCCCAGTACTTTCCCCTAGAACCAACTCAACTGTCCCACGTCTAGCCTAAAAAATAATAATACCCCACGTACTATTAACTCATCAAATTAAAATGATATTTTATTTCGTAAGTTGAAAGTACTTACAAAATAATAATAATAATTGTTTATATATAACTTGGCAAGTTAACTCCTAGTGATTACGTACATAAGCTTGCAAAGATTTTACTGACGTGCAATCATGTGTTTATGTTTTTATAACATTTCTCTGTCTAGCCCAACATGATATTTTCACCCAGCCCAGCAAGTCCGCGGATTTCGAGAAAAGTGCAAATGGGATTTAAACGGCCTGCATAGATGCTACATCATTGTTTCACCCAGCCCACCAAATGGACTAAAAAAATGTTCCCCCCGCTGACAGGTCGGACCCATCAGCTATATCTTCGCACGCAAGGAAGTGCCTCCTTATTACGCGCAAAATAACGATGTCCGTCCAACGGCCGTAGTGCTTCTTCAACCTCTGGTCTTCTTGCTCCAGCCGCCCAAAGCAGCGCCAGTCGTGCCGCATGCTCCTGCCTCCCGTGGCCGGCTGTGCTGCCGCGGAGGCCTCACCGCCCCCTACTATCCCCACCGCTGGCCAGGCCCTGCGGCGATGGCAGCCTCACACCGCAACCGAACCAGTGAACCCTCGTACTCCTCTCCGCGCGGACTTCCACTGCCGCGTCGTCCCCTTCCTAGGCCTCGTCATCGTCCACCGCCGTGGTGCTCTCCGCGCGGCGTGGTCAACGTGGTCAAGGAACGACTTCCATCGGAAGAGTACTGTACGTGGAGAGGCTGACAGCTGGGTCCATGGCCACAGCCCAGTTTTTTGTGATTTGCCAAGTAAGTCACTTTGTCAGGCATGTGGGCCTGCAAATCTTTCAAGATGAGGAGAGCTTTCATTCATTCGGCTGGCCGAGAAAATGGCCCATCAGTAATGAGAAATGGGTTGTACATTTTTAAAACACATCAAACCGGCAATTAGTTTCAAATATCTTTTTTTTCATTTCAAGATTTTAAATTACATTAATTTTTATGCATGGAGAATTTGTTGGATTTTATTGATATACATTTATTTTTAAAATCAGTTTGAATGTGAGTCAAAATTTCGGGATTAAAAACAGTTCGGACCGCACCGAAATATGCAAAATTTCGTACAATTTTTTAACCATGGCCACAATTTGGGCTGTAATGCTAACAAAAAGAATATGGGCTCCAAAAAAACCTTAAGAATTAGCAAATGGGCTGAAAATTATTAGAAATAATGGCAGATGGGTTGTATGTTGTTTTCCACAGATTTGAGGCTTTCCTAAAAAAAAGGTTGACGCACAAGCAGTGCCTATTGGATGTCCATCCAACGGCCGTCGTGCTTCTTCAATTTCTGCTCTTCCTGCTCCAGCCGCTCAAACAGGCGCCGGCGGGACTGCCTGCTCCCTCCTCCCCGCGGCCGGCTCTGCTGCCGCGCAGGCCTCACCGCCCCACCGTACTCCCATCGCTGGTCTAGCCATCCCTCTACTCACCCACACCTGCTGTTATTCTTCGGCGACGGCAGACGAACCAGTAAACCCTCGTACAGTCGTACTCCCCTCCGCGTGGGAAACAACTGCCGAGTCTTCCCTGCCTCCGTGTCGTTCCCTTCCTAGGCCTCGCCGTCGTCCACCGCCCTGGTGCTCTCGGCGCGGCCTGGTCAACGTGGTCAACGACCGACATGCATCTCAAGTGGACTTTAGGTGGAGAGGCTGACAGCTGGGTCCACGGCCGCATGCAAGGAAATGCCTCCTTATTACGCGCAAAATAATGATTCCTCCACCTGACATCTGGGACCCACCGAAAGGGCCTCTGTATTTCGCGAAAAAAACGTTACCGCCGCTGACAGCTTGGACCCACCAGCTATATCTTCGCACGCAAGGAAGTGCCTCCTTATTACGCACAAAAAAATGAATACTCCCCCTGTTAGCTGGGACCCAGTATAGTGGCAGGCTGACTTGTGGGCCTACTAAGTTGACGGGGACGGAGGGCTTTGTCAACTTAGTCAATATGCATGATTCTAGCTCCAGTGACCGTACGATGTCTATCCAACGGCCGTAGTGCTTCTTCAACCTCTGGTCTTCTTGCTCCAGCCGCCCAAACCAGCGCCGGTCGTGCCTCGTGCTCCTGCCTCCTGTGGCCGGCTGCGATGCGGCGGAGGCCTCACCGGCCCCTACTACTCCCACCGCTGGCCAGGCCATCCCTCTACTCACCCACACCCCCTGTTACTCTGTGGCGACGGCAGCCTCACACCGCAGCGAACCAGTGCCCTCGTACTCTACACATGGGCATCCACTGTCGCGTCTTCCCCGGCTCCACGTCGTCCCTTCCTAGGCCTCGCCGTCGTCCACCGCCCTGGTGCTCTCGGCGCGGCATGGTCGACGTGGTCAAGGAATGGCTTCCATCGGACGTGGACTGTACGTGGAGAGGCTGACAGCTGGGTCCACGGCCGCAGCAAGGAAGTGCCTCCTTATTACGTGCAAAATAATTATTCCTCCACCTGACAGCGGGGACCCACCGGACGGGCCACCGTATTTCGCCCCCCTGACTGCTGGGACCCACCAGCTACATCTTCGCAGGCAAGGAAGTGCCTGACAGTCGGGACCCACCTGGTCGAAGCGTACGTAGCATTGTCATTCTGGTCGCGAACGTGTACGTACATATATAGTGGTGGATGTAGAGGCGCGCACGTGTCCTAGTAGAGGCGGCAAGGGTGCAAGAAAGAAAATACGGCCACGTATGTGTACATATGGGCGGGGTCTCGAACGCCTACTCGCGCATACGTACGGCGAGGGCTCGTGTACATGGCTGGGTCAGAACGGAGAAACAGCGTCGTCGTCGTGTTCATGGGTCGGAACGGAATGCGTGGTCGTGTTCATCGGGAGGCAACACGGCTGGGTCAGAACGGAATGCGTGGTCGTGTTCATCGAGAGGGCTTGGACAAAAGAGGCGATGGAAACGAGGCCTGGCGTATCGCACAACGGAGGAAACGGACCTCCCACGGTCAAAACGGGGGTCCTGTTGATCGGGAGGGGTGTGGCGTACCGCAAAACGGAGAAAACGGACCTCCTACGGTCGAAACGGGGGTCATGTTGATCGAGAGGGGTGTGGCGTACCGCAAAACGGAGGAAACGGACCTCCTACGGTCGAAACGGGGGTCCTGTTGATCAGGAGGGGTGTGGCGTACCGCAAAACGGAGGAAACGGACTTGTGTTGGAGCGCTACGGTCGAAACGGGGGTCCTGTTCATCAGGAGGGGTGTGGCGTACCGCAAAACGGGACTCCACGGGACACTGTTCATCTCCACCGTCGAGCCCCTCCAGCCTCCACGAGCTACTGTTCATCCACCGTCGACCTCCTCCAGCCTCCACGGGCTCCTGTTCATCCAGCCTCCACCGTGCGCTACTCCGTCGGCTACTGTTTAACCACCCCTCCACCGTCTACTGTTCATCCAGCCCTCCACACCACGGGGTCCTGTTCAACCACCCCTCCACGGGCACCCCTCCACCGTCTATTGTTCATCCTGCCCTCCACACCACGGGGTCCTGTTCATCCACCCCTCCACGGGCACCCCTCCACCGTCTACTGTTCATCTAGCCCTCCACCACACCACGGGGTCCTGTTCATCCAGAGGCAACGCCACCGCTCACTGTTCATCCACCCCCCCCCCCCCCGCAACGCTCACTGTTCATCCCATCGATCGGCTTCAGTTAGCAGCAGTAGCCAAGGAATCACTCGATCGGGTTCAGTTAACAGCCATCGATCGATCGCTCGGGTTCAGTAACGCGTAGCCTGCAGTGCAATCGCTCGGGTTCAGTTAGAGCCCAATGCCTCGCTCAGGTTCAGTTAGAGCCAACGCCTCGCACACACGCGCGTACGTGTACGAGAGAAACGTGCATCGCTCGGCCCCCGACCTCCCACCGTAACCGGGAACTCCCCAAAATTTTCCTCCCCCTCGCTTCTACCACGGTTTTTCCGTCATGGACGGCCCAAAGAATGTCATGCAGCTGCGTCTCCGGTCCGCCCAGGACGAAAAGCCCATTTTCTGTCATGAGTTTTTGTCATAGAAGAAGGAGCCCACCACATCTATGATGATACCGAGTTTTGTCACAGTTATCGTCATAGAAGTGTCATATGTATGACAGAAAAAAAATTCGTTCGGCCCAAAATGTCACGGATGTGCCTTTTTTTGTAGTGCAAGTGGATGGTCTCCTCCGTCACGGAGGAGAACATCACAAAGCTACGGGAGGCCGGATATCTGGCCACGGACATCGCGCACCGGCTGCCAGATGCGGAGCAGATCATCCCTACGCCCGAACCTCATGAGAGGGTAGTTTTCCTTACCCACTTTGTCTGCAGACTGGGATTTCCCCTCCACCCGTTTGTCCGCAGGCTCATGTTCTACTACGGGATGGATTTTCACGATCTGGCCCCCAATTTCATCCTCAACATCTCGACATTTATCGTCGTGTGCGAGGCCTTCCTCCGCATCAGGCCCCACTTCAGCCTGTGGCTGAAGACCTTCAATGTTAAACCGAAGGTGGTGGTCGGCCAGCAAGCGGAGTGTGGAGGCGCCATGGTGGGAAAAATGCCTAATGTCACCTGGCTCGAAGGCTCCTATGTGGAGACCATAAAGGGGTGGCAATCGGGGTGGTTCTACATCACCGAGCCGCGCGACACCAACTGGGTGGCGGCCCCCGAATTCTGATCCGGAATCCCCACGCGGCTCACCTCCTGGAAAGAGAAGGGCATGTCCTGGGGATCATCGGTGGAGCTGACCGGACTCCAGAAATGCATCAGGAACATGATGAGGAAGAAAATCAAGCTTGTCAACGTGGTTCAGGTCATGCTCTTCCGCCGGATCCTCCCGTGTCAACGACGGGCATTCAATTTGTGGGAGTTTGACCCGGCCGAGCACCAGACGTTGCATGCTACCTCTTGAGCACTGCGTTGGTTTTCCCCGAAGAGGAGAGGATGATGCAGCAAAGTAGCGTAAGTATTTCCCTCGGTTTTTGAGAACTGAGGTATCAATCCAGTAGGAGGCTACGCGCGAGTCCCTCGTACCTACACAAAACAAATAGCTCAACGCAACCAACACGATTAGGGGTTGTCAATCCCTTCACGGTCACTTACGGGAGTGAGATCTGATAGAGATGATAGATAATATTTTTGGTATTTTTGGTATAGAGATGCAAGGTAAAAATTAAAAGGCAAAGTAAAAAAGCAAAGCAAGATTAAAGTAATGGAGATTGATATGATGAGAATAGACCCCGGGGGCCATAGGTTTCACTAGTGGCTTCTCTCGAGAGCATAAGTATTCTACGGTGGGTGAACAAATTACTGTTGAGCAATTGACAGAATTGAGCATAGTTATGAGAATATCTAGGTATGATCATGTATATAAGCATCACGTCCGAGACAAGTAGACAGACTCCTGTCTGCATCTACTACTATTACTCCACTCACCGACCGCTATCCAGCATGCATCTAGAGTATTAAGTTAAAGACAGAGTAACGCCTTAAGCAAGATGACATGATGTAGAGGGATAGTTTCATGCAATATGATAAAACCCATCTTGTTATCCTCGATGGCAATGATGCAATACGTGCCTTGCTGCCCCTTCTGTCACTGGGAAAGGACACCACAAGATCGAACCCAAAGATAAGCACTTCTCCCATGGCAAGAAAAACCAATCTAGTAGGCCAAACCATACTGATAATTCGAAGAGACTTGCAAAGATAACCAATCATACATAAAGGAATTCAGAGAAGATTCTAATATTATTCATAGATAGACTTGATCATAAACCCACAATTCATCGGCCTCAACAAACACACCGCAAAAAGAAGACTACATCGAATAGATCTCCACAAGAGAGGGGGAGAACATTGTATTGAGATCCAAAAAGAGAGAAGAAGCCATCTAGCTACTAACTATGGACCCGAAGGTCTGAGGTAAACTACTCACACTTCATCGGAGGGGCTAGGATGATGTAGAAGCCCTCCGTGACGACGGCCCTCTTCGGCGGAGCTCCGAAACAGGCCCCAAGATGGGATCTCGTGGATACAGAAAGTTGCGGCGGTGGAATTAGGTTTTTGGCTCCTGTTCTGATCGTTTGGGGGTACATAGGTATATATAGGAGGAAGAAGTACGTTGGTGGAGCAACAGGGGGCCCACGAGACAGGGGGCGCGCCCTAGGGGGGCACGCCCCCCACCCTCGTGACCGCCTCTGTTACTTCTTGGAGTAGGGTCCAAGTCTCCTGGATCACGTTCAGTGAGAAAATCACGTTCGCGAAGGTTTTATTCCGTTTGGACTCCGTTTGATATTCAGTTTCTCCGAAACTCTGAAATAGGCAAAAACAGCAATTCTGCGCTGGGCCTCCGGTTAATAGGTTAGTCCCAAAAATAATATAAAAGTGGAAAATAAACCCCAATATAGTCCAAAATAGTAGATAATATAGCATGGAGCAATCAAAAATTATAGATACGTTGGAGACGTATCAGGCATCCCCAAGCTTAATTCCTGCTCGTCCTCGAGTAGGTAAATGATAAAAAGAGAATTTTTGATGCGGAGTGCTACTTGGCATAATTTCAATGCAAATCTTCCTAATTCTGGTATGAATATTCAGATTCGAAAGATTCAAGACAAAAGTTTATGTTGACACAAAAATAATAATACTTCAAGCATACTAACAAAGCAATTATGTCTTCTCAAAATAACATGGCCAAAGAAAGTTATCCCTACAAAATCATATAGTCTGGCTATGTTCTATCTTCACCACACAAAGTATTTAAATCATGCACTACCCCGATGACAAGCCAAGCAATTGTTTCATACTTTAACAGTTTCAAAACTTTTTCAATCTTCACGCAATACATGAGCGTGAGCCATGGATATAACACTATATGTGGAATAGAATGGTGGTTGTGGAGAAGACAAAAAGAGGGGAAGATAGTCTCACATCAACTAGGCGTATCAACGGGCTATGGAGATGCCCATTAATAGATATCAATGTGAGTGAGTAGGGATTGCCATGCAACGGATGCACTAGAGCTATGAGTATATGAAAGCTCAACAAAAGAATCTAAGTGGGTGTGCATCCAACTCGCTTGCTCACGAAGACCTAGGGCAATTTGAGAAAGCCCATCATTGGAATATACAAGCCAAGTTCTATAATGAAAATTCACACTAGTATATGAAAGTGACAAAATGAGAGACTCTCTACCATGAATATCATGGTGCTACTTTGAAGCACAAGTGTGGTAAGAGGATAGTAACATTGTCCCTTCTCTCTTTTTCTCTCATTTTTTTATTTGGGCCTTTTCTCTTTTTTTTAATGGCCTCTTTTCCTTTTTTTATATTTTTTTCGTCCGGAGTCTCATCCGGACTTATGGGGGAACCATAGTCTCCATCATCCTTTCCTCACTTGGGACAATGCTCTAAAAATGATGATCATCACACTTTTATTTTTCTTACAACTCGACACTTAGAACAAATATGACTCTATATGAATGCCTCCGGCGGTGTACCGGGATATGCAATGAATCAAGAGTGACATGTATGAAAGAATTATGAATGGTGGCTTTGCCACAAATACGATGTCAACTACATGATCATGCTAGCAATATGACAACGATGGAGCGTGTCATAATAAATGGAACGGTGGAAAGTTGCATGGCAATATATCTCGGAATGGCTATGGAAATGCCATGATAGGTAGGTATAGTGGCTGTTTTGAGGAAGGTATATGGTGGGTGTATGATATCAGCGAAAAGTGCGCGGTATTAGAGAGGCTAGCAATGGTGGAAGGATGGGAAATAGTGCATATAATCCATGGACTCAACATTAGTCATAAAGAACTCATATACTTATTGCAAAAATCTAGAAGTTATCAAAGCAAAGTATTACGCGCATGCTCCTAGGGGGATAGATTGGTAGGAAAAGACCATCGCTCGTCCCCGACCGCCACTCATAAGGAAGACAACCAATAAATACATCATGCTCTGACTTCATCACCTAACGGTTCACCATACGTGCATGCTACGGGAATCACAAACTTCAACGCAAGTATTGTTTAAATTCACAACTACTCAACTAGCATGACTCTAATATCACCATCTTCATATCTCAAAACAATTATCATGCTTCAATCTTTTCTTAGTATTCAATGCACTCAAAAGAAAGTTTCACATATCTTGAATACCAAGCATATTATTATTAAGCAATTTACCATGCTATTAAGACTCTCAAAATGATCTAAGTGAAGCATCAGAGATCAATAGTTTCTTTAAAACAAATCCACCACCGTGCTCTAAAAGATCTAACTGAAGCACATAGAGCAAAACTACAACGCTCAAAATATATAAGTGAAGCACATAGAGCAAAACTACAACGCTCAAAAGATATAAGTGAAGCACATAGAGTATTCTATCAAATTTTAATTCATATATGGCTCTCTCAAAAGATGTGTACAGCAAGGATGATTGTGTCACACTAACAAACAAAGACACAAATAATAAAAGACGCTCCAAGCAAAACACATATCATGTGGTGAATAAAAATATAGCTCCAAGTAAAAATACCGATGGAAGTAGACGAAAGAGGGGATGCCTTCCGGGGCATCCCCAAGCTTTGACTTTTTGGTGTCCTTGGATTATCTTTGGGGTGGCATGGGCATCCCCAAGCTTAGGCTCTTGCCACTCCTTGTTCCATAATCCATCAAAAGATTTCACCCAAAACTTGAAAACTTCACAACACAAAACTCAATAGAAATCTCATGAGCTCCGTTAGAGAAAGAAAACAAAATACCACTTCAAGGTAATGTAATGAACTCATTCTTTATTTACATTCGTGTTAAACCTACTGTATTTCAACTTATCTATGGATTATAAACTATTTTACTAGCCATAGATTCATGAAAATAAGCAAACAACACACGAAAAATAGAATCTGTCAAAAACAGAACAGTCTGTAGTAATCTGTAGCTAACACAAACTTCTGGAACTCCAAAACATCTACCAAAATAGGAAGACCTAGAAAATTTGTTTATTGATCAGCAGAAATTGGAATCAGTATTTTATCACGTTCTGGTGATTTTTAACAATTGTTTTCGTGAACTGAAAGTTTCTGGAAAATACAGCAAGATCGAATAACTATCATCCAAGAAGATCCTATAGGTCTAACTTGGCACAAACACTAATTAAAACACAAAACCACATCTAAACAGAAGGTAGATGGATTGTTTATTCCTAAACAGAAGCAAAAACAAAAAAAACTAAAATAAAATTGGGTTGCCTCCCAACAAGCGCTATCGTTTAACGCCCCTAGCTAGGCATAAAAGCGAGGATAGATTTAGGTATTGCCATCTTTGGTAGGCAATCCATAAGTGGCTCTCATGATAGTTTCATATGGCAGTCTTATTTTCTTTCTAGGAAAGTGTTTCGTGCCCTTTTTTAATGGAAATTGAAATCTAATATTTCCTTCCTTCATATCAATAATCGCACCAACCATTCTAAGGAAAGGTCTACCAAGAATAATAGGGCAAGAAGGATTGCAATCTATATCAAGAACAATAAAATCTACGGGCACATAATTCCTATTCGCAATAATAAGAACATCATTAATTCTTCCCGTAGGTTTTTTAATAGTGGAATCCGCAAGATGCAAATTTAGAGAGCAATCATCAAACTCACGGAAATCTAGCAAATCACACAAGGTTTTGGGGATAGTGGAGACACTAGCACCCAAATCACACAAAGCATAAAACTCATGATCTTCAATTTTAATTTTAATAGTTGGTTCCCACTCATCATAGAGTTTTCTAGGGATAGAAACTTTCAACTCAAGTTTTTCTTCATAAGATTGCATCAAGGCATCAACAATATGTTCGGTAAATGCTTTCTTTTGACTATAAGCATGAGGAGAATTTAGCACGGATTGCAACAAGGAAATACAATCAATTAAAGAGCAACTTTCATAATTAAATTCCTTGAAATCCAATATAGTGGGTTTAGCAATATCTAGGGTTTTATTTCTTTCAATCCCACTTTCATCAATTTCATCATAAAGATCTAAATACTCCGAATTTTTGGAATGCCTTCTAGGTAAAGGAAGATCATATTCAGTCTCATCAAGATTCATATTGGAAAACAAAGATTTGATAGGGGGCACATCAATAACTTTTAGATCTTCATCTTGATTTTCATAGGAATTGGAAGAACACGCTTTAATAAAGGCATCTTTGGAAGCACGCATCCTAGCGGTTCTTTCCTTGCACTCATCAATGGAAATTCTCATGGCTTTGAGAGACTCATTGATATCATGCTTAGGAGGAATAGATCTAAGCTTTAAAGAATCAACCTCAAGAGATATTCTATCAACGTTCCTAGCCAAATCATCAACTTTGAGCAACTTTTCTTCAAGCAAAGCATTAAAATTCTTTTGTGAATTCATAAACTCGTTAACACTATTCTCAAATTCAGAGGGCATCTTATTAAAATTTCCATAAGAGTTGTTGTAGGAATTTCCATAATTAATAGAAGGATTACTAGGATAAGGCCTCGGATTAAAATTCCCTCTATACGCGTTGTTACCAAAATTATTCCTACCAACAAAATTCACATCCATAGATTCATTATTATTCTCAATCAAGGTAGACAAAGGCATATCATTAGAATCAGAAGAAACACTCTTAGTAGCAAATAATTTCATGAGTTCATCCATCTTTCCACTCAAAACATTGATTTCTTCTATTGCAAGCACTTTTTTATTGGTGGATCTTTCAGTGTGCCATTGAGAATAATCAAACATAATATTATCTAGGAGTTTAGTAGCATCTCCTAAAGTGATTTCCATAATATTTTTGGTATTTTTTTGGTATAGAGATGCAAAGTAAAAAAGTAAAACGCAAAGCAAGATTAAAGTGATGGAGATTGATATGATGAGAATAGACCCGGGGGCCATAGGTTTCACTAATGGCTTCTCTCGAGAGCATAAGTATTCTACGGTGGGTGAACAAATTACTGTTGAGCAATTGACAGAATTGAGCATAGTTATGAGAATATCTAGGTATGATCATGTATATAGGCATCACGTCCGAGACAAGTAGACCGACTCCTTCCTGCATCTGCTACTATTACTCCTCTCATCGACCGCTATCCAGCATGCATCTAGAGTATTAAGTTAAAGACGGAGTAACGCCTTAAGCAAGATGACATGATGTAGAGGGATAGTTTCATGCAATATGATTAAAAACCCATCTTGTTATCCTCGATGGCAACGATGCAATACGTGCCTTGCTGCCCCTTCTGTCACTGGGAAAGGACACCGCAAGATCGAACCCAAAGCTAAGCACTTCTCCCATGGCAAGAAAAACTAATCTAGTAGGCCAAACCAAACTGATAATTCGAATAGACTTGCAAATATAACCAATCATACATAAAAGAATTCAGAGAAGATTCAAATATTATTCATAGATAGACTTGATCATAAACCCACAATTCACTTCAACTTATGACGACAATAATGGCGACTCCCACCTCTGTGCCGCCACCCTAACCCTAGCCACCCACCACCACCGGCGATCTCCACATCTCCCCGTGGGTTTCGCCATCTGATCGGCTCATCATTCCCAGCGTCCTCTCCTCTCTCTACTGGTTGTCATCTCCATGGCGGTCCATGCAGCGATCTCCCTGGGATTGGATTTCTCCCCGGGGATGAAGTTGGCATCTGAGATCCAACGTACCTTCCGCAGATCGGTGCATCCCACGTCGGACACGGGCCATTTCATCATGGTGGTCTCCTTTGCACGGCACACATTTCGGCTGGATGAGGAGAACGTTGGTTTTGCACTTGAGGCGGCCATCGGAGGATATTGCTCACATCTCAAGGTATCTCTCCTTCATCATGGAGTTTTTTCATTCAACGTTTCTTGCAAGGAAGTGGGTTTCTTCATTCTGCACCAGAGGAGTTTTGTTTGTGATCAGTTCAAGTGTTTCTTCCATCTTTGGGTTCATGGTGGCCCAGATTGGAAGAAAGAATTCAGCCTATGGCAATCTGAATGCCAGGAGGAATGGATTTTAGTTAGTCCTTCTAAGAGAAGAGTTCGGCTTGGTTTAGAGGCCATGAAACATGCTCCGGCCAAATCCTCTATTCGTGCTCGTACGTCCAAATCTATTACTACAAAGCATGCTAAGTTCGCCACGTTCATGCAATACCCAGCACGTGAGGGATATAGCTATGGCCCGTCCACCGATGAGGTGACCACAGTGCGAGAAGCTGGTTATCATGTTTCGTCCCATGAGGATGCTGGTCGGTCTCCTTCGGTGGCGACCTCACCGCCGGCAAGGGTAGAGATACAGTTTGGAACAATCCCGCCTTCCCCGGAGGGTTTATCTCCTGCCCGTTTAAACCTTGGATCCTCGGGTGGTCGATTAGTTTTTGCCTTGGAAGGTTTGGACTCCCCACCCCAGCTGGGCTTGAGGGTCTAGCCCATCTGCCTCTCTGATGACGAAAGTAGCAGCCCGTCACCCAACATCTCAAGAGTTTCTTCCCCTCAGGATATTATCTCGGATTTGCAGAGTTTTGATGATATGATTGAAGATATGGCTGCGACTTACTGGGATTGTCAGAACTGTTTGGCTATGCGCCACACGTAAGAGACATGCACGAATCAGGTCCGTTGTCGCAATTGTTTTCGTTCGGGACACGTTAAAAAAAATTGCACTGGCCAGCCGCTAACTTGTCCATCTGGGTCCCCAAAGTCCCATCGCCGGGTTTTGGGAAGCAAGACAGAAAAGAGGACCTCCTTTCCTCCCTTATCTCTCCAGTTTCCCGAGGCCAAACGACTCCGGAGAAAACCCCATCCTCTGCTTCTCCGCCGCCACCATCGCCGCCTGTCCACCCTGCCTCGCACACCCAAGCTTTCGCCAGCTCAAGTCCTACTCCTGCACCGCAGCCTACAATGGCGGTGTATGAGATTGACCCTCACCGCTTCATCCCCGCTGGTTTTCATATTGAAGACGACGATGCGGATCGTCTCCCCCGCACCTTTTACACGCCCGCCGTTCCTCCGCCCCGGGCGCACGAGCAGTTCATGGTGACCATTGTGGAGCCGATCCCACCTCCTGAGCTGGTTGGTGTCCGTCGTCAGCAAGTTCTTGACTTCCTAGTTCAGGTGATGCATGTCCCAGTTATTTCTGCTCTAACTTGGTTTCAAGGGGTCGGTCTGTTCGAGATGGAAGATCCAGTTGTCATGGGTTCTTTTACTCTGCAACTGCCGTTTCCTTTAGGATTTGATGAGGAAGGCAATGAGTTCTTTGTCCATTTTATCCCGCATAATCAGGGGGAAGGTTTCCGTGCTATCCATGGCCAACGGACGGGGTGGCTGATGTTCATCGGCATCCCCCTAGATTATAGAACCACCCAGTGCATTGCAGACATGGTTAGCACCTTTGGACAGTTTCATTATTGGAACAGCACTGACAGGCGCAAGGTTAGATCTTTTGTCCATGCTTCTTTCCCGGATAATGCGCTCGTCCCTCAATCAGTAACCTTCAGGGAATTTGCCAATTAGGGCGATGTTATGGTATCTTGGTCGGCTGGCTGTTATATTTTATCTAGAGAATTTGCTGGAGCCATGATCCCTGCGGATGAAGACCCTATGCCTCTTAATGGGAATCCCCACCCGATGCCTGGAGCCGACGTGCCGCAACAGTTTTGGGCGATGCCTCCATATCCAGCTCTTGGATGGAACACAGTACCTCCGGGTCCAAATCAAGGCCAGAATGATGTGCACGGGTGGGCTGACAATGTGCAGCAAAATGAGGGATGGGGCCCATGGGAAGAACAGGTTCAGCCTCAGCAGCAAGAAGAGATTCAGCTAGCCCAAGATCAGAACTCCATGATTTTGAACCCGTCTGTGGATCCTTCTGATGATGAGGACATGCTTGAAGTCCAGCAACCTATGCAAGCTCCGCCTGTAGTGCATTTAGATCCCATTCACCTTGGCATGGTTCGAGTCTTTTATGGACCAGTACTCCCACCGGCAATGATATGGGAGAGATCGTTCAAGTCTTTACTGCCTGAGTTTGTCATCAGAGATATACCAGCTCCTCTGACTGGGTTTTCTACCTTGAAGCTGCAAGTTCAATTTAGTTCTGTTGATCTGCATCAGAAGTATCTGCTTTGGTCTGACGACCAATGTGTCCCCAGTTGTGGAACCAATTCTTCAGTGGTTATTGAAGAGCTGCCATCAGATGATCTACCTTGCTCCAATTCCCAAGCTCCTCTCACTCCTTCACAGGTTTCTCGGGAGGAATTTCAATTTACCTCGGCTACTCCAGCTGCGTTGGGTAAACGACCTCGCACCAGGCGTTCTGTCACTCTTGTGGAGCCAATTCTTGATTTCTCCAACAGAAGGATGACACGCAGCTCTGCCAAGAGGACGGGCATGAAACCAATCTCTGCAATCCCTCCAAAGTCTGCCCCTCTGCGTCGCCGAAGGCAAAGAAGCTCCGTCTTGAAGATGACCAGAGTCAGCTCCCTCTTCCACCCCCGACGCCTATACCAACAATGCAGGCAATTGGAGTGGCCCTGGGTATCGACCCATCTGAGCTATCGGTCGAGAAGCTTATGGCTTCTCCTCGCCCTGCTGAAAAAGAAGATGGTCCGCATGATGAGTGACGTCCGAAGAAGCTTCATGGCACGTGGGGCACTTTTGTTTTTGTGCCCATTTTACATTAGCTCGTACTGCTTCTGCGTCTGTTTGAACTATTGGGTCCTTTTTGTTGGCACTCTTGTTATGATATTGTCCATGCTGTTAGGCAGCTGGATCTGCTACTATTCCTCAGCGTTCTTTTTTTATGGATAATTGCTATTACCGAAATTGGAATGTTCTATGCTGGAACGTGCGTGGGCTGAATTCAGAGGCTAGGCAACGTGACTTACGTGCTAAGATTGAGGAAACCAGATGTTCTATACTTTGTTTACAGGAAACTAAATGCGAGAACTTCGATATTCGAATGATCAGATCCTTTTGTCCTAGGAGGTTTGATCAATTTGCGTTCTCACCCTCTATTGGAGCGTCTCGTGGGATTCTAGTCATTTGGAACTCTTCGATCTTTCAGGGTCAGTTGATTGACATCCAGCGATTTGGTGTTGAGATTTCCTTCCAATCGATGCAGAACTCGGAAAAATGGACCTTAGCGTCTGTATATGGGCCTTGTGAGGGTCAGCCTAGGGATGATTTTGTTAGCTGGCTTTACCACCTAGACATCCCTCCTGATGAAAACTGGCTGTTATTGGGGGACTTTAACTTTATCCGGTCCTTAGATAACAGAAACCTCCCGGGGGTGACGTTAATGATATTTTCCTCTTCAATGAAATAATTGGTCACCTGGGTCTTTTGGAACTGCCATTGAAAGGTCGTAGTTTCACCTGGTCCAACATGCAGCAAAACCCCCTCGTTGAGCAGCTAGATTGGTTCTTCACTACTGCTGATTGGATTTCCCACTATCCGAACACGGTGGTTAATCCACTAGCCAGAACTGCATCGGATCATGTGCCTTGTGTGGTGTCCATCGACACTTCCATTCCTATGGCTAGAACTTTTCGGTTCGAAAGCTTCTGGTTTGACATGCCAGGGTTTATGGATTGTGTCACTAAGTCTTGGAATGCACCGGTATTCTCTGATCTTTCTGCTTCCGTGGTTCTCACAAAGAAATTTAAGAGGCTGCGATATGATTTAAAACTTTGGAGCAAAAAGCTATCATACATCAAAAAACTTACTGTTGATTGCTCGAAGGTGATCCTGCACTTTGATCAGTTAGAGGAAGTGAGACCTTTAACTAGGCCAGAATTCAATTTCAGGACAATAGTGAAGATTCGCTATGAGCAACTGTTAAAAATTCACTATATCTACTAGAAGCAGAGGTGCACCATTCGATATATTAAGGTTGGCGAGGATAATTCAAAATTCTTTCACGCCATGGCATCGGAGCGGATGAGAAAGAATTCAATTTCCAGCCTCAAGGCCAACTCCATGACTGATCCTGTGACTGACCACGCATAGATGGCGGGAATTCTCTGGGCCTCGTTAAAATCTAGGATGGGCCAGGCCCAAGGGATCAATATGGGCTTTGATTTGTCTCAATTAATTCAGCCCATCCCGAGGCTGGAGGAGCTCTCCTTACCGTTTACTGACGAAGAGAAAAACAAAGTTCTGAAAAAACTACCGGTGGATCGGGCACCTGGTCCGGATGGATTTAATGGAATGTTTGTCAAGCGCTGCTGGCCTATAATTGAACAGGATTTCTTGCGGATGATACAGGACTTTTATGAAGGGAAGCTTTCGTTGGAAAACATCAATGGTTCCCTTGTTACGCTCATCCTCAAGATCATTTCACCCCGAAGGGCCCGATGATTTTCGACCAATATCTCTCACAAACACCTGTCTTAAATTTCTTACAAAGTTATTGGCCAACCGGTTGCAGAAGGTGATCCTTCGGTGTATCCACAAAAATCAGTATGGGTTTCTTAAGGGTAGGTCAATCCAGGACTGCCATGCCTGGAGTTTTGAATATATTCATCAATGTAAGCAGTCCAAACGACCAATTATAATCCTCAAGCTGGATTTTGCCAAGGCATTTGACACCGTTGAGCATGAAGTTATTCTCCAGATGTTGCAGCATAAAGGGTTTGATGCCAAATGGATTTCTTGGGTAAAGCAATTGTTGTCCTCAGGTTCTTCGTCTGTGTTGTTGAATGGCATTCCTAGAAAACAATTAAGTGCAAATGTGGTGTCAGGCAGGGTGATCCTCTGTCACCTCTGTTGTTTGTCATTGCACCGGATTTGTTGCAGTCGGTGGTCAACCAAATGCTTGCACATGGCACCCTATCTTTGCCTATTCAAACCCATGACAGAGAGTTTCCCATCATCCAGTATGCAGATGACACAATCCTATTTATTCCAGCTAAGGATGAGGAGCTTCTTGCATTAAAGAACATGCTCCTGACATTCCAGCAGTCCACAGGTTTAAAGGTCAACTTTGCTAAATCCTCAATGATCCCTCTGAATATGAGTGATGAAGAGGCTTCTAGAATTGCTGCAATCCTGGGTTGTAAGATTGGACAGCTCCCTTTTACCTATTTGGGACTGCCTTTGGGAACTACAAGGCCAAGGATCATAGACCTAATTCCCCTGGTTGACAGCCTTGAGAGGAGACTAACTGCAAGTTCTTCCATGCTGAATCAGGGCTCTCGTCTGCAGCTTCTTACCTCGGTCCTCACATCTCTGCCAATATATTTTTGCTGCAACTTGCAGATTCCACCAGGGATCATCAAACAGCTTGACAGAATCTTTAGGCAATGTCTTTGGAGGGGCAATAGTGATGCTCCCAAACAGTCTCTGGCAGCATGGGATCTCGTTTGCAGGCCTAAAGATAAAGGGGGTCTAGGAGTTATCAATCTGAATATCCAGAACAAAGGGCTCCTTATCAAGCATCTCCACAAGTTCTACAACAAGGTCGACATTCCTTGGGTGACCCTGATATGGAACAGTTACTATGATCATGGTGTTCCACAAGCAACAGCTGCAGCTGGATCTTTCTGGTGGAGGGATGTTCTGAAGCCTGCATGAGGCTTATACTGCTATTGCCTCGGTTAACATCAACATGGGAGATACAGTTTTGTTCTAGACAGATTCTTGCCACATTGGGGGTTCTGCTAGGCCATTATGTTGGAGATTGCCTAGGTTGTTTTCATTTGCCAATAATGATAAGATATCCGTGCAAGAGTTTCTTCAATCACATGATCTCTTCTCCATGTTTTATCTGCCTATTTCTCATGAGGCTGCTGCTGAATTACATATACTGGAAGGTTGGATCATGCAGTTAGAAAGAGACCCAACAATACCTGATGTTTGGATATGGCCTGGAAAATCAGGGGATTACACTGCCAAGAGCTTCTACATGATCATGCACTCTCATCTACCTACAATACAACCTTGCAAGTGGTTGTGGCAGAGTAGGTGTACCATGAAGATAAAGGTGTTTAGGTGGCTCCTCTTCTTTGACAGGCTCAACACCAAGGACATGTTGGTTAGAAGACACTGGCGCTCTAGCCAAGAGGATAATTTATGTCTTATTTGCAGTGAGCTGGTGTATGAGGATAGAATACATCTGTTCTTCAACTGCACCTTCAGCTCAAGGGTCTGGAATTATCTAGGCATTGATTGGATTGGGGGCTCTAATGTCTTGCAATGTATCATGCATGCTAGGTCCAGCTTTAGGCATCCTTTCTTCTTTGAAGTCATGCTGACAGCAGCTTGGAACATTTGGATTTTAAGAAATGGCAGAACCTTTAGGGCTGAGAGAGCTACATTCAGTGCTTGGAAGTGTAAATTCATCCATGACATCTCACTGCTTGCCCACAGGGTGAAGGATTGTATCAGACCGAAACTTTTGGCTTGGGTTAATTCTCTGTTGTAAATAGGTAGCGATGTTTAGCCTTAGGTATTTCTTTCCTTTCTTTCTTTGTATAGTATGTATTTTGCTTGTACAGTTTTTCTTGATTCAATAAAGGGCTGTGGGGCTTTGCCTCACAGTAAATATTCAAAAAAAACCACAATTCATCGGTCTCAACAAACACACCGCAAAAAGAAGATTACATCAAATAGATCTCCACGAGAGAGGGGGAGAACATTGTATTGATATCCAAAAAGAGAGAAGAAGCCATCTAGCTACTAACTATGGACCCGAAGGTCTGAGGTAAACTACTCACACTTCATCGGAGGGGATAGGATGTTGTAGAAGCCCTCCGTGATGATGGCCCTCACCGACGGAGCTCCGGAACAGGCCCCAAGATGGGATCTCGTGGATACAGAAAGTGTGGAATTAGGATTTTGGCTCTTGTTCTGATCGTTTGGGGGTACGTAGGTATATATAGGAGAAAGGAGTACGTCAGTGGATCTTCGAGGGGCCCACGAGACAGGGGGGCGCCCTCCATCCTCGTGGCTTTCTTGACGGAGGGTCCAAGTCTCCTGGATCATATCTGATGAGAAAATCACGTTCCCGAAGGTTTCATTCCGTTTGGACTCCGTTTGATATTCTGTTTCTCCGAAACACTGAAATAGGCAAAAACGGCAATTCTAGGCTGGGCCTCAGGTTAATAGGTTAGTCCCAAAAATAATATAAAAGTGGAAAATAAACCCCAATATAGTCCAAAACAGTAGATAATATAGCATGGAGCAATCAAAAATTATAGATACGTTGGAGACGTATCAGGCATCCCCAAGCTTAATTCCTGCTCGTCCTCGAGTAGGTAAATGATAAAAAGAGAATTTTTGATGCGGAGTGCTACTTGGCATAATTTCAATGTAAATCTTCTCAATTGTGGTATGAATATTCAGATTCGAAAGATTCAAGACAAAAGTTCATATTGACATAAAAATAATAATACTTCAAGCATACTAACTAAGCAATTGTGTCTTCTCAAAATAACATGGCCAAAGAAAGTTCATCCCTACAAAATCATATAGTTTAGTCATGCTCCATTTTCGTCACACAAGAATGCTCTCATCATGCACAACCCCGATGACAAGCCAAGCAATTGTTTAATACTTTAATAATCTCAAACTTATAAACCTTCACGCAATACATGAGCGCGAGCCATGGATATAGCACTATGGGGGGAATAGAATATGATGATGGGGGTTATGTGGAGAAGACAAAAAAGGAGAAAGTCTCACATCAACGAGGATAATCAATGGGTTATGGAGATGCCCACCGACTGATGTTAATGCAAGGAGTAGGGATTGCCATGCAACGGATGCACTAGAGCTAAACTATAAAGCTCAAAAGATATAAGTGAAGCACATAGAGTATTCTATCAAATTCCAATTCATGTATGGCTCTCTCAAAAGGTGTGTGCAGCAAGGATGATTGTGGTACACTAACAAACAAAGACACAAACAATACAAGACGCTCCAAGCAAAACACATATCATGTGGTGAATAAAAATATAGGTCCAAGTATAATTACCGATGGAAGTAGACGAAAGAGGGGATGCCTTCCGGGGCATCCCCAAGCTTTGACTTTTTGGTGTCCTTGGATTATCTTGGGGGTGCCATGGGCATCCCCAAGCTTAGGCTCTTTCCACTCCTTGTTCCATAATCCATTAAAAGATTTCACCCAAAACTTGAAAACTTCACAACACAAAACTCAACAGAAATCTCGTGAGCTCCGTTAGCGAAAGAAAGCAAAAGACCACTTCAAGGTACTGTAATGAACTCATTCTTTATTTATATTGGTGTTAAACCTACTGTATTCCAACTTCTCTATGGATTATAAACTATTTTAATCGCCATAGATTCATCAAAATAAGCAAACAACACACGAAAAACAGAATCTGTCAAAAACAGAACAGTCTGTAGTAATCTGTCACTAACGCAAACTTCTGGACCTCCAAAAAATCTAAAAAAATAGGAAGACCTATACAATTTGTTTATTGATCAGCGGCAATTGGAATCAGTATTTTATCACATTCTGGTGATTTTTAACAATTGTTTTCGTGAACAGAAAGATTCTGGAAATTACAGCAAGATCAAATAACTATCATCCAAGAAGATCCTATAGGTCTAACTTGGCACAAACACTAATTAAAACACAAAACCACATCTAAACAGAAGGTAGATGGATTATTTATTCCTAAACATAAGAAAAAACAAAAAAAAACTAAAAATAAAATTGGGTTGCCTCCCAACAAGCGCTATCGTTTAACGCCCCTAGCTAGGCATAAAAGCGAGGATAGATGTAGGTATTGCCATCTTTGGTAAACACTCCATAGGTGGCTCTCATGATAGATTCATATGGAAATTTTATTTTCTTTCTAGGGAAGTGTTCCATGCCCTTTTTTCATGGAAATTGAAGTCTAATATTCCCTTCCTTCATATCAATAATTGCACCAACCATTCTAAGGAAAGGTCTACCGAGAATAATGGGGCAAGAAGGATTGCAATCTATATCAAGAACGATAAAATCTATGGGCACATAATTACTATTTGCAACAATAAGAACATCATTAATTCTTCCCATAGGTTTCTTAATATTGCAATCCGCAAGATGCAAGTTTAGAGAGCAATCATCAAAATCTCGGAAATCTAGCAAATCACACAAAGTCTTGGGAACAGTGGAGACACTAGCACCCAAATCACACAAAGCATAAAACTCATAATCTTTAATTTTAATTTTAATAGTAGGTTCCCACTCATCATAAAATTTTCTAGGGATAGAAACTTTCAACTCAAGTTTTTCTTCATAAGATTGCATCAAGGCATCAACGATATGTTCGGTAAAGGCTTTATTTTGACTATAAGCATGAGGAGAATTTAGCACGGATTGCAACAAGGAAATAAAATCAATTAAAGAGCAACTTTCATAATTAAATTCCTTGAAATCCAATATAGTGGGTTTAGCATCATCTAGGGTTTTATTTCTTTCAATCCCACTTTTATTAATTTCAACATCAACATATAAATACTCCGAATTTTTGGAACGCCTTCTAGGTAAGGGAAGATCATGTTCAGTTTCATCAAGATTCATATTGAAAAACAAAGATTTAATAGGGGACACGCCAATAACTTTTAGATCTTCATCTTGATTTTCATAGGAATTGGAAGAACACGCTTTAATAAAGGCATCTTTCATAGCACGCATCCTAGCGGTTCTTTCTTTGCACTCATCAATGGAAATTCTCATGGCTTTGAGAGACTCATTGATATCATGCTTAGGAGGAATAGATCTAAGCTTTAAAGAATCAACCTCAATAGAAATTCTATCAACGTTCCTAGCCAAATCATCAACTTTAAGCAATTTCTCTTCAAGCAAAGCATTAAAATTCTTGTGTGAATTCATAAACTCTTTAACACTATTCTCAAATTCAGAGGGCATCTTATTAAATTTTCCATAAGAGTTGTTGTAGGAATTTCCATAATTATTAGAAGGATTACTAGGATAAGGCCTAGGATTAAAATCCCCCCTATACGTGTTGTTACCAAAATTATTCCTACCAACAAAATTCACATCCATAGATTCATTATTATTCTCAATCAAAGTAGACAAAGGCATATCATTAGGATCAGAAGAAACACTCTTAGTAGCAAATAATTTCATAAGTTCATCCATCTTTCCACTCAAAACATTGATTTCTTCTATCGCATGCACTTTTTTATTAGTAGATCTTTCAGTGTGCCATTGAGAATAATTAACCATAATATTATCTAGGAGTTTAGTAGCATCTCCTAAAGTGATTTCCACAAAAGTGCCTCCCGCGGCCGAATCTAAAATATTTCTAGAAGCAAAATTCAATCCGGCATAAAAAATTTGTATAATCATCCACAAATTCAAACCATGAGTAGGACAATTACGTATCATTAATTTCATTCTGTCCCAAGCTTGTGCAACATGTTCTTGATCCAGTTGCTTAAAATTCATAATGTCATTTCTAAGAGAGATGATCTTAGCGGGAGGAAAATACTTAGAGATAAAAGCATCTTTGCACTTGTTCCAAGAATCAATACTATTTTTTGCCAAAGACGAAAACCAAGCTTTAGCACGATCACTAAGCAAAAAAGGAAATAGCTTCAATTTAACAATATCATTATCGACATCTTTCTTCTTTTGCATATCACATAAATCAACGAAGCTATTCAGATGAGTAGCGACATCTTCACTAGGAAGGCCGTCGAATTGATCTTTCATAACAAGATTCAACAAAGCAGTATTGATTTCACAAGATTCAGTATTGGTAAGAGGAGAAATCAGAGTGCTAAGGAAATCTTTATTGTTGGTATTGGTGAAGTCACACAATTTGGTATTATCTTGAGCCATCGCGACAAACAAGCAATCCAACACACGAGCAAACGAAAGGGCAAGCGAGAAAAAGGCAAAGGGAAAAGAGAGGGCGAATAAAATGGCAAGGGTGAAGTGGGGGAGAGGAAAATGAGAGGAAAATGGAGACTAATGTAATGCAAGAGATGGGGATTGTGATGGGTACTTGGTATGTTGACTTTTGCGCAGACTCCCCGGCAACGGCGCCATAAATTCTTCTTGCTACCTCTTGAGCACTGTGTTAGATTTCCCTGAAAAGGAAGGGATGATGCAGCAAAGTAGCGTAAGTATTTCCCTCAGTTTTTGAGAACCAAGGTATCAATCCAGTAGGAGGCTACGCGCGAGTCCCTCGTACCTACACAAAACAAATAGCTCAACGCAACCAACGCGATTAGGGGTTGTCAATCCCTTCACGGTCACTTACGGGAGTGAGATCTGATAGAGATGATAGATAATATTTTTGGTATTTTTGGTATAGAGATGCAAGGTAAAAAGTAAAAGGCAAAGTAAAAAAGCAAATCAATAATAAAGTGATGGAGATTGATATGATGAGAATAGACCCGGGGGCCATAGTTTTCACTAGTGGCTTCTCTCAAGAGCATAAGTATTCCACGGTGGGTGAACAAATTACTGTTGAGCAATTGACAGAATTGAGCATAGTTATGAGAATATCTAGGCATGATCATGTATATAGTAATCACGTCCGAGACAAGTAGACCGACTCCTGCCTGCATCTACTACTATTTTTTTGACAGAAAGACTGTAAGGGAACCCCCTACAGTATAATTGGTGCAACAACCCCAAATTGCAAGTACCATGCCTTGAACCTGGGTGGGTGGGAAGGCATCAGCCCCTTCCCACCACTAGGCTATGCCTTAGTCTGCTGCATCTACTACTATTACTCCACTCATCGACCGCTATCCAGCATGCATCTAGAGTATTAAGTTAAAGACAGAGTAACGCCTTAAGCAAGATGACATGATGTAGAGGGATAGTTTCATGCAATATGATAAAACCCATCTTGTTATCCTCGATGGCAATGATGCAATACGTGCCTTGCTGCCCCTTCTGTCACTGGGAAAGGACACCACAAGATCGAACCCAAAGATAAGCACTTCTCCCATGGCAAGAAAAACCAATCTAGTAGGCCAAACCATACTGATAATTCGAAGAGACTTGCAAAGATAACCAATCATTCATAAAATAATTCAGAGAAGATTCAAATATTATTCACAGATAGACTTGATCATAAACCCACAATTCATCGGTCTCAACAAACACACCGCAAAAAGAAGATTACATCGAATAGATCTCCACGAGAGAGGGGGAGAACATTGTATTGAGATCCAAAAGGAGAGAAGAAGCCATCTAGCTACTAACTATGGACCCGAAGGTCTGAGGTAAACTACTCACACTTCATCGGAGGGGCTAGGATGATGTAGAAGCCCTCCGTGATGATGGCCCTCTCCGGCGGAGCTCCGAAACAGGCCCCAAGATGGGATCTCGTGGATACAGAAAGTTGCGACGGTGGAATTAAGTTTTTGTCTCCTGTTCTGATCGTTATGGGGGTACGTAGGTATATATAGGAGAAAGGAGTACGTCGGTGGAGCTTCGAGGGGCCCACGAGGCAGGGGGCGTGCCCTAGGAGGGGGCGCCCTCCACCCTCATGACCGCCTCGTGGCTTTCTTGACGGAGGGTCCAAGTCTCCTGGATCATATCTGATGAGAAAATCACGTTCCTGAAGGTTTCATTCCGTTTGAACTCCGTTTGATATTTTGTTTCTCCAAAACACTGAAATAGGCAAAAAAACAGCAATTCTGGGTTGGGCCTCTGGTTAATAGGTTAGTCCCAAAAATAATATAAAAGTGGAAAATAAAGCCCAATATAGTCCAAAACAGTAGATAACATAGCATGGAGCAATAAAAAATTATAGATACGTTGGAGACGTATCACCCCCTACCCGAGGATCCAGCAGATGCTCTCCTAACGGAGATGCTGATCCCGGCGCCTTATGAGGTGCCGGTGATGAAGGCCAAGAGTAAGGCCACGGGGACCCTACAGGGTCTCCGGCGCAAGGTTATATCGGACTCATCGTCTGAAAACTCCAAGGCGCACTCCTCCCATGAACACGAGGAGGAGGAGGAGGAAAGTTCCCCCCCCCCCCAGCCGGGGGAGACAAGAAAAGGAAGGCCACCCCAAACGGGGAGGCCGAATTGTCCAAGAAGAGAAGGGCCCTCCTTTCGGACTGCTCCACGACCTCCGCCTACAGCGACGACGAGTGGTTGCCCAGGGACAAGCCCTTGGCGAAGTCATAAGTATCCAGATACCATAGTAATTCATGGTATGTTTCTGTTGCACTGCTTCTCCTTACGCTGGATATGATTATGCAGTCCGTCCCAAGCCCGTATCGACGTATCTTCGTCGGACGGTTCTTTGGACTCGTCGGATATGAACAGCGATTCACTTCCGACCGCCTCCACCCCTTGCCCTATGGACAATGTCGAGGTGTTGTCTCAAAACGCACCAAGCCGAGGGGAGGTAGTCCTGGGGGCGCCTCGAGGCGACCTTCCGGACCGTGGGCGCAAAGGGAGCAAGACTCCCATGGGCTCCAAGTTTGGCCCCCAGCCGAACATTGCGCCGGAACCTTCGGTGGTTCCAGACTCCGGCAGGCGACCCCCCGTTAAGAGGGGCAAGCCGCCCGTGCCGGTGGCCTCTGTCCATCCAGAGGCACCGGACAACTTGCTGGAAGCGCTTCGCGGCGCTTCCATCGACGAAAAGCACCGCACTATCATGAGTGCGGTGATCGAGAAGGTTCAGTCCGCCAAAAACGGACTAACTGAAGCTTGTGCCAGCCTCCTAACAGGCTTTCAATTAAGTAATCAAAATATAGGAAAATATTACCGCATAGACAGTAGCCCCTGATGCTCTGTTTGGCGTTCGCGAAGAAAGGCTGAATAGAGGATCAAATAATGACTCAGGAGTCTAATCAGAATATGTCTATGTGCATATGCAGGCTTCACTGCTGGCCACTACCGCACGTACTGCGGAGGTCGCTGCACTGAAGCAGGACCTTGAGCGGTCCGAGGAAGAGCTCGGCCTTATCAAGAGGCAGCTCGAGGAGAGCAAAGGTAAGCAATACCTTGTCTATATATTAAAAATAAATTTGGTTGTAAAATAATAGGATCATCATGAATTTGCCAGGGGCCACGACCGAAGTGGCGACCCTGAAGAAGGCGTTGTCCAAGGCCGAAGACAAAGCGGCCAAGGAGCGCATTGAGCGAGAGAAGCAAGAAGCCCGGGTAGGCGAGGTGCAGCAAGAGCTCGAGGCTCTCGCCAAAAAACGCGAGTCCTTGGAGCTTGACTCTAAGACGCGAGAGTCCGAGCTTGCGAAGGCACTCGAAAGCGCACAAAACGCCAAGGCTGAAGCCCACAACGCCCTCCAGAAGATTGATGTGGTGAAGAAGATAGCAGCGGGTAAGGCATTCATTATGCAAAGCAAGCATGTGAAGGAAACTTTCCTTTTACTTACCCGAGTTCGGAGCTCTCCAGGGGCGTTCGCAGATCTTCCCCGCAGTGTGCTGGATGCCGCGGAGTTTTACTGAGCTGAGGAGGGGAGCTCGATGGAAAATTTGTTCTGGTCTCAGTATACTGGGACCGAACACCCAATGCCCTTGAGCGACCAGCTGAAGCAACTGGTCGAGCTTCACAAGGCCGCCGAACAGGCCATGAAGGGTCTTATAGTCCGGATATGGCCTGGCGATCCCCTGCGTAACAGCTACTTCGGTCTGGTGAGGCGGCTTGTGGATGCCTACCCACTGCTTGAAGTCATAAAGCAGTCCGTCTGCATCGAGGGTGCGCGCAGGGCTTTTGCCCGGGCGAAGGTGCACTGGGAAAAGCTAGACGCCGTAAAGCTGGTGAAGGAGGGGCCGCCGGAGGGCAAGGAGCATCGCCGCCCCGAAATGTATTATGACAGTGTCCCAAAGGCCTGCCTTGTGGCGGAGGAATGTGCTAGAGATGTAATTTTTTAATGAACATGCTCATGTGATCCTCTAATGTGAAACGAGTTCATTTGCGCTATGCAACGCTTTTTGAATTTAAAATATTACCTTCTGTGCGGCCGTTTATAAAATCTGAGAGTTGGCCAGTCGTCGGCTTCTGCCCCCATGTAACTAGTACTGGGGTGTTCGGGATAAACCTGAGCACTCTTTATCCCAATTTTGGGTCCTTCGAGGGAGGTGTTCAGCACAACGAACCAGGCAATAGGACTATAAGGCTTTATCACTCTCACTTAGCCATAGAGGTCTACAATTTTAAATTTTGGCGAAGCCCCTAGTATTCGGAAGGCCGAATTTGGGGCGCTATATATGCCTAAGTCGGGCAAGGCCGACTCCTCACCCGAAGCGGAAAAAGTCTTTAAGGACTTGAGACCTCTCGAACAGCGACCAGCTCTCGCCTTATCATGACAGTCAGTTTTCGGCTTTCTCTACTGAGGTGCTCGTCCGTAAGAACCGGGACACAATCGCAGTAGTTCTCCCAGCGCTACCTTAGCCGATATAGCGGAACGTAAGGTACCAAAACATGGGAGCCGGGCAAACCCAACTATTGACCCAAGACATGATTCGGAGTTGATGCATATAATGCTATAAGTTCGGGGTGCCGCACTGTCGAAAGTGTTCGGACTTCTCACGCCGTATTATGGGGTATACGAAAGCCCCTGGCGTACTGACCATACCAGAATGTATAGGTGCAAGTTGTCGTAAATAAACATATAAGAGAAAAGGATGGATAATGCAATAATGGACTAATGCTATGCATTGTTATTTAAATAATACGTCGAAGCGTACTGATACAAGTAGTGCAATAAGCAAAAAATAGGACTATTTGACATGTCCTATCCAAGGGCAAGCTGCGTATGGGTATTAAAAAGCAGGTATGTCGATTATTATTAGTGAAGTAAATATGCCCTAGAGGCAATAATAAAGTTATTATTTATTTCCTTATATCATGATAAATGTTTATTATTCATGCTAGAATTGTATTAACCGGAAACATAATACATGTGTGAATACATAGACAAACAGAGTGTCACTAGTATGCCTCTACTTGACTAGCTCGTTAATCAAAGATGGTTATGTTTCCTAACCATAGACATGAGTTGTCATTTGATTAACGGGGTCACATCATTAGGAGAATGATGTGATTGACATGACCCATTCTGTTAGCTTAGCACACGATCGTTTAGTATATTGCTATTGCTTTCTTCATGACTTATACATGTTCCTATGACTATGAGATTATGCAACTCCCGTTTACCAGAGGAACACTTTGTGTGCTACCTAACATCACAACGTAACTGTGTGATTATAAAGGTTCTCTACAGGTGTCTTCGAAGGTACTTGTTGGGTTGGCGTATTTCGAGATTAGGATTTGTCACTCCGATTGTCGGAGAGGTATCTCTGGGTCCTCTCGGTAATGCACATCACTTAAGCCTTGCAAGCATTGCAACTAATGAGATAGTTGCAGGATGATGTATTACAGAACGAGTAAAGAGACTTGTCGGTAACAAGATTGAACTAGGTATTGAGATACCGACGATCGAATCTCGGGCAAGTAACATACCGATGACAAAGGGAACAACGTATGTTGTTATGCAGTTTGACCGATAAAAGATCTTCGTAGAATATGTAGGAACCAATATGAGCATCCAGGTTCCGCTATTGGTTATTGACCGGAGACATGTCTCGGTCATGTCTACATAGTTCTCGAACCCGTAGGGTCCGCGCGCTTAACGTTACGATGACAGTTATATTACGAGTTTACATGTTTTGATGTACCGAAGGTTTTTTGAAGTCCCGGATGTGATCACGGACATGACAAGGAGTCTCGAAATGGTCGAGACATGAAGATTGATATATTGGAAGCCTATGTTTGGATATCATAGGTGTTCCGGGTGAAATAGTGATTTTACCGGAGTACCGGAAGGGTTACCGGAACCCCCCGAAGGCTATTGGGCCTTATGGGCCCAAGTGGAAGAAGAGGAGAGGCGGGCCAAGGGGCAGCCGCGCGCCCCTCCCCCCAAGTTCGAATTGGTCAAGGAGGGGGGCGGCGCCCCCCTTTCCTTCCCCCCTCTCTCCTCCTTCCCTCTCAAGTCCTATTCCAACTAGGAAAGGGGGAGTCCTACTCCCGGTGGGAGTAGGACTCCTCCTGGCACGCCCCAAGCCTGGTCGCACCTCTCCCTCCTTGCTCCTTCATATACGGGGGCAGGGGGCACCCTAGAGACAACAATTGATCATTTGATCTCTTAGCCGTGTGCGGTGCCCCCCTCCACCATAATCCACCTCGATAATACTGTACCGGTGCTTAGGCGAAGCCCTGCGTTGGTAGAACATCAACATCGTTGCCACGCCGTCATGGTGACGAAACTCTCCCTCAACACTCGGCTGGATTGGAGTTCGAGGGACGTCATCGGGCTGAATGTGTGCTGAACTCGGAGGTGCCGTGCGTTTGGTACTTGATCAGTCGAATCGTGAAGACGTACGACTACATCAACCGCGTTGTGCTAATGCTTCCGCTTTCGGTCTACGAGGGTACGTGGACAACACTCTCCCCTCTCGTTGCTATGCATCACCATGATCTTGCGTGTGCGTAGGATTTTTTTTTGAAATTACTACGTTCCCCAACAGTGGCATCCGAGCCTGGTTTTATGCCTTGATGTTATATGCACGAGTAGAACACAAGTGAGTTGTGGGCGATATAAGTCATATTGCTTACCAGCATGTCATACTTTGGTTCGGCGGTATTGTTGGATGAAGTGGCCCGGACCGACATTACGCGTACGCTTACGCGAGACTGGTTCTACCAACGTGCTTTGCACACAGGTGGCTGGCGGGTGTCAGTTTCTCCAACTTTAGTTGAACCGAGTGTGGCTATGCCCGGTCCTTGCGAAGGTTAAAACAGCACCAAGTTGACAAACTATCGTTGTGGTTTTGATGCGTAGGTAAGAACGGTTCTTGCTAAGCCCATAGCAGCCACGTAAAACTTGCAACAACAAAGTAGAGGACGTCTAACTTGTTTTTGCAGGGCATGTTGTGATGTGATATGGTCAAGACATGATGCTAAATTTTATTGTATGATCATGTTTTGTAACCAAGATATCGGCAACTAGCAGGAGCCATATGGTTGTCGCTTTATTGTATGCAATGCAATCACCCTGTAATGCTTTACTTTATCACTAAGCGGTAGCGATAGTCGTAGAAGCATAAGATTGGCGAGACGACAACGATGCTACGATGGAGATCAAGGTGTCGCGCCGGTGACAATGGTGATCCGGTGCTTCGGAGATGAAGATCACAAGCACAAGATGATGATGGCCATATCATATCACTTATATTGATTGCATGTGATGTTTATCTTTTATGCATCTTATCTTGCTTTGATTGATGGTAGCATTATAAGATGATCTCTCACTAAATTTCAAGATAAAAGTGTTCTCCCTGAGTATGCACCGTTGCCAAAGTTCGGCGTGCCCAGACACCACGTGATGATCGGGTGTGATAAGCTCTACGTCCATCTACAAAGGGTGCAAGCCAATTTTTGCACACGCAGAATACTCAGGTTAAACTTGACGAGCCTAGCATATGCACATATGGCCTCGGAACACTGAGACCAAAAGGTCGAGCGTGAATCATATAGTAGATATGATCAACATAGTGATGTTCACCATTGAAAGCTACTCCATTTCACGTGATGATCGGTTATGGTTTAGTTGATTTGGATCACGTGATCACTTAGAGGATTAGAGGGATGTCTTTATAAGTGGGAGTTCTTAAGTAATATGATTAATTGAACTTAAATTTATCATGAACTTAGTACCTGATAGTATCTTGCTTGTCTATGTTGATTGTAGATAGATGGCCCGTGTTGTTGTTCCGTTGAATTTTAATGTGTTCCTTGAGAAAGCAAAGTTCAAAGATGATGGTAGCAATTACACGGACTGGGTCCATAACTTGAGGATTATCCTCATTGCTGCATAGAAGAATTACGTCCTGGAAGCACCGCTGGGTGCCAGGCCTGCTGCTGATCCAACTGACGACGTTAAGAACGTCTGGCAGAGCAAAGCTGATGACTACTCGATAGTTCAATGTGCCATGCTTTACGGCTTAGAACCGGGACTTCAATGACTTTTTGAACGTCATGGAGCATATGAGATGTTCCAGGAGTTGAAGTTAATATTTCAAGCAAATGCGTGGATTGAGAGATATGAAGTCTCCAATAAGTTCTATAGCTGCAAGATGGAGGAGAATAGTTCTGTTAGTGAGCATATACTCAAGATGTCTGGGTATAATAATCACGTGATTCAACTGGGAGTTAATCTTCCGGATGATAGTGTCATTGACAGAATTCTCCAATCACTACCACCAAGCTACAAGAGCTTCGTGATGAACTATAACATGCAAGGGATGGATAAGACGATTCCCAAGCTTTTTGCAATGCTAAAGGCTGCGGAGGTAGAAATCAAGAAGGAGCATCAAGTGTTGATGGTCAACAAGACCACTAGTTTCAAGAAAAAGGGAAAAGGGAAGAAGAAGGGGAACTTCAAGAAGAACAGTAAGCAAGTTGTTGCTCAGGAGAAGAAACCCAAGTCTGGACCTAAGCCTGAAATTGAGTGCTTCTACTGCAAGCAGACTGGTCACTGGAAGCGGAACTGCCCCAAGTATTTGGCGGATAAGAAGGATGGCAAGGTGAACAAAGGTATATGTGATATACATGTTATTAATGTGTACCTTACTAGAGCTCGCAGTAGCACCTGGGTATTTGATACTGGTTCTGTTGCTAATATTTGCAACTCGAAACAGGGACTACAGATTAAGTGAACATTGGCCAAGGACGAGGTGACGATGCGCGTGGGAAATGGTTCCAAAGTTGATGTGATCGCGGTCGGCACGCTACCTCTACATCTACCTTCGGGATTAGTATTAGACCTAAATAATTGTTATTTGGTGCCAGCGTTGAGCATGAACATTATATCTGGATCTTGTTTGATGCGAGACGGTTATTCATTTAAATCAGAGAATAATGGTTGTTCTATTTATATGAGTAATATCTTTTATGGCCATGCACCCTTGAAGAGTGGTCTATTTTTGATGAATCTCGATAGTAGTGATACACATATTCATAATGTTGAAGCCAAAAGATGCAGAGTTGATAATGATAGTGCAACTTATTTGTGGCACTGCCGTTTAGGTCATATCGGCGTAAAACGCATGAAGAAACTCCATACTGATGGACTTTTTGGAACCACTTGATTATGAATCACTTGGTACTTGCGAACCGTGCCTCATGGGCAAGATGACTAGAACGCCGTTCTCCGGTACTATGGAGAGAGCAACAGATTTGTTGGAAATCATACATACAGATGTATGTGGTCCGATGAATATTGAGTCTCGTGGTGGATATCGTTATTTTCTCACCTTCACAGATGATTTAAGCAGATATGGGTATATCTACTTAATGAAGCATAAGTCTGAAACATTTGAAAAGTTCAAAGAATTTCAGAGTGAAGTTGAATATCATCGTAACAAGAAAATAAAGTTTCTACGATCTGATCGTGGAGGAGAATATTTGAGTTACGAGTTTGGTCTACATTTGAAACAATGCGGAATAGTTTCGCAACTCACGCCACCCGGAACACCACAGCGTAATGGTGTGTCCGAACGTCGTAATCGTACTCTACTAGATATGGTGCGATCTATGATGTCTCTTACAGATTTACCGCTATCGTTTTGGGGTTATGCTTTAGAGACGGACGCATTCATGTTAAATAGGGCACCATCGAAATCCGTTGAAACGACTCCTTATGAACTGTGGTTTGGCTAGAAACCAAAGTTGTCGTTTCTTAAAGTTTGGGGCTGCGATGCTTATGTGAAAAAGCTTCAACCTGATAAGCTCGAACCCAAATCGGAGAAATGTGTCTTCATAGGATACCCAAAGGACACTGTTGGGTACACCTTCTATCACAGATCCGAAGGCAAGACATTTGTTGCCAAGAATGGATCCTTTCTAGAGAAGGAGTTTCTCTCGAAAGAAGTGAGTGGGAGGAAAGTAGAACTTGATAAGGTAACTGTACCTGCTCCCTTATTGGAAAGTAGTTCATCACAAAAATCAGTTTCTGTGACACCGACACCAATTAGTGAGGAAGTTAATGATGATAATCATGAAACTTCAGATCAAGTTGTTACTGAACCTCGTAGATCAACCAGAGTAAGATCCGCACCAGAGTGGTACGGTAATCCTGTGCTGGAAGTCATGCTACTAGATCATGATGAACCTACGAACTATGAAGAAGCGATGGTGAGCCCAGATTCCGCAAAATGGCTTGAGGCCATGAAATCTGAGATGGGATCCATGTATGAGAACAAAGTGTGGACTTTGGTTGACTTGCCCGATGATCGGCAAGCAATTGAGAATAAACGGATCTTCAAGAAGAAGATTGACGCTGACGGTAATGTTACTGTCTACAAAGCTCGACTTGTTGCAAAAGGTTTTCGACAAGTTCAAGGGATTGACTACGATGAGACCTTCTCACCCGTAGCGATGCTTAAGTCTGTCCGAATCATGTTAGCAATTGCCGCATTTTGTGATTATGAAATTTGGCAGATGGATGTCAAAACTGCATTCCTGAATGGATTTCTGGAAGAAGAGTTGTATATGATGCAACCGGAAGGTTTTGTCGATCCAAAGGGAGCTAACAAAGTATGCAAGCTCCAGCGATCCATTTATGGACTGGTGCAAGCCTCTAGGAGTTGGAATAAATGCTTTGATAGTGTGATCAAATCATTTGGTTTTATACAGACTTTTGGAGAAGCCTGTATTTACAAGAAAGTGAGTGGGAGCTCTGTAGCATTTCTGATATTATATGTGGATGACATATTACTGATTGGAAATGATATAGAATTTCTGGATAGCATAAAGGGATACTTGAATAAGAGTTTTTCGATTAAAGGCCTCGGTGAAGCTGCTTACATATTGGGTATTAAGATCTATAGAGATAGATCAAGACGCTTAATTGGACTTTCACAAAGCACATACCTTGACAAAGTTTTGAAGAAGTTCAAAATGGATCAAGCAAAGAAAGGGTTCTTGCCTGTGTTACAAGGTGTGAAATTGAGTAAGACTCAATGCCCGACCACTACAGAAGATAGAGAGAAAATGAAAGGTGTTCCCTATGCTTCAGCCATAGGCTCTATCATGTATGCAATGTTGTGTACCAGACCTGATGTGCCTCTTGCTATAAGTCTAGCGGGGAGGTACCAAAGTAATCCAGGGGTGGATCACTGGACAGCGGTCAAGAACATCCTGAAATACCTGAAAAGGACTAAGGATATGTTTCTCGTTTATGGAGGTGACAAAGAGCTCATCGTAAATGGTTACGTTGACGCAAGCTTTGACACTGATCCGGACGATTCTAAATCGCAAACCGGATACGTGTTTACATTGAACGGTGGAGCTGTCAGTTGGTGCAGTTCTAAACAAAGCGTCGTGGCGGGATCTACGTGTGAAGCGGAGTACATAGCTGCTTCGGAAGCAGCAAATGAAGGAGTCTGGATGAAGGAGTTCATATCCAATCTAGGTGTCATACCTAGTGCATCGGGTCCAATGAAAATAATTTGTGACAATACTGGTGCAATTGCCTTGGCGAAGGAATCCAGATTTCACAAGAGAACCAAGCACATCAAGAGAAGCTTCAATTCCATCCGGGATCTTGTCCAGGTGGGAGACATAGAAATTTGCAAGATACATGCGGATCTGAATGTTGCAGACCTGTTGACTAAGCCTCTTCCACGAGCAAAACATGATCAGCACCAAGGCTCCATGGGTGTTAGAATCATTACTGTGTAATCTAGATTATTGACTCTAGTGCAAGTGGGAGACTGAAGAAAATATGCCCTAGAGGCAATAATAAAGTTATTATTTATTTCCTTATATCATGATAAATGTTTATTATTCATGCTAGAATTGTATTAACCGGAAACATAATACATGTGTGAATACATAGACAAACAGAGTGTCACTAGTACGCCTCTACTTGACTAACTCGTTAATCAAAGATGGTTATGTTTCCTAACCATAGACATGAGTTGTCATTTGATTAACGGGATCACATCATTAGGAGAATGATGTGATTGACATGACCCATTCCGTTAGCTTAGCACACGATTGTTTAGTATATTGCTATTGCTTTCTTCATGACTTATACATGTTCCTATGACTATGAGATTATGCAACTCCCGTTTACCAGAGGAACACTTTGTGGGCTACCAAACGTCACAATGTAACTGGGTGATTATAAAGGTGCTCTATAGGTGTCTCCGAAGGTACTTGTTGGGTTGGCGTATTTCGAGATTAGGATTTGTCACTCCGATTGTCGGAGAGGTATCTCTGGGCCCTCTCAGTAATGCACATCACTTAAGCCTTGCAAGCATTGCAACTAATGAGATAGTTGCAGGATGATGTATTACAGAACGAGTAAAGAGACTTGCCGGTAACAAGATTGAACTAGGTATTGAGATACCAACGATCGAATCTCGGGCAAGTAACATACCGATGACAAAGGGAACAACGTATGTTGTTATGCGGTTTGACCGATAAAAGATCTTCGTAGAATATGTAGGGACCAATATGAGCATCCAGGTTCCGCTATTGGTTATTGACCGGAGACATGTCTCGGTCATGTCTACATAGTTCTCGAACCCGTAGGGTCCGCACGCTTAACGTTACGATGACAATTATATTATGAGTTTATATGTTTTGATGTACCGAAGGTTGTTTGGAGTCCCGGATGTGATCACGGACATGACGAGGAGTCTCAAAATGGTCGAGACATGAAGATTGATATATTGGAAGCCTATGTTTGGATATCAAAGGTGTTCCGGGTGAAATAGTGATTTTACCGGAGTACCGGAAGGGTTACCGGAACCCCCTCGGAGGCTATTGGGACTTATGGGCCCAAGTGGAAGAAGAGGAGAGGCAGGCCAAGGGGCAGCCGCGCGCCCCTCCCCCCCCCCCCCAAGTCCGAATTGGACAAGGAGGGGGGCGGCGCCCTCCCTTTCCTTCCCCCCGCTCTCCTCCTTCCCTCCCAAGTCCTATTCCAACTAGGAAAGGGGGGAGTCCTACTCCCGGTGGGAGTAGGACTCCTCCTGGCGCGCCCCAAGCCTGGCCGCACCTCTCCCCCTTGCTCCTTTATATACGGGAGCAGGGGCACCCTAGAGACAACAATTGATCGTTTGATCTCTTAGCCGTGTGCGGTGCCCCCCTCCACCATAGTCCACCTCGATAATACTGTAGTGGTGCTTAGGCGAAGCTCTGTGTCGGTAGAACATCAACATCATCACCACATCGTCATGTTGACGAAACTCTCCCTCGACACTCGGCTGGATCGGAGTTTGAGGGACGTCATCGGGCTGAATGTGTGCTGAACTCGGAGGTGCCGTGCGTTCGGTACTTGATCGGTCGGATCGTGAAGACGTACGACTACATCAACTGTGTTGTGCTAACGCTTTCGCTTTCGGTCTATGAGGGTACGTGGACAACACTCTCCCCTCTCGTTGCTATGCATCACCATGATCTTGCGTGTGCATAGGAAATTTTTTGAAATTACTACGTTTCCCAACAATTAGAGACCACCTGGGGGTTCCCTTGTACGTCTTAGCTTCTTGCCTCCTTGGTTGTTCCTTCCCGTAATGTGTTCGGCTATCATACTGCCGGAAAGGGCTTCCAGAGAGTAAGGTCCTGAAAGAGAAGAAGTGATAAAGGTATGCATCCCCTAGGGCGGTTGAGCCGCATTGCGGGACGTGCCCTGATCGTGCCCCCGCTTATGCCCATGGTATTTTCAGCACGTAATTATGTACGTGCGGCACAGATTTTGTTGCTTGACTGGGACTAGGACGGGGGCCGAATTGCTAGGTGAGCTCTGAACGTGCCAGGCGATCCTATTGTAGGTTACTCCGGACTCGCTTGACGATGTCCGGGGGCTGTATCGCCGAATTGGCGGTTTGCCTTAAAAGGTTGCTTTGTGCTTCTGCTGCGAGGGCCGCGGTGTGCTCCTCCGTGCGGAGCGAGCGTTCTGTGTTTCCATTGACTGTTATGACCCCTAGGTCTTGGCATCTTGACCTTGAGGTATGCGTAATGCGGTACCGCATTAAATTTTGCAAATGCGGTTTGCCCGAGCAGTGCGTGATAGCCACTGCGAAACGGGACGATATCGAAGATTAACTCCTCGCTTCGGAAGTTATCCGGAGATCCGAAGACCACTTCCAGTGTGATTGGGCCCGTGCAATGGGCCTCTACACCTGGGATGACGCCCTTAAAGGTGGTTTTGGTGGGTTTGATCCTTGAGGAATCTATACCCATTTTGCGCATTGTATCCTGATAGAGCAGGTTCAGGCTGCTGCCGCCGTCCATAAGGACTCGAGTGAGGTGAAATCCGTCGATGATGGGGTCTAGGACCAATGCGGCGGATCCGCCATGACGGATACTAGTGGGGTGTTCCCTGCGATCGAAGGTGATCGGACAAGAGGACCATGGGTTGAACTTTGGGGCGATGGGCTCCATCGCATAGACGTCCCTTAGTGCACGCTTCCGTTCCCTCTTGGGAATGTGGGTTGCGTATATCATGTTCACCGTCTTCACTTGTGGGGGGAACCTCTTCTGTCCTCCCGTGTTCGGCGGTCGGGGCTCCTCCTCGTCATCACTATGCAGCCCCTTGTCCTTGTTTTCGGCATTCAACTTGCCGGCCTGCTTGAACACCCAGCATTCTCTGTTGGTGTGATTGGCTGGCTTATCTGGGGTGCCGTGGATTTGACATGAGCGATCAAGTATGCGATCCAAACCGGACGGGCCCGGAGTACTTCTTTTGAATGGCTTTTTCCGCTGACCGGATCTAGAGCCTCTAAATCCGGCATTGATTGCCGTATCTTCGGCGTTATCGCTGTTGTTGCGGCGCTTGTGTCTGTTACGACGTGGTCTGCCGTTGGCATCTTTAGTATCTGAAGTGCCCGGATTCCTTGATGTGTTGTTGCTGCGAGCCAGCCAGCTATCCTCGCCTGCGCAAAAGCGGGTCATGAGTGTCGTGAGGGCTGCCATAGACTTCGGCTTCTCCTGGCCGAGGTGCCGGGAGAGCCACTCGTCACGGATGTTATGCTTGAATGCCGCTAAGGCCTCTGCATCCAGACAGTCGACAATTTTGTTTTTCTTAATCAGGAACCGTGTCCATAATTGCCTGGCTGATTCCCCTGGCTGCTGAGTTATATGGCTCAAGTCATCAGCATTCGGTGGTCGCACATAAGTGCCTTGGAAGTTGTCAAGGAATGCATCTTCCAAATCCTCCCAACTGCCAACAGAGTCTACTAGCAAGCTATTCAGCCAGTGCCGAGCTGGTCCTTTGAGTTTTAGTGGGAGGTACTTGATGGCATGTAGATCATCAGGCTAAACTTCAGGCTATACTTAGGCTGAAACGCCTCTCTGTCTCGGCCACGAGGTGGCCGTCCGCCGCATCATACGCTGGTGATGTAGGTTTCAATGCTTCCTCCTTGAGTCGGGGTAGCAACCTGTGCTTTGGGTAACTCTTGGAGGGGCGTTCGAGTTCGTATTCCTCGGCCACAAGGACTTCGGTCCATCTGTCTGCTAGCAAATCTTGATCAACTCGAAGCTGTTGTTGCTTTTTCTTTAGGCTATTTGTTGTGGCTATAAGCCGGCGCTTGAAGCGCTCCTGCTCGATGGGATCCTCAGGCACGATAAATTCTTCGTCGCCGAGGCTCACCTCATCTTCGGAGAGAGGCATGTAATTGGCATCCTCCGTTTCTCCATCTTTTGCCTGTTCTGGAGGGCTAGCTTGTTCCCCCTCCCGATCTAAATCGTGCTGGAGGGTATTGTTGTCTTCGGCACTATCCGGAGTGTTATTGTCTCTTGTGCCGGTATCACTACTTTTGCTATGGCGGTACTTAGAGTGGCGCCGCTGACGTCGATGCTTTGGTTGCTTCTTGGAGGGGTCATCCTCCGTTGTCTTGTCGCCATTGCCTTCTTTGGGGGTATCCACCATATATATCATATGATGAGGTGGCGGTCCAGTGCCCTGTGGGCGGTGGTTCCTGTTCGTCTCCTGCATCATCGTCCATGCCGTCGATGTCTTCGGATTCGAAGTCGAGCATGTCGGTTAAATCATCGACAGTGGCTACTAAGTGGGTGGTGGGTGGGAAGCGAATTTCTTCGTCGTCCGCATCCCATTCTAGTCGGACATAGTTCGGCCAAGGTTCTCCTGACAAGGAGAGAGACCTTAATGAATTTAGCACGTCGCCGAAAGGCGAGTGCTGAAAGATATCCGCGGAGGTAAATTCCATGATCGGCGCCCAATCAGATTCGATAGGCACGGACGCAGGCGGCTCGGAGTCCGTGGCCGGAGATGAATCCAGTGGTTCGGCAACACGGCTCTCGTAAGGAGTGAAGTCAGTATCCGGCTCCATCGCCACTGAGAGTGCGGCCTCCATGGCGGGGTCTATCCCCCCGTCCTCGGATGGCGCAATTTGCTCCGGATTGAGGGCCGGAGCAGTTGCAGGTGTGATCTCCCGAACACTATCCGACGGCAGAGCTAAATCATGCTCGTCGTGATCGTGCGGCGCACCTGACATGGGCTCGAATCCGTCGAAGATCAAGTCTCCGCGGATGCCGGCGGTGTAGTTGAAGTTTCCAAACCTGACCTGATGGCCAGTGGCGTAGCTCTCGATCTGCTCCAGATGGCCAAGCGAGTTGGCCCACAGTGCGAAGCCGCCGAATACGAAGATCTGTCCGGGGAGGAAACCCTCACCCTGGCCCCCATCGTTACAGATGATCGAAGGAGCCATCAAGCCTTACGGTGACGACACAGTGGAACTCTCAATGAAAGCACCAATGTCGGTGTCAAAACCGGCGGATCTCGAGTAGGGGGTCCCGAACTGTGCGTCTAAGGCGGATGGTAACAGGAGGCGGGGGACACGATGTTTACCCAGGTTCGGGCCCTCTCGATGGAGATAATACCCTACTTCCTGCTTGATTGATCTTGATGATATGAGTATTACAAGAGTTGATCTACCACGAGATCGTAGAGGCTAAACCCTAGAAGCTAGCCTATGGTATGATTGTTGTTGTCCTACGGACTAAACCCTCTGGTTTATATAAACACCGGAGGGGGCTCGGGTTACACATAGTCGGTTATAAGGAAGGAGATCTACATATCCGTATTGCCAAGCTTGCCTTCCACGCCAAGGAGAGTCCCATCCGGACACGAAACGAAGTCTTCAATCTTGTATCTTCATAGTCCAACAGTCCGGCCAAAGGATATAGTCCGGCTGTCCGGAGACCCCCTAATCCAGGACTCCCTCAGCGATCGCCGAGGATTTCGATCGTGCGAAGGACCGCCCCGTTTAAGATCTCGGTGCCCTTGCCATCGTCGATCACCTGGGGGATGACGAATCGGTGTTGGTCGCCGGCGACGGGGTCCCACACCAGGACCTCGATTTCGAGAGCCATCGGGTCGATGAGTAGCACGAGGCCATCGCGGCAGCCGAGGTTGGAGCGGTCGCTGCCGTCGTGGAGGCGCATGGAGAAGCACTCGACTGGGACGTGGTCGGGGGCGTCCATGGCGGGGGAGAAGGAGAGGACTTCGGGGGGGTCCGGGGCAGGTTTTTCGGGGTTGGGCTTGCGGGTGACCTCCTCGTAGAAGCCGATTAGGGGAGGCGGGCTGCGGAGGTGGCGGGCGTGGAAGCGGCGGACGAAGCGGCGGTCGGTGACGAGGCGGCGCCAGCACTTGCAGATGAGGGAGGCGTGCAGGAGGGCGGACGGCAGCCGGGCTAGGCGGACAAGGATCTCCGGGAGGAGGTTCTCATCCTCTAGCGGGGCCGCCACCGTCGGCGCCGGCCAAATGGGGAGGCCGCCGCAGGTCATCTTGCCCTAAACCCTAAAGCCCACCAACGAGAGACTTAACTGGGTCAGAACGCCTTGCCTGCAAAGAGACGGTGTTGTACCTCTTTTTTCTGTGTTTCTTATCGGTTATTCTTTTTTTTACTTATATTATTTTCTGAACATTATTAAACATGTGAATATTTTAAATGTCATGAACATTTTTAAACATGTGAATAATTTAAATGTCAGAAAGATTTTTTGGATGTTACGAACATTTTTATAAAATTGCACGGCCATTTTTTGTGCAATGCGTTAACAATTTTTGAAGGCGCGGTGAATGTTTAAAAGATAAGTAACATAATGTTTGAGATATATTTTGTATTCATGAATTAAAATAGAAATCTAGTTTACAGTGCATTAACATTTTTTGAAGGCAAAGTGAACATTTTTATAATTTAAGTAACATAATGTTTGAAATATATTTTACATTCATGAATTTAAAGAAAATACATGCAAATTTATTTCTATATGTGCAAATGAATTTAATCACATGAATATTATTTCATTACTAAAATCCGTCACACGCAGCTACATATGTAAAAGCGACTTTATAGCAAGCTGGCTGGTGCAACAACAGAAGTGTTTATTAAGCTGGCCCAACATACATGCAACTAAGGCGACGTGAGCTTCTGCCTCGGTGCAGGGGTGGGCGTGCCTGTGTCGGTGTCGTCCTGTCGATCATAAAATTAAATTTTACCACAAGTAAAGCCCACACCCCAATTGACAGCGAAGTCATAATGTGGTCGTTTTTTGAAATCCTAACCCCCAATTGTGATGGTTTTATGTAAATGTACTTGTAGAGTAGCGTTGGATGTCATGGTGCCATCCTTTAGTGCGTTCGGGAGTAGTTGAGGAATGGGTCTTGCTCCGCTTGGATCATAACACTTCAATCTAACCACAAACTAAGCCCAGGCCCACAGCAAAATGATGCAAATCCCAAATTTTGTTATATGATGCAATATCACGTGAATCTTCTTTATTAGTTAAACTTTACACGTTGGCATCGCAATCCCAAGCTTGGAATTTAGTACAACAAATCGGTTGTGTGATCTTAGGACAACACTACGCTTCTTAATTAAACAACAAAAAGGTCGTGAGGCATGTAGCAAACTCTACATAAATCGAATGTTCTATGGGAAGTAGCAAAAGTGATGAAGAGCACATATTATCAGCTTTGTCATCTTCTAGGGGTAGCATTGGATATGCTACAGTACCATCTGTTGGATCATAACACTTTAATTTGACCACAAGTTAAGCCCACACCCACGGCAAGTGATGCAAATCCCAATTAGGCTTTGTCATGCAATATCATGCAAATCCTTTTTCTACTTAAACTTTACACGTTGGCTAGCTATCTCGAACTTGGAATTTAGTACTACTGATCGGTTGTGTGGCGCAAATCCTAATTATGTTATTGCCATGCACATCTTCTTTACTAATGAAAACTTTACAGGTTGGCATGGCTATCTCAAGCTTGGAATTTAGTATTGCTAATCAGTTGTGTTATCTTAATAAAATGTACAATGCTTGTAAAATGAATAATGCTTTTAAACAATCAGTTAAAATGTTACGTGGCGTGTGGTGATCTCCCATAAATCTTATATTACGCTAACTCAAGAGATAGGATAAGTTCAGGTTTTTTCCATATATACGAAATGACACAGCGGTGACTAATTAATCGGGAGACAACAAACCACTTATCTTCCTTTTATGATGCTTTATGATGCAGCTGATCGAGAGGCTTCCCGATTTGCTTTTACGGTTTTGTACTTTTGTTGGTCACAAAGCATATTGTTCGAACCTTTGCACATCTTTGGGCCCGTGGCTCCCGTTAAATAGCCACAAGTCACCGATGAAAAACAACACTTCACAGTCGATCCCTCTTTCTCTCAACTATAACAAAAACCCAACGAACCACCACCCCAGCCATGGCAACCACCCTCGCCACCGACGTCCGCCTCTCCATTGCGCACCAAACCCGCTTCGGCTTTCGCCTCGCCTCCACTATCTCATCCAAACCCGAATCTACTGCCAACAATGTCGCATTCTCTCCGGTCTCCCTTCACGTCGCGCTCAGCCTCATCACCGCAGGCGCGGGGGGCGCCACCCGTGACCAACTCGTCGCTACATTGGGGGAAGGCGAGGCTGAGAGGCTCCACGCGCTCGCCGAGCAGGTGGTGCAGTTCGTGCTCGCCGACGCGTCCTATGTCGGCAGTCCGCGTGTCGCCTTCGCTAATGGCGTCTTTGTGGACGCGTCGCTGCCGCTCAAGCCATCCTTCCAGGAGCTTGCAGTGTGCAAATACAAGGCCGAAGCTCGGTCCGTGGACTTCCAAACTAAGGTGACACCCCTTCTTCACCATAAAACAAATACAGGGTAAAAAGGTTTGCTCGTTATATATCTATGACATTATCATGTACAGAGTTAAATAACTATGGCATATGCCACTGTTTCTCCCAAAGTGCTTGTTTTGTGCTGATGTAATATAGTGGTATTGTGTTTATGCTGATATTTAGAAAAGCCTTGTAACCATTCAAGATTTGTTATAGTCCTTTTCCGTTTGAAATTTAGTGGTTATATCTGTACCACTGTTTTTAACACTAGAAATTCTGGCACCGTTTCCAACTTCTTATAGGTACATACATATAGTATCTCGGTTGGTTGGGTAAAATAAAATAGGTTTGACTTAATATCCCACTGTTAAACCATTCAGGTTTATGCAATTTATTTATGTCTATCTCATACTTGGAATATGCACGGAGTACTTATTAATCCCTTGCCATTTCTGTCCAACTTAATTATTGAAATGTAGTTGTTCATGTGAATTTATGATACCTTGGAAATATTCATCGCCGTGTTTGTCATGTTGCTTATTGTGGTCCAGAGTAGTGTACATATAGGAGTATGTATAACCGATCTCTATGTGCTGAATTTTCCTAGGTATTGCAAAATGGTGCTTCAAGATGTTGTGATGACCATTTAATCAATTTCATATGCACATTTGAATATTTTTCTGTCATCTGTGGTTGTATGTGATGATTTTACTATGTGTGTGAAACTTTACTATACATAGAAATGCTTTGTAAAACGTTAGTATTCTGCTTTGCATTCTTGGCAACTGTAATATTTTGTACTTTGAGAGATTTTTTTTTCAAACTGGGTAGCACAATAGTGTTGTCAAATTATTTCATTACATAATTGACCTTTGTTTATTTTGACTTGGTCCAGGCCGCGGAAGTTACTGCTCAAGTGAACTCATGGGTAGAGAAAGTCACAACCGGTCTAATCAAAGATATTGTCCCAATAGGATCTATTAGCAATACCACTAGACTTCTTCTTGGCAATGCCCTTTATTTCAAAGGAGCTTGGGCAGACGAGTTTGATGCATATGGAACAAAAAACGACCACTTCTACCTTCTTGATGGGAGCTCAATTCAAACACCATTCATGCACAGCTCAGAAGAACAATACATTTCTTCTTCTGATGGCTTGAAGGTGCTTAAGCTTCCTTACAAGCAAGGTGGGGACAAGAGGCAGTTCTCCATGTACATCCTTCTTCCAGAAGCACGAAGTGGTCTCTGGAGCTTGGCAGAAAAGTTGAGTGCCGAACCAGAGTTCCTGGAGCAGCATATCCCAAGGCAGAAGGTTGCACTCAGGCAATTCAAGCTCCCCAAGTTCAAGATATCATTTGGAATTGAAGCATCTGATTTGCTCAAACATTTGGGTCTGCAACTGCCATTCAGTGATGATGCAGATCTTTCGGAGATGGTGGATTCCCCAATGTCACAGGCCCTCCGCATCTCATCCGTTTTCCACAAAACGTTTGTCGAAGTGAACGAAACAGGAACTGAGGCTGCGGCAGCAACTATTGCTAAAGCAGTCCTGCTACAAGCAAGGCCGACCTCAGACATGGATTTCATCGCGGATCACCCTTTCCTCTTCCTTATCCGGGAAGACACTTCTGGTGTGGTGCTATTCATCGGTCATGTGGTCAATCCCCTCCTAACATCGTAATGTGTTTGCTCTAAATTTGTGTCTTGTCAGTTGCCTCAGAGTTGTTACATGTAAGGGGAGGGTTTTGACAGTCAGTCATGTTACCCATGCAATAAATCCAATAAATGTTCTATGCTTTTAATGAATTCTACACTAGTATGTTGGTATATTATTTTTGTGGGAATTTTCTGTGTCCGTTGGACCAGCTTGACCCCAAATACTAGCTGTGCCACTATCTGTGAGCTGGGGAGGCAGAGCCGGGTCAACACTCATTTTGACTTCTTTTTTTGAAGTAATACTAAATAAAACACAATCAAGTCAAAGTCAACTCATAGAAGTGGCGGGGTTACCTGGCAGCAAAAGGCGGTGGCCGCTGCCGTGGGTTCCTGTACATCAAGACATGTCGGAACTTGCCCTCAAGCCAAGCAATCCAACAGAATTTTGGTACTACCAGCGGCAGAGATTCGAGATCGAAGTCTCCACACGGCTTGTATGGAAACACGGAGCATAAGCACAAAAGGTTACTACTCCCTCTGTTCACAAATATAAGATGTTCTAATTTTTTTCTATTTTGGATGTATATAAACTCATTTCAGTGTGTTTGTTCACTCATTTCAGTTAAGCAAAACATCTTATATTTGTGAACGAAGGAAGTACTCCCTCCGTCCGAAAGTAAGTGTCTGATTTAGTACAAAGTTGTATTAAATCAGCGACACTTATTTTGGGATGGAGTGAGTACCAAATAAGTAGACGAGCGAGACTCCATACCAATCAGTTGAACGAATGAATCATGAGCTTTGCACGAGAGACACAAGAGAATGAAACTGGAGGCACCAATGAGCCGACAGAGCCTATACCACTGCCTTATTCATTAGTCCAAGCAAGTCGCCCCTTGTCATCATGCCAACTGGATAATGCCTACAATTATTTAGGTAACAGAAGGAAGCTAGCAAACTGGACAAATATAATCCTACAAATCTACTTCGAACTTGACCAGAACATGTCCGTAGAAGATCAACTTCCGCACGGGCGGAGCCTACACCGGTAAGGCAGTAAGCCATTCCACAGCGCAGCAACCCAAATGAGAGCTCAGATACCTGCGAGACAGTCGCTTGTCAAACAGATTTGTACCACTGACTGATGGTGCAAAAGCCATTAAAGTCAAAAGTTTGTATTGCTTGCGGAACTTATATCAGACCTCCAAAGGTGGAATCAAAACTGGCAGTAAATCAGAAAAGGTTCAAGAAAGAAATATGCCTCATGAGCATACGAGGGATTCATGGAGTTGAAAGCAGATACATCTGCCTTCTGGCTCAAAGGAATATGTTTTTGAAGTGTAAGAAATAGCCGGTTACTAATTAACGATTTTTAAATCAACCAAACCAGAAACCTCGAGCAAAGGATCATGCATCGTATTATAAACTGATACTTCCTTCAGTCCAAAATAGACACTACTTTTTCGAACACTCTACAGCATTAAAGCTATGACAACTGCCAAAAGGTCCTCTGAAAGGCGAAATCGCCTTTCAAATGACGGTTTTTCATTTGGTTGGCCCTTCTGCATCGCTGTTGGACTGCCAACCACCTCGAGCACCATCAGCAGAAAAAACCCGGGCACATGTCCTATTCGTGCGTAGCATCAGGAGACGGCCGAGCATTTTTCTGTGTGATGCTTGTAGATCTGCCAGATTTCGCCGAGCGATCCTCACTGAGCTGTCCAGCAGTGGTGGTGGCTATCAAGGAAGAAGCAGGTGCACGAAGGACCGCCACAGGGATTTCTGTGTGGAGCAAGAGGAACAGTGGCGCTTTCTAAGGCGAGAGCACATACATGGACACGGTGTTGGCCAAGATCAAAGTAAAGGCAGATAGATGTCAGCATGCTTTCAACAAGAATTTGCATTAACCACATTGAGAATAGAGCTCCCGTTACTTGAGAGTGAATTAGCCACACGTGGCTTTCTTGTATTGAATCAAAACCCTCTTCTTTTCTTAATGAAACATGTGCAGAGTTTTTGCACCTTCGCTCAGAAAAGTAAATCCAAAATTATAACTGCGGTGGAAGCATTTTTATATAAATCTATTAATATCCATTTGATCCTGTCATCAATTTAAAGATCTATAGTAAGCAAAATTAAAGAACTGGACTAAACGACAACATGCTCTCATGGCAATCACTAGTTCACGAATAGGTATGTATCATAACTATTCAAAATGAGCATCAATGTGAAAGGGCGTAGTTATAAGCGTGCATACGTGAAGGAAGTTTGATCTTTGAAGCCAAATGGTCGGTATTGCTAAGTGCTAACTACCAAATATTTACATTAAGGTGACAACTTTCGAATCACAATAGGACCGGATACATCCGAGGAGCTATAGGGAGGAAAGGAGAGTGTTTCATTGTATCATACATACTGCATAGCAGACAACATTGTCATCTACGTGCAGTTAAAAACATGTGCACAAATTGGGAACGTGAAATATCCAAAGTCATCAGTCATACAAGGGGCTACAGGGAGGAAACTGCCAAACATGAGAGCAGTAGCACTAGGGAGGAGGCAAACTGGTAGCAAGGCAGCTGGATGGAATGGAGGGTAAACAAAAGAGTTCATCCAGGAGACAGGATAGGAGGTAAGTGAAAGCAATTAAGGAGAGGAATGGAGCTGCAGGATAAACTCATAACCAAGTGGCAGCCTGCCATAAAAGCATGACGGGAGGTGGGCAAGAGCTGAGGCTGAGCAAAGGGTTGCTGGGAATTAGTACTCACTTGTAATTTGGTTAGTCACAAATGGTTGTAAAGGGGACATTTCTGTAACAAAAACCAATAGTAACAGCTATGATCCCTCAACTAAAAATACGAAGATAAGCTTACATTACCTGCTCAACCAATGTTATAAAGTCACCTTATGCATTGCATTGCACAGAAGTTTGGCTTCATCAGGTTCACTACCGATCCCCATGTCTACAAGCATAAGCCAAACAACCAATGATATTTAGACCAAATGTATGATGAGATAACAACAAGGTATTTACATAAGACAAAACTGAGAGAGGAAAAACACATTTTTCAACATTGGAATAGATCAACACAAAACCAAGTCTACTGCCTTGCAAAAAATATTTCTGAGAACGGTATATATATATACTCGGTAATCTCCTAAAACGCAATGCCATGCACATAATATTAGCTGATCAGAAAGAAGTAATCTAGAGTTATTCTTAAGCTTGACCTGTGCTATCTGAAGTTTATAAAATATAATATATTCAAACCAATAAATTTTAAGAACAAAGAAATAATGACAATTCATATTTAAATAACTTTAGCTTGAAAAGATAAAACAATCTCAATTAATTTATCCTCTGGTACAACTAGACACTGACACTTGGGAGCCTTCAACAAGTGATAAAAATGAACTTTATCTCGTTAAGATCAAACCAAGCCTTTTTTATGGATTTAAGTTAGCAAGGTCAATATAATAAGAAATTGATTAAAGAATGTAACTAGTTTTAAGCCTTTAAAGAACTTGAATGATCTTTGTATTCATGGTTTTACTATTTTTTTGTTCATCGAATAAATTTAACATAAAATGCTTGCTACCTCCGACTTAGACCACATAATTTGACAATCATAACAATAATAATATCTTAAACAATATGGCTATCTATTCAAATAACCCATCGAGCAGCAAAAAAAAACAGTAACAAGGATGAACTTATCATCAATCAATTACAAAAAATTACTTGGTTAGTAATTACCTGCAGTGTAGACACTTGTGAATGGATGAACCAAACAGTAAAATGTCTGTATGGGAGGCTTGTACACTTCCAAGGACTCAAGCTGGACCATGAAAATACCATGATGTGTCCATATAAACACCACATTATTGTCCTCGCAATACCCGAGCATCATTGGGCCCATTTTCCTTTTATCTATATAAAGAAGTTCCTCCAATCCAATAGTCTTCCCCAGCACCCATGAAACAACACCATCACGGTCGACCTTCCTTTTCCACAGCAGGAGGTTGGAGTCTAACAGCTCAAGGATGCCAAGCTCGCCACCGCCCACGCGCATAGCCCGGAAGGAGCGGCTGCCATCGCTACACTTACCCACCGGCAGCTGTATCACGGTCAGGTGTTGTGTATCCAAATCAAACTCAAGGATGGCACCCACCTCCCAATTTGCTGAGCAAAGGGACCAGTAGAGGGAATTCCCAACCAGGGTACTGGAAATGCGCATGTCAACTATGGCGAGTGTGCTGCTCGTATGCTCCACGGATACCCAGATTGGATCGCCCCATTTGCCGGTCTCGGACGAGTAAATGCAGGCGAACAGCCGCTTGTTCGGCCTGTCGATGCCGGCCATGACCACCCGGAACCGGAAGGGGCGGCCGTCGAGGACCCCGGCCGTGCGGAGGACCGCCCCGTTCAAGATCTCGGTGCCCTGGCGGTCGTCGAGCGCCCGGGGGATGGCGAAGCGGTGCTGGTCGCCGGTGACGGGGTCCCAGACGAGGACCTCGATGTCGGCGGCCGCCGGGTCGATGAGGAGCACGAGGCCGTCGCGGCAGCCGAGGTTGGAGCGGCCGCTGCCGTCGTGGAGGCGCAGGGAGAAGCGCCCGACCGGGACGCGGTCGGGGGCGTCCATGGCGGGGGTGAAGGAGAGGACGTTGGGGTCGCCCGGGGCGGGGTTGTGGGGGTCGGGCTTGCGGGTGACCTCCTCGAAGAAGCCGATCAGCGGAGGCGGGCCGCCGAGGTGGTGCGCGCGGAAGCGGCGCACGAAGCGGCGGTCGGTGACCAGGCGGCGCCAGCGCTTGCAGACGAGGGAGGCGCGCGGGAGGGCGGATGGGAGTGGGGCTAGGCGAACGAGGATCTCCGGGAGGAGGTTCTCGTCCTCCAGCGGGGGCGCCACCGCCGGCATCGGCGCCGGCGCCGGCGAGTTGGGGAGGCCGCCGCAGGTCATCTCGCCCAACGAACTCCTCTGGGAAACCGATCAGAACAGACCAAGTCGAGCCGTCATCCCATCCTAGGCGAGCGTGGGCCTAGGAGTCGGTTCGAAGGCCCATTAGGCCCACCAACCAGAGACGCGGCCAGATCACTGCTTGCAGCGGCTGATCTGATCTGAGCCGTCCACCTCCGCAGCAGCCAAACCCTATAAGAACGAGGCGAGAGCCTCCGCCGCCAATCTTCCACCCGCTTCCGCCGCCGCCGACGACGCCGACGACGACGCTAACCGACCGAGCGCGAGCACCGCACCGCCGCCGCGGCCGCCATGGTTTGTCCCTCGCCTGTGCTCCTCCCCGTCCACCTACCTTAGGATGCGATTTCCTGCTAGAGGATCGCTTTGCGACTGCGGTAGATGCGCTCGTCTTTACCAGCTGTTGCCTCTTTTCCTCTGCGGCTCACGCGCTGGTGCTCGTGGGTTCTCCGTGATGATCAACACCGATTAGATGTCCGACCCAATCCATTCCGCTAAAACATGGGGGCAAAACGAGGCATTTATCCGAGAGAACACTGGTTGTGTTGTGCTTTTGCCCTGTCATGCTGCTGCTGCTGCTGCTTGAATTCCACCATGTGCCTATTATGTGAGATTAGAGCGCTTTTTTTGGTAGTTCTCTGTGATGATGAACACAGATGACGTGTCTGATGTAATCCATTCAGTTACACCATGTGGACTATCGAGGCATTTGTCTGAGAGAACATTGATTGCTTAGCCATTTCCTTAGCTCATTTTCTCCACTGTTTTTTTGTATAATTGCGTTGCTGGCATGATGAGGAAAACAATTGTTGTCTGATATATTTGATGATTAAATCCTCCTACTCATTCTGAATGTCAAACCGACTGCACATCTCTACTTTGCTGAACTAGTTCTTTAGATATCTTAGCATAGCCGTTTCCTATTTGCCTTTGAAATTGACTTTAGTTTCGGAAATGGTGAATAACAATTGGTCCATGTTTCTGAAAACCAAGTGATGATGTCCAATAAAACACTTGATGCTTCTGATTCTAAAAGCACAGAATTGAATCATATTCTCTCTGTGCACACTGCATTTTTGTGCACCGATGAGCTGTATTTAACTTAATTTAGTAATGCTCTAGGTTTCTAGTTACTCTGTATGAGATGTGCTTTAGATATGTAAACTGGTGCACTAGTTTATATCAGGCAGCTGGCCTTTTTTCAAAGATGGAATGGATAGCTCGTCGTGTCAGAAGCAAGTCTAATTTAGTTTTTATTTTGTGTTTAGATCGACTATAGTTTGTATTTATGCATCTTTCATTCTGTAATATTGTGAACGTGCTTCATGCAACTTCACATTACATCATACTTCTAAAACCCACTGCGGTTGGCCATATTGTGGAGAGTATTCAGTGTTTCTGTTTGGTGTGTTTGACATATGAACTTTTTGTGCACTTAGCTAACCTAAAACTAAACTTACAGCCATTGTTTGCATGTATTGCCCCGAGCAGACCATCTGCCATTAATTACTTCTTTCTTACCACGTGATAATATGATTTTGTTATGCAACTAATGCTGCAATTTCAATTCTTACTGTTTAATGTTTGCTCTTTTAATTATGGGGTCCTATGATGGCATGAAATCTTTGAGACCTGATTATCCTTGTGATGACAACCATAAGCATGTTTCTGAGGACCTAATTCTTTATTGTACTAGTGGCTTTCTGAGTATTTCTTGAACATTTACTGAACTTGTTTCTAGAGCTACTTTTTAGCTATTGCAGTGTCATCTGAAACAGTATGCAGTTTCATGCAAACCCTGTTTTAACCTTAGTTTTGTTGCGAATGCTAAATAGGTGAACGTTCCGAAGACCAAGAAGACCTACTGCAAAAACAAGGAGTGCAAGAAGCACACCCTTCACAAGGTCACTCAATACAAGAAGGGTAAGGACAGCCTGTCTGCCCAGGGAAAGCGTCGTTATGACAGGAAGCAGTCGGGATACGGTGGTCAGACCAAGCCTGTTTTCCACAAGAAGGTACGGCAACATCTTTGTGTGTGATGGTCAATCGATCTGATTTGTCGATCAATTTCATTGCCATCTACTTATGGTGTGTCTGGTTAGTGTAAAATCAGATAAAGATTAAAGCCAGTTGGGCAATGCTAATTATGTGACCTTTTTCTTCAGGCAAAAACCACCAAGAAGATTGTGCTGAAGCTGCAGTGCCAGAGCTGCAAGCACTACTCCCAGCGCGCCATCAAGGTCTGTTCCTTTTTTCTTGAACTGAACATTTGCTTTTTGTTCCGTTGTGCTTTGCTCAGCCTGTCTCTATTCCTCTGCAGAGGTGCAAGCATTTTGAGATCGGTGGAGACAAGAAGGGCAAGGGAACATCCCTCTTCTAGATTGCTTTCACCTATCTGTAGTCGTTGTGTTCAAGAACTATTACTACTTGTCATATTGTTTCGATGTTATGAGTTGAATCAATCAGAGCCTGTCATGTATCCAAACCCCTTTATCTGGCATTTGAGCAAACGATAGACTTGGCATAATGATCTTTTGTAGCTTGAATCCTCTTTTAATCTCAGGCATTGCCGTAACTTGATATGTATGTCCTCTGCCCCGTCGGTATAATTTGAGCTTTGCTGCCGCTGTTTATATGCTGTTGGAGGTATGATAACTGTTCCAGGCAGGACTATTAAAATCCTAGTGTGGACAGTGTCAGTGAGATGATTTGTGATTAATCCAGAGGGAATGAATCCTAAGGCGTAGGCTGTTTATATGCTCGTTGTCTTGGGAGTTTCAGATATGTTAGGCTTTCTCTTGGTGAGTTTTTATGTCTATATATGTTTGTCCGAGTGAATCTTATGCGATTATGAATTCTGAGGTGCGCAGCTGTGGTCATCTTTTTGATGTTCTTACCGATATGTTTGTGCGTTTTCATCAATTCTTTTATCTCCATAATGTGTGTATAAACGAGCTGTTGAAGTCGCTATTCGTCTAGCTCCTAAGGGCATGTACATTGATTCAGTCAGTCAGCGTCTGTACCGTGCATCCATGTCACCTATAGATCACAGCGTAGACAGCACGTACAACAGGGCGACTGTTTGGCTGGCTCTAACTCTCTAACTGCATGTAAATCAAGTAATTAACTGAGTTGATTTCTTTGTGATCTGCCGTGTGTTTGCATCAGATCAGCCTAATTAAACATATTCGGAGTCAGCAGCCGAGTCGTTCCATATTCTGAATCAGGAGATCTTGAGTCAAGGAAACAGCCGCTGTGGAGTCGGGAACGGCGGTTGCGCGCTCGGCCATGGTGACCTGCTGAGGCTCCGACGGCGACAGCGCAGAGATCCACGTTGATCACCAGAAGACAACAGGTTGAACACATCCTGGTTCGATTGAGAGGTGTGGTGGAGAAAGAGAATTGGAGGACTAGCAAGTCGAGGAAAAGAAAGCGTGCTCAATCTGATTATTCGCGGGAGAAGCAGGAGCACGAGATGTATCCGGCCCACGATATGCGACGGCCTCGGTACACTGGGAAATATGTCGTCTGTAAGCAGCGATTAGTACGGAAAAAGACCGTCGTTATTTATACAGACGGACCGATCAGTTTTCTCTAGAGCTGCAGGTGGGACTCTATGTGGGAGTCCCACCAACAATCCACCACGTTCCACTATGTCTGATGTTAAAGAAGTGGGCATCTCACCAATTCTAGCATAAATTAGGTGGGAACAAGTGGGATCCCCACCTAATAAATACATTTGCATAAACCTGGTATAGAGCTGCAGCATGGTATGAAAATAACTGAGCAGCAGCATAGTATGAAAACATCACACTTGAGATCTACTAAACCTTCAGTTACATATAGAATGAATCTATTGAATCCACTAAACCTTCAGTTACATATACGGATGAATCGATTTACGAGAGGATAATAAGAGTGCAAACCAAGACAACAATTAAAGTGTGTTCCATCTGTTGGTTAACTCTGCCCACAGATATATAAAGTTGCAGAGTCTCGACGACAGCGAGAACACACAACTACTGATCAGGTGAAAATGCAAGGCCGAGCACATTAAAATGGTGACGAATGCATGAAGCGCACGGCAAGTTGACGACGAATGTCCACAGAGTCTGAACAGAGGACCTGATTCTTGAAGAACAACTCCAGCAACGGATAGGTTGATGACGAATTCAACTTGTTAGCTACATGACGCGCACGGCAGGCATGCACTACAACAAAAAAAAAACCTACAGCAACGCATACCTACCAATGATGATAATATGTGTTGTTAGATTCCACCTCGAAACTGCTCCATACACGACATAAGTGCACGATGTATGCACGATATATCAATCCAGCGGTCGGCGCCCTATTCAGTCATACATATGTCCGGCCAGATTTTAGCATCGTCTGTGCATCCTCCCACTCCCACGTGGAGCTGACCTCCATCTGCCCACCTCCACATTATCTGTACCTCCACCGTGCGAATATCACGCAGCCAACTGTACAGTTGATTGAAAAAAAAAAAGGTTAGATATTTTCTCTCCGCCATCTCCCTCTGCCGATTCCTCTCTCTCACTCCTCTACGCCCTTGCGCCCCCGCATCCGTGGCCTCGCCAGCGCGCTTCCGCGCCTCATATGTTGTGACGTCCCGGTGTCTCCGCACCTGCGAGGCCGCGACTGCCGTCTTGGGCTCGACGGTGGTCCTCGGCTTCGGACCTCGACTTCCACGCCCATGGTTTAGTAAGGCTGTCCCCTCCTCCCCTTCGCTCTTACCATTCCCGCTGTTGCCCACCTACATGCCCGCCGCACCTGATGCGCGAGCCCATGGGCACGACCGCACGACGCACACCATTTCCGTGCTCCCTGCCCCGGCGTCTTAGCGCTGCCTACAGGTGTTTGATGTGATTGCCGACTCTCAGCTGCAGCAAGCAGCCGGCGCCCTTTTCGTGACCAAGTGACCATGGCGGGATTCTTGATTGTGCCTCCATTATCTCCGGGAAGGACGGTCGCAATTGTGGTTCATTTCCTGGTTAAAATCGTGGTACATCTTCTGTGTTGATTGATGTGCAAGTGGTTTGTCTTGCTTTCTGGTTGATATGTAAGGTCTGATTGGAATTTGATGGTATGTTTCAGATATGAAGAGAGAGAAGCTTCACAAATTCACAATGTATTGCAGTCGAGTTTGAGAAGTAATAGTTTGAGAAGTAATCAAATTTAAGGACTGTCCATCTTCAGAGGTTTATTCGTGAATGGTTTTAAAAGTTCACTTCTTATATGGAAAAGGTGAGTGCCACAATACTAAACCCCTGTTCATTTTAGCTCTTCTAGGACCTGATTTAGCTTGCCTTGCTGTTTTCATCTGCTGAATCACATGCTAATAACAATCTGTTGTCTGCCTGCAACAAATCCTCTGAAATAGGTACAAAGCAAATTACATGAAATCTATCCGAAATGAGGAGCTGTTTTTCACTACTGACATGAAATGCATTTTGAATTAAATTAAAAGTATGCATTTAAATTTTAGCAGTGCTTGTGCAAGTCAGCTGTATTATGCGCCAATCACAAACTGAAAGGCTCACACATATGAAAAATGACATGGCCTATGGGCTCTGCATACTTAATGCGTCAATACGAGCAGGATCATGTCATGCATATCCGCTTATGAGCTGTGAATAAATGGACTAATAAACATTCTCAATTATCACATGCATAAGAAATCTGATAGTAGTTTTCCTGTGTTGCTGTAGTTTCATTGTGTTTTTGTTCTGCTGTCATGAAAGTTAACAATGGCTTCTGGCATATTGAGAGGTTCTATCCATAGAAGTGCATAGCTTGCCTGAATCCTTCTCGTGGGAGTTGTGCAGAATCGAAGACAATTTGTTCTCCTCAAAACAACTTTGGTGTCCTACTATTGAACACCATTCTGGTACATCCACTGTCCACTTATTTTCTATTCCTACATATTTGTTCGTACCTAATTCTTAGGCGGCTCAGTAACTGGAAAGCACTGACAAGACCCTCTTTCTGATATCTCTAATCTTGATCCACACTCAAGAAGGAACAGGTAGAGCTACTCTTGACTGAATTACGAGCAAAATCATTTCTATGCAGGCATGCTGTATTTATTACATTATGGCGAGATTTCGGTATGCAACCTGTACATGTATATACAGTAAATGGTAAAAAAAACAGTGCACGTATATTGCTAGATAATTCCATTGAGCATGCATCACCAGCAATTCGAGAATGGCGCCAAAACAACCTATTTATTGTATATTTCTATTAGTGTGATATTTTATATTCTTGATTCAAATTGCACGCCTCCAATAACAAATGGTGAAACCATTGATCTTGTTTGATTGTATTCTCATTGCATTCTTGATTTTCAGAGATGTGCATATCATCTTCATAATTTTTGGAAATGTATATAAACAAAATCCATGTCCCTGTTGGCCAAGAGAAACTCTGATTGCTACACTGGTATGTACCGACCTAGCATATAAAATTCAGGTTGTTAGCTTTAGAAATGAATTGTGAGCAATGTGTACTGATGCCACATTAGAAAAATATGATCAGTTGTTACGACAACTCAAAAATGTCAAAATTATTGGCCATGCTGTTGGATTAGTTATCTCATGGCCTTCAACCTTTGTATGTTCGTTCACTTTAGATTATATTGCTCTATAACCCAAATTTCTTCTTCTTTCTATAATGATATATATTACTCATGCCAACTTTTATTGTTGTAGATTGCCCAGATGAATGGATGGTGCATGGCTAAGTTGTTGATTGCAAGGTGGAGAATGGGGATAGCAGTAGATAGTTATCCATTAATGTTATAGAATGTCAATGTCATGGTCAATGTGTATAAATCATGTATATATACTTTTGATTGTGTTCCATGTAATGCAACCGATTCTATTTAATATATGAGACGATCTTTCTTTTTACTAGATTTGGGGTTCATGTGTACTATCAATGTTGGTGCAGTAATTATTGTTAGGAATATATAAAATACTAACATAGAACGTTTGCACAAATCTGTGATGTGCATTTCAAAACAGTGCTTGTAGGTTCTCAGCAACCTCTAGGTTACCCACCAACGCATACGAAGTGTTGTTAGGCTGCAACTATATACGTTGCTAACCTGCAACGCTTCTTCACGTCGATTACCAACGGAATTGTATCCGTTGTTGTAGACCCTTGCAACGCCACCAACGGCAACGCATAATAATCAGTTGGTGTAGGCCTTAGCAACGGCTATATGGACATACGGCAACGCAACGATGCGTTGCTAAAGGGGGGTTCCTGTTGTAGTGATGGTATGAATAGGTGTGGTACCTGCAGTTTTGCAGCATAGTAAAATGGTGTTAGAATGAGGTGTATAGCACCTTCGGCTATAAGGCCTTGTACAATGGGAGGTGCTTAGAGGAGGTGCTTAAAGAAATAAATCAGGCTTTTCTTAAGCACCGGTGCTTATTTGTACAGGATAGATGCTTAACTAAGCGTCTCTCCTGTAGAAATAGGCACCGGTGCTTCAGACAAACCCGGTTTTATTTTCTAAGCATCTCTCTAAGCACCTTCAATTGTACAAGGCCTAAGAATCACATTAGTGCCAGATTCTATCAAGTGAAAATGCAAGGCCGAGCACACTATTTTTTGTGACCGACGCCAGCCAATGAAATTTTACATGTTCAAGTTCAGTATAAATGTCACGAGACCAACATGACCAAAATCTGAACCAAATAGCACACTTCAGTATAAATGTCAATGCCAGGACTATTGGCTATAAGTCATCTCCAGAAATAAATATCTAACAACCATACACAATCCCTTCTACCACATCTAATCAGTGGCAATACAAATTTTCCATTCCCAAAAGTGCAAAGTACAACTAGCAGAATTACCTTAGGTGGTTCCAGCATCGTCTTGCTCACCACCATGGTCTCCAACTGTTGGTTCCGCCTTTTGGTGATCTACAATATTGAAGGCATTCAAAATGAAACATTCAACATTAAAGGTATTAAATAAAGTACAGGAAAATAATTAAAAACATATTACCAGCTGCTCGAAACCAATCCTCGAGGCACATCAGCGTCTCAACAGTACTTGGGGTCAAACTACTTCTTTGAGCAGTGATGATCCTTCCGGCATTGCTGAATGCAGCCTCTGCAGGCACTGTAGACGCAGACACTGCCAATATGTCCCGTGCTATAGCCGCAATCACTGGATACTTTGGGGAGTGAATCTCCCACCACTTTAAGATATCCAATTTCTGTCGGCGAGGAAACATGTCTTCTTTAAGATATCGTTGTAGCTCATTTGAGTTGTGGGATCTTTTCAATCTCAAATGCTTATCCCAGTCATCGAGAGTGCCCTCACCATCCTCCTCTGCAACCTCATCACCTTCATCAGAAGTGTTTTCATATTCAGATGCATATTCAGCAAATAGGATCTTCATCGCACTATTCACCTTGGTAAGATATTTCTCAGCGCCACCACCAAAAGTTGCGGTCAATCGGAAGTGAACATATTCATATTTGTACCTCGGATCAAATATCACCGGCAGACAACTTGTTAAGAACGACTCCTCAAAATATTTCATCCATTTCTCCTCCATCTCTTTCACCATGGCAACAATGGTAGGATTTTCACTTACGACTTCTTTCTCCATTATCTGCTTCACATTCCAGACCTCATAGAAGTACAGGTGAGAGGTGGGATATGTCCTAGCCGAGATTTTCTTTGTGGCTGTGTAAAAGGCGCCCAAAAGATGGCAAATAGCTTCGGCCATCTCCCATTCACTAGCTGAAGGAGCAGATTTATAATCTTTGTCAGTTTCTTTCAAGGCTTCGAACGCTGCTTTGGACGGCAATGATGATTCAAGCATTAGGTACGTTGAATTCCATCGGGTAGGCACATCCAGGGAAGGATGGTTTTTACAAGCAAGTCCCACCCGCGCGATCATCGCATTGAATTTCTCCATTCTGCCTTGCGAACTCTTGACATACTGCACTGATTCTCTGATTCTACCAACAACTGACACCATTGCGTCGAGCCCATCTTGCACCACTAGATTCAGTACATGTGCAGCACATCTAACATGCAATAATTTTCCACTATGACGCACAAGATACCTATGTGCCAAGTTTTTTCTCAAGTGGCCAACCATCAAGGTATTAACTGGTGCATTGTCCAGGGTAAAGCTAAAGATTTTGTCTTCAATATTCCAATCTCTCAAGCTCTTTTGCACCATGTCAAACATGTTATGAGCGTTGTGTGGAGTTTCCAAGAGGCAAAATGTGATTATTCCGTTTTGTAGAGTCCATGAGCCATCAATAAAGTGGGCAGTTATGCATAAATAACCCAACTTCTGATTGGACGTCCACATGTCACCCGTTGATGATACTCGAGAACTTAGATTGCTAAAAAGTGCTTGAATTTCTTTTTTGTGTCTATCATATGCATCAATGCAATCATGTTTGATTGTTTCTCTGCATACCACGTTGAACCATGGATTCAACGTCTTAACAAAGGATCTAAAGCCAGGATATTCAACAAAAGTGAAAGGTAATTCATATTGCACAATCAACTTTGCCAGTGCTCTACGTGCACGCCCTTGGTCAAACTTCCACTCTGGATCAATTGCACTATCAGTTCGTATCTTGGCAACCATACCATCCATTTTAGCTTTTTCTTCACATATCACCAAATGTTTACCGATGTGACTTGTACCTGACTTTTTTGAGGCAGAAAAGAGTTTGTTGCAATAGATGCAACGACCATGTGCAAGCATTATTCCATCAACATAGATTGGCTCTGCATCATTCCAAATTTTTATTTTAATTTTTGTGGTCTGCGTGAACCAAGGTTTGCTACTTTGGGTGACAGAGCTAGCAGTGAAGGCTGTGACGTTGGAGAGCTCTCTAGTGACTTAGCCTTTTTTTCTCTTCTTGCTAAGAATGAAACTACGACATTGTTAAGGACTGGAGACCTTACCACTTTTTTGGATAGTGATGGATGTTTATTCTTGTCAACGGGCAAAGATCTAGATGATGGTTGCTTATTATTGTCAAGGGGAAAAGATCCAGGTGAAGGCTGCTTATCCTTGTCAACAGGCAAAGATCCAGGTGATGGCTGCCTATCCTTGTCAATGGGCAAAGATTCGGATGATGGTATAGTTGCAGCATCTCTCTGGGAAACAAGAAAAGCATACACAATAAGCTTGAGAAAGAGTCATTCTGGTAGTTGTTGCAACTGAAATATCTTTCTAGAAACAAGAAAAGGGTAGACAAATAAGCTTGAGAAGGGCAATTTGATTCAGATATAATCATTCGCAATTGAAATTCACTTTATTAAGCCTTTTCTTCTTTAATGGTGGTGCCTGCTTATCCATGTCAATGGCCAAAGGTCCAAGCAACGGTGCCGGTGGATTAGTGCACATTCCTTCACTTGCCTGAGAGAAAAAAATGTTGTTGTCTAATAAGTATTGCTAAACAGTAAAATAGACATAATGACTTTATGTCTATTTCTTGAACTTCGACGGCTTCATGATAAAGTAGTGTGATAATTTTACCTTCCTCTTTTTCTTGGACGTCGACGGCTTCATGACGACTTTGTTTGTTTGTTGGTGTTCTGCATGAAGCTCGCTGCTACCCTGCCTACTTCGCTTCCTTTTCTTGCACTTTGGTGGTTCCACATGGAGCTCACTAGCAGCCTTGTGCTCCTCAAGATCCGGGCCATTAGCCTTCTCAATTTTTATGGCACGCAAGAGCTCACCAGTACCCTTGTGCTCCTCAAGATCTGAAAATTTTCACAACCAAGTAACATTATTAAAAGGTACAACAGAATAAGAAAGAAAGAACTTGCTGTATTACTGATTACTCCTATGGCACTTGATTATCAGTAGGTTCTTGTATCAATCTCAGCACATTCTAGAGATTCAGATTCAGCATTGTGCATACTGACAGATCTTATGAGAATAGCAACAGTGTAGAGCTAAACCCAGCATCTAAGTAGATGGTTACAAACATATACATTGTGAAACAATTTTGAATTTAATGGTATCTTTATGTGTAACAGCTAAATAACAAAACATTGCTTAGCAGTCAAAAGATATACGGAATAGAAATCTGAATGTATGTATTATAGGATGTCGCCTATTCTGAAACAGAGACTAGTAATAAAACGGCCAGGTTCTAAAATTGTTTAACAAAAAAACAGGTCCTGGACAAGGGCTAGATTCTACTAGATTCAAGAAGGGCTGGATTCTGGAGTACATCTTAAGATTCAATAATTAGCATATCGGAAAGAGATGATTAATCATCCCAGAGTCCCATTAGTCCCGGCACATTGTTCTTCAAGAAAAGAGATTCAGATTCAGCATTCTGTATATCAAATCTTTTGAGCACAGCAAAACTGCAGAGCTATACCACCCAACAACATCCTACAAGGGTTGAATCAAGTGGAACATTGATATATACCACTGCATTATTAGAATGTAATATGATGGCCTTCAAATATGTAGTAATGAGCATGCAGACTACATCTTTTCTTCCATTCAATGGTAAGGAAAGAACTTGCATGATCGATGGAATCCTACAAGGCTACAACTGTCACAACTTGTGAGTTACATACTACAATTTTTCTTTTCACTAGAATCAGTACATTTCCAACAGAAACAAAAGGGGGAAAAATTAATTTCAGTAAATACATGGAAAGGAAATCAAGCATCTGAATGAATCTGGTGGATTACCTGCAGCCGCCGAGCTAGGGGTCTGGTTTGGGGCAGCCGCCGACCTGGAGATCGGGTTTGGGGCAGCCAACGAGCTGGAGGTCGGGTTTGGGGCAGCCGGCGACCTGGGGGTCGGGGTGGGGGTTGCCGGCGACCTGACCATCCCGTCCGGCTGGGGTCGAGGGGATCGACGAGTGTTGATTGGGACGGCAAGAAGCTGCAAGGGAGGGGACAGTGATGCAGCGGCGTCGGCCATCAAACGGCGGCGGCAGGAGTGCGCCTGCGCTGCAACGCCTCCTCTGTCTTTGGGATGGGCTAATAGGGTAAAGTGGGATCCCAGTGGGCTAAAGGGGCTAGCCCACTTAATTTCTTTCTGGTCTAACGGGCTCCCAATAAGGCGTTTTAAGTGGGATGGGAATTCCAGTCCCACTTATTTCCACCTCCACAGCTCTATACCAGGTTTATGCAAATGTATTTGTTAGGTGGGGATCCCACTTGTTTCCACCTAATTTATGCTAGAATTGATGGGATGCCCATTTTTTTAACATCAGACATAGTGGGACGTGGTGGATTGTTGGTGGGACTCCCACATAGAGTCCCACCTGCAGCTCTAGTGACAAGCGGTCTCGTAAAAACCTCCCGAGCGGTGGAACATGATACATGATCTGCATCCTGCAAGACGTTCAACTAGCTCCTCATCAGCACATTGCGAACATCAAGCAGTCGAACAATGGTTGATTTTCATCTTGTTTTTTTTTTCTTCTGAGATTCCTCTTTTAGCAGAACCGATCAGGCCGAATGAAGCGAGGAGAAGACCCACCATCTACGTGACCGTGGGCCGAGGCGATGGCATGGAGGCCCAATTAGGCCTACGAACGAGGGCCCAACCGAATCGGATCAGAACGCCCTTCAGCGGCTGATCCGAGCCGTCCACCCGCTAGGGTTTTCCCCTTGCCACCCCTATAAGTAGGAGGCGAGAGCCCCCGCCGCCAGCAATCTACGGAGATCGGGATCGTCCACACACTTCCGCCGCCGCCCCCGCCCCCGCGAAGAGGAGAGCGAGGCCGACTCCGCCGCCGCGATGAGGGCCAAGGTAAGAACTGCGGCCCTTCGTATACCTTGCCTGCTGCTAGCTGCTTCGCGACTGCGGTAGATCTGGACATGTGCTAGTGTTTATGCAGCGTTCGTTCCTGCTGTAGCTGCCGCTCGCTCGCGTAATTAGTGGTTCTCGGTGATGATCAACACTGATTAGATGTCCGATCCAATCCATTCCATTCAACCGTGGGGACAAAAATGAGGCAAATTTGTCTGAGAGGACCTGCTATTCTAGTTCGTTTTGCTTATTCTTAGAGATTCTTGGATGTAGCTTCTGTTGACTGAATTCATCTTTTTTGCGCATGTTTGTTTAAGGTTCTCTGTGATGATGAAAACAGATGACGAGTCCGATGTAATCCATTCTATAAAACCATGTGGACAATCGAGGCATTTGTCTGAGAGAACAGTCTTTTCTTTGCCATTGTTTTTCCTAGATTTGTTCTTTCTTTCGTTCAATTGCGTCGGTTGGCATGATGAGGATGACAATTGGCGTCTGATCTATTTGATGATAAAATCCTCCTACTCATTCTGAATGTCAAACCGACTGCAGATCTATACTTTGCTTAGCTAGTTCTTTAGATATCTTATCATATTTTTTTTCCTGTTTGCCTTTGAAATTGACTTCAGTTTGGGAAATGATGAAGAACAATTGGTCCGTGTTTCTGAAAATCACGTGATGATATCCATTGAAACACTCAATCTTCTGATTCCAAAACAATTTTTTCATTCTGTTCCTACTCATCTGGAATAGTTGATAACTTGTTATGTTCCCATGCATCTCCTAGAGCAGTACTACCCCATTTGTGCTGATGGACTCTGGTTGCTAAAATTTGCAGTGGAAGAAGAAGAGGATGAGGAGGCTCAAGAGGAAGCGCCGAAAGATGAGGCAGCGATCCAAGTAGGTGCCTTGGAGCAGGGGAAGCATCATCCTACATGCAGGCTGCCAGGCACCGAGGGATGACGGCATGGTCTAGTGATTCCTGGCGTGTTTGCTGCTATGGCTGTGGAAGCTGTTTAACCTGTGTTCTGTCCAATTTAGCTGTTTAATGCTAGTCTGGTTATGTTCCAAGACTGAGTTTTATGTAATGTGGGGATTATATGTGTTTGTGACTGAATTTTATGCAGCTATCAATTTTGCAGTACTCTGAAATATGTAACTCTGACCTGCGTCTCATCTTTTTTGTGATGCGGTGCTGCTGTTATATGTTTCTAAAATTTTAGATGATTAATATCTGTTATGCCTTCTGAATGGTTGAAATGGACAGTCTATAGTGAAAATATCACATTGTATATTACAATGCATGTATTAGAAGCAAATTGCTTACGATTGTGTAGGACAGTTAATCTGCCTGACAGATTTTTCAATTGTGCTTGAAACTAGCGTTGTAAGGCTTGCATCCGTATTGAAACAATTGATTTGTGTAAACACCTAAGCTCACCATCAACTTGGAGCAAAAAAGTATTTTCCAATAGCTGCCCTTAATGTAAAATTTGCTCCAATATTTTCAGGGCTGCCCAAAAATATAAAACAAGTACTGACACTGGCACTGCTGCTATGGGCATTTCCCATGCGCCCTTGCACCTGCGAGCATCACCGCCGGCTGATGCCTCCCCCAACTCTACACGGACGAGGCTCGTACTGCATGGAGCAGTTGGGCCACTGACATGTGGGCCCAGGAGCAGTTGGGCCATTGACATGTGGGCCCAGAAGCAGGTTGGCCCACCTGTCAATGAGCCAACTGCACCCTGCAGTACGTCAGGGGAGCTGAGTCCACTCTACACTTGGGACGCTCCTCATCCCGTCCCCTCTTACCTCTGTCCGATTTATTCTCTTTCCTTGCGAGATTCGGCTCTGGCCACACCATGGCCAAGCTGAGTGAGCTCCATGTGGTGGCGGAGCTTTGCCAGCACATCTAGACAAAGGGCTTTGGCTCCGACGCCTTCTCCAATGTCGTCGTCGAGGCCACGGGCTAAGTTCTTGAATGCAATTGCGGTGACCCAGGGCTAGTGTGGATCGGAGCTTCCGTTGTGGGCTGAGCATGTAGGATTGTTTCATAGAGTAGAAATGCATTTCTACTGCATTGCATGGTGGGGATGTTTTTGGTTCCTTTAAAGTGGAAATTTCTCATGCTATGACTTGAAATTCTTTCGTAGAGTGAATTGAGCTGAATTGCCTGCATAGGGACAAATTCTGTTGGTGATTGCAGCACAATAGTGTAGTTATTTTGTTTTGCGAGAAACTTCCAATCTATTCATCTTCAATCATGTCAGTACAAAGAACAACGGAGATAATAAAAATTACAACCATATTTGTGTACCACCTAGCGACGACTACAAACACTAGAGCGAGCCGAAGGCGCGCCGCCGTCATCGCCCCTCCATCACCAGAGCCGGGCAAATCTTGTTGTAGTAGATAGTCGGGAAGTCGTCGTGCTAAGGCCACATAGGACCAGCACACCAGAGTAGCAATCATCGCTGATGAAGAAAGTCGTAGATCAGAAGGGTCAAACCTGTAAACACCCAAACGAAGACGAACGAAAACAGGATCCAAACAGATCCACCAAAGACCCGCACCGACCGAATCCCGCGCGTTCCAATGGAGACAAACCTCCACACGCCCTCCGACGATGCTAGACGCACCATCGAGACGGGGATAGAACGTGGGAGACATTATTCCTACTAAGGGACATCGCCGTTGCCACACAGCCCCAACCAAGACGTTGAATCTAACAAGAACAAGAACGGTGTCCCTTCCGCCGGCGGGGGGCCGAGATCCTTCGCACTTCCATGGCCTAGAGGCCATCGGAGATGGGGCGGACTGGCGGCGGCGCCAATGGAAGGAGAAAAACTTTTCTTGTAGAGGAGGAAAGAGATGGAATCTGTTTGCTTCCCAAAAAAAGTTAGGTTCACCTTTGCATTTCCAAATAAAACAAGTTAGCCCTCTTCCAAACTCCTTTATCATATGCTCCTTCTAGTGATCTAAAAGATCTTATACTCCCTTTGTCGTAAAATGTAAGACGTTTTTCGACACTATCATAGTGTAAAAAAGTGTCTTACATTTTAGGACGGAGGGAGTATTAGTTTACAGAGGGGGTACAAAGCTAAATGGAAGCCTGATGGCTAGTTAGTGGTTTGTGTGGTGGTGTTGCAGAATGTGTTGCTAGAGTCTGTACGGGTCGTGGAGGTGCCGCTGGAATGCGCCGCTGCTTTCCCCGATTGAATTCATCAGTAAAGTTCGGTTTTTCAGCGTTCCTTTTTCTGAAGAAAGTGTACGAGGCCAAGATGCAGTGTTAGTTTTCAGAAACTTCAGACTTTCAGTGTTCCTTTTTCTGAAGGAAGTTACAAAGGAACTTCTTGTGAATTTCGTTTGTTATTCGTTGAGATTGTATCCCATGTCAATTTGGTGTGTAGTTGTGTGCAATACAAAGAAACTAAAAGAAGACACTCAAATTTAATATCTACTTTGGTTTTGTAGGTCTTCCCTTTAGATTTGGTTTTAGTAGTTGAATTTTGTGAGCAGACGTTGGTGGAGATGACACTCAAATTTAGTAGTTGAATTTTGTGAGTAGTTGTTGGTGGAGAAGACACTCAAATTTAGTAGTTTAGAAGACACTCAAGGAAATATTTCAAAGTTTAAACTCTATCCACAGGTGGAGAAGAAAGATGTGGTGCTGCTGCCGTATTTTATGGCAGTTGTTGGAGCAATGGTGCCCTATTTAGTGCCCCATTTTAGGGCAACTTTTATTATAAAGGATTTCTGGGCAACTGTTGGAGACACTCACTTTCTCATGCCCTAAAAAACACTTTTTTGTATCCCAAGTTTTACTTGAAGCAAATTTGGGTGCCCTATTATAGGGCAGTTATTGGAGATGCTCTGCTCTCGGCACAACTTGATATAGTAGGCTTGTTGTATGCTTAAATCTTTGTGAATGGTTATAGTTGGGAGGCGTGGAACCGGTGAGAGCCTATGACGCGGAAAATATGTAGTTTGCCACACATAAATGTCATGATGCCCAAACTAAGCTCATTTATAGGTGCTGAAATATTATGGGCCCACACAAACCATGCAATGCGGTGGGCAGTGGGGCACCTTCATGTCATCAATTCTCAACCGACAAATATCAATCTCTTCCGTGCCTCCCAAATTCATTTCCCTAGAAACAATGAAACAATCCATACATCAAGAGAGTAGAAAGTGTGATCCATACGAGTTGTATAGGCTTGAAAGGCATCGGAAATTATTTTATGGGCCGTGCTAGGCATTATCCGCTTGAAGCAATGGGAACGATCGTCCACCTCCATAATCGTCGGACTAAGACAAAGAAAGTTGCTACATCTTCTTCACGTGAGCAAACTAAGTTGCAACAAGCAAGTTGTTGCACCCGTCTCTCTACAACAGAGGACTTGTTGCAAAAGGCCTTGAACTGCGGACTAATTGCAAAAGGGCCAAAACCATCTTTTCTTTCTCCGATCTATGCAACAGGAGCCTTGTTGTGCTTGGCCTTTTGCAACAAGAGAGTTATTGGAAATTATTTAATATCATTTTTTGTATTTTTCTCATTGCCTATCATTGCAACATAGGTCATGTCGTAGAATCATCTTTTCGCAAAAATAGAGGTCATGTGCATAAACTTTTGCAACAAAGGTCTTGTTGTAGTTTTTTTTCCAACATAGGTCGACCACGGGTGGGAATAAGAAATAAGATAGAGCGGTGCGGAGGGTCCATACAGGACACGCGTCCGCACGCTAGAGGCGGCGGACACCGTGCGTTGGATAGTTCGGGTGAAGAGAATCATCTCCCTTATTTTATCACAAGGTAAAAATTTAAAACTACGCATACTGTTATGTGACCAGTTTATCTCTCCCCCCCCCCTCCCCCCCCAATTAACTGACACGGCAATTGGCCCGGATGGAAAGAAACCTTTGAGGTCCTGCAGCTATTATAGAAACAAAAAATACAGGCTCCACAATCTGCTATCCGGTCATGATAACCCCAAATTGTACATAGTAACACCAACCTGTGTTTAGATTGTTAGGTGGACAGTGCCATCCCTAGCCCACCAGTGTTCAAGTCCTGATGCTCGCATTTAATCCTGGATTTTTTTCAGGATTTCCGGCGATGCGCGTTCAGTGAGAGAAGACATTCCCGTCGACTAGTCTTTGGTGACTTTGTCAATCTCAAGATGATATGCCGGCTCGGTCTCTTGGAGGTGCTCATAGGTGTAGGGTGTGCATATGTGTGTTTATAAGAATGAGTGTATTCACATATACTCCCTCCTTCCATCTATATAGGGCCTAATACGTTTTTCGAGGCTAACTTTGACCAAATATTAGAGCAATAATATATGACATGCAACTTACACAAAGCACACCATTAAATTCGTGTGTGAAAGGAGCTTTTAATGATATAATTTTCACATTGTGCATGTCATGTACTATTATTCTTGTCAATAGTCAAAGGCGGTCTTAAAAATGCATTAGGCCCTATATAGATGGAAGGACGGAGTATATATATATGAGCATCTGCGCCTGTACTGTGTTAAAGAAAACAGCAACACTTGCCCCAAACTCAACTGATGGGGACACCTCTTCTACCGTTACAGCCCCTGGTACACCTACGCCCTTAATCCCACAAGGACCAATGACGCAAGCTCGTGGACACCAAAGTCACCTTAAAGCACTTGGATAAATTTCAAAATTAGGTGGCTTTTTTTGGTTCGGCCACTTTTCTCGTAGTGTGGACTAAACCATGTATTTTAACTCCTTTTCGGTTCAAACGTATTAGACAAAAAGGTTTGTGGGCCTCAGAAAAAATGCAAAAAAAAAACTAGAGGGAAGTGATGGACGGAAATTAACTTCAAAACTAATGATGGATCGGCGGCCTCCGGTGCGAAGGACATCCGGACACAATGAAAAGCTTAGATTGGATCTGTCGTGGGATGCATTCATCCACGGCAGTTTGAGAGCTTTTGGACCTCCAAGGGAGTGTGAGAGAAGATGTGATTTTCTTGTATGAATCACATATGAACAAAGCGAGGGCAATTGAGCTGAGAGTTAATCTAGGGTTTGATTTTACTCCTATTGTAGAGAGTGATGGTCGCTCGGGGAACCTTGTCCTTTTCTATAACCAGTCTAAAGAAGTGGTGTTGAATTATTCTTCTGAAAACTTTATTGATGGACTTGATGTGGAAATAGTGCTTCATGGCACTTGACAGGATTTTATGGACAACCAACTTGGGATAGGAAGCACCTGTCCTGGACATACTTGTGCAACGTAATGCGGCTGGTCCATGGTTAGTTTTCATGATTTTAATAAGAGATTGGTGGTAGGTCTTTTTTTTAGTGATGGTGGCAAGTGAGAAGGAGGGTGGTAATGTTCGACCTCAACAGTTGATGCATAATTTCAGAGGTTGTGTGGACTTCAATAGACCACTATTATTGGTGATCAGTTTACCTGGAGCCAAGGCATCACTAAGTAATGAGGCGTGTGCGGATAAATTGCCATATGTGTTGGTTCATGAGCATCATGTCCATTCAGACCATTGACCTATTCTCCTTCATAAAATTATTTTAAATATGCTGTGTGAAGAAACCGTTAATGCGTCCAATTGTCTTGGGAGCAAGCAAGCTAGCTAGTGTGGGGCCATCCTTGTCTAATCGTATCAAGGTTGTTCATAAAGATTTACACCAGAGGGATTGAGAGTTTCTGAAAGGCCCAAATAAGAGGATATCGAAACTAAAAAAGGACCTTTAGAAATGGAGACAAAGTGATCTGATGGGGAGATTAGGGATAAAAAATATCTTTGGATATCGAGAATCTTCTTCTTTTAGGCTAGATAATGAGAATCTTCTGTATCAAGAAGAATTGATTTGGTTATAGAGAGGACGAGCTTATTTGTTGCTTCATGGAGATCGGAAAACGCCATTTTTTCATAAATTTGCTTCGATGCGGAAAAAAGGAAACTACATTAAGAGGCTACTTGATGATACATGGGTATGGAGAGAAGGTACGGATTATCTCAATAGTTTGATTACAAGGTGCTTTATCGATTTGTTCTCATCACAAGTACATGCTTTGGATGAAAATGTTCTCTTGAGAGTTCGTCGCAAGGTCTCGAATGTTATGAATGATACATCATGGCTCCATATGTTATGAAAGCTTCATACTTGATCGATCATGCCAATGGGTAGTAGGATGAAGAGCGTCTTTGATCCCTCTTGTCTCCTCTGGGTGTTTGTCGAATTCTTTGAATACCCTTGAATGTAAATGTGTTTAACAATTTCATCGCATGACATGTCTCGAAGAGAGGGTGTTTCTCAGTCTAAACATAAGATGGATGGACTTGTGAAGTTAAATAAAACGATGCTCGTTTCATCAATTCTATCTGCACGATGACTCTACCATAAGTGCCCTTGGAACCAGTGTTGCCCACATAGACAGACGAGTTGCCGCGGTCCAATGCAGTTGCTACTTATTTGTTTCTAGTCTGCTAAAAGAGTAAAACATTCACCACTCGTCGTTCTCAAAACTGTGAGCTACAAGATGTTCAACTATATGTGACAGAATTAGCTCCCTGGTTTTTAAGCAAGACTTGGGTACACCCATATGATTAGTCACACACTCATGATCATAACAAGTTCATGATGTATCACGCTGAGCTATGGATGACTTGTGTTGCACCGACAGTTGTGCATCAGCGCCATCATGTTGTATTAGTCCCTTTTTAGCGGAACTAGATATTTGCCCGTGTGTTGCTACGGGTATACATATTATATTACATTATCACATAATTTACATCTTCATATTATATGATTGTGTAAATACATATTTACCAAATTCTGCATGTGACTTTATTTTGTAATCACTTATTGACTTACTAAAAAATATAGTTTATTTGGCAAGTCAATAAAAGATGGGACAATTAAGGCGTTTCCGAGGGATGGTCACCAGAAAAAAAATATTGGACGAAGCACTCCATTTGGCAAGAAAAAGAATGCTACTCTTTTTTTACTAGTAAGCGTGCACGTGCAACGCACGTATTCCCTAATGTTACAATCATATATGAACATTCACTTGTATGTAAAAGGATAATCTGATAGTAGTGGTGAAAACTATTTAAAATGAATGGTTTTACAAAAAAAGGTTCATTTCCCTCCCAAAAAGCTACTACATTCACATTTCAGACTAATAGTACCCTTATTAAATGAATCTTGAATAACATATTCAGGTACTCAGTTAGAATCACTTTTTTTTCTATCTACGACAGATCTATGGTAATACGATTACTTTCTTACATGTCCAACTTTCAATAATCTTCTTTCTATTTTGACGGCAGCGTCTCAACCAACGCCACTGAGTGCCACAACTCGATGAGGTAGGGGAATAGCCGCTCTAAGCAACATAGCAATGTACCCACTGAATTTAATAAATGACTTGGCAGTGTTCTAAATGAAATGACATGGTACATTTTAGCACATCATCATGTATCAAAATGAGAAGTCAGAAATTCAATTCGACTCCCGGGAGCACATGCGCCCAAAAATAATTTTTTAAATGTGAAAAAATCAAGAAAATAGTTTCATGTGTTGTTAGTCACATCGAGATGCTACCTGAATATTTTGAGGCAAAAAGGTTAACCATTTTGGCCTGTGCAAATAAAAAAAAATGACCACGAACTGTTACCCCAAAATGTCATCCCAAATTTGTTTTTTTCACCGATGAAACAATGCTATTCCATTTCACATGCATATTGTCAAGCATTCTTGCGACACTAACACTAACATTCAAAAAAAATCTGAATTTTTGAAAACAATTATTATATTATTTTTTCACATTACTGTTCATCCGGGAGCATGTGCTCCCGGAAGCCAAAACGCCCCTCCCGATTAGAAGTGAACTATGAAGAAAAAATAGTTTGTGCTTGATTAGCTTAGGAAAGTAGTTGCATATTCAATATCAGCATGACAGAACAACAATAGTTGGCCTTCAGCAACAACATTCTTCCGACACAACCTCCATTCTTGTGTCCCGCCAAGAAGAAATTTTCAACCAACTCAAAACTATTTTGACTAAAAATTAAGTAGATGAATTTAAACGAATGAGTAATAGTGAAGTTTTATAGAAGAAAACAAATGGTGAATAAAGTGAGCATCAACATATATCGAGCAAAACAAAAATGAACATTTCAATACCAATTGAAAAAAAATTGTTGGCTGTCGTTATAGAATGAGATTGTTTAAACCAAAGGGTTAAAAAAATAGTTGGTTGGTATTGTATTTCAATTCTCAAGGGCTAATGTTGGGTAACAGCTCGACATATTTGCTAACCTATATCCAAGAAGTTTACTGCCACATGGAACTATTAATAAAGAAATAATGCTGAGAGATATACGACCAGTTAGACACCCAACACTAACGTGCACCAGCGAATCAGTCCCGGATCTAACACAAGATCGAACATTGACCTGATCATAGCGTCGTTTCAGCTTGCTCTTCATCTTCAGATGTAGCTTCCAGTGGAGCAGGGAGAACTTGCTTATTGACTGGATATTCACTGGATTCACAAGGGGAGCTACAACAGGCTACAGAAGTTGAGATTCCAACACTGTCTGGTCAGTACCTATGCACTTGAATTTGGTCACACAATGCTAAAGTCCAAACTCAGGATTGTATCGTCGAGACAAAGGGGAGTACCTACATAAGAGATCAACCAATATTTCCTCAACTTGAACCTAAAATAAAGAGGCAAGAGGATGCTATCATTGATGAAACATGTATACATCAAACCTCAGTATTATTGAAATCTGTCACATGTATAGAATAGTGGACCTTGACGCAGTGCCAAATTTCAGTCTTTTTATTTGAGAAACGAACTCATTTTCTCCATCCACTTAGTTTAACAGTTCAATCAATCTACAAAAATTGCATGTGTGAATTTATTAAAAGCAGAAAGACATCATCAAGCAAGAGCTTTCACGGACCTAGATACCCTTGTATGTTTGTATTACCAAATCACTGATATTTAAAGAGAAATACTTTGCTGGAAGCCAAATTGATCGTTCCCGATCTGATACAAGAGTACACGACCAAGTCTGGATCAGAGAACGTGTATACCTTTACATGGAGGATTCAGATGAAGGAAATCCTGAAGTGGCTCGAGCCACCTCGGCATCCTCTTCAACGCCCTCCTCATGTACGCATGGCGCCAGGGGCTGGATGTTGAGGGAGCACGGCAGGGAGAGGAGGGTGCGGCGCCGAAGGGCCGGGAAGCATGACAGGACGGGAGGGGCCATCTCCTCCTATCCCCTGTCGCCCGGGTCATCTGAGGCAAGACCTTGCGGTTGTGGCACCTGGCACGTCGGTGAATACCGGCGGGCGGCGGCGACGGCGACCCGCGCTCACATCCAGCAGAGGAGGAGCGGTGGGGGCGACGGCCGACTGGAGGGTGGGGGCGGCGGACTGCTCTCGCATGCGTAAGAGGAAGATTGGTGACGGCTCATCCGTCCGGTGATTGCGGCGTCCGCTCGGGTCTATCAACAAGGCAGCCTGATGCGTTTTGTCCCAGCGTACAATTCCTTTTTTTCCTCGCGTGATTGTAGGGGCTGCGGGCCGTGGAGTTCCGTATTTTCCTCATCCGGTGAAGCATGGTCAGTCATTGGTAATTTCTAAGTGCACACCAAAAAGGTATTAGATCAATGATGACTGTTAGATTGAGAATTATGACCCTAATCGTGTGGTCCTGATTGATTCGTGTGGGGTTGTGGGACTAATTGCGGGGTGCACCTAAGAAAGTTCTTGTTGGATTGTTTAATAGTAGTGTAGAAGTATAAAATAAATAAATAAATTAGAGACTGGTCAAGTTTCTTTTTTCCCCTTTAGCAAATCAAGTGCAGTGAAATGTTAGCGTGGGCCTAGGCGTTGTTTGAAGGCCCAACAGGCCCAGAAACCAGAGCAACTAATCGGATCAGAACGCCGTTCACTGACTGATCCGAGCCGTCCACCCGTCTAACCCCGCTAGGGTTTCCCCCCTCTTCAGCACCCAGCCAGTATAAGTAGGAGGCGAGACCCCGCCGCCAACAATCTACGGAGATCGGGTTCGTCCACACACTTCCGCCGCCGCCGCGAACCGGAGAGCGAGGCCGACACAGCCGCCGCCGCGATGAGGGCCAAGGTTCGTACTGCCGCCCGTCGTCTACCTTGCCTGCTGTTATCTGCGTCCGGACCGTGGTAGATCTGGACATGTGCTAGTGTTTATCGAGCGTTCGTTCCTGCTGTTGCTGTTGTTCGCTTGCGTAATTAGCGGTTCCTGTGATGATCAACACTGATTAGATGTCCGATACAATCCATTCCATTCAACCGTGGGGACAATATGAGGCATTTGTCTGAGAGAACCGCTGCTATTTTGACCAGATTTGCTCCCTCTATGAGATTTAGTTATTGCCTTGCCTAGATTTATGTTTTTTATGTTGTTGTTTTCGTCTGTCCATGGTTCTCTGTGATGATGAAAACAGATGACGAGTCTGATGTAATCCATTCTATTACACCATGTGGACAATCGAGGCTTTTGTCTGAGAGAACGTTGTCTGCTTAGCCATTTCCTTGCTCGTTTTTTCCACTGTTTTTTTGGGATAGTTGCGTCGGTTGGCATGATGAGGAAGACAAATGGCGTCTGATCTATTTGATGATAAAATCCTCCTACTCATTCTGAATGTCAAACCGACTGCAGATCTGCTTTGCTTTGCTTAACTAGTTTGTACTAGATAGGTATGCCTTCTTAGAGTAGTTCTCTTTTTGCCATGCCAAATTGGCAGTTTGGAACATGATGAAGAACAATTGGTCCGTGTTTCTGAAAATCACGTGATGATATCCAATGAAACACTCAATCTTCTGATTCTGAATTACATACTACTTTCTCTTTTCATGTGGAATTATCTAATGTTCCTACGCATCTAGCACTGTACAATTTGTACTGATGATCTGCATTTTTTGTTAATGTGCAGTGGAAGAAGAAGAGGATGAGGAGGCTCAAGAGGAAGCGCCGAAAGATGAGGCAGCGATCCAAGTAGGCGCCTTGGAGGGAGGCAAAGCATCATCTTGCATCCAGGCAGCGGAGCTTTGAGGGATGATGGCTTTGTCCTAGTGATTCCTGATTTGTTCTGTGGTTGTGGCTGTGGAAGTTGCTCGACCTGTGTTTCGCAAATTTAGCTGTTTAATACTAGTCTGGCTATGTTCCAGGCTGAGTTTTATGTAATGTGAGGATTATATGTGTTTGTGACTGAATTTTATGCACTTATATCCTGGTACTCTGAATTGTGCCTTTTGGCCTTGATTATTGCATCTCCTAGATGAACGTCTATGCCAGCACTTCCAGCATTGGTACCTGCCACCTGCCAATGAATTGAAGCCGCAAATGAACAACTGAACTTGATTTTTTTGCTTGAGCACCATGTGGTAATTTGATCTTGGACATGGGAATGAATTGGAGGAGATTAACAATGGTGGTTAGTTTGAATGGAGGCGTGGGCCGCTAGCATCCCCGTCCTAGTACATGGTTTGGTTTATACGGTTTTATGGTTCGTATGGTATTAATACATAGGTAAATATGGTATGAAAACAAAATACGGTTTGGTTTTGGTATATACCAAGTTTCGGTATATACCAAATTATTTTGGTATGGTTTTGGTATATACCATAAAAATCAAAGGTGACGTGAATTTGAAAATGAGGTATAATAATTTGTAAATTTATGACTCAAAACACATACTATTTTACACAAATAGTATATGACTACATATATAAGTATATATGAATGCTTTGATTCATTTGTTGATGGTTATGGACGTGCTTAGCATTTTAAAAGGAGAAAAATGACTATGTTATAAGAAAATTTATGTGCTTAGTAGTGAATTTAACTTATATACAAGAAAAATGACAATTTTTATGGTTGTTTATCTCAAAAAATATAAATTTATTTTTTACTCTGGCTTATTCGGTTAACCATTCGGTTTTTCGGTATATACCATAAAAACCAAAGTTCAAATCGGTATGAAAAGTTCATACCAAAACCAGAAACCATAAAAACCATAAAATCAGTTCGGTTCGGTTTATTTTCAGTATGATTTTTCGGTTTGGTTTTCAAATGCACAGACACCACACCACACCGCCAATCCGATGCCCATCAGCATGACAAGAGCAGCTCATTTATTTATAGCACATCGCCAACAGCAACCTGCACCACCGGTTTAAAGGGAATATGGAGACCATTCCTTATCCATCACGCAGCTGGTCTTTCGCTCATCCTGCTTCTCTAGTTCATATGCATGGCTAGCTAAAACTCATCCATGGTGATATGGAGCCCCTTTTGAAAAGAAAAGAAATCCCCTCGCCCAGCTCACAGCTCCTCCCCTCTCATTCCTCCTCTTCCCCTTAGCCAGTACAGGACAGGGAAGATAGACTAGTTTGTTCTACACGAGGATCCAACTCTTCTTGTTCAATCATCCAATTTGCATTTCCATTAAGGTATCTGCCCTACTTGTGCTAAGCAGTAATCACCACTTAGCTACCAACGATGTCATCAGTTAGATATAACTTGCTATGAAACGGCACACAACATTTTCTTCCAATCCTGGATTACATTGTCCAGTGTGCTCACTAATATCTGGAGTGCTAAATACAATTTTTTTTAACTCACATCAATTAGCAATGATGCGAGGAGGCAACAGTAGATTCAAGCTTGATTCATTTATATCTAATTGTGGGTGATTGAAACCTACTAGGAGTAGCTGCCCAGAACAGAACATGGAGCTTGATTTATTCATACTGGGCAGTTGAAACCTGTTGGCGAATAACTCAACCGATTAAATGGTGGAGCGCATGTTGTTGGTGAATTAATATTTCTGCTAGTGCATTGAAAATGCATGCAATCTCCTTAATGGTTGACACAGACCATGGGTCAATTATGAAGTGATAAACATTTCAAATGGACATTGTAGTTAGTTTAGCATAAAAACGTGTATAAATTGGATTGCTTCAGGATTTTTTTCAACATCGATGCACACGGCGATAATATACAATACTTAGATATAACTGCTTCTTTTAGGAGATGATTAACTGGAGTGCGACATGGAGCAGCTCATGAACTTAGAGCTTCGACCATGAGATGAACTAGGTCCCTCCGGAATAGAAAGAATGGATCCATCTTCTTCTTCTTCAGTGGTAACATCTCTCACTCGATCCATCTTGTCAGCACCAAGGACAACACCCAACTCCTCTCCTCACTATCACAGTGCTCATGCTCGTTGCTCCACTTGCGTGAGAGAGAGAGAGAGAGAGAGAGAGAGAGAGAGAGAGAGAGAGAGAGGTGGGGACGAGAGACTCATATCCTATCACGTCTCACCTGATGTTGGGAAGCATTTATTGCCCATTATGTGTGCTGGCCCACTCTATGTATTTACATTGTGTATTTGCAACTCTATGATTGTGTATCCCCTCGTATTCAATTAATAAGTATGCATCTCAATGCTTCAGTGGACTGCCTGAATATCATCCTCGCGTGCCACCATGTCCCAAAAATCCGCGCCCATTATTCTCATTTTGTTTGATCACGAATGGATAAGGCATGTTGTAATTATGTATGGTACTCCGCCTTAGTCAAGATACTCGGTATGCACAGAGGTAAAGAGTCCGATTATATTGGTACTCAAAAATATACTTCTCTGCATTTGGCTAGTTATTGTCATTTTCACTTCTGTGTATTCATTCTGCTATTTCAAAGATGACGAGCCTGATATGATCCACCCATGTCGGCGATTGAAGCATTTCTCCCAGCAAACATGCTCAGGGCCAGTTCTTTTGGAGGTTAGCCGGGTGTGGAAATAAGCTGCACACTCCCCAGCTATTTTAGAAGCTCAACCTAAAATTTTATTTTAAAAGCCTACTAATCAAACATTAACTAGTGGGCTTCTAAAAAATGGTGAGCTTCTAGAACATGCCGATGGGGTAGCTTATTTCCACAGCCAGCCATAAGCTCCCAAAAGAACTGGCCCAAAGTCTTTTAACTTTGCTGTTCCATTTTAGGTTTAATAACTCACATTCTTGAATTTCAAATGCATATATAAGTACTCTCTTTTGTTCCAAAGAAGCATCACATTGTTACAATTTTGTCACTTCATTTGCCAAATACTAGACCGCAGGATATGTCCTTATTTTCTTTATTATTGCTTTATGTTTGTTCAGTTAACAAAACTGATCACACACAACGAGGCGAATTAAATCCGAACACCCAATAGGCATGGTCCCAACAAATAATGTACGTTGCATTTGGTGTCCTGCCTTGCACTCTTTACATGCAAATTATATTGTACATTGTGTTTGCAATAATGTGCAGTGGAAGAAGAAGAGAATGACGAGGCTCAAGAGGAAGTGCCAAAAGCTTCGATTAAGTCTTGATCAATTCCTAATGTTGCATCTTCTTGAATCCTGATATGTTCTGGTGATTCTGGTTGTGGCAAATGTGGCTCTTTTGTAATCACTCATTAAATATGCTGAACTTTAAAAATATAATTTGCTACTACCTTGCTCTCTCAACGAATTGATTGGTTGCTCGGCTTGTGAGTCTTTCCTGGCACGATAGTTTCTTCAATCTTTTGATTGGTTCGAACCACAAATAACCAGGTGTTCCTATCTTGTGGCATGTTTACGCATGTGCAACGGCTATTCAACAAAAATATTACTAGTTAGTTTTTGTTTTTGTTTTTGATTGCTAATTAATTATCTCTTATGTTGTTTTTGTTTCTCCACTGCATTTGTAAAGATGTGGTATGCTTCGCTAAAGATAACAATCAGTTCACCCTTGCATGAAGTTTGGTCAGGGATTCTCCCATTCTTTGTATGCACGGAATTTGGAGTAGTTAATTAAGATAGTGCAAACTATTCAGATATGTGAATTATGTCATTTGGCAGTGCTATTGAAAATAGTTTGCCTATCCAGAATTAAATAAGTTTGATTCTAAATGAAATCATTATTCATGGGCTGAATAAAATGGAAGGAATCTTTTTAATTGACTTCACATGAGGATGGCAGTCAAGTTAAAGGAATCATTTATACTTTTCTAGAGTGCCATGGCCTTCTCACTGTGATATGACCCCATGTAATATAAATACCGGGTCGTCGATATTTTGCTTGAAGTTGGTGTTGTCCGAAAATATGCTGCATATACATTAGAGTACGTGCGGCTAAGCTACAATGATGAAAAACTAGTTTTTGTTGTTCAAAATACAAAGCGTGCGGCTCAAACAAAGATTGGTGCATTTATTTTAGGAGATAAACAAACGAGTAATAAGTAATAACACTAATCCATGTGAAGAAGCCAAGGCTCTACACATACATGTTTGGATGAAAGAGTACAATAAGTAACTATGGAAACTTTCATGTGCATGGCTACGTGAGAGATAGCTGGATGGAGATACTATTACCAAGGAGACCAATTAATGTGAACCAACATGTGGTTGGATGGTTAGAAGGACACTAATATCTCTTGCCCACCAGGGTTCAAGTCCTGCTGCTCCCATTATACCTGGTTTTATTTCAGGATTTTCGACGATGCGCTTTCAATGGGAGGAGATGTTCCCGTCGACGACGAGGCGCCTACGGTGACTTCGTAAATCTCAAAATGATATGTCGGCTCAGTATCTCAAAGGTGCTCATAGAGATAAGGTGTGCGTGTGTGCGTTCATAAGGGTGACTGTATGCACGTACTCCCTCCTTTTCGGTTTATAGGACTCAATTCAAAAACCTCACCAACCAAGGTAGATGGTGAGTGATGGAATACTTTTTGTAATTTGCAAAAGCACCCAATTAATACTCTTGTTTTTCTCAAAATTTGTGTTTACCAATGTATTCATTGCAATGCATGCATGCATAAAGTACATGCATTGGTCAATTTTCTCTTAATACTTGCATGCAATTATTTAATGCACCTTGGAATCTGAACTTGTGATGGGGGACAACCAAATTGAGCCTTATAAAATGGAAAAACTAAGATTTTGAGATAAACCTTATAAACCGGAAAGGAGGGAGTATGTAGGAGCGTTTGCGTCTGTACTGTGTTAAAAAAAGATAGTAGCAATTAATTAAAGTTGAGGATCTATGTATTGGATGTACATGTTTAGATGGCAGGTGCAAGAAATCGTATTTTTGTTCCTTTTTTTTTGCCTTGTAACATGAACAGAAAGGACATGTATGTTTTCTTAAACATATGAATTTAAGTAACCTTTGTATTACTTTCATATTGTCGCGCTTTGCCTGTTTCTTCCTAGTTGTACAATTCTAGATGTGCTAATCTCCCAACTAGTTCCTAGTTGTAACTAATTTTGCTTGTATACGTTATTATAGCTTATTAAGCCTAATGGATAAAGAATTTTTTTAAAGGGGAATATATATTAATATCAAGTAGATATCAATTACACTCAATCTCTGTCCCAACAAGATGTCTAAGAACTATTCAAATATGCAAAGTTGAAAGATGATGGTAGCAATTACACGGAATGGGTCCGTAACTTGAGGATTATCCTCATTGCTGCACATAAGAATTACGTCCTGGAAGCACCGCTGGGTGCCAGGCCTGCTGCTGATGCAACTGACGACGTTAAGAACGTCATGGAGCATATGAGATGTTCCAGGAGTTGAAGTTAATATTTCAAGCAAATGCCCGGATTGAGAGATATAAAGTCTCCAATAAGTTCTATAGCTGCAAGATGGAGGAGAATAGTTCCGTCAGTGAGCATATACTCAAGATGTCTGGGTATAATAATCACTTGATTCAACTGGGAGTTAATCTTCCGGATGATAGCGTCATTGACAAAATTCTCCAATCACTGCCACCAAGCTACAAGAGCTTCGTGATGAACTATAACATGCAAGGGATGGATAAGACGATTCCCAAGCTCTTCGCAATGCTAAAAGCTGCCGAGGGAGTCCTGGATAAGGGGGTATCCGGACAGCCAGACTATATCCTTTGGCCGGACTGTTGGACTATGAAGACACAAGATTGAAGACTTCGTCCCGTGTCCGGATGGGACTCTCCTTGGCGTGGAAGGCAAGCTTGGCAATACGGATATTTAGATCTCCTTCCTTATAACCGACTCTGTGTAACCCTAGCCCCCTCCGGTGTCTATATAAACCAGAGGGTTTAGTCCGTAGGACAACAACAATCATACCATAGGCTAGCTTCTTGGGTTTAGCCTCTACGATCTCGTGGTAGATCAACTCTTGTAATACTCATGTCATCAAGAACAATCAAGCAGGAAGTAGGGTATTACCTCCATCGAGAGGGCCCGAACCTGGGTAAACATCGTGTCCCCCGCCTCCTGTTACCATCCGCCTTAGACACACAGTTCGGGACCCCCTACCCTCAGATTCATAGCCATGAAAAGGATCAGATTCAACCAAAGTAATTATATCAGGATCAACAGAGAATTCATAATCCTTATCGGCAACACAGATAGGTGAAGTAGCAAAACCAGGGCCAGGTTTCATTCTATCTCTAAGATATTCCTTGTTCCATTTAATTAATAGCCTCTTGAGTTCATAACTATCTTTGCAAGCTAAAATAGCTGTAGAAGATTCCATATCAAAAACATAACCCTCAGGAATAACAGGCCTATCTTCATCATCACTTTCATCAACAGTATCAGTTTCAATAATTTCTTTCTCTCTAGCCCTAGCAATTTGTTCATCAAGAAATTCACTAAGGGGCACAGTAGTATCAAGCATAGAAGTAGTTTCATCATAAGTATCATGCATAGCAGAAGTGGCATCATCAATAACATGCGACATATCAGAACGAATAGCAGAAGCAGGTTTAGGTGTCGCAAGCTTACTCATAACAGAAGGTGAATCAAGTGCAGAGCTAGATAGCAGTTCCTTACCTCCCCTCGTAGTTGAGGGATAAATTGTTGTCTTAGCGTCTTTCAAGTTCTTCATAGTGTCCAACAGATATAAATCCCAAGTGACTCAAAGAATAGAGCTATGCTCCCCGGCAACGGCGCCAAAAATTAGTCTTGATTACCCACAAGTGTAGGGGATCGCAACAGCTTTCGAGGGTAGAGTATTCAACCCAAATTTATTGATTCGACACAAGGGGAGCCAAAGCATATTCTCAAGTATTAGCAGCTGAGTTGTCAATTCAACCACACCTCGATAACTTAATATCTGCAGCAAAGTAATATGATAGTAGTGGTAACGGCAACAAAAGAGTAATGAAAGCAAAAGTAATATTTTTTGGTGTTTTGTAGTGATTGTAACAGTAACAACGGGAAAGTAAATAAGCGTAAAACAGTATAGGAAAAGATCGTAGGCGTTGGACCGGTGATGGATAATTATGCCGGATGCAGTTCATCATGTAACAATCATAACATAGGGTGACACAGAACTAGCTCCAATTCATCAATGTAATGTAGGCATGTATTCCGAATATAGTCCTACGTGCTTATGGAAAAGAACTTGCATGACATCTTTTGTCCTACCCTCCCGTGGCAGCGGGGTCCTAATGGAAACTAAGGGATATTAAGGCCTCCTTTTAATCGAGAACCAGAACAAAGCATTAGCACATAGTGAATACATGAACTCGTCAAACTATGATCATCACAGGGAGTGGTCCCGATTATTGTCACTTCGGGGTTGCCGGATCATAACACATAGTAGGTGACTATAGACTTGCAAGATAGGATCAAGAACACACATATATTCATGAAAACATAATAGGTTCAGATATGAAATCATGGCACTCGGGCCCTAGTGACAAGCATTAAGCATAGCAAAGTCATAGCAACATCAATCTCAGAACGTAGTGGATACTAGGGATCAAAGCCTAACAAAACTAACTCGATTACATGATAGATCTCATCCAAACCATCACCGTCCAGCAAGCCTACGATGGAATTACTCACGCACGTCGGTGAGCATCATGAAATTGGTGATGGGGGATGGTTGATGATGATGACGGCGACGAATCCCCCTCTCCGGAGCCCCGAACGGACTCCAGATCAGCCCTCCCGAGAGGTTTTAGGGCTTGGCGGCAGCTCCGTATCGTAAAACGCGATGATTTCTTCTCCTTGATTTTTTCTCCCCGAAAGCAAATATATAGAGTTGGAGTTGGCGTTGGAGGAGCTCCAGGGGGCCCACGAGGTAGGGGGCGCGCCCCCACCCTCGTGGACAGGGTGTGGGCCCCCTGGTCTTCATCTTTGGCAAGGATTTTTTATTATTTTCAACTAGATGTTCCGTGAAGTTTCAGGACATTCCGAGAACTTTTGTTTTTTGCACATAAAACAACATCATGGCAACTCTGCTGAAAACAGCATCAGTCCGGGTTAGTTCCATTCAAATCATGCAAGTTAGAGTCCAAAACAAGGGCAAAAGTGTTTGGAAAAGTAGATACGACGGAGACGTATCACCGGACTGTTGGACTATGAAGATACAAGATTGAAGACTTCGTCCCGTGTCCGGATGGGACTCTCCTTGGCGTGGAAGGCAAGCTTGGCAATACGGATATGTAGATCTCCTTCTTTGTAACCGACTCTGTGTAACCCTAGCCCCCTCCGGTGTCTATATAAACCGGAGGGTTTAGTCCGTAGGACACAATAACAACAATCACACCATAGGCTAGCTTCTAGGGTTTAGCCTCTCTGATTTCGTGGTGGATCAACTCTTGTAATACCCATATCATCAATATCAATCAAGCAGGAGTAGGGTTTTACCTCCATCGAGAGGGCCCGAACCTGGGTAAAAACATCGTGCCCCCCGTCTCCTGTTACCATCCGCCTAGACGCACAGTTCGGGACCCCCTACCCAAGATCCGCCGGTTTTGACACCGACATTAGTGCTTTCATTGAGAGTTCCTCTATGTCGTCATCGTTAGGCTTGATGGCTCCTTCGATCATCAATAGCGATGCAGTCCAAGGTGAGACTTTTCTCCCCGGACATATCTTCGTATTCGGCGGCTTCGTACTACGGGCCAACTCGCTTGGCCATCTGGAGCAGATCGATAGTTACGCCCCTGGCCACCAGGTCAGGTTTGGAAGCTTAAACTACACGGCCGATATCCGCTGAGACTTGATCCTCAACGGATTCGAGCCCCTGCCGAGTGCGCCGCACTGTCATGATGAGCATGATTTAGCTCTGCCGTCGGACAGTGTTCAGGAGATTGCACCTGCAATCGCTCCGACCTTCAATTCGGAGCCAGTTGCGCCGTCCGCGTACGGGTGGCTAGACCCCGCACCAGAGGCCGTAGTCTCGGCGGCGATCGAGCCGAATACTAACCTTACCCTTCACGAGAGTCGTGAATTCAAGCTGCCGGATTCTTCTCCGGCCACAGACTCCGAATTGCCTGCGCCCGTGCCAATCGAATCCGACTGGGTGCCGATCATGGAGTTTACCTCCACAGATATCTTTCAGTACTCGCCCTTCGGCGACATACTAAACTCACTAAGGTCCCTCTCCTTGTCAGGAGAAACCTGGCCAAACTATGCCCGGTAGGATTGGGATGCGGATGACGAAGAAATTCGCCGCCCACCCACCACCCACTTAGTAGCCATTGTCGATGATTTAACCGACATGCTTGACTTCGACTCCAAAGACATCGATGGTATGGACGACGATGCAGGAGATGAACAGGAACCACCGCCCACTGGGCACTGGACAGCCACCTCATCATATGATATATATATGGTGGGCACACCCAAAGAAGGCAATGGCGACGGAACAGCGGGGGATGACCCCTCCAAGAAGCAACCCAAGCGCCGACGTCAGCGGCGCCGCTCTAAGTCCCGCCAAAGCAAAAGCGGTGATACCGGCACAGGAGATAATAACACACTGGACAGTGCCGAAGACAACGACAACTCCCTCCAGCAAGATTCAGCGCAGGAGGATGGAGAAGCCAACCCTCATGAGAGAGCGGCAGATAGAGAGGTAGAGGATGATAATTACATGCCTCCCTCCGAAGACGAGGCAAGCCTCGACGACGACGAATTTGTCGTGCCTGAGAACCCCATCGAGCAAGAGCGCTTCAAGCGCCGGCTTATGGCCATGGCAAATAGCCTTAAGAAAAAGCAACAGCAGCTTAGAGCTGACCAAGACTTGCTAGCCGACAGATGGACTGAAGTCCTTGCGGTCGAGGAATATGAACTCGAACGCCCTTACCAAAGTTACCCAAAGCGCAGGTTGCTTCCCCGATTAGAGGAGGAAGCATTAAAGCCTACATCCCCAGCGTATGACGCAGCTGATCGGCCACCTCGTGGCCGTGACAGAGAAGCATTTCAGCCAAAAGCTCAGGCCGCACCCCGACGCCACTCAAATAAAAATGTCAAGGCACGGGGAAATACACTAGACCTGCGAGATATATTGGAGGACAAAGCAAAGCAAGCAAGATCGATCTATGGATCGCGAGGGCGCCCCACTACGAGAGACGATAACCATCACGTCGGATATAGTAAAAGTAAATCTGGCCGGGCCAAACACAGCAGACAAGACTCATTCGAGCTGCATCGTGATATAACCCAGTACAGAGGCGCCACACACCCCCTATGCTTCACAGATGAAGTAATTGATCATCAAATCCCGGAGGGTTTCAAACCCGTAAATATCGAATCATACGATGGTACGACAGATCCTGCGGTTTGGATTGAGGATTACCTCCTGCACATCCACATGGCCCGTGGCGACGATCTACACGCCATCAAATACCTCCCACTCAAGCTTAAAGGACCAACTCAGCATTGGCTGTTGGGAAGATCTGGAAGCCGCATTCCATGATAACTTCCAGGGCACTTATGTGCAACCATCAGATGCCGATGACTTGAGCCACATAGTTCAGCAGCCAGAGGAATCGACCAGGCAATTCTGGACACGGTTCCTAACCAAGAAAAATCAAATCGTCGACTGTCCGGATGCAGAGGCCCTAGCAGCTTTTAAGCACAACATCCACGACGAGTGGCTTGCCCGGCACCTTGGCCAGGAAAAGCTGAAATCTATGGCAGCCCTCACGACACTCATGACCCACTTTTGCGTGGGAGAGGACAGCTGGCTGGCTCGCAGCAATAACATATCAAAGAACCCTGGTACTTCGGACACCAAGGACAGCAATGGCAGGTCACGTCGCAACAAACACAAGCGCCGCATTAACAGTGACAATACAGAGGATACGACAGTTAATGCCGGATTCAGAGGCTCTAAGCCCGGTTAGCGGAAAAAGCCATTCAAAAGAAGCACTCCGGGCCCGTCCAGTTTGGACCGTATACTCGATCGCTTGTGCCAAATACATGGCACCCCCGACAAGCTAGCCAACCACACCAACAGGGATTGTTGGGTGTTCAAGCAGGTCGGCAAGTTAAATGCCGAAAACAAGGACAAGGGGCTACATAGCGATGACGAGGAGGAGCCCCGGCCACCGAACACCGGAGGACAGAAGAGGTTCCCCCCACAAGTGCGGACGGTGAACATGATATACGCAACCCACATCCCCAAGAGGGAGCGGAAGCGTGCGCTAAGCGACATATATGCGTTGGAGCCAGTCGCCCCAAAATTCAACCCATGGCCCTCCTGTCCGATCACTTTTGATCGCAGGGACCATCCCACTAGCATCCGTCATGGCGGATTCGCCGCATTGGTCCTAGACCCAATCATCGACGGATTTCACCTCACTCGAGTCCTTATGGACGGCAGCAGCAGCCTGAACCTGCTTTATCAGGACACAATGCGCAAAATGGGTATAGATCCTTCAAGGATCAAACCCACAAAAACGACCTTTAAAGGCGTCATACCAGGTGTAGAGGCCCATTGCACAAGCTCAGTCACACTTGAAGTGGTCTTCGGATCCCCGGATAATTTCCGAAGCGAGGAGTTAATTTTCGATATAGTCCCGTTCCGCAGTGGCTATCATGCACTGCTCGGGCGAACCGCATTCGCAAAATTCAACGCGGTGCCGCACTATGCATACCTCAAGCTCAAGATGCCAGGACCTCGGGGGGTCATCACAGTCAATGGAAACACGGAGCGCTCTCTCCAAACGGAGGAGCACACTACGGCCCTCGCAGCAGAAGCACAAAGCATCCTCTCAAGGCAATCCTCCAGTCCGACAATCAAACCCCCGGACACCGTCAAGCGCGCCCGGAGTAATCTGCAACAAGACCGCCTGGCACGTGCCGAGCAAGCGTAGCAATGCGGCCCCTACCCCAGCCCCAGCCAAACGGCAAAACCCGTGTCACGCGTACATAATTACGCATTGAAAATACCATGGGCATAGGGGGAGGGGCACGGCCATGGCATGCCCCAAAGCGCGGCTCAACCGCACTAGGGGCTTCCCACTTTGTTATTTTCTCTCTCTTTCAGGACTTTACTCTCTGGAAGCCCTGTCCGGCAGTATAATTGCCGAACACATGATACAACAACCAGGGAGGCAAAAAGCTACGTCACACCATGGAACTCCCAGGTGGTCTCTATAACGAGCGAAATAGCTGCTTTAAATACCATTCCACAGCTTGCCCTTGGAGGGGACATGTCAAATATTCCCATTTTTTGCTTATCGCACTACTTGTATCATTCTGCTTTAATGCACCTTTTTTGAATAAACAATGCATAGCACTAGTCTATTACTGCATTCTCCATTCCGCCCTTTTTTTATGTATATATGTTCATTCATGACATCCAACAACCGTACACTCTGGTACGGCTAATACGCCATGGGCTTAAGTACCCCATAATACGGCGTGAGAAGTCCGAACACTTTCAAAAGTGCGGCACCCCGAACTTATAGCATTATATGCATCAGCTCCGAATCATGTATTGGGTCAATAGTTGGGTTTGCCCGGCTCCCATGTTTTGGTACCTTACGTTCCGCTATATCGGCTAAGGTAGCACTGGGAGAACTACTGCGATTGTGCCCCAGTTCATCTGGGCTAAGCACCTCAATAGAGAAAGCTAAAACTGACTGTCATGATAAGGCGAGAGCTGGTCGCTGTTCGAGAGGTTTCGAGTTCCTAAAGACTTATGCTGCTTAGGGCGAGGAGTTGGCTTTGCCCGGCTTAGACGTGTATAGCGCCCCGAACTCGGTCTTCCGAATACTAGGGGCTTCGCCAAAATTTAAAATTGTAGACTTCTATGGCTAAGTGAGAGTGACAAAGCATTATAGTCCAATTGCCTTGTTCGTTGCGCTGAGCACCTCCCTCGAAGGACCCAAGAATGGGAAAAAGAGTGCTCATATTTATCCCGAACACCCCAGCACTCGTGGCATGGGGGCAGAAGCCGACGACTAGCCATCTCTCAGATTTGATAAACAGCCGCACAGAAGGTAATATTTTAAATTCAAACAAGCGTTGCATAGCGCATATGAACAAGTTTTCATGAATATAGGATCACACGAGCAAGTTCACTCAAAAATTACATCCTTGGAACACTCATCCGCCATAAGGCGGGCACCCTTCAGGACGCCCTCATAATACATCTCAGGGTGGCGATGCTCCTTGCCATGCGGTGGTCCGTCCTTCACCAGCTTCTCAGCGTCCATCTTGCCCTAGTGTACTTTAACACGGGCAAGCGCCCTGCGGGCGCCCTTGATGCAGACGGAGCGCTTGATGACTTCAAGCCAAGGACAGGCATCCACAAGCTGCCTCACCAGCCCAAAATAGATCCCGGGCATGGCCTCTCCAGGCCATAGCCGGACTATCAGACCCTTCATGGCCTGTTCGGCCGCCTTATGGAGCTTGAAAGTGCAACTATCCCTGGGTGGTTTTGGTAATTCCTAACAACATATAGCTCATTGAGCTAACATTATTCCAAGATGAATATTTCAGAAAAGCTCAATGGATGGCATGGCATGGATGAGGAAAGCGGATCCCTCAAAATTATAAGGACAAAGGATTGGCTCAAGCGTCAAGAACAAGACTCTACATTTTATATTTTAGTGATCCAAGATCACATTAAGTCCATAGGAAAAGCCAATACTATTAAGGAGGGATGAGGTGTTGCTTGATGAGCCTCTTGCTTCATGTGCTTAGTGATATGCTCCAAAATCCTCATCTACCTTTCCATATCCACATATGACCCAAACCTAAAGTCAAACTCGGCCCCACCGATTCTTTCTATCCGGAGCCACCGAGTTTCACATGTCATAGCCACTGCCACAAACCCTAGCAAATCGGTCTCACCGAGATGGGATTGCAATTTCTCTGTTCCCCTTCGTAACGTTTCGGTCCAACCGAAGTGAGCGATCGGTCCCACCGAGATTGCAATGTAAACTCACTGTTTCCCTTTCATAACATTTCGGTCTCACCGAAAAGAGCGAATCGGTCCCACCGAGTTTACCTGACCAACTCTCTGGTTAGCTTATTACCAAAATCGGTCTCACCGAGTTTGTGTAATCGGTCACACCGAGATTACTTTATGCCCTAACCCTAATCATATCGGTCCTACCGAGTTGCATCTCAGTCCCACCGAAAATCCTAACGGTCACTAGGTTTGCTGAATCGGTCCGACCGAGTTTAATGATTCGGTCCCACCGAGTTTAGCAGATTGTGTGTAACGGTTAGATTTTGTGTGGAGGCTATATATACCCCTCCACCCACTCTTCATTCGTGGAGAAAGCCATCAAAACAGATCTTCACTTCCAATACACATTTTCTGAGAGAGAACCACCTACACTTGTGTTGAGCTCAAGATATTCCATTCCTACCATATGAATCTTGATCTCTAGCCTTCCCCAAGTTGCTTTCCACTCAAATCTTCTTTCCACCAAATCCAAATCCTGTGAGAGAGAGTTGAGTGTTGGGGAGACTATCATTTGAAGCACAAGAGCAAGGAGTTCATCATCAACACACCATTTGTTACTTCTTGGAGAGTGGTGTCTCCTAGATTGGCTAGGTGTCACCTGGGAGCCTCCGACAAGATTGTGGAGTTGAACCAAGGAGTTTGTAAGGGCAAGGAGATCGCCTACTTCGTGAAGATCTACCGCTAGTGAGGCAAGTCCTTCGTGGGCGACGGCCATGATGGAATAGACAAGATTGCTTCTTCGTGGACCCTTCGTGGGTGGAGCCCTCCGTGGACTCGCGCAACCGTTAACCTCAGTGGGTTGAAGTCTCCATCAACGTGGATGTACGATAGCACCACCTATCGGAACCACGCCAAAAACATCCGTGTCTCCAATTGCGTTTGAATCCTCCAAACCCTTCCCTTTACATTCTTGCAAGTTGTATGCTTTACTTTCCGCTGCTCATAAACTCTTTTGCATGCTTGCTTGAATCGTGTGAGATTGCTTAACTTATGTTAAAATTGCTAAAATCTGCCAAGAACTAAAATTGGGAAAAGGATAGATTTTTATTTGGTCAAGTAGTCTAATCACCCCCCTCTAGACATACTTCCGATCCTACAAGTGGTATCAGAGCTTTGGTCTCCATTTGTTTTGATTTCCATAGCTTTTGGTGGTCATAGCCTTGGTTTCACAACCTAGGAGAGTATGGCGTCTAGCGAGGGAAATTATCACCGTAGAGGTCCTTACTTTGATGGTACTAATTTTGCTAGTTGGAAGCATAAAATGAAAATGCATATTCTTGGACATAACCCCGCCGTTTGGGCTATTGTGTGTGTTGGTTTGCAAGGTGACTTCTTCGATGGGAAAGAACCAAACCGTGAAGCTACCGCGGAAGAGTTGAAGATGCTACAATACAACGCTCAAGCTTGTGATATTCTCTTCAACGAATTGTGCCCCGAAGAATTCAACAAAGTCAGCCATCTTGAGAATGCAAAGGAAATTTGGGATAATTTGATTGATATGCACGAAGGTACCGACTCCGTCAAGGAATCCAAATTGGATGTGCTTCAAAGTCAACTTGACAAGTTCAAAATGAAGTATGGTGAAGGTGTCGCTGAAATGTACTCTAGGCTTGCTCTTATCACAAATGAGATTGCCGGCTTAGGGAGTGAAGAGATGACCGATAGATTCATCATCAAGAAGATCCTAAGAGCCTTGGATGGAAAATACGATACCGTGTGCACATTGATCCAAATGATGCCCAATTACAAAGATCTCAAGCGAACGGAAGTCATTGGAAGAATTGTTGCTCATGAGATGTCACTCAAGGATAAAGAGGAACTTCACAACAAATCAAGTGGTGCTTACAAAGCCTCATGTGAAGCCCCCACCTCATCAAGTGAGAAGCAAATCTCCAATGATGAATTAAGCTTAATGGTGAAAAACTTTAACAAGTTCTACAAGAGTAGAAGCAAAGATAGAAGCTCCAAGTCAAGGTCCTACAATGACAAAAGATCTTCTAGTCGAGAGCGAAACCGCTACAATTGTGGAAGACCCGGACACTATTCCAATGAGTGTACGGCTCCCTACAAGAAAAGAGAAGACTCTCCCAAAAGAAGAAGCCGAAGAAAGGAATCACCATCTAGAGAAAGAAGGAGTAGAGATGATCGTTATGAACGAAGATACTCATGGAGAAGCAAGGATTCGGAAAGAAAGGAAACGTCATCAAGGAGCTACACAAAACGAAGACATCAAGCTCATGTTGGTGAATGGGTATCCAGCTCCGACTCCGACAACCACTCCAAAAGACGTTATCACTCCGATTCCGAATATACTCAAGATGAAGGTGTTGCCGGTCTAGCACTTGTGTCAACCAACTCCTACGACATATTTGACTCACCAAATGAAGGATTTGGAACATGCTTCATGGCTAAAGGCCCAAAGGTATTACACCCCGAGTATGTTGATTTCAATAGTGATGAAGATGACTTGTTAGGTGATGATGATTTACTTGTTGACAACTCTAGTGATGAATACTATGATGAAACGTCAATTAATTATGCTAATCAAGATAAAACGAATGACAATGATAAGGAGAAGATTGAGGCTCTAACTAAAGAACTAAACACTCTTAAGTTAGCTCATGAAACTATCTTAGGAGATCATCGAGAACTTTTAAGAACACATGAGAATTTACGCTTTGAAAAGCTCAACCTTGAGCAAGAGCATGAGTTCTTAAAAGCTATCAATGATGATCTTCGTAAGAAAAGTTCTTCTTACATTGCCAAGTGTTTACTCTTATCCACTTACATGCCTCAAGTCAAGTCTAGTAACAAGAACAAAAAGGATTCTTCCTCTAGTAGTAACAATGTTCATGTTAAATCCAATATTGTTGCTTCTAGTAGTTCTCTTGATTCCACTAATGATTCTCTTAGCCAAGTTACACTTGAGCAAGAAAAGAGCCTATTGAAGGGAATTATAGAGAAAGGAGTGTACAAGAGCCTTGCCGGGAGTAAGCAATTCGAGGAAATTGTACGCAAGCAAGGAAGGCACCGGAAGAATCAAGGTGTTGGTTTTGAACGAAAGTTCAATGCCAATGGAGTTGAGTGGAAGAAGATCAATACCCCAAGACAAAGTTTGTTCCTCAACAAGAGAAGTATGATCCTACTTCTTGCAAAGGGACACAAGCTCAAGATGATCTTCCACCACAAGACTACAAGCAAAAAGGCAAGGACAAGCTTCAAGAGGAAATTGATGCATTTGAAGAAGCTCCTAAGACCTTAGTCAAGTGGATTCCCAAGACTACTTCAAGTTCCACTTCATCAAGTACGACTACAACTCCAAGGATTCCCATCAAGGATCCAAAAGAAGAAGAACTAAAGAGTTCTTAAGGGTGACTCCGCCAACATACTTCACTTTTATCATTTTGGCAAGAACAAGTGCAATCAACTTCCACATCTTGCACTAGTTCAAGGAATCACAAACCCTCTTGTTGATAAGTCAAGGGACAAGGTAACCTAAAAGCTTTCATAGACATCATCTTGTGTGTGCATCATTCTATGTCTATGGATATCCTTGTTTGTTCCTTGTGGGACTAACCCATGTAGGTATTGAAAGTGCAATTCACTCCAATGGATAGCTCCAATTGATCTACATCAACATTGAGCATCCACATCTTCAACATCTACATGAAGTCATCATCGACAAAACCCAAGGTTAGTTCATCCCTCTTAGGGGGAATATCACATCTAGGGGGAGCTTTACTCTAAGAATTGAGCTAACGCAACTCTAATGATGTGAACACAACAATGCTTTATGTAAAAGTGGTAACCCCCCTTGTGCTTAAAGGATGAGTATGACCTATGATCAAATGTTCTCATTTGACTTCTAAGTCAATATACTCATATATAGATGACCTAGTCATCGCCAATTGCTTGATAGATGCTAGATTGGTTGTGCATGCTTTGCCACATACTTCAATTGCCATTTTATTGTGTGAGCATGTTGAGAGCATATTTTACTCATTCAAGGACATCCACTTGTTGTTTTGATTGATTGGCTTTTTTCATTCCTTGCCAAGTGGATGGACAAGAATGCCTAAGAACCTTCTCTAGCTATCTATGCTTTTCTTGTCTCAAACTCTATTCATGCTACATCACAAAATTTGATCAAGTCGGATTCAAACCACTCTGTGTGAGGAGCACTCGGAGTCCTCGATTTGTCATAGACTTAAACTTCCAAAACTTCTTTGTGCTTTTCGGTCTGACCAATTCCTCCATTTTGGTCATACCGAGATCACTAAGTCGATCTAGGTTTTCACCTCGGTGCAACCGATTTGAACTTTTCGGTCACACCGAGTTGCAATAACTGTCAACAGTTATGCATCTCGGTGCCACCGAGTTGTTCCACTCGGTCACACCGACAGGGTCAGGCTATATATACTCACGGGCAAAATTTTGGAAATTTCTCTGAAACCTCTTCGCCCGCGCATAGCTCGCTCTGCCTCCTGGGTCTCCGGATCGTCCTCCTCGTCGCCAGCCGCCTCTAGTCGCTGGTCTCCGCCATCGTCAATGGAATTTCGTCTCCGCCGTTGCCACCGTAGCGAGTCCGCCGCCGAACTAGGGTATGGACTCGACCACAGTGCTATTCCCCGTCCAATTCCTAGCACATTGTGTTCTTTATGAATCTTGCTACGATTGAAACACTCCTATCCATTCAAAACAATCCTTAGAATAGTTGAGATTCGAAAGTTTAGGTTTAGGTTTCCGCCGAAACCATCTCGGACCCACCGGGTTGCGGAACTCGGTTCCACCGATTCGGCCACGCCCATTGCACATGTGGTTCTCGGTCTGACCGAGAATTACAAATCGGTGAGACCGAGTTTAGGACTTTGTGAAACCCTAGCAGTCTCGGTGCCACCGAACTGTGACTCGGTCTGACCGAGTTCACTAGTTTTGGTTCCAATAGTTGCTTCGGTATCACCAAGTTTGCAAATCGGTCGATCCGAAATGCTTTCTGTGAAAAACTAAAACTAACTTTTTGACTCATTCTTTTGCAAAAATCTCTGCATTTTGTGATGCTCATCCACTCTATCTCATCTATAAACTATTCACAGGGTCAGCAGTCTGAACTTCAACATGTCTGATCAGAGTGATAGCCAGAACAGATCTGAGGAGCAGGCTCATTTGAGTGAGGGCACTAGTCCCTCTAGCAGTTCTGATGAGGGTAGCAGGAGCACCCCAAGCAATCTGCCTAAAGCTGCCACTAGAGCAAGCAAGAAGAGAACCTCTGAATCAGAGGATGAGGACTATGTGGCAGAAGAGGAAGCCACATCCAAGAGAAAGGTGCTCAAGAAAGAGTATGGCTCAGCTGCAGCCATCAAACCTGGAATGCAGAAAAAGGCACCTGCAAGAAGAGTTCCTACCTCTAAGCCTAGGAAGGCTGTACCTGAAGAAACCATGAAGCTCACCATGGAATCAGAAGAGGAAGCAAGTGACCAAGATAAGAAGAAGAAGAGAGTCAGGACTACCACTGCCAGAGTTGTTGGTAAACCCTCTATGAGGAGAGACTCAGATGAGGAAGAGGAGGAAGAGGTTGCTGCACCAGCACCTAAGGCACAGAAACTCATGGGAGATGCCATAAGGTCAGGGGCTACTGCATCCAAGCCCAAGGAAGCACCCAAAGCTGCATCTAAGCCCAAGAATGCACCAAAGAGAAACACCAGAAACATATCTGTTGCTGAAAAGAACAAGGCTCCAGTGCCTGACATTGCTGAAGAAGAAGAAGGTCAAGTGCTCAGGAAGCTTAAGCCCAAGATCCCAGACCACAATGATGCTCATCCTGTGGCTGAGGACATGAAAATTAGAAGAGATTCAGGGCTGAAGGAGTGGAGAGAAGCAGATCCATATGCTTCAAGGAGAAGAACTGCTGTGGATTACAGGTTTCACACCAAGGAACAATAGGATTTCTATGAGACAGTGCTGCTAGATAAGAAGCCTATAGTATGTGACATGAGATGGGTAGATTGGGAATACATCAAGGAAAATGAAGAGCACTATCCTGGAGTGTATGACAGCTTCAAGGGTTGTGGAGTTGCAGACTTTGTTGGGCAGAAGCTCACAAAGTGGAATGAAGAGCTAATCTTGCAATTCTACTCCACAGCACACTTCTATCCAGATGGCAGGATTGTGTGGATGTCAGAAGGAACCAGATATCAGTCAACAGTTGCTGAGTGGGCACAGCTCATCAATGCCCCAGAAGAGCAGGAAGATGACCTGGACATATATGCCAAGAAGAAGATGGATCACAATTCCATGTCCAACATGTACAAGGAGATCCCAAACAGGGCACTTGATACTTTCAAGTTTGGCTCAGTGCATTATCTTCTGTCAGGGCTACCCACTATTAATTGGATTCTGAGGCATACCCTATTGCCCAAGTCAGGTGATCACAAGATGATTCGAGGCCATGCAATAAACATGCTCCACATTTTTGATGTGCCACAGAAGTTCAAGGTGATGAGCCTCATGGTAGAGACCATTAAGAGGACATCAGCTGATCAGAAGAGGAGATGTGGATATGCCCCACAAATTCAAGAGCTGATAAACTCAAAGATGGGCACAGGCACATATCTGCTGGACAAGGAACACCTGCCCATCCATCCAGACTTTGAAGAAAATCAGGTTGTCATGAACAAGGATGAACCATCATCCGCACATGCTCAAGCAAAGAAGGATAAGGCAAAGATGGAGAAAGCTGCCAAGATGCCAACTCAAGAGGAGGCATCTGAGTATTTCTTGAAGAACAAGCAGGAGCAGCTCAGTTACATGATAGCATCCACTCTGAGGATTGAGAAAGGACTGGCCACCCTGACTAAAAACCAAGAGAGTTTGGAAAGAATCATGGAACAAAAGTTCTATGACCTAGATGTGAAGGTGACAGAGGTCCAGTCTGCTGTGGAACAACTACAAGAAGATATGCAGGAGAGGAAGGGCAAGACCACAACTGATGCATTTGCCAGGGTGCCCAGAGCTCAGAGATCATCTGCAGTGCCAGTTCTTGACACCAGAGCCACCACTTCTGCACCAGCTACAGCTTCAGTTCCACCAGCTCCAGCTCCTACCCCAGCAGCTCCGACCACTTCTACCGAAGCCTTCGTCCTTGGCGTTATCCGGACTCCACCAACTGAAGACCAAGCCTGAGAGTCGTTTAGTCCTATGCATTTTCTATGAACTTTTTGGTAACTTGTTGCCAAAGGGGGAGAAAAATGTATAGATCATAGGCTTCAAGAGAGAGAGAGAGAGTCTGCATTTGTTCTCTCTTGTCTTTTGGTTGAACTTTATTTGCTTTTGAGTGCTTGAGATACTATGCCATAATTTGTGAGACATTGATGATCATTTGTTTGATCATAAGCTACACTTAATGCTTGTTGGATATCAGTTTATCTTTATGTTAATCATTCACTTTGCTTGGTGATGAGTGCATGCATTTAATTCTTATCATTTTGAGCGCTCCACCAAGATGTATGTGACATGGAAGAGTAACCCATGATCCTAACTCTTTGTGCATTTGCAGTCCAAAGCAAATCTTAAATATGCACAAATTTAGGGGAGCTCTTACTTATCACATACTTCTCAAAGCGACAATATATTCCATTCTTATTATCATTTGTCGAAGCTTTGATCTATATGTTGTCATCAATTACCAAAAAGGGGGAGATTGAAAGTGCAACTATCCCTGGGTGGTTTTGCTAATTCCTAACAAACATATAGCTCATTGAGCTAACATTATTCCAAGATGAATATTTCAGAAAAGCTCAATGGATGGCATGGCATGGATGAGGAAAGTGGATCCCTCAAAATTATAAGGACAAAGGATTGGCTCAAGATTCAAGAACAAGACTCTACATTTTATATTTTAGTGATCCAAGATCACATTGAGTCCATAGGAAAAGCCAATACTATTAAGGAGGGATGAGGTGTTGCTTGATGAGCCTCTTGCTTCATGTGCTTAGTGATATGCTCCAAAATCCTCAACTACCTTTCCATATCCACATATGACCCAAACCTAAATTCAAACTCGGCCCCACCGATTCTTTCTATCCGGAGCCACCGAGTTTCACATGTCATAGCCACTGCCACAAACCCTAGCAAATCGGTCTCACTGATAGGGATCTCGGTCTCACCGAGATGGGATTGCAATTTCTCTATTCCCCTTCGTAACGTTTGTCAGGACCCCGATCCTAAGCCACATCGATCTAGCATGTAACACATCATATCACTTTGCGGCCTCACGCACGGTATTCCCACGGGTGCCACCTTACCTGGCCCGGGACCGTTTGCGCCTTTTGGCTCACGTATATGATAGTGTCACTAGCATCCATATGACAGAGAACCTGGGCCGACATGGCTAGTCGTGAACCCAAGGCGGCACTAACCCATGAGGACAGGCATACATGAATCACATCGAGCATGTCGGTCAACAACGTATAAATCCGGGCTGTAGCACTGGGCTAACAGGACTCCGGTAACCCGGGCTGTAGCAGGCTAGGCAGGACTCCGGATAACACCGCGTGACATTTCCCCGAAGGGACAGACACAGGAACGACGTGAATCACATGCCGGCCAGTCAAGTGTTCCAAGCAGTAGTGCTGGGCTAGCAGGACTCCGGTGAACCGGGCTGTAGCGGACTACTATCGCTCAGAAGCACTAGACTTACATTTCCTCATATGATAGGCTGCCAAGGATAAACAACTAGATAGTCGGATCCCACTCATACCAAGCATTTCAATCATACACACAATATGCCCGATATGAGTAAATACAACATGGCATCACAACATAACTCTACGACTCAAAGTATTTATTCATTAGGCTCGGAAGAGCCAGATATTACAAACATGGGTCTCATGACCCAACATTCAGAGCATACAAGTCAAACGCATGCGGAAGCTTAACATGTCTGAGTACAGACATCTACAAATGAAAAAGGCTGAGAAGCCTGACTATCTACCAGATCCTATCGAGGGCACAAGATCGTAGCTGAGGTATCAAGCTAAACGTCGAAGTCCAAGCAGTACTACTAGCGAGACCGACGTCTCTCTGCGAAAACATAAAATAGGCAAACGTGAGTACAATTGTACTCAGCAAGACTTACATCAGAACTAACTACATATGCATCAGTATCAATAAAGGGGGTGGTGGAGTTTGACTGCAGCAAGCCAGCTTTGACTCAGTGGCTAACCTGAACTACGACTGCAAGTAACTCTTTTGAGGTGGCGCGCACGAGTCCACATATTCACCATCCAATACACCACTATGGATCCACTTCCGTCTCCCTACGAGAAGGCCATCCATAGCACTCACGCTTATCTTGCGCATTTTAGAGTATCCACTTTCACTTGTCTATGAACTGATATAGGCAACCCAGAAGTCCATTTCCGCGGACACGGCTATTCGAATAGATCATTTATAACCCTGCAGGGGTGTACTTCTTCACACATGTTTCCACCACTTAGCGTCTGCACACGACATGTGCTCGGCAGACTTCAAGCGAAAGCCGACGTGGGTGTAGACCACGACCTAACCAACCACACAAGTCTCTAGTCCAGGTTTATCGCCTATTCGGGTTCCATCCATGAGGAGATCCGGCCGGAGTTTCGCTCACAGCCCCAAACGATGTGTGCAGAGTTCCCGGGACACCAAACGGGCGCCCGGTACACCGTGCCACGTGCCTACCGCAACACAGCCTACCCCTACGGTCAGCGCTGCGTGCGGCCCCCAGCATACTACAAACACCAGAAACTACTTGCAACTCCTAGACAGAGAACGAGAGGGGTCGGTAAGTCGAGCGGGGTCATATTTCAGGGCCCAATGTATGGTAGTAGCTGTTTCATGGATCACAAACACAGAACTCAGTTCCTGAGGACGGCTTCAATGAGACAACCCACCATGTACTCCTACATGGCCTCTCACCAATACCTTTACCAAATCGTATTCACACACTTAGCTCACACGCAGTAGGACATGTTCATCACCATTCCAATTCATTCCCGATGAATCAGACCCGACTCAACTCTAAGCAGTAGCAGGCATGACAAACAAGCATGAATGAGTAGGCACAACATGGGCTCAAACAACTCCTACTCATGCTAGTGGGTTTCATCTATTTACTGTGGAATGACAGGTCATGCAAAGGATAAAGGGGTTTAGCTACCGCAGCAAGTAACACATGAATCGTTGTTGTCCTAATGCAGTAAAAGAGAGCAGGAGCGAGAGGGTGGGATTGTATCGGGATGAACAAGGGGGTTTTGCTTGCCTGGCACTTCTGAAGATAATATAGTTCTTCATCGGTGTCATTGTACACGTCGTTGGAACCACGTCTATCGAGAGGGGGCAAATACCGGCAAACAAAAGGAACACAATCAATGCAATGCAACAATTATGATGTATGATAATGTCATGGCAATATGATGTTGATTGAGCTAATGCAACTAGCAACCATATTAAATGAAGTTGGTTTGAACCAAGGGTTCAAATTCAAACTTCATATGTGAAATTCAAATGCCATTTAATTGATTTGTCCTGATCAGCAGGTATAAGTTGTTCTAACATGCATGAAAATGGTACAGATGGATAGATTGGATTTTTCTGATCATTTTTCATATATAATTTGTTTGATTTGGAGTTATGGTTGAATTTCTATGAATTTTAGAAGTTTGGATTATTTCCTGGAATTTTCTGATTAAAAATAAATCCAGAAATTGAATTAATGCGTCAGCGTGACATAGGTGTGATGTCAGCGGGTCAACTGGGTCGGCCAGGTCAAACCTGACCTGGGGGGACCCACTGTTCAGTGACTCAGTTGGTTAACTGAGTTAATTAGCCCTAAGCTAACACTAACTAAATTGTCAGCAGGGCTGGGCCCACATGTCAGCGAGTCAAAGGGTTAATTAAGTTAATTAACCACTAATTAAACTAACATCAACTAAACAGGGGCCTGGGCCCACACGTCAGAACCCAGGGGGGTCAACTGGGCCCACCCGTGGTCAAAAGTCAGCGGGGTCAAACCACGCCGGTCAGCGGGTCAACTCCCACCGGCGACTTGTCGCCGGCGACGACAGGCGCGGCAGAGGGCTTCGGAAATTGCCCACAGGCCTCGGTTTTGGACGCGGTTAGCGGCTACAGAAAGCTGAGAGTCTTGCGCATCCAACGGAGGCAACAACTCTCGCCGGAGTGGACTAAATCGACGGCAGCGGCAACTCTTGAGGCGGCCGGAGTTCGGGTCTCAGCGGTCCCGGCGTTGCGTTGCACGACAGGAGCAACGGGAGGGTGTTTTGGTCTTCTGGCATTGTGCTGAGCACGTCGGGGCGCTCGGTGGTAGCTCTAGGTGACGGTGGCCATGGTGGCGACATGGCCGGCGGAGCCGAGCTCGCGGCTCCGGTGGAATCGGCGACTATAGGACAGAAACGAGCCCGGGAAGGAAGGGAAAAGACGCAGAAGCTCATCGCGAGTTGAACGGAGGCCTCGGCGTGCTCGGGGAGGGGCTGGTGACGACGGAAGGTCGCCAGCGATCTCGGCTTCCCGAGGTTGAAGACGACGATGGGGAGAGCGTTCGGGGGCGTCTGGCGTCGCGTGAGTCGTCGAGGAGGCGTGTACGACGGAAACGGAGCTTGTGGGCACGTCAGAGGGGTGAGGGGGTGGCTCTGGCCGTGGTGGAGCTCGTCGGCGACGTCGAGCTCCGCTCGGTGGGGAAGAGAGAGGGACCCAGGTGAGGAGAGAGAGAGAGCGGTGAGTGAGGGAATGGGGACGGGGCTTCGGGGCGTCGTCGTGGCGTGTCCAGGGCGAGGGGGAGCAGCTGCGTGGAAGCAGGAGGTGGAGCTCGAGCGTGCGCGCGTCGACACGCCTCTGCCTACTGGCAGAGGTTGAAGACGGTGGGGAGTTGGGCTGGGCCAGGTGGCTGGGCTGCCAGCTGGGCCGGCCAGGTAGGTGGGCCTCAGGTAAGCGCCAGGTTAGTCCTTCTCTCTCTCTTTTTTTCTGTTTTCTATTTTTCTGTAATCTTTGTGGCTTTTCTAAAAATACCTAGACCCTTTCAAAAATCACCAAACTGTACATGCCCACTGTATAGAATATATCCAACATGGAACATTTCAGTTTAGGATTATTTAGGCATTTTAAATATTTTATAGTATTTAAATGCCCAAACTCAAATATGATATGATTTAATTCAAAAATCCATAATGGCCTAGAAATATGTGCATGACTTTTCGCAGAGGTTTTCCCCTTTGACAAAAATCATGAACTTTTCTAAAGGGCATTTGGGATAATTGAAAATATTTTTATAATGATCCTAATTGCATTCCATTTGGTGCTAGGGTTTGTCATCCCCATTTCAAATTTGAGTGGAATTTAATCATGATGCAAGGATGCAGATGCAAAGACAAACAAGGTCTGAACTGGGGCTGTGACAACGTTTCGGTCCAACCGAAGTGAGCGATCGGTCCCACCGAGATTGCAATGTAAACTCACTGTTTCCCTTTCATAACATTTCGGTCTCACCGAAAAGAGCGAATCGGTCCCACCGAGTTTACCTGACCAACTCTCTGGTTAGCTTATTACCAAAATCGGTCTCACCGAGTTTGTGTAATCGGTCACACCGAGATTACGTTATGCCCTAACCCTAATCATATCGGTCCTACCGAGTTGCATCTCAGTCCCACCGAAAATCCTAACGGTCACTAGGTTTGCTGAATCGGTCCGACCGAGTTTAATGATTCGGTCCCACCGAGTTTAGCAGATTGTGTGTAACGGTTAGATTTTGTGTGGAGGCTATATATACCCCTCCACCCACTCTTCATTCATGGAGAAAGCCATCAAAACAGATCTTCACTTCCAATACACATTTTCTGAGAGAGAACCACCTACACTTGTGTTGAGCTGAAGATATTCCATTCCTACCATATGAATCTTGATCTCTAGCCTTCCCCAAGTTGCTTTCCACTCAAATCTTCTTTCCACCAAATCCAAATCCTGTGAGAGAGAGTTGAGTGTTGGGGAGACTATCATTTGAAGCACAAGAGCAAGGAGTTCATCATCAACACACCATTTGTTACTTCTTGGAGAGTGGTGTCTCCTAGATTGGCTAGGTGTCACCTGGGAGCCTCCGACAAGATTGTGGAGTTGAACCAAGGAGTTTGTAAGGGCAAGGAGATCGCCTACTTCGTGAAGATCTACCGCTAGTGAGGCAAGTCCTTCGTGGGCGACGGCCATGATGGAATAGACAAGATTGCTTCTTCGTGGACCCTTCGTGGGTGGAGCCCTCCGTGGACTCGCGCAACCGTTAACCTCAGTGGGTTGAAGTCTCCATCAACGTGGATGTACGATAGCACCACCTATCGGAACCATGCCAAAAACATCCGTGTCTCCAATTGCGTTTGAATCCTCCAAACCCTTCCCTTTACATTCTTGCAAGTTGTATGCTTTACTTTCCGCTGCTCATAAACTCTTTTGCATGCTTGCTTGAATCGTGTGAGATTGCTTGACTTATGTTAAAATTGCTAAAATCTGCCAAGAACTAAAATTGGGAAAAGGATAGATTTTTATTTGGTCAAGTAGTCTAACTACCCCCTCTCTAGACATACTTCCGATCCTACAGAGCTCGACCAATTGCTTCAGCTGGTCGCTCAAGGGCATCGGGTGTTCGGCCTCAGTATACTGAGACCAGAACACCTTCTCCGTCGAGCTCCCTTCCTCGGCTTGGTAGTACTTTGGGGCATCTGACATGCTGCGGGGCAAATCTGCGAATGCTCCTGGAGAGCTCCGGACTCGGGTAAGTAAAAGGTAATTTACTTTCACATTCTTGCTTTGCATAATGAATGCCTTACCCGCCGCTATCTTCTTCATCGCCTCAATTTCCTGGAGGGCCTTTTGGGCTTCGGCCTTGGCAGACTTGGCGCTCTTGAGGGCCGCAGCAAGCTCGGACTCTTGAGTCTTCGAGTCAAGCTCCAAAGTCTCGTGCTTCTTCACGAGATCCTGGAGCTCTTGCTGCACCTCACCATCCCGTGCCTCCTGTTTCTCCCGCTCGGTGCGCTCCGTGGCCGCCTTGTTTTCGGCCTCGGACAACGCTTGCTTCAGGGCCGCCACTTTGGTCGTGGTCCCTGACACATTCATGATGATCCTATCATTTTTTGCAACCACTTCTCTTATATATATATATAGACAAGGTATTCCTTACCTTTGCTCTCCTCGAGCTGCTTCTTGGCAAGTCTGAGCTCTTTCTCGGACCGCTCGAGGTTCTGCTTCAGTGCAACGACCTCCGCAGTCAGTGCGGCAGAGGTTAGCAGCGAAGCCTGCACACGCATATAGACATACTTGTATTAGACTCCTGAGATTTTATTCGATCCTCTATTCGGCTTTTCTTCATGAACACCAAGTAGAGCATCAGGGGTTACTGTTTATGCGGTAATATTTTCATATATTTTAAATACATACCTCAAAGCCTGTTAGAAGGCTGGCACAGGCTTCAGTCAATCCACCCTTGGCGGACTGAACCTTCTGGATCACCGCACTCATAATAGTGCGGTGCTCCTCATCGATGGAGGCGCTGTTAAGCACCTCCAGCAAATTGTCTGGTGCCTCCGGGTGGACGGAGGTCACCGGCACGGGAGGCTTGCCCCTCTTAGTAGGGGGCCGCCTGCCGGAGTCTGGAACCACTGGAGGTTCCGGTGCGGTGTTCGGCCTAGGGCCGAACTTGGAGCCCTTGGGAGCTTTGCTCCCTTTGCGCCTGGAGTCCGGAAGGTCACCTTGAGGCGCCTCCAGGACTACCTCCCCTCGTCTGGGTGTCCTTTGAGACAACACCTCAGCGTTGTCCGTAGGGCGAGGGGTGAAGGTGGTCGGAAGTGATCCTCCGCTGCTCATGGCCGACGGATCCAAAGAACCGCTCGACGAGGATACGTCGATACGGGCTCGGGACGGACTGCATAACCGTGTCCGGTGTTAGTAGAGGCCGTGCAATTAAACGGTGCCACGAGTTACTCTGGCGCTCAAATACTTACGATCTCGCCAGGGGCTTGGGCCTGGGTGGCCACTCGTCTTCGCTGTCGGTGGCAGTGGCAGAGCAGTCCGGAGGGAGAGTCCTTCCCTTCTTGGACCCTCCGGCCTCCCCGGTTGGGGCGGCCTTCCTTTTCCTATCTTTCTCGGCTGGAGGGGAAGAACCTTTATCTGCCTCCTCCTCGTTTTCATGGGAGGAGTGCGTCTCGGAGTCATCGTACGATGAGTCCGATATCACCTGGCGCCGGGAACTCTTTCGGGTTCCCGTCGCCTTCTTCTTGATCTTCTTCTCCGGCACCTCGTAAGGTGCCGGAGTCAGCACCTCCATCAGGAGAGCGTTGGTAAAGTCTTCGGGAAGAGGGGCCGGGCAGTCAATCTGCACCGATGTCTCCACCCATTCCTGTCAAAGGCATGGAAGCTCAGATCCCACACATAGTTAAACTATATACCCTATAAGAGATGACAAAGCTTACCGTGCCGGCTTGGCGCTTCACGCTGAGTCCGCGATCCTCGGTGAGGGGAGGGGGAACCTCGGCGCCCTTAAATAGCACCTTCCAGGCATCTTCGTGCGTCGTGTCAAAGAGCTCGTTCAGAGTCTGGTGCTGGGCTGGGTCGAACTCCCACAAATTAAACTCCCGTTGTTGACACGTGAGGATCCGTCGGATGAGCATGACCTGGACTATGTTGACGAGCTTGAGCTTCCTGTTTATCATATTTTGGATACATGTTTGGAGTCCGGTCAGCTCTGTCGGACTACCCCAAGGAAGGCCCTTCTCTTTCCAGGAGGTGAACCGCGTGGGGATTCCAGATCGGAACTCGGGGGCCGCTGCCCATTTGGGGTCGCGTGGCTCGGTGATGTAGAACCACCCCGATTGCCACCCCTTTATAGTCTCCACGTAGGAGCCCTCGAGCCATGTGACGTTGGGCATCTTGCCCACCATGGCGCCTCCGCACTCCGCCTGCTGGCCGCCCACCACCTTCGGTTTGACATTGAAGGTCTTCAGCCACAGGACGAAGTGGGGCTTGATGCGGAGGAAGGCCTCACACACAACGATAAATGCCGAAATGTTGAGGATGAAATTCGGGGCCAAATCGTGGAAATCCAGGCCGTAGTAGAACATGAGTCCCCGGACGAATGGGTGGATAGGAAATCCCAGTCCACGGAGGAAATGGGTAAGGAATACTACCCTCTCATGGGGCCTGGGGGTGGGGATGAGCCGCCCCGCATCTGGGAGCCGGTGTGCGATATCCTCGGACAGGTATCCGGCTCCCCTCAGCTTCTTGATGTGTCCCTCCGTGACGGAGGATACCATCCACTTGCCTCCCGCTCCGGGCATGATTGGAGAGGGTTGAGGAGGAAGATGTGGACTTGGGCGCTGGAGCTCGAGTGCGCGAGAATGGATGAGCAAAGGAGGAAGGAGGCGTGGGTAAAAAAAGGTGAATCCTTATCCCTTTATATATGCGGACAAATCTATGCGCCCCCACCAGCCTGGTGAAACTCGCTTATCCCCTAAGCGTCGTAATCAATGGCGCGGTTGGGTTACCCACGTCCGTATTGATGAGAATCCCGCGATAGGGGGACACGATCTCTGCTTCGACAAGACATGCCAAGGAAACCGCCTCATGAAACGCGCTGAGGTTGGCTGTAAAGAACGATTCGAATAAAGGCTTGGCTGTGGTGTGATGTCACACTACGGGATACGTCAGCAGATTAGATTTGTGGAAATATTACTCTCTCTACGGTGGTATGTGGAACTTGTTTTGCAGAGCCGGACACGATCCTCGTGTTCAAAATCTTCTATGAAGTATTCGGAGGAGGGACCCGCCTTGCAATGCCGAAGACAATCTGTGCGCCGAACTCATCGTCATTGAAGCCTGGTTCAGGGGCTACTGAGGGAGACCTAGATAAGGGGGTATCCGGACAGCCGGACTATATCCTTTGGCCGGACTGTTGGACTATGAAGATACAAGATCGAAGACTTCGTCCCGTGTCCGGATGGGACTCTCCTTGGTGTGGAAGGCAAGCTTGGCAATACGGATATGTGGATCTCCTTCCTTGTAACCGACTTTGTGTAACCCTAGCCCCCTCCGGTGTCTATATAAACCGGAGGGTTTAGTCCGTAGGACACAATAACAACAATCATACCATAGGCTAGCTTCTAGGGTTTAGCCTCTCTGATCTCGTGGTGGATCAACTCTTGTAATACCCATATCATCAATATCAATCAAGCAGGAGTAGGGTTTTACCTCCATCGAGAGGGCCCGACCCTGGGTAAAAACATCGTGCCCCCTGTCTCCTGTTACCATCCGCCTAGACGCACAGTTCGGGACCCCCTACCCGAGATCCGCCGATTTTGACACCGACAGCTGCGGAGGTAGAAATCAAAAAGGAGCATCAAGTGTTGATGGTTAATAAAACCACCAGTTTCAAGAAAAAGGGCAAAGGGAAGAAGAAGGGGAACTTCAAGAACAACAACAAGCAAGTTGCTGCTCAAGAGAAGAAACCCAAGTCTGGACCTAAGCCTGAGACTGAGTGCTTCTACTGCAAGCAGACTTGTCACTGGAAGCGGAACTACCCCAAGTATTTGGCAGATAAGAAGGATGGTAAGGTGAACAAAGGTATATGTGATATACATGTTATTGATGTGTACCTTACTAGAGCTCGCAGTAGCACCTGGGTATTTGATACTGGTTTTGTTGCTAATATTTGCAACTCGAAATAGGGGCTACGGATTAAGCGAACACTGGCCAAGGACGAGGTAACGATGCGCGTGGGAAATGGTTCCAAAGTCGATGTTATCGCGGTCGGCACACTACCTCTACATCTACCTTTGGGATAAGTATTAGACCTAAATAAATGTTATTTGGTGCCAGCGTTGAGCATGAACATTATATCTGGATCTTGTTTGATGCGAGACGGTTATTCATTTAAATAAGAGAATAATGTTTTTTCTATTTATATGAGTAATATCTTTTATGGTCATGCACCCTTGAAGAGTGGTCTATTTTTTGATGAATCTCGATAGTAGTGATACACTGCTACCTCTTGAGCACTGCGTTGGTTTTCCCCGAAGCGAAGAGGATGATGCAGCAAAGTAGCGTAAGTATTTCCCTCAGTTTTTGAGAACCAAGGTATCAATCCAGTAGGAGGCCACGCTCAAGTCCCTCGTACCTGCACAAAATGATAGCTACTTGCAACCAACGCGATTAGGGGTTGTCAATCCCTTCATAGTCACTTACGAGAGTGAGATCTGATAGAGATGATAGATAATATTTTTGGTATTTTTGATATAGAGATGCAGAGTGAAAAATAAAAGGCAAAGTAAAAAAGCAAAGCAAGATTAAAGTGATGGAGATTGATATGATGAGAATAGACCCGGGGGCCATAGGTTTCACTAGTGGCTTCTCTCAAGAGCATAGGTATTCTACGGTGGGTGAACAAATTACTGTTGAGCAATTGACAGAATTGAGCATAGTTATGAGAATATCTAGGTATGATCATGTATATAGGCTTCACGTCCGAGACAAGTAGACCGACTCCTGCCTGCATCTACTACTATTAATCCACTCATCGACCGCTATCCAGCATGCATCTGGAGTATTAAGTTAAAAACAGAGTAACGCTTTAAGCAAGATGACATGATGTAGAGAGATAAATTCATGCAATATGAAATAAACCCCATGTTGTTATCCTCGATGGCAACAATGCAATACGTGCCTTGCTGCCCCTTCTGTCACTGGGAAAGGACACCGCAAGATCGAACCCAAAGCTAAGCACTTCTCCCATGGCAAGAAAAACAAATCTAGTAGGCCAAACCAAACTGATAATTCGAAGAGACTTGCAAAGATAACCAATCATACATAAAAGAATTCAGATAAGATTCAAATATTATTCATAGATAGACTTGATCATAAACCCACAATTCATCGGTCTCAACAAACACACCGCAAAAATAAGATTACATTGAATAGATCTCCACGAGAGAGGGGGAGAACACTGTATTGAGATCCAAAAAGAGAGAAGAAGCCATCTAGCTACTAACTATGGACCCGAAGTTCTGAGGTAAACTACTCACACTTCATCGGAGGGGCTATGATGATGTAGAAGCCCTCCATGATGACGACCCTCTCCGGCGGAGCTCCGGAACAGGCCCCAAGATGGGATCTCGTGGATACAGAAAGTTGCGGCGGTGGAATTAGGTTTTTGGCTCCTGTTCTGATCGTTTGGGGGTACATAGGTATATATAGGAGGAAGGAGTACGTCGGTGGAGCTTCGAGGGGCCCACGAGGCAGGGGGGCGCGCCCTAAGGGGGGCGCCCCCACCCTCGTGACCGCCTCTTGGCTCCCTTGGAGTAGGGTCCAAGTCTCCTGGATCACGTTCGGTGAGAAAATCACGTTCCCGAAGGTTTTATTCCGTTTGGACTCCGTTTGATATTCCGTTTCTTCGAAACACTGAAATAGGCAAAAAAACAACAATTATGGGTTGGGCCTTCGGTTAATAGGTTAGTCCAAAAAATAATATAAAAGTGGAAAATAAAGCCCAACATAGTCCAAAACAGTAGATAATATAGCATGGAGCAATCAAAAGTTATAGATACGTTGGAGACGTATCAGGCATCCCCAAGCTTAATTCCTGCTCGTCCTCGAGTAGGTAAATGATAAAAAGAGAATTTTTGATGCGTAGTGCTACTTGGCATAATTTCAATGCAAATCTTCTTAATTGTGGTATGAATATTCAGATTCGAAAGATTCAAGACAAAAGTTTATGTTGACATAAAAATAATAATACTTCAAGCATACTAACAAAGCAATCATGTCTTCTCAAAATAACATGGCCAAAGAAAGTTATTCCTACAAAATCATATAGTCTGGCTATGCTCTATCTTCACCACACAAAGTATTTATATCATGCAGAACCCCGATGACAAGCCAAGCAATTGTTTCATACTTTAACATTTTCGAAACTTTTTCAATCTTCACGCAATACATGAGCGTGAGCCATGGATATAACACTATATGTGGAATAGAATGGTGGTTGTGGAGAAGACAAAAAGAGGGGAAGATAGTCTCACATCAACTAGGCGTATCAACGGGCTATGGAGATGCCCATCAATAGATATCAATGCGAGTGAGTAGGGATTGCCATGCAACGGATGCACTAGAGCTATAAGTATATGAAAGCTCAACAAAAGAAACTAAGTGGGTGCGCATCCAACTCGCTTGCTCACGAAGACCTAGTGCATTTTGAGGAAGCCCATCATTGGAATATACAAGCCAAGTTCTATAATGAAAAATTCCCACTAGTATATGAAAGTGACAAAATGAGAGACTCTCTATCATGAAGATCTTGGTGCTACTTTGAAGCACAAGTGTGGTAAAAGGATAGTAACATTGTCCCTTCTCTCTTTTTCTCTCATTTTTTTATTTGGGCCTTTTCTTTTTTTATGGCCTCTTTTTTTTCGTCCGGAGTCTCATCCCGACTTGTGGGGGAATCATAGTCTCCATCATCCTTTCCTCACTTGGGACAATGCTCTAAAAAATGATGATCATCACACTTTTATTTTTCTTACAACTCAACAATTACAACTCGATACTTAGAACAAAATATGACTCTATATGAATGCCTCCGGCAGTGTACCAGGATATGCAATGAATCAAGAGTGACATGTATGAAAGAATTATGAATGGTGGCTTTGCCACAAATACGATGTCAACTACATGATCATGCTAGCAATATGACAATGATGGAGCGTGTCATAATAAACGGAACGGTGGAAAGTTGCATGGCAATATATCTCGGAATGGCTATGGAAATGCCATGATAGATAGGTATGGTGGCTGTTTTGAGGAAGGTATATGGTGGGTGTATGATACCGGCAAAAAGTGCGCGGTATTAGAGAGGCTAGCAATGGTGGAAGGATGGGAAAAAGTGCGTATAATCCATGGACTCAACATTAGTCATAAAGAACTCATATACTTATTGCAAAAATCTAGAAGTTATCAAAGCAAAGTATTACACGCATGCTCCTAGGGGGATAGATTGGTAGGAAAATACCATTGCTCATCCCCGACCGCCACTCATAAGGAAGACAATCAATAAATAAATCATGCTCCGACTTCATCACATAACGGTTTACCATACGTGCATGCTATGGGAATCACAAACTTCAACGCAAGTATTCTTTAAATTCACAACTACTCAACTAGCATGACTCTAATATTATCACCTCCATATCTCAAAACAATTATCATGCTTCAATGTTTTCTTAGTATTCAACGCACTCAAAAGAAAGTTTCACAAATCTTGAATACCAAGCATATTATTATTAAGCAATTTACCATGCTATTAAGACTCTCAAAATGATCTAAGTGAAGCATGAGAGATCAATAGTTTCTTTAAAACAAATCCTCCACCATGCTCTAAAAGATCTAAGTGAAGCACATAGAGCAAAATTATAGCGCTCAAAAGATATAAGTGAAGCACATAGAGCAAAACTACATAGCTCAAAAGATATAAGTGAAGCACATAGAGTATTCTATCAAATTTTAATTCATATATGGCTCTCTCAAAAGGTGTGTACAGAAAGGATGATTGTGGCACACTAACAAACAAAGACACAGATAATACAAGACGCTCCAAGCAAAACACATATCATGTGGTGAATAAAAATATAGCTCCAAGTAAAATTACCGATGGAAGTAGACGAAAGAGGGTTTGCCTTCCGGGGTATCCCCAAGCTTTGACTTTTTGGTGTCCTTGGATTATCTTGGGGGTGCCATGGGCATCCCCAAGCTTAGGCTCTTGCCACTCCTTGTTCCATAATCCATCAAAAGATTTCACCCAAAACTTGAAAACTTCACAACACAAAACTCAATAGAAATCTCGTGAGCTCCGTTAGAGAAAGAAAACATAAAACCACTTCAAGGTACTATAATGAACTCATTCTTTATTTATATTGGTGTTAAACCTACTGTATTCCAACTTCTCTATGGATTATAAACTATTTTACTAGCCATAGATTCATCAAAATAAGCAAACAACACACGAAAATAGAATCTGTCAAAAACAGAACAGTCTGTAGTAATCTGTAACTAACGCAAACTTCTGGAACTCCAAAATATCTACCAAAATAGGACGACCTAGACAATTTATTTATTGATCAGAAGCAATTGGAATCAGTATTTTATCACGTTCTGTTGATTTTTAACAATTGTTTTCGTGAACAGAAAGTTTCTGGAAATTACAGCAAGATCAAATAACTATCATCCAAGAAGATCCTATAGGTCTAAATTGGCACAAACACTAATTAAAACACAAAACCACATCTAAATAGAAGGTAGATGGATTATTTATTCAACGACAGAAAGGAAATATATTGGGTTGTCTCCCAACAAGCGCTTTTATTTAAAGCCTTTTAGCTAGGCATTGATAATTTTAATGATGCACTACAAAACAAATACACTTCCGTGATGATTCGTGTTTGTCACAGTAGGTCGCTTTTTTTGTCATGCATGTAAATCCATGACAAATTTATGACAGAATTAAGATAGTCATACCTGTGCTGTCGTAGAAGTGTTCCATGACATTACCAAAATTATCATCACGGAAGTGTCCACTTCCATGACGATAAATCGCGCGTCATAGAAGTGCTTTCGTCAAGGGTGACCGACACGTGGCATCCACCGTAACGGAACGCCGTTAAGCTATTGGGTCGGGTTTTGGATCCGATAACCCGTTAACAGCCCCGACCAATGGGAAATTTCCATGTGTAAAATTCTTATTGGCCGGACGAAACACGTGCCAGCTCGTTAGTGGGTCAGATAGGCGCCTATGATACGTAGACACGTGGCACGGCCCAACAGAGGCCCATTCCTATGTAGAGGTCGGCCCGTTTGACTTGGTCAATAGCTGGCGGGTCGGCCCATGGAAAGCCTGTTAACGGCCTGTTCGAATATAGCCCATTTACAGCCCGCTAACCCAAGGCCTGTTATGCCCTATCCGAATTAGGCCTAGTAGTGTCATCTGGGCCATCCAATAGGATTCCAGCCCGTTTTCACTTCTGGCCCATGTATGGCCCATGACGTCTTTCGGCCCATATGAGGCCCTATGTAACTCTTGTCCTACTAACGGCCCGTGGTGAAACTGGCCCGTAATGAACAGTTTATCACTTTACACCAATTAACGGCCCGTGGTGAAACTGGCCTGTGATGAACAGTGTATCACTTTATACCCATTAACGGCCCGTTATTCCGTTGGGCCGTTTCCAACCCATGTTATCTTTCGGCCTTCTCAGAGCCCATTTATTCTTGGGCTCATTTCCAGCATTCGTTTACTTACGGCCCGTTACTGTCATTTTCTGCTTATGGGCCAAATTCAGCCCATGGTTACAGTCGGCCCGTTTGTGGTCCGTTAATACGTTGGGCCGTTTTCATAGCGTCGTCAAATACGGCCTATTAACAATGGCTCGTTATGGTCGGCCCATGAACGGACGATTCCAACTCTAGCCCGTTTACGGCCATAATGCGGCCTGTTATTGGCCCATGTTTGGCCATCGATCATACTGCCCGTATAAGGCCGATTGATGATACGGCCCGTAGAAGGCCCATTGTTTCTACGGCCCGTAGAAGGCCCATTGTTTCTACGGCCCGTAGAAGGCCCACTGTTTCTATGGCCCATAGGAGGCCCAGTGTCACTACAGTAAATATTAGCCCATGGTTATTGTGGCCTAGTTTTAAAAAATAGGTTAATGCAGCCACTAGCAAACCGCGGAAAAAGAACTGCAATGACTAGAAGCAAACAAATAAACAAGACAACAAGGAAATAAATAAGCAAGCAACTTACGCTAGGCTATTACGGCTATCACACATATTACATCCACTGGGCATCAAAGTTCGCCACCAGTGCAAATAAACGCACCGATAAAAGAATATACAAAACTGAGAGCACTTCAGAAGGCACTAGGCCTGGCCAGGTCGCCCCCCCAAACAGCTTAAGAAGATGAGTAGACCTTAGTTGTGTCAACGATAGATGCATCAACACTAGATTTAAGGCATGATGGTGCGCACGGCAGTCCTCTGACATCTTCATTGCATCTTTGACTTCAAGTCGGAGCTGAGCTGAAGCAAGCCTTTCCGCTTTAAGTTGAGACTGAAGAAGTCGAACTGATTGAGGCAGCGACTGCACAGAGGTTGTCTCACACCTGCTGGTGAATAGCTTCGACTCACTGTCTTCATTAAGACAGGACCTTGGGGTCATCTCGCTGTCCTCAAAATGGTTTGGCTCACTATCTTCCCTAAAGTTCTGCCTGGCGTAAGAGATACAAGTCTGAAAGAGAAACAAGGAGACACGTAACAGGTTTCACAATTATATAAGCAAATAAATGGATCTGTTCTGCATAAGGAACATGTTGTTACAACAACAATTTGAAACTGGTAGTTGTTGCAAACATCCAATCAGATGTAAACAACAAAGCAAATAGCAGTGGAGGAAATGATGCCTATCCTAATCTATACTAGAACAAAGTTTGAAGGCTTGAGAAGGATGAAATTACATTACATGTTAACACAGGCTGGACAAAGCCCTTCTCCATGTTGATGGAAGGATAACTCAATAAATTCCCCAAAGAAAATTCTTTATAAGCGTTGCCATTATTCTACATTTTGCAAAGAGTAAATATAGATCAAATAATATTGGAAGAAACAGAGGATAATGAAGCTCAGGTGCAGACTGATGATACATAATCAAATAGCAATTAATTAAGTACAACGTCACAAGGCAAAAGGGAGAGAGGTACTGACAAGAGCAATGCAGAGCCCATTATTGTTTTGAGATCGTATGATCCTTTGAGCAAGGAGATTCATCTAAAATTAGTGTTCATACAAGAGAGAAGGTAAGGCACAAGCAAAAATTTAGGAGTTCAAATTTTGAATTGATATCATATACAGTACCTGACGCTGGCCTCCCAGCAGTTCTAATAGGGGTTTGGCCACTGGAGTAGGGGTAAAGTGTGGTACAGTTGGGCCTGTATTTTCTGTGGCTGCTGATCTATCTGATTTAACAGGTATCACTACCTTTTCCAAATACCTAGTTTGTACTCCTTGACGACCTGCACTCACCCTCTTCCTTTTGGACACCTATTACGAAAGAACAACATCTGACTGTAAAAACATAGTGTGACGACACATGGAATAGGTACAGAAAATGGATATGTATGGCATATACTCATATATGATGCTTAAAGTAAGCAGATGGTGTAACAAAGTAGAATTAATGCAAGAGGTCAGATGCAAAATATGTGCGACCAATACAACTTTGCAAAGTTAGAGCAAGCACCTTGATGGGTGAATAAGATAGGCCATCCTCCACCATGCCAAGTTTGATAGCCAGTGGATCGTTCTGCAATATTCCTCTCGTGCGCCCATTCTCATATTCATTTTGATAATGTTCAATATCTGACATGCATGAAAACATAAAAACAAGTGAGATTTTCTTTGTAATGCAGAAGTGATTCTAATCCAATACTGCCTCCCTGTAAACCCCTTTGTGCTATCTCTGCAATTCTTTTAAAAGATGCCATGAATGCTGTAATTTGTTGTGTGCATTAATATAATGTGGCCTACTACTCAAAATATGAGAGCTCCAGAAGTGATGACACTTCGCAGATGATAGCTTCAACATATAGTAAAGAAGAACAAGTCGACCTGACCTGACAGATTCAAAATATACTAAGGGAGAACAACTCTACCTGACCAGTCGACCACAAGAGAAGAGTATCATCTTAAAGAAGAGCAAAAGAGCAAGCAGATTGAAGATATTACAAGTCTTTTAATACAATGTCGGTTGGCCACCCATGATGAACCAGAGCGCACAGAGAAATACTATTCTTTCCGGTCTCTCCATATGTAGCTCACATGCATTTCGAAACTAAAGTAGGAACATTTAGCTAACCAATTAAACATCTCTCAGTTTTAGTAATATCAGCCATAATATCAGATATGAATTTGTACAACTAAGCTTGTTTAGCTCGATGGGTGGAGCAGTGCTATTACGACATGAACCACGTAGGCTGATTGTGGTCATCATAAAATGGGGAAAACATAAGCATGATGAGTACAGTGTTGATCGTGGCAGTGGGATGGCAGATCTGAAGCTGCAAACCGCGCAAAGGGTAGTTAGCAACCGATGTTTGCTTTGGAATAACAACTAAGATTTGGTATGGACAAGAAAGTACGGTCAACAAGTGACAAAGAAATGCAATTATGATGTCTCTCTATATGTAGCGACATGCATTTGGAAACTCAAGTGGGACCTTTAGCTAACCAATTAAATGTGTCGGTTAACTAATATTAGTATCAAATCACAATCATATTTGAACAACTAAGCTTTTGAATTCTGAGTGTTGTGTTGTTTAGCTTCAAGGGTGGAGTAATGCTAGTACGACAGAAAGCACCTACGCAGATCATAGTAGAGTATATAAAAGGGGAAAACCCTAAGCATCAAGAGAAAAATCAGGAAAGTGGAACTAGCTGGACCAGTGGGTGGCGCACATGCTTTTCGAAACGAATATAGGAACATTAGGTGACCAATTAAACATTCTTTGTTTTAGTGATATGAGTATCATATCAGATTCGTATTTCAACACGTAAGCTTTGGGTTGAGGTCTTGAGGAGCAGTGCTAGCACGACACGAAGCACCCACGATGATGGTAGTGAATATGAAGGGGGGAACCATAAGCTTTACGAGTATAGTGCCCATGCCATGGCGGATCTGAAGGTGCAAACCGGACAAAGCTACTTCGCAACCAATGTTTGCTTTCAACTAGCCACTACAACTTGGTACGGACAAGAAAAGTACAGTAAACAAATTACGATCTATTTTCCGGGTGAGATCAATAACTTAAGCACATATGGAAGAGTACCAGCTCTCTTGCGACGCCGTGTAGGCCTATGCTGATACGTTGAGGGTGCTGCGGGTGCGATGTCTGTCGGCAGCGGGGAAGAAGACTTTAGACGGCAGATGGCCGGGTCGGGGGATATATCCTCTTACCGTGGACGAGGCGGTCGTAGGAGAGGCAACGGCAAGGTGGACGATGGCGCCGATGAAGCGAGAGGAGGCGATGAAAGGATCCTGGTCCAGTGCCATGGATGAGAGACGTCCATCTCTTGCAGTGGACGATGGGGTAGGGGTAGCGGCTCCAGCAAGGTGGAGGATGGGGTGGCGGACGGAGGAGGCTGGCCGCAGTGCGGAGGTTGTCATGCCGCCGATGGTGTATGAATGGGGAAATGGAGGGGAGGGGGGATCTCAAACTTTGGGATGCGCTTCTCTGAAATGGGGGAAAGTTACGAACTTATCCCCCGTTTAAAATTTCGGACATCGCGTCGGTTGGGGATAGGACGGTAATCTCGCATCTCCCAAATATTTGCCGGTAACTATTTCAGGTGAGGAGAGGGTGTTTTGCCGCCCACGGTTGGCACCCACGGTGTATGAACGGGGCTGACAGGTAGGGCGGTTGTGTCACGTCTGATGGAAGTTACACATCTGCCCCTATTTAAAATATAAGCCTACATCGATTTCGGACGAGGAGAGTTTGTTTTGCCGCCCACCGTGTATGAATGGGGAAATGGAGGAAGAGACACATGTCTTTCGGATGAGCTTGAATCAAATGTGTTTTGCCGCCCACGTTTGGCGCCCACCGTGTCTGAATGGGCTCACAGGCCGTCGTGTCACGTCTGATTGAAGTTACTAGTCTACCCCTATCGACAGCAGTGTAAATCCTGTCGATAAGGATGTCAAGTGTCGGGGGTAGACAGTAATTTCCATCTTGCAAACACTTGCTTCGGGCAGCCCACAAATTATAGTGGGTGTTTAGCCGCTTCGTTCAAAACTTTGGAGAATTAGCATTCACGTTTGCCCTGGGACCTGGCAAACTAAATTCAAATCCAATTTGTATTCGATTACGAATATCCATAGATAATTATACGTTTTGTTATTTATTTCTTCAAAACCACAACAAAGATTTATTCCACCTTTATATATAATTATGATTTAGAAATGCCGTGATCTTCGAATTCGGTAGCTTGGATACACTCTGAGTCAAACAGTTATTTCATCCAATACAATATGCTCACACGAAAAACAGTTCACCTTATGTGAATCATACAAGTACTGAGGATTACCTCGCCTAAAAATTCGGATCATTACAACACATGGACAACATAGGGGGTCTTGCAACATAATCCATTCAGAGACATGACACAACATGCAAGTACAATAATCTAATGAAAATTTCAACTGGTATCTAAAGAAGAACCGGGATTATCTTGGGCTTCAGATAGCAGAAACAGCACGACCTCCTCCGTCTTCAAATGCAACATTCTTACTTCCTCCAATTCTTGGGTTGCTTGCATAATGCGTGCCGCTAATTCCGTAATTTCCAGCCTCAAGATAAAGATTACCTCATTCATGGCAGCCACACCATCTCCTTTTGCCTCTAGTAGAGCCTCAAGCACTATAATATCTGTGCTCAGACTGCTCTCCGGCGGTGTTGCCTCTGAACTGCTACCATCTGGTAACATGGATGGCGCACTGCTTCTACAAATAGATTCTGGGGTTGTACATTGTGTCCTACTGTGAACGGCATCCTGAAAGGTTTCCCCTGGACATCAGTAAGAGATAGTTATCATATGATCCAGGCAGTAAGCTTACATGGTAAAGTACGGACGAATTATTGCCGAGCATGGCAAACTATATTTAAATGGTTCGAAGCAGCATTAGCCGAAAAGAAATTAAAATGGTAAGATGAAACTAGGGGTGTAAGTGGCAAATAAACGAAATCCGCCGGTCCCATCTAGTTAGTTTTTTCTACCTCCCTAGTTCATTTTCCTCAAAAAAACAAAAACTCTTTTGAACTATCATACCACTAGTGGACTTTAATCGGGATTAAGCCGGACCTAGTTGACATCCCTAGTTGAAAGGGAGTGTACAACCGCTATATTTAAGTTGCCAAGGCATCTAAGCAGTTGAAATAATCTGAGAAAGCACTTAACAGTGTGGCCTCATATAAAGTACGAAGATAGTCTTGTGATGAAGTTGAGAGGAAAAGTTAAGGACTCAAATGAAATAGGCATGCATTTCTTTACGATAGTACAACAGGCACTGCTGACATATTGGCCAACTCAGGTATAGCGTAACAACAAATAAGCATTCGAATCAAGCAATACAGCAAAGCAGACAACTGAACTATTTGTAATTCGGTAGGATTACACATTGAGGGCACAAGCCAAGAAAGCAGCCCGCTCGCATTACATTTCACATGTACTAAAACACACTGGCTTACCATATGTTGCTGTGAAGCCTAGCTGCTGTTGCAATGTTCTTTGAAGATATCGTCAGCATCCCGTGGTTGCAAATCTAGTTGTTGTAGTTTATTCTGCACCATCTATTTAGGTAAAATTAATTTTAATCGCATGCACTGGTCCGAATGGATCATCAATGGTTCATCTAAACTAATGAAAGAAGGGTGTGTGCATACACGGCAATACTCCCTCTGATTCTTTTTACTTTGCGTATAACTTTTTCTCAGTTTTCTCGTATTAGTCTGCGCGTTGCCGATTCCTAGCGCTGGTTTCCTTTTGTGCCCCGCCCCATCCGCCTCTGCCCTAATTAATTGGCAAATTAGTCCAGAAAAATTAAACCAGTGCCCTCCTTGGTATGCGGGTCAAGAGTTATGCGCAGAGTAAATAGAATCGGAGGGAGTATATCTGCTTCCCTATATTTTTATGCTTGTTCAAGGTGCCAGCCCCAAAAGAACAAATATTTTGCTTGATGGGGTTGGCAGCTCCATAATTAATAGAAGCATCAAATTAGTCATGCAACTTGGGAAGATCAAGAACACACAAACAAGTAATGAACAGAGGCTCGGAGCAGTGATTTAATAGCTAGCATCAGAAAATGTAGGGTGAAACGAACAAAAAGCAGCGGAACCCCATGCTAGTTTGCTGATGTGTAATTAAGCATAGAGAACATTAAGCAGTATGATGGAACCAACATGTGGCATCAGAACAAAACTAAAGCATATTAACTATATGTGCACTGGTATGTAATTTAGCACATGTAACATGTTCACTGCCAGAAGTATGGCCCTACAGGTGCAAGCAGAATAAAGCTTCGCATGAAAAACTGAATGATGCCCTGAAGAAATTCAAAGGTGCGCTGCTTATGCTAGAAAAGTGAACATAGGCGCCGGCCGTTGGATAATAGTACCTGATTCTCGGCGGCGTATGGGTATCGTTGTCATACTTGATAGCTAAGGATCGTTGATGGTGCTCGTGTTGCGGTTGAGTTTGGGCCGGCTGTCGCCGTCGCTGAAGCGGCTCCGGTGCTACGGTTGCGGCGCCCGTCGACATACAAGAAAGCTCATCTGTGGTAAGTGAACAGTTGCACGATTAAGAGAAAAACCGAAAGGAGTACAAATCGAAATAACCTGATGAGGCTGCGGCGTTGGTAAAGCAGGGCCGGTGGAGTTGAATATGGCGTCCGTGGAGCGGGTCCGGTGCAGTGGACGAAGGCTTCGGCGGGCGCGTTGTACAGTGCTTTCGGTGAGGCGGATCTGTTGCGGCGGACGAGGGCTTGTATGAAGGGCTAGCGAAGGGGCGGACGAGGGAGTCAGTGAAGGGCCTACGCTGTGGTGGACGAGGGCGCCGGTTAAGCAGATCCGGTGCGGTGGAACATGATGGCGGTCAAGGGGATCTGGAGCGGTGGACAAGCCAGTCGCTGAAGCGGCTCCGGTGAAGTGGTGAGTTGGCACTTGGGGATTCCAAGGTGCGGAAGGTAGATCCGGCGGGGTGTGAGGTCCACCGCTGCGGCGGAGGACTAGATTCGGCGGCTTGCCGTGGTTGGGGGGGGGCTGGGGAGGGGATGGGGAGGGGCTCTGGGGAAGAATGTTGGGGGCAAAGAGGGGAAAACAATGGAGTTACCAAAGCAGCCCTTTTCCGTTCATGTGGCAGGGGTAAAACAGGAATATCGTAGGGCTAAACTTTCGGGCGCGTGATATTTCGATGTGAGCGGGAAGTTTGAAAGCTTTTGGCGCCTAAAATTATAAGTATTCTGTTCTCGTACAGCCGACTATGATATCATGGCCGACAATTTGTTTGTTTTGCACGCAAAAAATGTGCAAGTTTTGAAAATCAATGTCTCCAACTTGAAACTTAGATTGTCCATTCAATTCAAATATGGATCATTGAGCTACTACAAGCAAATACCATCATACGGTCCAATTCAAATGAAATTCCAAATGTGTTTATCCTAAATATGATGACAAAAGCAAAAATGTGTATGTGTATGAATAAAGTGTATGATTATAAAGTTTGAACATGCCCGTATGTGTATATCTCTAGGTTTGATATATGAATTTGAAATCACGAAATCCTGACTTAAAAAATGTACCTCCGTTTAAATGAATTACAAAAGCTAATGATGGAGTCGAATTCCAAAATTCCAATCTTAGGTTTGTAATTCTGGTACATCAAGGTATATCACGCATGTTCAAAAGTATCGTTATCTCATAGTACAAACTGTGAAACAAATTGACCATCCATGAGTGCACAATATCTCAATTACGCTAAAGTCCCTCAAATATAGACACCTCACTCTTTATCTGAAGTCAACCCCCCCCCCCACACAGAGAAGTCGTTCTCTCCCCCAAACACCAACACACGAGCACATTAACACCCCTCTCCCTTGTAAAGTCCGGACCCCAACATAGGTCTCTATCACTTTGTCTCTCAGGCATGCACATATCTCTTCCCTCACTCTCTAGGTCTCCCGCTATCTCTCTTACCCAAGCACATGCACTATGTAGAGTGTATATTTCCCATACACACAAAACGTCACCCCCAAACGTCTATCTCCCTAGTCATGTGGTTCTCGCGCACTCACCTCACACACCACCCCCACTTCAAACAAGCACACTTTGTCTCCTTGTGCACCACTCTCCTCTTTCTATCTCTCCCACATGCGGACCCGCCCCAGCTCTTTCCCCGTATACATATATGTCGTGACTCTTTGCATAGCTCCCTAATGTATAATCGTTCTCAATTTCGCACATTGTTCTCTACACCATCTATTCTAGATCTCTCATGAAGTCCCTATCACACACACGATGACTTGCTTCCCTTGCGTCTCCGTTCATAGGCCAATTTCGCATAACATCAACATTGTCTCCCTATCTATACACCATTTATGGACACAAACGACCCCTCTCGCCCCTCTCTTCCTCTCACACTCTCTCTCTCCGTCGCTAGCTCTCTCTTTCTCTCGCTCTCACACCCTCTCCCACACACACTCGATGTCTCTTCCAAATAGTCTGCTCCCCCCGCCCGCACCCGTGCTATCTCGCTACTACACATGTCACACCATCCCCCCTTCCCTTATACTAGGTTTACATCATCAGTGGTCTCTCTACTCCACATACACTCTCTGCCTCTCACACACAAACGTGTGCACAAACACACACAGACACGCACAAACACCCATTTACCTGGATCCTCATCTCTCCTCATGTCCGCATGTGTATCTCACACACTCACTCTCTAATTATGTATATGTGTCTCCACGTTACACAACACAAATCCCCATGTACATGTCTCTCTCTATCCTCCACACACATAGACACAAAGAATCTGTTATCATTGCCTCGGTCTCTAACATATCACACACGCACACTCTCTCTCTCTCTCTCTCTCTCTCTCTCTCTCTCTCTCTCGCAAACACGCTCAACAAGGGTTTCCCCATGAATAACTTACCGTCTATTCATGAACGGTCGTGGCAGTACGGCGAACACGAGACGTGAAAAAGAATAAATCTACACGTGCTTAGACCACCAAGTATGACTACTAGGACTAGAGCAAGCCAAAAAGCGCGTCGCCGTCACCCCCTCCTTGTCGGCGATGGGAAAATCTTCGTTTTACACAGTCGAGAAGTCATTGTGCCAAGGCCCCACATGCCGAGGCGTTGAATAGAATGTAGATGCTAGTTTACGGAAGCAAGTATCGATAATACGTTTGTATCTCCATACTTATATTTCTTCTCTTATAAAAAACCGAGTTGGTGATGATGGTACGTGTGCCATCTTGCAATATAGACCGTCCGATCTATATCTGACGGATGGAAATTAAACTAAAAGATACTCGCACCCCTCTCCACATTTGCAGACAAGGCCTTCCCTCGTTCATCCTTATCTCCAACAAACCTCTGGAACAAACTGGCCTGGTGGCCGCTGCCGGTGTCGTCAATCCCCATGCCTCCGCTCAGTCCGACCACCAACCACCACCACACCCCACTCCTCTTCACCTTATCTCATATTTCTCGAGATATCATTAGTTTTTACACATGGGATTACTCCCGCAAGGGTCAATCACAACAAGTGTTTTATCAAAAAATGCATCTTGATGTTCCGTGCAATGCACGGATCTTGCTAGTACTCCTACACAAGACTAAGTTGGTGATGCTGGTGTGTCTGCCATCCGTCGTTTCTGACCATTAGATCTACATCTAACGATTGTGAGGTAAGTTGTTGCCTTTTCTCACCAACATCCCACTTGTCTACCCATTTGCAGAAAAACCCATAATTAGTATCGTAAAACCAACCACATCCCTCCCTGACCTCACCAAAACAGCCCAAGGAATATATTCTAATTGAAACATAATATATCTCTAGTGACATATGTATATCAAAATTAGAGTGTTTTGTACCAAGTTTGTGAATAAGTATTATCCTAATTGTGATTCATTGCAACGGACATGAACATTAATAGTATTTCCAACCATGCATTTCTTTTCCTAGTATTCCATAGTTTCGAGTTCTCCATCAAGATATTAGTCACTCATGGTTGGTATTTACTTTCAATCATGTACACATATGCACTATGTAACTAGCCTTGCTTATTGGCTCCCAAAGCTTAACTTTCACTCCTACTTACAATATGTAGAGTATTTAACAAAAAACTACCACTTTCAACTAGCCCTAGGAGGAATCTATTGTAAAAAAAATAGCAAAAACATACCCAAAATTTCTTAATCCACGCCAAAAACTACCTAGTACTCCTACCGATTAGGTTCGTTTTAACCCATTTATAACAGGGTCGGCCCACATGTCCGTGCTGACGAGGCATCTTAAACCAACACATTTTGTTTGACCGTTGACACGAGGGACCCACATCTGACCTTCTATCATGTTATTCCCCCTCAAATCATTATTTTTCCTGAACATTACTTCAAACAGTACTGATGCGTGTTCATCGGTGGCGCCGGTGATGAGCGAGTTGGCCGCCGCTCCGCCGGACGGGCCGGACGCCGCGCTGGCCTCTGCACGGGTTGGCAGGCTGGCCCGAGCATGACTCACGAGCGAGCAAGCCGCCGCGCTGGCCTTCGCTCGAGCCAGATGGTTGGCCTTAGCGCGGCGCGCGCGAGCAAGCCGCCGCGCTGCCGTGCCAATCTAGCTAGCAAACCTTGCAGACAAGCAGCCGGACGGAGCTATCTTGGCTAGCTAGCGGTCGCGAGCGACGGACGGAGCTGGCATCCGGGCTACCGCAACATGGGCTCTGCACCGCCGGCGGTTTTGACCTCACCTTCTGCCGGCGGCGGTAGCTGCGTCCCATGGCCGAGGATGACTAGGTGGACGGGCCGGAGGTAGGAGGTCACTCAAGGATTTTTGTTGGTAAGAGGAGTACAATGGTTGATAAGGTAGTCTTATCTTAAGTCTGCCACGTATGCAAGTGATAGTAGTTTCTTGGCATTTTAGTGGTTTCTTGCATTATTAGAGCAAGTACAATAGAGCTGAGTCAGCAGGCTATAAGAAATAAACTACTACTACATGTTGGATATAAGATGGGCTGTAGATGACATGGCACTGGCTTATAGCCAGCAGCTGGCTATACTATTAACCATGCTCTTAGGGGTTTCTTATAAGGAACAATGTACGTACCACTAGCGAAAAAAGGCGATTCTAGGTTGCGTTGTACTCCAACGAGTACTACTAGTGGTCGCGGGAGTGTATACCTCGTTTTGTGGGTTTGATCCCGGCCGAACGCACGACGGCCTTTTTTTTTTTAAATAGTATACTATCTAGATACATCGCAGAAATGGATGTATCTAGAACTAAAATACATCTAGATACATCCATACCTGCGACAAGTAATTCGGAACGGAGGGAGTACTACACTTTGCTGCGAGCCAATATTTTACACGGGTAGTTTGAGTTTTGAAGTCAAACGGACGTGCGGCCCCACAATCTGGGTGCACTGGAGTCTGGACAGCCTAGCCACGTGAACGGGTTTTCCTTCCCAGCATCCCGTGGCTCGCGTGCTCGCCCTAGCCGCACCTCGCTTGCAGCTTCCAGCTAGTAGCATATTTAAACTAGCGCCTCCCAATTAAGCCCGAGGAGCCGGAAAAGCCTGGCGGGGCATGGGAACTGTGCAATATGGCTCTGTACGTAAAGTGCTCTACTACTAATCTATAGCTTGTGGTGTTGCATGCATGGACTTCACTCCATTATCGGCTCTACTATAAAAGAAATTCCTCTTGACGTGTTTTTTTAAACGGAGGCAAAAGCTTTGCTTCATCTCATTCATAAAGAAGGAACTACTAACAAAGTTCGACGAGATCCATTACACCTCCACAAATGGAAGCGAAAAGCCTAGTCTCGCTGCATCAAATAACTCAAATGTTCTGCCCCCGCAGTAACCGTCGCTGATAAAGAGGCTGCTAGTGTGTGCATGAGAGGAGCGGCTGAGTAGGCCAGCTACGTGAGAGGAGCGGCTGAATAGAGCACCGAGAGTACCCACTAGGCCACTACGCAGGTGTACTTCCCCTACATTGATAGTACAGTGATGGTTCTAGAGAACAGTAATACCCTCCACTTCCAACTGTAGCTCCTTGGCCCTGAGATTCAAGAGTTCAAAACTGGTGCACTATACAAGACTAGACTAGAAGTACAGTACTCCCTCCTTTCCGGTTTATAGGGCTCATCTCAAAATTTTAGTTTTTCCATTTTATAAGGCTCAATTTGGTTGTTTCCCATCACATGTTCAGATTCCAAGGTGCATTAAATCATTGCATGCAAGTATTAAGAGAAAATTGACCAATGAATGTAATTTATGCATGCATGCATTGCAATTAATGCACTGGTAAACATACTTTTTTGAGGAAAACAAGAGCATTAATTGGGTGCTTTTTTGAGGAGTAGTTGAGAAAAGTAGTACTAGTACTACAGTACGAGTACGTACTCCTGCGTCACATAATGTACGACGTTTTTTGACACTAGTTGGCGTGTACAAAAAATGGCAAAAACATACCCAAAATTTCTTAATCCACGCCAAAAACTACTACTTAGTGCCAAAAATTTCTTACTAGTGCTATTATTTACAGTATAATGCAATCCCATAACGTTCCATAATGCTAGTACTAGTACTCCATGGTACCAAAAACTACTACCTAGTGCCAAAAATTTCTTACTAGTGCTGTTATTTACTAGTGCTATTATTTAGAGTAGTAAATAATAGCCTCACCCCTTTGCTGAGGAACGATCTACAGTTGGAAGGGACGAGGCCCTGCGGTTACTACGCTTTTATCTCCTCCTCGCCAGTTCCCCTCCCCCGAAGAGAAGGCAGTTCCTCGCTGCTCCCATGGATTCGCCAGGCGGTTCTCCTCCTCGTCGGGGCTGGGAGACCTTGGACGACGATTCCCTGGGAGAAACCGCACGCCGCTCCGACGTCCTCACCGCCGCAAGACTCGGTGCTTCCTGCACCAACTTTTTCAAGACGCTGCTTAAACGGGCTTGGGAAAAAGCCATGCTTGTTGGTCTTCCATGCGTCCTCGAGGAGAAGGTTCTTCTATGGGACAATTCTTCGAACAGTCCACCGCTCCCTGGCCATGGTTGCACGTTGACTCCGCTAGAGTTGACAACATTGAGAGGTAGTCGGATTTTGTCCTATGAGCAGGTCAGTAATGGAGTTTGATCATGTAGTACTTAGTTATTCCATTTCCATCCCGTAATTTCTCCGCTGCCCACCGTCTTATATATAGGTTTGGGTCGGTGCCAACAAAGATTGGATTGCATACCTCCGGCCGGATACCACCATGATTTTGCACAACATCCACAGCAGTGCGGCCGTTCCGGTAGACCCCTTCTCCACCATTGGGACCGGCCTTCCGGACTGGCTGGGCAAGAATACATATGATGATGCCTACATGAGATTGAAGAAGATAGCAATTGCGGACCCGCCGACAAAGCAACGCGGCTACGACGATTACTATCTCATCGCGGTGTTCGACATAAGGATTGCCATCAATGTAGGAGGCAGTAACGGCAGAGACTGGCGCATGTTGGCGGTGGCAGATTTGTACCCCTACACGTTCGAAGACGCCGTGCGCCATCTAGGCCGCATCTTCTCGGTGACAAGCCAGGGGACTTGCTTCATCTGGTTGACATCCTACGGTACGGGAGATTACAAACGGAATGCACACACCATCATTTGCATCCCTAACGGCACTCCATTATTTTGCAGGGACCAGTCATCCCCCGATCAAAATAAGATCGCCGATCCTGGATGTGCATTTGCATCCGCGATTCGGTCTAACCTGGAACCTTGTAGCTGACTTTGGCATATTGGGATCAACTATCTTAACAGTCGTTACCCATGGTACCACTGATGTGCAACATGGTCACATAATCTACCACGATCGGACCGTCACCATCTACCCAGGTATTCCATTTTTTAAGCCTCTCGCCTTCTCTTTCATTGTTGTACTAGTAGTATACTTTGTAGTACTAGTAGGAGTACTTTTTACCTTGGAGGACGCGTATAGCTAGTTAGGCCCTTGAAGACTTGAACCCACTAGCTGCCACCATTTTCGTTTTTCCATGTCTTACTATCTCATCCATGTAGCCAAGAGTGGCTATATATAATAAGCCGGTTATTTTACTTCCTCTATACCGGAGTAGTACTATTTGCTGCACAATATTACTGACCGCCACATTTGAGCACAACATTATTATGCATGGACCTTGACTATGTACGTCACCATGTGTCCAGATCTGGGATGCCGCGTGTACCAGATGAACGGCGCCGAGTTCGACCCCCGTGATGCTACGTGGGTGCCGAGGAACACTCTTGGAGAGTACTCGCTTTTCATCGGGGACAGCTACCTCATCGTGAAGCGGATGCCACCTTCCGTGCACGACACGGAAGGCCTGCCATTCATGAAGCATGGTTGTGTGTTCAGTGCGCACCGCCGGATGAACGACATGCTGGGACACGCTATCCCTGATTTATGCCGCTTCAGCTTGGATGAGTCTTCATCGTGTGGAACCGGACTAGAAAGCTGCGACAATGATTCCCGTTGCCCACCGCTATGGATCGTGCGATCCATGAAGAACACCTGGGACTGGAACCTGGAGGAGGACATGTAGCCCATCTATAACGTGTAAGTGGAGTACGGTAATTGTGAACGGTAGCGCTGTGAATATATGTAGACTAGTCGTGCACAAATTTATCACATGAGTTGGAGATGAACTTGTGTGGCATACTTGCATTTGTCCTTTAGAATGTATTACTAGTAAATGTGTTATGTCTACGTGCAACTTGTGTGGTTGTTGCATGGGCTCCAACATGCTCTTTGAGAAAAAAAGGTGGCACAACTTTGGATATACGTGACATGGCGGCATCATACAGTAGCATCGTTTGCTATAGTTGTACTAGTACACTCCTACTAGGACGACAACTCCTATAAAACCTTGCGCTTGGCTCTTTGCCTCTTCGGGAGGTTCAACAGTTCGTACTCGTGTGAACCTTGCACTTGGCTCTTCGCCTCTTCGGAAGGTCCAACAATGATGATACTATAGTACAATATGCTTCTGGCAATTTGACACCGATTGAACTATTGCACGTCCACCGCGAGGGCGAGGGCGAGGGCGAGGGAGAGGGAGAGGGCGCTGTAGTCAAAACCCTCTCCTCATCCTGCGAACCACCGCGCGCGTGGGCGAGGGAGAGGCGTAGTAAGCAAGCTTCTCCTCATTCGGCGAGTTGACGGGACACATCAAAGCAGTACTAGTACTAGTAGTAGTAGTCCATACTGCGTCCTTTCCGATTAATATGGCTTAATTTGAAACGAGAAAATACATTGGCGGTCAACGTATGTAATAGTACGCTCTTTACGGTCACTATATATAGTTTCGCGGCGATTATGCGATCACTAGCTCATCGTAGAGCACCGTATTGCACCCTACTGACCGGCCACATAGTCGACGTGGCACTTTGTTGACTGGTTAAATTGTCACCTGGTTTCTGGGTCCCACCTGTCAGTTGGCAGAGCAAAGAAATCAGTTAAACAAATCTTTGCGCAGGCGCGACATGAGTCCAACCCTTGCGCGCGAACTGCCCTGGCTGTGTATGTGAGTGGATGCACGTGTCCTCCCTCGGTCTTCCAACAAAGAGTGTACTACATGATGTACATCTACACTTCCAATGCATTTAGCCTTTAATCTACTAAATCGATATTGATTGACTAATGCACCAACTTGTGCTGTAGGTATAGGCTACATGTCTATCCTTAATTACAGCATGCAACGGCCTTCATTTAATCTTCTTATCTCAATGGTCACATGCACACATAAGTCTGCTACTTTTGGGCGTTAATTATGCCCTGGTCAATGTGTAAATCTCTAAATGTACAGTCTTTCACGGACGTAGGGAGTAGGTTGAGCACTTGAGCGTGAGCGTGTGTGTTGCGTCGTGTGCTGTGTGCCGCATGGGTGCGGGAGTGTTGCATGCGTCCATGTGTACGTGTGAGTGTTGCATGTTGCATGCATGCATGCATGCATGCATGGGGCTTACTCCCTCCCATTGACATGTTCATATTTCAAGCTTCCTCTGTTCCCTCCATATGGTGATACTCCCTCTGTTCCCAAATATAGTACAAAGTTGAGTCATCTATTTTGGAACGGAGGGAGTAGTACGGAGTAAAAGCCTCCCTCTGTTCTCAAATACGGAGTATTTGTCTTTCTACAGATTTCAACAAGTGACTAGGTACGGAGCAAAATGAGTGAAGTGAGTGTAGAGGCATAGGGATACTGTAGAAAGGAAGTCCTCGCGATCCATTTATTCCCCATCTCGGTCAGAGAGAACTATTCAACTAGTCTTCGCAGTGAAGTGACAATACACGCTGCAGCAGATGGGACACGTAATTAATAAGCTGAACCAGCGTGTTAGTGTTACTAAATCAGCCTTACCCAGTACTGCCATCATGTTTGCCAGTAGAGCACGCTTCCGCAAATACGCCTACGCACCTCTGTCCTCCATTAACTGACATATGGGCCCTGTTGTGGTAGACCCACATGTCATCGATGTAACTATTTACACTCCGAAGGACGGTATATCCTGGTAGTAGTACTAGTAGAATTGAGATTGAATGCACTTTCTTCCCCGTCTTCCACTCTTCTTCCTCCTCTCTTCTTCTTCCTCTTCTCTTCCCCATCGTCGGCCACACACCATTTACCCCCGCTCACTGCTCGCCCGCCCGCGCCATCTTCCTTGGTAGCTCGCGCGTACCGTATCCCCCCGCTCACTGCTCGGCCACACGAGGAGAAGCTTCTTCGCTCGCCCGCCCGAATCCACTTCCCCGCTGGCTCGCAGGCACCGAAAACCCCAATGGCAGAACCGACTGACACGCAGAGCCGCGATTGGAATTCCCTCCCCGATGTTCTCTTGGAGCTGATCTATAGTCGTATGGACCTACTCAACACCGTCCGTCTGGCCGCATGCTTGGTGTCTTTGTACCGTCTACTCGTCTACAACCGGCCGGCTCTTTTCAAGACACCCTGCTTGCTGATGCCCGATCCTCGCAGGTGGCCCAGACACCGACTTGACGATCCTATGGAGGTTGCCGTGGTGCCCCTCGACATGCTACCACTACCCGTCCACCTGCCCTTCATGCGCGGCCACTACTGGGCAGGCATGAAGGCCAACTGGGTTGTCCTCATCCACCAATCTGGTAGTCCATGGCGTCTCGTGGATATCTACACCCAGCGAGAGATCACCCTTCCATCTTTGGATACCGCCGCCATCGAGCCTCGCGGCCCGCCGGACACTCCTGCCTACTACGCACGAGACGCGTCAAGCTTTTGGCTCGACCTCTGTTTGCAGAAAGTTGTAATCCGCGAAGTGCCCACACCATCAGAAGACCACATGGATTACAAGCTCATTGCCTTGTTCAACAAGGGATTAGTCTATCTGGAATCCGATCGCCATACATGGTTATGGCTCATCATCAATCCTGTTGAGGAAACATTTCTGTCTGATGCTATAGTGCACGATGGCATCGTTTACGCGGTCGACGCACAAATTGGCTACCTATACTGGTGGAATCTATCGTCATGTAATTGTTCTATCTCATCTCATCTTTACCTTATGAATACGACTGCCTGTTCATTTGTTACAAATTTAGAATGCATAGCATGTCTATAACCACATCATTGCTATATGTTCCTCTCATTTCCTAGATTTTTATGACCACACATGTTATTGTTAGAGTTGATATGAGAAAAATTGGCATCTAATGATTGTTAGAATACATATTATGAGCATAACATCATGATTGCTATATGTTACTCTCGTTTACAAGATTTTTATAACAACGCATGTTATTGCTTAGAGTTGATATGAGAACAGTAGTAGTAAGTGCTATGGTAGAATATGAGTAGGCGCTGTCATAGCTGTTTCCCTCTCATTGTTACATGATGTTTAAACCATGACATATTGCTAGAATATGAAAGCCATTGGCTTATTTTTTTAACTTGGAGTATGATTATGACCACGACATTGCAATTCTCTGTCTATGATATGTGTCACTGTTATAATAATCTTAATTCCACACATACTCTGAACATGATTGTTTATTTTTGTCCTTTTGGTCTCCAATTTGAATTGTTGCAGCAGACGCAAATGCGCTGGCCTTTACGATTCCAGGACCTGGAATCATACCAGCCGATGGGTGGTGGTTTATCGCTCGTTCAGCTGACGGCGGTCATTTGATGCTCATTCGCACATACCAAATTGACCAAACCATTACATCAAACCACATGCAGTACAATGCGTGGGGCGTTCCTGACATTGATGGCTATGGCTGCTTCGTGTTCGAGAAAGATCCCAGCTCCGTTGGGCTAGGCGTATTCAACTGGAGGCAGGTTTACAGCCTCGGCAACCACTCCTTGTTCTCGGGCTCAATTATCCGATCATCCAACCAATCATCGATCATATCACCGACGATGATTACTGTGCTATGCAACTTCCATTCACGAGGGGGGCTGTGTTTACACATCATACCATGGGTTTCATGAATCACCGTATCCAGAGATTCGTCGACACAGCTTGTTGCCAGATAATCTTCAGTGTGTGAAAGGCATCAAGCTTCCATGCGATGGATGGCTTTTGCAAACCCGACATGCGGCGATGTGGTTCATGCCAACAGCAAATATGCACAACTTGATTCGTGCTGATATCTAGACTGAGCCATGTATTCTGCTGCTGTAGCACGACCCTCTTTTGTTGGATATTATGTACTGTTGTTAGTTTGAAGCACTCCTCTGGTTTGAAGGATAGATACCTTCCTGGGATCAAGTGCATCCTAACTCACCTGTGTAGGATGTACTGATAACGATGATGGAGATGCTGTGCAGAAGCCATATATATATATATATATATATATATATATATATATATATATATATATATATATATATATATATATATATATATATACATATATCAGTTAGGCTTCGAGTGCGTACTTGTTAGTTAAACCTATGTATAAATTGTGACACTAAATACGACTAGTAAGTAGTACAGTAGAAGTACTAGTATACGTCGGTCAAATTATTCATCATGTCCACACATTGAATTGACGTGACAACACGCTGCGCGTGAGGTGACACAAGAATCCCAGTGGCGTGTTCGGGTATTCTGGAATTACCGATGCAAGTCGAAGAAGGATTGGCCCAACCTGAGAAACTTGAGGCCAAAGTGAGTGCTGACAGCGCGAGATTTCAGTCTCTCATTGATTTGTTCATACCAACCATTGACAGCGAGCACGACATATGTTACACCCAACCTGAGAAACTTCCAGGTAAGACACCGATCGGCCGTCTACTTGCACAAACATATTCCTTTGTTTATAGCTCTATTTTTCTTTTTACACGCAGACCTGGTGAAGCAATTACAATTTGACAGTTAATAAAAAGTTAAACAAATGACTGCAACATGCCAAAGATGTTATGAAAATGCCAACTAGGTACACTAAAACCTGTATTCCACAACACTGCAGGTATTACACTGAGTGGCCGGAAGCATTTCTTCCAGCGCAATTCCAGGGTGTTCAAAAGGGGCGCGTGGACGCGTCGCAAGATACAGTCGGAGTGCGGCATGCACGTGATGTGGCACAAGACCGGCAATACCTTGCCGGTGATGGTCAACGACTGGCAGACGGGCAGCAAAAACGGTTCTGGTGCTGCACACCAACAAGAACTTCGACCAGCAAAGGACCAACTGGGTGATGCACCAGTACCACCTCGGGGACCTGGAGCAAGAGAAGGAGCGGGAGCTGGTCCTCTGCAAGATTTTCTACCAGACGAACACTAGGGCCAGGAGTAAAAAGATTATAAGTTAGTTTGGTATTGGTAGTTGTACTACCTTGTCGTCCGCAAGTTGGTATTGTTGTTAACGATCTTTTGGTATGAACTTGCATTTGCTTCCAACCATCATGCCGAGGGTCGACTTGGATATAAAGCTGAATCATTTTTTTCGAAACGAATTTTCAGGCACCTGATTTTTATTTGATGGGTAGCATAAGCACCCGCCGTTCGAATTCCCAGTTCTCCAATTTTTTCGAAACAAGTGTGCACTTATTATCATGATAAAAAAACAATATCCGTGCTGCATCCCAGTTATCAGTCTGTACGTACAGAATTCTCTCGTTTATTGAGCACGTATATTGTTTTTTCAGGTCGAGCAAGTTTCAACTGGGCTGTAGATTGCCAGGGTTGTTTTGTTTTTAACAGGCCCAGCCCATGACGACAACGGGGCACAAAGATCCAGCAGGTATCTACTGGCCTCTGGCCCGCCAGCGTTAGTTATATTTTGTCTTACAGCATCCGCAGACAGTTTTTTTACTGAATCAAACACACGGCCCAGTTCTCTTTTCCTCTTGAAACGCATGTCCTACATCCGTTTTCTAAGCTCTACCTATAGTTTTACTAGTTCGTATACACATATCATTATATTGAAAACACATAAAATTCCCTTTTCATATTTACATCCTTATTTTTGTTGTTTTTCCCACCCAGCGCTGATTTTTTTACCACTGGTTTTCCCTTAAACCAAATAAATTTGTCCCACGTCTTATTTGCTTACAAAAACAAAACAATTTTTGGGATTACAACAGTTCGGACTCCACCGAAATATGCAAAATAAGGTTGGACTTTTTGACCGTGGTCCTAGGCAGAAAATGGGCTGTAATAAATTACTCAAGAATTAGCAAATGGGCTGCAAATTATAAAAAATAGCAAATGGGCTTTATGTTGTCTGCCATAACCCACAGATTTGGAGGCTGACTTGTGGGCCTATTAAGTTCATGCGTACACAAGGTTTCTCAAAAAAGAAACTTAGTCAACAATCGACTCTACCAGCGTCAGACCGTTAGATGTCAATCTAACGGCAATCGTGCTTCTTCAGTCTCTGATCCTCCTGCCCCAGCCGCCCAAACCAGCGCCGTCGGAACCGCCTGCTCCCGCCTCCCGTGGCCGGCAATGCTGCCGGGAAGGCCTCACGGCCCCATCATACTCGCATCCCTGGCCTGTCTATCCTTCTACTCACCCACACCTCCTGTTATTTTCCGGCGACGGCAGCCGAACCAGTCAACCCTCATACTCTCCACCGCGTGGGCAGCCACTGCCGTGTCTTCCCCGGCTCCGTGTCGTTCCCTTCGTTGGCCTCGCCATCGTCCACCGCCCTGGTGCTCTCGGTGCGGCGTGGTCAACGATGTCCATCCAATGGCCGTAGTGCTTCTTCAACCTCTGGTTTTCTTGCCCCAGCCGCCCAAAGCAACGCCGGTCGTGCCGCATGCTCCTGCCTCCCATGGCCGGCTGTGCTGCCGCGGAGGCCTCACCATCCCCATACTACTCCCACCACTGGCCAGGCCATCCCTCCACTCACCCACTCCCCCTGTTATTCTGCGGCGACGGCAGCCTCACACCGCAGCCGAACCAGTGAACCCTCGTACTCCTCTCCGCGTGGGCATCCACTGCCGCGTCTTCCCCGGCTCCACGTCATCCCCTTCCTAGGCCTCGCCGTCGTCCACCGCCTTGGTGCTCTCGGCGCGGTGTGGTCAACGACATTCCATCGGAAGAGTACTGTACGTGGAGAGGCTGACAGCTGGGTCCACGACCACAGCCTAGTTTTTTTGTGATTTGCCAAGTATGTCGCTTTGTCAGGCCTGGTGGGCTGCAAATCTTTCAAGACGAAGAGGAGAGCTTTCATTCGGCTGGATGAGAATATGGCCCATCAGTAATGAGAAATGGGATGTACATTTTTAAAATACATCAAACCGACAATTAGTTTCAAATATCTTTTTTCATTTCAAGATTTGAAATTACATTAATTTTTTTGCCTGGAGAATTTGTTGGATTTTATATTGATATACATTTATTTTTAAAATCAGTTTGAATGTGAGTCAAAATTTCGGGATTAAAAACAGTTCGGACCACACCGAAATATGCAAAATTTCGTATAATTTTTTAACCGTGGCCAGAATATGGGCTGTAATGCTAACAAAAAGAATATGGGCTCCAAAAAATACCTTAATAATTAGCAAATGGGCTGTAAATTATTAGAAATAATGGACACAAGCAGTGACTGTTGGATGGCCATCCAACGGCTGTCGTGCTTCTTCAATCTCTGCTCTTCCTGCTCCAGCCGCTCAAACAGGCGCCGGCGGGACTGCCTGCTCCCTCCTCCCGGCGGCCGGCTCTGCTGCCGTGCAGGCCTCACCGCCCCACTGTACTCCCATCGCTGGCCTAGCCATCCCTCTACTCACCCACACCTGCTGTTATTCTCCAGCGACGGCAGACGAACCAGTAAACCCTCGTACAGTCGTACTCCCCTCCGCGTGGGAAACAACTGCCGAGTCTTCCCTGCCTCTGAGTCGTTCCCTTCCTAGGCCTCGCCGTCTTCCACCGCCCTAGTGCTCTCGACGCAGCCTCGTCAACGTGGTCAACGACCGACATGCATCTGAAGTGGACTTTACATGGAGAGGCCGACAGCTGGGTCCACGGCCGCACGCAAGGAAATGCCTCCTTATTACGCGCAAAATAATGATTCCTCCACCTGACATCTGGGACCCACCGAAAGGGCCTCTGTATTTCGCGAAAAAAACGTTGCCGCCGCTGACAGCTCGGACCCACCAGCTGTATCTTCGCACGCAAGGAAGTGCCTCCTTATTACGCACAAAAAAATGAATACTCCCCTTGTTAGCTGGGACCCAGTATAGTGGCAGGATGACTTGTGGGCCTACTAAGTTGACGGGGATGGAGGGCTTTGTCAACTTAGTCAATACGCACGATTCTAGCTCCAGTGACCGTACGATGTCCATCCAACGGCCATAGTGCTTCTTCAACCTCTGGTCTTCTTGCTCCAGCCGCCCAAACCAGCGTCGGTCGTGCCTCGTGCTCCTGCCTCCCGTGGCCGGTTGCGATGCGGCGAAGGCCTCACCGCCCCCTACTACTCCCACCGCTGGCCAGGCCATCCCTCTACTCACCCACACCCCCTGTTATTCTGCGTTGACGGCAGCCTCACACCGCAGCCGAACCAGTGAACCCTCGTACTCCTCTCCGCGTGGGCTTCCACTCCTGCGTCTTCCCCGGCTCCGCGTCGTCCCCTTCCTAGGCTTCGCCGTCATCCATACCACCGCCCTGGTGCTCTCGGCGCGGCGTGGTCAACGTGGTCAACGACTGACTTTCATCGAAAGAGTATTGTACGTGGAGAGACTGACAACTGGGTCCAGGCGGCCGCAAGGAAGTGCCTCCTTATTATGCGCAAAATAATTATTCCTCCACCTTACAGCAGGGACCCACCGGACGGGCCACCTTATTTCGCGAAAAAAATGTTTCCCCCCTGATTACTCGGACCCACTGGACGGGCCAGCGTATTTTGCCAAAAAACGTTCCCCCCGCTGTCAGCTCGGACCCACCGGAAGTGCCTCCTTATTACGCACTAAAAAATGAATACTTCCCCTGCTAGCCGGGACCCACCATGGTGGGAGGCTGACTTGTGGGACAACTAAGTTGACTGGGATGGGGGCCTTTGTCAACTTTAGTCAATATGAACGATTCTAGCTCCACTGACCGTACGATGTCCATCCAACGGCCGTAGTGCTTCTTCAACCTCTGGTCTTCTTGCTCCAGCCGCCCAAAGCAGCGCCGGTCGTGCCGCATGCTCCTGCCTCCCATGGCCGGCTGTGCTGCCGCGGAGGCCTCACCGCCCCCTACTATTCCCAGCGCTGGCCAGGCCCTACGGCGACGGCAGCCTCACACCATAGTCGAACCAGTGAACCCTCATACTCCTCTCCGCGCGCGCGCAGGCTTCCACTGCCGCGTCTTCCCCGGCTCCCCGTCGTCCCCTTCCTAGGCCTCGTCGTCGTCCACCGCCCTGGTGCTCTCGGCGCGGCGTGGTCAACGTGGTCAAGGAACGACTTCCATCGGACGTGGACTGTATGTGGAGAGGCTGACAGCTGGGTCCACGGCGGCAGCAAGGAAGTGCCTCCTTATTACACGGAAAATAATGATTCCTCCACCTGACAGCAGGGACCCACCGGACGGGTCACCGTATTTCGCGAAAAAGAACGTTCCCCCCTGACTGCTGAGACCCACCAGCTACACCTTCGCACGCAAGGAAGTGCCTGACAGTCGGGACTCACCTGGTCGAAGCGTACATAGCGTTGTCATTCTGGTCGCGAACGTGTACGTACATATATACTGGTGGATGTAGTGGCACGCACGTGTCATAGTAGAGGCGGCCAGGGTGCAAGAAAGAAAATACGGCCACGTATGTGTACATACAGGCGGGGTCTTGAACGCCTACTCACGCATACGTACGGCGAGGGCTCGTGTACATGGCTGGGTCGGAACGGAGAAACAGCGTCGTCGTCGTGTTCATGGGGAGGCAACGGAATGCGTGGTCGTGTTCATCGGGAGGGCTTGGACGGAAGAGGCGATGGAAACGAGGCCTGGCATACCGCACAACAAAGGAAATGGATCTCCTACGGTCGAAACGGGGGTCCTGTTGATCGGGAGGGGTGTGGCGTACCGCAAAACGGAGGAAACGGACCTCCTACGGTCGAAACTGGGGTCCTGTAGATCGGGAGGGGTGTGGCGTACCGCAAAACGGAGGAAACGGACTTGTGTTGGAGCGCTACGGTCGAAACGGGGGTCCTGTTCATCGGGAGGGGTGTGGCGTACCGCAAAACGGGACTCTACGGGATATTGTTCATCTCCATCGTCGACCCCCTCCAGCCTCCACGAGCTACTGTTCATCCACCGTCGACCTCCTCCAGCCATCACGGGCTCCTGTTCATCCAGCCTCCACCGCGCGCTACTCCACCGGCTACTGTTCAACCACCCCTCCACCGTCTGCTGTTCATCCAGCCCTCCACACCACGGGGTCCTGTTCAACCACCCCTCCACGGGCACGCCTCCACCGTCTACTGTTCATCCTGCCCTCCACGGGGTGGTCCTGTTTATCCAACCCTCCACGGGGTCCTGTTCATCCAGCCCCAACCGGCTCGATCAATCGGGGTCCTGTTCATCCAGAGGCAACACCACGGGGTCCTGTTCATCCACCCCCACCGGGAACTGTTCATCCACCCCCCCCCCCCGCAATGCTCACTGTTCATCCAGAGGCAGCATCGATCGGCTTCAGTTAGCAGCAGTAGCCAAGGAATCACTCGATCGGGTTCAGTTAACAGCCATCGATCGATCGCTCGAGTTCAGTAATGCGTAGCCTCCAGTGCAATCGCTCGGGTTCATTTAGAGCCCAACGCCTCGCTCGGGTTCAGTTAGAGCCAACGCCTCGCACACACGTGCGTACGTGTACGAGAGAAACGCGCATCGCTCGGCCCCCAACCTCCCACCGTAACCGGGAACTCCCTGAAATTTTCCTCCCCCTCGCTTCTACCATGGTTTTTTCCGTCATGGACGGCCCAAAGAATGTCATGCATCTGCGTCTCCGGCCCGCCCAGGACGAAAAGCCCATTTTCTGTCATGATTTTTTGTCATAGAAGTAGGAGCCCGCCACATCTATGATGATACCGGGTTTTGTCACAATTATCATCATAGAAGTGTCATATGTATGACAGAAAAAAATTCGTTCGGCGCAAAATATCATGGATGTGTCTTTTTTTTGTAGTGATGCTCGCATGAAAGACAAGAATTGAAGCACAAAGGGAGCATCATAAAACACGTAACAAACACATCTAAGTCTAACATACTTCCTATGCAGAGGCATCTTATAGGCAAACAAATCAAGGCAAGCAAAAACTAGCATATGCAAGGAAGCGGAAAGAGACAATAGCAATCTCAACATAACGAGAGGTAATTTAGTAGCATGAAAGTATCTACAACCATATTATCCTCTCTCATAATAATTACATGTAGGATCATAGGCAAATTCAACAAAATAGCCATCACAAAGTATATTCTCAACACGGTCCACATGCATGCAAAGTTGACACTCTTCCAAAATAGTGGGATTATCATTAACTAAAGTCATGACCTCTCCAAACCCACTTTTATCAAAAATTTCATAAGATTGAATGTTATCCAAATATGTGGGATCTAAAGTTGACACTCTTACAAACCCACTTTCAATATTATTACAAACACTATTATCAATCTTATATTCGTCATGGGGCTTAAATAAATTTTCAAGATCATAAGAAGAATCTCCCCAATCATGACTATTGGACATAGCAAAACTAGCATCCCCAAGCTTAGGGTTTTGCATATTATTAGCATAATTTACATCAATAGAATTTATAATAAAATCATTGCAATCATGCTTTTTATTCAAAGATCTATCGTGAAGCACTTCATCACAATTTTCAGATTTACGGATTTCAAGCAAAACCTTATACAGATAATCCAGTGCATCCAAGTCACTAGGAATTGGTTCATCATAATTGGATCTCTTAAAAAGATTGGCAAGCGGATGAGGATCCATAGATATTAGCTTCTCTGTTTAGGAATAAATACTCAACTATTTCAACCAAGCGAGAAAACGAGCCAAGAAAGACACCAAGGTGAACGGAAAAGAGAGGGCAAATAAAACGGCAAGGGTGAAGTGGGGGAGAGGAAAACGAGAGGCAAATGGCAACTAATGTAATGCGAGAGATAGGGATTGTGATGGGTAGTTGGTATGTTGACTTTTTGCGTAGACTCCCGGCAACGGCGCCAGAAATTCTTCTTGCTACCTCTTGAGCACTGCGTTGGTTTTCCCCGAAGAGGAGAGGATGATGCAGCAAAGTAGCGTAAGTATTTCCCTCAGTTTTTGAGAACCAAGGTATCAATCCAGTAGGAGGCCACGCTCAAGTCCCTCGTACCTGCACAAAATGATAGCTACTCGCAACCAACGCGATTAGGGGTTGTCAATCCCTTCACGGTCACTTACGAGAGTGAGATCTAATAGAGATTATAGATAATGTTTTTGATATAGAGATGCAATGTGAAAATTAAAAGGCAAAGTAAAAAAGCAAAGTAAGATTAAAGTGATGGAGATTGATATGATGAGAATAGACCGGGGGCCATAGGTTTCACTAGTGGCTTCTCTCAAGAGCATAAGTATTCTATGGTGGGTGAACAAATTACTGTTGAGCAATTGGCATAATTGAGCATAGCTATGAGAATATCTAGGTATGATCATGTATATAGGCATCACGTCCGAGACAAGTAGACCGTCTCCTGCCTGCATCTACTACTATTACTCCACTCATCGACCACTATCCAGCATGCATCTAGAGTATTAAGTTAAAAACAGAGTAACACTTTAAGCAAGATGACATGATGTAGAGAGATAAATTCATGCAATATGAAATAAACCCCATCTTGTTATCCTCGATGGCAACGATGCAATACGTGCCTTGCTGCCCCTTCTATCACTGGGAAAGGACACCGCAAGATCGAACCCAAAGCTAAGCACTTCTCCCATGGCAAGAAAAACCAATCTAGTAGGCCAAAGCAAACTGATAATTCGAAGAGACTTGCAAAGATAACCAATCATACATAAAAGAATTCAGAGAAGATTCAAATATTATTCATAGATAGACTTGATCATAAACCCACAATTCATCGGTCTCAACAAACACACATCAAAAACAAGATTACATCGAATAGATCTCCATGAGAGAGGGGGAGAACATTGTATTGAGATCGAAAAAGAGAGAAGAAGCCATCTAGCTACTAACTATGGACCCGAAGGTCTGAGGTAAACTACTCACACTTCATCGGAGGGGCTATGATGATGTAGAAGCCCTCCGTGATGACGGCCCTCTCCGGCAGAGCTCCGGAACAGGCCCCAAGATGGGATCTCGTGGATACAGAAACTTGCGGCGGTGGAATTAGGTTTTTGGCTCCTGTTCTGATCGTTTGGGGGTACGTAGGTATATATAGGAGGAAGGAGTACGTCGGTGGAGCTTCGAGGGGCCCACGAGGCAGGGGGCGCGCCCTAAGGGGGGGCGCCCCCCACCCTCGTGACCGCATCTTGGCTCCCTTGGAGTAGGGTCCAAGTCTCCGGGATCACGTTCGGTGAGAAAATCACGTTCCCGAAGGTTTTATTCCATTTGGACTCCGTTTGATATTCCGTTTCTTCGAAACACTGAAATAGGCAAAAAATAGCAATTCTAGGCTGGGCCTCCGGGTAATAGGTTAGTCCCAAAAATAATATAAAAGTGGAAAATAAAGCCCAATATAGTCCAAAACAGTAGATAATATGGCATAGAGCAATCAAAAATTATAGATACGTTGGAGACGTATCATACACATATTCATAATGTTGAAGTCAAAAGATGCAGAGTTGTTGATGATAGTGCAACTTATTTGTGGCACTGCCATTTAGGTCATATCGGTGTAAAGCGCATGAAGAAGCTCCATACTGATGGACTTTTGGAACCACTTGATTATGAATCACTTGGTACTTGCGAACCGTGCCTCATGGGCAAGATGACTAAAACGCCGTTCTCCAGTACTATGGAGAGAGCAACAGATTTGTTGGAAATCATACATACAGATGTATGTGGTCCGATGAATGTTGAGGCTCGTGGCAGGTATCGTTATTTTCTCACCTTCATAGATGATTTAAGCAGATATGGGTATATCTACTTAATGAAACATAAGTCTGAAACATTTGAAAAGTTCAAAGAATTTCAGAGTGAAGTTGAAAATCATCGTAACAAGAAAATAAAGTTTCTATGATCTGATCGTGGAGGAGAATAGTTGAGTTACGAGTTTGGTCTACATTTGAAACAATGCGGAATAGTTTCACAACTCACACCACCCGGAACACCACAGCGTAATGGTGTGTCCGAACGTCGTAATCATACTTTACTAGATATGGTGCAATCTATGATGTCTCCTACTGATTTACCGCTATCATGTTGGGGTTATGCTTTAGAGACGGCTGCATTCACGTTAAATAGGGCACCATCGAAATTCGTTGAGACGACGCCTTATGAACTGTGGTTTGGCAAGAAACCAAAGTTGTCGTTTCTGAAAGTTTGGGGCTGCGATGCTTATGTGAAAAAGCTTCAACCTGATAAGCTCGAACCCAAATCGGAGAAATGTTTCTTCATAGGATACCCAAAGGAGACTGTTGGGTACACCTTCTGAGGGAGTCCTGGATTAGGGGGTGTTCGGATAGCCGGACTATACCTTCAGCCGGACTCCAGGACTATGAAGATACAAGATTGAAGACTTCGTCCCGTGTCCGGAAGGATCTTTTCTTGGCGTGGAAGGCAAGCTAGGCGTGCGGATATTCAAGATCTCCTACCATTGTAACCGACTCTGTGTAACCCTAACCCTATCCGGTGTCTATATAAACCGGAGGGTTGTAGTCCGTAGGACAACCATCATCATACACAATCATACCATAGGCTAGCTTCTAGGGTTTAGCCTCCTTGATCTCGTGGTAGATCCACTCTTGTACTACCCATATCATCAATATTAATCTAGCAGGAGTAGGGTTTTACCTCCATCGAGAGGGCCCGAACCTGGGTAAAATAAAGTGTCCCTTGTCTCCTGTTACCATCCGACCTTGACGCACAGTTCGGGACCCCCTACCCGAGATCCGCCGGTTTTGACACCGACATTGGTGCTTTCATTGAGAGTTCCTCTGTGTCGTCGCTTTTAGGCCCGATGGCTCCTTTGATCATCAACAACGATGAGGTCCAGGGTGAGACTTTCCTCCCCGGACAAATCTTCGTCTTCGGCGGCTTCGCTCTGCGGGCCAATTCGCTTGGTCATCTGGAGCAGATCGAAAGCTACGCCCCTGGCCATCAATTCAGGTTTGGAAGCTTAACTACATGGCTGATATCCGCAGAGACTTGATCTTCGACGGGTTCGAGCCACAGCCAAGCGCGCCGTACTATTTCGAGAGGCATGATATGGCTCTGCCTCCGAATAGTACCCTGGAGTCCGCACACGCTCCGGCCCCGATCTCTAACTCGGAGCCTGCTGCGTTCTTCGAGGATGAACGGTTGGACGTCACCTCGGGAGCTGCGATCTCAAAGGCGATCAAGTCGAACGCCAGCCCCGCACTCCGCACGGCCCATGACTCCAAGGAGTCGGATTCTTCTCCGAACTCCGGGCCTTCCGCGCCCCCGCCGATCGAATCTGATTGGGCGCCTGTAATGGAGTTCACCGCCGCGGACATCTTTCAGTGCTCACCTTTCGGTGATATCCTGAATTCTCTCAAGTCTCTCTCTTTATCAGGAGAGCCCAGGCCGGACTATGGTCTGCGAGGTTGGGATTCGGACGACGAAGAAATTCAAAGCCCACCCACCACCCACTTAATAGCCACTGTCGATGATTTAACCGACATACATGACTTCGGATCCGAAGACTTCGACGGTATGGATGACGAAGACGGAGATGAACTAAGACCAGCACCTATAGGGCACTGGACCTCCACCCCACCTAACGATGTATTCATGGTGGATACCCCTACAGGAAACGACAGCGAGGAAAAAGGGGGCGAAAAAAGGGGTAAACCCTCCAAAAAGCAGTCAAAGCGGCGACGTAGATGCCGAGCCAAGCCCCGCCTCGATCAAGACCCAGCCGTAGAGCAGGATGAGCCGGTAGACGACGAGCATGCCTCAGAGCAGCCGTCCGAACAGGGCAACACAGATAGAGAGGACAGATAGCCCTCCCCCGGCCATAACAGAACTCCGGACGATCTCACGCCGGATAAAACCACGGAGCAGAAGAATCTCCATGAAAGGCTCGTTGCCACAGCATGCAGCCTGAAAAAGCAGAAGCGGAAGCTAAAGACGACAGAGGACGCACTCAGAACAAGATGGAGCAAGGTAATCAAGACCGCAGATAAATACAGCAGCAGCTGCCGCACCAAAAGCTATCCGAAGAGAAAACTGTTGGGGAACGTTGCAGAAAATTAAAAATTTTCCTACGGTTTCACCAAGATCCATCTATGAGTTCATCTAGCAACGAGTATTCAGATTAGATAGCATCTACATACCACTTTGTAGATCGCAACGGAAGCGTTCGAGTGAACGTGGATGAGGTAGTCGTACTTGCCGTGATCCAATTCACCGATGATCTAGTACCGAACGGACGGCACCTCCGCGTTCAACACACGTACGGGACGGGAGACGTCTCCTCCTTCTTGATCCAGCAAGGGGGAAGGAGAGGTTGAGGAAGATCCAACACGATGGTGTGGTGGTGGATGCAGCAGAACTCCGGCAGGGCTTCGCTAAGCAACTACGGGAGGAGGAGGAGGTGTTGCAGGGAGGAGGGGGCGCCAGGGCAATAGGGTGCGCTGCCCCCTCCCCTGCCCCCTTTATATAGATGCATTAGAGGGGGGGAGGGCGCAGCCTTGCCCCTTCCTCCAAGGAAGGGGTGCGGCCAAGAGGGGGAGGAGTCCATCCTCCCCAAGGCACCTCGGAGGTGCCTTCCCCCCTTTGGACTCTCCCTCTCCAAGCTTCCTTGGCGCATGGGCCCTTGGGGCTGGTTCCCCTTGGCCCAAGCAGGCCAAGGCGCACCCCCTAAGGCCCATGTGGCCCACCAAGGCAGGTGGCCCCACCTGGTGGACCCCCGGGACCCCTCCGGTGGTCCCGGTACAATACCGATAACACCGAAACTTGTCCCGATGGCCAAAATAGCACTTCCTATATATAATTCTTTACCTCCGGACCATTCCGGAACTCCTCGTGACGTCCAGGATCTCATCCGGGACTCCGAACAACATTCGGGTTACTGCACATACATATCTTCACAACCCTAGCGTCACCGAACCTTAAGTGTGTAGACCCTACAGGTTCGGGAGACATGCAGACATGACCGAGACGGCTCTCGGGCAATAACCAACAGCGGGATCTGGATACCCATGTTGGCTCCCACATACTCCATGATGATCTCATCGGATGAACCACGATGTCGAGGATTCAATTAATCCCGTATACGATTCCCTTTGTCAATCGGTATTTTTACTTGCCTGAGATTCGATCGTCGGTATCCCAATACCTCGTTCAATCTCGTTATCGGCAAGTCACTTTTCTCGTTACGTAATGCATGATCCCGTGATCAAACACTTTGATCACATTGAGCTCATTATGATGATGCATTACCGAGAGGGCCCGGTGATACCTCTCCGTCAAGCGGAGTGACAAATCCCAGTCTCGATCCATGTCAACCCAACAGACACTTTCAGAGATACCCGTAGTGTACCTTTATAGTCACCCATTTACGTTGTGACGTTTGGCATACCCAAAGCACTCCTACGGTATCCGGGAGTTACACGATCTCATGGTCTAAGGAAAGGATACTTGACATTGGATAACTCTAGCAAACGAACTATGCGATCTTATGCTATGTTTAGGATTGGGTCTTGTCCATCACATCATTCTCCTAATGATGTGATCCCGTTATCGATGACATCCAATGTCCATAGTCAGGAAACCATGACTATCTGTCGATCAACGAGCTAGTCAACTAGAGGCTCACTAGGGACATATTGTTGTCTGTTATTCACACATGTATTACGATTTCCGGATAACACAATTATAGCACGAATAAAGACAATTATCATGAATAAGGAAATATAATAATAATGCTTTTATTATTGCCTCTAGGGCATATTTCCAACAGTCTCCCACTTGCACTAGAGTCAATAATCTAGTTACATTGTGATGAATCGAACACCCATAGAGTTCTGGTGCTGATCATGTTTTGCCTTAGGGAGAGGTTTAGTCAACGGATCTGCGACATTCAGATCTGTGTGCACTTTACAAATTTCTATGTCTCCATTTTGAACATTTTCACGAATGGAGTTGAAGCGACGCTTGATGTGCCTAGTCTTCTTGTGAAACCTGGGCTCCTTTGCAAGTGCAATAGCTCCAGTGTTGTCACAGAAGAGCTTGATTGGCCCCGACGCATTGGGTATGACTCCGAGGTCGGTGATGAACTCCTTCACCCATATTGCTTCATGTGCTGCCTCCGAGGCTGCCATGTACTCCGCTTCACATGTAGATCCCGCCACGACGCTTTGCTTGCAACTGCACCAGCTTACTGCCCCACCATTCAAAATATACACGTATCCGGTTTGTGACTTAGAGTCATCCAGATCTGTGTCGAAGCTAGCGTCGACGTAACCTTTTACGACGAGCTCTTCGTCACCTCCATAAACGAGAAACATTTCCTTGGTCCTTTTCAGGTACTTCAGGATATTCTTGACCGCTGTCCAGTGTTCCTTGCCGGGATTACTTTGGTACATACCTACCAAACTTACGGCAAGGTTTACATCAGGTCTGGTACACAGCATGGCATACATAATAGAACCTATGGCTGAGGCATAGGGGATGACACTCATCTCTTCTATATCTTCTGCCGTGGTCGGACATTGAGCTGAGCTTAATTTCACACCTTGTAACACAGGTAAGAACCCCTTCTTAGATTGATCCATATTGAACTTCTTCAATATCTTATCAAGGTATGTGCTTTGTGAAAGACCTATGAGGCGTCTCGATCTATCTCTATTGATCTTGATGCCTAATATATAAGCAGCTTCTCCAAGGTCCTTCATTGAAAAACTCTTATTCAAGTAGGCCTTAATGCTGTCCAAGAGTTCTATATCATTTCCCATCAAAAGTATGTCGTCTACATATAATATGAGAAATGCTACAGAGCTCCCACTCACTTTCTTGTAAACACAGGCTTCTCCATAAGTCTGTGTAAACCCAAACGCTTTGATCATCTCATCAAAGCGAATGTTCCAACTCCGAGATGCTTTCACCAGCCCATAAATCGAGCGTTGGAGCTTGCACACCTTGTCAGCATTCTTAGGATCGACAAAACCTTCCGGCTGCATCATATACAATTCTTCCTTAAGGAAACCATTAAGGAATGCCGTTTTGACGTCCATTTGCCATATCTCATAATCATAGTATGCGGCAATTGCTAACATGATTCGGACGGACTTGAGCTTCGCTACCGGTGAGAAAGTCTCATCGTAGTCAACCCCTTGAACTTGTCGATAACCCTTAGAGACAAGCCGAGCTTTATAGATGGTCACATTACCATCCGCGTCTGTCTTCTTCTTAAAGATCCATTTATTTTCTATGGCTCGCCGTTCAACGGGCAAGTCAGTCAAAGTCCATAACTTGTTTTCATACATGGATCCTATCTCGGATTTCATGGCTTCCAGCCATTTGTCGGAATCCGGGCCCGCCATTGCTTCCTCATAGTTCGAAGGTTCACCGTTGTCTAACAACATGATTTCCAAGACAGGGTTCCCGTACCACTCTGGTGCGGAACGTGTCCTTGTGGACCTTCGAATTTCAGTAGGAGCTTGATCAGAAGTATCTTGATCATCATCATTAATTTCCTCTCTAGTCGATGGAGGCACCTCAGAAACGTTTTCTTGAGTTTCGCCATTTTCCGGTTCAAGAGGTAACACTTCATCAAGTTCTACTTTCCTCCCACTTACTTCTTTCGAGAGAAACTCTTTCTCTAGAAAGGATCCATTCTTGGCAACAAAGATCTTGCCTTCGGATCTGAGGTAGAAGGTATACCCAACAGTTTCTTTAGGGTATCCTATGAAGACGCATTTTTCCGACTTGGGTTCGAGCTTTTCAGGTTGAAGTTTCTTCACATAAGCATCGCATCCCCAAACTTTTAGAAACGACAGCTTAGGTTTCTTCCCAAACCATAATTCATACGGTGTCGTCTCAACGGATTTCGACGGAGCCCTATTTAAAGTGAATGCGGCAGTCTCTAAAGCATAGCCCCAAAAAGATAGCGGTAAGTCGGTAAGAGACATCATAGATCGCACCATATCTAATAGAGTGCGATTACGACGTTCGGACACACCATTACGCTGAGGTGTTCCAGGCGGCGTGAGTTGTGAAACTATTCCACATTTTGTTAAGTGTGTGCCAAATTCGTGACTCAAGTATTCTCCTCCACGATCTGATCGTAGAAACTTGATCTTTCTATCACGTTGATTTTCAACCTCACTCTAAAATTCCTTGAACTTTTCGAAGGTCTCAGACTTGTATTTCATCAAGTAGATATACCCATATCCACTCAAGTCATCAGTGAGGGTGAGAACATAACGATAGCCACCGCGAGCCTCAACACTCATTGGACCGCACACATCAGTATGTATGATTTCCAATAAGTTGGTTGCTCGCTCCATTGTTCCTGAGAACGGAGTCTTGGTCATTTTACCCATGAGGCATGGTTCGCACGTGTCAAATGATTCATAATCAAGAGACTCTAAAAGTCCATCTGTATGGAGCTTCTTCATGCGTTTGACACCTATGTGACCAAGGCGGCAGTGCCACAAATATGTGAGACTATTGTTAGCAACTTTCACTCTTTTGGTATTCACACTATGAATATGTGTATCATCACGTACGAGATTCATTAAGAATAAACCATTAACCATCGGAGCATGACCATAAAACATATCTCTCATATAAATGGAACAACCATTGTTCTCTGATTTAAATGAGTAGCCATCTCGAATTAAGCGAGATCCAGATACAATGTTCATGCTCAAACTTGGCACTAAATAACAATTATTGAGGTTTAAAACTAATCCCGTAGGTAAATGTAGAGGTAGCGTGCCGACGACGATCACATCGACCTTGGAACCATTCCCGACGCGCATCGTCACCTCGTCCTTCGCCAGTCTCCGTTTATTCCGCAGCTCCTGCTTTGAGTTACAAATGTGAGCAACTGCACCGGTATCAAATACCCAAGAGCTACTACGAGTACTGGTAAGGTACACATCAATTACATGTATATCACATATACCTTTGGTTTTGCCGGCCTTCTTGTCCGCTAAGTATTTGGGGCAGTTTCGCTTCCAGTGACCACTTCCCTTGCAATAAAAGCACTCAGTTTCGGGCTTGGGTCCATTCTTTGGCTTCTTCTCGGCAACTTGCTTACCGGGCGCGGCAACTTCCTTGCCGTCCTTCTTGAAGTTCCTTTTACCCTTGCCCTTCTTGAACTTAGTGGTTTTATTCACCATCAACACTTGATGCTCCTTCTTGATTTCTACCTCTGCTGATTTTAGCATAGCATATACCTCAGGAATGGTCTTTACCATCCCCTGCATATTGTAGTTCATCACAAAGCTCTTGTAGCTAGGTGGAAGCGACTGGAGGATTCTGTCAATGACCGCTTCATCCGGGAGATTAACTTCCAGTTGAGTCAAGCGGTTGTGCAACCCAGACATTTTGAGTATGTGCTCACTGACAGAGCCATTTTCCTCCATCTTACAGCTAAAGAATTTGTCGGAGACTTCATATCTCTCGACCCGGGCATGAGCTTGGAAAACCATTTTCAGCTCTTCGAACATCTCATATGCTCCATGTCTCTCAAAACGTTTTTTGGAGCCCCGGCTCTAAGCTGTAAAGCATGCCGCACTGAACGAGGGAGTAATCATCGCAGCGTGACTGCCAAGCGTTCATAACGTCTTGTTCTGCAGGGAGAATAGGTGCGTCACCCAGCGGTGCTCGTAGGACATAATCTTTCTTGGCAGCTATGAGGATAATCCTCAGGTTCCGGACCCAGTCCGTATAGTTGCTACCAACGTCTTTCAGCTTGGTTTTCTCTAGGAACGCGTTGAAGTTGAGGACTACGTTGGCCATTTGATCTACAAGACATATTGTAAATATTTAGACTAAGTTCATGATAATAAAGTTCATTTAATCAAATTATTTAATGAACTCCCACTTAGATAGACATCCCTCTTCTAGTCATCTAAGTATTACATGATCCGAGTCAACTAGGCCGTGTCCGATCATCACGTGAGACGGACTAGTCAACATCGGTGAACATCTTCATGTTGATCGTATCTTCTATACGACTCATGCTCGACCTTTCGGTCTTCTGTGTTCCGAGGCCATGTCTGTACATGCTAGGCTCGTCAAGTCAACCTAAGTGTTTTGCGTGTGTAAATCTGTCTTACACCCGTTGTATGCGAACGTAAGGACCTATCACACCCGATCATCACGTGGTGCTTCGGAACAACGAACCTTAGCAACGGTGCACAGTTAGGGAGAACACTTTCTTGAAATTATTATGAGGGATCATCTTATTTAATACCGTCGTTCTAAGTAAACAAGATGCAAAACATGATAAACATCACATGCAATCAAATAATAAACGTGACATGATATGGCCAATATCACATAGCTCCTTCGATCTCCATCTTGGGGCTCCATGATCATCTTGTCACCGGCTTGACACCATGATCTTCATCATCATGATCTTCATCATCGTGTCTCCATGAAGTTGCTCGCCAACTATTACTTCTACTACTATGGCTAACGCGTTTAGCAATAAAGTAAAGTAACTTACATGGCGATTCTCAATGACACGCAGGTCATACAGAAATAAAGACAACTCCTATGGCTCCTGCCGGTTGTCATACTCATCGACATGCAAGTCGTGATTCCTATTACAATAGCATGAACATCTCATACATCACATATAGATCATTCATCATACATCACAACTTTGGCCATATCATATCACAAAGCACTTGCTGCAAAAACAAGTTAGACGTCCTCTAATTGTTGTTGCAAGTTTTACGTGGCTGAATTAGGGTTCTAGCAAGAACGTTTTCTTACCTACGTGAAACCACCACAACGTGATTTGTCAACTTCTATTTACCCTTCATAAGGACCCTTTTCATCGAATCCGCTCCAACTAAAGTAGGAGAGACAGACACCCGCCAGCCACCTTATGCAACTTAGTGCATGTTAGTCGGTGGAACCGGTCTCACGTAAGCGTACGTGCAAGGTTGGTCCGGGCCGCTTCATCCCACAATACCGCTGAAGCAAGATAAGACTAGTAACGGCAAGAAGAGTTGACAACATCTACGCCCACAACAAATTGTGTTCTACTCGCGCAAGAAGAACTACGCATAGACCTAGCTCATGATGCCACTGTTGGGGAACGTTGCAGAAAATTAAAATTTTTCCTACGGTTTCACCAAGATCCATCTATGAGTTCATCTAGCAACGAGTATTCAGATTACATAGCATCTACATACCACTTTGTAGATCGCAACGGAAGCGTTCGAGTGAACGTGGATGAGGTAGTCGTACTTGCCGTGATCCAATTCACCGATGATCTAGTACCGAACGGACGGCACCTCCGCGTTCAACACACGTACGGGACGGGAGACGTCTCCTCCTTCTTGATCCAGCAAGGGGGAAGGAGGGGTTGAGGAAGATCCAGCACGACGGTGTGGTGGTGGATGCAGCAGAACTCCGGCAGGGCTTCGCTAAGCAACTACGGGAGGAGGAGGAGGTGTTGCAGGGAGGAGGGGGCGCCAGGGCAATAGGGTGCGCTGCCCCCTCCCCTGCCCCCTTTATATAGATGCATTAGAGGGGGGGAGGGCGCAGCCTTGCCCCTTCCTCCAAGGAAGGGGTGCGGCCAAGAGGGGGAGGAGTCCATCCTCCCCAAGGCACCTCGGAGGTGCCTTCCCCCCTTTGGACTCTCCCTCTCCAAGCTTCCTTGGCGCATGGGCCCTTGGGGCTGGTTCCCCTTGGCCCAAGCAGGCCAAGGCGCACCCCCTAAGGCCCATGTGGACCACCAAGGCAGGTGGCCCCACCTGGTGGACCCCCGGGACCCCTCCGGTGGTCCCGGTACAATACCGATAACACCGAAACTTGTCCCGATGGCCAAAATAGCACTTCCTATATATAATTCTTTACCTACGGACCATTCCGGAACTCCTCGTGACGTCCAGGATCTCATCCGGGACTCCGAACAACATTCGGGTTACTGCACATACATATCTTCACAACCCTAGCGTCACCGAACCTTAAGTGTGTAGACCCTACGGGTTCGGGAGACATGCAGACATGACCGAGACGGCTCTTGGGCAATAACCAACAGCGGGATCTGGATACCCATGTTGGCTCCCACATACTCCACGATGATCTCATCGGATGAACCACGATGTCGAGGATTCAATTAATCCCGTATACGATTCCCTTTGTCAATCGGTATTTTTACTTGCCCGAGATTCGATCGTCGGTATCCCAATACCTCGTTCAATCTCGTTATCGGCAAGTCACTTTTCTCGTTATGTAATGCATGATCCCATGATCAAACACTTTGATCACATTGAGCTCATTATGATGATGCATTACCGAGAGGGCCCGGTGATACCTCTTCGTCAAGCGGAGTGACAAATCCCAGTCTCGATCCATGTCAACCCAACAGACACTTTCAGAGATACCCGTAGTGTACCTTTATAGTCACCCAGTTAGGTTGTGACGTTTGGCATACCCAAAGCACTCCTACGGTATCCGGGAGTTACACGATCTCATGGTCTAAGGAAAGGATACTTGACATTGGATAACTCTAGCAAACGAACTATGCGATCTTATGCTATGTTTAGGATTGGGTCTTGTCCATCACATCATTCTCCTAATGATGTGATCCCGTTATCGATGACATCCAATGTCCATAGTCAGGAAACCATGACTATCTGTCGATCAACGAGCTAGTCAACTAGAGGCTCACTAGGGACATATTGTTGTCTGTTATTCACACATGTATTACGATTTCCGGATAACACAATTATAGCACAAATAAAGACAATTATCATGAATAAGGAAATATAATAATAATGCTTTTATTATTGCCTCTAGGGCATATTTCCAACAAAAACTACTGCCCTAATTCGACCAGGAGGCCCTAGAGCCCCCACATTTTAAAAATAAAAAAGCCACACAGTCGGATAGACGACCCCACGACCACCATAAAACGGCAAGCGGCGCCGCACTCAAGGCGGCATGGGACCCAATTAAAGACTCGCATCATGGCCCAGCCAGGTCCATTTACGGGCCAAGAAAGCAAGCTCTCACAAGCAATGCAAAAAATCCATCATCAGAATCTGGCACACCCAAATACAGGGGCGCCGCACACCCCCTATGTTTCACCGATGAGGTCTTGGAATATGAATTCCCAGAGGGATTCAAACCCGTCAACATAGAGGCGTACGATGGAACAACAGACCCTGGAGTCTGGATCGAGGATTATATCCTCCACGCCATAAAATATTTACCCCTTAAGCTTAAAGGGCCAGCCCGGCACTGGCTTAAAAGCCTTCCCGAAAACACAATTGGAAGTTGGGAAGAGCTCAAGGATCCTTTCCGAGCAAACTTTCAAGGGACCTATGTCCGCCCCCCGGACGTAGACGATCTCAGTCACATAACTCAGCAGCCCGGAGAATCAGCTCGACAGTCCTGGAACAGATTCCTCACTAAAAAGAATCAGATAATGGATTGTCCGGACGCCGAAGCCCTAGCAGCTTTCAGGCATAATGTCCGAGACGAATGGCTCGCCAGACACCTCGGCCAGGAAAAGCCAAGAACAATGGCCGCACTCACAAGCCTCATGACCCGCTTTTGCGCAGGAGAGGACAGCTGGTTGGCACGATGCAGCCCCAGCGACCCAAGTACATCAGAAATCAGAGATGGAAACGGAAAACCGCGGAGAAATAAGGATCGTCGCAGAATCAAAGGAAAAAGTCTGAAGAGCACGGCAGTCAATGCCGGATTCAAAAGCTCACGGCAAAATCAGACAAAACCACCCCCTCAGGATAATAGGGATGATCCGTCCAGCTCAAATAGAATCCTGGACAGAATATGTCAGATACACAGTACTCCTAGGAAGCCTGCCAATCACACCCATAGAGATTGTTGGGTTTTCAAACAATCCGGACAGCTTAACGCCGAACACAAGGGGCTCGATACACCAAGTGAAGAAGAGGACGAACCCCAAAGGCAGAATACCAGGAAACAAAAGAACTTCCCGCAAGAAGTCAAAACAGTGAACTCACTTCACGTAACAAAACGTGTGGCACCCATAAAGGTACGCACAATCAAACCTACCCCTCAGGAGTCCCGCCACTGGTCACTAAAGCCAATCATTTTTGATCAGCTAGATTATTCTAGAAATATCAAAAACGCAGGCCAGACTATCCTGATACTGGATCCAATAATTGATGGATTCCAGTTTACCAATGTCCTTATGGACGGCGGCAGTGGACTAAACCTGATATATCAGGATACAATCCACCACATGGGCATAAACCCAGCAAGAATCCGCCACAGCAAAACCTCCTTTCAAGGGGTAGCACCAGGCCCGGACACCCATTGTATGGGTTTTCTCCGGCTTGTAGTCATATTCGGCTCTGCCAATAACTTTCGTCGCGAAAAGCTGACCTTCCATGTAGTCCCGTTTTCAAGTCGCTATCAAGCACTAATGGGACGCGGAGCTTTCGCTCGCTTTAACGCAATACCGCATTATGCATCTCTCACGCTTAAGATGCCCGGTCCTCGAGGCATCATCTCTTTAAAGGGAGCGCACTAAAATACGCCTCCTCCAAATGGAGGATCGCGCGGCCGCTTAAACAGCCGCACAATAAAGTGGCCTCGCCAGCCAAAGGACTTTTTTATAAGTCATTAAAGGCCACGGACCTGGACTCAACGAGTTCGGCATAAGTCCATCATTAACGCAGGCTTAGTACGCCATATACCCCCATACCAGGGGTTGTACGTAGAGACAATAAAACTCAACCTTATATATTCTTTACTTTATATTTTGTTTATTATCCTTTTTGTTCCGCACGACCCATTTTTCAATTTAGTTCCTCTCTTTTACAGATGAACGTCGTGCGGCGCCCGTCCAGGACACGGCACAGTGGAGACACAGGCGCAGACGTGCAGTAGGGACCCGTCCTAAAGGATTCTTTTTAGATTAAGACCATGCATAAACCTTTTTTACTGTCTCTTGCTGCTATACATCCCCTGGTTTTTTCTTTTCTGCTATAACCAAGGAGGAGGCTAGCGTTTTGGCATGTGGCCACACCAGAATTCTTGCTCGTACCTGGACACTAAGGGCTCTTTTCTTTTGTTTAAGGGTGTTGTTTCACACGCACTCACAAAGACCGAACACCTTAGGGAGTGTTCGGCGTCGCGAGTTTTGGCACTATATGCATCAGCTCCGAATCATGATTTTGGTCACATGTTGGGTTGCCCGGCTCCTGAGTTCGGCTACCTTACGTTCCGCTCTATCGGCTAAGGTAGCACCAGGAGAACTACTGCGATTGTGCCCCGGTTCGGCCGGGTGAGCACCTCAGTAGAGAAAGCCGAAAACCGACTGTCATGATGTAGCGCGAGACTGGTCGCCACTCGATAACTCATAGGAATTTATCGGATTCCTCCGCTTTGACGAAGGGCCGTTTCCCGGTTAGGCACATATGCGCCCCGAATTCGGGCAAGCGCAGTCGCCACTAAGGGGCTACCTAAAGAGTCCCACTGTCAAGCTCCTATGGCTAAGTGAAAGTGTTAAAGCATTATAGTCCGGTTGCCTAGCCCGCTGCGCTATCACCTCCTTTATAGGACCAAGACGTTGGGTTAAGTGTGAAAATGCGTCTTCTGCGTGCACCCACGCACTATGTGCGTGGGGGTTGAAGCCAACGACTGCAATCTTTCAGAATTTATATATTTAAACGGCCGCACAGGAGGTGTTCCTAATACTTGAAGGCACAAGTCTAAAAATATGCCCCTACAATTTATCAAAATACTGTTTCATGATTACATATGCTATCATAACATAGCATCCTTCGAGCACTGCGTCTCTATTATGCGCGCGCCTTCGAGGACTTCCTCAAAATAGTGCTTGGAAGGTATTCGGCTTTTATCCGAATCCCGGGACACAACAACGGTGGGCTCCATATCTTCCCAGTATGTCTTGACACGGGCAAGAGCCAGCCGAGCGCCCTCCGTGCACGCTGACCTCTTCATAGCATCGATACGTGGCACCACGTCGAGAAATTGCTGCACCAAGCTAAAATAACTCTTTGGCTTTGATCTCCCTGGACACAGATGATCCGTGACGTACTTCATGGTGAGTCCGGACAACCTATTCAGTTCGGCCCATTGGGCCAGGCGATCGTCCACTGCAAGTGGACGCTCTGGATTGATGAATTGCGACCAGAAGAGCTTCTCCACTTCATGACCCTTCTTATCTTGAAAGTGTTTGGTCGCATCGGCAGCACTAGCCGCCAAATCCAGATAGGTATCCTCTACACTCCACGCTCGGTCCAACGGGGCAAACCTCGGGTCGCAAAATTTTCTCCGCAGCAAGAAGGGCTTTCCATCCGCAATTAGTCCGGCTTGACATAGCTCTTCCTTTGCCGCTCTCATTACAGAGCGGGCGTCCTTAGCGTCGGAAACAACCTTCTCTAAGCTCGTTTGCCTCGCCCGACCTTCTTCTTCAAGAAGCTTGCAACGGTCAGTAGCACTTTTTAACATTACGGCCATATCAGCCACCTCCTCCTTGCTTCGGCAATGGGCAGCCTGTTCGGCTTTCAGCTCTTCAAGGGCTTTCACGGCAGCCGCATCGCTTTTTCTGGCTTGTTCCTTTGCTCGGGTGAGTTCGGCCCTAAGACCTTCCACGGCGGCCGCACCATCTGCGTCAAGCATACACACGGTAAGATATTGACATAAAGCTCCTCTTACTCACAATCGCCTAATGATTTCAATACCTTGAGCACCATCAAGCCGCTTGTTAACAAGCACGATGTCGGCTTCTGCCTCATCCAGTTGTCGCTTCAGTTCGGCAAATTCACGAGTCCGGCTTGACTCCGGACAATCAGCCACCTACGTATAAAGGTGCCACTTAAAGGACCTGGGATTAAGATCCTCTGCGCGTCGTACATCTTTACGACGCACAGAGTCTCAGGGGCTACTATCTACACAGGGCGCACTTTATTTATGCGCAATTAATACGAATATACGTTATTTAAAACATACCTCCAGGCCTGCCAGTAAACTCTTGACGGCCTCGTGCAGTCCGCTTTCTGTGGATGAAATCTTTTCAATCACCATGCTCATTAACGCGTGATGCTCCTCTGAGACAGAGGCTCGCCCCAGCAGAATCTTTAGCTCCTCCGACCGAACACCAGATGGTGCCGGACTCGTCCCATGGCCTTCCTCAAAGGCCGGACACGGAGAACCTCGGGGGGCTGCACCATCCACCCCTAGCGGATCCAGAGAAATCCCCCGCGACGACACTTCAGCGTCGCCCGCCTTGCTAGGCGATACAGAAGGAGGAGGCGTTCCGCTCTCCATCATCTCCGGAAAAAGATTCCCCGAGGATGAGTTCTGCTGAGAAGGGCTGAGGTCCGAACTACAAAGTAAAGTTTCGGTTAAAACTTCTCAGATGTAAATCAAGGATTTCTCTTAAAAGAATAACTCTTCTTCTACTTACGGCTCGCTGGAGAGCTGTTCCCTTTGAGGGTTTAGTTCGGCCGAAGGGCTCCCTGGCGTCGGGCCCTCTGACAAGGATTCTTTCCCCCGCTTCGAAGCTATGGTTTCCGGGTTGTCAGAGGCGGCCCTTTTCTTTCCCTTTGGAGGAGAATTATTGATTCCCCCCTTCGGAATGGTCTCTTTTGAAGAGGCCACGGTCTCCTTGTCTGCCCCCTTATTTCCCTCCAAAGGCACTACCTCTAAGCATCCTGACTAGCACAGGATCCAGCCTGGTTTCGGGAAGGGGAGCCGGACACCGGATCAGCTTCGCCTTTGCTATCCACTCCTGCTTAAAAGGAAAAGTGCTGTTAAAAAGCAAGTTAATTATGCGGATAGAAGGTCTGGTCGCAAGGTCACCTACTTGAGTATCCGAGCGATTGCGGCTTAAACCAGCATCCTCAGTCAAATCCAGACTCACTTTTTGTGATCCAAAGAACAGTTTATACATCTCCATAGGCGTCACGCCCATAAAATTCTGGAGAGCTCGCGGTCCCTCCGGATTGAATTCCCACAAGCGAAGGGGGCGACGTTGGCCGGGCAGTGTCCGGCGAATCAGCATGACTTGTGTCACTTTGACCAGGTTGAGGTCTCCCTTCAAGAGATCCTTAATGCGGCCCTGCAGTAGAGGAACGTCTTTGGGCAAGCCCCGATCTAACCCTGTGTTGATCCATGATGCTAACCGTGGTGGGGGACCCGAGCGAAAGGCCGGAGGCGCCACCCATGCGGTGTCCCTAGGAGCGGTGATGTAGAACCACTCCTGTTGCCATAAGCCAAGCTCCTCTTGAAAAGCGCCCTCGGGCCATGGAGCGTCGGCATTTCTTTTTATAGCAGCGCCTCCGCACTCTGCATGGCGCCCCTCGATTATCTTCGGTTCTACTTTGAAGGTCTTGAGCCATAATCCGAAGTGAGGGGTAACACGGAGGAACTCTTCGCACACAACTATGAACGAGGAGATATGGAGGATGGACTCCGGAGCTAGGTCGTGGAATTCCAGCCCATAATAAAACATCAGCCCCCTTACAAAGGGATCCATTGGGAAGCCTAATCCCCGAAGGAAGTGGGATATGAATACCACGCTCTCGTCAGGCTGAGGGCTAGGGATCGCCTGTCCTTGAACATGCAGCCTGTGCGGAATCTCCCTGGTCAAGAATCTAGCTTCCCTCAATCTTGATACGTCCTCCTCCGTAACAGAGGAGGGCATCCATTGGCCTTGGAGGTCGGAGCTGGACATTGTCGAGGATCCGGTGCGCCCGGAATCTGGAAGCCTAGGGTGTTGGAACTCGAGGCGACGGGCGAGCTCGTTTTGAGAATAGAAGCGGGGAACAGGGCCTTGGTCTCTTTATAAGAGGCAGAATACCAAGAGCCCTCCCCGTAACCGTCTTGGACTAGCCTTTAATTAAGGCAAGACGTGCTAAAGGGCACGATTGGGTTACCCACGTCCGTATTAATGAGAATCCCGTTAAAAGGGGCACACGATCTCTGCTTTGACAAGACGTGCCAAGGAAACCGCCTCACTAAACGCGGCGAGGTGAAACGATGAAAATAATTTATATAGAAGGCTTGGTCGCAGTGTTATGACGCACTGCGGAATACGTCAGCAGATTTGATTTGTTTTAATATTATTCTCTATATGGCAATATGTGGAAACTTATTTTGCAGAGCCGGACACTATTTTTGGTGTTTGTAATCTTCTTGAAGAACTTGGAGGAGGAACCCGCCTTGCAATGCCGAAGACAATCTGTGCGCCGGACTCGTCGTCATTGAAGCCTGGTTCAGGGGCTACTGAGGGAGTCCTGGATTAGGGGGTGTTCGGATAGCTGGACTATACCTTCAACCGGACTCCAGGACTATGAAGATACAAGATTGAAGACTTCGTCCCGTGTCCGGAAGGATCTTTTCTTGGTGTGGAAGGCAAGCTAGGCGTGCGGATATTCAAGATCTCCTACCATTGTAACCGACTCTGTGTAACCCTAACCCTATCCGGTGTCTATATAAACCGGAGGGTTGTAGTCCGTAGGACAACCATCATCATACACAATCATACCATAGGCTAGCTTCTAGGGTTTAGCCTCCTTGATCTCGTGGTAGATCCACTCTTGTACTACCCATATCATCAATATTAATCTAGCAGGAGTAGGGTTTTACCTCCATCGAGAGGGCCCGAACCTGGGTAAAATAAAGTTTCCCTTGTCTCCTGTTACCATCCGACCTTGACGCACAGTTCGGGACCCCCTACCTGAGATCCGCCGGTTTTGACACCGACACCTTCTATCACAGATCCGAAGGCAAGACATTCTTTGCTAAGAATGGATCCTTTCTAGAGAAGGAGTTTCTCTCGAAAGAAGTGAGTGGGAGGAAAGTAGAACTTGATGAGGGAACTATACCTGCTCCCCTAATGGAAAGTAGTTCATCACAGAAACCGGTTTCTGTGACGCCTACACCAATTAGTGAGGAAGTTAATGATGACGATCATGAAACTTCATCTCAAGTAGTTACTGAACCTCGTAGATCAACCAGAGTAAGATCCGCACCAAATTGGTAAGGTAATCCTGTTCTGGAAGTCATGTTACTAGATCATGATGAACCTACGAACTTTGAAGAAGCGATGGTGAGCCCAGATTCAGCAAAATGGCTTGAGGCCATGAAATCTGAGATGGGATCCATGTATGAGAACAAAGTATGGACTTTGGTTGACTTGCTCGATGATTGGCAAGCAATTGAGAATAAATGGATCTTCAAGAAGAAGACTGACGCTGACAGTAATGTTACTGTCTACAAAGCTCGACTTGTTGCGAAAGGTTTTCGACAAGTTCAAGGGATTGACTATGATGAGACCTTCTCACCCGTAGCGATGCTTAAGTCTGTCCGAATCATGTTAGCAACTGCCGCATTTTATGATTATGAAATTTGGCAAATGTATGTCAAAACTGCATTCCTGAATGGATTTCTGGAAGAAGAGTTGTATATGATGCAACCGGAAGGTTTTATCGATCCAAAGGGAGCTAACAAAGTGTGCAAGCTCCAGCGATCCATTTATGGACTGGTGCAAGCCTCTCGGAGTTGGAATAAACGCTTTGATAGTGTGATCAAAGCATTTGGTTTTGTACAGACTTTTGGAGAAGCCTGTATTTACAAGAAAGTGAGTGGGAGCTTTGTAGCATTTCTGATATTATATGTGGATGACATATTACTGATTGGAAATGATATAGAATTTCTAGATAGCATAAAGGGATACTTGAATAAGAGTTTTTCAATGAAAGACCTCGGTGAAGCTGCTTATATATTGGGCATTAAGATCTATAGAGATAGATCAAGACGCTTAATTGGACTTTCACAAAGCACATACCTTGACAAAGTTTTGAAGAAGTTCAAAATGGATCAAGCAAAGAAAGGGTTCTTGCCTGTGTTACAAGGTGTGAAGTTGAGTAAGACTCAATGCCCGACCACTGCAGAACATAGAGAGAAAATGAAAGATGTTCCCTATGTTTCAGCCATAGGCTCTATCATGTATGCAATGTTGTGTACCAGACCTGATGTGTGCCTTGCTATAAGTCTAGAAGGGAGGTACCAAAATAATCCAGTAGTGGATCACTGGACACCGGTCAAGAACATCCTGAAATACCTGAAAAGGACTAAGGATAGGTTTCTCGTTTATGGAGGTGACAAAGAGCTCATCGTAAATGGTTACATTGATGCAAGCTTTGACACTGATACGGACAATTCTAAATCGCAAACTGGATACGTGTTTACATTGAACGGTGGAGCTGTCAGTTGGTGCAGTTCTAAACAAAGCGTCGTGGCGGGATCTGCGTGTGAAGCGGAGTACATAGCTGCTTCAGAAGCAGCAAATGAAGGAGTCTAGATGAAGGAGTTCATATCCGATCTAGGTGTCATACCTAGTGCATCGGGTCCAATGAAAATCTTTTGTGACAATACTGGTGCAATTGCCTTGACGAAGGAATCCAGATTTCACAAGAGAACCAAGCACATCAAGAGACGCTTCAATTCCATCCGGGATTTAGTCCAGGTGGGAGACATAGAAATTTGCAAGATACATACGGATCAGAATGTTGATGACCCGTTGACTAAGCCTCTACCACGAGAAAAACATGATCAGCACCAAGGCTCCATGGGTGTTAGAATCATTACTGTGTAATCTAGATTACTGACTCTAGTGCAAGTGGGAGACTGAAGGAAACATGCCCTAGAGGCAATAATAAAGTTATTATTTATTTCCTTATATCATGGTAAATGTTTATTATTCATGCTAGAATTGTATTAACCGGAAACATAATACATGTGTGAATACATAGACAAACAGAGTGTCACTAGTATGCCTCTACTTGACTAGCTCGTTGATCAAAGATGGTTAAGTTTCCTAGCCATTGACATGGGTTGTCATTTGATTAACGGGATCACATCATTAGGAGAATGATGTGATTGACATGACCCATTCCGTTAGCTTAGCATACGATCGTTTAGTATGTTGCTATTGTTGTCTTCATGACTTATACATGTTCCTATGACTATGAGATTATGCAACTCCCGTTTACCGGAGGAACACTTTGTGTGCTACCAAACGTCACAACGTAACTGGGTGATTATAAAGGTGCTCTACAGGTGTCTCCGAAGGTACTTGTTGGGTTGGCGTATTTCGAGATTAGGATGTGTCACTCCGATTGTCGGAGAGGTATATCTCTGGGCCCTCTCGGTAATGCACATCACTTAAGCCTTGCAAGCATTGCAACTAATGAGTTAGTTGCAGGATAATGTATTACGGAACGAGTAAAGAGACTTGCCGGTAACGAGATTGAACTAGGTATTGAGATACCGACGATCGAATCTCGGGCAAGTAACATACCAATGACAAAGGGAACAACGTATGTTGTTATGCGGTCTGACCAATAAAGATCTTCATAGAATACGTGGGAGCCAATATGAGCATCCAGGTTCCGCTATTGGTTATTGACCAGAGACGTGTCTCGGTCATGTCTACATAGTTCTCAAACCCGTATGGTCCGCACGCTTAATGTTTCGATGACAGTTATATTATGAGTTTATATGTTTTGATGTACCGAAGGTTGTTCGGAATCCCGGATGTGATCACGGACATGACGAGGAGTCTCGAAATGGTCGAGACATGAAGATTGATATATTGGAAGCCTATGTTTGGATATCGGAAGTGTTCCAGGTGAAATTGGGATTTTACCGGAGTACCGGAGGGGTTACCGGAACCCCCCGGTGGTTAATGGGCCTTAGTGGGCCTTGGTGGAAGAGAGGAGAGGCGGCCAGGGAAAGGGCCGCGCGCCCCTCCCCTAGTCCGAATAGGACAAGGAGAGGGGGGCGGCGCTCCCCTTCCTTCTTCTCCTCCACCTCTTTCCCCCTCCCAAGTCCTAATCCAACTAGGAAAGGGGGGAGTCCTACTCCCGGTGGGAGTAGGACTCCTCCTGGCGCGCCCCCTCTCTAGGCCGGCCGCACCCCCCCTTGCTCCTTTATATACAGGGGCAGGGGGCACCCCATAGACACAACAATTGATCGTTTGATCTTTTAGCCGTGTGCGGTGCCCCCCTCCACCATAGTCCACCTCGATAATACTGTAGCGTTGCTTAGGCGAAGCCCTGCGTCGGTAGAACATCATCATCGTCACCACGCCGTCACGCTGACAAAACTCTCCCTCAACACTCGGTTGGATCGGAGTTCGAGGGACGTCATCGGGCTGAACGTGTGCTGAACTCGGAGGTGCCGTGCGTTCGGTACTTGATCGCTCGGATCGTGAAGACGTAAGACTACATCAACCGCGTTGTGCTAATGCTTCCGCTTTTAGTCTATGAGGGTACCTGGACAACACTCCCCCTCTCGTTGCTATGCATCACCATGATCTTGCGTGTGCGTAGGAATTTTTTTGAAATTACTACGTTCCCCAACAGTACTACCGTGGGCTCCTGCGGTACTACCGCGCCGAGGTCCGGTACTACCGCAGGTGCCTGCGGTACTACCGCTACAGGGAGCAGTACTACCGCAAGCCCAATATCACCAACCAAGACATAATGCATAGAGGATAAACGGAGGATGCTCCAAAGCGCAGGGGAAAGGTGGAGACAAGGAAGAAAATGTCTACGTGATGATTCCACCCGAACCTTTCCGAAACGGACCCCCTCTTGATAGTACGACTTTCCTACGACTCAATTCCACCGAAAAGAAACGTAAAAAGAACGCCGTCTTTAATAGTCTTCGAGGGGCACCAAACCGTCTTGTGCCTAGCGATGAAACATCTGAGAAACTCAAGGCACACGATTAGTCCGCAAAAGCATTGTCATCAATCACCAAAACACCTTAGGGATAAATATGTTGGGAAACATAGTAATTTCAAAAAAATTCCTACGCACACGCAAGATCATGGTGATGCATAGCAATGAGAGGGGAGAGTGTTGTCCACGTACCCTAGTAGACCGAAAGCGGAAGCATTATAACAACGTGGTTGATGTAGTCGTACGTCTTCACGGCCCGACCGATCAAGCACCGAAACTACGGCACCTCCGAGTTCTAGCACACGTTCAGCTCGATGACGATCCCCGGACTCCGATCCAGCAAAGTGTCGGGGATGAGTTCCGTCAGCACGACGGCGTGATGATGATCTTGATGTTCTACCGTCGAAGGGCTTCGCCTAAGCACTGCTACAATATTATCAAGGATTGTGGTGGAGGGGGGAACCGCACACGACTAATAGATCTCAAGGATCAATTGTTATGTCTAGAGGTGCCCCCTGTACCCGTATGTAAAGGAGCAAGGGGGAGGGGCGGCCGGTCAGGAGGAGGCGCGCCAGGGAGGAGTCCTACTCCTACCAGGAGTAGGACTCCCTCCTTTCCTTGTCCAACTAGGAGAGGGGGAAGGAAGGGAGAGAGGAGAGGAAGGAAAGGGGGGCGTCGCCCCCCCTCCTTGTCCAATTCGGAATAGAGGGGGAGGGGGCGCGCGGCCTGCCCTGGCCGCCCCTCCTCTGCTCCACTTTGGGCCCATGAGGCCCATTAACCCCTCGGGAGGTTCCGGTAGCCCCCCGGTACTCCGTTCTATATCCGATAACCCCCGGAACCATTCATGTGTCCGAATATAGTCGTCCAATATATCAATCTTTATGTATCGACCATTTCAAGACTCCTCGTCATGTCCGTGATTACATCCGGGACTCCAAACAACCTTCGGTACATCAAAACATATAAACTCATAATGAAGTTGTCATCGTAATGTTAAGCGTGCGGACCCTACGGGTTCAAGAACAATGTAGACATGACCAAGACACGTCTCCGGTCAATAACCAATAGCAGAACCTTGATGCTCATATTGGCTCCTACATATTCTAGGAAGATCTTTATCGGTCAGACCGCATAACAACATACGTTGTTCCCTTTGTCATCGGTATGTTACTTGCCCGAGATTCGATCGTCGGTATCTTAATACCTAGTTCAATCTCGTTACCGGCAAGTCTCTTTACTCGTTCCGTAATACATCATCCCACAACTAAGTCATTAGTTGCAATGCTTGCGAGGCTTATGTGATGTGCATTATCGAGAGGGCCCAGAGATACCTCTCCGACAATCAGAGTGACAAATCCTAATCTCAAAATACGCCAACCCAACATGTACCTTCAGAGACACCTGTAGAGCTCCTTTATAATCACCCAGTTACGTTGTGACGTTTGGTAGCACACAAAGTCTTCCTCCGGCAAACGGGAGCTGCATAATCTCATAGTCATAGGAACATGTATAAGTCATGAAGAAAGCAATAGCAACATACTAAACGATCGGGTGCTAAGCTAATGGAATGGGTCATGTCAATCACATCATTCTCCTAATGATGTGATCCCGTTAATCAAATGACAACACATGTCTATGGTTAGGAAACATAACCATCTTTGATCAACGAGCTAGTCAAGTAGAGGCATACTAGTGACACTCAGTTTGTCTATGTATTCACACAAGTATTATGTTTCCGGTTAATACAATTCTAGCATGAATAATAAACATTTATCATGATATAAGGAAATAAATAATAGCTTTATTATTGCCTCTAGGGCATATTTCCTTCAGTCTCCCACTTGCACTAGAGTCAATAATCTAGATTACACAGTAATGATTCTAACACCCATGGAGCCTTGGTGTTGATCATGTTTTGCTCATGGAAGAGGCTTAGTCAGTGGGTCTGCAACATTTAGATCCGTATGTATCTTGTAAATCTCTATGTCTCCCACCTAGACTAGATCCCGGATGGAATTGAAGCGTATCTTGATGTGCTTGGTTCTCTTGTGAAATCTGGATTCCTTCGCCAAGGCAATTGCACCAGTATTGTCACAAAAGATTTTCATTGGACCCGATGCACTAGGTATGACACCTAGATCAGATATGAACTCCTTCATCCAGACTCCTTCATTTGCTGCTTCCGAAGCAGCTATGTACTCCGCTTCACATGTAGATCCCGCCACGATGCTTTGTTTAGAACTGCACCAACTGACAGCTCCACCATTTAATGTAAGCACATATCCGGTTTGCGATTTAGAATCATCCGGATCAGTGTCAAAGCTTGCATCAACGTAACCATTTATGATAAGCTCTTTGTCACCGCCATTTACGAGAAACATATCCTTAGTCCTTTTCAGGTACTTCAGGATGTTCTTGACCGTTGTCCAGTGATCCACTCCTGGATTACTTTGGTACCTCCCTGCTAGACTTATAGCAAGACACACATCAGGTCTGGTACACAGCATTGCATACATGATAGAGCCTATGGCTGAAGCATAGGGAACATCTTTCATTTTCTCTCTATCTTCTGCAGTGGTCGGGCATCGAGTCTTACTCAACTTCACACCTTGTAACACAGGCAAGAATCCTTTCTTCGCCTGATCCATTTTGAACTTCTTCAAAACTTTGTCAAGGTATGTGCTTTGTGAAAGTCCAATTAAGCGTCTTGATCTATCTCTATAGATCTTAATGCCCAATATGTAAGCAGCTTCACCGAGGTCTTTCATTGAAATACTCTTATTCAAGTATCCCTTTATGCTATCCAGAAATTTTATATCATTTCCAATTAGTAATATGTCATCCACATATAATATCAGAAATGCTACAGAGCTCCCACTCACTTTCTTGTAAATACAGGCTTCTCCAAAAGTCTGTATAAAACCAAATGCTTTGATCACACTATCAAAGCGTTTATTCCAACTCCGAGAGGCTTGCACCAGTCCATAAATGGATCGCTGGAGCTTGCACACTTTGTTAGCTCCCTTTGGATCGACAAAACCTTCCGGTTGCATCATATACAACTCTTCTTCCAGAAATCCATTCAGGAATGCAGTTTTGACATCCATCTGCCAAATTTCATAATCATAAAAAGCGGCAATTGCTAACATGATTCAGACAGCCTTAAGCATCACTACGAGTGAGAAGGTCTCATCGTAGTCAAACCCTTGAACTTGTCGAAAACCTTTTGCGACAAGTCGAGCTTTGTAGACAGTAACATTACCGTCAGCGTCAGTCTTCTTCTTAAAGATCCATTAGTTCTCAATTGTTTGCCGATCATCGGGCAAGTCAACCAAAGTCCACACTTTGTTCTCATACATGGATCCCATCTCAGATTTCATGGCTTCAAGCTATTTTGCGGAATCTGGGCTCACCATCGCTTCTTCATAGTTCGTAGGTTCACCATGATCTAGTAGCAGGGCTTCCAGAACAGGATTACCGTACCACTCTGGTGCGGATCTTACTCTGGTTGATCTACGAGGTTCCGTAACAACTTGATCTGAAGTTTCATGATCATCAACATTAACTTCCTCACTAATTGGTGTAGGTGTCATAGAAACCGGTTTTTGTGATGAACTACTTTCCAACAAGGGAGCAGGTACAATTACCTCATCAAGTTCTACTTTCCTCCCACTCACTTCGTTCGAGAGAAACTCCTTCTCTAGAAAGTTTTCGAATTTAGCAACAAAAGTCTTGCCTTCGGATCTGTGATAGAAGGTGTATCCAATAGTCTCCTTTGGATATCCTATGAAGACACATTTCTCCGATTTGAGTTCGAGCTTATCAGGTTGAAGCTTTTTCACATAAGCATCGCAACCCCAAACTTTCAGAAACGACAACTTTGGTTTCTTGCCAAACAACAGTTCATAAGGTGTCGTCTCAACGGATTTCGATGGTGCCCTATTTAACGTGAATGCGGCCGTCTCTAAGGCATAACCCCAAAACGATAACGGTAAATCAGTAAGAGACATCATTGATCGCACCATATCTAGTAAAGTACGATTACGACGTTCGACACACCATTACATTGTGGTGTTCCGGGTGACGTGAGTTGCGTAACTATTCCGCATTGTTTCAAATGTACACCAAACTCGTAACTCAAATATTCTTATCCACGATCAGATCGTAGAAACTTTATTTTCTTGTTACGATGATTTTCAACTTCACTCTGAAATTCTTTGAACTATTCAAATGTTTCAGACTTATGTTTTATTAATTAGATATACCCATATCTGCTAAAGTCATCTGTGAAGGTGAGAAAATAACGATATCCGCCAAGAGCCTCAACATTCATCGGACCACATACATCTGTATGTATGATTTCCAACAAATCTGTTGCTCTCTCCATAGTACCGGAGAACGGCGTTTTAGTCATCTTGCCCATGAGGCACGGTTCGCAAGTACCAAGTGATTCATAATCAAGTGGTTCCAAAAGTCCATCAGTATGGAGTTTATTCATGCGCTTTACACCGATATGACCTAAATGGCAGTGCCACAAATAAGTTGCACTATCATTATCAACTCTGCATCTTTTGGCTTCAACATTATGAATATGTGTATCACTACTATGGAGAATCAACAAAAATAGACCATTCTTCAAGGGTGCATGACCATAAAAGATATTACTCATATAAATAGAACAGCCATTATTCTCTGAATTAAATGAATAACCGTCTCGCATCAAACAAGATCCAGATATAATGTTCATGCTCAACGCTGGCACCAAATAACAATTATTTAGGTCCAAAACTAATCCCGAAGGTAGATGTGGAGGTAGCGTGCCGACCGCGATCACATCGACTTTGGAACCATTTCCTACGCGTATCGTCACCTCGTCCTTTGCCAATCTCCGCTTAATCTGTAGTCCCTGTTTTGAGTTGCAAATATTAGCAACAGAACCTGTATCAAATACCCAGGTGCTACTGCGAGCATTAGTAAGGTACACATCAATAACATGTATATCACATATACCTTTGTTCACCTTGACATCCTTCTTATCCGCCAAATACTTGGGGCAGTTCCGCTTCCAGTGACTAGTCTGCTTGCAGTAGAAGCACTCAGTTTCAGGCTTAGGTCCAAACTTGGGTTTCTTCTCCTGAGCAGCAACTTGCTTGCTATTATTTTTGAAGTTCCCCTTCTTCTTCCCTTTGCCCTTTTCTTGAAACTAGAGGTCTTGTTGACCATCAACACCTTATGCTCCTTCTTGATTTCTACCTCCGCAGCTTTTAGCATTGCGAAGAGCTCGGGAATCGTCTTATCCATCCCTTGCATGTTATAGTTCATCACGAAGCTCTTGTAGCTTGGTGGCAGTGATTGGAGAATTCTGTTAATGACGCAATCATATGGAAGATTAACTCCCAGTTGAATCAAGTGATTATTATACCCACACATTTTGAGTATATGCTCACTGACAGAACTGTTCTCCTCCATCTTGCAGCTATAGAACTTATTGGAGACTTCATATCTCTCAATTCGGGCATTTGCTTGAAACATTAACTTCAACTCCTGGAACATCTCATATGCTCCATGACGTTCAAAACGTCATTGAAGTCCCAGTTCTAAGCCGTAAAGCATGGCACACTGAACTATCGAGTAGTCATCAGCTTTGCTCTGCCAGACGTTCTTAACGTCGTCAGTTGCATTAGCAGCAGGCCTGGCACCCAGCGGTGCTTCCAGGATGTAATTCTTCTATGCAGCAATGAGGATAATCCTCAAGTTACGGACCCAGTCCGTGTAATTGCTACCATCATCTTTCAACTTTGCTTTCTCAAGGAACGCATTAAAATTCAACGGAACAACAGCACGGGCCATCTACCTACAATCAAACATAAACAAGCAAGATACTATCAGGTACTAAGTTCATGATAAATTTAAGTTCAATTAATCATATTACTTCAGAACTCCCACTTAGATAGATATCCCTCTAATCCTCTAAGTGATCACGTGATCCAAATCAACTAAACCATGTCCGATCATCACGTGAGATGGAGTAGTTTCAATGGTGAACATCACTATGTTGATCATATCTACTATATGATTCACGGTCGACCTTTCGGTCTCCGTGTTCCGAGGCCATATCTGTTATATGCTAGGCTCGTCAAGTTAAACCTGACTATTCTGTGTGTGCAACTGTTTTGCACCCATTGTATTTGAACGTAGAGCCTATCACACCCGATCATCACGTGGTGTCTCAGCACGAAGAACTTTCGCAGCAGTGCATACTCAGGGAGAACACTTATACTTTGATAATTTAGTGAGGGATCATCTTATAATGCTACCGTCAATCAAAGCAAGATAAGATGCATAAAAGATAAACATCACATGCAATCAATATAAGTGATTTGATATGGCCATCATCATCTTGTGCTTGTGATCTCCATCTCCGAACCAACGTCACGATCACCATCGTCACCGGCGCAACACCTTGATCTCCATCGTAGCATCGTTGTTGTCTTGCCAATCTTATGCTTCTACGACTATCGCTACCGCTTAGTGATAAAGTAAAGCATTACAGGGCGATTGCATTGCATACAATAAAGCGACAACCATATGGCTCCTGCCAGTTGCTGATAACTTGGTTACAAAACATGATCATCTCATACAATAAAATTTAGCATCATGTCTTGACCATATCACATCACAACATGCCCTGCAAAAACAAGTTAGACGTCCTCTACTTTGTTGTAGCAAGTTTTACGTGGCTGCTACGGGCTTTAGCAAGAACCGTTCTTACCTATGCATCAAATCAGCAACGATAGTTTGTCAAGTTGGTGTTGTTTTAACCTTCGCAAGGACCGGGCGTATCCACACTCGGTTCAAGTAAAGTTGGAGAAACTGACACCCGCCAGCCACCTGTGTGCAAAGCACGTCGGTAGAACCAGTCTTGCGTAAGCGTACGCGTAATGTCGGTCCGGGCCGCTTCATCCAACAATACCGCCAAACCAAAGTATGACATGCTGGTAAGCAGTATGACTTATATCGCCCACAACTCACTTGTGTTCTACTCGTGCATATGACATCTATGCATAAAACCAGGCTCTGATACCACTGTTGGGAAACGTAGTAATTTCAAAAAAAATCCTACGCACACACAAGATCATGGTGATGCATAGCAACAAGAGGGGAGAGTGTTGTCCACGTACCCTCGTAGACCGAAAGCGAAAGCGTTATAACAACGCGGTTGATGTAGTCATACGTCTTCACGGCCCGACCGATCAAGCACCGAAACTACGTCACCTCCGAGTTCTAGCACACGTTCAGCTCGATGACGACCCCCGGACTCTGATCCAGGAAAGTGTCGGGGATGAGTTCCGTCAGCACGACGGCGTGATGACGATCTTGATATTCTACCGTCGCAGGGCTTTGCCTAAGCACTGCTACAATATTATCGAGGATTGTGGTGGAGGGGGGCACCGCACACGGCTAATAGATCTCAAGGATCAATTGTTATGTCTAGAGGTGCCCCCTGCCCCCGTATATAAAGGAGCAAGGGGGAGGGGCGGCCGGCCAGGAGGAGGCGCGCTAGGGAGGAGTCCTACTCCTACCGAGAGTAGGACTCCCTCCTTTCCTTGTCCAACTAGGAGAGGGGGAAGGAAGGAAGCAAGGATAGGAAGGAAAGGGGGGCGCCGCCCCCCCCCTCCTTGTCTAATTCGGACTAGAGGGGGAGGGGCACGCGGCCTGCCCTGGCCGCCCCTCCTCTGCTCCACTTTGGGCCCATGAGGCCCATTAACCCCCCGGTACTCCGTTCTATATCCGATAACCCCCGGAACCATTCCCGTGTCCGAATATAGTCGTCTAATATATCAATCTTTATGTCTCGACCATTTCGAGACTCCTCTTCATGTCTGTGATCACATCCGGGACTCCAAACAACCTTCGATACATCAAAACATATAAACTCATAATGAAACTGTCATCGTAACGTTAAGAGTGCGGACCCTACGGGTTCGAGAACAATGTAGACATGACCGAGACACGTCTCCGGTCAATAACCAATAGTGGAACCTTGATGCTCATATTGGCTCCTACATATTCTACGAAGATCTTTATCGGTCAGATCGCATAACAACATACGTTGTTCCCTTTGTCATCGGTATGTTACTTTGCCGAGATTCGATCGTCGGTATCTTAATACCTAGTTCAATCTCGTTACCGGCAAGTCTCTTTACTCGTTCCGTAATACATCATCTCACAACTAACTCATTAGTTGCAAGGCTTATGTGATGTGCATTACCGAGAGGGCCCAGAGATACCTCTCCGACTATCGGAGTGACAAATCCTAATCTCGAAATACGCCAACCCAACAAGTACCTTTGGAGACACCTGTAGAGCACCTTTATAATCACCCAGTTACGTTGTGACGTTTGATAGCACACAAAGTGTTCCTCCGGTAAATGGGAGTTGCATAATCTCATAGTCATAGGAACATGTATAAGTCATGAAGAAAGCAATAGCAACATACTAAACGATCGGGTGCTAAGCTAATGGAATGGGTCATGTCAATCACATCATTCTCCTAATGATGTGATCCCGTTAATCAAATGACAACACATGTCTATTGTTAGGGAACATAACCATCTTTGATCAACGAGCTAGTCAAGTAGAGGCATACTAGTGACACTCAATTTGTCTATGTATTCACACAAGTATTATGTTTCCGGTTAATACAATTCTAGCATGAATAATAAACATTTATCATGATATAAGGAAATAAATAATAGCTTTATTATTGTCTCTAGGGCATATTTCCTTCAAAATATGCCCTTACAATCTCCCCCTTTTTGGTGGATTGATGGCAATATGGGATTTGCACAAAGGAAAATAATATTGAGCAAACGCAAACCCCTCCTCTCTAAAATATAGACGGGCTCCCCCTAGATGTGTGCAATCTAGATGGGTGCTTTGGACTGCACGACACACATACTAGGATCAACACCCCCCCCCCCTATATTTTATAGACAAGGCATATCTTGCAATAGTAAGGCTAACACTAAGCAAGGAAGCAAACAAGAGCATAACATAAGTAGCACAATATATCATAAGCTTACTAAGATAAGATAGAGTGCGTATGTCTTACACCATATGAAGGATAAGTCTCTCAAGAGCGCAAACCAAACCAAAGCAAACAAGGTTCAAATGATAAGGCAAACACACCAAACACGACACACGACTCGCAAGCACGCAAATCCCTACTCTCTCCCCCTTTGGCATCGAGACGCCAAAAAGGCAGAGAGGACACCTACACACAAGGGGTGGCTCAGGTAGAGAAATCGCTCCAACGGTCCCCGTCAGACTCGGCAGTGGGGACGGTCTCCTCGATGTCTTCCTCGGAATCAGTCCACTTGTAGCCTTGCTTCGCCATCCATTCTGCCTCCGGGGTGATGTGCCACTCTGACCCGCTGGATTCTGCCTCACCAAAAACCTTCATGATCCTCTTGTCGCGGTTGCGGCTCTCCTTGAAAGCAACATGAGTCCTGTACTGCCCCTTTGCCTGCATGCAGAACAGAGTCTTCATCTTGTCCTTCAGCTTCTTGGCCCATGAGGGCTCAGAGGAACTATGGGTATACCCAGCAGCACGGTCCTCAACAACATCCTCTGCCTTAGCCTCCTCCTCATCAACAGCCCTCTTAGCAGCCGACGCCTCAGCACGAGTAGTAGTGTTGGCTCACTTGGGCTTGACACGGAGACTGATGGACTCATGCCTAATCCAGCCTGGAGCAAGGAACTCATCACCAGGGAACAACTTCTCCCAAGTCTTGGAGATCAACAGAAACAGGTACGGTCCATAGATAGGTACCTTGCGGTTGAACACGGCGAACCGAAGCTCACACCACATGATATGTGAGACATCAAGTGGTTGAGTCTAAGACACACGTGCCTCCTCGCACAGGAGCATCATATCCACCAAATAGGCATGCACCTTGTCCTTGTCGCCAATGCGAGGAAAGAGAGAGTTGCTGCAGATGCGATACATGATGTCCAGAAATGAGTTCAGCACCCACATCGACTTGCCACTGGGAAGCACCTTCTCAACATAATACTGCTGGAGCTTGTTCTTGCTTGCGGACTCAGGGTTGGCATGAGGGTGAACACCTACGGGTGTGGTGAGCCCGTCATCAGGAACCTATAGCAGATCCATGAAATCCTTCCAGGTAGCAGTCAACTGACGTCCATTGGTCATCCAGTTCATCCTGCGCTCCTCCCATGGTGAAAGTGAACTGAGGCAAATAACTGACAGATAAGCTCAGGGTCATAGTCCAGGTGGAAGGAGATCACATGTTCAATACCAAACTGCTCCACCAAATCCAGAGCCTCTCCAAAGTACTCACGATGCTTGTCCTGCCTCATGTGATTCATGTCAACCCACTTGACATCCACGTAGGTGTTTTGCTTGGCCTTGATCACATCCAGATAAATGAGAGTCTGCTGCTTGGTTCAAAACAAGTCATTGCCTCTGAAGATAGCACGGGCATTCACATATGGGTTGATCTGCCTTCGAGGGATAAACTCAGAAAGTGGAATCTCGTCCATGCCCTTAGCGGGTTCCTTGTACTTGCTAGCGGAGGACTTGACATTGCGCTTGGGGGCACTGAGCCCTTTGGAGCTTCATCTTGATTGCGTAGACGGTTGGAGCCAGTGTCACGACTGGGATTGGAACAGCGAGCAGGGGCACCGGAGCCACCACCTAAGACACAAAGCAAAAGCACACACAAAGAGCGAGAAGAATCAATGCAAAGACCTTAGCAAGACAAGGGAAACAAGTAGAAAGCATACGTGGTAATTGCCAAGAAGAAGATTAGGCAACAACGGTAGTACGACCAGGTCGCGCAGTACTAAAATCTTAGTACCGCTCCTAGTTGCGGTAGTACCTGTGAAGACATGGTAGTGCCGGGGCTTGCAGCGGTAGTAGGACCTTAGTACCACAGCTCGTGCGGTAGTACCGCACCTGACGGGCGATAGTACCGGACCTGCGGTAGTACCGCACAAGTGATGTGGTAGTACTACACGGCGGCAGATCCAAACCACTTTGAATCTGAGAAAAACCGCGAAAACGCGGCGGTACTACGGTTGATCAAATCTACCACGGGACAACATAACAAGTATAATTTCTATGCAACACTACTCTCCTACATCCTACTCTTGCATATATTTGGCCTAAAATCTCAAGAACACATGCATCTCCCCAAAAACCTAGAGGCAAAAGAACAACCAAGAGAGAGAGGGATTCGGGGAGAAACCTTGGTCCATGGCAAGAGGAAGTGGTGGGGAACGACCCCACCGATCGGAATCCGAGGAGAGTGGCCGGAGACGGAGATCCGGCGAGGGTCTCCGGCGCCGTTCTTGAGCAAGAGAGAAAGAGAGAGGCGGCGGGGACAGAGACAAGTGAATGGGTATGGGGAGTTGGAACTCCCCCTGCCCGAGTCATAACCCCCCACGCGCACTCATCAGCACGGTAGTACCGCGCTTCATCATGGTACTACCGCTCGGGCGGAAGTGCCACACCGAAGCGGTAGTACCGCTCTCCCAGGTGGCAATAAAAAATTACTGCCGCGCTGGGTGCGGTAGTACCGTGTTCTCCACACGCGGTAGTACCGTGGCAGGCCGCGGTAGTACCGTGAGCTCAAGAAGATGCACGTTTCAAACACAAAGAAAAAGAGGTCTTTGCACAAAATCTTCAAGCAAACGAGACACCACAAGAACATGCTCAACACGAAGAGAGAAGGGCAAAAGACAACAAGAAACAACCTTGAGACACCACCTCTCCAAAGAGAGGGCGGTGGCCGGAGCCACCTATGTTTGAGTCAATTGGTATGGCACCGCGAAGAATTATCCTTGGGCCCATGACCAAAACTCGTCTTTGAAGCACAAGTACCATAAAAATGGCTAATGTGAAAAAGTTGATCAATTTATGCATAATGGGGGGAGGGAGAGTTCATTGAGAAAACAACACTCCCCCTATGTCCATGCCTACATCTAAACAAGACAACAAGTTGAATATGGTGGGGTGTGCAGGGGTTCAAGCAACATTGCTCGAATCAATGATATTTAGCTCATGCCTTAACTCGCGAAATCTTGCTTCATCCAATGGCTTCGAGAAAATATCTGCAAGGTTATCATGAGTGTTGACGTAGTTGAGCTCGATCTCCCCTCGCCTAATGTGATCCCGGATGAAGTGATACCGAATCTCGATATGCTTCGTCTTGAAGTGTTGCACCGGGTTGAGAGAAATCTTGATGGCACTTTCATTGTCACACCAAAGAGGCACTTTGTCACAAATGACACCGTAATCCTTTAAAGTTTGCCTCATCCATAAGAGTTGTGCACAACAACTACCGGCCGCCACATACTCCGCTTCGGTGGACGAGAGAGACACACAACTTTGCTTTTTAGAAGGCCAACTTACCAAAGAGCAACCAAGGAAATGGCACCCTCCAGAAGTGGACTTCCTATCCACTTTGTATCCTGCCCAATCGGAGTCCGAATACCCTACAAGCTTGAAGTTTGCTCCTCTTGGGTACCATAAGCCAAAGTTTGGGGTATGAGCCAAATATCGAAAGATTCGCTTGACCGCCACAAAGTGGCTTTCCTTAGGTGCGGCTTGAAACTGTGCACAAATTCCCACACTCAACATGATATCCGGTCTAGATGCACAAATGTAAAGCAAGGACCCAATCATGGAGCGATATACCTTTTGATCCACCGCTTTACCATTGGGATCGATGTCAAGTTGGCACTTGGTGGGCATTGGAGTAGAAGTCGGCTTGACATCACTTAGCTTGAATCTCTTGAGCATGTCTTGAGTGTATTTGGCTTGATTGATGAAGGTTCCTTCTTTGCTTTGCTTCACTTTGAACCCGAGAAAGAACTTCAACTCTCCCATGGAAGACATCTTGAACTTTGAGGTCATGAGAGCGGCAAATTCCTCATAGAAAGCTTTGTTAGCGGAACCAAAGATAATATCATGAACATATAGTTGGCACACAAACAACTCCCCTTTGACCTTCTTAGTAAAAAGTGGGGTCGATTAGCCCAACTTCAAATCCACGGTCTTGTAACAACTCAGTAAGGTGGTCATACCACGCACGTGGGGCTTGTTTAAGGCCATAGAGTGCCTTACCGAGTTGCTACTGAAGGAAATATGCCCTAGAGGCAATAATAAAGTTATTATTTATTTCCTTATTTCATGATAAATGTTTATTATTCATGCTAGAATTGTATTAACCGGAAACATAATACATGTGTGAATACATAGACAAACAAAGTGTCACTAGTATGCCTCTACTTGACTAGCTCGTTAATCAAAGATGGTTATGTTTCCTAACCATGGACAAAGAGTTGTTATTTGATTAATGAGATCACATCATTAGGAGAATGATGTGATTGACTTGACCCATTCCGTTAGCTTAGCACTCGATCGTTTAGTATTCTGCTATTGCTTTCTACATGACTTATACATGTTCCTATGACTATGAGATTATGCAACTCCCGTTTACCGGAGAAACACTTTGTGTGGTACCAAACGTCACAACGTAACTGGGTGATTATAAAGGTGCTCTACAGGTGTCTCCAAAGGTACTTGTTGGGTTGGCGTATTTCGAGATTAGGATTTGTCACTCCGATTGTCGGAGAGGTATCTCTGGGCCCACTCGGTAATGCACATCACTATAAGCCTTGCAAGCATTGCAACTAATGAGTTAGTTGCAGGATGATGTATTACGGAACGAGTAAAGAGACTTGCCGGTAACGAGATTGAACTAGGTATTGAGATACCGACGATCGAATCTCGGGCAAGTAACATACAGATGACAAAGGGAACAACATATGTTGTTATGCGGTCTGACCGATAAAGATCTTCGTAGAATATGTAGGAGCCAATATGGGCATCCAGGTCCCGCTATTGGTTATTGACCAGAGAGGTGTCTTGGTCATGTCTACATAGTTCTAGAACCCGTAGGGTCCGCACGCTTAAACGTTCGTTGATGATATAGTATTATATGAGTTATGTATATTGGTGACCGAATGTTGTTCGGAGTCCCAGATAAGATCACCGACATGACGAGGAGCTCCGGAATGCTCCAGAGGTAAGGATTGATATATTGGATGATATGGTTTGGCCAAGGGGTCAGGCCCACAGGGCAATAAGTCGGTGCAAAAGGAGTTTTGCGGAGGCCAGGGGGCCAAACGCCAGAGACCCTGGCGTCTGGCCCTGGGCCAGACGCCGAGGCCCATGGCGTCTGGGCCAGACGCCAAGGATTGTGGCGTTTGGTCCTGGAGCCCGAGTGGGACTCTTGCCTTTCGGGCAAAATCGACTTTGAGGAGGCTTTTGCTCCAATTTTCAACCCCAGGACTCAACATATAAATAGAGGGGCAGGGCTAGCACCAAAGACACATCAAGAAACACCAAGCCGTGTGCCGGCAACCCCGTCCCTTCTAGTTTATCCTTCGTCATAGTTTTCGTAGTGCTTAGGCGAAGCCCTGCGAAGATTGTTCTTCACCAACACCGTCACCACGCCGTCGTGCTGCCGGAACTCATCTACTACTTCGCCCCTCTTGCTGGATCGAGAAGGCGAGGACGTCACCGAGCTAAACGTGTGCGGAACTCGGAGGTGCCGTGCTTTCGGTACTTGGATCAGAGCCTGGTTTTATGCGTTGATGTTATATGCGCGAGTAGAACACAAGTGAGTTGTGGGCGATATAAGTCATATTGCTTACCAGCATGTCACACTTTGGTTCGGCGGTATTGTTGGATGAAGCAGCCCGGACCGACATTACGCGTACGCTTACGCGAGACTGGTTCTACCGACGTGCTTTGCACACAGGTGGCTGACGGGTGTCAGTTTCTCTAACTTTAGTTGAACCGAGTGTGGCTATGCCCGGTCCTTGCGAAGGTTAAAACAGCACCAACTTGACAAACTATCATTGTGGTTTTGATGCGTAGGTAAGAACAGTTCTTGCTAACCCAGTAGCAGCCACGTAAAACTTGCAACAACAAAGTAGAGGACGTCTAACTTGTTTTTGCAGGGCATGTTGTGATGTGATATGGTCAAGACATGATGCTAAATTTTATTGTATGAGATGATCATGTTTTGTAACCGAGTTATCGGCAACTGGCAGGAGCCATATGGTTATCGCTTTATTGTATGCAATGCAATCGCCCTATAATGCTTTACTTTATCACTAAGTGGTAGCGATAGTCGTAGAAGCATAAGATTGGCGAGACGACAACGATGCTACGATGGAGATCAAGGTGTCGCGTCGGTGACGATGGTGATCATGACGGTGCTTCGGAGATGGAGATCATAAGCACAAGATGATGATGGCCATATCATATCACTTATATTGATTGCATGTGATGTTTATCTTTTATGCATCTTATCTTGCTTTGATTGACGGTAGCATTATAAGATGTCTCTCACTAAATTTCAAGATAAAAGTGTTCTCCCTGAGTATGCACCATTGCCAAGGTTCGTCGTGCCCAGACACCACGTGATGATCGGGTGTGATAAGCTCTACATCCAGCTACAATGGGTGCAAGCCAGTTTTGCACAAGCAGAATACTCAGGTTAAACTTGACGAGCCTAGCATATGCAGATATGGCCTCGGAACACTGAGACAGAAAGGTCGAGCGTGAATCATATAGTAGATATGATCAACATAGTGATGTTCACCATTGAAAGCTACTCCATTTCACGTGATGATCGGTTATGGTTTAGTTGATTTGGATCACGTGATCACTTAGAGGATTAGAGGGATGTCTTTCTAAGTGGGAGTTCTTAAGTAATATGATTAATTGAACTTAAATTTGTCATGAACTTAGTACCTGATAGTATCTTGCTTGTCTATGTTTGATTGTAGATAGATGGCCCGTGCTGTTGTTTCGTTGAATTTTAATGCGTTCCTCGAGAAAGCAAAGTTGAAAGATGATGGTAGCAATTACACGGACTGGGTCCGTAACTTGAGGATTATCCTCATTGATGCACAGAAGAATTACGTCCTGGAAGCACCGCTGGGTGCCAGGCCTGCTGCTGATGCAACTGACGACGTTAAGAACGTCTGGCAGAGAAAAGCTGATGACTACTCGATAGTTCAATGTGCCATGCTTTACGACTTAGAACCGGGTCTTCAACGACGTTTTGAACGTCATGGAGCATATGAGATGTTCCAGGAGTTGAAGTTAATATTTCAAGCAAATGCCCGGATTGAGAGATATGAAGTCTCCAATAAGTTCTATAGCTGCAAGATGGAGGAGAACAGTTCTGTCAGTGAGCATATACTCAAAATGTCTGGGTATAATAATCACTTGATTAAACTAGGAGTTAATCTTCCGGATGATAGCGTCATTGACCGAATTCTCCAATCACTTCCACCTAGCTACAAGAGCTTCGTGATGAACTATAATATGCAAGGGATGGATAAGACGATTCCCGAGCTCTTCGCAATGCTAAAAGTTGCGGAGGTAAAAATCAAGAAAGAGCATCAAGTGTTGATGGTCAACAAGACCACTAGTTTCAAGAAAAAGGGCAAAGGGAAGAAGAAGGGGAACTTCAAGAAGAACAGCAAGCAAGTTGTTGCTCAGGAGAAGAAACCCAAATCTGGACCTAAGCCTGAAACTGAGTGCTTGTACTGCAAGCAGACTGGTCACTGGAAGCGGAACTGCCCCAAGTATTCGGCGGATACGAAGGATGGCAAGGTGAACAAAGGTATATGTGATATACATGTTATTGATGTGTACCTTACTAGAGCTCGCAGTAGCACCTGGGTATTTGATACTGGTTCTGTTGCTAATATTTGCAACTCGACACAGGGACTACGGATTAAGCGAACACTCGCAAAGGACGAGGTGACGATGCGCGTGGGAAATGGTTCCAAAGTCGATGTGATCGCGGTCGGCACGCTACCTCTACATCTACCTTCGGGATTAGTATTAGACCTAAATAATTGTTATTTGGTGCCAGCGTTGAGCATGAACATTATATCTGGATCTTGTTTGATGCGAGACGGTTATTCATTTAAATCAGAGAATAATGGTTGTTCTATTTATATGAGTAATATCTTTTATGGTCATGCACCCTTGAAGAGTGGTCTATTTTTGATGAATCTCGATAGTAGTGATACACATATTCATAATGTTGAAGCCAAAAGATGCAGAGTTGATGGTGCAACTTATTGGTGGCACTGCCGTTTAGGTCATATCAGTGTAAAGCGCATGAAGAAACTCCATACTGATGGACTTTTGGAACCACTTGATTATGAATCACTTGGTACTTGCGAACCGTGCCTCATGGGCAAGATGACTAACACACCATTCTCCGGTACTATGGAGAGAGCAACAGATTTATTGGAAATCATACATACAGATGTATGTGGTCCGATGAATGTTGAGGCTCGTGGCGGATATCGTTATTTTCTCGCCTTCACAAATGATTTAAGCAGATATGGGTATATCTATTTAATGAATCATAAGTCTGAAACATTTGAAAAGTTCAAAGAATTTCAGAGTGAAGTTGAAAATCATCGTAACAAGAAAATAAAGTTTCTACGATCGGATCGTGGAGGAGAATATTTGAGTTACGAGTTTGGCCTACATTTGAAACAATGCGGAATAGTTTCGCAACTCACGCCACCTGGAACACCACAGCATAATGGTGTGTCCGAACGTCATAACCGTACTTTATTGGATATAGTGCAATCTATGATGTCTCTTAGCAATTTACCACTATCGTTTTGGGGTTATGCATTAGAGACAGCTGCATTCACATTAAATAGGGCACCATATAAATCCGTTGAGACGACATCGTATGAACTGTGGTTTAGCAAGAAACCTAAGCTGTCGTTTCTTAAAGTTTGGGGCGGCGATGCTTATGTGAAAAAGTTTCAAAATGATAAGCTCGAACCCAAATCAGAGAAGTGCATCTTCATAGGATACCCAAACGAAATTGTTGGGTACACCTTCTATCACAGATCCGAAGGCAAATTTGTTGCTGAGAACAGATCCTTTCTAGAGAAGGAGTTTCTCTCGAAAGAAGTGAGTGGGAGGAAAGTAGAACTTGATGAGGCAATTGTACCTGCTCCCTTATTGGAAAGTAGTTCATCACAGAAATTTGTTCCTGTGACTCCTACACCAATTAGTGAGGAAGCTAATGATGATGATCATGTAACTTCAGATCAAGTTACTACCAAACCTCGTAGGTCAACCAGAGTGAGATCCGCACAAGATTGGTACGGTAATCCTATACTGGAAGTCATGTTACTAGACCATGATAAACCTACGAACTATGAGGAAGCGATGATGAGCCCAGATTCCGCGAAATGGCTAGAGGCCATGAAATCCGAGATATGATCCATCTATGAGAACAAAGTATGGACTTTGATTGACTTGCCCAATGATTGGTGAGCCATTGAGATTAAATGGATCTTCAAGAGGAAGACGGACGCTGATAGTAGTGTTACTATCTACAAAGCTAGAATTGTCGCAAAAGGTTTTCGACAAGTTCAAGGTGTTGACTACGATGAGTGTTTCTCACTCATATCTATGCTTAAGTCTGTCTGAATCATGTTAGCAATTACCGCATTTTATGAAATCTGGCAAATGGATAAACAAAACTGCATTCCTTAATGGATTATTAAAGAAGAGTTGTATATGATGCAACCTTAAGGTTTTGTCAATCCTAAAGGTGCTAACAAAATATGCAAGCTCCAGCGATCCATCTATGGACTGGTGCAAGCATCTCAGAGTTGGAATACACGCTTTGATAAGTTGATCAAAGCATATAGTTATATACAGACTTGCGATGAAGCCTGTATTTACAAGAAAGTGAGTGGGAGCACTACAACATTTCTGATAAGTATATGTGAATGACATATTGCTGATCGGAAATAATGTAGATGTGACACTCCAAAATTTTCTTTTTGGTTTTCAACAAAACTTTGTTGGATTTGAAGAAGGTCATTTAATCTCTTCCAAAGTTTTCTCTCTCAAAACTTTTTCCCTTGGCAAAGATTTTATTTTTGTATGTTCTTCAACCCTGGTGTTTGATTAGTAAGAACCTTCCTTCTGTTTGTTCCCTCCTCAAATATATTTTTTTGGAAATTATTTTCTTTTAAGAAGAAATCCTATGAGTTTTGGGGCTTCTTTCATTTTTGAAACCACCCATGGTTTTACCATGCCTCATGTTGTAAAACCTCCCAAAACCCCTCATTCCACCTTGGGGTAATCCAAACTTCCTGTTCCAACAAGTCCAAACCATTTTTGGATTTTATTTCATTTATTTTACTTCCCAAATCAATTCTGTCATTTATTTTAAGCCTAGGTGGTTTACAAAGCAAGTACCAAATTTCCTTTGAGTTTTGGTCTCAAACCAACTCCTCTGGATAGCCTTTAGCACCCCCAACCTAGATCCATCAAGATCCACTCTTCTTCTTTTCAAAATTTTCAAGTTTCAACCTCTGCAAGTTTGGACCAGATTTGTCAAATTTGGTGAAATTCATATCTTCTCTTCTCCAAAAATTCTACCAAAATTCAGGCAGCCCCCAGATGCAATGAGAGGCCACCCCACCAAAAATTAGCTGAAGGAAAATTCCCCACATGCCAAAATCATTTCGTCGAACACTTGGCCGGCACTGTTACTGTGCACTTTCAAAAAATTCAGAGTTTCAGAGAAATTCAGTGTCGTTTTTCGTCAGAGTGTTGTCACCAATCAACAGTGCGCCCTGGCGCGTTGCACACAGCCTCTCCTCCCTGGCCAGAGCACCGCACGCCCTCTTGGACGGGGGCAGGTGTCGGTGGCGGTGAGCATCGCCGACGTCGGCAGCTTCTGCAGTGGCAGAGCCACCCGTGGCGGCCAGCGAGAGCCCGTGCCAGCTCGCTACGTCGTCCGGCGCCGCCCATCGCTCCCTTGCCCTCCGCGTGGCCTCATGCACACCAGCACACCCCACAGCACCGTCGCTGTCGCCCGGCAAGCACAGGGCGCGCCCTCTGCCGCCGACGGGCCCACGCCGCCCCATTCCATCGAACCCACCCAAAGCACCTAATTCGAACTCGTTTAGCGCCTAAACGGAACCAGAGGAACTCCACGTTGACGCCGAACTCCCTAAACTCCCCGACCAAGCTCTGCGCCGCCGTAACCATCGTCGGAGATCTCCGTTCACGGCCACCGACTCGGATCGCCTATAAAAAGGGGCCCCGAGCTCGCCCTCGAGCACGCACCACCACTGCACCCCACCAGGACCCCGCCAAGCCACTAGGAGGACCTCGAGGAGGTCTCCTCCCCTAACCCCGGCCGCCCCAATCCGCCTCGGCCACCAGCTCGATCCACTCCGGTGAGGCCATCCCCGCCGCCCAAACCTCGTCAGTAGTCTCCTCGAGCACCCAGTGATCTAACCCAGGCTTCAATTTGACCTTCGCAACCCTCCCCGACGAGATCCAACTCCACCCGAGCCGCCGTCCGCCGGAGCAAGGACCGTCGTCGACGTGGTGCTCTCCGACGACCACCACCACCACCCACCGACGCGGAATGACATGTTGAGCACGTAGGTACTCTCCGATCCTCCTAACTCGCTGTGGATCGCCGCCGGCGACCACCGCAGCTCCCGGGCGCCGACGAGCTCTGTTTCTTCCCCGTTTGAAATTTCAAACCTGACGGGTGCGACCCCCCCCCCCCCCCGTCAGCCTCTCTTTTCTTTTAAACGAAACGCTTTCTGAAAGCGTCTTCTGCCAAAGTACGTCTCCCTTCTGGGCCGGCGTATTCTCAAATGAAACGTCTTCTGTTTTATAAAATGAACCCTGAGAAGTTTCTATTTCATTATAGAAAGGTCCCTGGATTAAAACCATTATAACTTCTAAACAGAAAATGATTTTTGATTGATTCTTTTTCTGTCCTCTTTAAATTTTTGTCTAGTTTTTTATCATATTTATTTGAAAAATATTTCAAATTTCTTTTGTGCACCTCACGGTATTTACGTTAGCGCGTATGTTTCTTTATACCGTAGATACCGAAGGAGGTGACGGAACCGCGAACTTCACCGAGCTAGGCTCCGACTATTCTGAACTAGGCAAGCATGTTTGAACTTTTGATATGATGAGTGTCTTTGGCATGTTTGCATTAAGTAGTTTCATGGCATGTTTATGAGCATCTCCATGAATGTCATATTACATGCAAAGTTGAGGCAAGTGAGTTTCAAAAATCCATAAGTTGTTGGATGTGAGTTTGCATGGCTATGTGATGGCATGAGAATGGGTAGGATGGCAGTGTTGTAGCATGCCAGTCTTATGCCAGACTATTTGACTCTAGTGTCAACATGAATCGGTCCAGTTTCCATCCGTTTTTCCCTTCCTGTACTACCACATGTTTTCCGCAAGGGATATGGCTTAGTAAGTTGTAAACCGCTTTCCTGGTACACACCAAATCGAGAGGCCGTGATGAGGGTTCCAAGGACTTGGATTAAAGCCAGTCATCCGGTCAGGGGGCATGGGTGTTTCCGGTTGGGACCGAGAGGGGGGCACCCCTTAGAGCGCGCGTATATAAATTTGATCCCATGCTATTCGAGATTGTGATCTCCCCGTCTCAAAGTTTTTCTTGAGCGCTGTCTAGGGTGATTCCTGGCATCGCGAGGTGGGATGGGTGTGTACTGGTTAGATGTGTTTCTTCCGAAATACCGTAAACGGAACTAGTCCTTCGTGACTACGGAAATCCGTTGGCTGTGGGCATTTTAGTACAACTCTGCAGAGTCAAAAATCCTTTGAGTCATCTTATCCATGTCCAAGTAATGTGTTCAACTTATCTCGTCAAGTGTCAGTCTCAGTGACAAGAACTCCGGTGAACCATATGAGTGTTAAGTCCGGTCAAAGTTTATTCCTGTGGATGGACTAACCCGTTTATTGTTATGTGTTGAATATTTCCTATGAGTATTATATCTTTGTGAGTTTAACAGATATGAATAATGAAATTTAAGCCCTTTCTGCGATGTCACTTAGACGTCCGACTATGGCACACTTGTTCTTTACTTTTGACATAAGCCCTTTCTGCGATGTCGCTCGGACGTCCGACTGCGGCACGCTTGTTATTTACTTTCGATATAAGCCCTTTCTGCGATGTCGCTCAGACGTCCGACTGTGGCCCAATTGTTATTTACTTTTGGGTATAAGCCCTTTCTGCGATGTCGCTCAGACGTCCGACTGTGGCACGCATATTATTTACTTTCAATTTAAGCCCTTTCTATGATGTCGCTCTGACGTCCGACTGTGGCATGCATATCATTTACCTTTCAATATAAGCCCTTTACGTGGTGTCGCTTAGACGCCCGACTGCGGCATGATTATTTATTTGTTCACCCTTCGAGGCGTCGCTCCAGACACCCGATCGGTTTTCAGTTATTTTGTTGGGATTTCGGGAAGACTACCGCCCGACTCCCTTTTTACTTATCATGTTGTGCCAATATTCATGAAATTGAATGTGCATTACTAATTGCTCATGACGCATTCATGCATGAATTTGTTATATCTTATGTTTGAACTATCTTGCGAGTACTTTCAAAGTACTCACCTGGCTTGTTGATTTGGCCAGATGTTGACGAAGGCGATCTCATGGATGAAGAGTTCGATAGCGAGTCCGACGCCTAGAGGAGTCCTAGTCAGTCTCGTGCGACCCTGGATTTGGTCTCTGTATTATATCCGCTTCCGCTACCCAAATAAATTCATCGAGCCTCACCTCGACGCTCGATGAGCTGCCAGTTTAGGAGTCATATTATCCACTCTCCACTGTGATATTCCACCACCACTTTTATCTCGAGTCAGTAGTATGCCACCACACCATTGTGTCATATCCGCCATTATGTATAATTATTGGCGTGCTTGTAATAATTTGTTGAGCGGCCTCAGCTCGACCCTGTAATATATTATATGCTACTCGCTTACTGTATCAAGAATTTTGTCTACCAGTAAGGAGGATTTTCCTCATACTGGACTCAAAAGATCGGCTTCTCAATAAACATTTTATTGGAAAACCGGTCGTGACAAGCTTGGTACCAGAGCCAGGCTGACTGTAGGAAGCCACTAGGTGCGATCGCTAATCGGTTATTAGCATAATAGAGCTAATTCATATTTTTGCAAATGTAGTCATTTTCTGACAGTCAGCATAAATTTATGATCTGACCATTCAGAATTTTTGCCTACTTTTGTAGATGGCTGACAACAGGTGCGAGTCACAGATGTTCGCCAACGTGCCCGATGGGTTCGTCAAGCTCCTCTCCTTCATCGTTCAGGTCGCGATGGGGCCATCTATGCGCCCAGTCTTCACACTCTACCAGCACAAGGTCAACGACAGTCTGACCATGCACCAGGCCGCGGTGCAATTCAAGGGAGGGCGTGTTGAGTTATGCCGCTTCCGGTACTTGGGAAGAGCCATGCCTACGGAGAAGCATGCTATGCAGATGGCAGCCCGTGAGGCGATAGCTCGTCTCAGGGATGTCCTTCCCTCCATGAAGACTCGTCGTTACCGCTACCTTCCATGCCATGTGCCATACACCTGTCACTACGCGTTCTCTTGCCCCAGAGGAGAACGAGACGAGGCTTTTGAGATGCTTGTTGAGTACCTCCGGGCTCTGGAGGCAGCCTTTGACAACCTGGTGGACGACTTCGTGGCTGCCCGCATGGACTCAGTCCATGGTTGTGCCGCCAACAGGAGGGAGCTCCTCCACACCGCACCGCCACTGACTTTCGTCTCGTCCTCAGCATCTTATGCACCTACCACTCTCGCTACTGCTCGTCGCCTGCCTACCACCGAAGAGTTCAACCAAGTCATTGCGCCCACTCCAGCCCGCACTGCACCACCCTTTGCGCCCACTCCTGTTCGTGTTGCTCCGCCTCTGGCGCCCGCTCCATCTACTCGGCGCAGCACTACACATCTGGAGCCTATTAGTGAGGAGGAGGTAGAGTCCCCAGCATCACTGCGCCTCACCCTCGGCAGGGCAAAGGAGATCCTCAACATCTCCGACTGAGTATGCTTAGCCGCCATGCGATGAACCGCTTTGTATGATATGTTTATATGTACATAAGTTGTGAGGAGTAGCTTGTTTGCGCATCATGTAGGAACTGGGAGAAGTGCACTAGCCTAAATAACATGTCAGGAATATGTACACATATCCTGAGTGATGTATTGTATAATTACCGCCTGCGTGTAAGATATGTAATGAGCAGTCCTTCTCCGTGCGCAATCAATTTGTTTTCTTGAGAAATCCTGGAGCATTTAATTTATTTCCCATCTTTGTGCATTTATTGATTTTTGCGACTCTTTTCCCTTTCTTATGAGTTTTACAAAAATATATCCCCATAGTGAAAAATGTCTCGTCCTTGGACGCGCTCCATGCCAACTCAGCCAGAGGAAAATTATGGCACACAACCAAGCAACAATTTCGCACAGGGGCAGTCAAGTCAACAGGACAGTGAAACAACACTTTCCCAAATGTGCCGCCTTTATGAGCAAAGTCAGCAACAACACCAGGAAATGATGAACCAAGTCATCAATATGGGAAATCACCGTGGACAGTATCAGCAGCAATCCAAGTTATCTGAGCTACAGAAGACGCGTCCCCAAACATTTTCTCATACTGACAAACCTCTTGAGGCCGAGGATTGGCTCTGAGACATGGAAAGAAAATTAATTATTGCACAATGTTCAGACCTCGAGAAAGTACTATATGTTCCGCACTATCTCACAGGAGCAGCTGCATCATGGTGGGAGAATTTCCTGCACATGCACCCCAATGAAAATGATATAACCTGGGAGGAGTTCAGAGAAGGTTTTCGTGGGGCACACATTCCTAAAAGTATTATGAAAATCAAGAAGCGAGAGTTTGATGACCTCAAACAAAGGACCATGACGGTGTCAGAATACAACGGTCAGTTTACTATGTTGTCTCGCTACGCCAACGAAGAGCGTATGACTGAAAGCAAGAAGATGGAGAAATTCCTAGACGGTCTGGCGCCCGCGCTTAAATGCTAGCTGGTTGTGCACACTTTTCCAGATTTCAAAACGCTAGTGGATAAGGCCATTACCTTGGAAAATGAGAGACGCAGCTTGGAGGATTTCAGCAAACGAAAAAGGGACCAGACTACTCTTGCTCGCAACCACCGAAGCAAGACGGATTTTCAGAAAGGTGGGATACACAAACCCACGACAAATGTCTCACGCCCAATCAAGAATTTCCATGCAAGGGACAAGGAGTTCACATATCGCCCAGGCGTCACTTGCTACGCTTGCGGAGAAGAAGGGCACTATGCCAAGCAGTGCCCCAAGCCAAGGAACTCGACCCCAAAGCTGAACAACGGTGGCAATAATTCAGCGCCCAAGCGAAACAATTTCAACCCCAATAACAACCACAGGAAGGGTCATCTGAACCACGTGACCAAAGAGGAAGCACATAATGCCCCGGATATCATACTCGGTACGTTTCCTGTCAACACAATACCTGCCATGGTTTTGTTTGATTCTGGAGCTTCTCACTCATTCATTTCGAAAAGTTTTGCTTTGCAAAATAATTTTTCGATGTTTCCCTTGGAAAAATCCATGATCATCAAGTCCCCTGGGATTAAGCAAGTTACTCAGAGTTACTGCCAAGGTGTGGTTATTGAGTTTGAAGGATTGAAGTTTCACGCCAACCTTATTGTATTGGAAAATAAAGGACTGGATGTCATCCTAGGGATGGATTGGTTAACCACCAACAAAGGTTTTATTGACTATTTCAACCGGACCGTAATTCTCACCCACCACCACGGGTAGACAATAAGAGTTTCAGCCAAAGAGAGAAAAATATCCCGGCAACCGAGATTGAACAAGGTGGACGTTTCTGAATTAAGCAAGGTACCAGTAGTGTGTGAATTTCCAGACGTATTTCCCGAAGAACTACCAGGCATGCCACCAGATCGAGAGATAGAATTTAGCATTGAGCTAGCACCCGGAACCAGCCCCATATACAAGAAACCATACCGAATGGCACCATCCGAGCTGGTAGAATTGAAGAAGCAAATAAAAGAATTACTGGAAAAAGGATATATTCGAGCTAGCTCCTCACCTTGGGGTTCACCAATTTTATTTGCCAAAAAGAAGGATGGAACACTGAATTGTGTATAGACTATCGAGCACTTAACATGGTCACAACCAAGAACAAATACCCGATGCCACAGATAAATGATTTATTTGATCAGCTCGCTCAGGCCAAGGTATTCTCAAAGATTGACTTAAGGTCGGGATACCATCAATTAAAAGTACAAACAGAGGATATCCCCAAGACAGCCTTCACCTCCAGATACGGACTGTATGAGTTCACGGTATTGCCATTTGGACTAACGAATGCCCCTGCGTATTTTGTTCACCTCATGAACAAAGTATTTATGAAGTTTATGGACAAGTTTGTTGTGGTATTCATCGACGATATTCTGATATACTCCAAGACACCAGAAGAGCACACTGAACATCTCAAGATTGTACTAGGAGAACTCAGGAAACATCAATTGTACGCCAAGTTCAGCAAGTGTGAATTTTGGTTAAGACAGGTTGGTTTTCTAGGCCATGTTCTAACCAAAGAAGGTATTGCCGTAGACCCGGAAAAAGTCAAGGCCATACTTGGCTAGAAATCACCAGCCAGTGTAACGGATGTACGAAGTTTCTTGGGAATGGCAGGATACTACCGACGGTTTATTGAAGGGTTCTCCACCATAGCAAAACCAATGACACAGTTACTCAATAAGGACAAGAAATTTGGATGGACTGAAGCATGCGAGAAGAGTTTCCAAGAACTCAAGAAGAAATTAACAACAGCACCAGTATTAGTTATACCAGACATTCACAAGAATTTTGAAGTATATTGTCATGCATCCCGGAAAGGCCTCGGATGTGTGCTGATGCAAGAAGGGAAGGTTGTCGCATACGCTTCAAGGAAACTTCGCAAGCATGAAGAAAATTATCCCACTCATGACTTAGAATTGGCAGCAGTCATTCATGCACTCAAGGAATGGAGGCATTTCTTACTTGGAAATCGTTGTGAAATATATACGGACCATAGAAGTCTCAAGTATATTTTCACACAGCCAGAACTCAATTTACGGCAACGGCGCTGGTTGGAATTGGTAAAAGATTATGATGTTGGTATCCACTATCATCCAGGAAAAGCAAATGTAGTGGCATATGCTCTTAGTCGGAACCCCAGCTCGGACGACAACAGTCTGCAAGGCTTGAGACCTGAATTCCAACAAGAGTTTGCCAAACTCAACTTGATGATGGTCACGGAAGGCACCATAACAAATTTGGAAGTACAACCCAACCTTGTGGAGAGGATTAAAGAAGCTCAGCATGGACACCCCAGCATCGAAGTCATAAAAAGAAAAGTGAGTATGGGCAAGGCCTCGGAATTCGTCATAGACGATGAGGGAATATTATGGTACGGAGACAGACTCTGCGTGCCAAATATAGAGGACCTCAAACAGCAAATTCTAGCTGAAGCCCACACCGCTCCATATTCGATCCACCCTGGAGGAACCAAAATGTATAAGGACATTCAGGAAAGATTTTGGTGGCACAGTATGAAGAGGGATATAGCCACCTTCATTGCATGTTACGATTCTTGTCAACGCATAAAAGCTGAGCATCAAAGACCAGCCGGACTACTGCAACCGAACAGAATACCTGAGTGGAAATGGGACGAAATAGGGATGGATTTCATTGTCGGACTACCTCGGTCACAACGCGGGAATGATGCCATATGGGTCATCACCGATAAATTAACCAAGGTGGCACATTTCATTCCAGTGAAGACAACCCATACCACTCAGAAGCTTGCCAAGACTTATCTCTCCCGTATAGTTTGTCTGCATGGAGTTCCGAAGACTATAATATCCGACAGAGGCACTCAGTTCGTCTCAAAATTCTGGGATCATTTACAACAGGCTCTGGGAACTCAGCTAGCATTCAGTACAGCCTACCACCCCCAAACTGATGGACAAACTGAACGTGTGAACCAAATTCTAGAGGACATGCTGAGGGCATGTGTCCTCACCTATGCAACCAGTTGGGAAGAAAGCCTGCCATATGCCGAGTTCGCATACAACAACAGTTACCAATCCAGCCTACAAATGGCACCTTTTGAAGCCCTATACGGACGGAGGTGTCGTACCCCATTAAATTGGTCAGAGACAGGTGACAGCCGTATCTTCGGCCCAGACATGCTCAAGGAAGCTGAAGAGAAAGTCAGACTCATCAGGAACCGACTCAAGACAGCGCAAAGTCGACAAAAGAGCTATTACGATCAGAAGCACCGTGAAGTCAGCATTGAACCTGGTGAATATGTGTACCTATGAGTGTCCCCTATGAGGGGCCTGCAACGGTTCAAGGTTAAACGAAAGCTAGCACCAAGATTTATTGGACCCTTCTGTGTGGTTGCACGGAGAGGCACCATAGCCTATCAGCTAGACCTACCCAAGGAGCTGTTAGACGTCCACGACGTGTTCCACGTCTCACAATTGAGGAAATGTGTAAGCAACCCAGAGAAGAAAGTATCCCACGAGAACATTGACGTGCAACCAGACCTCACCTATCGGGAACATCGTGTAAAAATATTGGAGGAGTCTGAAAGGAGGACCCGACAGAAAACCACCAATTTTTTCAGAGTTCAGTGGAGCAATCACACCGAGAGTGAAGCAACTTGGGAAAGAGAGGATTTTCTTCGGACAGAGCACCCACACTTATTTGAGGATCAGCTGAAATCTCGGGGATGAGATTTTTCCTAAGGGGGAAGGTGTTGTGACACTCCAAAATTTTCTTTTTGGTTTTCAACAAAACTTTGTTGGATTTGAAGAAGGTCATTTAATCTCTTCCAAAGTTTTCTCTCTCAAAACTTTTTCCCTTGGCAAAGATTTTGTTTTTGTATCTTCTTCAACCCTGGTGTTTGATTAGTAAGAACCTTCCTTCTGTTTGTTCCCTCCTCAAATATATTTTTTTGGAAATTATTTTCTTTTAAGAAGAAATCCTATGAGTTTCTGGGCTTCTTTCATTTTTGAAACCACCCATGGTTTTACCATGCCTCATGTGGTAAAACCTCCCCAAACCCCTCCTTCCACCTTGAGGTAATCCAAACTTCCTGTTCCAACAAGTCCAAACCATTTTTGGATTTTATTTCATTTATTTTACTTCCCAAATCAATTCTGTCATTTATTTTAAGCCTTGGTGGTTTACAAAGCAAGTACCAAATTTCCTTTGAGTTTTGGTCTCAAACCAACTCCTCTGGATAGCCTTTAGCACCCCCAACCTAGATCCATCAAGATCCACTCTTCTTCTTTTCAAAATTTTCAAGTTTCAACCTCTGCAAGTTTGGACCAGATTTGTCAAATTTGGTGAAATTCATATCTTCTCTTCTCCAAAAATTCTACCAAAATTCAGGCAGCCCCCAGATTCAATGAGAGGCCACCCCACCAAAAATCAGCTCAAGGAAAATTCCCCACATGCCAAAATCATTTCGTCGAACACTTGGCCGGCACTGTTACTGTGCACTTTCAGAAAATTCAGAGTTTCAGAGAAATCAGTGTCGTTTTTTGTCAGAGTGTTGTCACCAATCAACAGTGCGCCCTGGCACATTGCGCACGGCCTCTCCTCCCTGGCCAGAGCACCGCATGCCCTCTTGGACGGGTGCAGGTGTCGGTGACGGCGAGCATCGCCGACGCCGGCAGCTTCTGCAGTGGCAGAGCCACCCATGGCGGCCAGCGAGAGCCCGTGCCAGCTCGCTACGCCGTCCAGTGCCGCCCATCGCTCCCTTGCCCTTCGCGTGGCCTCATGCACGCCAGCGCACCCCGCAGCATCGTCGCCGTGGCCCGGCAAGCACAGGGCGCGCCCTCTGCCGCTGACGGGCCCACGCCGCCCCGTTCCGTCGAACCCACCCAAAGCACCTAATCCGAACTCGTTTAGCGCCTAAACGGAACCAGAGGAACTCCACGTTGACGCCCAACTCCCTAAACTCCCCGACCAAGCTTTGCACCGCCGTAACCATCGCCGGAGATCTCCGTTCACGGCCACCGCCTCGGATCACCTATAAAAAGGGGCCGCGAGCTCGCCCTCGAGCACGCACCACCACAGCACCCCACCAGGACCCCGCCAAGCCACTAGGAGGACCTCGAGGAGGTCTCCTCCCCCAACCCCGGCCGCCCCGATCCGCCTCAGCCACCAACTCGATCCACTCCGGTGAGGCCATCCCCGCCGCCCAAACCTCGTCAGTAGTCTCCTCGAGCACCCAGTGATCTAACCCAGGCTTCAATTTGACCTCCGCGGCCCTCCCCGACGAGATCCAACTCCACCCAAGCCGCCGTCCGCTGGAGCAAGGACCGCCGCCGACGTGGTGCTCGCCGACGACCACCACCACCACCCACCAACGCGGAAGGACACGCTGAGCACGTAGGTACTCTCCAATCCTCCTAACTCGCCGTGGATCGCCACCGGCGACCACCGTAGCTCTCGGGCGCCGACGAGCTCTGTTTCTTCCCCGTTTGAAATTTCAAACCTGACGGGTGCGACCCCCCCCCCCCGCCAGCCTCTCTTTTCTTTTAAACGAAACGCTTTCTGAAAGCGTCTTCTGCCAAAGTATGTCTCCCTTCTGGGCCGGCGTAATCTCAAACGAAACGTCTTCTGTTTTATAAAATGAACCCTGAGAAGTTTCTGTTTCATTATAGAAAGGTCCCTGGATTAAAACCCTAATAACTTCTAAACAGAAAATGATTTTTGATTGATTCTTTTTCTGTACTCTTTATATTTTTGTCTAGTTTTTTATCATATTTATTTGAAAATATTTTGGAATTTCTTTTGTGCACCTCACGGTATTTACGTTAGCGCGTATGTTTCTTTATACCGTAGATACTGAAGGAGGTGACGGAACCGCGAACTTCACCGAGCTAGGCTCCGACTACTCTGAACCAGGCAAGCATGTTTGAACTTTTGATATGATGAGTGTCTTTGGCATGTTTGCATTAAGTAGTTTCATGGCATGTTTATGAGCATCTCAATGAATGTCATATTACATGCAAAGTTGAGGCAAGTGAGTTTCGAAAATCCATAAGTCGTTGGATGTGAGTTTGCATGGCTATGTGATGGCATGAGAATGGGTAGGATGGCAATGTTGTAGCATGCCAATCTTATGCCAGACTATTTGACTCCAGTGTCAACATGAATCGGTCCAGTTTCCATCCGTGTTTCCCTTCCTGTACTACCACATGTTTTCCGCAAGGGATATGGCTTAGTAAGTTGCAAACCGCTTTCCTGGTACACACCAAATCGAGAGGCCGTGATGAGGGTTCCATGGCACTGGATTAAAGCCAGTCATCCGGTCAGGGGGCATGGGTGTTTCCGGTTGGGACCGAGAGGGCGGCACCCCTTAGAGCGCGCGTATATAAATTTGATCCCATGCTATTCGATATTGTGATCTCCCCGTCTCAAAGTTTTTCTTGAGCGCTGTCTAGGGTGATTCCTGGCATCGCGAGGTGGGATGGGTGTGTACTGGTTAGATGTGTTTCTTCCGAAATACCGTAAACGGAACTAGTCCTTCGTGACTACAGAAATCCGTTGGCTGTGGGCATTTTAGTACAACTCTGCAGAGCCAAAAATCCTTTGAGTCATCTTATCCATGTCCAAGTAATGTGTTCAACTTATCTCGTCAAGTGTCAGTCTCAGTGACAAGAACTTTGGTGAACCATATGAGTGTTAAGTCCGGTCAAAGTTTATTCCTGTGGATGGACTAACCCGTTTATTATTATGTGTTGAATATTTCCTATGAGTATTATATATTTGTGAGTTTAACAGATATGAATAATGAAATTTAAGCCCTTTCCGCGATGTCGCTTAGACGTCCGACTGTGGCACACTTGTTCTTTACTTTTGATATAAGCCCTTTCTGCGATGTCGCTCAGACGTCCGACTGCGGCATGCTTGTTATTTACTTTCGATATAAGCCCTTTCTGCGATGTCGCTCAGACGTCCGACTGTGGGCCAATTGTTATTTACTTTTGGGTATAAGCCCTTTCTGCGATGTCGCTCAGACGTCCGACTGTGGCACGCATATTATTTACTTTCAATTTAAGCCCTTTCTGCGATGTCGCTCCGACGTCCGACTGTGGCATGCATGTCATTTACCTTTCAATATAAGCCCTTTACATGGTGTCGCTTAGACGCCCGACTGCGGCATGATTATTTATTTGTTCACCCTTCGAGGCGTCGCTCCATACACCCGATCGGTTTTCAGTTATTTTGTTGGGATTTCGGGAAGACTACCGCCCGACTCCCTTTTTACTTATCATGTTGCCAATATTCATGAAATTGAATGTGCATTACTAATTGGTCATGACGCATTCATACATGCATTTGTTACATCTTACGTCCGAACTATCTTGCGAGTACTTTCAAAGTACTCACCTGGCTTGTTGATTTGGCCAGATGTTGACGAAGGTGATCTCATGGATGAAGAGTTCGATAGCGAGTCCGACGCCTAGAGGAGTCCCAGTCAGTCTCGTGCGACCCTGGATTTGGTCTCTGTATTATATCCGCTTCCGCTACCCGAATAAATTCATCGAGCCTCACCTCGACGCTCGATGAGCTGCCAGTTTAGGAGTCATATTATCCACTCTCCACTGTGATATTCCACCACCACTTTTATCTCGAGTCAGTAGTATGCCACCACACCATTGTGTCATATCCGCCATTATGTATAATTATTGGCGTGCTTGTAATAATTTGTTGAGCAGCCTCAGCTCGACCCTGTAATATATTATATGCTACTTGCTTACTGTATCAAGAATTTTGTCTACCAGTAAGGAGGATTTTCCTCATACTGGACTCAAAAGATCGGCTTCTCAATAAACATTTTATTGGAAAACCGGTCGTGACAGTAGAATTATTATGCAAAGCATAAATGATTGTTTGAAAGGAGTTTTTCAAAGAAAGACCTCGGTGAAGCTACTTACATATTGAGCATCAAGATCTATATAGATAGATCAAGACACTTGATAAGTTTTTTCAATGAGTACATACCTTGACAAGATTTTTAAGTAGTTCAAAATGGAACAGTAAAAGAAGGAGTTCTTGCCTGTGTTACAAGGTGTGAAATTGAGTAATACTCAAAGCCCGACCACAGCAGAAGATAGAAAGAGAATGAAAATCATTACCTATGCCTCAGCCATAGGTCCTATAAAAGTATGCCATGCTCTGTACCAGACCTATTGTATACCCTACACTGATTTTGGCAAGGGAGTACAATAGTGATCTAGGAGTAGATCACTGGACAGCGGTTAAAATTATCCTTAGTGGAATAAGGATATGTTTCTCGATAATGGAGGTGACAAAAAGGTTCGTCGTAAAGGGTCACGCCGATGAAAATTTTGACACTAATCCAGAAGACTCTAAGTCTCAATCTGGATACATATTGAAAGTGAGAGCAATTAGGTAGAGTAGCTTCGTGCAGAGCATTGTTGACATAGAGATTTGCAAAATACATACGGATCTGAATGTGGCAGACCCGTTGACTAAACTTCTCTCGCAAGCAAAACATGATCACACCTTAGTACTCTTTGGGTGTTAATCACATAGCGATGTGAACTAGATTATTGACTCTAGTAAACCCTTTGGGTGTTGGTCACATGACGATGTGAACAATGAGTGTTAATCACATGGTGATGTGAACTATTGATGTTAAATCACATGGCGATGTGATCTAGATTATTGACTCTAGTGCAAGTGGGAGACTGAAGGAAATATGCCCTAGAGGCAATAATAAAGTTATTATTTATTTCCTTATTTCATGATAAATGTTTATTATTCATGCTAGAATTGTATTAACCGGAAACATAATACATGTGTGAATACATAGACAAACAGAGTGTCACTAGTATGCCTCTACTTGACTAGCTCGTTAATCAAAGATGGTTATGTTTCCTAACCATGGACAAAGAGTTGTTATTTGATTAACGAGATCACATCATTAGGAGAATGATGTGATTGACTTGACCCATTCCGTTAGCTTAGCACTCGATCATTTAGTATTCTGCTATTGCTTTGTTCATGACTTATACATGTTCCTATGACTATGAGATTATGCAACTCTCGTTTACCGGAGAAACACTTTGTGTGCTACCAAACATCACAACATAACTGGGTGATTATAAAGGTGCTCTACAGGTGCCTCCAAAGGTACTTGTTGGGTTGGCGTATTTCGAGATTAGGATTTGTCACTCCGATTGTCGGAGAGGTATCTCTGGGCCCACTTGGTAATGCACATCACTATAAGCCTTGCAAGCATTGCAACTAATGAGTTAGTTGCGGGATGATGTATTACGGAACGAGTAAAGAGACTTGCCGGTAACGAGATTGAACTAGGTATTGAGATACCGACGATCGAATCTCGGGCAAGTAACATACCGATGACAAAGGGAACAACGTATGTTGTTATGCGGTCTGACCGATAAAGATCTTCATAGAATATGTAGGAGCCAATATGGGCATCCAGGTCCCACTATTGGTTATTGACCAGAGAGGTGTCTCGGTCATGTCTACATAGTTCTCGAACCCGTAGGGTCCGCACGCTTAAACGTTCGTTGATGATATAGTATTATATGAGTTATGTATATTGGTGACCGAATGTTGTTCGGAGTCCCGGATGAGATCACGGACATGACGAGGAGCTCCGGAATGGTCTGGAGGTAAAGATTAATATATTGGATGATATGGTTAGGCCAAGGGGTCAGGCCCACAGGGCAATAAGTCAGTGCAAAAGGAGGTTTGTGGAGGCCAGGGGCCAAACGCCGGAGACCATGGCGTCTAGCCCTGGGCGTCAGGGCCAGACGCCATGGATTGTGGCGTCTGGTCCTGGAGTCCGAGTGGGACTCTTGCCTTTCGGGCAAAGCCGACTTTGAGGAGGCTTTTGCTCCAAGTTTCGACCCCAGGGCTCAACATATAAATAGAGGGGCGGGGCTAGCACCAAAGACACATCAAGAAACACCAAGTCGTGTGCCGGCAATCCCGTCCCCTCTAGTTTATCCTTCGTCATAGTTTTTGTAGTGCTTAGGCGAAGCCCTACGAAGATTGTTCTTCACCAACACCGTCACCACGCCGTCGTGCTGCCGAAACTCATCTACTACTTCGCCCCTCTTGCTGGATCGAGAAGGCGAGGACGTCACCGAGCTGAACGTGTGCGGAACTCGGAGGTGCCGTGCTTTCGGTACTTGGATCGGTCGGATCGTGAAGACGTACGACTACATCAACCGCGTTGATATAACGCTTCCGCTTACGGTCTACAAGGGTACGTAGACAACACTCTCCCCTCTCGTTGCTATGCATCACCATGATCTTGCGTTTGCGTAGGAATTTTTTTGAAATTACTACGTCCCCCAACAGATACACATGATCGGGAAAGTAGGGATCCTCGAACCCGGGGGGTTGCTTGACATATACCAACTCATTAATGGGACCATTAAGAAAAGCACTCTTCACATCCATTTGTTGCAACTTAAAGTTGTGATGAGAAGCATAAGCAATCAACAAACGAATGGATTCAAGGCGAGCAATGGGAGCAAAGGTTTCACCATAGTCGATACCCTCGACTTGGGAGTAGCCTTGTGCCACCAATCTTGCCTTGTTACGAACGATGGTCCCATGAGCATCTTGCTTGTTACTGAATATCCACTTGGTTCCAATGACATTGTGGTTCCCCGTTGGCCTTGGCACCAATCTCCACACCTTGTTGTACTCGAAGTTGTTGAGTTCTTCATGCATGGCATTAAGCCAATCCAGATCTTCGAGTGCTTCATATACCTTTCTGGGTTCAACACAAGAGACAAACGCGTGATGTTCACAATAGTTTGCCAATTGTCTACGAGTGCTTACCCCCTTTTGAATGCTTCCAAGCACATTTTTCATGAGATGACCCTTGGTGGATAGCTTGGATGCAATCTTGGCAGCACGACGCTCCAATTCCTCCTCGGTGGTGAGTTGAGGAGCGGTCACTTGATCATCTTGAGCGCCGTCATGAGCTTGTTCTTGATCTTGAACTTGCTCGGAGGAGAGAACTTAACCTTGGGCATCACTTGGTGTTTCAACACCGTCTTGAGCATGATCGTGCCCTTGGTCTTGTTCATGAGGTTGAGGGCCTTCACTTGGTTCTTCGGAAGCGTGTGGGCCTTGGGTTGGTGATTGCTTCACTTGAGTGGAGCATTGTCCTTCTCCTTCGGCCACAAGGGGTTCCTCAATGGGTAGGATAAAACCAACATCCATTCTTCTTATGGCTTGAGGAGGAATTTCATCACCTACATCACAAAGTGCCACTTTGCTCCACTTGGGAGCCGTTATTCTCATCAAACTCCACGTTACACGTCTCCTCAATAAGTCCAGTGAATTTATTGAGGACACGGTAAGCATGAGAGTTTGTAGCATAACCAACAAATATGCCCTCATAAGCTCTAGCTAAAATTTGGACAAACGAACACCTTTCTTGAGAATGAAACACTTACACCCGAACACCCGAAAGTACTTGAGGTTGAGCTTGTTACCGGTGAGTATCTCATATGGAGTCTTGTTCAAGCCCTTGCAGAGGTAGAGCCGATTGGATGCATGACACACGGTGTTGATGGCTTCGGCCCAAAATTTGTATGGAGACTTGAACTCCGCCATCATGGTCCTTGCCGCATCCATCAACGTCTGGTTCTTCCTCTCCGCTACACCATTTTGTTGAGGGGTGTATGGTGCAGAATATTGATGCTTGATCCCCTCATCACTAAGAAAACTCATCCAAGGTGTAGTTCTTGAACTCGGTGCTGTTGTCGCTTCTTATAGTCAAGATCTTTGCATTGTGTTGACGTTGGGCTTCATTTGCAAAGTCAATGACGGTTTGTTGGGTCTTGCTCTTCCTCTTGAAGAAATACACCCAAGTGTATCTTGAATAGTCATCCACAATCACCAAGCAATACTTCCTACCCCCAAGACTATCAAAGGGAGGCCCAAAGAGATCCAAATGAAGGAGCTCCAAAGGCCTCTTCGAGTAAATGATAGTCGTGGGAGGGTGAGCCTTCTCATGTAGCTTGCCTTCGATACAAGCACTGCAAGCACGATCTTTGGCAAAACTAACATTCTTTAGTCCACGGACATGGTCCCCCTTGAGAAGACTTTGCAAAGATCTCATATTGACATGGGCTAAACAGCGATGCCGAAGCCATCCCACGTCAACTTTAGCCATTAGGCATGTCGCAGTCTTAGTGGGTCACTCCGAAAAGTTAATCACATATAGACCGTTCTCGACATGCCCAACAAAGGCTACTTTAAGAGTCTTGCTCCACAAGAGGGCCACGGTATCAATATCAAAGAAAGTGGAAAAGCCCATGATTGCAAGTTGACGAATGGAAAGTAAGTTGTATGCAAGAGACTCAACAAGCATGACCTTCTCGATCGTGAGATCATGAGAAATGACAACCTTGTCGAGTCCCAATACCTTAGAAGATGATGCATCACCCCACTCGACATTGGTGGGCATAGATGGAATCTTGTGCACGGCCACCACCAAGTCCTTGCTTCCGGTGATATGATTTGTAGCTCCACTATTGAGCAACCATGACCCCCCACCGGAATCAAACACCTACAAGAGATCAATGCTTGGATTTAGGTACCCATTTTGTAATGGGTCCTTTGATGTTAGTAGCAAGGGTCTTAGGAACCCAAATAGACCATTCAATATACTCATGAGGAGAACCAACAAATTTTGCATAAACATGCCCATCACTAGCACGACACAAAACATAAGAAGGGTTAAAGTTGCCGGCTTTGTTGGAAGGGGTGGCATTGCCGTTCTTGACACCGCCACCCTTCACATTTTTCTTCTTCTCCTTGGAAGCTCCATCTCCCTCCTTCACAAAGGTTTGCTTGAGAGGGGGAGGTCGTTTGGTCTTGTCATTCTTCTTCTTGTTCTTGGGCATAGGTGCGAACCCAATCCCTTCCTTGCCCACAACTTCCTTTTGATTTCTCAAAAGGTCATTGAGGTTCTTCTCACCTTGAATGCACGACACAAGGCCTTTCTCAAGTTGCTCCTTCAACTTAGCATTCTCCTCAACAAGATGCGCATGCTCACAACAAGGGTTAGTAGCATTTGCATTATCAATTAACACCATATGGGGAAAGGTGGCTTTCTCCTTGGTTAGCTTCACTTGGAGTTGATCATGAGACTCCTTGAGGCTAGCATGAACACCCTTCAAGACTTTATGAGCCTTGTCGAGAATGTCAAACTCCTCTTTGAGTCTAGCAAGATCAACCCCAAGCTTTGCCTTCTCGAAGTTTAGCACACAAGAAACAACAAGAGCATGATCAAGATCTTTCTTTAACATAGCATGATCATCATTGGGTGACTCCTCAAGAGCCAAACGAAGACCACACTCTTCCTCAAGAGCATTGGAAAGTTTCGAAATCTCATCGGCATAGTCACGACTATGCCCCTCCATCTTAGAGATGGTATCTTCGTGAGCCTCAATCATGTCATTGGCTTCACCAAGTTGTTCCAAGAGAGCAACAAAGTGCTTCTTGGATTTACCCTTGAGTTTACCCATAAAGGTCTCAAACTCATTCTCCTCCACAGTTGTTCCCTCATGTTCATCAATGCCATCCGTCAAAGAAGGATGATTAATGATGGTGGTTTTGATGTTGGGGTTACCTTGTTGGTGGCTTTAGCCATGAGGCACTTGGCGGTGATGCTCTCATTGGGTGAGTCAAAGAGAGACACCCGTGGAGTCGTCGCAATGGCAACGGAGGCCATGGCAACTGACTCACCATCTTCATCGTCGTCATCATCTTCATTGTACTCTTCTTGTACCACCAATGCCTTGGGAGGAGTCTTCTTGGTGAAGTTGCTCTTGTTGGGGAGCGACTTGGCCTTGTCCTTTCGGATGAGCTTTCCACCATTGTCTTCCCTCTTCTCATAAGGGCACTCCGCAACAAAGTGACTCACATTGCCACAATTAAAGCAAGTCCTCACTCGTTGCTTGACCTTTGCGCCACTTGTATTGTTCTTGTTGAAGTTGGTACTTGAGTTTTTCTTGCTCCAAAATTGCCTTGAAGCAAGGGCCATGTGTTCATGATAGGCATACTTCGTATCTTCGAGGTTGCTCTCCTCTTCTTCCTCTTCATCCTCTTTGTCGTGGTTTTGTCACGGCAGATGTCCTAGTGTCAGGACTTAGTCGCGAGGCCAACGCATCTATGTGGTAGCTTGAGAGGGGTTGAGTGGGACGAGAGACGCAGGGCGGATCAACACACAAGACAAGGATTTAGACAGCTTCGGGCCCCGGGAAACATCATCCAGAATAGCCCTACATGCTGTTTGTGGCTAGGTCTCATTATCATCCCAAGGGAGACGCCGTAAACCGGCTCTTTGTGTCTAGCCCTAGAGATTATTGATTGCTTGTCGCTTCTAACTTCTAACCTCCCCCCTTTGGGGAGCCCTGCCCCTCCTTATATATGCTGAAGGGGCGGTTTACATGTGGAGTCCTATTGGGATTAGGACTAGTCTATCTCTAATACAAACCGGATACAAGTCCTGGCTTTAACTCCTTGTAAGGCAAATATTCCTTTCCTCTTAAACCGGCCCTCAATAGTTGAACCGGCCTTCCTGAACCGCCAGATGGGCCACCTGGACTTGTCTCTCTTCTGACCCGTCCGTCGGGTTACCAGTGAGTTACAACGTCCCGACGGGCGTCTGGTAAACCGCCAGGTCTGGGCGGGTCACCAGACGAATATCGCCAAGTCCCGCCGGGTTAACTTCCGGCCGGTTTACACCGCGGGGTATATCCCCGACATTAGCCCCCAAGTTTAGCTTGGATTTATCCATGATAAACTTATGCTGCAAATAAACATAAGAACAAATTTGATAGGTTGTACTCCGGGTTAAGAATTCTTGTAAACCGGCACCTGATCATCATTAAGTCCTTGTCATTTCTTCCTTCTAGAAAATCCAGGTCAATAAGCCAGCGTCATACTCAATTTGCTGACATTGGTTTCTCACAGAAAAATATTGTGAAGAAATAATCCACTTGAGTCGGCTTCCAAAACGCCGGTTTAAGAAATATTGGTCTTGAAATATTCATCTGATATTCAGCCGGTTTGAAGATGATCCCGGTCTTGAAAACTTTCCGGTTTAACATTACCAAATGGCCGGGTTATAAAAACTGACGACCCCGGATTATGATTGTTGCAGACACCGGTTCATGATTGTTGCCAACATCGGTTTATGATTATTGATGACACCGGGTTGCAGCCACAGGGTCATAATGATTGGTGACGCCGGGTCAATCTAACTTGCTCAACAGAGAATTTGAAAATCTTTCTTCGATAATAATATAATACCTGTAGCCCCCAAGTGCCGGGTTGTCATGCTTGCAGCAACTTGGGACTTGTAATTGATTGATGCCCATAAAATTTCAACCAATGTAGCCCCCAAGGGCCGGGTCATTATGTAATTATCAGCAGGGACTTTGTAAGTATAATCTTGTAAACTTTGAACAGCAATGTGTAGCCCCCAAGGGCCGGCTCAGTAAGATAATATTGAGCTGGGACTTTGCTATATACTTCTATGAAAATAACATCATATGATGTAACCCCTCATCATGGGGCTTGAATCCACGTCCACAAGGTTAAGAGCCTTGTGCTTTACCAACTAAGCAGTAGACCCTTCAATATAATAGATAAAAAACTTTGTACCTTGAATAGTTGACAGGAGCAATTGGTAGCCCCCAAGGGCCAGCTCATTACAATGTGATGAGTTGGGTCTTCAATAAGATGAGCAAAAATGACCTTGCATTAGCCCCCAAGTGTCATGGTGCATGCTTGCAGCAACATGAGACTTGCATATTTGATGTAATCTCAATTTTGAATAATGTAGCCCCCAAGTGCCGGGTTGTAAGCCTGCAGCGACTCAGGACTATTCCTTCAATTGTATAAAATGATAACCATTGCGCTAAAGTGACTTTGAAAACCTTAATCATAATATGAATAACCGTAATAAAAATCCAGCCATGTTGGCCATTCAAGATAATATAATCTCGTATGAAAACCTTTATTCATCCAATATCATAATGAAAATTCAGCCAAGTTTGGCTATTTGAATAATATAATCCACTAATTTATAAGCGCATGATTCCAATGGCGCAATCCAAATATATACTGGCGACTTATAGTCCAAAGCCAGACCGGTTTAATAAACACTGGATAATTTATCATCATACTGGCGACTTATTGTCTTAAAGCCAGGCCGGTTTAAAAAACACCGGATAATTTATAATCATGCTTTATTCAACCTGTTTCTGCATACAACAAGTTTAAAGTGTCCTGGCGGTTTACCGCCGGACGGGTCATAATGCTCAACATATAACCTGGGTTTATAACCAGGGCTGCACTTAAAAATATGAAATATATCATACCTATGACATTGAATCACATCGTTGGTTTACCAACTTTTTGTAGTAAGAGTGATAACCCCAATCTTGAGTAATGATAACTCCTTCCATATTGCGCCGATTTATGATAAAACCGTACCGGGTTGTGATAAACACCGGATTAACCATATATATACTGGTGACTTGTAGTCAAACCAGACCGGGCTGATAATCTCCGGATTATAATTTGATCATGCACTCACAACTTGTAGTTGAAAGCCGAGCCGGGTTGATAAACACCGGTTTACTCCATAATAGGATGGTAACAGAAAATTAAACCGGGCAGATAATCTCCGGATTATAATTTGATCATGCACTCACAACTTGTAGTTGAAAGCCGAGCCGGGTTGATAAACACCGGTTTACTCCATAATAGGATGGTAACAGAAAATCAAACCGGGCAGATAATCTCCGGTCTAAAAATGGACCGTGTTCCGCCAATTTAGCTGTTTGAACCGGTACAAAATACTGTCGGTTTAAAAAACGCAAATAAAATAGCAACTTCTCAAGAAAGGCTATTAAAGCAAAAGCAATGGCAACAATTTTTTGCAAAAGAAGAGCTCTACTGAGCTTGGTCAGATGGAATTACCATGGTCAGACGCAACCAAGCCCCCCGAAGGCGTAGCAATGGTGCCAGTCAGCCAGGACCCCAAAATGACGCGTGGAGTTACGCCGGCCAAGTGGCATTGCATTGGTTCGGATTCGACCAAGCCCCCAAGTGACTCAGTGGCCTAGGGCCGATCAAGTGGCATTGCATTGGTTCGGACACGACCAAGCCCCCAAATGACTTATTGGCTGTTTAAAAGCCGATCAGAAGGCATTACCATCATCAAGACATGACCGAGCTCCCATAAGGTGTAACTACGGTTCAAGTCGATTAGGTCCCCAACTGACTTAGTGGCAAATGTGCCAGCCAGAAGGCATTACCGTCGTCAAGACATGACCAAGCTCCCAGGAGGTGTAGCTACGGTTCAAGTCGACTAGGTCCCCAACTGACTTTGTTGCTCTTCTGTGAAGCGACCTCAAGGGGTAAACCGGAGGTTGCCCTAAAGCGAATCCACTCCGTGTAACCACGCATGATATAAAGAATAGATACCCCGCTTTACAAAGTGGGAGCCCCCATGTGATAAATAATATGTCAAGCCAATAAGGCCGGATACCCATGTTTGAACCGCGCATCATGGCAGCAGGTCCTCTTCGGTAATTTTTCACTTTTTTGCAAGAGGTAAATTCTTCTTGAACCGGGATCTTGAACCGGATATTGAAAGCTTCAAAGCTGTGGGAGACATCTTCCCCTTGAACCGGATTTTAAACCGGAATCTTCATTTTCAGCCGGAAATTTTCTGACGGCCTTTAAACTCGAACTTGCGAGAAGTTAATTCCTTTTTGAACCGGACATTGTTAAACTGGATCTGAGCGCTTCAGAACTTTGTGGGAGAATAGATTTCTCTTGAACCATAACCCTCACAGATCTAAAATCTGGGCTGGTGAACTTGAAGTTGATGCACACCCTTTCAAACCGGCTCGTCTGGAAAATTGCAAACTTTCTCAAACCCTGAAGAGATCCCTCCAAGAACTCAACACCACCGTGCGCGTGCCCCACGGTGGGCGCCAACTGTCATGGTTTTGTCACGGCAGATGTCCTAGTGTCAGGACTTAGTCGCGAGGCCAACGCATCTATGTGGTAGCTTGAGAGGGGTTGAGTGGGACGAGAGACGCAGGGCGGATCAACACACAAGACAAGGATTTAGACAGCTTCGGGCCCCGGGAAACATCATCCAGAATAGCCCTACATGCTGTTTGTGGCTAGGTCTCATTATCATCCCAAGGGAGACGCCGTAAACCGGCTCTTTGTGTCTAGCCCTAGAGATTATTGATTGCTTGTCGCTTCTAACTTCTAACCTCCCCCCTTTGGGGAGCCCTGCCCCTCCTTATATATGCTGAAGGGGCGGTTTACATGTGGAGTCCTATTGGGATTAGGACTAGTCTATCTCTAATACAAACCGGATACAAGTCCTGGCTTTAACTCCTTGTAAGGCAAATATTCCTTTCCTCTTAAACCGGCCCTCAATAGTTGAACCGGCCTTCCTGAACCGCCAGACGGGCCACCTGGACTTGTCTCTCTTCTGACCCGTCCGTCGGGTTACTAGTGAGTTACAACGTCCCGACGGGCGTCTGGTAAACCGCCAGGTCTGGGCGGGTCACCAGACGAATATCGCCAAGTCCCGCCGGGTTAACTTCCGGCCGGTTTACACCGCGGGGTATATCCCCGACACTCTTCCTCCATACTAACCTTGGCCTTTAGAGCAAGGTTGGGCCTCTTTACTCTTTGAGAGCGTAGTACCGCATTATCGGCGGTCTTGTCCAAGATGCTCATAGCAACGAACTCATCCAACACTTCACTTGAGGACAAGGTGTGGAAGTCCGGCCTTTGACGAATGACGGAGGACATGGCTTTATGGTAGGGCATCATTGCCTTGAGGAATTTGCAGTTGATCCAATTGTCATCCGTGTCCTTACGTCCATGATCTCGGAGAGAGACAGCGAGTTTGGTTACCCTCCGATAAAGCTCACGAGGTTCTTCATATTCTTTCATTGCAAACTCGTCGGCTTCATCTTGCACCACTTCATAGTTGGAGCATTGAATGCTTGCGCTTCCCCGATAGAGGGAAACCACTTGGTGCCAAGCATCTTTGGCCATGGAGTAGGGCCGGAGATGAGGAAGGTCTTCGGGTGGGATTGCTTCTTGGATGATGAAGAGAGCATTCTCATTGAATTGATTATCGACGGCTTATCTAGGAGTGAAGTTGCTTCGGTCATGTGGATAGAAACCTTCTTCAATGATTCTCCAAAGGTTAGTGTTCACATGATTTTAATGATGCTTAAAGCGATAGACCCAAGAATTAAATTCTACATTCTTCTCAATCTTAGGGGCCAGGCCAGCATGATTCAAATGAGTGGAAGGAAGCGGTCCACCATAAACAAGTGGAGGTTCCACATGGGCAAAGATATCGGTGCCATTTTTGCCACTAGAAGGAGGAGCTTTCTCGCTAGAAGCTTCCCCCTTGTCGGAGGTAGCATCCGTCACCTTGTTAGCGGGATCACCCAGTTTCAACGGTGCGGTGGTAAGTTTAGGCCCTTTTATGAATTTATTAAACATGCTTTCGACCTCGGTCGTCATGGAGGTTTTCAATGTGTCCAATGCCACATTGAATTCCTCACGAGAGACCGCGGTTCCCCCATCTCCTGTAGACGAGACCGGATTCGCACCGGAGTGCTCCTCCACACCGTCTACGACGTCAACCATACTCTTCGGACGGTAAAGTCCTTAAGCAAGAGATGAGGCTCTGATACCAATTGAAAGGATCGATATAGTTGACTAGAGGGGGGTGAATGGGCAACTAACAATTTTTAGCTTTTCTTTACCAATTTAAACTTTGCATCAAAGTAGGTTGTCTAGATATGCAACTAGGTGAGCAACCTATACGATGCAACAACAACAAGCACACAAGCAAGCAAGAGATATGACACAAATAAGTTTGCACAAGTAAAGGCACGAGATAACCAAGAGTGGAGCTGGTGAAGACGAGGATGTGTTGCCGAAGTTCCTTCACGTCTCTGTTGGAGCGGTGTGGAGGCACAATGCTCCCCAAGAAGCCACTAGGGCCACCGTATTCTCCTCACGCCCTCACACAATGCGAGATGCTGTGATTCCACTATTGGTGCCCTTGGAGGCGGCGACCGAACCTTTACAAACAAGGTTGGGGCAATCTCCACAACCCAATTGGAGGCTCCCAACGACACCACGAAGTTTCACCACAATGGACTATGGCTCCGCGGTGACCTCAACCGTCTAGGGTGCTCAAACACCCAAGAGTAACAAGATCCGCAAGGGATTAGTGGGGGGAATCAAATTCTCTTGGTGGAAGTGTAGATCGGGGCCTTCTCTACCATTCCCGAGCAAATCAACAAGTTTGATTGCCTAGGGAGAGAGATCGGGCGAAAATGGAGCTTGGAGCAACAATGGAGCTTAGGGTTGGAAGAGGTGGTCAACTAGAGGAAGAATACACCCCTTTTATAGTCGAGAACTAAATCCAACCGTTATCCACCTAACCAGCCTGCGACTTGCAGTACTACCGCCCCTGACAAGCGGTACTACCGCATGGCCACACGGTACTACCGCGAGAGACCGCGGTACTACCGCTACTACTGCAGGAACTAGGTCAAGCCTGAAGCACAAAGGCTGAGAGCAGTACTTCCACAGGCACGGTACTACCGCTCCCCCTTGTGGTACTACCGCAAGGCAGGAATGGCCTAGACTGGGAAGGACGCAAATGAATAAAAATACATCCGTGCGTACTTCCGCTGAAAATCAGTCGATGCAAAAACCCGACACGGTACTACAGCTGGAGGAGCGGTACTACCGCGTGGCGGCTGAGCCAGGCCAGGGCACGGTACTACCGCGCACAAGGTGCGGTACTACCCTGGAGGCGCGGATGTAAAAAATTACATCCGCCCCTACTACCGCATTGTAGTGGCACTTGGCCTGGGGGCCACGGTACTACAGCTTCAGAGGAGCGGTACTACCGTGGGCTCCTGCGGTACTACCGCGCCGAGGTCCGGTACTACCACAGGTGCCTGCGGTACTACCGCTCCAGGGAGCAGTACTACCGCAAGCCCAATATCAGCAACCAAGACATAATGCATAGAGGATAAACGGAGGATGCTCCAAAGCGCAGGGGAAAGGTGGAGACAAGGAAGAAAATGTGTATGTGATGATTCCACCCGAACCTTTCCGAAGCGGACCCCCTCTTGATAGTACGGCTTTCCTACGACTCAATTCCACCGAAAAGAAACGTAAAAAGAACGCCGTCTTCAATAGTCTTCGAGGGGCACCAAACCGTCTTGTGCCTAGCGATGAAACATCTGAGAAACTAAAGGCACACGATTAGTCCGCAAAAGCATTGTCATCAATCACCAAAACACCTTAGGGATGAATATGCCCTTACAGACATGTCCCAAGGTGTCAACAAAAAAGAGCTTTGCGATACCCCGGTGAAGTTGGTTATGCTGATATTGCAGGTGCACATGAGGAGCCCTTATCCAATCAAGGTTTCCAAAGAAGTGTCATATATGCTAGTCCTTGTTTTCCTTCAAAGGAGATGTCCGGAACTCACCGATGGCCAGATCAAAGAGGATTGACCACAGGTAGAACGGGGACTTCGCGTGAAGATCACGAGGGGCCACTACTTAGTCGATTATATTGGGAGACATGAGATCCCGCCGGCAACCAGCCCCATCCCCCCTGTGCGGGCAGTACCAGCCAACCCCCCCTAGGCGTAGCCTCTCTGGATCAACGACCCGACCTCCAGCCGGATATGAGTAGAGACGAGCTCGAGGGATGGTAGCCCCACATTACGGGCGTGGCCAGATGCGAGGCTACCTCGCTGCTGATAGCGAACTCCAGGCCAGCCACCCGAGTTGGACGACGGAGAGTAGGGACAACCGACAGCAGCGCATCTGAGGTGCTAGGGTTCAGGAGGAGCAGCCTGGGAAGCGAGGGAGGGGAAGGAGAAGTGGGGTGGCCTCGCCGCCGCCAACTTACGCCCGGGCTTCGTCGCCCCTGGGACTACCGGCGGCGGCGAGAGAAGGGGCGAAGGAGGAGTGGTCGATGGCAGCGAGACTGGCCCATGTTGCCCCTGGGGGATGACGCGGGGGCAGATGCATTTTTCTTTCTAGATGCATTTATTGACGCTACCGATGGCACAACAACAACTTGGCAAGAGATGGGGCATGTCATCATGTTTATTGACATTATTCAGTCATTGTGCACGCCACGACAATCTTTTTTTTTTGCACGGCAATCTTTTTTGACACATGTAAGGCGTCAAAGAAGATTCATGGGCTAGCATGTTGTACTTGGGTAGTGGGGGAGGGTAGGGACTAGGGAACATGCAGAGAAAGTAGGCCATGCATAATTTATCGGTTATTTTGGTTAATTGAGGGTTACAACCAACTTTGTTGAACTAATATCGTTTCCTAAGATTTGAGAACCAAGCTAGCAACCAATTTTCTTGTTTCAGACTATCTGTATTTGGTCTTAGTTTTTTGTGTGGCATATGACACATATTTTTGCTAGTCAGATCCATGATAAAAATTTGATCCAAAATACAAAGGGCAGAATAAAACTGGATGGAGGAAATACACCGGTTCCGGTTAAGAGCATACTGGGCTTTTTTGGCCCACCATATGTTCGCGAACGTGTCGATAGGGGACGGTTGCTCCCCATTTGTCCGACAAGCCAACTATGCCCCCCATTCACTAGTAGAAAAGGGGGCAATGGTCCAGGGTGGGTTAGCCCATTAGTCCCGGTTCAATCTAGAACCGGGACCAATGGGGGCATTGGACCCGGTTCGTGAGCCCAGGGGGCCGGCCGGGCCACGTGGGCCATTGGTCCCGGTTCGTCTGGACCTTTTGGTCCCGGTTGGTGGGACGAACCGGGACCAATTGGCCTCGCTCCTGGCCCACCACCATTGGTCCCGGTTGTTGGCATGAACCGGGACTAAAGGTACCCATTTAGTCCCGGTTCATGCCACGAACCGGGACCAGTGGTGCAGCCTATAAATACCCCTCACGCCGGAGCAGAGCACTCAGTGCTCTATTTTTCTGGGCCGGCGAGAGGAGGGGCTTTAGGTTCTCTAGCTCACCTCCTATGCACATGAGGTGTTCGATGAAATGCCCGAGCCACACTAGTTAAGCTTTCTCCTCTCGAAGCTCGACCTCAAAGCTCCATTTTCCTCGAGATTTGTCTAGATTTAGCGGTCCATCACGCCCCACCCCTGTCTTCACCGTCGTCGATCACCCGCGCCGATCTCATCACTGACACCACCGTGGTGAGCCTCTTGCTCTTATCTTCTTTCTGAAAGGAAAAATATTCTTACTTGTATGTTTAGATAGATACTTGTATCATTTTCTTACTTTTATTATTGCATCTTATATAGTGCGATGGTTTTGGTATCCGCCCCCGTCGGCCCTCGTCGTGTCTATGATTCGGATGTGGTATATATATTAATCTTTATAACTATTGGTTCATTTATTGTTTATGATAATTATGCGAACCAACGTGACATAGATTTTATTTATCTAGGATGTATGTGAACCGGAAATTCCAACCGACCCTATTGTCGAGAGGTTAAATTTAGTTGAAGAAGAAAACAATTTCTTGAAGGAAAAAATAAAAAAAAAATTGAGGAGGAGAAGATGATATTGGAGTTGCATGTTGCGGATGTCGTCGATGATCACAAGATCAAGATGGATGCAATGCGCTTGAAGATTAGAAAGATTAGAAAATATGCCATTCATACCGAGGCTTGGTATCATTATGCCGTTGGATCAATTGTTACCTTGGTTGCGATTATGATCGCCTTTGTTTTAATTAATGTATGGTTTAATTAATTAGATGCTCTGGAGAGCTATATGTTGTTAGATGAGAACTATGTATGTACTTTGCTTTTAATGCATGTGATGATGAACTTCTACTAATTTGGACACTTAATTATATATAATGCACGCAGATGAACCGGCAATGGATGTACGGTGACAGACACACCTCCGAGTACATTAAGGGCGTGCATGAGTTTCTCGATGCGGCTAAGGCAAACAAGCAGAATGGTTTTATGTGTTGTCCATGCCCTGATTGTGGGAATACGAAGTCTTACTCTGACCGGAAAATCCTTCACACCCACCTGTTCTACAAGGGTTTCATGCCACACTATAATGTTTGGACGAGGCACGAAGAAATAGGGGTTATGATGGAAGCATCTCCATGGGCCATCAAACAGAGGATGTCATTGGGTTTTGTGTTGACTTCATTCCTGGCCTTAAGAAGATAGGTCTCCCTAAATCACGGTATGAGGGGAGACTGACTGGAAAAGGCACGCTAGGAGCGGACTCAATAATATGCAGGGACGGGCATTCTTGGTCTCAAGCACACTACACAGTTCTATAGAACTCTACCTTGGTGACCCCGTATGTCGATGAACACAAGAACAGTCTGCGCTCCAAACACCCGGAGCAGTGCGACGACTGGATTACATGTGAACACATCAGGACTTTCAGCAATTGGTTGGAAGCACATCTCAGAGGTGACAACACTGTTTGTGATGAGTTGTACTTGTTGTCCAGGGGACCGTCTTTGACTGTATTGATTTACAAAGGATACGAGATAAATGGGAATACATTTTACACGATTGACCAAGATCAGAAGAGCACCAACCAAAACAGCGGTGTCCGCTTTGATGCAACAACCGAGAAGGGAAAGGACACATATTATGGTTACATAGTGGACATATGGGAACTTGACTACGGACAAGATTTTAAGGTCCCTTTGTTTAAGTGCAAATGGGTCAATCTGTCAGGAGGTGGGGTACATGTAGACCCACAGTACGGAATGACAACAGTGGATCTGAAAAATCTTGGGTACACTGATGAACCGTTCGTCCTAGCCAATGATGTGGCACAGGTTATCTATGTGAAGGACATGTCTACGAGACCGAGAAAAAGAAAAGATAAGGAAACGGATACATCGTACGATGAGCCAAAGCGCCACATAGTTCTTTCAGGAAAAAGGGATATCCTGGGAGTGGATGGCAAGACAGACATGTCTGAAGATTATGAAAGGTTTCATGAAATTCCTCCCTTCAATGTCAAGGCTGACCCAAGCATCCTGATAAACGCTGAAGATTATCCATGGTTACGGCGCAATAAGCAAATGACACAAGCGAAGAAAAAGTGAAGAATTTCTCCCGCAACTATTATGATGATACCATGCCAAATTTGTAACAGACGAGTATGTTATGCCAAGTATTTTAGAATTCATTTGAAACAGACGAGTAGGTGCATCTATGTTAATTTTTTTTATTAAAGTTAATCACAAACTTGTGATTCACACAAATTTCAAAGAATTCAAATTTTAACTATTCAAATTTGAAAACTAATGGCACTAACAGAAAGTTCATAATTTTGCTGACCTAAAAGCAAAAATAATTAAAAAATATAGCAAAAACAAAATAAAGCAACAAAGAAAACAAAAAAACTAAAAAAGTGTTTTCAAATTTGAAAACTAATGGCACTAACAGAAAGTTTATAATTTTTCTAAAACTATAAAGCAAGAAAGTTTAAAAGTTTATAATTTTTCTAAAACTAAAAAAGTTTAAAAGCTAAAAAAGTTTATATTAAATAGCAGGAATTTTTTATAGTAAAGTTATTCATAAACTAGTGATTCACACAAATTTTAAAAAAATCAAAGTTAAACTATTCAAATTTTAAAACTAATGGTACTAACAGAAAGTTTATAATTTTTGTGACCTAAAATAAAAAAGAAATCACTACAAAACTATAAGTATTTAGTTCTAAGTAGAAACAAAAAAAAACAAAAAAATGCCACCTACTGGGCCCCACGGCCTGAATACGACTAGAAACCCTACCATGGGCCAGGATTCAGGCCCGAGGGAGGCCCAATAGGCCCACAGGCACAGATTGGAGTGTTAGGCCCGAAAGCCTGCTTTAGAGAGGAGCTCGAGAGGGATGGCGCACCGCACCTTATAAACAGGTGCGCCTCCCTCTCAACTAGCGAGGTGGGACTAAACATTTGGGTTCGGGGCAGCACACGCCTTTGGTCCCGGTTGGTGGGACGAACCGGGACCAAAGGTGGCATTGGTCCCGGTTCGTAGAACCAACCGAGACCAATGCCCCCTCTTTAGTCCCGGTTGGTGCCACCAACCGGGACCAAAGGCCGCCACTTCCCGCCCTTTGGGCTGCTGAAAAGAGGCCTTTGGTCCCGGTTCGTGGCTCCAACCGGGACTAAAGGGGGGCATTAGTCCCGGTTCGTGCCACGAACCGGGACCAATGCTCTTGCTATATATACAGGACTTGTAAAAATTTGATGAACACATCGCCAGTTGCCCCGACGCCGCCCGCCGCCCAGACGCCGTCCGTGCGCCCCCGTCGTCGCCCCTGCCCCGTTGCCGCCAGGCGCTGCCCCGACGCCGCCCGCCGCCCGCCCCCTCCAACGCCGTCGCCGTCGTTGTCGACCGCGCCCATCGTCGTCGTCGCCGTCGCCCCCGAGCGCGCCCGGTCGCGCCCCTGCCCCACGACCCGCCCCCCACTGTCGCCGTCGTCGCCGGCCACGCCCCTGCCCCGGCCCGTCGTGGTCGTCGCCGACGCCCTCGCCGCCGCCGCCGTCGCCCTCGCCGGCCGCCCCCGTTGTGAGCCGTCGCCGTCGAGGCTCTGTGTTCATATGTTTTTTCATATATGTATTAATTTTTTTGTTTATAGCTATATGATGAATGGTTGTGACTATATATGTATGTATGAATATAATGTTCATAGCATTTTTTGTTTATATATGTTTTTTCATATATGTATTAATTTATTATTTAGGTTGTTAGTAGATATCGATTTTAGGTTAGTGCATTTTATCACTGATTTTAGGTCAGTTGATCGATTTAGTGCATTTTATGTTTGTTGCATTTTAGGTTAGTGCATTTTATGTTAGTGGAGAGGAAAAAGTAAAATAAGGAAAAGGAAAATAAGTAGAGAAAGAAGGAGAAGAAGAAGGAGGAATAGAGGAGCTTCTTCTCCTCTGTTCTTTCTTCTCCTCTCTTTTTTTCTTCTTCTTCCTCTTTTTTTTATCGGGAATGAGGGTCGTCGAACATGACAGGAAGAAGAGGATAAAAAAAGAAGAGGAAGAAGAAGAAAAAAAGAGGAGAAGAAAGAATAGAGGAGTTCTTATCCTCTATTCTTTCTTCTCCTCTTTTTTTCTTCTCCTCTTTTTTTTCTTATTCTTCCTCTTTTTTTTTATCAGAACGAGGGTCACCGAGCGGTAGAGAGGAAACCCTAATTAAATAGCAAGTATCGTCAGTGTGAGATACATGTGGCCGTCGGTGTCGGACACTACATCCACGTCCCACAAGTGACGCGGGCTTCGACGCCCACGTCACTTGTGGGACGTGGATGTAGTGTCCGACACCGACGGCCACTTGTATCTCACACCCACGATACTTGCTATTTAGGGTTTCCTCTACCGTTCGGCGACCCTCGACGACCCTCGTTCCGATAAAAAAAGAAGAGGAAGAAGAAGAAAAAAAGAGGAGAAGAAAAAAAAAGAGGAGAAGAACTCCTCTATTCTTTCTTCTCCTCTTTTTTTTTCTTCTTCTTCCTCTTTTTTTATCGTGAATGAGGGTCGCCGAGCGATAGAGGAAACCCTATTTAAATAGCAAGTATCGTTGGTGTGAGATACATGTGGCCGTCGGTGTCGGACACTACATCCACGTCCCACAAGTGACGCGGGCTTCGATGCCCACGTCACTTGTGGGACGTGGATGTAGTGTCCGACACCGACGGCCACTTGTATCTCACACCCACGATACTTGCTATTTAGGGTTTCCTCTACCGTTCGGCGACCCTCGACGACCCTCGTTTCCGATAAAAAAAGAAGAGGAAGAAGAAGAAAAAAAGAGGACAAGGAAGAATAGAGGAGTTCTTCTCCTCTATTCTTTCTTCTCCTCTTTTTTTTTCTTCTCCTCTTTTTTTTCTTCTTCTTCCTCTTTTTTTATCGTGAACGAGGGTCGCCGAGCGGTAGAGGAAACCCTAATTAAATAGCAAGTATCGTCGGTGTGAGATACATGTGGCCGTCGGTGTCGGACACTACATCCACGTCCCACAAGTGACGCGGGCTTCGACGCCCACGTCACTTGTGGGACGTGGATGTAGTGTCCGACACCGATGGCCACTTGTATCTCACACCCACGATACTTGCTATTTAGGGTTTCCTCTACCGTTCGGCGACCCTCGACGACCCTCGTTTCCGATAAAAAAAGAAGAGGAAGAAGAAGAAAAAAAGAGGAGAAGAAAGAATAGAGGAGTTCTTCTCCTCTATTCTTTCTTCTCCTCTTTTTTTTTCTTCTCCTCTTTTTTTTTCTTCTTCTTCCTCTTTTTTTATCGTGAATGAGGGTCGCCGAGCGGTAGAGGAAACCCTAATTAAATAGCAAGTATCGTCGGTGTGAGATACATGTGGCTGTCGGTGTCGGACACTACATCCACGTCCCACAAGTGACGCGGGCTTCGACGCCCACGTCACTTGTGGGACGTGGATGTAGTGTCCGATACCGACGGCCACTTGTATCTCACACCCACGATACTTGGTATTTAGGGTTTCCTCTACCGTTCGGCGACCCTTGACGACCCTCGTTTTCGATATATATGATTCCTTACTATGATTAGCTAGCTAGCTAGTTCTACGTTTGCCACTAATATATCCATTTGTCATGTTTGAATAATAATTGCCATGTTGTAAATATTTGTAGAAACTATGGACACTATTGCCCGAGACGAAGCAAGAGAAGCGATGTTGAGGGACATAATCGCAGAAGGAAGTGATGCCGTCTCGTTTTATCTCAACGACACCGATGGTAGTCTAGAAGGAGAGGGTGAAGAAGCTGGCTCTGGTGACCTAATGCCGGTGCAAGAAGAAGAAGAATGTGAGGACGGCTCCGGTGACCGAAACGAGTCCGGTGACCAAACCGAGTCCGGCCAGGTATATATATTAGTTAATCCTGTGCTGACTAGCTAATTGATGCATTCATTGTTTTGGTATGTACACATATTAATTAAGTCTTTGTTCTTTTTTCTAGCCCTCCGGATCGAGCACAACTGAGGTAAAGAGACGAGGCCCGAAGAGAAAGTTGAGGTCGGATGAAAGGTTTGAGATTATAGCAATCGCGCCCGACGGCCAACCTACTGAACCCATCCGAACAAAGAAGGCATTTGTTGCTCAGTGCGGGATTCTGGTTAGGGACAAGATCCCGATCAGCATCCAACAATGGTTCAAGCCGGCTACTGAAGACCCTGAGGTGTCTTACGTCAATGATATGCAGAAAAATGATCTTTGGAATGAGCTGAAGACAAATTTCACCCTACCGCCAGAGGATGATTCGGAGAAGACAGTTAAAGAGGAATTAATCAAGTCTTTTGCTCTTAAGAGGATGGCAGACCTATTCAGGAGGTGGAAGAAAGACCTGAATAGGTTTGTCGAGAAAAAAGAGACACCAGAATTCAAGGGCATATATGAGAAGATCAGAGATGACTGGCCTGCATTTGTGGCCCACAAGACATCGGAAAAGAGTAAGAAGATGTCGGAGACAAACAAGAAAAATGCTGCGAAGAAGAAGCATCACCATCGCACGGGGTCAGGTGGCTACCTGGTAGCCCGGCCTAAGTGGGCCAAGGCTGAGAATGATCTGGTTCAAAAAGGGATCGAACCAGAGACAATGAGCTGGCCAGACCGTTGCCGGACTTGGTTCTTCGGGGATGGCGGAACCTTGGACCCTGTAACAGGGAAGTGCATTTGGACGGACGAGCAACGTGACATTCCCTTGAAGAATCTTCGGTACTATATCAAAGCAGCGCAGGAAGGGACGTTCCTTCCAGACAGAGAGAACGACGAGCTCACAAAGGCCCTCGGGAATCCTGAGCACCCTGGACGGACACGACGCACGCTAGGCTCCATTCCGTGGAAGGTTGGGTTTCTGGATGCAGGCGGTTACAAAAGCCAGGAGAGGAGGAAGCAAGTGCTACAATCCGAACTGCAGGCGCTTAAAGCAAGGGTACTCGGGATAGAGGAACGAGAAGCAAATCGCAGCAACCGACCTGCCGAAGCTTCCCCTGAAGCTACCCCGCCATCTCAGCGGAGAAGCAGCGTGGCTTCCACCGAGCTGCTTTAGCCAGAGCTTGTCTTGACGGCTCCTGCCAGCTATCCCGTGGATGCTATCACGGAGGCTCAAATTTGCCACCTTATGACGCAATGGATGAATTTGAAGGTCAAGGCGGCTGTTGGCTCTGTTTTTCCTAATGAACCCGGCGCAACTTTTCACTGCCGGCCGATTCCAGAAGGATATGCTAAGGTGATGGTGGATGAAATAACGGAGGGATTTGAGGACCTCTCGCTTGACCACCCTACCGGAGAAGGGGAGACTCGGCTGGGTTCTGCTCTGAAGACTCCATGCCTATAGCGGAAGGAGCTCATCAACCTTCCGAACTGGACGCCTCCGCCTCCTCCTCCTCCTCCTCCTCCGGCGAGTCAGGGCACTCTGCCTCCTCCACCGCCTCCTCCTCCGGCGAGTGACGACCAGGGCCCTCGGCCGGCTCCTTCTCCGGCGCGTGGCGGCACTCCGCCTCCTCCGCCTGCGCCAGCGCGCCCGAGCAGCCAGCCTCCTCCTTCTCCGCCTCGTCAGCAAGGGCGGAAGAGACCCGCCGCCGCACCGGCAGCTGCTCCGGCGCGTCGTAGTCCTTCTCCTCCACCTCGTAAGCAAGTCAAGAAGACTGTCGCTCCGTCTGCTCTGCCGGCGTCTAGCAGTACAGCCAGAGGCGGGAGCAAATACAGATTCGGTCCTTCTCTCAAGACTCCAGAGAAGTTACCATACGAGAGGACCCCGGAGGAGAACGCGAGGATCGCGCAAACCGAGGTGGATGACTGGTTTGAAGGGTTGAAAGCAAAGAGAAATCCACCTCCGAAGGAGAAGCTAGATCGGGTGAAAGTGAAGCGCACTCTGGCTACCCTGGCAAAACCATCCAAGTCTCCGCCGAAAGGCAACTATGAGCGCATTATTGCAAAGACATGGGCCGAAGCGTCGCGGTCGGGAAGTACAGTCAGTGATAAAAGGCTGAAAGAACGACGAGGAGCTGGGAAACAAATTGCCCAGCTCGGCGAACAAGCAAAGCAATCGTGCCCCCCGCTCAAGGTGCCTAGCGTCGATCCGAGGATGGCGCCCGGTTATAACAATCCTGACGATTACCTGCCCGACGATGTAGATTATGGTTTCCTGGACGTGCAGATACAAAGATACGAGTACGGGAAGCCTCTCGTCGAAGATGAAAGATCTCTAACAACGATGATGCGAAGATTGCATGATTGGTACATGAAAACCTGCAGAGAGTCAGGAGGGAGGAGTACTTTGTATGTGAGAGTTAAACCGGAGCATGACCTCGTTGGAATTGGACTGTTGCATGTTCCATTTGAGGATTTCTATCAGTTCTTCAATCAATTGGCCCTCGATAAAACAACGGTCACCTGCTACTGTCTGTAAGTACTACTACTACTACTTCTGTCATTAAGTCTCTCTATATAGCTCAGCTCTTTCATTGCATGTATTTATAATTATCCTCACTATATTATGCAGATTGAAGATCGCCAAATTGAAGAAAAGACAAATCGGTGATATTGGGTTCATTAACACAAATCTCATAGATGCAGTTCAGGTTAAAGATCATGCCGCAGAAACCGAGGCCAACTTGCTATGATCATTCGAAATAAATGAACACAAAGATATAATACTCTTTCCTTACAACTTCAAGTGAGTGTTGTCTTGTGCATATTCGGTTTCCCTTGTATATTATAGTACTGTAATTGATGAGTTATGCATGCGTGCGCAGTTTCCACTATATTCTCCTGGAGATTAGGCTTGAGAAGGGAGTAGTAACTGTATTGGACTCGAGACGAAAAGATCCCGAGGAGTATGCGGACATGATTAAAATCCTAAAGAAGTAAGTTAAATCGATCATTATCCACCATATCAGCAAATTTGTTCATTTCGTGATATCAAGTAATTGTTTTCTTTTGTCTGGCAGTGTTTGGAGAAAATTCAGCACAAATTCTCCGGGACTCCCGAAGGAGCTGGAATTTAGATACCCGAAAGTAAGTACTATAGTACCATGTTCCGCGCGTCTCCTAGCTATTGATTCAAGCGCTAGTTTCATCAATACCATTTGGCATTCTTGCTTATCTGTTTAATTGACCTCTATTTCTTGTAAAGTGGTTGTGGCAGGAACAAGGGAATGATTTCTGTGGATACTACGTCTGCGAGTCCATCCGCCACACGACCTGTGAGCGGGGCGGGTACTCTGAGAAACAATATGAAGTGCGTAAGAAATAATATTCATAATTTTTGTTTATTACCATCATTTGTGTTGAGTTTCATTCATTCATATATATATATATATATATATATATATGTGTGTGTGTGTGTGTGTGTGTGTGTGTGTATTGACCCCCTTCTTCAAATTAGATGTTTCGGCAGCGGAATGAACTCCTAGGACCAGATCGCATGCGAGCAATTCAAGAGAAATTGGCGGCATTCTTTCTTGACCACGTGATCGCTGAAGACGGAGAATACTATGTGGACCAGGCGTCCGTAATTTAAGAGATTATATTTGTAAAAGATAATTATTGTATATATGTAGCCGGTAGTGTCGAACGATAGATATACGAGAACTTGTTATTCGACCAATCTTTCGGAGAAGGAGATGTGGTCGATATCACTTCTCTCTATATGCATATATGTTCATGACGATCTTCTGTTTCCTTCGTTTGCTTACTAGCTAGCATATGCCTAGTCTTCTCTATACGTATGTTTAGTACGTAACGTCGACCAAGCACGGACATAAGAGAGGACACTTCTCTCTATTAATTAGCTATCTAGCTAACACAATATATGAAATACCTAAATTAACCCCCCAAAATCCCCAAACCCCCCTCCCCCTTTCAAAAAAAACCAAAAATCCCAGCCACAGAAATGCTGACGCGTGGATGCCTATTGGTCCCGGTTGGTGCCAACCGGGACCAAAGGCCCTCCTGCCTGGGCTCGGCGCACAGGCCACGTGAAGGCCCATCTGTCCCGGTTCTGGTTTAAACCGGGACTAAAGGGTGAGGGTATTAGTAACGACCCTTTAGTCCCGGTTCAGGAACCGGGACTAAAGGCCCTTACGAACCGGGACAATAGGCATGTTTTCTACTAGTGATTTATGGACCCTCAAAACCATGCAAAAGCATGCAACACGAAATTGCAAACGAGGTAGAACTACGTTTCATTCATAGATTCATAGATAAAATGAGCTAGAACTACATTCAGAAATAACAATTACATACTACAAAGTACAAACTAATAAATCTACCTACTCCTCGTCCGAGGAGTTTGGGATCACCCCCTCGCCAGAGCCGCCGACCTTGTGTTCATTGGTGGCGGGAGGCACCTGCTCGCCCTCGACGTCGTCATCCTCATCCACAAAGGTCTTTTATTGCTCTCCGCCATGGATGAAGATCGTGCAGCGGTTCGCTGACAGCTGGACACCACCCGTTCATCCTCAATGGAATCGAGATGGCGCAATTTTCAGCAATGAAGAACCAGGTCGGCACAGAGCTTGGTGAGAGCGATAGCGCCTGCTCGTTCTGCCTCAAGCTCTACCTTTGCCACGAGGTGCTTCTCATCCATGACGAGGCGGAACGACTACAACACGTCTTCCATCTTGAACCTAAGGCCGGTGTGGTCAACCATTGGGACCGACGGGATTGCCTAGCCACATTCAAGCGTAAAAGCCCCATCCTTGTCCGAGGTCAGAGGAAGGACGACCGCTATGCGGGCTACATGCCTAGCCGACGAGGCACGTACCACTGCCACGATCTGAGCGCGACGATCTGACATCAAAAGCTTGTAGTGTGTGATCTTTGTGCGCACCCTTTCAGATGACGAGCTCGGGCACAGACGGGACGGGGCTGTGCACACGGTGTGAAGTCCCAGACCGGGGGAGGTGATGTGAAGGTGCCTACGGTTTGGCTCACTTAATAGACGGGGCTTGACCTCTCACACAGCGCCGCCGAAGCGGCGCCATGAATGCGAGCAACAAACTACTAAGCCTCCAGGCATACCGATGCATTTCTGCGTGGGTCCCGCCCGTTGGTCCAACATGGCAAGTGCGTCTAGGCGGCTCAAATCCACCACACATAGGCTGGATATGAGGGATGCCGAACAACCCGAATGTACAAGTTGGCTTTAGAGGGTCCGGTCGAGTATCGTTTTTGGATCCGGGCAATGTCCGAGTTGTTCGTCCAGACATGAGGTGGGAAGTGGCGGTGTGGTTGTAGGTGCTATAATATGTCCACCGTAATTGCATGATCACTAATATCTTGAAAAAAACTAAAAAAATGTATCTTAAAAACAATTCCTATGATAAGCCAAAATACGCCTTATAAAATGAACATGGACGAAATGAATGGTAACAAAACGAAGGTATGAACAATAGGATACAGAATTCTCGAAATCACTAATTAAGAGGTACCCATTTCAAAGGTCATTCTCTAACTTCTATGGTGCTAATTAGTGCTGCACTCCATGTACATCACTTGTCACAATGAAGGAGTTATATATATATATATATATATATATATATATATATATATATATATATATATTTGTTTTTTCAAAATAGTTTATCTTTTGAACCTTGAATCCAAATCCCGAACCGTTTTCACATTGAATTTCTCGTGTCGAGATATTAAAAAATAGATCCCATGTCAATGTTTCAACGAACTTTTTTACAAAAAAGAAAACCAAGAAAAAGCAGGAAACTGAAAGAAAGTCGGTAATAAAAACCAAAGCCCAAAAGCATAGTTTCATTTTAGCCAGTTTTAGGAAGCACGGGCTATTCTTTTCCCTTTTTTTCGAGGAAGCATAATGTGTGCTTCTCACACATAAGGACAAGCTAAGCTTTTCCCTTAATTTTGGGGAAGCATAATGTGTGCTTCTCACGCAGAAGGACAAGTTGTGCTTTTCCCTTTTTTCAGGGGAACATAATGTGTGCTTCTCACACAAAAGCACAAAATGTGCTTTTCCCTTTTTCAAGGAAGCATTGCTCTATTTTTCTTTTTTGGGAAGCACAAATATTCTTTTCGCGGAAGCTAGGTTGTATTTCTCACGGAAGCAAGGCTGTACTTTTCGTGACTGTGTTTATTTTCTAGGAAGCATAGCTGTGCTTCTCGGAGAAGCACATGCTGCGCTCCTTGCCCAAATGCGTTGCTTTCTGAAACAAAATTTATGCCAAAATAAAGAGAAAGCCAAACAAAAGCCCAAAAAACCTGTAAAATCCAAAAACATGTGCAAAAATAAAAAATAAAATCCCAAAGATGCGCACAACACACGACACATGGCGGCGGCTGGACGCATGACACACTCAGATTTTAGTTTTTTCATGCAGTGATATATCGTGAAGCTACCCCGTTTGACTTGTGTTTTCTACAATGGAGTTAAATTTTAAGGAGCGAAGTAGTCCCAAACAGGTCGCTGTGGCCCAAGGAAAGTTGCTCCCAAAATTTCTAAGCATCATCTCTTATACAAATACATATGGGCCAAAGAGTTAAGGCCCAACTCAGCGCATCTCGATCTGAGCCGTCCATCCCTCCTGGTTAGGGTTGTCTTCCTTTCCGACGTCTATAAGTAGCACGCGAGAGCCATCCTCGTACACCTCCGCCGCCGCCGCAGCAAGCAGATACCGAGACCCAGTCCGCCTGCTGCGCCGACGCCACCTCCGCGATGAGGGCCAAGGTTCGTTCCCGATTCACCTCTACCATTTGATCCAACTGCTCGATGCGATCTAGTTAACTGGTTCTCTCCTGTTGCTTCACCGTGTAGCGCGCGGGCTCGTTTGTAGTAGTAGTAGTTGCTTGTTTGCGGTTCTCTGTGATGATGAAAACAGATGACGAGTCCGATGAAATCCATTCTATAAACCATGTGGACAATCGAGGCATTTGTCTGAGAGGACATTGGATTTTGTAGATGCAGCGTGTTCGTTTGAGTCTAGACTAGATGTGCTTTGTGTTGATCGGATTCTTTTTGTTTGTGGTTCTCCGTGATGATCAACACTGATTAGATGTCCGATACAATCCATTCCATTCAACCGTGGGGACAAAAATGAGGCAAATTTGGCTGAGAGAACTCTGATTTTTTTTTTCAAGCTTTTAATTTGTGATTGCTGCTGCCTAGATGTAGGATAAGATTAGATTTGCTTGGCCGCCTGTGCCACTCAAGTCGACTGTGTTATTGTTCTCTATGATGATGAAAACAGATGACGAGTCTGATGTAATCCATTCTATTACACCGTGTGGACAATCGAGGCATTTGTCTGAGAGAATACTTGTCAATGCCACCTGCCTTTGTCTTCTTTCATTGCCGCAATTTCTGCAGCTGTCTTAATTAGATTTGCTTGACTGCTGGTGTTGGGTACAAAGTTGTTAGTGTTGTGTTAGTTCTCTGTGATGATTAAAACAGATGACGAGTCTGATGTAATCCATTCAATTACACCATGTGGACAATCGAGGCATTTGTCTGAGAGAACGTTGATTGCTTAGCCATTTGCTTAGTTTGTTTTTTCCTGCTGTTTGTTTTGTGTATAATTGCGTGGTTGGCATGATGAGGAAGACAAATGCAGATTTCTACTTTGCTGAACTAGTTCTGTAGATATCATAGAATAGTTGTTTCCTCTTTCAATTTGAAAATGACTTCAGTTTGGGAAATGATGAAGAACAATTGGTCCGTGTTTCTGAAAATCACGTGATGATATCCAATGAAACACTCAATTTTCTGATTCCAAGTCACATGCTACTATATCTCAGTTTTCATATTGGAATTATTGTTATGTTCCTAGGCATTTCCTTACTAATGAACTGTGCGGTTACTTTAATTTGCAGTGGAAGAAGAAGAGGATGAGGAGGCTCAAGAGGAAGCGCCGAAAGATGAGGCAGCGATCCAAGTAGGTGAACAACAAGGAGAAAGCTGAGCCTTGTATCATTGCACCAGTCTGTTGGGATGATAGGGCCTTTTGGTTCCTGGTATGTCTGGGTTGTTGTGATATTTGGGGATGCCAACCCTTGTAATATGAGGATAATTATATGCTTTCCTTCAAGGCTGGATATTCGGCTTAAGAAATATTATTGTCTATTTTTGATTTGTTGCCCTGCCTGTTACATTTCTTTTCTGTTATGCAACTTATGATTTGGTCTCGGTTGAGTGTTATTTCAGTTTGTTTTCTTTGAATTTGCTTCTTGAAAGCATATTTACAACTGGTATTGCTATTAGTGCTCAGTCGGTCCCTACAACAAGCAGACCTTGAGCTCTTCCTCTGCAGATCGGGTCTGTAGTTTGTTTCAGGCGCAGATTGACTTGGAAGGAGAGAAACAATTTAATATCTTCTCTTATCTTTGAGATATTCTCTTTGCTTGGTGTTTGAGAATCTTTTTTCTCCATTCAAGGGGTGCTCTGAACTTGTGATGGATCTTTAGAAAAACAGAGATATATGTGCAATGTTTCTCCCCTTTCTTATAAGGGGCACATGCTGCAGCCGGTGCTCCCCATGCACCGTTTGAGTACTCGAGGAGGCGTACCAAGCATGCTCCGAGGCATATGCCTCTCCTTCGTCTTGCCACCACCGCAGCGGGGCCGCAAGAACTGGAGATCCACCGGGTCAGGAGTTGGGATTTTTCGAGCCAGGTTTTGAGCAGTGCCGTGGAGTCCGTCGTGCTCGTCAAGTGACTGCCATCCAGTCCTTGCATCTTTGATGGCCGACGAGAGCTGCAATGGCGCGGTCCTCTGTGCCACATGCCGTCCCGGGGCGTGTGCGGTCGTACTCGTTTATGTTTATGTGGATCGAGAGAAAGCAAAATACCGGGTAGAAAAACGCCAGCAAACCGAGGTGTGTATCGAAAACCGGCCAAATACCAACGTAATCTGAAAATCGGGTGTAAATTTTCCAGGGCAAAAACGGGTTGCAGCCGACGCTCGCACCTGCACCAGACTTTGAGCGCTTGGGCCAGGATAATCTCGTGCATGACTGGATTCAAGCCGGGCAAGCCGTCCACTCTCGAGGACGCATACCAAACGTCCTCCGGACAAGATCCACACCTTGTGACCAGGAACCAAACCAAACAGCCTCAAGAATCATCATTGTTTGACATGTTTTCACGATGCCACTCATTCCGAAGCCGCCGTGGTGCTTCAGTGCACCACATTCGCATCCACAACAAGTGATTTTGTCTTCATGCGCTTATAGCAGACAAAAGAGGCTAAAATGTGTTGAACATGTGTTTGGTTAGGATCACAAACATTGTTAATCACAGGTCACAAGAACGCACACGCGCGCCGTCGTGTGAACCGACTTATAGAAAGGAAATAGCAAAGATGATACTATATACTACTTGTGGTCAGGGTACTTGATGTAATAAGTTTGCACATGGCGAATTTATTTTCAAGTCACTTCCTGCAAATTTGATGGCTCAAGTACTATCGCAATTATGAATGGCGGTAGGTGACTAATAGTAGAAGATATCAATCTATTACTATTTCACTATTTTTCTTCGGTGGAATCTATCATCTTGCTAGAGTTGGCAAAGAGGTCATGCTCAAGGTCGGGGCCTGAGATATTTCACACTTAAGTGAAAGTATGCTTCTGCGGCACGGGCTAGCTTAAAGCCGATGTGACAAAATATCAATACTAACTTGTGGACACTTTTTAGACAATGGAAGGATCACTCGGATGAAAATTTAATAGCAACCGTGCTACACAATAATATACTAATCTTGAAACATTTACTTAATTTAAACAACCTACAAGAAGCAACACATATTTTGCTCTGTGGTTGCTACTACGTATTAGATGTAGTGTGTCTGTGTGCATGTTGATAAGAGAAGATTTGATAGGCCACCCATGAGCCATGACATTCAAGTCAAATCATCCGTATTACTAGGGTTATTTTCTCTATGATGATGAACATAGGTTAAGAGTCTGATGTAATCTATTATACCAAACCGTGTGGAATAATGAGGCATTTGTTTGGGAGAATACTTAGTAAACTTGCCCCAACCTTTGTCTGCTTTTTTAGTCATTATGTGTGCGTATGTGTTTTGTTTGACTACTCCCTCTGTTCCTAAATATAAGTCCTTTTAGAGATTCCAATATGGAATACATACTGAGCAAAATGAGTGAATCTACAGTCTAAGATATGTCTATATACATCCCTATGTAGTTCGTATTGAAATCTCTAAAAAGAATTATATTTAGGAACGGAGGGAGTGCTGTTGTTAGGTATAAATAGTTGATATTGTTGTGTTAGTTCTCTGTAGCGATTAAAACATATGACAAGTGTGATGTAATCCATTCTATTAAACCATGTGGATAATCAGGGCATTTGTCTGAGAGAACATGCTTAGTCTTTAACTTTGTGACTCCATTTTAGGATTAACTGCGTTGTTGGCACAAAGAGGAAGACAATTGTTGTATGATCTACCTGATGATAAAATCTTCCTACTCATTTTGAGGTTCAAAACGACTGCATATATGCTCTCTTTCGAAGAAAGGTTCATCTCACTCTTTCATTCTTATCACTTTTTGCCAAATATCGTGTTGTGATCTGCCCTTGTTCCGTTTACCCTTGCTTTCTATTTGTTCATTTAACCAACTGATCATCACCCAATGAGGCCGAGCAAATCTGAACACTATACTCATGTTTCCAACAATTATATGTTTTCTTGTCCTACTTTGTACTCTTTACATTTAAAATTATATTGTACACTGTGTATTGATTTGTACATCCTTTTGCAATTATGTGGGGGTGGAAGAAGAAGTGCATGAGGAGGCTCAAGAGGAAGCGCCAAAAGATGAGGCAGCTACTCCAAAGGAAGCAAATTGCTAACTCGTCAAACGTCAATAAGACATGTTCATTCATCTCCCATTGCTAGGGTATCCTAGCCAAGAAGACCACAAGAGTGAAGAAACATTTGAAGGGAAAATTTACATCTTGTGTGTGAGGAAGATTTTGGAGTGAAGCATCAGATTTTTAATTTGCACTACGTACACCCTGTGATAGATGCTTTCCCGAGGCCACTCATTCCAAGCAACTTATAAACTGAATATGGTGTGTGTGTACTTCTACATCACACATATTGTACCTCATGTCGATATGTGGTGTGCTTTCTTATACATCGCCCAACCAAGTCAACGACCAACCTTAATGTAGTAGATTTCATAATTGAGCATTGTTTGTTCCTAATAATCTGTTCCAACAAATTAGCCTGTACTGGAATCATAGAGCATAAATGAGCATGCAATTTAAATCTATTAAGTATCATAAGGTGGCTGGTCATATGTGAAATGAGTAGTAGTTTGATGGTTATATATAGAGGCACACATAGAGCAAATATAGTTGGTAGGTATCATAAAGTAGATTTATTAAAATCGCTTTCTTATTGGAACATGTCAAAGTTATACATTTAGACTACCCCATGAACTATGTGGCTGAAAAGGCAGTTGGTAGATCTCATCCATCTCTTTTCATGAAATGAATGAGCTACATATAATAGATGTGTCCTTGCATCAAATATAGACACACATAACCACAAATTTATTATGTCGTCATAACCAAAGTGACAAGACATAAAAACAAACTGTTGTAATAATAAGAACAACTACCAAATAGATAGTTATAATTGCAATGCATGTCCAAAGAAATCATCATACAGTACACACATATGATGTATTTGATGCTAATATTCTCCTGCTCATTCTGAATGTCAAAATGACTACATACTAGCTTAATTGCGTCTTTGGCATAATGAGGAAGATAATTGTTCTTTGGTCTATTTGATGCTAATATCCTCCTGCTCATTCTGAATGTCAAAATGACTAAATAGGTGCCCTCTTTGTAAAAAAGGTTCATCTCATTCTTACAATCTTAACACTTCATGTTCCGAACATTGGATTGTAAGATATGTCCTTGTTTTCTTTACTCTTGCTTTTTGTTTATTCATTTAAACGGCTGGTCAACACACAATGAAACAGATCAAATCCAAACACTCAATCCTCGCGTTTCCAACAAATAAACTACATGATATTGTTTTCCTACCGTGCATGGTTTACATTAAACTTGTGTTGTACATTGTGTACTGATAAGGCGTCATATGGTGCATCAACACTTCAGAAGGTTGGGATATCGAGAGAGAATTAGCTCCCAAGAGGGAATCTGAAAGTGATTGGTAACATGGTGAGGTTGGAGAAGGGTGTCAGATCCTATTGATCCAACGACTAAGAGCTAGAGAGAGCAACTTGTAAGTGCATCTAGTGCCCCTTAGTGATTTTGGTGTATTGAAGACTTATAGGTTAAGGGACTAATGTGTTTGTGAGTGTACACAGGTCTATAAGTCTATGAGGAGTTCGATATTTACAGAGAAAGTCGACCCCTAAAAATGAAGTTCTTCGACTGAAGACTTTGGATTTCTGAAGACTTTCTGAAGACTTTGAAAGTGAAGAAATTGGTGCGACCTTGAAGACTTGGTATTCATTTGAGGAACATGAAGCGTGAAGACTTTTGTTTTCGTACTTTCGTTTTTCTCTTTCTTGAGTCATAGGAAACACCGTACGGTTAAAGGGGGTCGACGAAATACTGAGGAAAAATTTCCATGTGATGCTCAACTCAAATCCTACACCTACCAATCCCTTCGAGTGAAGCCATTGGAAATCTCATACAGTTCAGTCAATTTCTTCAGTGACATAGACGAAGTTCTTCTGGTCTCTGTGGAATTTGTTCTGACTGAGTAGGTAGGAATTCGCTAGTGCGGATTGCCTACACAGTGAGGAACATGATAGCCCTGAAGAATTTGAACCTCAAATTTCCGACCATTGCTGTGCTACGCGCCAGCTGTCCCAAAAATATCTTATCCACCTAACGGTCATATCATTGAAAGGCATTTATGTCTTATCATGTCGGGCTGCTCCCTAGGCTATAAATAGCCTCCCCATACAACCACTAGCTGGTTGGCTGCTCCGAGAGAAACTAACACTTGTCATTTGAGAGCAACCCATCCTCCGAGGACTTTGAGCGAAAATCATCGAGTGAGGAAAAACCCCAAACCCAAACACCTACAAACCCAAAGTGATTGAGCATCACTGAAGGGATTGATCCTGCGTGGATCCGACGCTTGGTACCTTTGAGGACTGTGCTTCTTCCAGATGGTTAGGCGTCATGGTCTAGAGCATCTAAGAGGAACTGTGGATCGCCGAGTGACCGAGTTTGTGAAGGTTCGGGAGTCACCTGAAGACTTACCACGAGTGATTGAGCGAGGACTGTGTGACCTTTGCTCAAGGAGAATATGGTGAGGACTGTGTGTCCGGGACTGTGTGTCCTCATGTTTAAATACCTAGCCGCTCCAACCAGATGTACAACTGAGACAACAGTTGGAACTGGTCTACCAAATCATTGTCTTCACCAAGCCAACTGGTTCTATTTCCTCAACTCTTTCATTTCCTCAGTATTGTGTTGTTCGCTTGTCATATCTGTGTTTGAAGACTTTGACTGAATACTTTCTCAATTTCCTCAGTTCAATTTCTTCAGTCTGTTTGTCTTCATCCCGTGTTATCCTGTGATTACGCTTTCTGTACTCTGTGCTTGTCTTCATTTCATCATGATGACTATGCTTGTCTTCTGTTATGTTTACTTCTGAGTACTTATTCCGCTGCAAGTAGTTCTTCGCTAAGGAATTTCCTCACTAGCAAATTCCTCAGTGAAGAATTCATAAAAATCGCCTATTCACCCCCCTCTAGTCGATATAACGCACTTTCAATTGATATCAGAGCAAGGTACTCCCTTGTTCTGTGTGATTTTGGTTTAACCGCCTGGAGTTTTAGTTATGTCGACCGCATGTATGATCAAGGTCTCTGCTGGGTGTCCTACCTTCGACGGGATGGACTACCCCTACTGGAAGAATAAGATGCGAATGCATCTTGAGGCAATTGATAACGATCTCTGGTATGTTGTGGAAAATGGTGTTCCTTCTATCTCACCCTCACTGAACGCTACCGACGTGAAGAGATTCAAGCAACTTGACTCTCAAGCGAAGAATATCATATGTGGTCATCTGAGCAAAGGACAGTATGGAAGAGTGAGTGCTTTGGACACTGCTAAGCCTATCTGGGATAGCCTGTCCAAAGTTAATGAAGGAGTTTCAACTCAGCATGACTCTCGAGTTGATGTTCTTCGCAATCTCTTCAACTGCTTCAAAAGACTCGACAATGAAAATGTTCAGCAAACCTTCGATCGCCTCACTGACATCTCAAATGAGCTTCAAGCACTTGGTGACACTGACATCACCGACCATGAGGTGGTGAGGAAATTGCTGAGATCGCTTGATTCCTCATTTGATACTCTGGCATTGATGATACAAGAGTGTGTTGATTACAAGTGACTTGACCCCGCTGATATTCTCGAGAGGCTAAATACTCATGAGTTCCAGCTTGCTGAAAAGTGAGATCTCTATGGTTCGAGCTATGGCAGATCACGTGCACTAAAGGCCAAGGCAGTATCTGAGTCCGAAGATGAAGACTCTGGTAGCAGCCTTGGTGATCCTGAAGAACTGAGTCATGAGCTAGCACTGCTCGTGAAGAAATTCCAGAAGTTCTCAAGACGTGGTCACTTTGGAAGACCCTCAAGGAGCAATGATTCCTCATCTAGTGACTACAAGAAGAGGCTTTGTCACAAGTGCAAGAAACCTGGACATTACATTCAAGATTGTCCTCAGTGGGAAAAGGAATCAAAGAAGAAGAAATACAAAGACTACAGTTCTGATGATGCAAATAAAAAGAAGAAACCCTCAAAATCTTCATCATCAAAATCCTCAAAGTCTTCATCTCACAAGAAGAGCAGCTCCAAGAAGGCTCGAGCATTCATTGGTAAAGAAATGGACTCTGAAGCTGAATCTGAGGAACAAGAGGAAGAGGAGGCATTTGAGGACTCCGAGTCTGGTGTGGCGAGCCTAGCCCTTGCTACTGCTTTTGTCAGCAAGTCTATCTTCAACTCTGAAGAAAATGACCTCACCAACGAGGCTGATGAAGGCAATGATGACTACGCTCCCACCTATTGCTTCATGGCAAAGGGTGCCAAGGTACTTAAATATACCTCCTCTGAATCTAGTGAAGATGAATCTGATGAAATCTTAAGCCCAGCTACTCTAAACTTGCTAAGATTGCTGTAAAACAACAAAGGGATTTTGAAAAGGTTCAAAACATGCTAGACAAAAGTGATGATATGTTGGGTGAAGAAATGGATCGCACTAAAATCTTGACTGAAAATCTTCAGAGACTTCAGACCAGGTTTGACAACCTTCAAGGTCATCATAACACTCTCTTGTCTGATCATGAGAAGCTTTCTTATGAATTTCTTAAAAGAAAGCAAGATCTTGAAAAGCTAAGAGTGAGTTATGAAGATCTTCAGAAGGAGCGTGATTCATTACTTGCTCAACAAATCAGCGCTGCTCAGGAATAATTTGTTCCTCCATGTTTGAAATGCATTGGACGTGAATCTGCTAATTCTTCACCTGAATGTTCAAATGCTTCTAATGTTACAAATTCTTCACCTGCCTCTGCTATCACTAATTCCTCATCTAAGGACATTGCTAGTATCACTGACGATGCAGGGCTGAAGGAATTGTACATGACAGGCATGTACAAAAGCCTCAAAGGGCATCAGACTCTTTGTGATGTGCTTAAAAAGCAGATCCTCAACAGGAACCCTAGGAAAGAGGGTATTGCCTTTTTAGAGGAAACTCAATGCTGATGGTACATATTGGAAGCCTGAGCAGTACCCCAAAACCTCATGGGTTGCTGCAAAGGGACCTCCAGTTGATCCATCTAATTTATCTGGCTATACATGTGAATCCTCACATTCTTCTGATGAGTCATTTGACTCCAACTATAAACTGTTGAAAAATCAGAATGGTGAAGTATTTGCAAGATATGTTGGCACTAACTACAGGAACGGTTCCCCTATGAAGAAAATCTGGGTTCCCAAAAGGTGCCTTGAAATTCTTCAGGTGAATGTCCACATGACACCACCTGTGAAGAATAGGAACCCCAGATCAAATTCTTCATATGGATCCAAGTCCTCATACGGACCCAATTCCTCACGTGGATCAAATTCCTCAAAAGGATCAAAGTCCTCATATGAACATCATCGTGCTAACAACTCTGTTTCGCAGGGAAGAGGCAAGGGCTATGAATATGAACATTATTCTTCTAATCATTATGTTCATAAGTCCTCGAAGAATTTCTCTGCTTATTCATATGCTTACCCTAACCCCTCTTATGTGAGACGAAATGGATTGGCTTCTATGCCACCTTTATCGTATGGAGCTAGCAGAGTGATGAATTCTTTACCACCCCTTCAGATGTGGGTGGTGAAGAAAAAGAACTAATCTCTTCTACAGGGTCAGGTCTCCAGACGCGCGTAAACGTCTGAAGAATTTGCTGGAGACCTGAAAGTTGCCTGAAAGGACGCAGGCTAATCATGAAGAAATGAACTTTCATTTCTCACGTCCTCATACTGCTATATCTGTCTTACTGCTTGATGAAATTGATCTAATGAATTTGATGTCATATTCTTCACTGATGAAGTATATGAGTTCGTAAGCTGCACTAATTCATCTGCAGGATGATCAACCAAAAGCCACTGAGTGGGTCCTCGATAGTGGATGTACAAATCACATGACTGGTAACAAGAATCTATTGATGGATGCTCCCTTATCACCATCGCATCTGAAGCATATCATCTTCGCTGACAAAGGCAAAAGTCAGGTATTGGGTCTAGGTAAGGTTGCAATCACAAAGGATCAACACATGGACAAAGTCATGCTTGTTGAGTCCTTAGGATACAACCTTATGTCTGTCTCAATGCTTTGTGATCTTGATATGGTTGTTGTCTTTGGCAAGTATCGTTGTGTTGTGATTATGGAAGCTGACAATTCCAAAGTCTTCGAAGGCTTTAGGAGAGGAGACTTGTATATTGTTGATTTCTCTACAGGTTCACAACCAGCCGTGTGCCTACTTGCAAAAGCTTCAGAAGGATGGTTATGGCATCGGCGACTTGGTCAAGCAAGCATGAAGAAATTGCACACGCTTGCAAAGAAGAAGCATGTCATTGGCATTGAGAAGGTCAAATTCCTCAAGGATCACTTATGCGGAGCCTGTGAAGCTGGAAAGATGACCAAGGCTAAGCATTCGGCGAAGACTATCATGACTACCACTCGACCATTTGAATTGCTTCACATCGATCTCTTCGGTCCTAATCATTACTCATCAGTCACTAATGATGCTTCTTTATATGGTCTTGTTATTGTTGATGATTACTCTTGTTACACATGGGTACACATTGTTACTTACAAACATGATGTGCAGGAAGTCTTCAAATGATTTTCCTCGAGGGCTTCAACCAACTTTGGTGTGAAGATCAAGCACATCAGAAGTGACAATGGAACTGAGTTCAAGAATTCGGGTCTCGATGACTATCTTGATGAACTTGGTATTACTCAAGAGTTATCTACTCCCTATACTCCTCAGCAAAATGGCGTTGTGGAGCACAAGAACAGAACTCTTGTTGAGATGGCTCGCACTATGCTTGATGAGTACAAGACGCCTCGTCACTTCTGGATTTTGGCAATTTATACTGCATGCCACATTATCAACAGGGTATATCCTCACAAATTCTTCAAGAAGACTGCACATGAACTCCTCACTGACAAGAAACCCAATGTGAGTTATTTCAAAGTCTTTGGTGCTAAATGCTGGATTAGAGATCCTCATCACAATGCTAAATTTGCACCGAAAGCACATGAAGGTTTTATGCTTGGTTACGGAAAGGACTCAAACACCTACAGAGTCTTCAACAACGTTCTACACAAGGTTGTTGAAACTGTAGATGCGCGGTTTGATGAAACTAATGGCTCGCAAAGAGAGCACCTACCTTCTGTGATAGATGAACCAGCACCTGAGGATTCTATAAAGTTCAAGGCTACTGAGGATGTCATTCCTACTGAAGAATCTGCTGAAGAATTCATTCCAGAACGTGAAGAACGTCGAGCTGATGCACCTGAGGAAAATGCTGAAGAAACTGGTGCTGAAGAAAATGCTGATCAAATTCCTCAATGACAACTAGCTCATCCTCGTGTTGCAAAAGAAGTTCAAGTGGAGAAGATCATCGATGACATTAGAGCACCAGGTCCTCTCACACGCTCAAAAGCTTCACATCTATCTAACTTTTGTGGGCACTATGCTTTTGTCTCTATCACAGAGCCCGCTAAGGTTGATGAAGCATTTCTGGAGCCTGAGTGGATTCAGGCCATGCAAGAAGAATTACATCAATTCAAGCTCAACAACGTCTGGGAACTGGTCAAACGTCCAGATCCTCGCAAGCACATTATCATTGGCACAAAATGGATCTACCGCAACAAGCAAGATGAAAATGGCCTTTTGGTAAGGAATAAGGCACGGCTTGTAGCTCAAGGCTACACACAGGTTGAAGGAATTAATTTCGATGAAACTTTTGCACCTGTTGCTAGACTTGAGGCTATTCGCATATTACTCGCTTATGCTAACCATCATGATATCATCTTATATCAAATGGATGTGAAAAGTGCATTCCTCAATGGTAAGCTTGAGGAAGAAGTATATGTTGCTCAACCCCCAGGTTTTGAAGATCCAAAGAATCCTAACAAAGTCTTCAGACTCAATAAGGCCCTCTATGGCCTCAAGCAGGCCCCTCGGGCGTGGTATGATACTTTGAAGGAATTTCTCATGAAGAATGGCTTCACACCCGGTTCACTCGATCCTACTCTCTTTACTAAATCTTATGATGGTGAACTGTTTGTGTGTCAAATATATGTTGATGATATAATCTTTGGCTGTACTGACCAACGTTATAGTGATGAATTTGCCTATATGATGAGTGAAGAATATCAAATGTCTATGATGGGAGAGTTGAAATTCTTCTTAGGTCTTCGAATTCGTCAACAACTCAATGGCATATTCATATCTCAGGAAAAATACCTCAAGAATGTACTAAGGAAATTCGGCATGCAAGATTGCAAAGGCGTCAAAATTCCTATGCTCACAAATGGCCATCTGTGCACTGGTGAAAATGGTATTGACTTCGATCATAAGGTATACTGCTCCATGATTAGTTCTTTATTGTACTTACGTGCATCTAGGCCAGATATAATGCTTAGTGTTTGCATGTGTGCCCGATTTCAAGCTGCACCGAAGGAATCACACCATAAGGCTGTGAAGCATATTCTTTGATATCTAGCTCACACACCAACACTAGGATTATGGTATCCCAAGGGCTCGGATTTTGATCTCATTGGATATTCTGACTCTGACTATGCTAGTGATCGTGTGGACCGCAAGTCAACATCTGGTACATGTCATTTCCTCGGACGATCTTTGGTCTGTTGGTCCTCGAAGAAACAGAACTGTGTATCACTGTCTACTGCTGAAGCTGAGTACATTGCTGCTGGTTCTTGCTGTGCTCAACTGCTATGGATGAAGCAAACTCTCAAGGACTATGGCGTCAACGTGAAGAATGTGCCTCTCCTCTGTTGCAATGAGAGTGCCATCAAGATTGCTCACAACCCAGTTCAGCACTCGAAGACAAAGCACATTCAGATTCGTCATCATTTTCTTCGTGATCATGTGTTGAAGGGCAACATTTCTATTGAGCATGTGAAGACTGAAGAACAGCTCGCCGATATCTTCACAAAGCCCTTGGATGAGAAGAGATTTAGCAAGTTGTGGTGTGAGCTAAATATCTTAGAATCTTCGAATGTTCTTTGTAAAGGACACTCATCCTAACACTTATGCAAAATTGATGACTTAGATGTGCAACATATGAAGAAACGTTTTTCTTCAATCAATGAAGAATAACACTCTAAGTGTGAAGAAATTAATGAAGAATTTGATTCTCAAAACCCTACGACAATTGTACGCGGTGTCTGAAATCATCATTCTTATACGGTGGGTCACGCCACCACAAAAGTTGAAAATCTTCAATTTGAGTTTTTCCTCAGTGTTTGAAATTCCTCAGTTGTTCAAATTCTTGCACTTTGCAAAATCTTCACTATATATGTCCGTCGTTTTTCTTCAAGATTCCTCAATTGTGTGGATCTTCGGTCTATACAACTTTGGAACCTAAGACAAAAACGCTTAGTGAAATTCTTCAAGACTCATCTGGTCAAATTACTCAAACTTGTTCTTTTTTGAAAAACCTTCTGAGAACGCATATGACCTCTCCAGATTGCTCGCAACTATACTCTGTTCACAGGTAATCATGTCCGCTGCTGAATCACTAGGTTCTCATCAACTTAACTCATTTGCAGCGTTCCTCGAAGAAAAATTGCATACTTCTTCAGAGAATTCGATCGTTCAAATTCCTCAACTGAAGAATATGGCAGAAGGTAAGAAGCCGCAGAAAGGAGGAAAGAAGCCTGAGGTCATGACTGTTTTGAAATCCCTAAGGACATTTACAAAGAGTACTGCACACCTGATGAGGCCAAGTTTGGTAAAGAAAACAAAAATCAGCGCAAGGTGCGCATACAGAGGATTGAAAGGAGATGGGCAAGAGAATGGAGGGAGTACAGGTATGTGACTCCAAAGTATATGAAGAAATTCGCACTTAATCCTCCATGCCCAAGAGCTCCACTGGCACCTGGCCAAGTAGCAGATCCTACCAGCATCAAACGCGGTGAGGACTTTCCTGAAGAATGGGCCAAGTGCCAAGCCAAATTGGCTAAACAAGCAAAAGAAGCAGTGAGGAAGTTCAATGAAGACTCTGCTGCTGCTGCGGCCATTGAGGCCTCTGTCAAGCCTAGGAAATCTATGGCAAAGAAGCCTGCTTGCAAGCCAAGTGCTTCACCAACAGTGCCCTCACGGCCAAGTTCCTCAGCTGTGCCCTCACGGCCAGAATCTTGAAAGTCCTCAAGGCAAATTCCTCATGCTGCTGCTGCTCCTCCGAAATCCTTAGCTCCTCCAAAGTCCTCAGCTATTCCGACAAAGTCCTCAGCAGCTGTGCATCTGGCCACGTGCCAAAGGACTGCAGGCATCTCTATTGCCTCTGGTGTCTCAACAAGTTCCTCAGCTGCACCAAATTCTTCATCAGGCCCCACTCTGCTGAAGACAAAGGCAACTGCTGGACGAGGTCCTCGGCCAAGTCCTAAGAAGAAACAAGTTGCCTTCCAAGTGCCATCTGACGATGAAGCTGATGATCATGAACTTGCAGACATCATCAGAGACAGACAAGAAAGGGCTGCTAGAGCCAAAGGCACAACTGTGCCACTGCTTTTGGATCCAAGGGCGATCCTAGATTACATTGATCTCTAGCTCAAGGACCCAAACACTCCTATGCCCGACTTCAAGTTTACTCCTGGTCAAAATCACATGCTGACTCATTTCATCCAAGAAGAGAAATGGAAATATGAGCAGGCCAGGCAGATTAAGAAGGCCCAGTATAAGAAGGAGAAATATCTGAAGACTAACGTTGTCAAAATGACAACTGATGAACTCATCAAAATCCAGTCTGAAATCAAAACCCTCAGCGACAACTTCAATGCCTACTATGCTGATTGGAAAGGAGCCAAAGTCAGGTTTGTAAAACTGACTGAGAAGTTCACCAATGTTGCAGCCCCATCGCAACAAGAAGTTCCTCAAGCTGAAGCTTCTGCTCAACCCACTGAAGAACATGCCAGCACCGCTGATGACTTTCATGCTGCTGAAGCAAATGCTAGTTCCAGGGCTGATGACTCCATTTCAGCCACTGAAGAAATTGTCAGGGCATCCACTAGTGATGCGCCTGAAGAAACTGAAAAAGTCAGGGCAATTGCATCAGTTGCGCCTGAAGAAAATCACCAGATTCCTCAGCTCCTCCTGCACCTACACCAACTCCAATCCTTCCATCCGCATCAGATGTGAAGAAGACCAAGGTTGCAGAGCGTGCTGCAGTGAAGAAAAGGAAAGCTTCATGTGCTTCAGATTCTTCAGCTCCGAAGAAAATGAAGCCTATGACCAGCTCGTTTGAAAATCCAATTGATGTTGTTCCGATTTCAACCATGCCATCAAAGGACCCCGTTCCTTTTGGTGAATAATATGAGATCCCTAGCGGATATGATGAAGAAAATCATTCTGCTGCTTCGTCAGAGCAGATTGATGAAGAAACTGAAGTGGATGCGATCCCTTCTACCCCTGTTGTTTCCTCGCCAATGCCTCAGTTCATAGCTGAAGAGGCTGGTGTTGAAGAATTGGAAGATGAAGACGTGGATATTGGGAGTACTACGCCCGTGATGAATGATTTGGGAAAGTCAGCACCCCAATTCCCCACTCTTCACACCACTACAACAAATACCTCAGTCCCCTGCACCAACCGTTCAAATGGGCTCTGAAGAAACTCATCCCACCTCATCTGTGCGTGAAGAAATTCTAGCCACTAGTGCTGAAGAAACTGCTGCTGCTGATCATATGACAACACAGAATGCAACTGAAGAGGAACCAGAAATTCCTCAGCCTGATGAACCTGAGATTGCGATTCCTAAGGTCGTGATGCAACTCACTGACACTCCTCTGACCAAGCCAAAGTATCCGTTCTCAAGGAAGCAAAAGCTCAAGGCTGAAGACTTCTTTGGCGAGCATGTATTCTTCACTGACTACAACCCATATGATTCTGCTCGCATAAGGAAGAGGCGTTTCTGGACTGCTAGTCAAGCCAATTTCTATTCCTCAGTGCTATTCAATAAAGACAAAGTCTTCGATCATGCACACATTCCTCACGTGGACATGGAATCTCTGCCTTGCTTCGAGCCAGTCCTTAGTGTTCTTCACGACGCTGGATTGCTGAATTTCTACACTGACATATGTGATTGGAATGAAGAACTCATTCTTCAATTCTATGCGACACTGCACATCACAGGAGATTCTGAAGATGTGAACTCATGGGTCTTGGACTGGACGTCAGAAAATACTCATTATAAGGCACCTGCAACTGAATTGCTTCGTGCCCTACCACTCAGTCCTCCCCTTGATGGTGCTCGTTGCATCTACAGTGAACCTGAGCTTACAAATCACTACATGCAAGTGATGATGAAGCCTTTGAAGCCAGGGCAGGCCCCATGAACCAAATTCCTCGTCAAGGAATTACTATATGTGCCCCGAACTGTCTATCGCATTCTGACGAAGACATTGAGTCCTATCAAGGGCCACAACTCTAATGATGAAGAAGTCGTTGGCATCATGAATAATTTGCTCTTCAATATCATTCATGGAGTTCCAGTCAACTTCCATGATTTCTTCATGAGGACTCTGGCCAATATTGCAATGTCACCTTTTGAGCTGAAGCCTTATGCACCATGGATTATGAGATTCATCAGGACAAGGTCTTCACTCAATTACAAGGCTGACACTCTGAATCACTGCAGCTACTTGCCTCCGATTGAAGTCCTCAAACGGACATTTTCCTCAGCTGATGACAAAGGCAAGGCGGCTGCTGTGATAGATGAAGGCATTCGTCCATTGGATGGTCAATTTCGCAAGGCTGCATCCTACTCCACCAATGATGACTCTGCCACACATGACTTTGCTGCCAACAACTCTGCCAAGCACAATCCTCAAGCCACAACACCCAGGGTGATGACTGATCATGAGTTACTCCTCAGTCTTCATCAGAAAGTTGATCGCAACCATAAATGGGTCAAGTGTCAGTTTGGTTCAATTCTTCACAACATGACCTCAACACACAATGCAGTGAACAAAAACCAATACTACCTCCATGAAACCTTCAACTGTACCTGGGCTGTTCTGTCTCATGTCTACAACAAAGAAGATCTGAAGAAAATGGGTCTCAAGGAAGAATTTGACTGGTCTGCACCTCCTCCAAAGAAATATAAGAAGGTCAAGATTCCTTCTTTGGTGGCCAGCTCCTATTCTTCATCGCGCGACACTGATGAACATGAAGACTTGGACGACACTGTGGCAGGCCCTACTACGACAACCGACCCCGACAACGCTGGCGCTCCTTCATCAACTTGATTATCTTCAGGGGCGTTAGTCCTCAGTTTCGATCCTTTTGGTCATTCGATGACAAAGGGGGAGAAATTTGAGTTACTCTTCAAGCGGGTCTATTATATGGGCGTTTCATTTTTTGCTAAGTTACAACCACTACTAGGGAAAAGCCTAGTAGCAGCGCGGGTTTTGGGCCTCTCAGTAGCGCGGGGACCGGCGCTACTAATAAGGCGCTACAGCTAACGTATAGCAGTAGCGCATGTTGTCCCGCGCTACTGCTATACATGAATAGCTGTAGCGCTCTTTAGAAAAGGGCGCTGCTGATATTATCTGCAACGCTGTTTACTGGGAAGCGCTGCTGGTAAGGCGGCGCTACTGCTAAATTTTCCCCCTCGCTACTACTAGTTTTATTATTTTTTCCCTGCATATTTGTTTTGTATTTGAATAGGCTTTATACAATAATCTTTAGCATATCATACACATACAAATGTAATCATAGCATATACATACAATTAGTCTCATCAAATCATGTCATCATCATAATCATCATCCAACACAAAGTGGTCTCCCGTCATCATCTCGAAAATAGCGATACAAGTCTCGATTACTTGCAAATACATCGTCATCCATCTAAACAATGTTATATGCGAGAAGAGCTATCACTTTGAGTACATGAGTTCGTATCCCTCTCTCGCATTAGCGTGAACCTAAACTAACTACTGCCTGTCGCTCGAAAACCGGGAACTGGTACACCTGGGCCTGACACTCCGGCCACTTGTCGTATATATACTCCTGGCGTAGCACTTGTTCGCCATATATGATCTATGCACCTGCATCGTCACATGAGTCGATGATATGTAACATATATAGTTGAGCAACAGAAAGAGAAAGACTTGGCAAAAATAGAAACAACATATCATAAGCATAAATAACAAAGTTCATCGTACCCCAAAATGCCCTAACTAGAGTGATTTTCGCTAGTCGAGGAGGAGGACGGTTTAATTACATCACAAATAAAGTTTCACCGTGCATAACTCAAAGTTTTGTCATACAGAAAGTATGAACTAAACGGACACATTGTCATATATCGACAATCACTCCAACATGTCGTTCCATCCATCCAAGTCAGGGAGATAGTCCTCGAGCTTAGTGAAAGGCTTCATGTCGAGACGCTGAGAGGCTATCCATGTTCGGACATCTTCCCGCGACATTTTTCCTTCTCCGTAGAACATCCCTGTTTTTCTGACGACCTCCTTCATGATGATTTGGGAAAGTTCGCGCTGGATGTTATAGAACTCAGCTTGAAGTCGACGATCCTCGATATCTCCTATGTCCTTTGCCCATTGCAGAATATGGGCATCGCCGGATCTAGGTGCCATGCGAAGGTTCTGGTGATCCCGTCTGTACTCCAGCATGTGGTGTAGGACATAGAATCTATCACTAAGAGAATCGTTCGGTTGCTGGATGCACCAGAAGTCGGTCTTATGGCCGAAGGCGACCCTGCCGCCCCTTCTCTTCTTGTCCCTGACCTCTCCACCCCTTGCTTGGTAGTAAAACATAGAACTGTCGAGAACATCCGTGATGTGGGTGTAATACTTTTTGTGAATGTTCTTCGACGAGTCCAAGTAAAGAGCGTGGGAGAATCGGGGGTAGAGGATGATGAGGACGGCGCACCCGCCGCTGCGCAAAATAAGTACCCCTCAAATTAATTAGCCTCCACCGTGCAAATGAATGATTGAAATCGAAGGAATGATAGCAGCGCGGATGACTTATAGGGGATGATAAGGCACGAGAATCGCCCCCTTGTCCTTATTGGCGAGCATGAAACTGACGATGTAATCCCTCGCGTATTCACGGTGCTTTGCGCAGACTCCCAAGAAGCCCTCGTGCATGTAGTACGGGTCAGCGACACAGATATGAGATATCTGCTCAACCCCGATGATGTAGTTCATGTGCAAGGCATAAAGGCGGACAAACGTAAAATCCAGCTTCTTCACGTGAAACATGTCGAATATGTAATCGAATCGGAGGAAGAACTTATCAGCGGGGAAGATGTCGACGTACGACATTTTCCGCGGAACGTTAACCACGTAGAGTGGGTATCCTGGATCTTTCGAGGCGATGAGGCCTTTCTCTACCCGCAGCACATCGTCATGAAGTCTCCTTAGATCGCCGAATCTGACCCGCAGCGCTGTTGCAGGTAGGATTGGTTGACCGGGGATATGCCATTTATCCGCATCGGGGATATCTATACGGTCCTGAAGCCGAGGCTGCTGAGGCGGCTGGATCATAGAATCAACTTTTTTGCCTTTCCTCGCTCTCTTCCTAGACTTCTTTACTACCGGAAGGTCGTCCATAATACGTTGAGACGGCAATTCAGGCACCGACTCATGACGCTCAAACCCTGAGGAGGCGCCAGTATAGACATACTGTTCAGCGCCATCGTCGTCCTCATCCTCATCCATGGCGACGTCATCAGCGACTAATGGAGCCTCCTCCTTACCTCATCCGCTATCACCCAACCCGACACCCGACGCTAATTGGGTAGGTGGGGTGTTGATGTTCATACCTTGCTGAGGTTGCATGCTCGTGGGTGTGCTCCCGACCGCCTCCAGATGAAGCAGACTCTTTGGCCACATCAGGACCCACCCATTGCAACAATCACCAAGCCGCCGTGGTGTCTCGTCGTCATCCCCCACTAGTATTGGAGGAGGCAAATTCTCGTGGCCCGGTTTGACACTGGCCACGGATACCTTGAAGACATTTGGGTGGATCGGCCGGCTATGGAACAATGGTTCCTTCGGCTCCATTATCGTTGCCTTCCCCACGTCCACCTTCTGGTCACCGATGGTGTACAATATGGTGCACGGGGTTTCGTCGGCCTGCAAAGAAAAGTCTGCGATGTGAGACATCCGAAAGGCAACGAAAATGGGAGATTATACATTTATATTGAAGGGGGCCGGTGTGACAGATACCGTGAGGGCGTCGAGCTCAGCCAAAGACGAAGCACCGCCGAGCACGTCCGGTGCGGGAGCCGGTGCGGGAGCAGGTGCAACTGCAGGTGCTGGTGCAACGCTAGTCGAGTTGCTCCCCGCCAAGAAGTCAGCAAGGGGAAAGTCCGCTGCATTTTATTTGGATTTTGCCTGGTCCAACTGAAAACGGCTGGAACCAAGGAAGTAGAAATATCTACAGCCACCTGTTTTGCGGCAGCTACCGCTGTTGCGACTGTCTGAGTTGATTTCTTCTCAACCGCAATCTCAACCTTCTTGTCGATGTTTTCTTCATTTAACCTCCATCTTTCCTTTCTCTCCTCCGTGGTCTCACGGTAGTACTTCTTCCACATGGCGCCGTCTCCGACACCGTGCACGCTTCCATACGACGGTCGAGTATCCACCGGTTGTCGTTTCAATATGTTCAATGCCCGGTTGAATGGAGTGTCCCACTTGGGCCTCGCCAATGCCTCAGACGACAAGTCACTTTCGGCCGCAATCCTGTGCTGCTCTCTCTGCAAAAGGCACAAGGATCATTTACAAATATGACTAACGTGTGCAGTCGAATTGATCAGAAACAAAAATTACCAGCAGTCTCATGAACTCCGTAATGACCAGTTTTGTCTCGTAAACCTTCTTCACTGGGTCCCAACGGTGTCGGGCCCTGAGGACGTCATGCTCCTGTGGGACGGTGAACTCCGCCAAGGGGTCTGGGATGCCCAGACTCGCGGCTTCCATGTCCTCCTTGGCCCATTTGGCCCTCTTTCCGCCATAACCACGGCTTCCGAGGTGGTGGCTCCCAATGTTCCTCTCTTGAAGCCCCTTCATGTACTTAGACTTTCTTTGGCAGCTTCGGCCTCGCAAGCCTCCTTGAATATTTGAAACTGCTCTTCCGTGATTGTCGAATTATCCTTTACAATCTCGGAGTAGGGTTCCTTCTTGTCGATGATCATTGCTTTCACTCGATTTTTCCAGGCGGCCAACGCGTCGCTAAACTTGGACATGGCGTGTTTGTTTATCTTCTTCATTGCCGGGTCCTCATCTGGATCTTCATAATCCTTCTCATTCCGGCCCAGGAACAAGAATATCTGGTGAACCTTCTTTAGGAGGGAGCTCCTCATATTTTCTATCTTCTGTAGTTTCTCATCGTTGATGGTGGCGGTTGTCCATACGATGCAGCCTATTTGATTGCCGTAGCATCGACGCGCTTCCTCGGGCGCCTTTGGCTCAAAATTGCCGTCGTCCACCTCCGTGACCACCAGTCTAGTACTCCTAAGTTTGTTAGGAAGCCGTTGCCTCTTTGCTTTCGGTTCTACACCGGCTCCACTCCCCGAGGCAGCGCCGGTTTCAGTCTCAGCGCCAGTCTCGATGCCGGTCTGAGTCTGAGCACCGATCTCAGTCTCAGCACCGGTCTAGGTGTCGGTCTCAGTCCTCGATGCCACCAGTGGGCCCAGCAACAACATCGGTTGATCGTCGTCAAGGCTAAAAAATTCGTCTGCCGCCCGGTAGACGTCATCGCAATCACCAAAACCATGTCCTTCATCGTTGCTAGCCATGTTTCCTATGATTAAATCTAGTCAATTAATTCTAGACCTAATAAAATGAACAATGACATAAAAAAGGCCTATTGTTTTGTAGGAACGTTGACTCCTTCCTGGTGCGGCAAATCCCGGGCACTCGATATGTCCTAGTTTGTAGCACAAGTCATGCCGAAATTCACGGAAAATTTTGGCATGACCTTTGCTAAAAAGTGGACAAATCGAGAACCTGAAATTTGCTGGAACGGAAATGAATCAACATTCCGGCAAAACATATATAGGCCACTCAGCTTTATTGAAACAACAAAGCCACTTTGGCACAAACAACATGACCACTTCAATGAAAAGATATAATCAACAAAGCCACTAACTAAAATCTTGCACTAACCTAGGTAATTAACCTAATTAAACTACTTTACCTAACTACTTCTCTTTCAAAGCCCTAACTAAAATTTTGCCCTAACCTAGATAATTAACATAATTAAACTAGCTAACCTATGCATGAGAGAGAGGAGGGGTGGGGGCTTACAGAGGATGGCTCTAGTGGTGCCGAGGGAGGCAGTGGTGGCGAGGGAGGCAGGGGCGTCTCCGGTGACGACGAGGGAGGCAGTTGTGGCGAGGGAGGATCCGGTGGCGTCGACGGCGGCTCCGGTGGCGTTGATGAGGCCGCGCGGCTCCGTGGCGTTGGGGGCGGCTCCGGTGGCGTCGACGGCGCACGGCTCTGGTGGCTCCGGGGGCGTCGACGTCGGCAGGAGACGGTGGCGAAGTGGGGCGATGGCGAATCTGGGAGACGGCGGCGGGGTGGGTCGAGAGATTTGGGGGCAAGTGGTGGCCGGGGGGAAAGGGTTTTCTGGTTAAGTCAAAACTAGTGGTAGCACGTTTCACAGAACGCGTGTAAGTGCATCTAGTGCCCCTTAGTGATTTTGGTGTATTGAAGACTTATAGGTTAAGGATCTAATGTGTTTATGAGTGTACACAGGTCTATAAGTCCATGAGGAGTTTGATATTTACAGTGAAAGTCGACCCCTAAAAATGAAAGTTCTTCGACTGAAGACTTTGGTATTCTGAAGACTTTCTGAAGACTTTGAAAGTGAAGAAATTGTTGTGACCTTGAAGACTTGGTATTCATTTGAGGAACATGAAGCGTGAAGACTTTTGTTTTCGTAGTTTCATTTTCTCTTTCTTGAGTCATAGGAAACACCGTACTGTTAAAGGGGGTCGAGGAAATACTAAGGAAAAATTTCCATGTGATGCTCAACTCAAATCCTACACCTACCAATCCCTTCGAGTGAAGCCATTGGAAATCTCATACAGTTCAGTCAATTTCTTCAGTGACAGAGACGCAGTTCTTCTGGTCACTGAGGAATTTGTTCTAACTGAGGAGTTAGGAATTCGCCAGTGCGGATTGCCTACACAGTGAGGAACATGATAGCCCTGAGGAATTTGAACCTCAAATTTCCGACCGTTGCTGTGCTACGCGCCAGCTGTCCCAAAATACCTTATCCATCCAACGGTCATATCATTGAAGGGCATTTATGTCTTATCATGTCGGGCTACTCCCTAGGCTATAAATAGCCGCCCCCTACAACCACTAGCTGGTTGGTTGCTCCAAGAGAAACTGACACTTGTCAATTGAGAGCATCCCATCCTCCCAGGACTTTGAGCGAAAATCATCAAGTGAGGAAAATCCAAAACCCAAACCCAAACACCTACAAACCCAAAGTGATTGAGCATCACTGAAGAGATTGATCCTGCGTGGATCCGATGCTTGTTACCTTTGAAGACTGTGCTTCTTCCAGACGGTTAGGCGCCATGGTCTAGAGCATCCAAGAGGAATTATGGATCGCCGAGTGACCGAGTTTGTGAAGGTTCGGAAGTCACCTGAAGACTTACCACGAGTGATTGGACGAGGTCTATGTGACCTTAGTTCAAGGAGAATACGGTGAGGACTTGGTGTCCCGAGCTGCGTGCTCAGGACAGGGTGTCCGGGACTGTGTGTCCTCGAGTTCAAATACTCAGCCGCTCTAACCAGATGTACAACTGAGACAACAGTTGGAACTGGTCTACTAAATCATTGTCTTCACCAAGTCAACCGGTTCTATTTCCTCAACACTTTCATTTCCTCATTACTGTGTTGTGTTCTTGTTCATATCTGTGTTTGAAGACTTTGACTAAAGACTTTCTCAATTTTCTCAGTTCAATTTCTTCAGTCTGTTTGTCTTCATCTTGTGCTATCCTGTGATTTTGTTTTCTGTACTCTGTGTTTGTCTTCATTTCATCATGATGACTATGCTTGTATTCTGTTATGTATACTTCTGAGTACTTATTCCGCTGCAAGTAGTTCTTCGCTAAGGAATTTCCTCACTAGCAAATACCTCAATGAAGAATTCATAAAAATCGCCTATTCACCCCCCCTCTAGTCGATATAACGCACTTTCAATTGGTATCAGAGCAAGGTACTCCCTTGTTCTGTGTAATTTTGGTTTAACCGCCTGGAGTTTTAGTTATGTCGACCGCAGGTATGAAGAAAGTGACATGCCCTATCTTTGACGGTCACGAGTATCCCAAATGGAAGGCCATGATGAAGAAGCGCCTCATGGCAATGAATAGCGAGCTGTGGACCGTCACTGAGATTGGTCTGACCGATCTGTGCAAGATGGCGGAAGCCGATGACATTCGCAAGTACACCCTCCTCCAACTCACGGCGAAGGATGTCATCTGCTCCTGTCTGTCTCGAAATTAGTTTAGGAACGTCATGCATCTCGATCATGCGAAGCTTATCTGGGACCGTCTCTCTGATGTATATGAAGGTCATCGAACCTATCACGATCCGTGGTTTGAGGACTTCAAGGAATCTCTCAAGTCTATGACATATGAACCAGAATCATCATCCTCCTCACCATGTCTTATGGCAGATGGTGAAAAGGTAACTGAATGCTATCTCTCTGAATCCAGTGATGATGAATCTGATGATGAATTTGGACCCAGTTATGTCAAACTTGCTTCTCTTGCTGCTAAATAACAGAACTTTGGAAAAGGCTCACAACATGCTTAGTAAGAGCGATGATATGTTGGGTGAAGAAATGGATCAGTCAAAAGCTTTGGCTGAAAGTCTTCAGAGACTTCACTCTAAGTATGACTCCCTTCAAGATCAACATAACACTCACTTATCTGATCATGAGAAGCTTTCTTATGAATTTCTTCAAAGAAGGCAAGATCTTGAAAAGCTAAGAGTGAGTTATGAAGATCTTCAGAAGGAGCGCGATTCATTACTTGCTCAACAAATCAGCGCTGCTCAGGAAGAATTTATTCCTCCATGTTTGAAATGCATTGAACGAGAATCTGCTAATTCTTCACCAGAATGTTCAAATGCTTCTAATGTTACAAATTCTTCACCTGCCTCTGCTATCACTAATTCCTCATCTGAGGACATTGCTAGTATCACTGATGATGCAGGGCTGAAGGAATTGTACATGACAGGCATGTACAAAAGCCTCAAAGGGCATCAGACTCTTTGTGATGTGCTTAAAAAGCAGATCCTCAACAGGAACCCTAGGAAAGAGGGTATTGCCTTTGAGAGGAAACTCAATGCTGATGGTACATATTGGAAGCCTGATCAGTACCCCAAAACCTCATGGGTTGCTGCAAAGGGACCTCCAGTTGATCCATCTAATTTATCTGGTTATACATGTGAATCTTCTCATTCCTTTGATGAGTCATTTGACTCCAACTATAAACTGTTCAAAAATCAGAATGGTGAAGTATTTGCTAGATATGTTGGCACTAACTGCAGGAACAGTTCCCCTATGAAGAAAATCTGGGTTCCCAAAAGGTGCCTTGAAAGTCTTCAGGTGAATGTCCTCATGACACCACATGTGAAGAATAGGAACCCCAGATCAAATTCTTCATACGGACCAAATTCCTCACGTGGATCAAATTCCTCATATGGATCAAAGTCCTCATATGAACATCATCGTGCTAACAACTCTGTTTCGCAGGGAAGAGCCAAGGGCTATGAATATGAGCATTATTCTTCTAATCATTATGTTCATAAGTCATAGAAGAATTTCTCTGCTTATTCATATGCTTACCCTAATCCCTCTTATGTGAAACGAAATGGTTTGGCCTCTATGCCACCATTCTCATATGGAGCTCGCATAGTGATGAACTCTTTGCCACCCTTTCAGATGTGGGTGGTGAAGAAAAAGAACTAATCTGTTATGCAGGGTCAGGTCTCCAGACGCACTGTAATGTCTGAAGAATTTGCTGGGGACCTGACAAAATGCCTGAAAGGACGCAGGCTAATCATGAAGAAATGAACTTTCATTTCACACGTCCTCCTACTGCTTTATATGTCTTACTGCTTGATGAAATTGATATGATGAATTGTGATATCATATTGTTCACTGATGAAGTATATGAGTTCGTAAGATGCACTAATTCATCTGCAGGATGATCAACCCAAAGCCACTGAGTGGGTCCTCGATAGTGGATGTACAAATCACATGACTGGTGACAAGAATCTATTGATGGATGCTCCCTTATCGTCATCACATCTGAAGCATATCATCTTCGCTGACAAAAGCAAAAGTCAGGTATTGGGTCTAGGTAAGGTTGCTATCGCAAAGGATCGACACATGGACAAAGTCATGCTTGTTGAGTCCTTAGGATACAACCTTATGTCTGTCTCAATGCTTTGTGATCTTGATATGCTTGTTGTCTTTGGCAAGTATCGTTGTGTTGTGATTATGGAAGCTGACAATTCCAATATCTTCGAAGGCTTTAGGAGAGGAGACTTGTATATTGTTGGTTTCTCTGCAGATTCACAACCAGCCGTGTGCCTACTTGCAAAATCTTCAGAAGGATGGCTATGGCATCGACGACTTGGTCATGCAGGCATGAGGAATTTGCACACGCTTGCAAAGAAGAAGCATGTTATTGTCATTGAAAATGTCAAATTCCTCAAGGATCACTTATGTGGTGCTTGTGAAGCTGGAAATATGACCAAGGCCAAGCATCCAGCTAAGACCATCATGACTACTACTCGCCCATTTGAATTGCTTCACATGGATCTCTTCGGTCCTAATCATTATTCTTCTGTCTCAAATGAAGCATCTCAATATGGCTTTGTTATTGTTGATGATTACTCTCGTTACACATGGGTACACCTTGTTACTTACAAACGTGAAGTGCAGGAAGTCTTCAAACGATTTTCCTCGAGGGCTTAAACCAACTTTGGTGTGAAGATCAAGCACATCAGAAGTGACAATGGCACTGAGTTCAAGAATTCGGGTCTCAATGACTATCTTGATGAACTTGGTATTACTCATGAGTTATCCGCTCCTTATACTCCTCAACAGAATGGCGTCATGGAGCGCAAGAACAGGACTCTTGTTGAGATGGCTCGCACTATCCTCGATGAGTACAAAACACCTCGTCGTTTCTGGGTTGATGCAATTGATACTGCGTGCCACATCATCAATAGAGTATATCTTCACAAATTCTTCAAGAAGACTGCCTATGAACTCCTCACTGACAACAAACCCAATGTGAGTTATTTCAAAGTCTTCGGTGCTAAATGCTGGATAAGAGATCCTCATCACAACTCTAAATTTGCACCGAAAGCACATGAAGGTTTTATGCTTGGTTACGGAAAGGACTCGCACACCTACAGAGTCTTCAACAATGTTCTTCACAAGATTGTTGAAACTTTAGATGTGCGGTTCGATGAAACTAATGGCTCGCAAAGAGAGCACCTACATTCTGTGACAGATAAACCAGCACCTGAGGATTCTATCAAGCACAAGGCTACTGAAGATATCATTCCTACTGAAGAATCTGGTGAAGAATTCATTCCAAAATGTGAAGAACGTCGAGCTGACGCACCTGAGGAAAATGCTGAGGAAATTGATGCTGAAGAAAATGCTGATCAAATTCCTCACCGACAACCAGCTCACCCTCGCGTTGCAAAAGAAGTGCAAGTGGAGAAGATCATTGATGACACTAGAGCACCAGGTCCTCTCACCCGCTCAAAAGCTTCACATCTATCTAACTTTTGTGGGCACTTTGCTTTTGTCTCTATCACAGAGCCCACTAAGGTAGATGAAGCATTTCTGGAGCCTGAGTGGATTCAGGCCATGCAAGAAGAATTACATCAGTTCAAGCTCAACAATGTCTGGGAACTGGTCAACCGTCCAGATCCTCGCAAGCATAATATCATTGGCACAAAATGGATCTACCGCAACAAGCAAGATGAAAACAGCCTTGTGGTGAGGAATAAGGCACGACTAGTAGCTCAAGGCTACACACAGGTTGAAGGAATTGATTTCGATGAGACTTTTGCACCTGTTGCTAGACTTGAAGCTATTCGCATATTACTCGCTTATGCTAACCATCAGGATATCATCTTATATCAAATGGATGTGAAAAGTGCATTCCTCAATGGTAAGCTTGAGGAAGAAGTATATGTTGCTCAACCCCCAGGTTTTGAAGATCCAAAGAATCCTGACAAAGTCTTCAGACTCAATAAGGCCCTATATGGCCTCAAGTAGGCCCCACGGGCGTTGTATGATACTTTGAAGGAATTCTTCATGAAGAACGGCTTCACACCCGGTTCACTCGATCCTACTCTCTTTACTAAATCTTATGATGGTGAACTGTTTGTGTGCCAAATATATGTTGATGATATAATCTTTGGTTGTACTAACCAACGTTATAGTGATGAATTTGCCTATATGATGAGTGAAGAATATCAAATGTCTATGATGGGAGAGTTGAAATTCTTCTTAGGTCTTCGAATTCGTCAACAGCTCAATGGCATATTCATATCTCAGGAAAAATACCTCAAGAATGTACTGAGGAAATTCGGCATGCAAGATTGCAAAGGCGTCAAAATTCCTATGCTCACAAATGGCCATCTGTGCACTGGTGAAAATGGTATTGACTTCGATCATAAGGTATACCGCTCCATGATTGGATCTTTATTGTACTTGTGTGCATATAGGCCAGATATAATGCTTAGTGTTTGCATGTGTGCCCGATTTCAAGCTGCACCGAAGGAATCACACCATAAGGCCGTGAAGCATATTCTTCGATATCTAGCTCACACACTAACACTAGGATTATGGTATCCCAAGGGCTCAGATTTTGATCTCATTGGATATTCTGACTCTGACTATGCTGGTGATCGTGTGGACCGCAAGACAACATCTAGTACATGTCATTTCCTCGGACGATCCTTGGTCTGTTGGTCCTCGAAGAAACAGAACTGCGTATCATTGTCTACTGCTGAAGCTGAGTACATTGCTGCTGGTTCTTGCTGTGCTCAACTGCTATGGATGAAGCAAACACTTAAGGACTATGGCGTCAACGTGAAGAATGTGCCTCCCCTCTGTGACAATGAGAGCGCTATCAAGATTGCTCACAACCCAGTTCAGCACTCGAAGACAAAGCACATTCAGATTCGTTATCATTTTCATGTGTTGAAGGGCGACATTTCTATTGGGCATGTGAAGACTGAAGAACAACTAGCCGATATATTCACTAAGCCCTTGGATGAGAAGAGGTTTAGCAAGTTGCGGTGTGAGCTAAATATCTTAGAGTCTTCGAATGGAACTTTAAAACTAATCTTATCCAAATTTTTGGTTTTGCCGCTCAAACCGTTCCGCATCCCATGATGCTTTTTTTACTCACCCACGATCTTACACGATCTCCACCTCTCTGTAAGTGGGTGACGCATGTCGTGCGAAGGAGAAGGGTCAGGGGCACGTTCGTCCCAAATCTTCGGGCGAACAGTTTTTTACTGCCACTATAAATACCCCCTCACCCCTTCCTCACTTCCTTTACTCCGCTCGATATCTCTCTCCCGCTCAAGCTTCCCAAACCCTAGCGCCGCCGCTACTCCATCATCGCCGATGAGGAAGATCTTCACTGCCTCGACCTCGTCGCCGTCGTACTCGCACCGACCGCGGAAATCTTCACCTCCTCCGCCGCCGTAGACGTCTTCCTCCGCCAAGTTAGGGCGTGGAAGATCTACACTGACGAACTTCACTTCTCCATCTCTGTGTTCATCGTGTTCTTCATTCAGGGTAATTAAAAGTTACTTTTACTTCCCTCTTTGATTCGAAAGTTTTCTACAAAATCTTCAAAGGTGTTTTTATTCTTCAAATCCTCACACACAAAACACCTTACAAGTAATCTGTTCTTGACTCATTTCTCTGAGCATCATTTTCTTCAAGATTCCTCAGTTGTGTGGATCTTTGATCTATACAACTCTAGAACCTAAGACAAAGCACGCTTAGTGAAATTCTTCAAGACACATCTGGTCAAATTCCTCAAAATTGTTCTTTTTAAAAAACCCTCTGAGAACGCATATGACCTCTCCAAATTTCTTGCAACTATACTCTGTTCACAGGTACTCATGTCCGCTGCTGAATCACTAGGTTCTCATTAACTTAACTCATTTGCAGCGTTCCTCGAAGAGAAATTGCATACTTCTTCAGAGAATTCGTTTGTTCAAATTCCTCAGCTGAAGAACATGGCAGATGTTAAGAAGCCACAGAAAGGAGGAAAGAGGCCTGAGGTCATGACTGCTTTTGAGATCCCTGAGGACATTTACAATGAGTACTGCACACCTGATGAAGCCAAGTTTGGCAAAGAAAACAAAAATCAGCGCAAGGTGCGCATTCAGAGGATTGAACGGAGATGGGCACGCGAATGGAGGGAATACAGATATGTAACCCCAAAGTATATGAAGAAATTCGCACTAAATCCTCCATGCCTAAGAGCCCCATTGGCACCTCGCCAAGAGGCAGATCCCACTAGCATCAAACGCGGTGAGGATTTTCCTGAAGAATGGGCAAAGCGCCAAGCCAAATTGGCAAGACAAGCCAAAGAAGCAGTGAGGAAATTCAACGAAGATTCTGCTGCTGCTGCTGCCACTGAGGCCTCTATCAAGCCGAGGAAATCTATGCCTAAGAAGCCTGCTCGTAAACCAAGTGCTTCACCAACAGTGCCCTCACGACCAAGTTCCTCAGCTGCGCCCTCACGGCCAGGAACTTCAAAATCTTCATGACCAATTCCTCAAGTTGCTCCTGCTCCTTCAAAATCCTCAGCACCTCCTCCAATGTCCTCAGTTGTTCCGACCAAGTCCTCAGCACCTGCACATCTGGCCTCATGCCAAAGGACTACAGGCATCTCCATTGCCTCTGGTGTCTCTGCAAGTTCCTCAGCTACACCAAGTTCCTCAGCTGAAGAAAAAGGCTACTGCTGGACGAGGTCCTCGCCCTAGTCCGAAGAAAAAGCAGGTGGATTTCCAAGTGCCCTCTGACGATGATGAGGCTGATGAAGAAGAACTTGCCGAAATCATCAGAGATAGGCAAGCTAAGGCCGCTAGTGCCAAAGGAAGCAATGTGCCAATGCTTTTTGATCCAAGGTTGATCCTGGATTTTATTGATCTATGGCACAAAGATCCAAATACGCCTATGCCGGAGATGAACCTCACTCCTGGTCAAAGTCACGTCTTGACCGCTTTCATTCAAGAAGAAAAATGGAAGTATGACAGGGCCAGACAGATCAAGAAATCGTAGTACAGAAAAGAGAAACTACTGAAGAAAAATGTTGTCAAGATGACACCTGAAGAACTCGTGAAGATGCAGGCTGACATTAAAACCCTCAGCGATGAATTTGATGCTTACTATGCTGATTGGAAAGGAGCTAAAGTCAGGTTTGTAGAACTGATTGAGAAGTTCACAACTGTTGCAGCCCCATCGCAACAAGAAGTTCCTCAGGCTGGAGCGTCAACTCAGCCAACTGAAGAACATGCCAGCACCGCTGATGACTTTCAGGCTGCTGAAGAAAATGCTAGTTCCAGGGCTGATGATTCCATTCCAGCCGCTGAAGAAATTGCCAGGGCATCCAATAGTGGTGCGCCTGAAGAAACTGAAGAAGTCAGGGCAACTGCATCAGTTGCGCCTGAGGAAATTCAAACAGATTCCTCAGCTCCACCTGCGCCTACATCAACTCCTATCCTTCCATCTGCATCAGATGTGAAGAAGACCAAGGCTGCAGAGCGAGCTGCAGTGAAGAAAAGGAAAGCATCAAGTGCTTCAGAATCTTCAGCTGCAAAGAAGATGAAGCCTATGACCAGCTCTTATGAAAATCCTATCGATGCTGTTCCGATTTCAACCATGCCATCAAAGGACCTTGTCCCTTTTGGTGAAGAATATGAGATCCCAAGCGGATCTGATGAAGAAACTCAATCTGCTGCTTCGTCAGAGCAGATTGATGAGGAAATTGAAGTGGATACGATCCCTTCCACACCTGTTGTATCCTCACCAATGCCTCAGTTCACATCTGAAGAGACTGGTGTTGAAGAATTAGAAGATGAAGACGTGGACATTGGTAGCACAACTCCAGTGATGAATGATGACTTTTGGGAAAGTCAGCATCCCAACTCTCCACTCTTCACCCCACTACAGCAAATTCCTCACTCCCCCACACCAATAGTTCAAATGGGCTCTGAGGAAACTCATCCCACCTCACCTGTCCGTGAAGACATTCCAGCCACTAGTGCTGAAGAAACTGCTGCTGCTGAAAATGTGACAACACAAACTGCACCTGAAGAGGAACCAGAAATCCCTCAGCCTGAAGAACCTGAGCTCGCGATCCCTGAGGTTGTGATGCAACTCACTGACACCCCTGTGCCAAAGCCAAAGGATCCGTTCTCAAGGAAGCAAAAGTTCAAGGCTGAAGACTTCTTTGGCGAGCATATATTCTTCACTGATTACAATCCTTATGACTCTGCTCACATAAGGAAGAGGCGTTTCTGGACTGCTAGTCAAGCCAACTTCTATTCCTCAGTGATGTTAAACAAAGACAAAGTCTTCGATCATGCACATATTCCTCACGTGGATATGGAGTCTCTGCTGTGCTTCGAGCCAGTCCTCAGTGTTCTTCATGATGCTGGGCTACTAAACTTCTGCATTGACATATGTGATTGGAATGAAGAACTCATTCTTCAGTTCTATGCAACGTTGCACATCACGGGTGACTCTGAAGATGTTAACTCATGGGTTCTGGACTGGATGACAGAGAACACTCATTACAAGGCACCAGTGTCTGAATTGCTTCGTGCCCTACCACTAAGTCCTCCCCTTGAAGATGCACGTTGTGTCTATAGTGAACCTGAGCTTTCAAATCACTACATGCAAGTTTTGATGAAGCCTTTGAAGCCAGGGCAGGCCCCTCGAACCAATTTCCTCGTCAAGGAATTACTGTATGTGCCTTGGACTGTCTATCGCATTCTGACAAAGACAATGAGTCCTATCAAAGGCCATGACTCAAATGATGAAGAAGTCGTTGGCATCATGAAGAATCTGCTTTTCAATATCATTCATGGCGTTCCCGTCAACTTCCATGATTTCCTCATGAGGACTCTGGCCAATATTGCAATCTCACCATTTGAGCTGAAGCCTTATGCGCCATGGATTATGAGATTCATCAGGACAAGGTCTTCACTCAACTACAAAGCTGACACTCTGAACCACTGCAGCTACTTGCCTCCAATTTAAGTCCTCAAGAGGCCATTTTCCTTAGCTGATGACAAAGGCAAGGCAACTGCTGTGATCGATGAAGGCATTCGTCCATTGGATGGTCAGTTTCGCAAGGCTGCATCCTACTCCACCAATGACGACTCTGCCACACATGACTTTGCTGCCAACAATGCCAAGCAAAATCCTCAAGCCACAACACCCAGGGTGATGACTGATCGTGAGTTACTCCTCAGTCTTCATCAGAAGGTTGATCGCAATCATAAATGGGTCAAGCGTCAGTTTAGTTCAATTCTTCACAACATGACTTCAACACACAATGCAGTGAAGAAAAACCAATACTACCTCCATGAAACCTTCAACTGTACCTGGGTTGTTCTGCCTCATGTCTACAGTGCTGAAGATCTGAAGAAAATGGGTCTCAAGGAAGACTTTGACTGGTGTTTACCTCCTCCGAAGAAATACAAGAAGGTCAAGGTTCCTTCTTTGGTGGCCAGCTCCTATTCTTCATCGCATGACACTGATGAAAATGAAGACTTGGACGACACAACGGCATGCCCTACTTCAACAACCGACCCCGACAAAGCTGGCGCTCCTTCATCAACTTGATTATCTTCAGGGGCGTTAGTCCTCAGTTTCGATCCTTTTGGTCATTCGATGACAAAGGGGGAGAAATTTGAGTTAGTCTTCAAGCGGGTCAATTATATGGGCGTTTTTTTTCTTGCTAAGTTACAACTCTCGTTCTTCCGAAACTTTTATTGGATCGAGTTGTAAACTTAAACCTGATGGTCGTTTGATACTTCTGCTACGTTATTCTGCATGCTTATTCCTCGTCAATATTATGGCGCGCATGCTGAAATTCGCCAGTCACCATTTTTCATCATGCATTTCAAATTCTTCATATTATATGTCAAATGCGTGTATGAATTACAAGATATAGGGGGAGATCTCCATGATTCAACTCTTCAAGTGTGCATTGCTTCAAAAGCAAATTCCTCACTATGCACATATTCAGGGGGAGTTCTTCTATATCTTGCAATCAAATTCCTCAATATCAGTATTTACACTTCATATGTTTATCCCCGTTGAAAACTTAACCTATATTGTCATCAATCACGAAAAAGGGGGAGATTGTAAGAGCATCTAGTGCCCCTTAGTGATTTGGTGTATTGAAGACTTATAGGTTAAGGATCTAATGTGTTTATGAGTGTACACAGGTCTATAAGTCCATGAGGAGTTTGATATTTACAGTGAAAGTCGACCCCTAAAAACGAAGTTCTTCGACTGAAGACTTTGGTATTCTGAAGACTTTCTGAAGACTTTGAAAGTGAAGAAATTGGTGTGACCTTGAAGACTTGGTATTCATTTGAGGAACATGAAGCGTGAAGATTTTGTTTTCGTAGTTTCATTTTCTCTTTCTTGAGTCATAGGAAACACCATACTGTTAAAGGGGGTCGAGGAAATACTAAGGAAAAATTTCCATGTGATGCTCAACTCAAATCCTACACCTACCAATCCCTTCGAGTGAAGCCATTGGAAATCTCATACAGTTCAGTCAATTTCTTCAGTGATAGAGACGGAGTTCTTCTGGTCGCTGAGGAATTTGTTCTGACTGAGGAGTTAGGAATTCGCCAGTGCGGATTGCCTACACAGTGAGGAACATGATAGCCCTGAGGAATTTGAACCTCAAATTTCCGACCGTTGCTGTGCTACGCGTCAGCTGTCCCAAAATATCTTATCCATCCAACGGTCATATCATTGAAGGGCATTTATGTCTTATCATGTCGGGCTGCTCCCTAGGCTATAAATAGCCGCCCCCTACAACCACTAGCTGGTTGGCTGCTCCAAGAGAAACTGACACTTGTCAATTGAGAGCATCCCATCCTCCCAGGACTTTGAGCGAAAATCATCAAGTGAGGAAAATCCAAAACCCAAACCCAAACACCTACAAACCCAAAGTGATTGAGCATCACTGAAGAGATTGATCCTGCGTGGATCCGACGCTTGTTACCTTTGAAGACTGTGCTTCTTCCAGACGGTTAGGCGTCATGGTCTGGAGCATCCAAGAGGAATTGTGGATCGCCGAGTGACCGAGTTTGTGAAGGTTCGGAAGTCACCTGAAGACTTACCACAAGTGATTGGACGAGGTCTATGTGACCTTAGTTCAAGGAGAATACGGTGAGGACTTGGTGTCCCGAGCTGCGTCCTCAGGACTGGGTGTCCGGGACTGTGTGTCCTCGAGTTCAAATACTCAGCCGCTCTAACCAGATGTACAACTGAGACAGCAGTTGGAACTGGTCTACCAAATCATTGTCTTCACCAAGCCAACCGGTTCTATTTCCTCAACACTTTCATTTCCTCATTACTGTGTTGTGTGCTTGTTCATATCTGTGTTTGAAGACTTTGACTGAAGACTTTCTCAATTTCCTCAGTTCAATTTCTTTAGTCTGTTTGTCTTCATCTTGTGCTATCCTGTGATTACGCTTTCTGTACTCTGTGTTTGTCTTCATTTCATCATGATGACTATGCTTGTATTCTGTTATGTTTACTTCTGAGTACTTATTCCGCTGCAAGTAGTTCTTCGCTAAGGAATTTCCTCACTAGCAAATTCCTCAGTGAAGAATTCATAAAAATCGCCTATTCACCCCCTCTAGTCGATATAACGCACTTTCAACGCGCTATAGCTAAGGTAGCTATAGCACTTTTTCCAAAACGCGCTACTGCTATAGCTATGTAATTTTATCCCTTCTTTATTTCCTTTTGTGTTTCTATAGCGGGGGTCCTGGAAACGCGCTGCAGCTATGTTAGCTATAGCGCCTCTTACTTACACACGCTACAGCTATGCCTTTCTCTGTTTTTTCGCTTTTTCATTTATTTTGCTTTACATTTTTTTTCTTTCTCCTTTTTCTGTTTCTTTCATTTTCATTTACTTTTCTATTTGTTTTTCATTTTATTTTATTTCCATTAGCAGTAGCGCTCTTACTCGGAAACGCGCTACTACTCATGCCCTAGCGGTAGCGCGCTTCCTGCAAGCCCGCTACTGCTATGCTTAGCCCATCGTTCCACCAATGGCAATATTAGTAGTAGCGCTTTTACGGTCACACGCGCTACTGCTACAATCGTATCTGCAGCGCGGTTTATTCTGAACCGCTACTGCTATCTAGCACTAGCGCCCTTTTTTGACCCGCGTTGTTGCTAAATTTCGGTGTATAAGGTTTTCCCTAGTAGTGAACTCTCGTTCTTCTGAAACTTTATTGGATCGAGTTGTAAACTTAAACCCGATGGTGGTCTGATACTTCTGCTACGTTATTCTGCATGCTTATTCCTCGTCAATATTATTGCGCGCATGCTGAAATTCGTCAGTCACCATATTTCATCATGCATTTCAAATTCTTCATATTATATGTCAAATGCGTGTATGAATTACAAGATATAGGGGGAGATCTCCATGATTCAACTCTTCAAGTGTGCATTGCTTCAAAAGCAAATTCCTCACTATGCACATCTTCAGGGGGAGTTCTTCTATATCTTGCAATCAAATTCCTCAATATCAGCGTTTACACCTCATATGTTTATTCCCGTTGAAAACTTAACCTATATTGTCATCAATCACCAAAAAGGGGGAGATTGTAAGTGCATCTAGTGCCCCTTAGTGATTTTGGTGTATTGAAGACTTATAGGTTAAGGGACTAGTGTGTTTGTGAGTGTACACATGTCTATAAGTCTATGAGGAGTTTGATATTTACAGAGAAAGTCGACCCCTAAAAATGAAGTTCTTCGACTGAAGACTTTGGATTTCTGAAGACTTTGAAAGTGAAGAAATTGGTGCGACCTTGAAGACTTAGTATTCATTTGAGGAACATGAAGCATGAAGACTTTTGTTTTCGTACTTTCGTTTTTCTCTTTCTTGAGTCATAGGAAACACCGTACTGTTAAAGGGGGTCGAGGAAATACGAAGGAAAAATTTCCATGTGATGCTCAACTCAAGTCCTACACCTACCAATCCCTTCGAGTGAAGCCATTGGAAATCTCATACAGTTCCGTCAATTTCTTCAGTGATAGAGACGAAGTTCTTCTGGTCTCTGGGGAATTTGTTCTGACTGAGGAGTTAGGAATTCGCCAGTGCGGATTGCCTACACAGTGAGGAACATGATAGCCCTGAAGAATTTGAACCTCAAATTTCCGACCGTTGCTGTGCTACGCGCCAGCTGTCCCAAAAATATCTTATCCACCTAACGGTCATATCATTGAAGGGCATTTATGTCTTATCATCTCGGGCTGCTCCCTAGGCTATAAATAGCCGCCCCATACAACCACTAGCTGGTTGGCTGCTCCGAGAAAAACTGACACTTGTCATTTGAGAGCAACCCATCCTCTGAGGACTTTGAGCGAAAATCATCGAGTGAGGAAAAACCCCAAACCCAAACACCTACAAACCCAAAGTGATTGAGCATCACTGAAGAGATTGATCGTACGTGGATCCGACGCTTGTTACCTTTGAAGATTGTGCTTCTTCCAGACGGTTAGGCGTCATGGTCTAGAGCATCCAAGAGGAATTGTGGATCGCCGAGTGACCGAGTTTGTGAAGGTTCAGAAGTCACCTGAAGACTTACCACGAGTGATTGAGCAAGGACTATGTGACCTTAGCTCAAGGAGAATACAGTGAGGACTGTGTGTCCGGGACTGTGTGTCCTCAGGTTCAAATATTCAGCCGCTCTAACCAGATGTACAACTGAGACAAAAGTTGGAACTGATCTACCAAATCATTGTCTTCACCAAGCCAACTGGTTCTATTTCCTCAACTCTTTCATTTCCTCAGTATTGTGTTGTTCGCTTGTCATATCTGTGTTTGAAGACTTTGACTGAAGACTTCCTCAATTTCCTCAGTTCAATTTCTTCAGTCTGTTTGTCTTCATCCTGTGTTATCCTGTGATTACGCTTTCTGTACTCTGTGCTTGTCTTCATTTCATCATGATGACTATGCTTGTCTTCTGTTATGTTTACTTCTGAGTACTTATTCCGCTGCAAGCAGTTCTTCGCTAAGGAATTTTCTCACTAGCAAATTCCTTAGTGAAGAATTCATAAAAATCGCCTATTCACCCCCCTCTAGTCGATATAACACACTTTCACAACTTGTAAAGGAAATTATAACCATGCTTGATGTTGAGGAGGTATTACAACTTCGTTTCAAAAAATTGTGGGGGCTGATGTTATTTCCTGTCACCCTAAAAAGTCCCGATGGTTCACTGTTCGCGACGCCAATCTCAAACTAGCTGGTGACCAAGAAGGGTCCAGCATTGCACATGATGGAAACCAGAGGATGTGGGCTCACATTTGGTGTGCACAAGTCCCTCAGCATATGCGTATCTTCACTTAGAAGCTTGTTGTCCGTCCAATTTGACCGATGCAAGCACATACCGAACACCTTGCCTCAATGTTCTATTTGCGGTGTCCAGGCTACAATGAGTACCATGCCTTTAGGTAACATTTAGTGATCAATGGAGGACCTGGCTGCAAATCATGGCTGAGCAACATTGTGGATGGTTTCCATCATTTTGCTGTTACGACTTCAAGGATTAAAGTTCTCAAAATCCGTCAGGAAGACAACGATATTATACTAAATACAAATATAATTGAGAAAATATCAGGTGATACAGAAGCTTAGGTGCTACCATGATACGTACTCCTGCGAGCTGTTCGATCTGAGATCTAAGGGTGACAGTCATTCTCTTGGACTTCCACGTAAATATAAGATTTTTCAAGGGTTTTGTTTCAAAGTTGTAGGAGCTCTGCCCATGACGCGTGAGCTCGTATCACGGGAGCATCAACTCGAGAAAATTGGGTATTTGCCACTTTCAATATGTGGCTTCTCTAAATTGCCACTTTCAAGATCGGCTTCGCAAAATTGTCACTCTTCTCGTTGGCTCCTTGATTACCATGCCACTTACCTCCTTTTTGTGATTTTCTTTTTTCCTTTTTCATTTATAAGCACAGGAAAAGACCAAACTACCCCCGAGTCTATGTATACAGTACCCATACTGAGATTTGATTATCTGCATCTGGTATTCTCGTTCGAGCAGAGGAGAACGAGGCACACGAATCTTGTCGTCAGTAAGAGCACGTGCTGACGCTGCCCGCCCAGTCGTCGGCGTCGCCACGCTTCGCCCGACTGCCATCGCCGCTCGCCCTTGTGCCCGCGCGCCATAGACGCTCAGGCCAGCCGCCTGTCGCTCGTCCCGGTCTCGCCGCTCGGCTGGGATGAGGAGGCGGGAGGGCGCATCCCAGGAGGATGAGGAGGCGGAGGGAGATGGGCGCGTGGCCATGGAGGGGTCATTGTCGGCCTGCGGGGGTTTCTCTCGACGCTGGCTGCACAGATGTTTGCGTACATGTGTAGGAAAAGGGATACTGAAGCAACTCAGGAGTGTGTACATGTGTTCTTGTAGCAGAGAAATCGAATTGTTTGAGATTGTTTTATGGCATTTAAAAGCATGACTGTATATCACCAGATGTATGATATAGTACTATTTTTCAGTTCCCTAAGTTGGTTCAGTGTCCCTTTTCCTACCTGAATTTTCGTCAGAATGCAAGATGTTCCCAAATGTGCTGCTGGTTCAGTGTACCTTAACAGGGAGCAGTTTAGGGATCACGATTGTAGTTTCCACAGATTCCATACTCACATCACTACTAGGGAAAAGCCTAGCAGCAGCGCGGGTTTTGGGCCTATTAGTAGCGCGGGGGCCGGCGCTACTAATAAGGCGCTACAGCTAACGTATAGCAGTAGCGCGGGTTTACCCGCGTTGCTGCTACACAAGTGTAGCAGCAGCGCGCTTAAAGGAAGCTCGCTTCCCCTGTGCGCGCTACTGCTACAACCGCGCTGCTGCTAACTTTTCTTCACTCGCTACTGCTAATTTTAGTAGTTTTTTGTTTTTTTGGCATATTTGTTCTGTATTTGAACAGGCTTTATAGAAGAATCTTTAGCACATACAAATGTCATCATGATACACATACAAATGCCTGCGAGACCACAAATGTAATCATAGCATATACATACAAATAGTCTCGTCATAATCATCATCCAACACAAAGTGGTATCTTGTCATCATCTCAAAAATAGCGATACATGCAAGTCTCGAATACTTGCAACTACAACGTCATCCATCTAAACAAAGGTATACGCGAGAAGAGCTATCACTATGAGTGAGAGCGGAACTATGCAGTACATGAGATGGCGGTTACAAGTCCTCTCTCGTGCTAGCGTGAACCTCAAGTAACTAGCTTCTCCTTCTTGTCTGCTTTTGAAGCCTTTATGGCTGGCGTCCACAGAACCAATTCACTTGCACCTGACACTCATGCCACTCGTTGTACACCCCCGGAACCTTCCCTTTGTACACGACATAGCAGTTCCATCTCGCCATCAAGAAACTAGGTACCTGTTAGAGATGCATGTTCATGAAGAGGATGTACAATCATATATATGCAACAAAATATACTAGAGAACACCGAAAAAGAAAGGGTTAGCAACTAGATGCAACATACAGTATGCAAATTAATTAACTAGAGGTACGCAGGTCATCTTACGCAAACTAACAAAGTAGCGTTACGCAAGTTCGGCAGGGATCGTGGACATCACAAAGTTTCATCGCCACAAATAGTATACAAGTTCAACCGACACATATCATCATCATCGGCATAATAAATCACTAGAAGTTCCATCCTTCCATATCATCGAGGATGGACCCTAGCTTCTTGAACGGCGTGAGGTCTAGACGTTGCATGCCTATGCGAGTTCGGACGTCAGCTCGCGATATAGGGCCGTCATGGAACATCCCCTTCTCATCGACGACTTCTTTCATGATGATCGTCGCAATGTCGCTTTGGATGCGAAAGAAGTCATCTCTAAGTTTATAATCCGCTTCTCCATGAGATTCTAGCCACTTGTGGATATGATCATCATTTCTGCTTCTCATGCGAAGCTTTTGGTGATCCGTGTTGAACTGAATCATGAGATGGAGGATGTAGAATCCATCCTTCTTGCTTGGTTTTGGGACATGGATGCAGGAGAAGTTAGTTTTATGCGTGAAACCCATCTTCTTGTTCCTTTGTTTCCTGATCTGCATGTGGCCACCTCTAAAGCTGAAGCCCTGGAGAGCATCATCTAGAATATTCATTATGTGGGTCTAGTCTTTTTTTCTCGTAGTCTCTGAAAGGGTCAAAATACACGGCGTGGGAGACTTGCGGATAAAGAACTATAAGGACGGCGCGCCCGTTGCTGCGGGGAAAAAAACACCTCAAATTATTCCCAATAGAGAGAGAAGGAATGATTGAAATGTATGAAAGGGTTGTTCGAAACTGGCTTACTTTGGATGATAAGGCACGAGGACAATTTCCCGGTCCTTATTCTGTACCATGAAGTTTTGGAGGTACTCCCTAGCAGTTTCACGCTCAAAGTCGCCGAGACTCAAGAAAGACTCGTGCATGTAGTACGGATCCGCCACACAGATTTGCGAGAGTTCTTCACTGTTCATGACGGAGCTCATATGTAGCGCAAAAAGGCGAACGATTGTAAAATCGAGCCACCTTGTTAGAAACATCTCAAAGATATGGTCAAACCGCAGGAAGAACACCTCCGCGGGCCGTGTCTTGACGTAGCACTTCCCCTCAGGCACACGAGCTGCGTATGTCGGATATCCTGGATCCTTTGAGGCTAGTAGGCTTTTCTCAGTCGACAGCACATGGTCGTGCAGTCTCCTGAGATCCCCTGATAGTGCCTCCAGCGGTTTCGGCGGTAGCATTGGCTCGCCCGTGAGATGGAACATGGCCGCACCTTTCACGGGTACACGCTCTTCAGAATGCATCGTCTGGCTGCTATGTGCTATTGCTTGTTTGGAGGCAGCTATCTTCCCCGATCTCTTTCTCTCCTTTTTCTTGGGCACACCTTCTAGACCCTTCCTTAACCCCTGCCCCAGTGTTCCCGGGCTAAGTACTGTACGACCCTCGCGCCGGGATAGTTGAGCCTGTGTTGAGGCGGCATCTTCAGGCGTGTCCTGTGAGGATTTCATGAAGAGAGACTTTTTGCAATCCCTGCTACGACCTTCCTGCCCGGGCATATCATCCATATCCTTATTAGCAAGCTGATAGCCCGATTCGTCATATGGTTGACTCATCAATTCTATGTCACAGTCATACGCGCTTGTATTGAGGAAATCCAAAGGGTCGACCTCTGTCTCATCATCCATTCTCTGTTCTACACGACAAATTACATCAGCCGGCACTATTGCACCCCCTTCATCATGTCGTCCGCCGCTCTCACCCGGCACTACAGGAGCTGGTAATTGCGTAGGTGGGGTGGTGGTCTCCGCACATGCTTGTTGATGTGTGGTTATTGGTGTGCTCTCGGCCGGCTCCAGACGAATAAGATTCTTCGGCCATAGCAGCGCCCAACCCTTGCAGCTTCCAATCCGCGGCGGGGTCTCGTCGTCCGCTCCCACATGCTGTACTGGAGGAGGCAAATCCTCGTGCCCCTATTTCACACTAGACAAGCTAACCCTGAAGTGCCCAGCAGGGATCGGCTGGTTGTGGAACATGGGTTGCAAGGGGTCCATTATCATCCCCTTTCCCACGTCCACCTTCTGGCCCTTGATCAAGTAGAGTATGGTGCACAGGGTTTCTTTCGCCTGCAAACACATATGTCTGTGGCGTAAAACATCCGAAAGGCAACAAAAATGGAATATTATATATATATGGTGGTGCGACATGTAATTACCGTGATGGCGTCGAGCTCAGCCAAAGACGAAGGCCCACCGAGCACGCCAGAGACTGAGGACGGGCTGCTATGAGCGGGAGCGGCTGCGAGAGGAGCCCGGTTGCGTGGGCAAGTGATGGTGCGATGATGTTGTTGTTCATGGAGTTGCTCCCGACGAAACTGGGCAACGGGAAATCATGTACCGTCTTGTCTGGATTTTCCGTTGTCCAGTTGATGATAACTGGAACCAAGTTAGTAGCAAAATCATTTCTGCAGGCAGTTACAACTGCATTGACTGCCTGCTGTAACAACTCATATTTGTCCTCGACTGCTTTTTTCGCGTCCTCAGCTGCTTTTTTCTCGACCGCAAGCTTCACCTTCGCGTTGATGTCCGCCTGACTAAACTTCTTTTTCTGCTTCTTGGCCTCCGGGCCCTCGTTGTAAAACACCTTCCACGTGGCGCCATCTCCAGCGCCGTGCACACGACCATATTGCGGCCGCTGGCCCAAAGGGAGTCCCTTAAGTTCGTTCAAGGCCCGGTTGAGAGGGGTGTCCCACTTGGGCCTCATCGGAGAAGTAGGGCTTTCGGCTGCAAGCTGGTGTTGCTTCTCTAGTAGTCTAATCAATTTCCTCGTGATCTTGTCCGTGTAAAAAACCTTTTTCTCCTTGTCCCACTTGTAGCGGGCCCTGATGAAGTCATGCTCCAAGGGGTTGGTGAACTTCACGAAGGGGTCTGGGAGACCCGCGGCTTCACGTTCCGCGTCCTCCTTATCCCATATGGGCCTTTTACCAAGGTAGCCATGGCTTCCGAGGCGATGCTTCCCCATGTTCCTTTGCTGAAGGCTCTTGAATTTCGCAGCCTTAGCCTTGGCGTCCTCGGTAGCGCAAGTGTCCTAAAACTTTTCGAACTCCTCTTCCGTAAGTGTCGGATTTTCCTACAGAATCTTGGACAGGGGTTCCTCAGCCTCAATAGCTCGTTTCACCCTCGATTTCCAGGAGGCCAAATCATTGCTGAACATGCCCATGGCGTGATTGTTAATCTTTTTCATCTTCGGATCATCCCATGGTTGTTCTATGTTATCATCCCGGTCAGGGAACTTGAATCTCTTGTGCAACTTCGTTAGGAGCAACTGCGTCAAATGTTCTTTACTCCTTAAGTCATCGTCGTTGATGCTCGCGCATTCCCGTAGGATGCATCCTACTTGGTTCCCATAGCACTTGCGAGGTTCTTCCGGCTCTAACGGCTCAAACTTGCCAGGTGCCATCTTTGTGATCACAAGTTGTCCAATCCCTAGTTTGTTAGGTTTTCGTATCCTCTGCTTCTTATGCTTCCTCTTTTCGGTACCGGCATCGGCGCCGGTACCTTCCCCGCCGGTATCTTCCCCGCCGATACCTTCCCCACCGGTCTCGGCGCCGTCGGTGTCGATGTCGGCGTCAGTACCATCATCGAGGCGGACCTGCGAACCTTGCTTAGCAGTCAAATAGTCGAGGTAGTCTTGTTCACCCTGATAATCCATCTCATATGCATCTTGGTCAGAAGGCCCAGTTTCTTCGTTTTTCGACATGTTTCCTATGATTAAGTATCCTCATTTATTTCTAAAAGTATGAATAAATGAGAAATGACATAAAACAGAAATATATGTACCAGCACTCGATATGCCAACTATGTAGCACAAATCATGCCTTTATTCATGGGAAATTTCGGCATGACCTTTGCTAAAAAAATGGACATATCGAGCGCCTGAAATTGACCGGAACGGAAATGAATCAACATTCCGGCGTAACATAGGCCACTCGGATCATTTACCAAACATGACATATCCACATATCACATGTCCAGTTCAAATTTGCATATAAATTCAGCTAATTTTGAAACCTATCTAAATTCATAACTAAATAGATAACCTAATTAACATAACTAAAACCTAAGTAAATTAACCGAAGAACCCTAGCTAGCAGAGAGAGAGAGGGGGGGTGGTTTACAGAGGGTGCAGGGGCGAGGAGGCAGGCCCGACGACGGTCGAGGTTGGGAGGGGAGGAAGCAAAGGAGGGAGGCGAGGGCCGACGGGTCGGGGGCGAGCGCGCCGGCGTCGGGGGCGAGCGCACCTGGGTCGGGCGCGGCGGGGTCGGGGGCGAGCGCGCCTGGGTCGGGCACGACGGGGTCGGGGGCGAGCGCGCCTGGGTCGGGCGCGGCGGGGTCGGGGGCGAGCGCGCCGGGGTCGGGCGCAGCGGTGCGACGGGGCCGGGGAAGAGAGTGGGGATTTGGGGGAAAAGAGGCGGGATGAAGCAGGGAGAGTGAGAATTTTGGGTTAAGTGGACGTAGCAGTAGCGCGTTTACACGAAGCGCGCTACTACTATTGACTAGTTGTAGTGGTTTTCTACAGAAACCTCTACTGCTATCTTGACTAGCTGTAGCTCTTTTTCAGTAAAGCGCTACTGCTATCTTGACTAGCTGTAGCTCTTTTTCCTCAGCGCTCAACGAAGGGAAGGCGATATATATTGCATCATTTGACGGTTAAATATGTATGCAAAATAGGAACATATATATTACATCATTGGACCCTTGCATAATAATGGCTAAGTGTGTATACAAAATAGGAACATATATATATTACATCATTGGACCCATGCATAATAATGGCTAAGTGTGTATACAAAATAGGAACATATATATATATATATATATATATATATATATATATATATATATATATATATATATATATATATATATATATATATATATTACATCATTTGACCGATTCCTCAGCGCTGACGTTTTCGTTTTTGAGTCAACTTTCCCTTCTTGTTCGTCGATGAATAATTGAGCCCCTCATTGTGACTTTGCCTTTTCCATGGAGTATGATTTTTCTTTGGTAATGTAGTGTTGATTCTTCTTTTGACGTATACTTCATCATCATCGTCATCTTCCCTCATTGGGTTGCCGTACTGATCATAGTCTTCCTCATTGGCGACTCCATCCATTCCAATGATGTTTCTTTTGCCTTTCCTCACGACAACACGACTGGGATTGCATGGGTCGGTTATGAAGAAGCATTGTGTCACGTGCTTAGCGTGTACCCATGGCTCTTTTTTGTGATAGCGTTCACGGTAGCGCTCTTGGCGTCGGGTATAGTCATGGTAGTGAAAATCCGGCTTTCTCTTTCGACATTCTTAGCCCATCTGACACGAAACATCGTCGTGTTGTGCAGTCCAGAGTAGTCAAGCTCCCAGATCTCCTCGACCCTTCCATAAAATCGTTCAGTTGCGCCGTTGTCGCTGCCGGTCATGCATTCCATCGTCACCCCTGAGTTCTGATCATCACTGTCCATATCTTTGGCCTTCGTGTAGAACGTGTATCCGTTGATATCATATGCCTGATAGGTTACGAGGTTGGGCGAGGGGCCATGTGCTAAGGCGTATATGAGCAATCCGTCCTTAGAGACCTCCTCCGGGGTATTAGCAATAATATGCTCTTTGAACCAATGCAGGAAAGTGGAGTTGTGCTCTCTAGTAACTTCGGCGTCCGTCCTGCATACCCCCCGGTCACGATACTTCTTTGCGATAATTTCTTTGTGCAGTGCCACGAAAGGATCTACCTCGTCTAGGTGTTGTAGCACTACCAAGTTTGCTCTGTCAAAGTCGTTGCGTCGATCTGAGTATGCCACGTGCAGTTCCCTGCGACCGTTGCAGTGACCTTCTCCTTCGAGCCTCCCATCGTGCTTGTTAACGGGCAAACCAACACTAACACCAGGCGGCTGGTCTGCGCCATATAGAAAATTCTCACAGAAAGAGATGCACTCTTGTGTCAAATAGCCCTGGATGATGCTTCCATCCGGACGGGACATGTTACGAACGAATCCTTTGATGATCCCATTCATCCTCTCAAACAGCATCATGTTGTGCAAGAATGACGACCCCAGGTCTATTATGTCATCCACAATATGGACACACAGATGCACCATCACGTCAAAGAACGCGGGCGAGAAGTACATCTCAAGCTCATTCAGTATCACAACGATCTCTTCCTGTAGCCTTCGGAGCTGCTTCACACTGATCGACTTTCGAGAGATGACGTCGAAAAAGTTACAGAAACCAATAAGCGTGGCACGGACGTGCTTGTCCATTATCCCTCTAAGGGCAACAGGTAGTATCTGCGTCATCATCACATGACAGTCATGAGACTTCATCCCGCTAAACCTTTTCTTGTCCGTGTCTAGATATCTACTTATCTTGCCACAGTAACCGGAACTAACTTTGACTCCGGTAAGGCACTTAAAGAATTGATTGATCTCAGCCTGACTTAAGGTGAAGCAAGAAGGGGGGCAATAATCCCCATTCTTTATTTTCTTGCCCTTCTTCTCCCGTGCCTCTGTCTCCGTCTTTGTCTCGTCTGACATTTTACGGGGCGGCATGTGCAGATCTCCCCTGATTTTCAAATCTTCCAAGTCTTTTCTGGCCTTCGGCCCATCCTTGGTCTTATCCGGCATGTTCATCAGTGTTGCGAGCAAGCTCTCAAGGACATTCTTACAGATATGCATTTGATCAAGGCAATGAGGTGTAAGTTTGTGCCAGTACTCCAAGTCCCAGAACACAGACCTCGTCTTCCATACCTTCAGCAGCGGCTCCGGCGACTTTCTCATCGTCTTTCCCGGCGCGGGCACTCCTTCCAGTTTTTCAATAGCTCATCGATTTCGGCACCGCTCCACTTACGTGGAGGTCCTCGATGCTCAGCGTGACCATTGAATAGATCTCCACGGTTTCTCCACGGGTCGTCCTGTTCGAGCCATCTTCGATGCCCCATGTACACGATTTTCCCAGACCCGCCATCTTTCCTTGACGTTAGCTGCTGAGACGTCGTATCATCCATGCACCGCGTGCATCCGCAATATCCATGGCACACCTGGCCTGCCACATATCCGTAACCGAGATAGTCCTGCACTGTCGTGATCAGCGCGGCTCTCATGTTGAAATACTCGCCTTTGCTGGCGTCCCATGTCTTGGCCGGTGTTTTCCATAACGTGTCTAACTCCTCCTGAAGTAGCCCCAGATACAAATTAATATTATTTCCTGGTTGTTTCGGCCCTTGAATAAGCATGCTCATGTGAATGTACTTCGATTTCATGCACAACCAGGGGGGAGGTTGTACATCCATACAAACACGGGCCATGTACTATGGTTGGTGCTCTGGTTGCCAAACGGATTCATGCCATCAGTACACGCGCCGAGCACGATGTTCCTTGCATCACATTCAAAATACCGATAGAAGCTGTTCAACGCTCTCCACTGGCTTCCATCCTTGACGTGTCTCAGCTTCGGATCATCTCCATCGTCGGGCTTCTTCCTCTCCGCGTGCCAGCGCATTAGCTTTGCTTCCTTGGGATCTACAAAATACCTCTGGAGACGAGGAGTGGTCGGTAAGTACCATACCACTTTCTGGGGACATTTCTTCCTGGCCTTCTTGTATCGAGAAGCATTGCACACCGGACAACTTGTTTTTTCCGCGTGCTCCTTCCGATAAATTATGCAATCGTTGATGCATGCATGGTATCTAACGTGTGGCAGATCAAGAGGGCACACGATCTTCTTGGCCTCATCAACACTACTAGGACATAGATTACCCTCGGTAAGAACATCCTTTAGGTACTTGAGATGCTCATCGAGGCTAGTGTCGGTCCATTTGTTTTTAGCCTTCGTCTTCAGGAGTTGGAGCGTGAAACTCAAGCGGGTCACCTCAGGATTGCAACCATCATACAATGGAGTGTTCGAGTTTACCACCAGTTGCTCCAACTTAGCCTCCTCTCTAGAAGCAGCTCTCTCAGTACTTGTCTCCTTGCGAAGCAATGCTTGAACATGAGGGTCCCGCATGATTGAACTTAGTACCGAGGAACTCTGCTGCGTGGAGTCCATGTCGTTCTCTCCGCCGCCATGTCCGGCCCCTTCTCCGCCGCCATGTCCCGCCTCTTCCCCGCCGCCATTATCGATCATCTCTTCGTCTTGCCCCGTGTCATCATTGCCTGCCCCGTCGGCATCCTCAACATCGTCATCCTCATCTTCAATTATCCACCGAGTATAGCCATCCATGAAACCAGTCATGAGCAGGTGCGCTTCGACACGACCATCGTCATGGGGGTCAAGCCAAACTATTCCTTTGCATTTTCGACACGGACATAAAACCTCTGTCAGGTTATTTTCCTTCATGTCCTGCACCGCCGACCGCAACCACCTGTCCACCATCGTTCCACTGACCATCGTCAACTTTGCACGGTAATAATAAACAAATTGATTATAAAAATGCGTGCATTCATCAAAGTCATACAAAAATTCGGCATGACCTTCCTTAAAAATAGGACATATATAGATCTAGAGTTTGCCCGGAATTCGCCGAAACGGAAATAAATCGACATTTCGGCAAAACATAGGCAACTCAAAAGCACAATTTGGCGTCAACTCATGCCACACACACAATTTCCATAAACACATCACACACACATAAACATATTTCCATTTTGCAAAAGCATGAAATATTAATCACACCTCTATCTCGAGATCGAGCACACGGTGGAGATGATGATGTAGGGAGGTCAAAAGTGCACAAAGCTCTTCTTGACAAAGAAAGATCTAGTTAGGGGGCAAATATGTCACTTAACTAAATGCTACATCTAACTATCTAGCTAATTTGGGAGGAGACAACTTCAACTAGTGGAGGGGGCAGGAAAAAGAGAAAGGAGATGAATTAATGGAGGTGGTGTAGTTTTAGCTAGGAGTTATGAAGAGAGAGAAATGTAGGTAGAAGAGGGAGAGTAATGGGGGGAGAAGTATTGAGGAAGAAGAAGAGTGAGAGAGGGAGGATGTGGGAGGTAGGGGAAAGGGAGAAGAGGAGATGGGGAGGGGGAGGTGGAAAAAGGTGGTGGGTGATGCGCCTTAGCAGTAGCGCGGGAGCGAAAGCGCGCTGCTGCTAAGTAGCAGCAGCGCACTTTCTTGTCACGCGCTACTGCTAAACGGGCCAACCCTGTGCACAATTTCAAAATTAGCAGCAGCGAAGTGACAAAAAAGCGCGCTACTACTATGGCATTAGCAGCAGCGCGCTTCCTGACGCCGCGCTACTCGTAAACTTATGTCGTTGTGTATTGTCGGTGGATTTTTGTAGCAGCGCGGTTTAAGCATCACGCGCTACTGCTAAGTTTGCACCAGTAGCGAGCTTTCCATAGCCGCGCTGCTACTATTTAGCAGCATCGCCTTTTTTTATGCCGCACTGCTGCTAAGATTCTGTGTATAAGGTTTTCTCTAGTAGTGCATAATGCAGAGCTTTGTTAATGAGCCGTGCAAAGAAAGATCAATCGCTACAGATTTTTGAACGAAGCAGATAAGGCTCAATACGACACCGTCCAGAATCCATGCACGCGTAGGCGAGATCGGTGGCACACAGCATTGACGAGATCGGCGGCACGGGACGTTGAGAAGATCGGCGGCACGCGACGTCTAAGCCATCTGTGGCACTCTGTGTCGAGGTATTCTCGGTGGCCGGTGTGATCTCGTATCAATTAGAACGTGGATAGTACGTGTATAGAATCAGGGGTAGTTTAGTCTTTTCCTGTGCTTATAAATGGAAAAGGATAAAAAAATCACTAAAAGGAGGTAAGTGGTATGGTAATCAAGGAGCCAACGAGCAGAGTGACAATTTTGCGAAGCCAATCTTGAAAGTGGCAATTTAAAGAAGCCATGTATTGAAAGTGGCAAATATTCAATTTTCTCGCTCCTGTATCACCTGATACTCACTCAAATATAATTTCTAGGATTACTCTCAGCGAAATGACATGTTGCTCAACATGTGGTTTTTTCTTTTTGTCGCACACCAAATTTCTTCAATGTTTTGATTCGTTCAAACCATGTCAAGGAATAACTAGGTGTTTCTATCTCGGTGGCATGCTTACTTATGTGGCGTGTTTACCCATGTGCTGCAACTATTCAACAAAAGGATTATTAATTATTTGCCGCACTGTCAGGTGGTTGTTTTCTTTCTCCGATGCATTCGTGAAAAGTTGTATGCTCGCTACCATAAAAAAGGGGTAAATTAGTACGCAATTGGCGCCGGGAGTTCTTTTTTTTTGGCGGCAAAAAGAAAAAGGTAAAATCAGTACGCAATTGGCGCCTGGAGTTCGCCCTTGCATGCTGTCTAATCAAGTGCTGGTGACCATAAGTAAATAGGAGTACTGCATTTCTAATGTGGATTAGAATTTTCCTTATATGGATTGGTGCGGATAAATTATTTTCTTATATAAGTTAGGGGACCACATATTTTTGGACCCTGATAAGTACCGCATGTGCGGCACGAGCACATGGCAACTCCAAACGTTTTTTATGGCAGGTTTAGTGACGCGAGAATGGCCACTTTAGTTGTGAAGCATGAAAATTTTCTTTTTGATGATAAGTTTCCGTTTTTTTTATTTTTTCTCGAACGGGAGCTTTAGTTGTAAAGAAACTCATGGCCGGATTGCTTCATGCCACATGTGTTTATTTTAGAATTGGATGCTCGCTAACATGTGTGGCATTTATCATTTGTGATATTTTTTTTGTCGGCCGCTCCAAAGTGTCAGGGAGCATCCGCTGCTTCCTAAACGGGTCCTTATTGTATATACACATATTTATTTTTTTGCATTTTTTCGCGAACACGCAAGGGTGCGTATCCTTTCATTGATAGGATTTCTCTTTTGCTTTTGCTGCATGATTAACGTGCAATGGAAGTTGTTGCCCGCACGAGGTTACGCTGTCAGGTTCCCCAAACAGACCGAGACGGCAGACTCAGTCCAGCAGCCGACACGGCAGATCCCCGGCTTCCGGCGACCGGCATGCCCGCGCCACCACCGCCGGCCGGCGGGCGGCGGCGGTGGAAGCACCGGCTGAGCCCCACGCTCGCGCGGGACCGCTGCTACGCCCGCGCCTTCCGCTCCGCCGGCCTCCGCCAGGCCGCCGTGCCGCTCCCCGACGGCGCCGTCGTCCACTTCTGGCTCCCGCGCCCCGACCCGGCGCTCCACCCCGTCCTCCTCCTCCACGGCTTCGGCGCCAACGCCACCTGGCAGTGGGCCCCCTTCCTCCGCCCGCTCATCGCCGCCGGCCTCGCCCCCTTCGTGCCGGACCTCGTCTTCTTCGGCAACTCCGCCTCCCCTGCCGCCGACAGATCCCCCGCCTACCAGGCCGCCTCCGTGGCAGCCGCCATGGCCGCCCTCCCCGGCGTGCCGCAGAGGTACAGCGTCGTCGGCGTCAGCTACGGCGGCTTCGTGGCCTATCACCTCGCCCACGCCTTCCCCGCCGTGGTGGAGCGGCTCGTGCTCGTCGCTGCGGGTGTGTGCCTCGAGGAGGCCGACCTGGCGTCCGGGCTGTTCGCCGTGGACGACATCTCGGAGGCGGCCAGCCTGCTGCTGCCGCAGCGGCCGGAGGATCTGCGGAGGTTGGTGGAGCTCACCTTCTGCAAACCGCCAAAGTTCATGCCGTCCTGCTTCATCAGGGATTACATCAGGGTAGGTAAAATTCAGTGACCCAACAACTAAAGTAGCTTCTTTTCGTTGTGCTGCATTGTTGCGTGATTGAGATTGTTCACCGATGATTAGCTCGGGTGCTGGAGCTTAGAACTTGTGAATCAATTCATAATTACTACCTGCAGCTCTATAAATCAAATTACATAGAAAAAAATTGGCGTGCCTGGTTGAATTGTTGAATGACAGGTGATCTCTATTAGTTGCAATTTTGACAGTCAGAGGAATTCAGCAATTAGTCGGTGTAAGCTCCTTAGGATATGATGCTTAGTTTTTCTAATTCACATGACATCAAATGATTCTCCCCCACCCTTTTCCCAGCCTCATGGAACACGAAAACAGGAATGCACATTGTTTTAGCACGGATACAGGGAGCAGCCTCTGCTGCTAAATGTCGTGGCTCATAGATAAAACTAATAGGCCATATAAACGGGGTCTCAGCTTTGACGGACATAAGAATCCATGAGTTGCTCAGCCTTGCCTTCATGAAAATAAATACTCCGTTACATTTGTATTCGCTAATACTCCATATGTTCCTTTTTACGTGATATTTTGATTTCTCAAATTCTTGAAGATGCTACTTTGACCATTACATTCTACAACTCACACCGTTTTTGTAAATATACTGGTGGTGAAGTTCAGAAACTTTGACAGCAAAGATTCTTGGATGTCAAGTGAAAATGATCAGACATAGCAGTTAAGATCAATGGTGCATTGAAAATATCAGTGCAATCTTATGATTTTAATCACGTTCTTTGAATTTCACAAACTTTTTTAGTTATTCTATATGATTTTACCCACTGGTAAGGGCTCATTTGTTGGAACAGAACCTCATCAGTTATCATTATCACACATACAGAAAATTAACTGAAGGAAAGATGACAATACAAATATCTTTGGTAAAATACCATGCATCAATTCTTCAGACAATCAAGTAATAAACAACATTTTTGACATGATACTCCTATATCTAGGTTGCTAATTTATCCTCTTGTAGAATACTATCAAACTAACTATTAAGCTCTACACGAAGCAATTAAGAGAGACAATGCATAAATCCTGAATGAAACTAATGTGGCAGTCTTAGACCCATCATCATATCGATCTTGTGTCATAAATGAGAAATGAAGCTCACAGAACCAAAATGTTACATCATAAATCCAAGTTAAGTAGTTTGCCTAAATAATTTAATGTCGAAACGTTCAAGTGCAACATTTGTAATGTCAAGAACATCTACGAAGTTTCTTAGATTCACTTCGTAGTTCCTACTGCACTTCTTGCTGTAATTCCGTTGCAAGATTGTATTGGTTAAGTTTTGGAAATCAAATGCATACAATATTTACCTGCTTACACATTTTTGTGAGTGATTTTACACTTATTTAATTCTGCTGTGCTAGTACCTTTATACACATTCCATGTTGGCAGGTTATGTGTACTGAAAATGTGAAAGAAAAGACTGACTTGTTATATGCCTTGATCAGTGGTAGGAAGCTTTCGGACCTTCCTAAAATTAACCAGGTATTGATTCACATTTTATATCTTGTGTTATTCAATGGAAGTACACAACATGATGCCTGTCGTCATGTTTTTGATTCTTCAATCATTATTCTACTTAACGTTTCAATAATATATGTGTCACATACTATGTGAATGTGGCAGCAAACCTTGATAATTTGGGGAGAGCAAGACAGGGTTTTCCCATTAGAACTTGGCTTACGGTTGAAAAGGTTTGCCTAGTTACAACTTAAACTTTTATCGTATGCAAGCCTTCTATCTCAATGCAATTAACATTGGCATAAATTCAGACATTTGGGGGATACATCGGAATTAACCATTGTCAAGGATGCTGGCCATGCCATAAACCGTGAAAAGCCTGCAGAGCTTTGCAGACTTATAAAGAACTACATCATCGATCCCTCTGTCAAATACCGGGATGATCGCAAGGTACCAATCCTGCTTTAACTAAAACTGTTGCCCATCATACCGCTAGTGATTGCGCACATGCAATGCACCTATTGACTAGTAATGGCATACTGAGTGTAGACACTCCAAATTCATGACTCTAGTAATTAGAATCAAAATATTCCAGAGTTACTACTCGATTAATACGAATCAAAAGGAACATGTTGCAAGCACATGAAATTCATACATATTTACAATTACATCAAACATTTACTTAAATCGGTAAGTCATGAAATTCCATGTGTTCTTCTCTGGAAATAATTCACTGTGGATGTAATGCTCCTTTTCTGTCTGATAAACAAGACCAAGACAACTGAAAAAGCAATATTTCAAAACCAAATATCTAGTAGAAACCACCCACCCGGTTATCAAATGCACGTTCTCGAAGCCATGTAAACAAAGGTTTTCTCTGCTGTTACTGGCCTTTTGAAACCTCTGAGGAACCTTTTTCTATTGGGTAGCAGGGATGTTGGAAGTTTGCGTTAAGAAGGTTTGCTGGATCTAGCCTGAGGAAGGTGGACTCAAGCCGGCCACTGATATAATGCACATATATATTGACTTGTATACCATGTAAGAGATTTCAACTCTCATCCGTGACTGTCTTGATATTTATAACTGGTATGTCTTACCAACGTGTCTTCTACTCCCTCCGTTCCCAAATAATTGTCTTTCTAGCCATCTCAAATGGACTACAACATACGGATGTATGTAGACATGTTTTAGAGTGTAGGTTCACTCATTTTGTTCCGTATATAGTGACTTGTTGAAATCTCTAGAAAGACAATTATTTAGGAACGGAGGGAGTAGTCTGCAGTGTTAATTGTTTAGAGTGCTGGTCGCACTGAATGAACCTTCAGGCCTGTTTGGTCAATGAAAGTTATGCCACCCATTCAATATTTACAGAAAAATCCTGTGTTCTTCGTGTGATGCAACCAAACAACTATTACTGATTTATGTGGGATTCCAAATGCCATGACATCTTATTCCTGTGGCTTTTATACTTTGTGTTTTTTGAATCCTGCAAACCAAAAAAGTTCATACATAGAAAAAAAGGGTAAATAATCTAAGTGCCGAGACCAATTATGTTGAGTGCAGTGGGCTTTACAGAGAGATTCCTTACACATATTGGGTGACGGAGCTAGTGGGGTCCTATTACTGCCAGGTGTATCCATCAAGCGTTTATATGTCAGATTACACACTGGATTCTAAACCTATTGACATTATTCTTTGGCTTTATGTCGGATGACAGGGTGTGAGCTGACACTGCGTTTAACATTTCCTTTCCAGTTCCAGAGAGGATTTGATATATTTTTACTTCCTCGGTTCCTAAATATTTGAAGTTCTAGGTTTGTCCTAAGTCAAAGAAGTTTGATTAATTTGCTAGAAAAAATTACTAACATCCACAACATCAAATATATATAGTATGAAAATATACTTTATGACAAATCTAGCGAAACTAATTTGATGTCGTAGATGCTGGTATATTTTTCTAGAGTTGGTCAAACCTAAAAAGTTTGACTTAGGACAAAACTGGAACTTAAATATTTTGAAACGGGGGGAGTAGTACTCTGTCTCTGTCGATCCAATCCATCTCTGTGGCCTTCTCTGTAGGAGGGGCAATCCAGAGAGATTGTAGTCTTTGACTCCAGTGTGTTTGAGATCACAATTTATCTGTGTAAATAAATGGTGTTGTAAACCGCAGCCTCTAGGCAAACACATGACACCGTCCCTCCTAAACCAGTCAAGACAGGGCTTGCCACGTTGTGGTTCTCTCAGCATGGGCAGAAAAGATTGGTTAGGCGGAGTCGCCCCCATCGATATTAATCCCACTAGCCATGGAATTTTGACATTTTCAGGACCAACTTGTTGCCTTAAGGTAAGAAACCAGGTTACGAGGACCTGATCGTGGTCGATGTTTTCCCGAAACCACTCATTTCGAATAAATTTTCAACTGAATGACGTGTGTGTATGTTACGATACACGTTGCTTCCTTATATGTTGTTGGATCAGAGTCCATCGTCAATCTCAGTGATGTAGATTTACTCATCAATCATGGCCTGTGATTTGGCATTCTCGCTCAACAAGAGATACTATACGCTACAACCAATGATCTTAAAGCACTACGTAACTGAACAATCACGGCTGGTCATATATGAAGTGAGTAGCATTTCGATGGTTATATATAGATGATACAGACATAGCAAAATAGTTGGTAGATGGCATATACATTACACTTATTAAAAGCACTGGTTAGTGGAAGATATCAAAGTTATACCTGTAGGCTGCCATATGAGCTGAGTAAATGTAGTACATCTCTCTCATTTTTATTCGAGAGTACGCCTAGACGTACTATATGTTTATAGAATGCAGAAATCAAGTACAAGAGGCTATAAGTTTGCTGCGAACAACAAATATAGAAAAATACCACACCGAAGCTAATCAAAAGATTAGCCACCACAACAAAAACAGACACAATGAAAAGGGGCCTGTCCTAAACAGACCGACAAGCTGCATCTCAACCAACACCAGTCACCCCAAAGAGCAACAACTTCCACCGAACTTTCCTCGTGGACGCACCAACCACCCTTGAATGCCTAAGAAGAGATGGCGAGTGGGTAGCAGGACTTGGTCGGACCCGAGAAAGTCGTACATCTCTCACATCACTCGCCACTCATGAGAGATTTAGAGCGCATGAGATCTTAGCTGAGCCTATCGAGAGTGTGAAGCCACATGGTGTCTTCTTCAATCTCCTTCGGCGCACGTTGTGTTTAACTATGTAGCAGATATAATATTTTGAATGTGTTCATCTCAAAGAATTAATGTTATCATCTTGCTTATCAAACCCTATTTCTGTTAATGAGTCACTCCCAATTCAAAAACATCTGACGCTACACGGGTCGAAAAAGCTATACCCGTTGCAGACCCACGAACCCGAAAGCCGACAGAACCCCTGGGGACGCGATACTGAAGACAAACGAGGCGATAAGATTCGTGCGAAATCGGACGGAGTAAAAGACAACCTGAGACCAATTCATTTTCAAACAACTGGAAATTAGTAAAAGTGAATGCCTAAGAGCTCTTTGACAAGTTAAACGCACTAACTCTATCTGGAGAAATATCTTAGTGAGCATTCCTTCCTTCCCTTGCCTATACCATTTACAGTGAGATATTTATTTCTTGGTTTTCTCTACTGCTTTCATGGAGAAAAAAAAGGCATGAGCTCCTACAAAGTACATCCAATCCAGTTTCGTCCTGCCTTTCCTATAAAGGTGAATGAGAAGAGTTGCATGCTCTCCTAGTAAGCGATGGAGGCCATGACCCACCAAAGAACCCATCAGACAGTTAGCCCGTATGTCAAATTTTAATTACTAGTAAATTCTAAGTCAGGTTCTTTTGTTTAACCAATCTAAATAGAAAAATGTAAGTTATTAAATGTCCTAAATAATCAGCAGCAAACTTGCTACATGTTTGTTCTCCCTCCCGGACCTCCTACATGTTTCTCTTGTCATAGTTGTCCTCTCATCTACCATCCTCATCGTCTGCAATGGAGAAGCCCTCTACTTGCCGAGTTTCTAGACCGGTGGTTGTCTTGTCATGGTTGTTGTCGTTAACGGCTACAAGGGATAAAAATAAAGGAAACTGTACCCGACCAGGGATGGACGTAAACTCGTAAGCTACCGAGGGCCCAGACACAGGATAACCTATCGTTTGGGTACTGCCCTTCGTGGTGCTTGCTTTCCTATAATCTGTAAAGCTTTAGCTTTCAGTTGTTGCATCGACATTGATGTCAGTAGACATATGACACTTCATGCCAGAAGAGGTAAAGGGTGAGGGATATATCCCGGTATGCATACTTTGTGCTATGGAAGAGGTAAAGCGTGAGTAGTTAGTTCACATGACTTGGGTGGTGTTGGGCAAAGCCCGACTGTAAATATTTGTAAAGATTTGTACTTTGGGGAGTCTTTCCCCCTCTTCTTTAATGAATGATACGCATGCTTGTGCATATTCGAGAAAAAATATTGCGCTGGCTTGAGGCCGAGAGGTGATGTGGCTAGTATGAGGTCATGTGTGGTTGCCAGGTTGCTGCCCTGGATCCATTTGTGTTAGGTTTGTGCAACAACTAAGATGGAGGCAAGCTGAATAGGATCACGGTATGGTCTTCTAGTAAGCGATGTAGGCCATGACCCATCAAAGAACCCATCATACAGTTAACCCGTATGTAAAAAATTAGTTACTAAATTCGAAGTCAGAATCTCGTGATTAAACAATCTAAATAGAAAAATGTAAGCTATTCAAACAGCAGCAAACTTGCTACATGGTTTGTTCTCCCTCCCAGACCTCCAACAGGTTTCTGTTGTCATGGTTGTCCTCTCATCTACTCCCTCCGTCCCAAAATACTTGTCGGGGAAATGGATAAAATTGGATGTATCTATAACTAAAATACGTCTAGATTCATCCATTTCCCCGACAAGTATTTCCGGACGGAGGGAGTACCATCCTCATCGTCTGCAATGGAGAAGCCCTCTACTTGCCGAGTTTCAAGACCAGCGGTTGTCTTGTCATGGTTGTTGTCGTTGTCGCACCGACATTGATGTCAGTAGACATATGACACTTCACGCTAGAAGAGGTAGCCCAGGGTGAGGGATATATCCCTACATGCATACTTGGTGCTATTGCGCTGGCTTGAGGCCGAGCGGTCATGTGTCTAGCATGAGGTCATGTGTGGATGCCAGGTACCTGCCATGGATCCATTTGTGTTCCGATTTGAGCAACAACTAAGATGGAGGCAAGCTGAGTAGGATAACGTTATGGTCTTTGTCGCAAATGCTCGCAACTTTCTCCTGCATGGCTTGTCATTGAAACCGAAGTTTCCTTGTGTTCCACATGTTTGGCAATTGTTTGGCATGAGACAGCGTGGGCTTGATGACGTTCTAATCAGGGTGTTCAAAAAATTAATGGCGATTTTCTACCACGTATCAGAAGTATATTCCAAATCGTATTGCACAAACATTAATTATCAGAGATAGCACATTCCGTCAGACTAGACTACCAATCAATAGGACAAGTACATAAGTTACTCAAGGAAAAGCACTGTGTGTGTGAAGTACGAAAAATCAACCATTGACTCGCTTAATTAAGATCATATTTACACTTGTATTCCAAAAACCAAAATGTAAACATTTCCTGACACAAAACCCTAGTAACGCAGTCTACCCAGCTGTGTCTTGAACAGGGTTTTGGTTACCGCTCAAAATTTTGAGATTTACCACGGTTACAGCGTATTTCCATGCCCCTCGGTAAATGGGCATTTCGAGCAAAAAATCGATTTTTTTTGAATATTTTGAATTTAAACGCTCAATGTACTGTAAAGCACGGTATCATCTCATTTATGTAAACATAGTTAGTTCTGGTGTGGTGGTAACAACCAATTTAAACCTTTAAGGCCTTCCACTATGTGTTAGATGCCAAAACTCTGAAAAGTTTGCCACCTACACATCGATGCCAGGTACGAAGTATTTAGCACCGCCCACACAACATTGAGAATTAGGCATCGATTGAAATTCTGACACACATATATAAAATAGTATAGACCAGGCCAAGACACCCCACTGCCAGCGTCTCTCCTTCCTGCCTCACTGCGCTCCTTCCTGGCCCACTGCATGTATGACGCGCTTACTTTATTTGCTCGAAGGATTTGGCTTCGGAGCATGTAGGTGCTCCGGTGCCCATGAATTTTTATCTGGCATCAGCTTGGCAATGTAGGGCATCGGTGTCAAATGTCCAAAAAGCAAATTTGGCACTACTTTTGGCCTACATAGTGGAAGGCCTAAAAGGTACTCCCTCCGTTCCAGATGAGTCATCTATTTTGAAACAGAGGGAGTAGCTGGTTCGAGTTCCTCTTCTTGCACTTATTTTTTGAACTAATATAAGTTCAAGTGCTATCTATATCTATTTTGGAAAAATGGATTCAAAATTGAATTATAAATTTCGTTTGAAATTTCGTGGCCCCCTCGGTAAAAATGACCCATTCGGTAACCAAAACAGTGGTCTTGAGCACCCGGTGTTCATTGTTTTTTTGAGCAGCTGTGGTCGGGTGCTGTTTCACCAAGTCCAAGAAGGAGAGCTGTCATTAACCCCAGGCAAGTTCTTCTGGAAGAAAATCTGCTCGAGCCACCGCGCGCGGTGCCTGCAGATCGCCTGTAGGGTGGCAATTGGGGCGCATCTTGCTACTAATCTCTGCGTGTGTGCCTTTTTTTGCAGTTAAGTAGCATTAGTATCTAGGCAACTGCCACTATACGCCCTTGAAGTTGATTTGCAGCGCTTGGGTCAGGCTAACATCTCGCTTGGACTGATACAGGCTAGGAAAGCCAAACGAAACATCCTCCAGGCTGCACGGGTACCTTTTGACGAGTAGAAAAAGCATGTTAAACATAATTTCACGATGCCACTCATTCCGAGTGATTCTTTCTGCAAACGCGTACCGAACGGAAAAAAACTAAGAGGTGTGGGGCTAGGGTCACAAACATTACGTGTATGCATGTGTGTATGAACTATATATTTGTAAGCACAAAACTGAGAAGGTTATATATATGGCTAGTCGTAAGAGACTCACAAGTAATAAGGTGCATATGTCGAAGTTATTTCCACAGTGATCTCTGCCACACTCACAGCTCAAAGTACGTCTGCAAATGTTAATGGTGATAGGTGGGTAGTAGAAGAGACCAGTCTATTATTTTACTCATTTTCCTGAGTGGAATCTCATTTTACTAGTGCCGCACAATGGTACGGTGATCAAGGTCATGGCTCAATCTATTTCAACCTATGCCATGGTCTATTCTTATAGTATTATCTTCCAAGAGGGAGGATAACTCCCGTCTGCATAGATGGATGTACATAATCATATATTATAAATAATTCAACAATGTAGAGCAAAGCAAAGCAAAACATCAATGCCGAACAAGGTTCTAATAATCCGAGGACACCCAAATTGGACTTGCCTCGCTGCAGTATCTCCTTAAAGCCTACCATGAAGCTTATGACCATGGACCATAATCCACCTGTCAAGCGACATGTGGCCAAACAACAAAAATAATGTTGCTCCTTGACGAATTCTTCAAAAGATCACCGCATGTGGGCATGCAAATCTGAAAGCGTATATTTCCAACTATTATATAAACCTTTTGGACCCCCGAATACATCCACGGTGTCCCTTGATGAGTCTGTGATTGATGATATACCTCAATTACAGGCAGTAGAGAACGATGTTCTCTCTGCACCGTTTACTGAAAAAGAGGTTCATCTGGCCATAACCTAAATGAAGCCGAATAAAGCACCGGGGCCAGATGGGTTTCCAGCTGAATTCTATAAGAAATGTTGGCATATCATTAAAGATGATCTTATGCCTATGTTTCACGATTTTTTCGATGGCCATTTGGAGTTGTTTCACCTCAACTTTGGTACGGTAACGTTGTTACCTAAGAAGAATGAGGCAGTTCGGATCGAACAATTCCGACCCATTTGCCTGCTGAATGTGAGTTTTAAAATTTTCACAAAGGTAGGAACCAATAGATTGACACAAATTGCTCACTCAGTGGTTCAACCTAGTCAGACAACTTTCATGCCGGGACGACGCATACTAGAAGGAGTGGTCGTCTTACGTGAAACGCTCCATGAAATTCACTCGAAGAAACTAGATGGGGTTATCTTCAAAGTGGATTTCAAGAAGGCTTATGATAAAGTAAAATGGCCTTTTCTTCAGCAGGCAATGCGCATGAAGGGTTTTAGTGAAACCTGGAGGAACCAAGTGGATACTCAAGTCCAGAAAGATAGTGTCGGAATTAAGATGAACGATGACATCAGTCACTACTTCCAGACGCATAAGGGGTTGAGACAAGGAGATTCCATGTCACCTCTTCTGTTCAATATTGTGGCAGATATGTTGGCCGTCATTATTGGCAGGGCCAAGCAGCATGGCCATGTAGAGGGTCTAGTTCCTCATCTAGTTGATGGAGGAGTGTCCATTCTACAATATGCTGATGACACTATTTTATTCATGGAACATAACATGGCTAAGGCACGTAGCATGAAACTTATCCTGTGTCTATTTGAACAATTGTCTGGCTTAAAAATTAATTTTCATAAGAGCGAGGTGTTCTGTTTTGAGAAGGCCAAAGACGAGGAACATACCTACAGACAATTGTTTGGATGCGAATTAGGTGCTTTACCATTCAGTTACTTGGGTATTCCGATTCATCACCGTAAACTATCCAATAAAGAATGGAAATGTATTGAAGAACGAATTGAAAAAAACTCAGCTGCTGGAAGGGCAAGCTGATGTCATATGGAGGTCGGCTAGTTCTGATTAACTCAGTACTAACTAGCATGCCAATGTTTCTACTTTCGTTCTTCAAAATTCCGAAAGGGGTCCGAAAGCGACTTGATTTTTTTAGATCTCGTTTCTTTTGGCAGTCTGATGAGTCCAAGAGGAAATACCGTCTCGTGCGCTGGGATATCCTTTGTCGACCTAAAGACCAAGGGGGTCTCGGTATTAAGAACTTGGAAATTAAGAATAAATGCCTTATGAGAAAATGGTTGTACATGTTAGAGACAGAGCCGGAGGGCATGTGGTCTCAAATCCTGCGCAATAAGTATTTGCACTCGAAAATGCTAGCCCAGGCTACCATCAGACCAATTGATTCGCCGTTCTGGAAGGGACTTATGAGAATGAAGGACATGTTCTTTCGTAGGGTCAAATTCTTGGTTGGCAACGGGATGTCAACAAGATTTTGGGAGGATACATGGTTAGGAGAGACGCCCCTGGCCTTACAATATCCTACCCTCTATAATGTTGTGCAACGTAAGGAGGATTACGTAGGTACCGTCCTTCAAACTATTCCCTTGAACATCCAGTTCAGACGTACGTTAGTGGGTGAGAGATGGACAACCTGGATGCACTTGGTTCGGAGATTGATTGAAGTTTGACTCTCCGACCTGCCGGACTCAACACAATGGAAGTTAAACTAAAAAATGGGATATTCAAGGTCACTACATATATGGAAGGTCAAGGTTCCTTTGCGGATTAAAATTGTTATGTGGTTTGTCCACAAGCAAGTAACACTCACAAAGGATAACCTTCTTAAGAGGCGATGGGTAGGCAATTCGCGGTGTTGTTTTTGTGCTCAGGATGAAACAATACAACATTTATTTCTTGAATGCCCACTTGCCAGGTTACTGTAGAGAACGATTCATATAGCTTTTAATATCAATCCTCCAGTAGATATTGCGTCTTTGTTTGGGACGTGGTTAGCTAGGGTTGAACAGATCACGGCAGCTCGTATTTGGATTGGAATATGTGCGCTGTTATGGGCTATATGGAACTGCAGAAATGATATGATTTTTAACAGACAACACAACTTAACTTTTTTGCAGGTTATTTTCAGAGCTACAACTTGGATCCGTACGTGGTCCTTACTCACTCCTATGAACTCCAGAGAGCCTTTGGTTACTGGGTGCAACCAGTGGGAGATGGTGGCTCGGGTTATATTCAACCGGTTCGGATGACGTACGCATAACATGATAGGAGTCTAGAGAGCTTATCATTATTATTACCGTATCGGTTGTCTTTGTCCGCTTGTAATTTTCCGTTTTATTTACTTTGTTTTGCTCCGGTTGCGAGCTGTAAGACCTTTATGACGATACTTTCTGGATTTTTAATAAGAGGGCCGTATGCATCACCATGATGCAAAGGCCGGGGGTCTGCCTCCATTTCCAAAAAATGTGCACCGACATTGATGGGTCCAACCAAAGGTCATACTTGGGGTTTGCATCTCTGGCGTCGAGCTTCGATCCAACACCTGCACTCAACAAGAGAACAACCCACGCATGTCAACACTGGCTGACCAAGCCAGCGAGGTATGATCATGGGTTTTCACCTGGAGTGGAGTACGTGCACACTTGTTGTCGAATCCGTCACTACTAGCAACCTCTTTACCAGCAGATGATCAAGCTGAAAGCCGGTGTGACAACATTTCAAGAACAACCTATAAACACTTTGTAGACGATGCAAGTATTTCTAGCCCTGTCAATGTATTTTAGGAGGCTCAAGATGTCAAAATCAGAAACATCGTATAAATAGAAAGAAATGACATGGCGACCGATGTGGCCACACGTAACTTGTACTGGATTGGCAAGGAGTAGTCACACAATGTATGCTAGCATCACACCAACATAGGTCGTGAAAGCACACCCTACCAGAGTGTTCTCAAAACTGTAGTAGGTCTGACACCCTGCCACCCTCGTTTGTGAAAATCCATGAAATGAAAAGAAATAGTGTATCAAATATGTTTGTGTCAAAAGAACGAATGCTAATTTCTTGCTATCTAAATCCTATTTTGGCCTTGTGAAGCAAATGCCTAATGGGCTATTTGACAAGGTCAAAGCATGAACTCCATGTAGAGAACTTTCTCCCCCACCCCCGCGGTAAATGATGCTTTTATTGACTCGTAACTTCGCATGGAAAGATACAAGCAATACAAGTTCACACTTGGTGTAAATTCAGAAATATGGGGGACACATCGGAATTAAACATCATCAAGGATGCTAGCCATGCCATAAACCTTGAAAAGGCTGCAGAGCTTTGCAGACTTATAAAGAACTACACCATCGATCCCTCGGTCAAATATGAGTATGATCACAAGGTACCAACCCTGCTTTAACTAAACATAATTCTAATAAAAAACCTGTTGCCATCATACTTCTAGTAATTGCGCACATGCAATGCCCATATTGAATAGTAATGTCATACTAAAGCTCTACACACTCCAAAGTCACCACTCAACTAATTATAATCATACTATTCCAGAGTTAAGATTCAATTAATACAAATCAAAAGGAACATGTTACAAGCACACCAAATTCATACATATTTACAATTTGATCATAAATTGGCAAGTCATGAATTTCCATGTGCTCTTCTCTGGAAATTATTCACTATGAATGAGCCATCACATAATGCTCCTTTTCTGTCTAATAACAAAACAAAGACAACTGAAAACGTGATATTTTTTTCCAGATATTTCAAAACAATAGTTCACACGGTAGAATCATTGAAAAAGCAATATTGCAAAACCCAATATCCAGTAGAAACCACCCATATAGTTATCAAATGCACATTCTCGAAGCCATCAAAAGAAAGGTTTTCCCCGCTATTATTGTTCTTGTAAAACCTCTAGGGAACAACTCTCTATTGGTTAGCAGGGAAGTTGAAAGTTTGCATTAAGAAGGTTTGCTGAATCGAGCTGGAGGAAGGTGGACTCAAGATGAGCACTAATATAATACACGTATATATTGACTTGTATACCATGTAAGGACTTTGGACTCTTTCAGAACTTGACATTGTTATCTAGTAGTCTTACCAACATGTCTTCTAGTCCAAAGTGTGATTTGTGTTGGGGTGCTGGTCGCGCAGAACCTTAAAGGGCATGTTTGGTCTATGCCAACTATGACATCCATTCATTTCTGTAGAAACGCTTATTTGTGTGATGAACCTCCAGATTGTGAACTTCTATTGATTTATGTGGGATTCCAAATGCCATGATGACCTATTCTTACTTTTACATTTTTCACATGCTGCAAACCAAAAGAACCCAAACATATAGAAAAGAAGAATCAAAGTACAAAGGCCAATTGCGTTTGAATGCACTGGGTTTACACATGTTGGATGACCGCGCTACATGGGGTCCTATTATTCCCAGGTATGTCCATCATGCCCGACCTTTGCTTTTTTAGGGAAGGCCATCATCACTAGCTTTATTAATTTAGAGCACAATTACACCGCGCACCAGATTGTTGGTAATACAATCTAGAGGTTCATCAACCCAATTATTACAACTTTTATAACAGAAACTAAACTTTGCTAGTTCATGAGCCGCGGCATTCGCCACTTGGGGACAATGTTTTAACTTGACCTTCCCAATAGTTGTTACCAAATCAACACATTCCATAAAAATTGTTACTTTAAACATCCCACCATCTTGATTGTTCCGTGCAAAAGTTGATGACATTCATCAAATCTAATTCAGCTTCAACCCCGTGGAATCCAAGCGAGTTAGCTAGAATCAGACCACCTCGCATGGCTATTGCTCCCATCACTGTAACATCGAAAGCATAAGGGCCCCACCCTATTGACATAATTATCTGAATTCAGCTAGTTAAGGTATTTGGTCGCTGGATTTATGCCGTATAGAAGCGTTGAACTGACACCGGGTTTAATATTTTCTTTCCGGAGAGGATGCGATATATTTGTAGTGCTTTGTCGACCCAACTCATCAAGAATTCATGCCTATGGTGACTCTGGTGGCCTTCTCCATCGCAGGCAATCCAAAGAGATTGTGATCTTGGACTACCGCGTATCACAATTTATCTGTATAAATAATGTTGTAAACTGCAGTCTCTAGACAAACACATTTACACTAGTAAGGACATTTCTAACCGATCCCTTATCTTGCCGTAAGGGAGTATATTTGGTTTTTTTCCTCCTATAAACGGCACCTAGCCGATCCCTTATAATGGGTATTGGAGTAAAAAATTTACTCCATCCTCAGTCCTCTCCTTATATTTACTCCGGCTCGCGGCGGCCGAGTAAATATTCCCAACTTTCTCTTCCTCTCCCCTGCCTCCTCTCCCCCTGCCCCGTCGCCGGCGCGACCCCTTCCTTGATCCGCTGCTCGCCCTCCTCCCGCTAGACACGGTGGCCGCCGGTCCCCTCCGCCGATCCGCAGCGCGGATCCACGCCGCCACGCCAGCGGGTCGTCGTCCGTGGCCGATTCCTCGAGCCGGCGCCGCTCGGCCGATCCGCCTGCTGCCGCGCCCCACACACGGTTTGAGGACTTCCCGGACCTCCCGCCACCGAGGAGGACCTACTTGGGAGTTCAGTAGCGTTCGTGGGGGGCGTGGGTGGCTGAAATCACCAACCGCGAGACATACAAGCGGATGTGGGTCGACTCCTTCCACACCACCGAGCTCACGGCCATGGAATATGACCGGTGGCAGGTCCGGTTCCACGTCCGCGATGCGAGGCTCAATTTTCTCATGGGCACGCGGCCGCTCGACCTCGTCCTGCCGGAGCCGAGGCTGGTGTCCGCTCGGATGGCATGGGAGGACGGGGAGGCAAGGGAGCGCCTCGAGGCCGAGGCCGCCGCCGAGGCCTACATGGACGAGCTCTGCCGCTAGTACCTGGAGCTGGTGGAGGCGGAGCGGGCGATCTCCGCCGTTAATGGCGACGAAGTTATCATCATCTCCGACGACGAGGGCAGCAACGCAGGCTGGGAGGTGGGCGGCAACTACATCGATGTCGAGGAGTGGCGGAGCGTCTTCCCCGACGACGACGACGACGACGACGACAATGGCACCGGCCCGGACCCGGCTCTCACCGAGGGTGGCCTCACCCGGAAGGATTGGCTCGACCTCCACTTCGGCTGAAACTAGTTTAAGTTTAGTTTTCGTTTCAATTTATGTTTAATGTTTGATTGAGAGAACTTTATGTGTTGGACTTATGTCTAAATGCATCATATTTTGGTTCAAATTTGATCGAATTTGTGAAGATTTAGTTTTCCTCTGCTAACTTTAGAGGATCGGCTAGGTGCGGTGAAATTTGAGTGGACTATATATACTTCACTAAGAATTTTACTCCGCTAACTTAAAAGAGATCAGTTAGAGTCGTAGGACGGCAAGGCTTGTCACACATTGTTATTCTCTCAGTGCCGACAAAAAAGATTGGTTATTACTGTTATTAGGCGGACTCGCTCCCATCGATATCCCGCCAACCGTGTATTAGCTTTGTAGCTAAAAAAATGTGCCCTCTAGCCAACCAATTAAGAGCAAATAGTAAACACTTAACAGGCTCAACAGACGTGTCAACGCCAGATTGGCAAAGAACGCAAGCACACCCATACCAAAGTGCTCTCAAAATTCCTCTAGGGCCAATGCCTCACTACCCCTGTTCGTGAACTCACCTTGAAATGAGGCCCCCAAGATGATTTGATGGATTGTGACTTGTAAGAAAAACCATTTTTAAAAGCATACTCTTATGCTCCCCGGGGCCAACTTGTTGCGTTATACAAAAATGAGAACCAACATGTTTCCTCGAGGTAAAATCCCTAGATCCCTCTAGGGCCTCTGTTTTTTTCTTTCCATTCAGATCTACCACGATGTCTGGATTTCTCTTGACTGTCAATAGTCGTCTTAAAACAGGGATGGGCAGATCCGTCTTAAAATGAACTACTAGGTGGTGTACAAGTAGTTCCATGTCTGGTTGGTGGAAAATCTAGCGTAACAAAGATGATGGAAAACATATCAGCATGGGAAAAAATGTCACAGGAAAGAGTACTCTTTTAGACACAATTGGGAGTTGTTTTTTGAGATAACAATGGGCAGAACCGACAAATATGAAATAGAGAAGAAACATAAGGAAAAATAGCTAAACAGAATATGCTAGACTAGCAACACTGCTTAATACTGGCCAATGGGTGGAACACGTGGTCAAGAGAAGAACTCATCCCGAGCATATTAGAGAAAGAGATGATTTGCAGAATTGTTGTCTGATTGTACCCGATTGTGGCCGATGTTCTCCCGAAACCACTCATTCCGAATAAATTATGGACTATAAAAGGTGTGTACATTACCACACACATTGCACTTTGTGTTGATTCATGGTGATTTCTTATATTTTGTTTGCTCAGAGTCAATCTCCAATATCGGTGGGTATGAGTGAACGTAGATTTTATCATTGATCATTTCTTGTGATATGGCATTCTCTTCCAACAAGCTACTGTACACTAGAATGAAAGAGTTTAAATGAACGCATACTTGAACCATTGAACAATCATAAGGGCTGGTCATCTATAAACTGAGTAGCAATTCGATGGCTATATATACAAATATAAATAGAGCAAAATACAATTGGTAGGTAGCATATAAATTAGACTTATTAAAAGCAGTGGCTCAGTGGAATTTGTCGAAGTTATACTTATAGGCTGCTGTATGAACTGTGTAAATTTAGTAGGCCTCTCTCATCCCTCGGCATACAGTGCCTGAGATGTTAGATAAAGAGCAGTGCTATTTGTACGTAAAAGTTTTACATCATTTTTAAGCATAACACACTCGAGAATAGGTGATTAGCTAAGATCACCGGATGGTTGCAATCTATAAATCAACTAGGACGTAGAGTTTCGTAGGATTTTAAGTAGGAATAGCACTCTCATTAGCTGAATATTTTGAATGACAAGCCACAACTGCCACATGGTGTTTTCTTCAAGATCCTTTTACCACTACTGGACTCGCGGGCTATGCCTACGGCCACGGGCCGTCGGCATAGGCCCCATTGCCGTCGGCATAGACCTATGCCGACGGCTGCCGTCGGCATAGTCCCGTCGGCGTAGATGTCGTCAGCGTACTCTTGTCAGACCGTCGGCATAGTTTTGCCGTCGGCATAGGGTCCTATGCCGACGGCCTGACGTCAGCTGTCGGCATAGTATAGCCGTCGGCACTGTTTTCCGTCTGACGGCAACGGACGGCGCCGTCAAAAGCGGTGACGAGTCAGGCAATGCCACGTAGCAGAGCTATGCCGACGGCTTTGCCGTCGGCATACCTCTGCCACGTGGCAGCACGTGGTGCTCCTGGTGGCAAGGATATGCCTATGGCAAAGCCGTCGACATAGATGCATCTATGCCTACGGCTTTGCTGTAGGCATAGTTTTTTTTTATTTTCCCTGTTTTCTCTTTTCCAATTCATTTGACAGCATTTCAAAACAGAACAATATGAAATTATGCAGAAATATGACAATTCATCATCTAAACATACTCAAGTTCACCATCATCATCTAAACATACTCAAGTTCACCATCATCATCTAAACATACTCAAGTTCATCACCGACGGAAGTTCATGAACATGAAAGTAGTGCAAGGCATGAAACATGATAAAAGTACGAATATGAAAGGCATGGCACGATAGCCACATGCACGGAATCATCAAGCAAGACCACCTCCACCATAACCACCACCACCTCCGCCAAAACCAGCACCTCCTCCGCCAAAACCACCACCACCTCCGCCAAAACCGCCATCGCGACTACCACCACTCTGCCAGATCGGAGTGACTGGGGTCGACGGAGCAGGAGTCGAGCCACCGGTCCCCTACATGTTTCAGAAAAGATTCTAACGGTAAATATGATATGATAGTGTTTCATGAACGAGAACTAGTTTGCTAGTAGTTAGGCAAATGTACTAACCGGACCATCACTGCCTAGTGCCACCCATTCATCGAACGTGGGCACGTGTGGGGGTTCTCCCGCAGGTGGTGGTGGGGGTCCCATTTGTGGTGGATCCGTGCGGTTAGTCCAAGACGCCAACATAGCCTGAATGTTAGTTAAACAAGCAAACTAGAAGATCAGAAGGAATGAAAGTGCAAAATTTTAGCTTGGTTTTAAGAGGGCAAAACTAACCGTCATCATCTGACGGTTGTAATCATCGTTTGCCTTCACCCGTTTCAAGTACTCCCGCACCTCGAGATTCCTATGCTCGACAAACTCCTTATATGCCTACATAATTTAGGTTGTTTCTAAGTGAGCAATGCTGAAAATAAACTGAGAATGCTAGATAGAAAAAGATAAAGAGGAAGTACTTACAGCATGCTGGCGGGCTAAGGGAGTGTGTGAACGCCCCGTACTCTCTAACAGGCTCGGGTTGGTATGCCGAAGCTGTGTGTACGAGATCGAAGGAGTGATCAAGCCGTCGAAACATGGATACCGGCCATTCTTCTTCCCCTGGATGGCCACCACCGCCATGTCGTCGATCTGAGACTGGGCGACCTCAGCAACAGGAACATCCGGATGCAACTCCTGATAGTTATGAATGTAAGACCCCAGGTGCTCCTCGGTCTTGCCGTAGTACTGGCTCTCGCCCTCCTTGCGATGACTCCGCTCGCGGGCCAGCTTCCACGACTCCATGTCTGAGAGCGGCCTCTTCAACTTGTCCTCCTACAACGTCAAATAGAAGTCAGCCATACATAAGAACATGACGGTAAAGAAGAACAAAAATGCATTATGCACATAGATATACCTTCATGGCCTTGAAGCCCCAGTGGTTCCTGTTTCCTTGGACGTGTGTCCCGTCCTCTCCATGGTTAGCCTGGCCCTTGATGCTCTTGGCAGCAAACTCTGCATCGGCGCCGATCCACCTATCCACCAAACTCGCCCATCCGTCATGCCTTCCATAGCACCAACGAGGAACAACCAATGCAAATTTTGGAAGCACATGACATGTGAGCAAGAAACATATAGATGACTGCTTGAAACAATGAAGTAATAGTTACCTTCAGGAACTGCTCCCTGTTCAAGGTAAGTCGTTGCTTCTGCGCTTGAGTTTTGGTCATCTTTTGGTGCAGGTAGTAGTGGTAGTACTGCGAGACGGCAACCCAACGCACCTCGTACTGCAACTGACGAGCTTTCTTCTTCGCAGCCGCAAGCAAGACCACGTCGGCTCTGGCCTTGTGCTCGTCAAGAACTCTATAGAGTTGCTGCAATCATGCATAAACCAGAAGCAAACAAGGCATGAGTTGAGTGATTCAATAATAAACTATGAACGAAACTGAAGACAAGTGATTCAGAAGAGAACTTACCCAAAATTTGGTGATCACGGCCTTAGCGGCCGTCCCGTACTCCGCGTTGCTGCAAGCCTCGTAGTGGGCCCAGCTCGTGGCCAAAACCCGCTGATGCGGGTCCCTGTCTGGCCGCGGGCAGAATAGGCCAGGCCAAAACTCCTTCAACAGGACAGTGATAAGGCCGTTCGGTTTACGACCCTTTCCGTGAAGGATCCAGTTTCTGCAAAAGAATCAAATGATTGCCATGTGTACAATAAGAAAATGTTGTCATCTGGTGAAAATATGATTGAGAGGCACTTACTCTGTCCCCGTAGGTTCAATGAGCCACTTGTGCTCCTCGATAGAAGGTGGTGTAGGTAGTCCGGCATTACCACGCAGCCACCCCTGCGGAGCACCTGGTGGCAAGTCACCCCACAACGCGGGATCAACCTCCCCTCCACCCTCCTCCCCCTCCTCCTCGGCCTCCTCCTCCTCACTCTCCTCCTCGGCCTCCTCCTCCTCCTCCTCCTCGGCCTCCTCCTCCTCGCCATCAGGAACATACTCCTCCTCCTCAGACTCAGAAGGTGCCTGTGTATAGGAGGGCATCGAAGAAGACCCTCCTATTTCGGACACGGCCCGGAGTTTTTTGCCCCGGTTGCCTCTCCCCCCACCACCTCCTCCTCTAGGGGCTCTCCCCCACCGCCTCCTCCTCTAGGGTCTCCTCCCCCGACCCCTCCACCTCCCTGTGAGGTGTCATCCTCGCGTAGACGGGAGGGAACCTGGTGGGCTCGTCCACTCCGAGTAAGTCCTTTAAATTTACTGAGGAAACTAGCGCCGCTGGACTTGCCCATGATTAGCAAACCTGCATTGAGAAGAGAATAAACAATTAGTAAGGATATCAATTAAACAAGCATACAGGAAAAACATTAATACCAGAAGAGCACATTAAGCATACTATTGTAATGATCATTAAAAGAACTTACATTTTCTAGAACCCATATGAATCATCACTATTGTAATCTATTTGTGGACCGGTCTCATCATCACTATCACGCATATCTTCTTCGTTGTCTGACGGAGGTGGAGGCTCTTCCTCATCGTCAGCGTCTTCATTTAACTTTTCAAGCATAATTATGTCTCTTTGATTCACAACTGCCTCACCATCAATCCGTGCGTCGTCGTCGTTTGGGTCCAGGTCAACATAACCCAAGTCATCATCCTCGTTGTTTCGGACCACGTCGTCATGTTCCTCTTGATAGAACACTCCCTCGTATGTCATGGGGTTTATGTTGTAGTAATCATCATCGTTCGGGTCCGGTAGCTTACCATGCGGCGACACCTTGAACACAACTTCCCAACCCTTTAGGTACTCTTTCTGGCATGGGTAAGGCAGATAATATACTTGTGTGGCCTGGGTAGCGGCGATAAATAGATCAGCTCCGGCATAGACGGTTGATGGTTTAACTTCAACTAAACCAACAGAAGGCGTATGTCTCAGACCCTTTTTAGGGTCGAACCATCGGCATTTGAACACAGTGAGACTTAGGTGTTCGCGGCCACGTTTGAATGTAAGCTCGTATATTTTTCCTACCCTTCCGTAGTAATCTACTTTATTATCTCCTTCAGTGAAGACTCCGGTATTTATGGTTTTGGGATCAGGCCGACTGTTCTGGTGCTCCTCTGTATGGAAGCGATACCCATTCACATCATACTTTTCGCATGTCATGACGAAAGGATCAAAACCCATGGAAACCCATCTCAATTCTGCATCCATTGATTCGGTCGGATCATTTCCCTACAAGTTTAATTGAAATTATAGGGTGCTTGAGTTTAATTGAAATTATAGGGTGCATGAGTTTAATTCAAAGTGTGAAAAATTACTTTCTCCATGAACCACGCAACGAAATTTTTCCTTCCATTAGCACCCTTTCGGAGAAGAGCAAGTGCCTCCGCTTCAGAAGGAGGCAGCATTCCCGTCCATTCTTCTTCAACGAATCGACTACAATAAGAAAAGCGGTATAAGAACTAGGCAAAGTGAACATAACGAATTGACTAAAAGAATGGTGCAAAGGTATTACCTCATCCACTCATCCTCAACTTCCTTGATGTTGTGCAAGATATAAAACATGACATCCTCCCACTCATCTCGTGGCATGAGATAAGGTTTCGGGGATCCAGCCCTACCACCTTGCCCGATGAATAGAGGCAACTTGGGTTTATACTTGGGTTCTTCTGTATTGTATCGAGACACCTTATTGTGCAACGTGGGAACATGGTCCGGATAGTAGGCTGTCCTGAGGTCTGCCACCCCCTTTTTGGATTATACCTTTTCCCTTCCTTGTGCCACTTCATCATTTTGGAAGACTCCTCGGTGATGAAAAGGCGCTGCAGTCTTTCTATAAAATCAAGATACCGAAGAACCTTCACAGGGATTTTTAGCTGCTGCTTCTGACCATGCTTATCGACCACCTCAATATACCGAGAGGAACCGCACTTCCTACAGTACTTGTCATCCGCATACTCATGCCTAAACAAAAGGCAATTCTTTGGACAAACATGTATTTTCTCATAGTCCATCGAGAGCGCCTTCATGATTTTCTTCGTACCGTACATGGTTTTCGGCAGTTCATGGCCCTCAGGCAGGCTGTTAGCCCATACTCCTAGAAATGCTTCGAAGCAACCTCGGCTACAGCCGTACTCGGCCTTGACTGCCATCAGTTGCGAGATGGCATCCAGCACAGACAGCTTGGCACCCTCATAGAGAGGTTTCTTTGACGAGGCCAAGATTTCCAGGAAGGCCTTTGCGGTTTCCTCCGGCTCCTCCGGTTCATTCGCTGAATGTGACGGAGGTGTCGGCTGTGCAGCAAAGACATCATCTAGCATGTCTCTAACCCCATCGTCCTCATAACCAGCGACGCGTTGTCGTATCACATCCTCTCTACCACGGTCCCGCTGGGCAAAGTTTATCGGCATATTAAAGTTGGGCACAAATCCATGCGTGCGAAGGTGCTTAGTCATCTCACTCTTATCTCTGCGGATACGCATCTTACATCTGGCACACGGGCATTCTGGCACCATCCTCATTGGACTACGGAATATCTCTTTCAAAAACACATCAGTTTTCTCGACCCACTCTGCTGTTACTTGATTCCGACGGATAAACCCACTATACATCCACTGATTATCTGCCATCTCTGCTTTATTGGAAGCCACATAACAAAATTAAGGATTCATTTAAATTACCCACATCAATATTTTATTTTTTACAAGGTTGACGAGAAACGACATTTAATACACCTACATCTCTAATAGGTAAAGATGGGTCCTAATCCCACCCGAGAATGTGTAGATTGAGTACGGTCCATGCTCTACCCCATTCCGAGACAAAATTTTGGCAGCACCTCCCCGCTGTTCTCCAAATACACGTCTCGGCAAAATGCCGAGAGAATGTGCATCCGGAGAACAACAGGGAGGCGCCGCCAAAATCTTGTCTCGAAACGGGGTCGAGCATGAACAACGTACCCAATCTACACATCCTCGGGCTGTCCGTGGAAAGCGCTGGACAATCCGAAAGAGCTGTGGTGATAAATATGCAATTGAATGCATATTTATCGATGCAACCCTTTCGGACGGGAGACCTAGGTTACGCGACTTGATGTGAAAATTTAATCTAGTGACATGGAAAAAAGTGGACGAGGTCATGGAATTGCTGCTCACCCTCCGATGTAGTCGATCAAAGTAGACGGACGATCGTGGACCAACACCTCCAACGTCAACAATCACTCCACGAAGATGGAACACCACAAATCCTGTTAATTACACCGAGTGAAAAAAAATTAGGTCATCACCTCACATTAAGCATTGATACTTTTAACTATGAAAAAAAAATCATGTTTTGTCAAGTGTCAAATTTTGTCCTTCAATTTTTTTAGCAAGATCATCATGATTAAATAACCACTCATCATATCATAATTTTGCAGCACATCTCACATAGCTACTTAACATTAAGCACTAACACTTAAAACTATGAAAAAAAATATTATTTTGTCAAGTGTCAAATTTTGTCCGGTTCAATTTTTTGACAAGATCATCTTGATAAAAATAATCACTCATCTTATACCAATTTTAGAGCACATCTCAAATGACAAGATCATCATAATAAAAATAATGCAAACTAACAATCTAACATCCTAACATCCAACATTGAACTATATATCAACGTAACAACCTAACATATAACACCTAACCTAACAATCTAACATCTAACATCCATCCATGCATTCATTCATCCATCCAACACTAGAAAAAAATGCAAAAAAATGAATAAAAAACATTGCTCACCGAGAGGGGCGTGGCAGGGGGCGAGGCGGTGGAGGGGATGGTGAGGCAGGGGCGGTCGGGGACGGGAGGGACGGGGCCGGACGGAGCCGCGGCCGGCTCCCGCGGCCGGCGGGGTCGGGAGAGGCCGGGGCGCCGGCGGGGTCGGGGGAGGCCGAGGCGCCGGCGGGGTCGGGGGAGGCCGACGCAGCGCCGGGGTCGGGGGGCCGGTGCAGCGTGGGGACACGAGGCGACGGCGGGTGTAGACGGCGGCGACGTCGGGTGTGGAGGCGGGGCCGGCGACGCGGGCGTGGTGGAGGCGGGGAGGGCGGCGGCGGCAGGGGGAGGTGGGGGGTGCGGCGGCGGCGGCAGGTCGGGGTGGGGAGTGCGGCGGCGGCGGCAGGTCAGGGTGGGGGGTGCGGCGGCGGCGCAAGTCGGGGTCGGGGGCGGCGCAGCTCGGGGTCAGGGAGAGAGTGAGTGGATGGGGGAGGCTGGGGCGAGTGGATAAGGCGGGCTATGCCGACGGCTAAGCCGTCAGCATACATTGGGGCGCCACGTGGCACCTATGCCGACGGCTTAGCCGTAGGCATATTCTTTTTTTCTTTTTTGTTATCCACGTCACCGATCCGAGTAAAAGCTTCTGATTGGCTAGAGCTATGCCGACGGCATTGCCGTCGGCATACTTATATTTTTACTTTTCTTATTTTGTATAAATTTTGTAATGTTTTCTTATTTTATATAAATAATTTAATGTTTTCTTATACATATTTTTTACATGCATCAACATTATTTAAAATGTACCATACATTTTCTTTAAAGGTTTGAAACATTATTTTTAATCACATGATCTTTTTTTTATTGTACAACAATTTTCTAAAATATCATGTATATTTTTTTCTATGGTCTTGCGAAAGGTGATACATAGGAGAGCTATTGACTGAGGGGTACCGTTACCGAGTGCCTGATCCGGTAACTATGCGACTGCCTGATCCGTCTACTACCGTGTCATCGCCGTCCGTGAGGGGGGCCACGCCCCGGAGACGCGTGCCGCCTCTTCGGACATGCCACGACACCACCCCGCATGTATGAGGGCCCGACGCGACGCTCCGGTGGCATTGCTACCCTCCCAGGGCCCCCGAACCGCCTAACCCTGTAGCGTTTGACCACGGGATCTAGCCCTTTGACTTTGCACGGACGGTCTTTGACCAGCAGACCTCCCCACCCGGTTGTGTTAGGTGAGCCCATAGGAACATTTTGGAGCAACATCCGGGCCAGACCCACAGCAAGATCCCCTCCGTGTAGACCCGACGCGTCCGTTTCCCCCCTCCAGGTGCCGGCGGCGGCGCCGTCCGTGAGGGGGGGCACACCCCGGAGACGTGTGCCGGGCTTTTGCAACCGCCACAACACGTCCAAACATGTGAGAGGCCGCCTACGCAAGATTTGGCGGCATGCTAGCCCACGGAGGCCGCCGACCACAGTCGTAGACACGCGAAGAGCAATCCGTGTAGAGGGAATTGTTTGGATACTTCTCCATCACGAACAATTACGAACAATTACCATCAGTCCTATAAGCACATGTGCCCACGTCGTGTAAAAAACTCATGATTTTATCGCCCTCCGAGTATTTAATATTATTCACGCCGCATCATTACCGCAGAACGTCTACTACCGTGTCATCGCCGTCTGTGAGGGGGGCCACGCCCCGGAGACGCGTGCCGCCTCTTCGGACATGCCACGACACCACCCCGCATGTATGAGGGCCCGACGCGACGCTCCGGTGGCATTGCTACCCTCCCAGGGCCCCCGAACCGCCTAACCCTGTAGCGTTTGACCACGGGATCTAGCCCTTTGACTTTGCACGGACGGGCTTTGACCAGCAGACCTCCCCACCCGGTTGTGTTAGGTGAGCCCATAGGAACATTTTGGAGCAACATCCGGGCCAGACCCACAGCAAGATCCCCTCCGTGTAGACCCGACGCGTCCGTTTCCCCCCTCCAGGTGCCGGCGGCGGCGCCGTCCGTGAGGGGGGGCACACCCCGGAGACGCGTGCCGGGCTTTTGCAACCGCCACAACACATCCAGACATGTGAGAGGCCGCCTACGCAAGATTTGGCGGCATGCTAGCCCACGGAGGCCGCCGACCACAGTCGTAGACACGCGAACAGCAATCCGCGTAGAGGGAATTGTTCGGATACTTCTCCATCACGAACAATTACGAACAATTACCATCAGTCCTATAAGCACATGTGCCCACGTCGTGTAAAAAACTCATGATTTTATCGCCCTCCGAGTATTTAATATTATTCACGCCGCATCGTTACCGCAGAACGTCTACTACCGTGTCATCGCCGTCTGTGAGGGGGGCCACGCCCCGGAGACGCGTGCCGCCTCTTCGGACATGCCACGACACCACCCCGCATGTATGAGGGCCCGACGCGACGCTCCGGTGGCATTGCTACCCTCCCAGGGCCCCCGAACCGCCTAACCCTGTAGCGTTTGACCACGGGATCTAGCCCTTTGACTTTGCACGGACGGGCTTTGACCAGCGGACCTCCCCACCCGGTTGTGTTAGGTGAGCCCATAGAAACATTTTGGAGCAACATCCGGGCCAGACCCACAGCAAGATCCCCTCCGTGTAGACCCGACGCGTCCGTTTCCCCCCTCCAGGTGCCGGCGGCGGTGCCGTCCGTGAGGGGGGGCACACCCCGGAGACGCGTGTCGCCTCTTCGGACATGCCACCACACCACCCCGCATGTATGAGGGGCCAGTGCGACGCTCCGGTGGCATTGCTACCAACCCAGGGCCCCCGTCCCGCCTAACCCTAGAGCGGTTGACCACGAGATCTAGCCCTTTGACTTTTCACGGACGGGCTTTGAACAGTGGACCTCTCCACCCGGTTGTGCCAGGTCAGCTCAGAGGGACACCTGGGAGCAACATCCGGGCCAAACCGACAGCTACATCCCCTTCGTGTAGACCCGATGCGTCCATTTCCCCCCTCCAGGTGCCGCCGACAGCGCCGTCCGTTAGGGGGGCCACGCTTCGGAGATGCATGCCGCCTCTTCGAACATGCCACAACACTTGGGAGCAACGTCCCCTCCGTATAGACCCGATGTGGCTCTTTCCGCCCTCTAGATGTTGGCGGCGACGCCGTCCGTGAGGGGGGCACACCGAGGACGTCAGGGGGTCACACTCCGGAGACGGGTGCCGGGCGTTTGCAACCGCCACTAAACTTCTGTCGCATAGTTGTTTTTGATTTTAATAAAATATAAGGACCTATATTCAAAAGAACATGACGACACAGTATTAATGTGCTCGAAAAAAATACAAACTATATATATATATATATATATATATATATATTCATAATCTATGGAAAAAATTATGAACTACATATATATTCATATAATACATAAAAAAGCATAAAAACATATAAAAAACATAAAAACATATGTAAAAAAGCATAAAAACATATGAATATATATATATATATATATATATATATATATATATATATATATATATATATATATATATATATATATATATCGGTATAGCTACGCCGCGGATCGGTGACGTGGCATGCGGAGATATGCCGACGGCCGCGCGTTTCGGCCGTCGGCATAGGTTTGACGGCGTTAGCCGCCAGTCATGGGTGGGGCCGCCGGGCCCACATGTATGCCGACGGCTGGCTTATGCCGACGGCTGCCGTCGGCATGTCTTGATCTACGGCGACGGCCGGTCTGTGCCGACGGCTGCCGTCGGCTTATATCAGGGTAGCCCGACGGCCAGGATAAGCCGACGGCCAGGACGAGGCTGTCGGCATATCTCGAACTAGGCCGACGGCAGCCGTCGGCATTGATTTGGCCGTCGGGATAGGTCAGTTTTCCGGTAGTGTACAGTACATCTAGTGATTTTTAGTTCTTCATTTTTGTGATTCGACAACCTAGATTAGGCGATATTACATCAAAATTGTTGTACTCCATGCTAAATATATCCGTTTGAGCGACAAGTAATATGGATCTAATGGAGTAGTGTATTTACCCTCCAAGGACACTTTGGGCACTTCTTGTTTTTCCTTTGCTCTGTTTTCTCAGCGCTGCACCCGCAAAAATCTCACGACCGGCAAACGCCCTGAATAATAACCGGTAGAAACCAAGCCAGAAAACAAAATCTCATCAGCGTGGCAAGGGGAACGAGACGCGACGCCACAGCCGATGCTACTCTGCTCCTCCGAGGGCTAGGAATCTCCACGACTACCAGACCCTGTAAGCTCCTCGCTGTCGCTGTAAAATCCAACGCCATGGCGGAGAAGCCACACCTCCGGGCATGATCCTCCACCCAGCGGATAGTGCCACCACGCTCTCTGAGGTTTCACCGGCCTCGCCAGCCAAGGTCCTCGTGGCTACTCTATAGCTCCGCTACGAGCTCGGCGTGGCTGGCTGCACGCCGGAAGCCCGTGGTGATTCAAGGTCTGGAGATTGGTTTCTTCATGTATAGATGTTTGTTGCTTATGTTTGATCTGTAAGGCCGTTCCTCTTCAAGTGTGCTGGATCCTGGATCTTGCTGCTGCGTTTTGAATTTTCAAGTTTACTTACGCACGTCGCCTGGCTTTCCCGGCGCTTACCAAGATGAAAGCCTCCATGAATGCCCCGCTCCAGACCAATGTGACCAGCTCATCGGCCGATGATACCAGCAGAAGGGTAGGAGGTCCGATGCAGCATGCTACTACGAGCAAGACGCTCATATCGGCCGCGTGAGCTGACCTGATGGACGGGGAAGTGGCCATCCTTCTCGCATGCCTAGGATATTGGGTCTGCAGGCCCCGTCCCAGGGTGGACGAGAGCCAATCTCACCCACGGCGCCATGGCGTTGCCAACCTATCCAACATGTAGGTTCAGGCCGGCCAATGTTTGTCGTCCGCATGCCATAGTTCTAGCAGCTCACTGATATGCCAGCATAAATCCTAGGTGCAATGTCTTGCATCCTGACGAGGCTCCGGTCCGTCCGTCCATATGACAACATTTTTAGGACCCGTGCAGTTCGGTTTGCCACATTTCTTAGGCTCGCCCAAGCATCACCCACTGGTTAAACTATCCAAACATGTGGCAGAGACCCATTTCTGAATCAAATAGATTGGTTAACCGCACTCGCGATGTACAACAAAGATTGGGGCGAACGTTTTCCCTCTCCTCCCCTCGCATCACCCTACCGAGGGCGACTCGAGGGATCCCTTTCTCCGTCCGCCGCCACCCACCCTCCTCGGACCTCCCATCCTCGCCATTGCCGGAGGTAGTCGCCGGGTCCCCGCGAGGCCGCTGATGAGGGCGGCGGCAGGGTTCTCTGCCGCTGGGAAGGGGGCTAGGGTTTAGGGCGGCGGCCCCTAGTGGTGCGGGCGGCGTCCCTCGCCGCGGTGGTCTGCCTCTACCCGGTCGTGTGGGTGTGGCGGTGGATCCGAGCGGCTGGTGGTCGGCTCCCCGTGGCCGTCCTCTCCAGATCTGAAGACGCATCCTTTGGCATGTGTTGCGGCCTCTTGTACGCCCTGTCTGGCCGTATCCCGTGGACGGTGTCATGGTGGTGGGGTGGGGAGCCCTGGATCGAGGTAACCTCTTGGCCGGCAGCGGAGGCCACATCGTCGGCGGCCCTCCGAGCGCCGCTCCCCTTCCCGAAGGCGACTTTGAGGTCCATCTCGCTCCCCTCCTCCCACCCCTACTGATGGGGGAAAATACATAACCTTTTGGTTGGCGGCGACGGTGCTTCTGCACCTCCTTCTTGAAGGCGTCGTTTTGGGTTTGTGGGAAGGAGGGTGGTCTGCAGCAAGCCTTTGGTGTTCTAGTTGGCGGCGGCTCCTTCGTCCATCGGTGACTTCCCTCCATGGAGGATCGGTGCCCTCCTCAAGCCGTTTCAATCCCACCTCTGCATGGTCCGGTTGTCCGGTGGGTCGACGCCCTCGGCCTGGGCAAGAGGGGATAGTGGTCCCTTCTATGGCGATTTGGTCGCGTTGATGGAGGTTTGTCGCTGGTCTTGGTGTGGCTCGGCCCTCCTGGTGGCTTCATTGCCCAATGCTCGTTGTGTCTTCATGAAGTGCCCTATTCCTCTGGCTAGTGTCCGCGGCTTGCTCCTCGTTTGCGAGATTCAATTTGTGGCCTCGGGTGTGCTCGAGTGGTTGCCCTGTTTTCAGGTGTTCTTACTGGCTTTGGCGAGAGCAGCTCTAGTTTGCCTTCGGCGTGTCGATGGTCAGCCCCTTCCCTTGGCGGAATCCATTCTAGACCCTTTTAGGTCCCCAAGTTATAATATTTTTCTTCTTCGGTCGTAGAATTTAGCCTCCATGACGCCTTGTATCTGTTGCCTTGGGGTTGCATCCCCGTTTTCCTTTTTATCTTCGGTTGTATGTTGTGCTCTTGTAATCTTGGCCGGTTGATGGCTTTGTTAATTCAAAGTCTGGTGAAGATTGAGCCCTACTCTGGCTCGGTACGATCCTTTCATCTAAAAAAAACCGCACTCGCTCCCACGGATATCCACTAGCCATGGAATTTGGGCATTTTTCTGGCCTCTATCTAATGCCCTTACGGTTTATTCTTTGCAAGATGGTTCCTGAAAATATATACACTAATAATTGTATTATTATAGTTTGTAAATTAATATAGGCATGTCGGTACTCCAAGCCAACACCTTTAAGCATGGGATGGATGACACACGACTAGTGTCGTTGCTAGGTCCGACCAATTTAAGTTAGAGCGAGGATTCCTCTTGATGCTAAAATTGCAACATAGCTCGGGCCATCCAATTAAGAATAAATACATCATCATGGGTTCACAACAAATGTGTGGTTACCGGCCAAAACCATTAGGACCGAAACATCTTCCTACCTTGTATTGGGTTGGCAAAGAAAAGCCACACAATGTGCGCTATAGTGTCGCACCGACGTGGAGAACGCAAGCAAACTCTTATCAAAGCGCTCACAAAACTCCTCTAGGACCAAAAACCCTTAACCGACATTCGTGAATTCACCTTGAAGTGAGGCCTCCTAGATGATCTGATGGACTTTAAGAAATACCATTTTTTGAAGCACACCATAATGCTGTCTTAAGGTAAGGACCCCTCCAGGACTGTCTTTTTCCATTAAGAATAAAATAGTGAAATAGACTCCCAATTACATCACTGCACTGCGTTACACCCAAACTACCGCCATGTCTGGATTTCTCTTGAGTAGTCAACACTTATATTAAATCAGGCATGGACAGTTCTGAAAGTATTTTGGGCCAAGGGAAAGGTTGTTGTATGATACTATGAACTACTAGGCGGTGTAAAAGTGTTTCCATGGCAGCAACAAATCTAACGCAACAAAGACACTGAAAAATATATTGATATGAAAAAATGGCACCATCAAAGAGGAAATATAATCAGGAGTTCCTTTAACAGATGTCCTTGGACAGATTCGACAAAGAGGAAATACAGAAGTCACCACAGGATATAAAGAGCTAGCAAATGGAGAGGATTTGTACTAGAAACACTACTTAGCACTAGCCAATGGGTGGAAGCCATGGTCTGCTCTATACCTGTTAGCATTGATCATCAGACAAGGTTTGAAGACAAGAACCCATGCCAAGCATACGAGAGAAGGAGGGGAGCTTAGTATGATCAACTTTGTCACCAATGAAGACCTACTTGTGCCGGATGTTTTCCCGAGACCACTCATTGCAAATAATTACCAACTGAATAAGGTGTATGTTAGAACACACATATTGCACCTCTTGTTGAAACACGGGGCTTCCTTATATGTTGCTCGCTCAGAGTCCATTGTCAATCTCTGTGACATAGATTTCATCATCGATCATGGCTTGTGACCTAGCATTCTCGTCCAAGAAGCTACTGCAGATCATAACCAAAGATCTAATTAAAGGAACACATAGTCGAACTATTGAACAATCACAAGGTTGGTCATATATAAAGTGAGGAGGAATTCGATGGTATATATACATGTACAGTCAGATCAAAACATAGTTGGTAGATGGCATATAAATTAGACTTATTAAAAGAATTGGCTCACTTGAACATGTCAAAAAGTTATACCTATCGGCTGCCATATAAGCGGGATAAATGTAGTATGTCTCTCTCATTTGTCGCCACACATGACAGCGCCTAGTCTGCAGAGTCACAATCCACATAGTGTATTAGTCAACCTCCTCCCCGTGCACATTGTTCTATAACTGTGTAGCGCAAAGCAGTGTACAAAACTAATGTTTCAAATATGTTCGCTCGAAAGAATAGAAGTTATCTTTCTACTTTCTAAACCCTGTTTTGGACCTTTTGGTCTTGTGAAGGCAAATGCCTAGGGAGCTCTTTGAGAAGCTCAAAGCACGAAATCTATGTACAGAACTATCTTTTTCTCTCTCGATAAAGGACACTTTAATTTACTAATAATATTGTATAGAGATCATACAAGCTCCACATATCTAGGACGTGTGCACACACAGACACAAACGCACGCGCGCGCACACACGGGCAGCAAAGTTGAATTATACATTTTCTTAAACGTTATCTTAGTTAAGTTTTTCTTCCTTCCCTTGCGGCCTTGCCTATGCCATTGTAGATGAAATTTTTGTTTCCCGGGCTTTTGCGGAAGTGCTCTGCTCACGACCTCAAATGCACCTGTGATGAACAGTAAAATATCTGATTTTTTCGCAACAAGATAAAAAAATTGTCTATATACGTGCAAATTTTCATGAAGAAAAAACATCCCTAACAATCTTCTAAGAAGAAGAAAAACAGAATCAAAGTTCCAAAATGCTTTTAAAATAGTCTTTTTGGAGCATCAGTTTCTTTTTGCCAAGAGCATTTGGGAATTTTTTCTTCAGTAAAACAATGTTTGTTGCCACCAAAAGGACATGCATATCAACCGAATGTTAGATTTTTAGGAATGGCTAAATTGAACGTTTTTCATGGCAAATTATGTTCGTCGAGGATTACAAGTTTAGTTGGTGCGCATGGCAAATCCGCCTCGGTTACTTTTTTGCCAGAAAATTCCCATTCTTTAAAACTAAATTTGCCATAATCGCGTCAATATAAATTGCCATGGAAAACGTCAGATTTAACATGTCTAAAAATCTAACATTACATTTGTAGTGTTTCCGAAAAAATAGATTTTGCTTTGATTTATTATATATATATATATATATATATATTATTTACTATTCATGATGGAGCATTTGAGCTCATAAACAGAAGTTGTCCTGCTGCTTTCCATGGATACTGTTCACTAAATCACTACGTACATGAGCCATCAAGTTTCTTCCTGCTTTTCCACGACAAGAGAATGGGAAAATTTGCCTTCTCTCCTAGTAACCGACGTACGACATGAGGTACCAAAGGACGATGGTGTTCGCGATGCACCACGTTATATCTTGCCACCCCTGACGTCTAAGTATTTTACTCCTATAAAGCATGGTCAAATGTTGAAAACATATTTCAGAGGCCTGTCTGCCGGCAACGCGGAATCCACCTCGTCGAACCAGCATAGTTGTGCCGTATTGCGTTTTCAGCTGCGCGTTATCAGCTGTATTGCGTTTTCCATCACTCAGTAGTCAGTATATCACCGTATTCCATAGTAGGCCACTAGTTGGAGGGACATGCATGTATCGAACCTTGGCGTGCCACCATCTATAATTAAAATCTGGGCAACTCTCTATGTGCCGACTAGTCATTTGATGGGCCATCAATTCTTTCTGCAGGTCGCCACTGTTCAGACGATTGGTTAAGGATGGCTTGTCAGGGAGGTGGAAAATCCCTGAAGATCCACCGTTTTAGCACCCAAATGACAGCTCCTGTAGACTATAGTTTGTAACCCTACTTTGGGAGACTAGCAATGTGAAAATGGAGAAACACTTAGAAGGAAAACATGTTTATTGTTTGTTAGAAGAGTTATGTGTGTCAATCGCGATCTGAAAATGTTGTATCTAATCACGCACTGAAAGTCTTTTTGCGTGTTACTGGCACATGCCGGTACATCTGCCACCATCCACATTCTTTGAGATTTGTGTGATTGGACCCCACTGCGGTTGTATATGTATGTATTACACACTTTACTTTTTATATATTTAAGAGTCAAATCACTGCACGGGTCACACCATAGTCAGAAAAAGAACACATGCATAGACTTAATTTTATCCTAAATACTTAAACGCGCAGCTGCGCTATTTGGAGGTTTCAAGGGCACACGCTACATGACAAGGGATCACACGCTCTTGACATTTGTCCTTCTCTCTCTAGCTCGTGGTCCCTAGTACACAGTGGAATTAAGACAAATCACAGGAAAAGCATCTAGTCCATCGCATCTCTGCGCATCCACCCATCTCATGATTTCCCAGCAAGATCCCACGTGCATGCATTTAATTTGCATTTTCAAAGTTTCAAAAAGCTATAACTTTTGAATCGATCATGGAATTTAAGATCTGCTTTCACCACTAGGTTCTCCGCTGTGAGCTCTTCAAAACTAGATCCAATATGAGTATGTTTCGACTAACTTTTTTACGAGCAACTTTGGATGAAAGGGAAGCAACTTTAGTGCTATATGACAACAACTTCCTGTTAGTCTACGTAGGATGACTGCATATTATATAAAATCCCTTCAAATTGTCTACAATGACTACCAAGTTAACTAGCTTCACATCTAAGTTCCCTACATAACTAGCTTCGCCTCTAAGTTGATAGTCTTGTAGGCAACTTAGGTTTTTGAGGTAGGCTCACATTATCCTAATTTGCCTTTCATGATTGCGGAGTAGCTTAACATCATACGTAAGTTGCTTAAAATAAATTTTGGATGGTAAGCAACTTAGTTTCATATATAGACAACTTAGGAACATTAATGGACGACTTTTCCATGTATTGTGGACAACTGGAATAATAATGAGAGGCAACTACGCATCACCAGTAGGCAACTTCAGAGTGTTTGTAGACAACCTAGACAAACAGTGATAAGCAACTTCACAATATTGTAGGCAACTAATTTGCAAAGTTAGGCAACTGAGCAATAATGGTAGGCAACAAATTACCAATATCAAGCAACTAGGCATCAATAGTACGCAATTTCATAGTATTTATAGGCAACTGAGCAGCAACAGTAGGCAACTAATTAACAATAGCATACACCTAGGCATCAATGGTACGTAATTTCATATAAGTTGTGTACCACACTATCGAGTATGTTAACACTATGTTTAAGAGTACATGCGGCATGAGCTACACCGTCAAACAATTTGTCCTAGTATCACAACCAACTAATTAGCGATGACATGCAAACCGGGCAGCATTGTTAGGTAACTAACTATCATTGTCAAGTTCTCATGATTTGTTGGGGCAGTTGCTTGGAATCATTTTGAACAGGATTTTGCATTTGTGTTTTTTGTAATATTGTTGCTTGGTTGTGCTAGACAATTGCTTGGATTTTTTTACTAGAACAATTTTCATTTTGTGTTTTCTTTGTAATCGCCTTGTTTTGGATTTTTGCTAGAATAGATAAGTTGGATTGAGGGGGGGGGGGGGTAAGATAGTTGTCCACAAAGGCTATTCAAGTTGGCCATATGTTACTTATGCCTAAAGTAGACAATCTAAGTAGGAATGTTAGGGACAACTGCTTGGTTTTGCTAGGACAATTTTTTCATAGTTGTTATTTAGAAATGCAGTTGTTGGATTTGATAGTACAGTTGCTTGGTTTTGTAGGATAGTTGATCGTTATGCTAGAATAATTTTACATTGTGGTTTGGTAATACATTTGCTTGGTTTTTCTATAAACAGTTTTGCATTGTGTTTTGGTATTACAATTGCTTGGATTTGCGAGGATAATTTTTTGGATTTTTTGCTAGGAATAGTGGCTTTGGATCTTCCTAGAACGGTTGTGTGGATTTCTGCTATGGGTTGGACTTGCATAGATTTTCTTGATTTTCTCATTTTACACAAAACCAACTAATAAGAAACACACATGAGTCACTTATTGAATGCACTGGAGTTGCATAAAAACACCCAAAATTTGCTAAACAAAAATTGTGTGATACTTAAGTGCATAACGATCTTAGAGTTATTGTCCTTGTTTTGCCTCCAATAGCCCCATCAATGGTGAACTTAGACTTTTCCATATCTAGCACTAAAGGTGCTTCATGTTTTGTGTGGTTTTCTCAAAAATTTTACACAAACCAACCTAATGGACGACCCTACTGGGGAAAAATGAAGTTGCTTTCCTATAGCACTAAAGTTGTCCCCATCGTACCCAAAGTTGCCTCGAAAAAAAGTTCGACCAAACATATCTATATGAGATCTAGTTTTGAAGAACTCGTCGTGAGAAACCCAACTGTGAAAACGAAATTGAATTTCAACACTTAAATCAGAAGTTACAGTTTTTTAAACTTTTTGGATCCCCAAATAAATGCACGCAAGGACATGATTGCTTTTTTAATGAACCGTGCCGTGCGCGTCAGCTATTCTTTCCACATTTGGATGAGCGCTAGTTCCCACCAACGAGAACTCGGGCACCCGCTAGCCATGTCCTAATTTTATCTGGTCGTCAATGTAGTACGCTACTCAGACATCTCCCCTCTCTCTTCCTCTCAAACAAATTCAAGGACTTTATTTGATCTTAGACAATTTAAATTAGTCATATCTTTTAAAATATAAGTTCATTTATGAAACAATTAATATATTTGAACCCCTGGCGTCAAGACCTTCAGAACTAGATAAATCTTGGATATAATTCAAACATGTTTAAATTTTAACATTTCACATTTCATATATGAAAGAAATCTATTTCACCAGAAAAATGTGAAACAAACCTTTTTCACTAGAAATATGTGAAACAAACCTAATTTTCACTAGAACTATCTGAAACCAACCTATTTCATTAGAAATCTATTTAACCAAAATATGAAAGTGAAATGTCAACTTGTGAAATAGATGTGTATTTTGTGAAAATGCCAATGGAAAGTGAAATGTGACTTCTGAAAATGAAAACAATATGAAATTGAAATGTTAATTTTTTTAAATGGAGGCGCACCCCCGGCCTCTGCATTATAATGATGCATGCAGCCATCTTATTAAAAAGTCTCGAAGTAGCACGAAGTCATAAAGTATTACAGCTCGCAAGCGGAGCGAATCAAAGAAAAGAAAAGTACATGCTCAAAATCGCAACCGGTAAGGCAATGTAAAGGATAAGCTCCCCAGACTCCTATCATGTTATGCGACCGCCATTCAAACCGGTTGAATATAGCCCGTGCCACCATCTCCCACTGGTTGCAATGTTAACTTGTGAAACTAGTTAATTGAGAATGTGTAACAAATTATTGTTTTAAAGTGTGAAGTATGTTATAAAAAAATGTGAAATTGAAATAGATGTGTTTTTTGTGAAACAAGTAGTGAAAAGTAAAATTTGGGTTCTGATAAGAAATTGAAAATGAAATGTCTATGTGTGAAACTGATTATTAAAAATGTGTAACAATTTATTTCAGAATAGTGAATTATGTTATTAAAAAAGTGTGAAATTGAAATAGATGTGTTTTTTGTGAAACAAGTAGTGAAAAGTGAAATTTGGGTCCTGGAAATAAAATAATATGAAACTGAAATGTTAATTTGTGAAATTTATTATTTGAAAATGTGTAACAATTTATTTAAAAAGTGTAAAATATGTTATTTTAAAAACCTGAAATTGAAATAGACGTGATTTTTGTGAAACAAGTCTGTGAAAAGTGAAATGTTGGTTCTCAATATGAAATTGAAATGTCATTCTATGAAACTAGTTATTTGGAAGTGTAACAATTTATTTCGAAAGAGTGAAATATTTTTTCCCAAAAATGTGCAACTTGAAATTAAAGCGATTTATGTGAAAAATGTTTCATGAATTTTGAACCGATTTAAAACGTATCCAGATCCGTCTTGTTTTTAAGGTCTTTGCTACGTGAGTTCAAATATGTAAAAAGTTTTTAAATCGGAAGTTTGGTTCAAGAGATATGAATGATTTTAAGTTAGCAAAGATGAAATAAATGAATGAATTAGTTTAGGAGAGAAGAAAGAGAATGGAAGCACAAGCCCTTGTACCCATATGACTAAAAGGTGTTTTTGTGGCACCCATGTCCCGTATTTACAGATGTATTTCCAAAGAGAAATAATTTGCTTTTTATAGTAAACAATACCGCACGCATATTAAAATCAAAACAAGCGGCTATGGATCTGCCACTATCTGGCGTTAATGGGCAATTTTCATTTTGGGAACGAACAGAGGGGAAAACTGGATCCAGAGGGCTACGCTTGGGCAAGAGCAGCAGTTATTGCAGCTGCAAACTATGCAGTTGGGACAGAACTGGCCTGTGCTATTTCGAAACCAGGCCATGCCCCGTGAACACCATGGACCAGCCGGACACAAACAGCCATACCCCGAAATTACTAGTTAAGGATTACTCATTGCAAATATCGTTCCTATCTTCCGAGGTCGCGACAAGTGACGCACTGTGCGTCACTTGTCGCAACCTGGGAGTTTTCCTCTTTTTGTAGGTTCGTTTATTTAAAACGTTTTATGACTTAAACTGTGCGTCCAAATGTCGAACCGTTTTCACCGTTGGATTCGTCGCGTCGAGATCTTCAAAACTAAATCACATGTTGATAGATTTTGACGAACTTATTTTCATGAAAAAATTGGATGAAAAAAATTGGACAAAAAATGAACCAGGAGCACGGGTTTTTTCCCTTTCCGAAAGAGGCACGCCCGTGCCTCTCGTGAAAGCAAAACCATGCCTCTCGCGGAGGAAAAAAAAGAGCAAATGCATTTTTTCTGTTTCTGAGGAGGCACGGCCGTTCCTCTCGCGAAAGCACAACTATGCCTCTCGCTGAAGCAAAACCGTGCCTCTCGTGAAAGAAAAAAATAACAGAAAATACGTTTTTTCCCGTTTCCGAGAGGCACAGCCGTGCCTCATGTGAAAGTCCAACGATGCCTCTCGCGGAAGCAAAATCATGCCACTTTCAGAAAAAAAAACATAAAACGCATTTTTTTCGTTTCCGAGAGGCACGGCCATGACTCTCGCGAAAGCACAACCGTGCCTCTCACGAAAGGAAAAAAAAACAAAAAACGCGTTTTTTTTTCCGTTTCCGAGAGGCACGGCTGTGACTCTCGCGAAAGGAAAAAAAGGAAACCCATTTTTTTTGCAAATTCAAAAAACAATTGGTCCAAAAGTTAAGGAAGACCGGTGGAAAGGTGAAACGTCGAAAAAACCCGAAAAAAATAGTTTAAAAATCGGAAAACGCGTGCTGAAAAATAAAAAAATTCCTGAGGACGCGCCCAGAGCGCGACACGTGGCGGGCGGCCGAGAGCGCGCCAACTGACGCTGATCGTTGTAAGGCTCCCCAAGCAGCGCTCATTAATTAGTTGCTCTCGGTATACATTTACACTATTCCCTAGCTGTATATTGGGCCCTATACCTAGAAAAAGCCCGACAAGTGTGTATCGCGAAGCAAATTCCCACCAGGGCGGATACTGAGTTTCTCAAACGAAAAAAGAAACTGAGGGGAATACCGAGCTGCCTAAAGCTCGGCCTCTACGACGCCACGGCCGGTCAAATGTGGCTTACTGCGTACTTACATATTCATCGGCCGCAAGACGAGGGAAGTTTCAGACTTTCAGTGCCACCGGGCAAAATGGGGACAGGTGAGCCCGGGGGTGCCATTCCCGGTAACATTTGATCGATGGTGACTTGCGGCATATTTCTGTTCGCGACAATGTCTTGTGGGATGGAGCCATGCAGGCTCAGCCAGACCAGATAATACTCAGTGAATACAGTAGTATGTTGGACGTGGAGTATGTGATCACGAGCTCACAGGAGCTCGGTATCACATCCGTCCAGAACAGCTTCGTGATTCGGCGAATTGAATGAAGGTGGCAGGCTGCGGGTCCACATGGGACAGGAAAAATTCTGATATACGCCGCTATACTCACCCGACTGATGGGCCCTGGCTTGCACGGCGTGGACGGAACGAGCCGGCTCGAGACGTCGCCGGCATCCTGATCCGTGGATCAGGTCCGGTGCTTTTCGGTAGCGTCGGCAGTCCACGCAGTAAATGCAGAAAGTGGGCTGCTGGGAGGGGGGGGGGAGGCTGTGAAGTGGATCTTGCATTCTTCCCAGGCGGCGAAGTAGTGGGGAAATCTCCTGCGGCAAAAGGGGATTGCGCGGTCCAGCGAGTTCGCAGGTGCTCCGACGGCCAGGAGTCTTGATGCAGCCGATAAACAGGTTAGAATCTGCTCGCTGAACCTCCCTTTTGCATGGTTTGGATCCGGTTTTCTGCGCTGACTCTGATTCTGTCAGCCGCAAATATTGCGTGGGTGAACTAGAACACTGCTAGAGGAGGTTAACGATAACAGCATCACCATGGAGCTTGTACGATTCCGGTCACTGCGCCGGCGGAGGTTGAGCTGCCAGCACCGGCGGCTTCAAGTGCAGACGGCCAAATCTGTCTGTGACGGCGCCACTGCAGAGCCTGCAAGTGCAGATAAGGCTCAAGGTTCAGAGCACTCCATAGAGCAAGTGGATGCAAAAACTCTGGGGTGGACACAAAGGTATGAAGAATGCAACTAAAGGAATGTTCATTGTGCGTTTAAAAAATCAGGGGTGTCCTAGCTATCAAATAAAACAGAATTCGCTAGGTTCATTTCAGATGGTTAACTTATTTGTATGCAAAGAGCGATTAGTGCATATCCAGTAATAGTGATTGAATTAGAATGAGCAACCCTTGGCGATGCTCGGGGGGAGAATGTTGTGGTGCAAGTTAATTTTGTGAGAAAAATAAACAGTACACCGCAGAGAAGAAATAGATTTCCCTAGTCTGCGATGCAAACATGATGCATTTTCAGTCTGTAAGCCACAGTAGTTCACACAATGGTTGAAACTGAAAGAATAGCTGATTGATTCTTTGCATATAATTTGCAATGACTTACAGAGTGCATGTCGGTGCTGCCGCTCTAGGTAGAGCTCCTTGCCCGGACAGGGTTACAGCCCTGGAGAAGTCCGTCCGGCAATTTGCAGGGGAACCGGAAGACATTGTCATTGTGCCAAAGATATGAACAAGTTTCGACACACTTGGTGAGGCCTACAACTTTTACAATGTATATTTGTGGGAGAAAGGATTTGGCATTAGATATGGAAAGAGCAGGCTAAATGTGAACCAGGCGAAGTGCATGCAAGAGATAGTCTGTGGATGTGCGCTACGACAAAAATTAGAGCATTTTAAAAGTGAACTTAACTGAATATGCCTTATTGTGTATGTGGTCAGGGGAAGCCAATAGTTGAAAATACTCGTTCTTGCTGCCGTGAATGCGCTGCACTCATAAGATTTTTGCTACCGGCAAGGACCGTGTCAAGTGCAGACGCTCAGATCTATGCGGTGGAAGCCGCTCCAGAGGCCGCGGGTGGAGACAGGGGCGAAGCATCCGAGCACTCCATAGAGCAGATTGACCCGAAGGCTCCTGGGGTGGACGCGAAGGTATTGGGGCTGAAAGAAAATTCTTTAGTGATTAGGCACTGGGCTGGCCCTTGGATTTAAGCAAAACTGTACTTATATAGCCCTGTACTAATTAGGATCCATTACATAAATTGTCAATGATTTACAAGCAAAAATTCCGTCGAAAATGAGCTTTGGGCAGGAAAAAATAAGGCAGAATATTACTATCTATGCTAGATTACTGAATTTAATAGGTTGGTTTCCCTGGTAGAGATTATTCTCACTTGTCATGTTATGATGATGTATAACTTAAAAAATTAGTTCGGAAATTATCATATCTTCTCTGAAGGAAGTTAGTCTGCTGTACTTGTAGTTGATCTTACTCTGAAGGAACTCATTCTGTGAACATATTGCCATGAACTTTCAGAGTGCGGATTGGTGCTGCTAAGCTACGCAGAGCCCCATGCCCTAGTAGGATTTAGGCAATGGAGAAATCAGTTCTTGCCGAGGATAATCGTGCCGAAATTAGGAACAGGCTTTGATAGACTCGGTGAAGCCTATGATTTTTACAATCTGTATTCATGGGAGAAAGGATTCGGCATTATATATGGAAAGAGCAGGCTAATCGAACAAAATGCATGCAAGAGATAGTGTGTGTCTGTGCTTTATGGCAATTTGTGTCCATTTTTCTGGAGTTTGCATCTGACTTAGTGAATTTTGCACGTACCATTTTGTGAGATAGTTCATTGTGCCTGATTACACGGCAATTCCAAATTCTGTTTTGTAGGCCTGTCATGTGTAGGGTCATCACCACCACAGGGTTTTAGGAGCACATCAGAACCAGTTCAGTATGGTGAAGCAAGAGGTGCCACTATTACTTAATTTTGCGGAGTCATTCTGTACACTTTAGATGATACCATGCTAACTAACATTGATGGCTCTTAGGCAATGCAGCTAGGGCGGATGACATGCTGCCACTGAACACATTCACAACAACAGGTGTTAGGAGGCATCAGAATTAGATGTGCGTCAGAAGAGATATGCAAATAGGGGCAGCAGGAAGTGTCGCCAGAGAATACGGCGTACACCATCAAGCAGGCACTCATCATCCTCAGGGAGCTCGGCTGAAGATGGAGATAATGTTGACAGCCGCAAACAAACTACGAGATTTCGATGACAGAATGCTTCATCCCATGTTGCTGCGGTTGGTTCGGCAAACCAACCACCAAGCGTGCTAAGGGGGGCAACGATGCCAGTGGGCATGACCGTGCGTGGAAGCAGCAGTGAATTGTCTTCCCAGGGATTACAAGTGAGTCACCTACACCTAATGAAAATTAACACATTATCTGCATGCATGTTGATGCCGTGGCTGATGACGTTGTTATGCAACCACAGTTGCAGCTAGAGGAGAGAGCTCAGCTGCAGCAATGCGCACTTCAGGAGGTATTTGCTTTGAAAAGGGACCCATGAATAACCTGCTTTGTAGATGAATTTGGAATTGATAACTTAATTGTGGCGCACCACATGAGACGATGCAGACATGGTTGGGAACGAATTGGAGTGGTGGTACCAGCTCAAATTGATTGGAAGGCCAATCTGTGGGGGATCCTCAAGTCTACGAACAGGAGGAGCAGTGTTGGGGGAGATTGGTAGCTCCCATGGGCGGATGTCATAAAGGAGCTCACTAGCGGCGTTAGTCCAGAATCCACGATGAGACGGCTCGTATCGTATCTCCTCCGTGCTAAGGATAGCTGACGGGGTAAAAGAGATAGCATCTAGGTAGTGGGCCATGGGCCATAATAAAAAATCGAATACATAAGTTATAACTGTACCTATACCTCCTGTGGCGCTCATCACGAGAGAAACTGGTGGTATAGATACCGAGAGCACTGCTGCTCGGGATCACAACAACACTTTCGTAGTATGTTTTCCTTTTTATTTCTCTAGCCATCTAGCATCGCCGCATCATGTTCAGGTCAAGGAAAATAAACATGTAAGCTAGCATCAGGTCGGAATGTAAGAAAAAGAAACATGTCTACCATAGCAGGTCAGGTTCAGTTTTTGAGGTTTACAGCAGAATCAACTCAACATAATCCCGGATCTTCGAGGTAATGCGGCATGGTTAAAGAATAACTTTACTTCTTTCAGGCCGAAGTCCTCACTAACTGTGCCACACAGTTCGCTCCTTGTAGCTAGCGCAAGCCAAGAGTTAGATCAAAAGACGTCGGTGTCCGTGATGCACCTTACCTCACCTTCTGTGTACTACTACATGGTTTGGCCGTTTGAGCCTTTATTACTCAACCCTATATGGCCTCATGAAGACAAATGCATTTGCCAGATGAAAATAATCTAAAGCTGCAAATGGCATAGAGAACCGGGACACAGATGACACAGGCAAACACTTTTAAGGCCAGCTGGTCAGTAAATCCAGCGCAACAAAAGACCATCAAAACCATGTCAGTATGGTAAACACCTTTTAGATGATAGTAGGAGGAAATAAAGAACACACACAAGAAATAAGAGCTATAGTGGCACCAATCGATTCTGGGTCTGCTCAGGATTGGACACGATCAGCTAACTAAGGGTAGAAAGGGACCAGAGGACAAAACTTTTAAGAGAAGGGCTCACGTCAAACGGACAAGAGAAGGAAGTAAGTGATAAGGTACAACATCGTAGTCAACACAGACCGGGCTATGTTATGTGCACCCAATGCCGCTCATTCCGTGTAAATTTAAATCGGAGAATAAGGCGAGTGCACTCTGCACTGTCTACCTCAATGACACATATGTGATATGTCATGAACTCATGATCGATCATGACTCCCGTCTAACAATAATGCACACACTTGAATTGCTGAGCTTTAAGAGGCATGTACCTGGACTGTTAAAACAGTCACAACTCAAGGCCTGGCCTTATATGAAGTGAGTAGTAATTTTCGTGGTTATTTATAGAGAAAATACAACGGGTCTATGCCAAAAAACAGAGACCCTTATATAAAGGACTGCTTCAGTGAAACAAGTCAAAGCTATACATATAGGCTCCCATTTTTTTTTCGAAAAGGAGGATGACCCCCGGCCTCTGCATCTGGGCGATGCATACGGCCACTTTATTAATTATTCTCACAAGACATTAGAAAGTAATACCATAATAAGACTAAAGCCGCCGTCTAAGCAACAAACTGTCTCTACACCTATCCAGTTGATGAAGGGGCGCAAATAGCCTGGGCCTAATACCAAACAGACATCGCAGCCAAACCTAACATCTAAGACCTGAGGACCCATCCAGGATGCCTGCCGGGCATGGGTCTCGCCGGTCCGGCGTGCTCTTAGAGGCCGCTGCCGCCAAGTGCCACCGCTCCATCTTTAGAACTGTGCTGATGCATCAACCTTGCTCGGTCTAGCTATCGTCGACGCCACCACGGCGCCCAACGACACCTCCTCCCTGCGCGCAAACAGCTGTGCATGCCGCGGTCGCCACTGATACACCTCAGCACCATGCTGCCAAGTACCACTAGCCGATACAGCTTGAAGTCTTTGGAAGATCTGTCGTGCGTAGCACCCGCTGACCAGGCATGACAAAGCGTAGCACCTGTCGGTCAGGCATGACTTGACATCTCCACCGAAGCTCCGTGCAAGACGAAGCCGCTCCACCTCCTGCCTCTGACTTCCAGCGCTGCTCCACAAATGATGCTCCCAAGAGAGAAACAACACCGCAGTGCCACCATCGTCCGATCTGGAACGCCAGATCCTAGGGTTTCCCCCAGAGCGGCACGAATGGGTCGACAGTAGTTACACGACGATGCCTCCATCAAGGTAACGGCGTAGAACGCCGCCATCGCCTGCCAACGGCTCGCTTCACCGGCAACCATGTCTCTCCAACTCGCAGCCGTGACTAAATGATGGGTCTCAAGATCCAATCACCAAGCCTCTGGCCGGCCATCTCTGACGAAGAAGATGACCACCACCATTGGCCAGCGAGACGACGCGAGATAAAGTAGGGCGCTGCCAGCGTGCGTCCTGGCCAGCACCACCGGCGCTTGGCCCGTCCCGGACCACGCCTCATGGCCGAGGGCAACGACAAGTGCTGCCACGACGAGGACGCAGACCGGAAGCCCAGATCCGGCTCACCCGCGCGCCGCCACGTGGCCACCACCAAGCGCCGTTCAGGGGCAGCCCCGCCACCATGAGGGATGCCGCCTCACGGGCAGCAGGCGCCAGCCACCGGCGGAACACCGCCGCGCGCCACTGGACGCCGCAAAATCTACGCGAGAACGACGAGGACGCCCCGCCGCCACCTTCCCTGGGGACCACGCAGGCTTCGCCGGTGTCCCCTCCGGCGGTGGCGAAGCGGGGAGGAGCGGGGACGGGCGGCTGGAAGCACGGTTAGGGTTTCCCCCGTGCGCCAGAGGCGATGCGCGGGGGAGGGTTACTTTTCTTCTCAAATTACACGTGATTGGCATATTTCAGGAAAGCTCAATGATTGGCATGGCATGGATTAATAATGTGGACCCCTCAAAATGCTAAGGAAACATATTGGCTCAAGCTCAAGACTCTACATTTTGCTTTTAGTGATCCAAGATCACATTGAGTCCATAGGAAAAGCCAATACTATTAAAAGGGATGAGGTGTTGCTTAATGGGTTACTTGCTCAAAATGCTTAGTGATATGCTCCAAAAACCCTCAACCACTTTCTCATATCCACAGATATCCCAAACCAAAAATCAAACTCGGTCCCACCAAAACTTTCTATCCGGCGCCACCGAGTTCAGTTGTCATAGCCACTGCCACAAAACCCTAGTCACTTCGGTCTCACCGAGATGGGATTGCAAACTCTCTGTTTCCCTTCATAACGTTTCGGTCCAACCGAGATGAGCGATCGGTCCCACCGAGTTCGCAATGCAGACTCTCTGTTTCCCTTTCATAACGTTTCGACTTCACCGAGATGAGCGAATCGGTCCCATTGAGTTTGCGTGACCAACTCTCTGTTAGCTTATTACCAAACTCAGTCCCACCGAGTTTTTGTAATCGGTCTCACTGAGATTATGTTATGCTCTAACCCTAATGAAATCGGTCCCACCGAGTTCACATGTCGGTCCCACCAAAAAGCCTAACGTTCACATTTTGAACTAAGTCGGTCTAACCGAGTTTAACTATTCGGTCCCACCGAGTTTGGTGATTTGTGTGTAACAGTTAGATTTTGTGTGGAGGCTATTTATACCCCTCCACCCACTCTTCATTCGTGGAGAGAGCCATCAGAACATGCCTACACTTCCATCATACATTTTCTGAGAGAGAACCACCTACTAATGTGTTGAGGTCAAGATATTCCATTCCAACCATATGAATCTTGATCTCTAGCCTTCTCCAAGTTGCTTTTCACTCAAATCATCTTTCCACCAAATCCAAATCTGTGAGAGAGAGTTGAGTGTTGGGGAGACTATCATTTTGAAGCACAAGAGCAAGGAGTTCATCATCAACACACCATCTATTACCTTTTGGAGAGTGGTGTCTCCTAGATTTGTTAGGTGTCACTTGGGAGCCTCCGACAAGATTGTGGAGTTGAACTAAGGAGTTTGTACGAGCAAAGACATCGCCTACTTCGTGAAGATCTACGTGAGGCAAGTCCTTCGTGGGCGATGGACATGGTGGGATATACAAGGTTGCTTCTTCATGGACCCTTCGTGGGTGGAGCCCTCCGTGGACTCGCACAGCCGTTACCCTTCGTGCGTTGAAGTCTCCACCAACATGGATGTACGATAGCACCACCTATCGGAACCACGCCAAAAATCTCCGTGTCTACATTGCATTTTCTCCCTCCAAACTCCTCCCTTTACCTTCATGTGCAATGTTTTACATTCTGCTGCTATACTCTTAGACTTGCATGTGTAGGTTGGTTGCTTGACTAGAACTAAGTTGCTAAAATCTGCCAAGACTTCAAATTGGGAAAATGATAGATTTTTATTTGGTCAAGTAGTCTAATCACCCCCCTCTAGACATACTTTGGATCCTACAAGTGGTATTAGAGCTACGGTCTCCATTTGACTTGATTTCCATAGCTTTTGGTGATCATAGCCTTGGTTTCACAACCTATGAGAGTATGGCGTCTAGCAAGGGAAATTACCACCGTAGAGGTCCTTACTTTGATGGTACTAATTTTGCTAGTTGGAAGCATAAGATGAGAATGCATATTCTTGGACATAACCCTGCTGTTTGGGCTATTGTGTGTATTGGCTTGCAGGTGAATTCTTTGATGGGAGAGAACCAAACCGTGAAGCTACCGCGGAATAGCTGAAGATGCTGCAATACAATGCTCGAGCTTGTGATATTCTCTTTAACGGATTGTGCCCCAAAGAATTCAACAAAATCAGCCATCTTTAGAATGCAAATGAAATTTGGGATATTTTGGTTGATATGCATGAAGGTACCGACTCCGTCAAGGAATCCAAATTGGATGTGCTTCAAAGTTAACTTGACAAGTTCAAAATGAAGGATGGTGAAGGTGTTGCTGAAATGTACTCTAGGCTTGCTCTCGTCACAAATGAGATTGTCGACTTAGGAAGTGAAGAGATGACCGATAGATTCATCATCAAGAAGATCCTAAGAGCCTTGGATGGAAAATATGATACCATGTGCACATTGATCCAAATGATGCCCAATTACAAAGATCTCAAGCCAACAGAAGTCATTGGAAGAATTATTGCTCATGAGATGTCACTCAAGGATAAGGAAGAGCTTCACAACAAGTCAAGTGGTGCTTACAAAGCCTCATGTGATGCTCCCACATCATCAAGTGAGAAACAAGCCTTCAATGAAAAATTGATCCTAATGGTGAAGAATTTCAACAAGTTCTACAAGAGTAGAAGCAAGAAAAGAAGTTCCAAGTCAAGGTCTGATACGTCTCCATCGTATCTACTTTTCCAAACACTTTTGCCCTTGTTTTGGACTCTAACTTACATGATTTGAATGGAACTGACCCGGACTGACGCTGTTTTCAGCAGAATTGCCATGGTGTTATTTATGTGCAGAAACAAAAGTTCTCGGAATGACCTGAAACTTCATGGAGATTTTTTTGGAAATAATAAAAAATACTGGCGATAGAATCAAGGCCAGGGGGCCCACACCCTTGCCACAAGAGTGGGTGCGCGCCTGCCCCCTGGGTGCTCCCCCCTTCCTCGTGGCCCCCCTGGTGCTCCAACGACCTCAACTCCAACACCATATATTCGTGTTCGGGGAGAGAAAAATCAGAGAGAATGATTCATCGCGTTTTACAATACAGAGCCGCCGCCAAGCCCTAAACTCTCTTGGGAGGGCTGATCTGGAGTCCGTTCGGGGCTCCTGAGAGGGGAATCCATCGCCATCATCATCATCAACCATCCTCCATCACCAATTTCATGATGCTCACCGCCGTGCGTGAGTAATTCCATCGTAGGATTGCTGGACGGTGATGAGTTGGATGATATTTATCATGTCATCGAGTTAGTTTTGTTAGGGTTTGGTCCCTAGTATCCACTATGTTCTAAGATTGATGTTCCTATGACTTTGCTATGCTTAATGCTTGTCACTAGGGCCCGAGTGCCATGATTTCAGGTCCAAACCTATTATGTTTTCATGAATATATGTGAGTTCTTGATCCTATCTTGCAATTCTATAGTCACCTACTATGTGTTATGATCCGGCAACCCCAAACTGACAATAATCGGGACCACTCCCGGTGATGACCGTAGTTTGAGGAGTTCATGTATTCACTATGTGTTAATGCTTTGGTCCGGTACTCTATTAAAAGGAGGCCTTAATATCCCTTAGTTTCCAATAGGACCACGCTACCACGGGAGGGTAGTACAAAAGATGTCATGCAAGTTCTTTTCCATAAGCACATATGACTATATTCGGAATACATGCCTACATTACATTGATGAATTGGAGCTAGTTCTGTGTCACCCTATGTTATGACTGTTACACGATGAATCGCATCCGACATAATTCTCCATCAACGATCAAATGCCTACGAGCTTTTCACATATTGTTCTTTGCTTATTTACTTTTTCGTTGCCACTATTACAATCACTACAAAACCCAAAAATATTACTTTTGCTACCATTACTGTTACTTCCATATTACTTTGCTATTAAATACTTTGCTGCAGATACTAAGTTATCCAGGTGTGGTTTAATTGACAACTCAACTGCTAGTACTTGATAATATTCTTTGGCCCCCCTTGTGTCGAATCAATAAATTTGGGTTGAATACTCTACCCTCGAAAACTGTTGCGATCCCTTATACTTGTGGGTCATCAAGACTATTTTCTAGTGCCGTTGCCGGGGAGTATAGCTCTATTCTTTGAGTCACTTGGGATTTATATCTGCTGGTCACTGTGAAGAACTTGAAAGACGAAAGAACTAAGATTTTTCCCTCAACTACGAGGGGAGGTAAGGAACTGCCATCTAGCTCTGCACTTGATTCCCTTCTGTTTTGAGTAAGCTTGCGACACCTAAACCTGCTTCTGCTATTAATTCTGATATGTCGCATGTTATTGATGATGCCACTTCTGCTATGCATGATACTTATGATGAAACTACTTCTATGCTTGATACTACTATGCCACTTTGTGAATTTCTTGATGAACAACTTGCTAGGGCTAGAGAGAATGAAATTATTGAAACTGATAATACTGATGAAAGTGATGATGAAGATTCTCCCCCTAAATATGAATTGCCTGTTGTGCCTGAGGGCTATGTTATGGATGATGAAACCGCTAGAGACTTTCTTGCTTGCAATGATAGAAGTGATCTTAAGAAATTATTAGCAAGGCTTAATCAAAAAACTCCGAATGCTAGAATGAAATATGATCCTGCTTATGCTACTTCACCTATCTTTGATACTGATAAGGATTATGAATTCTCTATTGATCTTGAGATAATTACTTTGGTTGAATATGATCCTTTTTATGGCTATGAATCTGAAACTGTTGTGGCACAAATCACTAAATTAAATGATATAGCCACCCTGTTCACTAATGATGAGAAAACTCGCTACTACTATATTCTTAAAAATTTTCCGTTCTCATTAAAGGGTGATGCTAAGATATGGTTTAATTCTCTTGATCCTGGTTGTGTGCGTAGTCCCCGGGATATGATTTATTACTTCTCTGCTACATATTTCCCCGCTCATAAGAAACAAGTTGCTTTAAAGGAAATATATAATCTTGTGCAAATTGAAGAAGAGAGTCTCCCACAAGCTTGGGGAGGCTTCTCCAATTACTTAATGCTTTGCCTGATCATCCTCTCAAGAAAAATGAAATACTTGATATCTTTTATAATGGACTAACGATGCTTCCAGAGACCACCTGGATAGTTGTCCTGGTTGTGTTTTCAGGGAAAGAACTGCTGATGAAGCTGAAATGCTATTGAATAATATGTTGACCAATGAAAATATTTGGACACTTCCTGAACCAACTGCTAAGCCAACTCCGAAGAAAAGGGGTGTTCTATTTCTCTGTCCTGAAGATATGCAAGAGGCAAAGAAATCTATGAAAGAAAAGGGTATTAAAGCTGAAGATGTTAAGAATTTACCTCCTATTGAAGAAATACATGGTCTTAATTTACTGCCTATTGAAGAAATATATGGTCTTAATTCATCACCTATTGAAACATATGGTCTTGATAACCCGACACAGGTAGTAAAGGTAAATTCTCTCTATAAATATGATAAAGCTGAAATCCCTCCTACTAAGTTTGCTAGCCAATGATTGGATGAGTTTGATAACTTTATTGTCAAACAAGAAAATTTCAATGCTTATTTTGGTAGACAATTAAAACAAAATGATTATATGATTGAACACTTGAGTGATTATATGTCTAGAGTTAAAGGTGAACTTAAACTCATTAGTAAACATGCATCTATGGTTACCACTCAAGTAGAACAAGTACTTAAAGCTCAGAATGATTTGCTCAATGAATTAAATAATAAGAAGAATGATAATGTTGTTAGAGATATGGCTAGAGGGGGTAGAATGACTCAGGAACCTTTGTATCCTGAAGGTCACCCTAAGAGAATCGAGCAGGATTCTCAGAGAACTAATGTTGACGCACCTAGTTCTTCTAAAAAGAAGAGAAAGAAAAATGATAGGACTTTGCCTGCTTCTAGTGAACCTGTTGTAGACACACCTGAGAATCCCAATGATATTTCTATTTCTGATGCTGAAACACAATCTGGTAATGAACATGAATCTAGTAATAATGTTAATCATGATGTTCATGTTGATGCTCAACCTAGCAATGACAATGATGTAGAAATTGAACCTGATGTTGTTCGTTTTTTTGATAGAAAGACTGTAAGGGAACCCCCTACAGTATAATTGGTGCAACAAACCCAAATTGCAAGTACCATGCCTTGAACCTGGGTGGGCGGGAAGGCATCAGCCCCTTCCCACCACTAGGCTATGCCTTAGTCTGCACCTGATGTTGTTCTTGATAACCCACAATCAAGGAATCAACGTTATGATAAGAGACTTTGTTGCTAGGAAGCACGGTAAAGAAAGAGAACCATGGGTTCAGAAACCCACGACTTTTCCTCCCAAACCATCCAACAAAAAGGATGATGAGGATTTTGAGCGCTTTGCTAAAATGATTAGACCTATCTTCTTGCGTATGCGTTTGACTGATATGCTCAAAATGAATCCTTATGCTAAGTATATGAAAGATATTGTTACAAATAAAAGAAAGATACCGGAAGATGAAATTTCCACCATGCTTGCTAATTAGACTTTTAAGGGTGGAGTACCTAAGAAACTTGGAGATCCAGGAGTACCAACTATACCATGCTCCATTAAAAGAAATTATGTTAAAACTGCTTTATGTGATCTTGGAGCCGGTGTTAGTGTTATGCCTATCTCTTTATATCGTAGACTTGATTTGAATAAGTTGACACCTACTGAAATATCTTTGCAAATGGCCGATAAATCAACTGCTATACCTGTCGGTATTTATGAGGATGTGCCTGTTGTGGTTGGAAATGTTACTATTTTAACGGACTTTGTTATTCTTGATATTCCCAAGGACAATAGTATGTCTATTATTCTTGGAAGACCCTTTTTGAATACTGCAGGGGCTGTTATTGATTACAACAAAGGCAATGCCACTTTTCATGTTAATGGTAATGAGCATACGGTACACTTTCTGAGGAAACAACCTCAAGTCCAGAGTATCAATTCTATTGGAAAAATTTCATCGATTATTATTGGAGGTTTTGAATTTCCTCTATCTACTGTCAAAAAGAAATATGATATTCTTACTGTTGGGGATGTGCATATCCCCGTTGAGTTAACATAGTGTTATTCGAAATTTCTCCGGTTCCATGTTATTCAGAATGAGTTTGTTAACAAGACTTGATCAACCTTGTTAGCAGATTCCTTTTGATGAGCATGAAATGGATGAAGTTAGAAAGCACAACCTTCTGTACCCTTCTTCTACTTTCTGTTATTTAGTTGAAATAAAGTAAAAATAGTATTTTATGTCTGTTTCCTGAATTATCCATGCAATAAAAAATACCTCGAAAATAAAAGTTCTCCAAATGCCCCGAAAATGAAATATGATTTTTTTAGAATATTTGAGAATATATGGCACTGAGAACACACCAGAAGGGGCAGCCACCTGGCCACGAGGGTGCAGGGCGTGCCCACCCCCTGGGCGCGCCCCCCTACCTCGTGGGCCCACGATGGCTCCCCTCCACTTATTCCAGCCACCACACACTCCTTCCTCCCAAAAAAATCACCAACCAGCTCAAGCACGAGTTATAGCTCATTTTGCTTGCGATTTTGGATCTCCTTGCTCAAAGCACCTCTCACAAAACTGCTTTGGGGGATTGTTCCTTGGTATGTGACTCCCCCAATGGTCCAATTAGTTTTTGTTCTAGTGCTTTATTCATTGCAAATTTGTGCTGCCTAGGTGACCATGTTCTTGAGCTTGCATGTTAAATTTATATGGTTCCAAGTAGTTCTAATGCATGATATAATCTCTAGGCACTTGTGGGAGTAGTTGCTATCAATTTTGTTGAGTTTGGTTCACTATTATTTTGAGTTACTAAAAAATTTCAAAAAAATTTCAGAGGAAGAAATATGTTTAGGAAAATGTACCAAGGTGGTTCTTCAAGGAAGCAAGGACCCAGGCTCGCAATGCGCGATGCCGACGATGAACCACCAAGGGAAGCTCAAGTGTGGACTTGTGAATGGCCTTCAGAGGACTTCATAGATCGAGCAGGAATCAAGGAAGAATTTAACGCATATGTGTGTAACGCTGATCTTGTGAGCTTCGAGGAAGATAAGTGCCGTCAGTACCACTTTCTCACTGATTCCTTTGAGAGGTGGTTTGAATTTTCATCATCACGCAATTCTCAAACTGTCTTGTTTGATCTCTATGAAAATTCTTATAGAATGGACTTAGAGGATTTTAGCACTGCTTGCAAACTTCCACAATAGGGTAGCACTAGTGAGCCTCGCAAATCTGAGTTTAGAGATTTTCTTGCTAGTATAACTGTGGGGGAGTCTAGAGATATAACACAAGCTACCATAGGGAGCATTCATTTTCCTGCTATACATTATTTTGCTCTCTTCATAGGCATGTGCATAAATGGTAAGGATGAAGCATGCCACATATGTGTCCCTGATCTCAGTGTTCTCAGGAGTGCTGTATTGGGAGATAAACATTATAAGTTGGGAGCCATTCTTGCACGTAGGTTGCATAATAATAGAATTAATGGAGATTTCTTTGGTGGAATTTATGCAACCCGTCTAGCTAATTTTCTTGATATACCCCTACGTGATCATGATATTGAGTTGCCTCCTGTTTACTTAGATTATGAGGCTATGGTTCGTCATCAGTTTGTTGAGAGGAACGATCAGTTCCTCCAGTACCGACTAATCCTTGATAGACGACGCACCTATCACGCCGCTCTCCCTGCTTCTACTTTCTTTGACTTTCAGGCGAAAGGGGGATATTTTATAACCAGAGAGGAGGCGGACGAGTATAAGAGGAGGACGGAGACAGCCCGCCTCCAAGCTGCAGCCCACGATGCAATAGCCACTGCATCTCAGTACAACCCCAGTTACAACTTTGAATATCCGCCAGGACAACCGTGGCAATAGACCAACTTAGGCCAAAAGCCTAAGCTTGGGGGAGTACGTATTTCTCACCGACATACATTTATGTTTACACACTCATTGCTAGATGTCGGTGCTCATACTTTTTCACTGTAATATCCATGCTAGTTTATTTTCTTTTTCATGTCTTCTTCTTGTGTGTTTGATAAACCTTAAGAAAAACAAAAAAAATAGTTGTAGCTTTTAGCTAGTTTACTTTCCATGCTTGTAGTAGTAGTAATTAAAAGAAAACCCAAAAATATTTCCCTTTCTTCTTTTGCTTGTTGGGAGCTTTCCTGTGTAAATAGTTTTATTTCTTTTCTTTTCTTTGGGGGTGGATAGGAGAAGACCATGATGAAAATGTTGAAGTGGCTCTTATATGCATTATTGTTGATTTAACCAAGAGCCCATATTGCCTTGTCTTCTCCTGTTTATTGAATGCTCGCAGATTCTAGCTTAGTCCAATGCACATGGACTATTATTATTATTCACATCATTCGGTCGTGTAAGTGAAAGGCAATAATGACAATATCTGATGGACTGATTGAGATGAGAGAAGCTGGTATGAACTCGACCTCTCTTGTTTTTGTAAATATGATTAGTTCATCGTTCCTGATTCAGCCTATTATGAATAAACATGTCTGCAATGACAATTAGAGATTATAGTTGCTTATGCCATGCTTAATTAGCTAGGAGTTTATAATGGTTTACCTTGCGTGCCAACATGCTATTAAAATGGTTGTGATGTGGTATAGTAGGGTGGTATCCTCCTTTGAATGATTCGAGTGACTTGACTTGGCACATGTTCACACATGTAGTTGAAACAATATCAACATAGCCTTCATGATATTTATGTTCATGGTGGATTATATCCTACTCATGCTTGCACTCAATGTTTATTAATTTTAATGCATGTTCATGACTGGTGTCGCTCTCTAGTTGGTCGCTTCCCAGTCTTTTTCTAGCCTTCACTTGTACTAAGCGGGAATACTGCTTGTGCATCCAATTCCATAAACCCCAAAGTTATTCCATATGAGTCCACTATGCCTTCCTATATATGCGGTATCTACCTGCCGTTCCAAGTAACTTTGTATGTGCCAAACTCTAAACTTTCAAATGAAACTCTGTTTTGTATGATCGAATAGGTCATGTATCAACTAGGGTTGTCTGTATCTTCAATGCTAGGCGGGTAATTATCAAGAGGAGTGGACTCCGCTCCTCACTCACGAGAAAATGGCTGGTCACCGGGATGCCCAGTCCCATGCTTTATGCAAATCAAATCAAAATAATTGCAAACAAAACTCCCCCAGGGCTGTTGTTAGTTGGAGGCACTCGTTGTTTCGAGCAAGCCATGGATTCATGATTATTGGTGGTGGGGGAGTATAAACTTTACCATTCTATTTGGAAACCGCCTATAATGTGAGTAGCATGGAAGATATCGCCATCTCTCGGTTGTTTTTTTGATAATGAAAGTATGACGCTCAAAATATTATTTATCTCTGCTTTAAAATCGAGCTCTGGCACCTATACAAATCCCTGCTTCCCTCTGCGAAGGGCCTATCTATTTACTTTTATGTTGAGTCATCACCCTCTTATTAAAAAGCACCAGCTGGAGAGCACCGCTGTCATTTGCATCCATTACTATTAAATTATATTGGGTATGACTATCACTGGATCTCTTTTACCATGAATTACAATGTTTAGTCAGTCCTTGATCTTTAAAGGTGCTCTGCATTTATGTTTTGCGGTCTCAGAAAGGGCTAGCAAGATACCATCTTGTTATATCATATCATGATTGTTTTGAGAAAGTGTGGTCATCTGATATTTATTATTATTGCTCGCTAGTTGATTATGCCATTGACATGAGTAAACATGAGACCTAAGTGTTATCGTGAATATGGTTGTTCATAATCTTTGCTGAAAAATTGAATGCTGGCTTTACATATTTACAACAGCAAGAGAAAACGGAGTTTGTAAAAGTTTTTGTTTATCACTTTCAGTTTATCAATTGAATTGCTTGAGGACAAGCAAAGGTTTAAGCATGGGGGAGTTGATACGTCTCTGTCGTATCTACTTTTCCAAACACTTTTGCCCTTGTTTTGGACTCTAACTTGCATGATTTGAATGGAACTAACCCGGACTGACGTTGTTTTCAGCAGAATTGCCATGGTGTTATTTATGTGCAGAAACAAAAGTTCTCGGAATGACCTGAAACTTCACGGAGATTATTTTTGGAAATAATAAAAAATACTGGCGAAAGAATCAAGGCCAGGGGGCCAACACACTTGCCACGAGGGTGGGGGGAGTGCGCCCCTGCCTCGTGGCCCCCCTGGTGCTCCACCGACCTCAACTCCATCTCCATATATTCGTGTTCGGGGAGAAAAAAACCAGAGAGAAGGATTCATCGCGTTTTACGATACAGAGCCGCCGCCAAGCTCTAAACTCTCTCGGGAGGGCTGATCTGGAGTCCGTTCGGGGCTCCGGAGAGGGGAATCCATCACCATCGTCATCATCAACCAACCTCCATCACCAATTTCATGATGCTCACCGCCATGAATGAGTAATTCCATCATAGGCTTGCTGGACGGTGATGGGTTGGATGAGAATTATCATGTACTCAAGTTAGTTTTGTTAGGGTTTGATCCCTAGTATCCACTATGTTCTGAGATTGATGTTGCTATGATTTGCTATGCTTAATGCTTGTCACTAGGGCCCGAGTGCCATGATTTCAGATCTGAACCTATTATGTTTTCATGAATATATGTGAGTTCTTGATCCTATCTTGCAAGTCTATAGTCACCTACTATGTGTTATGATCCGGCAACCCCGAAGTGACAATAATCGGGACCACTCCCGGTGATGATCATAGTTTGAGGAGTTCATGTATTCACTATGTGTTAATGCTTTGGTCCGGTACTCTATTAAAAGGAGGCCTTAATATCCCTTAGTTTCCAATATTACCCCGCTGCCACGGGAGGGTAGGACAAAAGATGTCATGCAAGTTTTTTTCCATAAGCACGTATGACTATATTCGGAAAACATGCCTACGTTACATTGATGAATTGGAGCTAGTTCTATGTCACCCTATGTTATGACTGTTACATGATGAACCGCATGCGGCATAATTTTCCATCACCGATCCAATGCCTACGAGCTTTTCACATATTTTTCTTTGCTTATTTACTTTTCCATTGCCACTGTTACAATCACTATAAAACCCCAAAATATTACTTTTGATACCGTTACCGTTACTTCCATATTACTTTGCTACTAAATACTTTGCTGCAGATACTAAGTTATCCAGGTGTGGTTGAATTGACAACTCAACTGCTAATACTTGAGAATATTGTTTGGCTCCCCTTGTGTCGAATCAATAAATTTTGGTTGAATACTCTACTGTCGAAAACTGTTGCGATCCCCTATACTTGTGGGTCATCAAGGTCCTACAATGACAAAAGATCTTCAAGTCGTGAACGAAATTGCTACAATTGTGGAAGACCCGAACACTACTCCAATGAGTGTA